>CM066046.1:45031746-46307996 GCA_033557465.1 Ichthyophis bannanicus
GTGAGCTTTCTGGTTACATTGGAACCCATCAAGAGAACTTGTATCTAAATTTAATAGTCACTCAGGGCCTAGCATCAGCAAAGTACTTTTTTTTTTACTTTTTATTTAATGCTTTTCTGTAATTACCCATCCCATCAAAACAGACATCTATCACGAAATAACAAACTTCAAAGTCAACTATCCATAATTTGAACACAGTTTAATCACAGCAGAGAGAGAATCAACCAAACACAAAAAACACAAATCACATAATAAAAAAATAATCAATCATGAGTGAATAACACTCCACTTAAGGTAGTCAGAAAAAAAATCGAACCACCTACCTACTTTCTTAGCCATTTCAGAAGTTAACAAACTTTTCTGCAATTGTGACACATCAGTAGACCACATAATCTTGCCCTTGATAAGTTATCAATCAGCTACACGTAAAACTTCAAAAAGAAAGACACCCCTAAAGCAACAACTCTTTATTTTAATTCTAAGAACTGCTTACGCCGAAGTTGAGTAGCACTCCCCCACGTCTTGGAAAGATTTGGAGCTTCTAACCACAAAATAAGTCGTCCTTATGCTTAAAATAAGCTCTAAAGACAGAAAGCTTACTGGACTCAGAGTCAAACGTAGCAACAACAGGTGCAAACGCCTGGGTATGATATCCAAGGTATCCGCCCAAAAAGCTGTGTTAACCTGATCAAGCATAACTCAGCAGAATGGGTAATCTCACCCGCCCTGGTGAGATCCTGCTGAGACAGGATTAAATGCATAAACGTGAACAATTTCCAAAGTCCTCTGCAAGGGCAATATGTCAGAAAAATATTTTTTCAGCAATATTACAGGAGGGACAAAAATATGGTGAGTTGAAGGTAAATGAGAGGAAACAAAGATTTCTTGCCCGTTGCTGATTCTCCCAACTCTCCATTCGACAAGAAACAGCAGACATATCTCTAATTAAAGCAACATTACTATTCCCGCCCGTCCGGATCTGAGAACATCTCATGAGCCAGAAGCACTAACTAGAGAACCTATCTGTTTATCAACATCTACCAATGTATCCACAACATCCTGTTGTAAAAGCACATAAAGCCTAAACAGTTGGAGTTAGAACGCTTATCAATTCTCTGAATCACAGTCCATATGTCCCAGAAGAGTGACCTCACCAGATGAAATAGGCCGAGGAACATCCTCCCCAAATGGGCCGACAGCTCTTCAAAGAAAGAGCCGGAGCTTCTGAAGGGAGCATCAAGAAAAGTTGAAAGATAATGGCTGAGGAAAAGTAGTGGGTCTCCGAGACTCAATTTTCTCAAAGAGACCTCTTCCGGCAAGCTTGCAGGTCAGTAATGCCGTCCCATTTCTGTCCATGGTTGGTTCCCCCCCCAACCAGCTTCCCTCCTGCTGCACCCCAATCAATTGGCTGGATCCAGATTTAACACCCCCGGACTTCCCTTTCCCGCTTCCCCCATGGGCACTACAATGATACTGCCAGTGCTTAGAGTAGATTCTCAGGATCGCCCCAAAGGAGCACATAAGGAGCAGGTCTTCCCCCTTGTAACGCGCCCCTTAGGACGCAAAGCCCACTCTGACAGAAATGGTTTCTTTTCCCTTTAAATCATCTCTACCGCAAGGCTTTCACTGGCTGTAGTTTTGGCCTCAGATTTCACAGCGTTAGTGTGGCGGGGAGCCTCTCCTACTCCACTTCTCCACCCATTGACCCCTTCTCTCCGACTCTGGGCCCTTCCTCCGCCCTCCGGGGAAGCCCTTTCCCCGCCCTTCATTGCTCCGTTTGCGCCGCAGCGCGCGTTATCCTTGTGATAAGGTACCTTTGCGCCTTGTAAAGCGCTATAAATCGCATTTATAATAGTACCTTATCGCACAGATACCGTCACAGAGCGCACATTAAGACGGTTTTAGTAAACATACCCCTAAATTTACTAGTCATACTCAGGGCCTAGTAACAGGCACATTACTTTTAGTTTAAATTTAAAACACAGAAGATAGCTGTCTGGGACATTGGAAATCCAGCAGAGAGCAGGTAGTCTAAATTTAATAGTCACTCAGGGCCTAGCATCACCCACGTACTTTTAGCTTCATTTAAAGACCAGAATAAGAGCTTTCTGGTTACATTTTGATCCCCGCAGAGAGCATGTAGTCTAGTTGAAATTTAAATAGTCCATCAGGGCCTAGCATCAGCAAAGTACTTTTTTAGGTTAAAATTTAAAAAAAAACATAGAAGAGAGCTTTCTGGTTACATTTGGAACCCATCAGAGAGCTTGTCGTTTAAATTTCAATAAGAAGTTAAGAGCCTAGCAGCAGCTAAGAGCTATCATTTTAAAACAATTCAGAATTTAGCTTATCAGGAGCAAAAGGCAAAACAGGGTCTTTACTCTTTGAGCAAAACCAATAAAGTCTTCTAGAGACCTTTACAAAGATGCCTTCTACCTAGGGACAGGAAGGAGACCTGTGAAACATTTTCAATCGGTTTTTTAACACCAGGTGGCAGATCAAAGGCCCATTTTGAAAGACTCCTCGTCTATCCAAGCAAGGTACTGTTAATTACCCAGGAGGTTGGTCCACAGCTTACCTCAGCAGGCGCACGAGGAATAAATAGGCGCAACCAGAGCTCTGTGTGATCCTCTTGTCCTTGAAGGACTAGAAAAAGGGACTGTTTTACCTTTCTGGGATAGCAGATTCTGCAACTGTGAGTATATAGCTTCCTGGTTAAATTTTCTAAAATGAAATTCTTTGTATTAAAGCTAATTAATCTGTGAACCCACTCTTTTTTTGTTACATCATTCCCATGGCCCGAATAGGCAGCAGTTTTAAGGTTTTAAATCTAAAACACAGAGTAGAATTGCTCCTGGTTTATATTGTCATACCCAGCAGAGAGCTAGTAGTTGAAATTAAATAGTCACTCAGGTCCTATGCAACATCATCAAAGTCACTTTTAGCGTAAATTTAAATACACAGGAAGGAGAGGACTTTTTCCTGGGTTACATTTGTGAAACCCGCAGGAGAGTTGTATTCTCAATTTAATATGCGTCACATCAGGTGCTACCAATCAGGCCAAAGTAATTTTAGCTTAAATTTAAATCAACACAAAATAGATGTCTTTCTTGGTTAAATTTTGCACCCAGCAGAGAGCTTGTAGTTTCATATTTCATAAGATGTTAGAGCCTTCGCGAGCATCTACGAGCTATAATTGTAAACTCAAATCATAAGACTAGCTTACTTCCCAAGCACAAGACAAAAAAAAAAAGGGTACTGGTTAATCAGCCCTCTTTTTATAAGTGTTCCTTTCCCTCCCTCCCTCTCCACACCCACCCACCTCTGGGATAATCGTAGCTTTATAGGTACATACACATCTTAAAAGACAAGGAGATGTCCTCAGTGAAGCTCATTACCCCAAATCAGTCCCATACACTTTAAAAAAAAAAGGACCTGAGATTAGTTAAGCTTCATGTGAACAAGGTATAATTTACAACGTATTAGGTACAGTTTTTTATTAGTAATAAATATCCTCTAGCAACCCTTAGTAAGTAAAGAAGTTAGATCTCAAAACACACACTTAAAACTAATTGCCAGACAGCAGTTCCAGCAGCGAAATGGTTGCTTGTTCCAGTCCTTTTGTCATTGAGTGGTCAAATGTATGATTTGATCCTCCCTCATTTGGCTGAGAGGTCTTTCTGTGGTTGCACTAGGTTGCAAGGAGCTCCTTTGCCTCTCATGGGAACGAGTCCGTTCTCTAAAGGCTAAAGTAGCAGACTTGGAAAGCATCGACAGCACAGAGATTGGCAATGGAATTCTTTTGCTTCAGTCCTTTACTGAGCGAGTTAGGGATTGGTTACCCAGGACTGAAGTGGGTATTTAATGTTGCGGAAGAATTGAAGGAAATATCGATTACATCAGAAGTATGTATTACAACTTATTAGATAAACTGAAGAGTACCATCCCCCCTGGGCCCGGATGGTTAACATCCAAGGGTGTTGAAAGAAACTGAAAATGAGATGAGGACGGTGAGAATTGCAGACCTGCTTTTAGTAATCTGTTAACTAGCATTAAAGTCATCTCTAATACCTGAAGATTGGAGGATCGCCAATGTAACACCAAGTTTTAAAAAGGGTTCCAGGGGTGATCCGGGAAACTACAGACCTGTTAGTCCTGACATCAGTAACCGTGAAAAAATGGTAGAAAAACCATCATAAAGAATAAAATTACTCCAGCATGTGAATAGTCATGACCTAATGGGAGAACGAGCAACATGGCTTTAGAGCCAATGAAGATCTTGTCTTACTAATCTGTTTATGTTTTTGTATGTGAAGGAGTGAATAGATCAGGTGGACCAAAGATGAGTCGGTTGATATTGTTGTATCTGGGACTTTTCAGAAAGCCTTTGACAAGGTCCCTCACTCAGAGACTTTTGGCAAAAATCAAAGAGTTCATGGGATAGGAGGCAGTGTAACTATTGTTGGATCAGGAACTGGTTAAAAAGATGAGAAAGCAGAGGGTAAGGGCTAAAATGGCCAATTTTCCTCAAATGGAGAAAAGGTGAATAGTGGTGTAACCCAGGGATCTTCGGTTGCTGGGTCCGACTGCTATTTTGAACATATTCCATAAATGACTCTGGAAAGTGGCAACGAGTGAGGTTATCAAAATTTGCAGGATGACACAAAACTAGTTAAAGTGTTAAACCCCAAGAGGATTGTGGAAAATTGCATGAGGATCTTGATAAATTGGAAAGACTGGGCATCAAAAATGGGCAGATGAAATTTTAATGTGGACAAGTGCAAGATTAATTGCACCTAGGGACAAGAAACAACACAAAACTAGGGTTACCACGAATGCAAGGTTGCACATTAGACCACCACCAGGAAAAAGATTTAGGCGTCATTGTTGATACCATGTTAAAAACCATAGCCACAGTGTTCAGCGGCGGGCCAATGAGCAGCAATTAGAATGCTAGGTTATGATAAGGGAAGGAATGGAAAATAAAACAAAAGATATCTATAAATGCCTCTGTATCGTTCCATGGTGAGGACCGCACCTTGAATATTGTGTGCAATTCTGGTTGCCGTATCGTGTAAAAAGGATATAGCGATTTTAGAAAGGTTCAGAGAAGAGCCACCAAAATGGGAAAGGGGATGGAAGGATACTCCTATGAAAAAAGGCTAAAAAGTGTTTAGGGATCTTTAACCTGGAACAAGAGACGGCTGAGGGTGAGTTATGATAGAGGTCTATAAATTAATGAACGGAAGTTGGAACGGGTAAACGTAGTCGGATTGTTTTACCTTATCAGAATATAGAAAGACTAGGGGGACATGCCCTGAAAGCTCCAGGGTAAAAACTATTTAAGACTAATAAAAGAAAATATTGATTTTCACCATCAAACTTGGTAATCAAACTCTGGAATTTGTTACCGGAGTAGTATGTAGTTAAAAGGCTGTTAGTGTAGCTGGGGTTTAAAAAAGGTTTGGACAAGTTTCCTGGAGGAAAGGTCCATAAACCATTATTAAGAAGGGACCCAGGATATCAAATGATTGAAACCAATACAAGCATTGTGGAACCTGTGTCCCTATGGGGACACTGCTGGGTACGTATGACCTAGATTGGCCCACTGTTGGAAATAGAATACTGGGCCTTGGATGGACCTTGGGTCTGACCATAGTATGGCATATCTTATGTGTAGTAATTAGGAAAGTGTATGTAGATGACCTGGTGTAGCTGTGTAGCCAGCCATTCACATAATGTGAAAATGCATAGCACACCAGTTAATACAATGCTCTCACAGCAGTCGGTGATGGTTTCAAGACCCCAGTGTGCCAACACCAAGATAAATGCAAATAAGCAAAAATTGTGGTAAGAAACATCAGACACATCACTGCAATGTGTATCTGCAGCATAAATCTTTATATATATTGACCCTGCGCCACCGTTCGCTGTGTACCGGCCGTGGCACGGGCACTGGCACATAGCTAGCATACCTTAATGATGCGCAGGCGGCATTCGTTGAGACATGCATGTGCGCATATGCGAGCGTGAGTAGCGTGCGAGCGTTCAGCAAGAGGCAATCCGGTGAAAATGGCAACGCGATATAGGAAGCCTGCCTTCATCCCGTAGGGAGGCTGCAACACCTTGCTGGACTGATCTGCACTAGGCAGCATAAATTATTCCTGACTTTCTCCAAACGTCAGGACCTCGGGGCGCGTTATGGAGGGCATGGGGACCGGCATCCACGAGGCGGTACAATCGTCCCTATTCTGACTACCGAAGGGAAGGATGTGTATGGGGACAGTAGGAGGTTCACACAATGCAAGGTCGTTCAACAACATTAACCAGCAATAAACACACATCATACATGTACAACAGGGGTTATAGACACCAGTCTGTGGTATATCCAGTGTTGATTGTACTTTGTATTCCTGCGTTTTTGTAGGCCATTTTATCTTCATCTATGTTTTGCATTTAAACTGACGTGATATACCGCCTATTTAACCACATCAAAGCGGTTTGCCCTATCCACAGGGGGCTAAGGACCTTGATACACAGCGGTCTAGTGTTTCAGCCTGGTGTTATGGTATGCTGCTGCTGTTTGGATGTGTGAAAATCCACCACCCTAACCCCAGGAGCCCCTAGATCTGCCTAAAGAGGTCTGGTAAAACAGCATGCTGATTATGGTAGGTTCTGCAGTTTCAAAAAAAGGTCCACACAATCTGCCCTAAGCCTCCAGGATGTCCTGAGAACCCATCAAATGTGGGTTCTGTCAGTCCACTCTGGTGATACATGGTTGGGTATGCCTTTGCAGTGTTTAAAACATCTGACCCTAGTACCCCCCAGGCAATCCTGAGACCTGATTCAAAGTGGTCTGTCAGTCACCCTGGTGATATGGTTGTGTATGCATTTGCAGGTTAAAACATTCTGCCCTACCCCCAGGAGTCCTGAGACCTGATCAAAGTGATCAGTCCAGCCACCCTGGTGGTATGGTTTAATGTTGGCTGTTGATTGTGTTATAAATCCACCCTACTCCCAGAGTCCTGAGACCTGATCAAAGTGGTCTGTCAATCACCCTGGTGATATGTTGTGTAGCGCATTTGGCAGGTTAAAACATCTGCGCCACTACCCCGAGGAGTCCTGAGACATGTGATCAATGTGGTCCATGTCAGTCACTCTGGTGATATTGGTTGTGTATGCCTTTTGCAGGTTAAAACATCTG
This sequence comes from Ichthyophis bannanicus, assembly GCA_033557465.1. NCBI lineage: Eukaryota > Metazoa > Chordata > Amphibia > Gymnophiona > Ichthyophiidae > Ichthyophis > Ichthyophis bannanicus. The sequence continues at coordinate 45,038,948 of CM066046.1, forward strand.
GTCTGTCAGTCAAGTGGTCTGTCAGTGTCAAAGTGTCAAAGTGTCAAAGTGGTTCTGTCAGTCCCACCCTGGTGGTATGGTTGTTATGTTGCTGTTGATGTGTTATAATCCACTCTACCCCCAGGAGTTCTGAGACCTGCTTCAAAGTGATCAATCAGGGCCACCCTGGTGGTATGGTTTATGTTGGCTGTTGATGTGTTATTAATCCATCCTACCTACCCAGGAGTCCTGAGACATGATCAAGAGTGATCTGTCAGTCACGCCTGGTGATATGGTTTATGTTGCTGATGTACGTGTGCTAAGACAACCCTACCCCCAGGAGGAAGGTCCCCTGAGACCTGATTGCAAAGGTTTGGTATGGCATTCCAAGAGATTGTGGTAGATTATACGAGGGTCAGGTCAAACATTTGCCCTATTCCCAGGAGGGCCCAGACCTCATTACACACGGCTGTTATGGATCCATGATGGTATGGTAGGTGCAGCTGTGGATGTACTCCAATCCAGCCCCACCCCCAGGATCCCTGAGACCTGATTACAAAGGTCTGTAAAACAAATCCAGATATCATGGAAGTGTACGCACGTTTTCAGGGTCACCACATCTGCCCCACTCCCCAGGAGTCCCCGTTACCTGAATTCGCAGAGGAAACATTCATAGATGCTTGGCGGTTGTAAGGGTACATTGCACCTGTTTGGGGTTTCACAGCTCTGCCCTAACCCCAGACTAGATCACAGATGTTATAGGCCAGCCTAGTGTGTGGTGGGCTCATGCTCCTGTTGTAGTCAGCCACAAATGCCCTATTCACAGGAGGCCTTAGTCATGGACCATAGACGGTATCATAGAAAGCCAAGTGTCATGGTATTGGCGCCTGGCCATGTGTACAGGGTCACGCACCGTAACCGCTCTATATCTCAGAACACATCAACCATAGTTGTGGTCAGGCTATAATGGTTGCCATGGCGGGTGTGGTCGGATGATGTGTGTTAGGTCAGGCAAACACACATGTATTTGCCGGACCACACAGGGAGTTTATTGTGGAAGACCTCCCCTGTACACCCGAATGGCCAAACCACACATGGCATGGTGCGTTCCATGTCATGCAAGGAGAGCTGTAGGAAACAGGGTCTGGGGTGTCTGGGGGGTTGCGCACAGTACACATAGGTGGCACCTCACACATGGGCCAGACCCACAGCCACACATACAGGTGGCACTGGCAACAGGTTAAGTAGAGGATACACTGGCCAGAGGAGCAGGAGCAGCATGATGCTGCTCACGAGAAAATGTGTGATATCTGTTGGGCACCCACCAGAGAATATATCGCCTTTAATGCTCCCCACCCATTGCTTTTCCCCCCCCCAGGTAGATGATTCTCTACGGAAGAAACAGGGTCGGGAGTTGTGGCTGCACTTCCCGGAGGTCCTTGCCCGCCTCCAAAGGGGGGTTGATGGAGCAAAGTGGAAGTGAGTGTTGACGGCCTCTGTCAGCCTCACAGTACAGAATGTCACAGGTTGCCCACCAGCCTGTGGGAGGCCAAACTATGCACATGTGGTAATGTGACTCATCGTGATAGTGTGCTAAGGACTGTCTTCCTCGACGGGTGAGGATGCTGCTGCTGGTGAGGGCCCCTCCACATTGGGGAACCCCAGAACACGCCCCACAGAGCCATTCCATACCAGAGGAGGAGGAGGAGGAGGAGGGGCCAGAGGGCGAAGAAGAAGAGGACAACATGGAGGGGGGCAGAGTGTGGGGTGGTACAGGAGGGAGGAGAGGGGGAGGGGAAGCTTTATGTGGCAGGGGGGGTGAGGAGGGCGAGGGGAGGTTGAGAGGTTGAGGAGGAGGAGAGTGTGGATGGGGCGCAATATAGCGAGGGTGAGTGGGAGGGGTTCAGGGTTTGGAGGAGGGGGTGTGGAGGGGGGGAGGGTGGTCTCAGTGGGTGGCAGGGGACACAGGACAGCACAGGGCACTGTGGATCCGCTTGCAAGCTGGCACACATGACGTTTTGGCGGTGATGGTGTCCGCCTGGGAGTTGCGTCCCCACCCATTGCCACAGACAGGACTTCCACCGCTCCATGCCACCCACACAAACAACCAGCTACCTGGTGTGGATGTGGTGGATGGCAGGTGTGTTCGGGACCTGTATGTGGTAGTGGGTGGAGTGCTGCAACTACAGCGGACCCAGGACCGCACCATGTTGGTGGCTGGTAGGCGCCATTCAGCGTGGGTTGGCGGCCGAGATGCACATGCCAGCCATGCAGCTAGCTATGGGTGGTGCCATCTCGACAGCCATCCCCTGATGGGGCACTTCCCTGTAGCCATTTAAAGGGGCACCAGGGGTGCCCAACAACACGTGCCCTGTGCTGTCCTGTCCTAACCCGGCACAGAAACCATGGGTTGTTTTAAATTTTGGTTTTATATGTTTTTACATATGTGTATAGCACCTTTTCCTCCAATCAAGGAGGTCACGTCACATTACACTTGGGGATTTTATTTAAACATTAGGGGTACGTGCTAAACATTTAGACAGTACCGTTACGTACCATTGTGTAATACACTACAATGGAGGTAACATTTAAACATAAAGGTATTTCAGGACTGTCGTTCATGAGAGATATGTGTTGTGTGGATGGGCATGGGGTGTGTGTTTCGTTGGCGGAGTAGTATGTTCATGTTGTTTTGGGTAGAGGATGTTGCCTGAACATGGTTCATATGTTTTCTACAAATAACAATGTCCTTGGAGGTCTTTGAGGGATGTGTGTGAGGTCATATAACGCCCCTCAGTCTCCGGTGGTACATCTCTAAATATCGTACAAAGGTATATATGTACAATAAAAAAGGTTTGTACGTATGGAACAATGGTCACATGTCTCCCCCACAGACATGAGTGTGTACGTGAGCATGGGACATGTGTGTAGATCCCTATGGTATGCATGGTATAGACATAGGTAACATACATGGACCGTCTCCACACACAGGTCTGTGCATAGGCAATCTGTGTCCCATGGTGTCCCTGTGATATGCCAATGTGGAGTGTGTCCCACAAGCTATGGTAACATGGCATGCTGCGTGTGATGTATGGGCACCATACTGATGCCCACCATGCTTGTGGGGCAATAGGGGGAACAAGGCTAGCAGCAGGTTATGTGTCATGGAGGGTAAGAGGGAATGCTGTACCCATGAGCTGCACAGGTGGATAGCTGTTGAGGGCGACACAGGTCGATGCATGTCCCGAGGATGAGCGGTGGGGGATACAAGCGCTAGTGAACTGTGATGCAGATGACTGAAGCATCTACCTTTGTCTGGCCTGTTTCTGCATGCAAAGCCTATGTGGGAAGACAGCCACGTAGGCTCCTAGTGTGGACAGGGAGAATTGTCACATGTGTGTGTCGCAATGATGGAGAGTATATTGGGGTGGGAGAGAGTGACAGATCCTTACAACAGACATGTTAATCACCGGTGAACAATTCTTGCCTGGGCAATGGGGGAGGAGGTTGGGTATTACCCCCACGCATAGGTAGGAGGGTAATTACCTGCCACAGTCCATGGCACCACAGGGCATGGTATGACACTATGTGTGATGATAGGGTTGGCAGTACAGACACGCCACCCCTGAGGGGCATGGGTAGGCACATTGTGGCGCAGGGAGAAAAACATGAGGTGGCAGGGTACGTAGGGGACCACACGTGCCCCGCATTGGAACTAAAACAAATAGGTTGTAATAGGTGATGATGGTTTATTTGTAATGTTCATATCATTTCTGATAGCTGGCCACAGCGAGCCACGGCACAACCCACCCCCCTCTTTTGGCGGGACTGCTGGTTGCAGCCTCTGGGTGCCGGTGCTGGCTGACTGTATAACGACGCAGCTATGGCCTCCTGGGCATCCGGCAATACGGAGGTGAGCACCCCTGCCATTGTGTCTGCTTGTGGCACGCAGCTGGTGGAATCTCCTGGTGATATGGCCAACAGAGCCTGACCGAGTGCCTGTGGGTGGGACCCCAAGGTGATTATATGACTCACCTACGTTTCAACCCCCACCGTGACCCATGCACATGTCAGGAATATCCCAACAGATCAGTCTTGCAGAACAATCAGGCATGCAACAACTAGCAACGTATGGACCATGTTTTAGATCTGTGGTGTCCCATGATCCCTTCTCATGCTGCCTGGAAGTGGGTCCTGATGAGGGGTCGTGTGAATCACAGATCTCACACATGGCACAGTGTCGCAGTGTCAAATCTGTCAAGTGCTTGATCTGCACACTGGTCGTATGAGATAGGTCGATGACTTGAGGGGTCATGGCACCCCCACATTACATATATCTGGGGGGTCCTCTTTTCTATAAAGCCGGTGCACAGTACAGATTACGTTGACAAACTATGCCTGAATAATACAATACCCCTGGGGAGGTGTCGTCAAGTCAGACGTATGTATGGGTGACCTGGGATAGGTGTTTTACACTGTGCGTTTCCTTGGGGTATATGGCCGTGAAGATAAGAGCTGTGTATGTGTCTGAATCGCCTCACACATTCTGTCACCTGCCAAGCCATGCTACAAGAGGGTGGAAAAGTCAACATGGCACAGACCACTCCCCCCCATATATAGAAGAACAAGTAGACAAAGCGATGGGACCGGGTGGGAATAGCAGCCTGAGAAATACTGAGGGAACTAGGGGACGTTCTAGCAGCTCCACTGACTGAAAACTTTTTCAATGCCTCGTTTGGAGTTGGGGAGGAGTGTGCCAAAGGACTGGAGAAGAGGCTCATGTGGTGCCTTTACACAAAAGCGGAAGTAGTAAGGATGTGGTTGAAAAACTACAGGCGGCTTTAGTTTAAACTTCGGTGGTGAGTAAAATTATTGGAAACGTTGCCTTGAAAGAGAAAATAGTGAGGTTTCTGGAGTCCAGCGGATTACAGGATCCGAGGCAGGCAACATGGGATTCCACCGAGGACGAGGGTGCTTGTCAGACCAATCTGATTGATTTCTTTGACTGGGTGACCATGGAGTTGGACCTGAGCGGAGAGCCCTAGATGTCGGTGTATGTAGATTTCAATAAAGCCTTTGGACACTGTTCCTCACAGGCGACTTCTACACAAACCTGAGCACCCTAGGGATGGACCCTAAAGTTACTGCTTGGGTTTAGAAATTGGTTGGGTGGGAGGTCGACCCCAAAGAGTACAAGTAAATGGAGCTCACTCTGAGGAGAAGGATGTTGATCAGTGGCCGTGCCCCAGGGATCTTTCCTTGGTCCGATTCTTTTTAACATCTTTGTTAGCGATATAGCGGAAGGCTGGCTTTCAGGTAAGGTTTGCCTCTTTGCGGATGATACCAAAATCTGCAATAGACGGTAGACACCCAAGGAAGGGGTAGATAACCTGAGGAGGGATCTAGCTAAGCTTGAAAGAATGGTCTAGAATTTGGCAGCTGGGATTTAATGTTACAAAAATGTAAGGTCATGCATTTGGGCTGCAGCAATCCAAGGGAGCGAATTATAATATATGGGGTGAAGGACTTTTGTCCACTAAAGAAAGAGCGGGACTAGGCTGGGGTTTGTGGTCTGATTGATCTTACAAAGTAGACTAAAAAGGTAGAAAAGGCGACGGCAAAAGCTAGAAGGATGCTTGGGTACATATGGAAGAGGAATGGCTAGCAGAAAGAAAAAGGAGGTGATAATGCCCTCTGTATAAGTCTTTGGTGCGACCCTCATTTGGAGTATGGTGTGCAAGATCTGGAGACCGCACCTTCAAAAGGATGTGAACCGGATGGTAGTCGAGTCCGGTTTTGCAGCAGGGTTGGGCTACTAAAATTATTAATTGCGTCTTCATTATAAAGCATATGTGGACAGACTGAAGGACCCCTTATATTTTTTTTTTTTTTAAGTTTACCAAACTTAGAGGAAAGGCGGATTAGAGGCGATATGATTGAGAGGTTTAAATTACCCTCCGTGGGCATAAATGTTTCAGGGAGAGAGAGCCTCTTTCAATTGAAAGTCAAGTTCTGCTACGCGGGGACATGGGGATTGAGGATGAAGGGGAGATAGATCAGGAGACATGAGTTGGATAGCGGAAATGGTGTCTTTATGGAAAGAGTAGTTGGATCCGTGGAATATTTGTTTCCCAGTGGAGGTGGTAGAAGATGAGGGACAGTAACTGAATTCAAAAAAGCATGGGACAAACACAGAGGATCTCTAAAGGTAAAAAGGGGACTGTTGTAGTTGTTATGGAAGGACAGACTAGATAGGCCATGTGGTCTTTTCTCTGTCGTCACACAGGCCCTGGGTCCCCTCTCCCAGGGTCTCCATAGTCTTCTCTTTTTTTTCTTTTCATTTTTTCTATGTTTCCTATGTTTATATTTGTGGTGCACAAGGCAGTCTCTTTGTGGATGTTACGTCCACCCCCCCATGGAGGATTGTTGTGTATGCGGTTTACCCACCTTCGGCATCGTGCCGTGGCTGAGGCACTTCTCTGGGCCTGGAGTTCTGCCAAGATGGTAGCCATGCTTGTGGGAGGCGTTGTTGATGTTCCCTGGCGCCTGCAAGGGGTGGTGATTGATTCCCCTCCTACTCTTGTACCCTCTAGAGCCTGTGAGTGGCTGCTAGTGGCCCCCACTGTAGCGTTGACCATCTGGGGGGCATGTCCTCTGCCTCGGCCAGCACATTGGTTCCTGTTGTACCGTTCGCCATTGCTGGCGGTGTCCCCAGACATGTGTGGCCTCTGGCCCCTCACCATCCTGAGGCCCTGCTACATCCTCCTCCTCCTGTGCCTTCCATGGTCCTGTAGTCACCTGGGTTGTGGAAAAGGGTACACAGCACAGATAAGTTTTGGCACAGTGAACCTATGCTTTACACCTGTGTAGTACATCCCACCCCACAATCATTGTGTTGTCCGCCTGTGCCTGCTGTTGTTGCACCTACAATAGGGGACAGTCATAAGTGCCTACAGTGTTGCTGTGCCTGGAAGGGGGTGGGGGTGGGGGGAGGTGGGTAGCAACGGCTCATTTCCTGGTGTAGCTGTGACACATGGGTATTGGCGGTATGTTGGGGGATGGTGTGTTGAGTGCTGTGCCCCCTATCTGCAGTATCTTGTATGGACTGTACACCTTGACCTGGGGTATCGTGGACCTCATCAATAAATGTGGCCGTGGCACATGTGGGAAGTCATGAGTGGGATTGGTGGGCACCATCATTGTGTGTGTGAGTGATGTGCTTGCATTGCCCTGAGTGGCATGAACGTTAGGTGTTGCAGAATCAATGTGTCCATGTCATCCAGACATGTGTGGGGTCCCTCTGCTTTGCAAAGGACACTGTTCGGTGTGGGTGGACATACTCCATTGGGTATGGTGGGTTGTCTGGGGGGATGGGGTGGAGCACTGCTGGGTATGGGGTTGCACAGTGTGTGGGGGTATGGGAAAATGCCGCGCTTGTGTGGCTCTGCGGGAACGTGTATAAAGGCTGATCCCAGGTGTTGTGCTGGGGTTGTGCTATGTGCATTTTGTAAACTTTTGGGGTGTGCGCTGATGGTACTGCTCCAAGGTCTGGTGAGGTGGGTGGGGTTATCCCCACGGTAATGTGGGCCCCGACAGAGTGTTAAGTGTGCTGAGTGTGTTATGTTTTTCCTGCCATTTGGTTGTGCATCTACGTCATCATCCCCATGTGTTAGGCCCTTCCCTGTACATTGTTCTGGGCACCTGTTTCCCTCTAGATTGTGCTTGCTGTCGTGTGCGCGCTGCACACAACCTCGGCCCGAGCGAGCGCACATACTTTAAAACAGAGCGCACAAAGAAAAAATATTACGGTTTCTGATTCTGATAGAAAACCACGTCAGGACGTCTAAAATTTAAAAGTTGGTTGATGTCAATTTAACGGTTTTCACAAGCTCTACAATATTTTCTTAGCTGCAATCAATGTGGTGTTACATACTGTAATTTCTGATGGTGTAGTCAAATTTTAAAGTATATAACTCCCAAAGTGTAGTTATGTTGCGCACAAAACTTTAACCTTCCTTCAACAAGCTGCCTGCAACAGCTGAATATTTTGAATGTGCCACACAACCTACAGAAAATTGAGGGAACATTGGTTCTGGGATAATGTCCCTGGATAGGTAGGTGCATACAGACTTCATAATTGTTTTTTGTTTTTTGGTGGCTGTGGGGGGTACCCCAGGCCAATGTGTTCTGGGCTAGTTGTATGTCCCTCCGTGGTATGTCTCCCCTTTTCTCAATGTGTTTTGGTGTCGAGACACTGGCTTGCAGAGGTATATGATGACTGGCTGTGACCTATTATGCCAGGTAACTATATTAGCAAGGAGACTCTCAGTGGGGACAGACAAACGCAGGCTGGTAATGACGTACACACCCCCAAATAGGATTGGGCACAAAAATAAATTAATATAAGCCCTCATAAGCTATATGTGGAGGAAGGAATGCGAGACCATTCTGGGTAGGGTTACTCAAATAGTAGAGGCATCTGACCTCAGTTAGTCCCCCAACCACATATCCTTAGGAGGAGGAGTACTTAGAAGGAAACCAAAGACAAGGAAGAGCCTGTAAATCGCATGAACTATGCATAACATCAAGTGGCCAAACTCACCTATATGAACCGGGGTCCCAAGGGTCCAGCCACGCACACCACAGCACTTCACAGCACTAGAGAGCCACCCAATGTAGAGGTGATACCAGGAGGTTATCTGCCTACTGTCAAATGACCCCCCTATCACAAATGTGGCTCGTTACTGTTACAGTGCTGCTTCAATGTATACTGTGCCCCGACCTTTCTACGGCTTGATTCACAGTGTGATTATCATTAGCCACTCCTCAGAGAGGTCCTTTACATCACTGTTACATTGATGATTCTGTGGTGCTGTAAATTGTTGCTATGCCAGGCTAAACCTCCCTGGTCTTTGCATGTCTGTTGTCCTGGACCATGGATGCATGCCAGTGTTGAATCAAGATATGGGTCTTGTCCACCACGCCCCCTGCTTCACCATTGCTTTGTGCGGTCCTCGAATATGCTCAGGACTGTGTCTATCATGCACACAGGTCCAGGTAACTGTCACAACACACCCTGTACCGACCCTGCCCAATGTGCTGCCCGGTGTCATCACCCCAACCTGTAATGCCTGTGTTAGGGCACGCATCGCTCTCACGCCATGCTCTCAGGACAAACATTCCAACCTTCCCAAAATGTGCCACATGATGACTATATAAGGGCCCCAACATGTGCCCTGTACGGGAACCTGCATATCTACTACTACTAACAAAAAAACCAACCTCCTCCTACACCACATACCTACTACTACTAAGCATTTTATAGGGCACTACCCAAGCGCACACACATCACTGTGAAAGTGAACACCACAAAAAATACAAACACAATCCCTGCTAACAGTGGGAGCTTATAATCTAAATATACACAGCACTAGCAGGTGTGGAAAGAGGGTTTGGGAACAGGAGCAAAGAGACAGGAAGATGGGGGAAGGACAGGACAAAGCCGATGGTGGGTAGAAACACTTGTGAGTGGAAGACAGAAATGTGCAATTTAAAAGGGATGGAATGGCGAACAGCACAACTTTGAATGAGCCAAAGGCAGAGGCCAAAGATATGAGCTATGAACCCAAGTGTGAGGAGGGGCAAAGAAGATGCCTGAGCCTAGAAAAACGGCATTTATTTTCCAAGCGTACGGAGCAGCAAGGTGTAAAAGGTGCCCACATACCTGCCTGTAGATGTAGTGGGCGGGGTCCCCGCGCTTCTGGCAGTCCACGTATGGTAGATGGGCCCATAGACGGTCTGCTTAGCTCCTGCTCCAGGGGTGTGAGAGTTGGGGCGCAAAGGGTGGCACCAACTCACCGGTGCCCATGGGCCTGTTGTGCCTCTCAGCCACCATGTGTGCATGCACAACCACGGCTTAATGTCATTGAACTCTTTCTCTCAGGCTGTCCAGGTCCCTGGTTGGTCCCCCCTACCTGGGCTATCACGGCCTCCTGCACGCTCCTCCCACACAATGTGTACTTGTTGCCACAGTGGTGCTGTTGCTTCAGCCGGCCATAGAGCACCCTCATACTGCTCCCAACACACTGGCCAAGCAGGATGTGGTTTTTCTTTACTGACTGAATCCCACAGCCCTTCTCCGTTCCGCAAGCTGGCACCAGTATATGCCTTTGTTTGGACACTGGTGTGGCACCTGTGTGGGCTGGGACCACACCCGCGGGCCTGCAGGCCCCCCCCCACCACCACAGACCCAACACTCCCTGCCATCTCTGGGTCCTGCTGAATAGGTGCCCCCCTCATCGCCTTCCTGCCATGTCGCTGCAGCTCCTTCTCCCTGCCCTCTGTGCCCTCTCCCTCCCTGTCACACATCGTGCTCCTCGGCTCTCCTCTGCTACACCTCACACCCCTGCTCCTCGCCCCACCTCCTCTCCCGGCTGGCCTGATCCCTCAACTCTGCTCCTGTGATGATCTCTGACCCCCCCCCCCCCCCCCCCCCCCCCTTGGTGCTCTTCGCCTCCCCTCCTTCTCCTTTCTCGCCTGCTTTGTCACACCGACCGCTCCACATCAAACCTGAATCTGCCCCACTCTCCCCACCACCACTCTCACGACCCAATCACTCTCCACGGACACACCTGCCTCTGACACTCTCCCCTGCCTTCACCAACAACGCACGGCCTTCTCGTTCCTCGCCTACACAAACCCCTCAACGTGAAACAGGGTGTGCAGGTGTATTGTATATGTTATTTAACGTGTGCGCTCATCACTTGCGCATGGCCACGAGTGGCATGAGCGCATCGGCTGTGCGCATTGCACATGCGCTGCAGAGACCTTGAAGAGTGCGCGCGCATGAACACACACCATGTTACACATGTTTCTGTGTGTGAGCGTGAGGCTGTGGCGCATGCCGCCTAAACATTCACGCAGCACATGCGCATGGGTACTCATGCTCCCGCACAGTTGCCAGTGTACAAACAATTTTTTTGGTTGTCCCAACGCATGCACCTTACCGCGTATCTGCAGCAACATGCACAACGGTGCCTCAGTCGATTTGCTCAGTGCTGCTGCACATGCGCAACGCGCACCCAACATAAAATAACCTATAAATACTAACTGCACACCTGCCGTTCATGTTGAGGGGGTTGTGTAGGCGCGGGAGAGAAGGCACCTGCGCTATTGGTTGTTGGGCAGACAGCAAGGATCGTGTCAGAGCACGTGTCGTCATGGGGAGTGGCTTGGTTTGTGAGTGGTGGTGGGGTAAGTGTGGCTGGGTTTGGGTGTGAGGGAGAGAGGTGTGTGGCTAGGTTGGTGAGCTGAGTGGTCTGGTTAGAGTGAGTTTAGAAGGAGTTGGAGGGGCGGAGTTTTATTGGTGGGACTTTGTGATTTGCTGACCATGTGCAGTGGGAGCGTGAGCAGGGGCCTGATGTTGCCTGATGGGGGAGGATGGTGTCCATGGGGCTGAGGCACAGGGCATGGGTGTAGTCCCGCTACAACACAGCTGTGGACCTGCAACTGTGGGGGCAGGCCAGGCAGGGGTTGTGCCCAGCACTGCGCAGGGAGGCGTGCAGAGTTGCAATGCTCGCCAGCCTCGCCTCTAAAGGCGCCCAGGGCCCAGCTCAAGGGCAAGCGTGAGGACCAGGTCCATCTCCCTCTCACCCTCCTGAGCATGGGGGCTATTAGGGAGCTCTATGAGGATCTAAGACCTGACCCTCGAGCCCCCTGACTGGGTCGGTCACATGCCATTACCGGGTTTGGTCAAGCTACTTGGTGCCCTACATTTCATTGTGCCTCTGTCTGTTTCCAGTCATCTTTGGCCACAGTGGGTGGCATGAGCCGCCCCACCTTCTCCACGCTGTCTACACCAGGTACTGCGTGCCATGATGCAGCCGGGTGGGGAATTATATTGCCTATTCCCAACACTAGGACAACAGTGGTGGGACCCTGAACCAGGCCTTTGAAGGCGTTAGCCGGGATACCACCACGTGATGGGAGCTATTGGATTGCACAACATTGTTGCCCTGGTCCCGCCTAGAGGACGGGAGGTAGTGTTCCACAACCGCAAAACACTACCATTCCTGAATTTTCCAGGTTGTATGTGATGCACAATATGCATATTCTGAATGTGGTCCCTAGGTTTGCAGGGTCCAACCCATGACTCCTATATCCTGCATCACTGCTCGGCACTATTCCAACAATTTGAAGGCAGGCCAGCTTTGAGGACTGTATCCTCTGCTGGGTGTGTATTTCTCATCTCTGACATCCACATGGTGATCCTGTTGGACTAACCATTATGCTGGCACATGTCCTGGTTTCTTTGAGGTGTATTCCTAGTCTGTGTTTGCGTCTCATCTGTCTGTGTGTGATCTAACATGGGGTGGGTGTGTGTAGTGCCTCTCCAGCTCTACCTTGCTAATGGTGCTGTGTGATGATGGTCAGAATAGCTGCTAACAATTTTGGTTTTTTTGTGGTTACAGATTATGTTGATAGCAATGCCCTCCCTCACCGACCCCTTGTTTTGTGTGTCATAACTTGTGATAAGGAAGCTTACTCAATAGTTCAGGAAGGAGCTATAGTAGAGGTGAAGTGACTCTGAAACAAGCAACTCTGTCTGTTGCTGGTAGAAATAATAAAACAGAATGTTTCCATAAAAGGACTACCAGTCCCAGAATGCACCAGGTTCCAACAAAGGGGGGGGGCCATTATGAGAGCTGAAGTGGGGGAAACGTGTGTTCAATCAGGAGGGCTATGAGGTTAATCCCCAAGCACTCATCTCCAAGGGCAGGGCGTGATTCCGCACAGCTGCGCTGTGCTAGGGTGGTGGAGTCATTCATCTTAAGGTCAAGATAAAGAAAAGCTTATTCTACAGAGGAATCATCAATCTGGAAAGCAAGAAGGGCATCTCGTGATCATCAGAAAGCCACCCTGGATCATATCCTGACCATCATCAGCAGCAGAAGCAGAGCTGACGGACAGACGAGAAAAAGAAACACTTTGGAAGAAAGAAGCGAACAAGCATTTGGGAGGTTCTAAAGGAAGTCCATAGCAGTAACGGTATACTGGGAGGTATTCCAGAGGGCAACGCATTTTTACACCATTGGACTGGGGAAAGGCCAGAGGAGTGGGGCTGCAGAGCCAGAGAATCCCAGGACGGCACCTTGTGAGGGAGACGGCGTGACACTTGGAAGGGACTCCTAAGACCAGTGCCATAAGGTCCATGTGAAGAGAGATCCAGTGTACCGGGATCTTGATTGGAAGGCTGGACATAAGAACTGGACTACCTACTGGGCCAGGATATTTAGAGAGGAACTCTAACAGTAATGGAAGCTCAGGTATGCGATGAACACTGATCTATGCCCTAGATATTCACTGGGAAGACAGCGGGATGAAACAAGTATTGTCCCTGAGAGTGCTCCATTGAGAAATTCCTCTGTGCCAATCCATGATATGGAACCTATGATTAGTTGAAGAAGAGACGGGGAGATGTTGAATACATGGATTGCTCTCTGTCTAAACTTCTGTGGTAATATGCTGTCACATAATACACACAACCTTCAACCAAAGAATAATATAAAGCAACTTATTCGTTAATCTACTCCAGAAAAGCTTTCTGAGTAGGATTTGAGCCACGTAATAGAAAGTAAACCAGCCAATAGGGTTTCAGCTGGTAATTGTTTAGCAATTGAGCCTTGCCTAATTGCCAGTGAGCTCTCAGGGACACTTCTGAGTGTGTGGGAAGATACAAGAGGTCATCCCTGAAAAAGAACATTTTTTTTTTTCTACTTTGTGGGGTTTTGTTTGTTCTTGAAGCACTGCTAAGAAGATATTAGCAGGTACCTACAGAAAAGGACCTTTTGGTTCCCATCCAGTCTTTATTGATTTGAATTTGATTGCTTAAAAAGAGTTCAGCTGTTTGTTTTTCCTTATTTGTTTTGTCTAAGTATGATACTGAAAGCAAGTATTCCTTTTTATGCTGCTTACCAAGTACTATCTGTGTGTGGGAGAAATAAACCCCATAAATAAAATATCTTCTGTTGCCTGACATTGAGCAAGCACAACTAATTTATTGTGAACGGCTGAGTCTGGTATGAATGGACTACTTTTCCCACAATCCTTTGCAAGTCATAAAATTAATATTTGCCTTTGCCAAGACTGTGGACATTCTCACCCCAGCGCCCCCCGTTGACAAACCTTCACACTCTGATGCATAGTTGTGGTGTCCCATCATGTGATGTTATAATGTTTCTGTCAGGGATTGTTTCGTGCATTTGGTTTTGGCACGTACATACTTGTGTCCAGTTTGGTTGGAACATCAGCTCCTGCTTTAAACGTTCCACCCATTTCTTTCTGCAGGTGATTCAGGATATGAGTATTCCCCCTTGTTGCTGACCCACTGTGCGTCAACCATGGACACGTGCACGAGAAGAGTTACGAATGAGGCCCATGCCTCCAGCCACTCCGTCATAGAGCAAACCTTTGACGTTTTAAAGAGTTGCTTCAGGTGTCTGGATAGGACAGGAAGGGCCTTACACATACAAACCACAGACTGTGGCAGAGATCATTATAGCCTGTTGCATCCTGCACAACATTTGCTCTCAGGCACCATATCCCTGTCCAAATTAATGAGGATCCCATGGAGGATGACTCCTATGTGTCCCTCCTGTGCGTGGCCTGTGGTGACACAACGTGAAGGTACAGCAGTCAGGCGGCAGGTTGATTTTGAGTGAGGGAGGTATTCCTTCATGTAAGTACTGCATATGTTGCCACATACATTTGTTTTAGATAGTGTGTGTACTACTACTACTAGTGAACATTTGAATCCCAGTGCCACCCCCCCCCCAACTCCCCAAGTAAGCACTAACGATGCAACAACTGCACATGACAGTATAACGACCCACACTGCCTGGCCCATGGGCCGCAGCTTAAAAATTTCTGGTCATGGACGTGGAAACGCAGAAGATGTGAGCAGGGCACATACAGGGGCGGGGTGGAGATGGATTATGTGTGTCAGGGGTATTAGGCTTGGGGGGAGTGTGTTAAGCTGTCCACACATGATTTGTGGCTGTAATTGGGATAGGGGCTTGAACGGTACAGCCACAGGTTGTTATTTTGAGGGCTTTGGGTGCATTGTGCGCAAGGTGGAAAGGCGATGTAGTCACTGGCGGTCAACAGTAGAGAGATGCGGACCCATAGATGGGACCAGTTGCCTAGACATGTGTGTTTCACCATTTTTTGTAATATTGCATATGATGGATTGGTTGGTAAATGCTCTGATGAGCATGGGGGACTGTGTGTTAGTTGTTTCCTGTTGTCGCGCTATAATGTGACATGTAGCACTATATCACATGCTCTGTAGATAGTTGGCTTACTGGTAGTTGAGATCAGTTAAGGGATGTCTACTGCAACATCTTCTTTTCTCAGTTGTAACCTGCATGTATAGGTCAGTATGGAAGAGCCCTGACATGGCTGTGGTAGCTGGATAGGGAACTGACTGTGAGGTGGTCCTGACAGGGGGTAGTATTATTTGGCCAGTATGTGGTGTGCTGTGGAAAGGCCATGCAGTGCTGTGTTGCTGGTTTTCAGGCAGACAGAGATGATACAAAGCCAGATCAGCAAAGTGGTGGGTTTACAGTAGGCAAGCCGGGAGCTGATTTGGGAGTTGGATTTGGATTTTAGTTGTGTGTTCAGGGAGGACTGTGGAAATATAGCTGATGACGTCTAGGACAGAAACCACAAGCCTCAACTACAAGCTGGGTATGTGTGTTGAAGGAGGAGAGTGCAGTCCAAGACAACACCTACATTGAGGACCCTGGAGAAAGGAGGGTATGGCCACACACACAAAGACGCATCAGATGGGAGGGGAGGGTTTAGGTGCACATATAGGATATCCATGCTTTGCCAGTATCGATTTCACACAGTGGGATGACATGCAGCAATCAATGTCAGTTTGCAAGCAGACATCGGACTGGGGGTTGGCAGACATAACTCAGGTGCGGGAGACATATATTTGCACTCCTCAGCACACAGCTGGTAATGTGCATCAAGGGATGAGATAGCCAAAGCAAGGAATGTATATCGACCGAGGATAAGGAAGAAAGCCCTGGCTATTTCCCTGTGGTACATACAGGGAAACTGACAGACGGGGTGGTGAGCCAGTGGAACTATTGAGGACACCAGGAAAAAAAAAAAAAAAAGAACAACACACACTGAAGGTCCGTATGTAGGCGGAGCGATATGTGGGGGGCGGAATTGTGCAGGATAGTACTGCAGGCCCTCAGAGGACCCAGCAAGGGACAATCACCGGCGGGGCCCCTAAGCGAGGAGACGGTTCTGTTCAGCAGTTTTAAAGGCTCTTTTACAGCAGAGAAGAGTGAGCAGGAACGGTGAGGACAGGGACACGAGTACAGGGCCCTTGTAGTTAGATTCCCCACACACACTACAGTGATTAAACTTTAGGCATGAAGCGAATCTGTGTACAGTGTGATGGGGAACAGTCCGTCTGTAAAAGATCTTTGGGGGATCTGTGAGCTCTCTGAGGACGGGTGAAGGTGCAGTGAGTGTTGCCAGAGCTTCCAACATGACATATGTACATGTTCTACTTGTGTTCCTCAATCCACCAAGGAGCATTACTCTTTGGTGACCCTCCCTGGGTGCGGTTTGTGTACAGTGTAGTGGCCCGCTGTGGGGACTTTGTATGTCATCCAACATGCAGTAAGTAGTCTGGGGTAGGTGGACCTACAGCTACTTTGTCTGTGACGACATCAACGGGGAGATGGCAACCCATGTCTGCGGAGTGGATCTGTCACATTGTTACATATAGATGTTGTTCCACCTCTTTGCCCTCTGCAGGCCCCATACCCCATATTGTTGCTGTTGTGGCACAACATATCCACATGTGTTCCTGGCCATTTCGTCTTCTCCAACACTGTCTTCTGGGACAAGTCCAACAGAAGCGTTTCGGACCGTGGCGTTCTGCAGGTCCTAGGTGTTCGGGTCGTGGGAACTGAACGTTGTAAAACGAGGCGTGCTTGTTGTGAAAGTTCAACAATCTTGGCAAAAGACAGGAATTTACTTGACTTGCAACAAAGGAAATTGTGGTGGGTTGTAGTCCAGCAAACAAAATAAGACCTAATTCAATCAAAAACTAATGAATTGTAGTTGCTCGACGTCGGTTAACGCCGAGAAAAAAGAAAAAACAGATTTTATTCTTATGGGGAGTTATTCCCTCGCACAAGATATGCTTGGTAAAACATCAACAGGATTAATTTCTTCAGAGAATTGTAATATCAGGAGAGCAAAACAAATAAGGCCGAAACTGTAATTACTTATGCAAAACACACTTAGTAAAGAACCTTGATGGAAAAAGAAAAGGTCTTTCTTCTAGCCCCTGCTGAATGAACTTCTCACTAGGACAAGCAGGGAAGATGTCAGCCACACATAGGTGACGTCATACCGAAGCGGGCGCCGAGAACCGGAAGTGCGTCTCTAGCCTCAGAGATGCTCTTAATTTCCGCCTGAGCATGTGTCTGAGGTGGTGCCCACCTCCCCGGCGTCCGCCCCCCCTAGGGCCCCCAACCAGTTTAAATTCTTACGCCTTTGGCCTCAAGACGAGGTTCATTCTACAGCTGCTCATCATCATCATGCCTGAAAACCGCCTTTTGGAATTTTGAAAAAAACTCTGCCCCACGAATTGCAAAGGGGAGGGGGAGAAAATAATGAAACATAACTCGATACGCAACCAAGAACTGCCTCAGAATGCCAATCGAGGGCTGTCCCACAGCGTTTAAGAAGACTGCCTCTGCTGTGACCGGATGTACCCCTCAAGCCACGAAAAACTTCAAGGGGGAGGAAAACTACAACTTCTATGAAGGACCTTGTGAATGGCGAACGGGAGCAAGCTCCCCTTACCAGCGCACACAGGAGACGCAGTAGTAGCTAGAGTAAGGCCTCCAAGGGAGAAGAAAAGGAAAAGCCCCCGCAAAAATAAGCCTCCAACTCCGGGCGGGCCAAAGAGACTTATGGCTGTGCCTCCACATCCTCTGCGAAAAAAAGGAAAGCGTCTACTGCCATCTTTCCCCGCAGAGGATACTGGCGGTTGACTTTCGCGGCAAAGGAACCCCCACCCCACGCCACCTGTCATTAGGCTCCTCCGACATGCCCTCTTGTCAGCTCCAGCGTCCTCTGCGCTTTTGCCGGAAGAAAGAAGAAAAGAAAGCCCAAGCCTTCCTACCTTCGAATGTCACTCTTCCCGGCCATGCGGAAAGAGGCGCTGCTGGACTTCTCCCTCAGCCATGCGGCTCCTCAGGCGAAAACTGCGGGCCAAGATGGCGCCCGCCCACGTGGCAACCCCCGCTGTCTCCGTCTTTTTCTTTCGGAAAAAACACGACGGGCGCCAGACACGACAACAATAAACACAAGGAAAACAGGGGCCAAACAACGCCCCACAGGGATTCCCACTCCAACCGTGATTGAGACGGGAGTAGGAAACTTACCCCGCAATCAGCGCTGAACGTCAAGACATGCCTTCTCAACAGCGCCGTTTTTTCTAATCTTCGCCCCGAGCTGGCGAAGCAAAGGGCTCCCTCATCGGGACTCCCCGCGCTGACAGGACACCGCGCCGACAGGCAGCCATCAACAGAAGGGACCATAATGCAGGGGGCATCATAAACGCGTGCGCCGAAGCCAGCGGGGAAGGGCGTCCCCAAACCGTCAGGCCCTGCGGGAGGGAGGGACAGCCGGCAGGGAGGCATAAAGGTGCCCACAGGAGCATCAGAGACGCAGGATGGTGCATCCTCACCACTCCTGACTCCAGCTAGCGGAGATGCGGCCGGGATAACAGGTCCTCCCGTGAAGCCGCAGCACGGGCATTGGGGGGGGGACAGAAGACCAGGAGGAGGACAGCAGGCAAAAGAGGTCAATCCAAGATCTAGTGGCAGCAGAGGACCACAGAACACGCAGGGCACAACTCTGCAAGGATCGCCCACACACATCAGAGGCTATTTTACAGAGCTGCTGACTCGCCTGGTGCAGCAACAATGCCCACTTCCAGGCACAGGGGAGGGAGCGCGGCCTACCAGCCACCTTGTGATGTGTTACAAACTTCGACCTTCTCTGAAAACACAGGGAAACAGATTAACCTACTCCGGGGCAACGCCTTCTAGGGAACGGAGTCCCATCATTCACTCATGGGTGGGGACCAGAACTCCGGAGGGGAGACGGGCTGAAGAGGTAGGAGGCAATCCTGCTTCCCCTTCCATCAAGATCTACATGCAGAATGAGCATCATGAGGATACGAGACAGAAGATGCCCTGAGGGGACCTTACTTATCCAAAATAAGTTTTTGAGAAGAAAGGAAAGTCGTATGCCAAGCTTGCGCCTTTCTTACCAAGGAGGATGGCCTGCAGGGAACGAGAAGGATCCGGAAGCGGTCTCCTGTTGAGCCCCACAGTACCCTCAATTGGGGGGGGCCCCTAAGCTGGCTTTGGCTCTTCCTCTCCACCAGAAAAAAACTCAAGGACAAGAACCAGTCCACCTGTTGTGAGACAGTCCCCTGCCTGGGTCAATGCCTTTGCGTTCAGATCAGCATGCCTGGACAACACAACGCACACTCCTGGCTGGACAGACGACCCATGGCTGCGATTTATTGAATGTCCTCAGCTCCCCATCCAATTCCCATAGTTTTCGGGTATGTCGTCAGCGCTCTAGAGAGATCTAAGTCTGACTACGGGACACACAGGGCTAACCATTCCTCCAGGTCCACGCGATCCCAAGCTCCTCGGACGACCTAGGACGTGACATGGTGTTCCGGGGAGCTATGCTTGAGTCCAAGATATTCGGGTTAGCATCAATTCACAACACTTGTTGTTCCACAGACGTCTCCCTCCCACGCTGATAAGCAGAGACTATAAGAGCCAAACTGCTTCACGCTTCCTCAAGACGACAATCCCAGCACCGCAGAGCGGTCGGCCTCCGCCACGCTTCCAAGGAAAAATAGGGTTTTGGCTGCCTTGAATGCTCCAAAGGCACCTCATGAGCACAGCCTTCGACAATTTTGACAAACGGCCATTCCAGGGGACCAGGCGGGTACGGCCAGTGCTGCCTCGCCGAATGGGGCCTGGCTTACTGTGCGTTCCGGCCTGTATGACTGTAAGACCCTACGCTACGACAGGGATCGCGGACCAGTGCCTTTGCCTGGGAGACATCCCTGTTTAGGGGAGCGGGACTAAGGGTCGCTGACACTGTGAACGGCCGTTGAGAGGACTGCCACCACTCTGAATAAAGCGTGCTTAGCTGGCGGATGACTCGAACCAGCCCTTCCTGGGTCACAGAGAGGGGGAACTGATGTTCCCGCAAAGGCCTTTCTCCTCATCAAGAAGATACTACGGGACCACGTAGGACAGTTTTGGTTGCAGGGTAGCCCAAAATAATTCAGAGACAGATAATTACAGCAAACATCGGTCATTTCAGAGTTTACAACCGCAAAGGAGGACCGCAAACAGAAAGCGAAGCGGAAACCGTCTCAAACCAGGCTGGTGGTAAGAATCATATCCTCCTTCTGACTATCCGCTCCAGATGGCCACACAAACGTGTTCCCTCGGCCTCGCCCGGTGGGAGGTCGCTTGTCCAGCCTTCCATGTCTGCCTGGCAGGATGATTTACCACGGAACAGTGGGTCATGCCCAGATATCCAAGCGGGGGGCCGCTACCACTGGCGGTTCTCCTACCCCTCTGTGGCAGAGCTACGCGACCCACCAGCCAAGACCCCCATATGCACCTGGAAGCTGCCGCCGTTGCTCGGAACTCCCTACAGCGAACTTCATCAGGACCGTGTGACGAACTAATATCGATGCGGGTATACCCATACCAACGAAACTATACAACACTGGGGTGGTGTTTACTCCCAAGTACTTCCTTATCCAGCGAGCGAAGAAGTGACCCGGGCGGAGGGCCGATGTCGCCCCATCCTGGACCTCCGCAAGAGGCTGAAATCAACTTCCTCGTGAAAGGGAAGGCTGGAGTTTCGAATGTTAAACTCCCCTGACACTCCATCTTTCCCCTCACTCAGCACGCCTTTCCCACCTATATTTTAGATTCACAAAAAGACCTGTCCCGAGTTCAGAAAATCCGATAAAAACACACCTCTGCTTCCTACAACACTTCTCAACAATTATACGGAACCCAAACCGCCCACACAGACCTTTGATCACGGCTATAGGTCAATAAGCTCCACAGAAAACACTTACCAACTCGATCTAGACCAAAGCCATCAAAACAAACCTACCTTTAGAGACTCGTAGCCATTTTAACGAACACTGATGTGGTAAATAAATTTAAACAATACTCGTTAATTGTTTTAATCCCTCTGTATCCGTTTGTTGTTTTACGTCCCTGTTTCTCTTGTAAACTTATACATTTGTTTTATGTTTAAGTCCACAACATTTGTTAAAATGTAAACCGCGCTGATATCAAAAGTGCGGTATATAAAAGCTGTTTAAAATAAAATAAAATAAATAAATAAAAATCAGAGCGGGGGACTGGATGGCTACCTTGGACCTCCAGGAACGCGTACTCTCACATCCCGATCCACCCCTCTCAAAGGAAATTCCTGAGGTTCATAGCAATGGGTTGCCACTACCAGTATCGGGTGCTTCCCTTCATACTCTCTCCTGCTCCCAGGGTCTTCACGAAGTGCGTAGCCATGGTGACGGCACACCTCCGCAGACAAGGGCTCGCCATCTTTCCCTACCTGGACGACTGGCTGATATCTGCACCCTCTGCTCCAGAACTTATAGCAGCAGTTCAAAAAGACGACGGCGCTGCTGACCAAGCTGGGATTCTTACTCAACAAGGACAAGTCGCAATTAGAACCCACACAGCGCACGGAGTTCATCGGGGCGATAATCGACACCACCAACATCCAAGGCCTTCCTCCCCGAGGAGCCGGCAGGAAACTATCATCCACATCAGGCCAGAAAGATAGCTACCGCAAAAACACACCAAGGCCAACGACATCCTACGCATTCTTGGTCACATGGCAGCGACTAACTCAGTCCTGCCCTTTGCCAGATTGCACATGCGCACTCTCCAGTGGCACCTGCGCTCACACTGGAAGCAACTGTCCCAACCACTCAACACCTCATCCTTTCTCAGCAAGGGTAAGCCAGAGCCTACGCTGGTGGACGGCTTCCGCCAATCTCACCATGGGCAAGAGCTTACAGCCCTGCGGCTATCAGCTCGTCTTGACCACGGATGCCTCCAC
Source organism: Ichthyophis bannanicus (assembly GCA_033557465.1). Taxonomy (NCBI): domain Eukaryota; kingdom Metazoa; phylum Chordata; class Amphibia; order Gymnophiona; family Ichthyophiidae; genus Ichthyophis; species Ichthyophis bannanicus. The sequence goes on from CM066046.1 coordinate 45,061,178, forward strand.
CACAGGGTGGGGAGCCCATCTGCTTACAACTCAGCACACAAGGAGCTTGGTCCAGAGGAGAACAATCCCTCCACATCAATGTTCTCAAGCTCCGGGCGGTCAAGTATGCGCTACAGACCTTCATGCCCCACCTTGCGGGGACAGCAGTCTTGATCCAGACCGACAACCAGGTGGCAATGTTCTACCTCACAAACAAGGGGCACGGCCTCCCGTCCTCTCTGCAGGGAAGCTCTCGAGATATGGTCTTTGGCACTGGCCCACAACTGCCTGCTGCAAGCAACTTACCTTCCCGGAGAGCAGAACACACTAGCGGACAAGCTGAGCAGACAACTCCAACCACACGAGTGGACGCTTCACGAGGACGTGGCGCAATCCATCTTCCGACGTTGGGGGAGTCCACGGATCGACCTCTTTGCCACCAAAGCCAATTCCAGATGCCCCCTATTCTGCTCGAAACGCCCCTCTCCCCGGAGAGTGGCCTCCGATGCGTTCGCAGTGCCGTGGGGGGGGTGGGAACTGGCCTAACGCCTTCCCCCCAACCCCCCTCCTGACAGCCACCATTCAGCGCATCATCAACGACAAGGCGCACATCATCCTGATTGCGCCCCACTGGCCACGGCAGATGTGGTTCTCCCTGCTACTGCAGCTCTTACAGGAACCTCCCATCTGATTACCGCTGCGACCGGACCTGCTCACCCAGAACGACGGCAAGACCTGGCACCCCAATCTCCGGACTCTTGCTTTGACAGCCTGGAAGCTGAAAGGGTAGGCCTCCGCGACCTACACCTGCCCGCTGAGGTGCAGCGTATAGTGCTGGCATCCAGGAGACCATCCAGTCGAAAGTCATACAGCCTCAAGTGGAAACGTTTCAGTATCTGGTGTGCAAGGCAAGGCATTCCGCCCGCCTCCTGCCCCGTTCCCTTGGTGCTGCATACCTCTCCACTCTCTTCAGCCTGGGCTTAAAACCCCAGTCCATCAAGATTCACCTCGCAGTCATTGCGTCCCTGCATCAGCTGCGCAGCGACTCACCCAAGGGCTCCATGGCCTCCCTTCCCATCGTGACCCGCTTCATGAGAGGCCTCAGAAACCTGCAGCCCCCTGTTCAGAAACTGGTTCCCTCCTGGGACCTCAACATTGTCCTCCAGCAGCTGACGCAAGAGCCCTTCGAGCCTCTGCTCTCCGCAGCAGGACAATTTCTATCCTGGAAGACCCCCTTCCTCATCGCCATCACATCCGCAAGGAGGGTTAGTGAACTACAGGCACTAGTGGCTCACCCCCTGTACACCAAGATTTACCACAACAGGGCATCCCTTCGGACACACCTAAGTTTGTCCCCAAGGTCGCCTCTGCCTTCCACGTCAACCAATCGGTGGAGCTGCCCTCCTTCTTCCTGGCCCCCCATGGGTCCCCCGAAGAGCAACGCCTCCATTCTCTGGATTGCGTCCGAGCCCTGCGCATCTACATCGACAGGACAGCCCCCATCCGTCAAGGGACCCAACTCTTTGTGTCCTTCGACCCCAACAGACCGGGAGACCCGTCACCAAGCGCACGCTCTCCCACTGGATCTCCGATTGTGTCACCTACTGCTTACAGAGGGCCGGCGAGCAGCCGGCGAACAAAGCAAGCGCCCACCAACTCCGCGCGATAGCCACCTCCCTCGCCAACGCACAGGAGATCCCAGTAAGCGAGATCTGCAAAGCCGCAACCTGGTCCTCGCACCTCACCTTCCAGAAACACTACTGCCTAGACCTGCAGGCAGAAGCGGACAGCTCCTTTGGCCGAGCAATCTGCGGCAGCAGGGCCCGCCTGCCCGAACGCCGTGGATACCACCTGATGATGGCTATTTGCTCAACGCTATTGCACAGTTGATGTTTACATGGCACTGTGGCCTTACATCCTGATTGTTTTATTTGCACAATGCTAATTGCACAGTTGATGTTTTGAATGCACGATTGATGTTTGAATTGCACAGTTGGTTAATTGCACTTGACGTTCTACCTCAATGCATGTTGCACAATTGAAAGTGTTCTCCCTTACTTATGGTCTGTTGTTTATACTTATTGTTGTTTGCACAATAAATAACGGAGGTTCACCTCACTGACGCCTGCTGTGTCCTCCTTGCCTGACGGCCTGTCTCAGGCCCCCCTCAGCCTCAGCGCTGATCAACAGCTGGGGAGACACCAGGTGTGGCTGACACATCCTGCTTGTTCTAGGAGAAAACAGAGTTACTTACCTGTAATGGAGTTCTCCGTGGACAGCAGGATAGGTCAGCCACACATTCCCGCCCACCTCCCCTCTGAGGGTGGCCTGCGCGGTCCGCACCCTAGCCTAAGGGCGCAGCTAATCACTAACTGGTTGGGCTAGGGGCGGACCGGGGAGGTAGGACCACCTCACACATGCTCAGAAGTCTCTGAGCTAGAGAGCACTTCCGTCTCGGTGCCGTCGGATGACGTCACCAGGTGTGGCTGACCTATCCTGCTGTCCACGGAGAACTCCGTTACAGGTAAGTAACTCTGTTTTCTTAGCAGTGCTGGAATGAAAAATAAACCCAAAAGGAAAATTCTCTTTATCAAAAAAAACAACTTTCTTCCTTTCACACAGTGAAGAAGTTTTTTTTCAAAGTCCCACGTGCACTTGTGCCTTGCTCTAATCACAGGTGCTTAACCAGCGGCAAACCATTGCTGGTCTACTCTCTACATGGCTCCAACTTTCCCCAAAGCTTTCTCTCAAAGAAAATTTTCTGGGAAGCTAAAAAAACAGTACAGTTCCTTTTGGTGTTTGATCCTTATCTGAGGATTACTTTAGAACAGCAGCCTAGAAAGAGAGCAATCCATGCATTCCACTTTCTCATCTGATATTTCCCCTTGCTCTTGAAATATCATAGGATCACTTTCATACACTGGCTCAGAGGAATTCTTTTCACTGATCTCTACCAGGATAGAAACTGTTTCCCTGCTGTCTTCCTTGTGCAAAGCTAGGGAATATATCAGAGTTCATACCTGAGATCACGTTGTCATTAGGTTTCCTCTCTGGGTATTTTGGCCAGTAGGTAGCAAAGTTTCTGTGCCCAGCTTTCCATTCAGAATCTCTGGACTTTAGGTCTCTTTTCCCATACCTCCTTAAATAGGTATTAGAGCTCCTTCTTTCTGTAGATGCAGCCGTCTCCTTTACAGGTGCTCTCTGGGGGTTCCTGGCTGTATATTTCCAAGCCTCTGGTTTCTTCCAGTCCAATGAAGAATGCTTGCCCCAGGAATCTCTCCCAGCATACGTACTGCCTTGGGCTCCTTTCTTAGACCTCCTGGACGTCTTGCTGTTCTTCCTTCTGTTCAGGCTCCGTCTCTCCTTCTCTTGCCGTCTTTGCCACCATTGCTCCCTGTGTTCTCTTTACTCTTCTTGCTGTCTGTATGAAGAATTTTTTCTAGTTTTAAAGTGCCTAGATGGTCCTAGGTGTTCTGAATCAAGCCCTGCCCTAGGAGATGGGTGATTAGGGATTACATCATTGCTTCTCTGATTAGGCACATGTTTCCCTATTCCAGCTCTCCTAGAGGCTTTCTGTAAACCAGTGCATTCTGGGTCTGGTAGTCTTTTAGGTAAACACTCTGTTTTAGTGCTTTTACCAGCCAGCACAGGTTGCTTATTCAGAGCCAATTCACCTCTTGTATTATTTCTTCCTGAACTATGATAAGCTTCCTTATCACAACGTACACCCTTCCCTGACATTGTAGCATCAGACAACATCAGTGTATCATTGCATTTGACAAGCCTTTATCTCTACAAATCTCCAATTGTGCACATACAGGACATATGCTACTGCTGGCACACTCACCTTAGCATACTGTGTGGGTGGGTGTTTTGGGGTTGTCTCTGTGATGATACAGCATGCAGGCATTTTGCATTTTCATGTGGTGTGAGGGGTCTGTACACCTGGGGAGCGGTGGTGACTGTGCTATCTCTACCTTACTGCTGTTTACCTTGTGAACATTGTGGCCATGTGTTGTGTGTTGTGAGCTGACCTATCTCTTGTGTGCTGACAGACCACTGCGCAACAGCATTTATGTATCACAGATATTTCCATAATGTGGACATGCATGAACAGTGGCTGGACATGGAGACATGGTGATTCTACACATTTCAATGACATCTTCACCCTTCACTGTGATGTTTTGTGGCCTTTGAGAGCCTCAGGGGATCCTGAACAGACACTTGCTGCAAACACACGGTAGGTTGCACCTTTGGTCTTTTGGGAATGACATCAGCCTTTACATGTTAATAGTTTACTGTCTGTTTCATGGACCTTTCATGTTGAGTCTCTGTACACCAATGCTGATGCATATGGGGTGGAGCTGTGAAACACCTATGTAACATGGGCATGGACATGACCATATCCATGTGACACCCTCGTCTGCGGTTCCAATTCCAAATGTCCACAACATGCACTGTGTTCTGTGTTGTGATCATGTTATGTTTGCTTGTGTGACGTTTCGTTACGTACATATTGATGTTTGAGTCTCTGCAATTTGGACTGATGTTGTAAGCAGCATACCAATACATTGTTTATCCTCTTCTGACACAGGGCAGAGGACACACACAGCACATCTACTACAGTGCATCCGGCGTCACCATCACCCACCTGTTGGAGGACACAACAAAACCATGGAACTATCCCTGGGAAATGGTGCCATAGGATGTTTGACCTCTGCAAGTGGGACACATGCCTCAGATGGACAGTATTGTTGGACTGCTACTTTGAGCATGACAGGCCTGTCCAACACACCATTGCTGCCGTGCTCTGGCTGAGTGTCGTGTTCATCATAGGAGACACACATGACCTTTCCAGTACTGTGGCATTTTGAGATGTCACACTTGACTATGCATGCCCAGGGTTTCAAGGACAGTCTTAACGGGACTTGTTGTGTTGCAGGCACCCTTTGCACTGTGGACACTGTGTACTGATCCCTACATGTACAGCAGGGACTGACATTGTCGCTGTATGTTGTACATCCTTCTGACATTGTGTTGTTGTGTTTTGCCCATGTGTGTGACTTGGAACGCAGGATATGCTCATCTGTTTAGTTCAACACGATCATACAGCCATGCGTGTGGCACAGAGGGAACATTGGAGAGGTCCTCTTGTCCATGTCTGCCTACCCTCCACTTGGACATGACACAGTATTTGCCACCACACCACTTTACTGCACACCAACATCTTGGATTGATGTTTGCACTCACCAAGGGTGTTACAGTGCATGCGTGGCATCACTGTATCATGTTTCAATGTACACGGTGCATGTGCATGTGACTGACTATGTTGGTGCAACACAGCATGTGGCAATATGGCTTCTTTGTGGGTTACTGTAACATGTTTGACCTTTATTTCCATCTCTATATACAGGTTATTGTGTTTGTTTACTGTACTGACGTGACGCTCTACATTGATTTACAAACCTAGCATTGCATGTCTGCACAGTGCTATTTATCCCCTGAGGTTCCGGCACTCACATTGCCCCGTTATATTTGGAGTGTGGCAGTGTGGGTGTCCATTTCCTTCCTTCATTTGTGCATTCCATGTATCGTGATATATGTGTACAGACACTGTATCCACACCAACCAGTGCAGGGGACCTTCTGCATAGTGTTATCTCTGCATGTTTCTGCGGCTTGTTTCATTTGAATTCTCTGTGTTCATGTGCCTCTGCTACCTGTTAGCATATCCTCATTTTGCATTTGATGATTGTTTTGGGTTACATTGGTGCTGCTTTGATTCCTATATCAGGCATTATGTGACAGCTGTAACATATATTTCGATATCTGTGTTTACACTTTCTTACTTTTAACAACATATGCTGTTTCATTTTTGTGCCTCCTGTGTTGGCAGACAGATATATTTTTATGAAGAGATCATGAATGATGTGTGTTGGGCCCTCATAATGCACTGCCTACTGTCTACATGCACACATATGTAACTAACGCATTTGGGGCATGCTGCAGCATGTGGGGGGTGGGGGGCTAATGCATACTGCACACCATGCACCTAATGCACATTATCTCTCCTGCCCATCATCTGTGGACAGGCCTTTGACTTTTCTGTAGCGTGGGTTGCTGCCCTGCAAAATGTGTTTTCCCTTTTTTCCCTGTTATCCAATCACCTTGATATTATGAAAGTCAGTATGTACGCTATCTCTGATGATTACACAAAATAAAAATATGTGTTGGGCGTACATTTGTCTCTGCTGCTGCTTGACCAAACTGACACACATATTTAGTGATTCCCTGGTCATGTACATGGCCCACCTGTGCTCACATCCTTGTACGGTGCCAGCTGTCTATCTGCCAGCCGTCTGCCACATCACTGGGTGTTACGGGTTCCCATACAAACATACCTTTGAGGTAATATCTTTGCACTGTTCTTGCTGTGGTTGTTTGGGGTAGTGGTTGCATACATGTGCTGGAATGCCATAGGTTGCAGGTTTGATTCCCACATGGGGTTTTATTTTTTTTTTGGGGGGGGGGGGGTTGTGCTAACCTGACCATGAGCTTTCTGCAGGTTCTTCACCTATCCACACACCCTTCCATCTCTTCACTGTACACCAACGTGTGCCCTCTGTGCTGCCTATCCATCACATATTAGCTGTTACATACGTCTCTTTCTTGGTAGTGCTCACATAGGCAGTCTGCTTGGGGGATTTGCATTACTGTGGTTCATCTGGTCTGAGCCACACCTTTTTGCAGGTTCAATTCTCACATGCTCCTTTTGTGTTCTGTTCCAGATTTTGCCCTACTCCACAGAGCATCCCCTGCCACACTTTGGGTTTAGGTTCTTTCCTCTTTTGCATGCTGTATCCACTGCATAACATTTCATTGTGTGTGTGCATGTAGTTATATGTGGCTTTCGTCCCAATTACAGACTGTGATCTGAGCTGTACACACCAGATCTGCATGTGCATTTCATCATGGTTAGTGTTGGAGGTTGCCCTATCCTGGCAGACAGCAGACGTTTTGTGTGATGCCCTGCAGTGTTCTTGTATGCAGCTTTTGCTAATGACCTCATGTTGGTGGTGTAGCCTACCGGTTTGTGCAGTGACATTTGTGCTAATGGTCATGGGTTTGATTCCTTTCTGTTCTCTTTCATTTGTATGCCTGTCCTGCACAGCTACTTTTCATTCCTGTACAGTCATATCTGTGCAGATCTGTGCTGTTGGCACATTGTACCCTTATCACAGTTGCCAACCATCCTTCTGTCCGTCTATGTGTGTCTGCCAGCTGTGTGCCATCCTGCCTTGATGTGCATGCTGCTACCCCATGTCCTGCACTGATACACGTTTCTGCATTGCAGCTCTTCCTGGTTGCCTCTCCTGTGTGTGCTCTGCATGGCACTGCTACTCCTCTGTCCTCCTGCCATTGCACCTATCCTTCCACCTGTACCTCCTCTGCTGGACACGTCTTCCCATCCTCTGCCACACACTGTCATTGTTGCATGGTACATTACCATCACCCTGTGCATCGCTACAGCTGCCCCCGATATGTTTGTCCATTTTTCCAGCTGCCACATGGGCTGGACGCAGATTTGTCGGGTCCATCAGCTCTGATCTACTTCCTTCCATCACTTGTGCATTGTCTTTCCTTGGTGCTCTGTGCAGTGTTAGGGTTACATCTGTGTTTGGCCCATACTTTTCTTGCTTTTCAACTTGGGGGACCTTACTGCCCTTGGGCAACATTTCTTGAGTCACCTATTCATCCTTGGGGCATCTTTAGCCACACCTTAGATTCAGCCAGCTTATGGGGCACCTAATATGGTGCCTTGGGGGTTGCCAACCTTTCGTCATGCCCTCTGGGGCACATTATGACCCGCCTTGGTTGACGTGGTGGTTTATGATGTGCCTTCTGGTGCGCCCTAAAAGGTGCATTAGGTTATGGCACTGGGGTGCGGGTATTTTTAGCTGGAAGCACCGATTGTTAGAATGTTTCTGACTGTTACAAGCAGGAAAAGGAATTGGCTTGGCCACCCTTACTCATTATGCCCACTGAGGGATTGAATTCATGACCCCGGTCTCAGCAGTCATTGTATTAACCAATGTGCTACACCTCTGTTGCTGTGAGTGCAGGTCAATGCGCGAAGTTAAGGTTAACACGCGGTAACGTGCACGGCTCCCCCTATCGCATGATAACGGACACAGCGCACTTCATCACGCGATAACCCGCGATTGCTACCTTAAGACCAGAACGCCCACTACCTTATACGGCATTCCTCACAGTAACACTGCAACTAACGCCAGTGACATTAAGACGGTTTAATAAACATACCCCATAGTTTGGGTTGTTCTTCCCTACAGGGTCATTCCAAAACACAAATAGGCTGCCTGGATGTGCAGAATAGATGTTTTCCTCACAAAAATGTCTAGATCCATTTTCCTAAACCACGTGGCCCTACACATACACGGTGTGAAAATGGGAATCTCAAAACATGGGCAAGAGGAGCCGGAATAGGGGCATGGCAAGCCGCGGAGACATAGAAAGTGTATTTAGGAAAGACCCGTGTAAATTCCGAGTGTTACCCATGGACATCTACGTTATACCAGCAGCAATGTGGAATAAAGCCAGGACTTAGAAAAAGTTCTGCTCTGATCTTTAATACGTACCATGGAGATGAATAGCTGTGGCAAGTCTGTATTGAACTGGTGTGTCTGCTGTCTGGGAGGGCACAAGATGCAGTTGTAACGAATAGAATGCACAGGTGAGGAAGATGTTTGTAAGGTTAACGAACAATAAAAAACACCCTTACAGAAATATAAAACTCTGCAATTGTCTTTATTCTGGCTATGCTATTTGCTGTTTGTACTATTCTAGGCTTCTCTCCTCCCCTCTCCCCCCTTCTTCCCCCCTTCCCCTCTCCCCTCTCCCCCCTCCCTCCCCCTTCTCCTCCTCCCCCTTCCCACCTTTTTTCCCCCTTCCCTTCCCTTCCCTCCCTCTCCCCCCTCCCCTTTCCTTTACATAGTTCTTACACAGTTTCCGTTTCAGCTCTGTAGCAGCATCCTGGGATCTTCATCCTTTATTAGTTTATTACATTAGCTGATTGTATTATGATATGGTTGATTTCCCCATTAGTCTTTATATGAGACCTATCATCAGTGTCAGATCGGGACTTCAACTGGGATTGCCTTTCATGTTCTTCACTTTTATTAGTTTGTGACCCTTTCATCGATGATCTGGTTACTGGATTTTTAATTCTTATTATTTTTTGATTCACAATCCTTAATTTATTTTGCTTTAAACCCCTCCTTTCGATTTTTATTTGGCTTTAAGACTGTTACCTTTGACCTTTAGCAGTGGGAAAAGTAGTTTAAATGCCGTTCAGCCGGCCGGCCATTTCTTTTCTAGTCATTCGACTTGAGGAATCGCCTTTGTACAATTGTTTGGTATGTTCTGTTCTTCTTACAGAGTTTTTACTTTAATTCGTTGTAGCAATATAGCAATATCCTGGAATATTTATTATTCAATATTATTATTTATAATAAAGCTACATGCAGCATACAGTCTGTATTTATCTTCGTTTACTGATGTTTCTAAAGATACCAGATTAATACTGCATGCTATTTGATATATTTTCCCCGTCTAATTTTCTCTTGCAGTTTACTAGAATAGCAGATTTGGATTAAGCTTTGGTTGATTTTGCCAATAGTTTCTATCAAGATGTGTTATCAGTGTCAGATCGGGACTTCATTTTGTGATTGCCCTTCATGTTCGGTGCTCCTGTCCGTTGACGGCTGTTATACCTTTTTTTAATCATTGGATTTTTAGTCTTATGTTTCATTTTTATTCATCTTTTTTGGCTACAATTTTTAATATATTATGTTTTTATCTCCTTTTAACTTTTTTTGGTTTGGATCTAAGATTGTAACTTTTGACTTCTGACAGCGAAAAAGGGGTTTAAAAGGCATTTCAGCCGGCTGGTCACTTCTTCTCCAGTCATTCGACTTGAAGGATCACTATAATGCAAGTGTTTGGTATGTTTCATGATTTCACAATTTGTGGTTTTTCAGCTAAGATATGTTTTTTATATGCTTAATTTTGTATTTTTATTTTCCAGCAGGAAACATTTTACACCATGGCAAGGTTTTTTTTAATAAAGGTAACCCGATATTCCTTCTTAGACTACTGCAATATTATCTATTTTGGTTTGCCTCTATACCAACTTCAGCAGCTGCAGACAGTACAGAATACTGTATTGCATACGCTTGTCCAAGCACATCATTATGATCACGTTACACCATTGCTTATGCGCTACCATTGGCTCCCTATTGCATAACGACTCCATTACAAGGTCCTATTGTTCACCTTTAAGGCAATACCTGACCTGGCCCCAGAATACCTGTCTTCTTTAATAGCACTTTATGCACCTGCTAGAGTTTTACGCTCTGTACATAGTTTTCGATTAAATATACCATCCCTGGCTGTTTTCAAATATGAGTCCACTTGATGGACTGCTTTTTTGTTGCAGCCTCCACACTGTAGAACTGTTTGCCTTCTTCCCTATCGTTTTATGGTTTTATGGTTTAGACATTTGATATACCGCCCTTTACTTATGCATCAGAGCAGTTTACATTTATATACTAACAGGTACTTCCTGATCGTGTCCACAGGCTAGTCCCGAAACCTCTGGGTTCCCCATCTCATGTAGCAGCTTGGAGTCTGAGAAACTCCTCTTTTTGTGACATCACTGGTATATCCTCTCTGGATCCGCCTCGAGTCACCAGTTACCTCAGTCTCCAAGCAGCTGGATGGATGTGAGCCCAGAGGTGGGCTCACTGGAGAAACAAATGGGAATAGAGTAATTTGATTTTAGGATATTTTGTTTTGGGTTAAACTTAACAGCCAATTATACGGACTTAAGAGACCTGGTCTTTGGGTGTCTGTGCCTTTAAGTTCTGTCAGGCCTGAACTCTGCTCCGGGTCCCTCCTCCCGTTTTCCTGTCTCCCTTCGGGGCCTCGGGATCTCTGCTTAGCGTTATCCCTCAGTACGAAGCAGCTCCGGTCATACCTGGCTTGGTGGGAGCGGTATCTCAGCACTGCCGGCGTCAAGCAGAGGTTTGCCTGCAAGCACGCCTGGCAGCTGAACAGAGGCTGCACGAGGTAGGAGGAGGAGAAAAGGCGCTTCTTCAGCGATCAGAGCCCCCCCCCGGTTCGAAGTCGGGATCCGGGAGACGGTGGCAGACGGGATTGACCGGGCTAAAGCTCTGCTGCTCCCGACGTAGGTAAGCAACCGCGCGCTCTGAGTGATAGACCGGCAGTGCGGTTTTGGCGCGAGCCAGGCTTCAGGCCTGGCGCCGCGTGCATTCGGTGTTTCAGGCCCCGGGGCCTGGGCGTGCAGGCTGGGATTTTCTTCCCGGAAGATTGCCGGAATCCCCTGAAGCGTGCCTTAGGCTCTCGGGACCGTGTTAGTGTAAGATCTTTGCAAAAAAAAACAACAAAAAAAAAAACAGAGCAACGGTAGGATTAAATAAGCGGGACACCAGTACTCAATTGCAAGCTTGTTTTGAGAGGGTACCCGTTCTATTCGCCCGGTCCCGGGCCCGGATCCTCCTTCATTTTCCTGCGGGGGTGATTGTGAATAGCCCCCAGATTTGTTGGATTTTTCACTTTTACCATGCCCTCAAAACCCCTGTACGTAGTCTGTGGCGCTAAGAAGGCCACAGAGTCGGGGGTTTGTAAGTTATGTGTGAGGGACGCGTCTGGGACGGAGCAGGAGAGAGGGGAAGCATTAGGACCCGGCGCACAGCCTGCCACCTCACAGGCTTCCGAGTTCCTGCAGGAGGAGCTGGTGGCAGGGCCCTCCTCCACGGTGGAGCTTACTGCGTCGCCGGTGGCCTGGCCGCAGCATCTGGCATCTATTTTCTCTCCAGATATTCTTTTATTGCTGCAGCAGTCCGCCCTGGGTAGCGCGCAGCAACCGAAAGCTACGGTATGCGGGCGTACGGTGAAGCGGTCCTCTGCTCAGGGGCCGCTGGAAGACCTTCCACACGGGTTTAAGAGACCACGTGGTGAGGGGGCTGGCGCGGAACAGTCATTGGCCTCTGAGGGGCCCGTGTCGGATGAGGAAGGTTTGAGTCTGGATTTAGAAGAAGAGCTGGAGGAAGGTGAGCTGGCTGACAGTGAGGACCAAGCCCGAGTGGTAAGGGTCTTCCGACGAGAGGAATTGCCGGCCCTCATAGCGGAGGCCTTGAAAGTGTTGAACATTCCAGTTCCGGGTTCACAAGAGGAGGAAACCCTAGAGGACCCTTTGTTGCAGGTCTTCCGGAAAAGCCAGAGCGTTTTTCCGGTGCACCAAGTGTTTCGCGAGATGATTCAGGAAGAATGGAATACCCCAGAGGCTCCGTTGAGAGGGGCGCGCGTCATGAGCCGTCTGTATCCCCTGGCAGAGTCTGACAAGGAGGTGTTTAGATCTCCGAAGGTGGACGCGGCTGTCTCCGCAGTAACTAAGAAGACTACCATCCCGGTTGAGGGTGGTGCAGTCCTTAAGGACTCTCAGGACAGAAAGTTGGATGTGCTGTTAAGACAGGTGTTCGATGTTAATGCACTATCGCTTCAGGCCGCTGTATGCGGGGCCTGGGTGGCCAGAGCTTGCTTGCGCTGGTCCCAGCAGGTGCATACTGGTCAGGAAAGCGGTTTGTCGGAGGAGGCGGCCAGATTGGAGTCGGGGGCGGCTTATCTGGCGGATATTCATTATGATCTCATGCGCGGTTTGTCCAAAAGTATGGCCTCGGCCGTTGCAGCGCGCCGCTACCTGTGGTTACGTAACTGGGCAGCGGATACTTCCTCCAAGGCTCGGTTAAGTAAACTTCCATTTAAGGGCCGGCTGCTCTTCGGGGAAGACCTAGAGAAGCTGGTTAAAGATCTTGGGGAGTCCAAAGGGGGTCGGTTGCCTGAGGACAAGCCCCGGTCCGGGCGTCCAGCCCCGGCGGGCAGAGGTCAACAGCGGGAGTTCCGCCGGTTCCGTTCACAGCGCTTCAGTTCCTTCCCTCGCGGTCGTTTCCCTAACAGGTCCCAAGGCTACCGGGTGTTTCGGGGGGCGGGTCGGGGCTTTGGTGCGGTCTCCTCGTCCTCTTTCCCCTCCAAGAAGCCACAATGAGATAAGGGGGGCCCAGCAGCCTCCTCTTGCCGTAGGGGGGCGATTGCAGGAGTTTTATCCTCCCTGGGCCCAAATCACTTCCGATCAGTGGGTTCTGGAGGTCATCCGAGAGGGTTATACGCTGGAGTTTCAGCGGCCCGTGAGAGAGTTCTTTGTGCGGTCCCCCGGCAGGTCGCTCGCCAAACGGACGGTTCTCCGGGAGACCGTGCAAAAGCTTCTGGCGCTCCGGGCCATAGTTCCGGTCCCACCAGAACAATGCGGCAGCGGTCGATACTCCATCTATTTCGTTGTCCAGAAAAAAGACGGCGGGGTGCGGCCCATTCTAGATCTCAAGGGCGTGAATCGCTGTCTCCGGGTGTCCCATTTTCACATGGAAACACTGCGGTCGGTTATCATGGTGGTGCAGAAGGGAGAGTTCCTCACCTTGCTAGATTTGTCCGAGGCCTACCTTCACATCCCCATACGTCCGGACCACCACAGGTTCCTCCGTTTCGCGCTTCCCTTTGGCCACTTCCAGTTCCGGGCGCTACCCTTTGGCCTGGCAACGGCTCCGTGGATTTTCACTAAGGTCATGGTAGTGGTAGCGGCGGCCTTGCGGAAAGAAGGCATCCTGGTGCATCCCTATCTAGACGATTGGCTGATCAGAGCAAAGTCTCGGACAGAGAGCGTGGCGGCGATGGCCAGAGTGGTGTCCTTCCTCGAAGAGCTCGGTTGGATAGTCAACCTTTCCAAGAGCCGCTTAGTGCCATCGCAGAATCTGGAGTACCTGGGGGCCCGGTTCGACACGCGCGTGGGGAAGGTCTTCCTCACGGAAAAGCGGGCACTGGCCCTGCGGGGTCTGGTAGCCAAGTTCTTGACATTAGGGTTGCCAACGGCCTGGCTTTACCTGCAGCTGCTGGGCACCATGGCGGCGACCATAGAAACAGTACCGTGGGCGAGGGCGCACATGCGACCCTTGCAGGGAGCGCTCCTTCGGCGCTGGTCGCCTCAGCGGGACCCGCTGTCCCAGAGGCTCCCATGCCCAGAGGGGGTTCGGCAGACCCTGCGATGGTGGCTACTTCCCGATTCGCTGGACCGCGGCAAGGATCTGGAGTCCCCAGCCTGGGTTCCTCTGACGACCGATGCAAGCCTCCTCGGCTGGGGAGCTCACTGCCAAGGCAGCTTCTCGCAAGGTCAGTGGAGTGCTCAGGAGCGGCTGTGGCCGATCAACAGATTGGAGCTGCGCGCCATAGCTCTGGCGTTGCGGAGCTTCCACTCCCTCCTCGGCGGGAGGGCCGTCCGGGTGTTTTCCGACAATGCGACGGCGGTGGCCTATGTCAACAAGCAAGGGGGAACCAGCAGCATGGCGCTCGAGGAGGAAGCCGGAGAGCTGTGCTGTTGGGCAGAATCCCACCTGCTGGATCTCTCGGCGGCGCACGTGGCCGGGGTAGACAACGTTCAGGCCGACTTCCTCAGCCGGGTCAGAGTGGACCCGGGGGAGTGGGTCCTGCATCCCGACGTCTTCCGTATGGTGGTCCGCAGGTGGGGCGAGCCGGTCATGGATCTCATGGCGACCTTCGCCTCGGCAAAGGCAAGTCGTTTTTACAGCAGGCGGAGAGAGAGAATGTCGGAAGGCCTGGACGCTCTCATTCAGGTCTGGCCGGAGGGTCAGTTGCACTACGTCTTCCCGCCGTGGGTTCTGATTGGCCGCGTGATACAGCGCATAGACAGGATCCGGGGACAGGTCATCTTGATAGCCCCGGACTGTCCTCGCAGGCCCTGGTACGGGGACCTGGTGTGGTTGTTGGTCGCAAAACCGTGGCGTCTTCCAGCCCGGCCGGACCTTCTGTCGCAGGGTCCCCTATTCATGCCGCACATGGATCGGTTCTCGCTTACGGCCTGGCTCTTGAGCGGGCGCGGCTGAGCTCCCGGGGCCACTCGTCGGCGGTCATTGCGACTTTGTTGAGGGCCCGCCGGCGGTCTACTTCGTTAGCCTACGTCCGTATTTGGCGGATCTTTGAGTCCTGGTGCAGAGCTAAGGGGTGCATGCCTCTAAAGGCCTCTGTGCCTCATATCTTGGAATTCCTACAAGATGGTTTTGATAAGGGCTTAGCAGCCGTGTCCCTGCGTGTGCAAGTCGCTGCCCTGTCCTGTTACAGGGGCAGGGTAGGAGGTCAATCGCTTGGTTCTCAGGGGGACGTCAAGCGTTTTTTACGGGCGATCTCCATCCTGCGCCCTCCGTTGCGGCAGATCGTACCCCAGTGGCACCTCCCGTTCATGCTGGAAGCCCTCGAGCGCGAGCCTTTTGAGCCTCTGTCCCGGGCGACTCTCAAGGACCTTACGCTGAAGGTGATTTTTTTGGTGGCGGTGCGTTCTGCTCGGCGGATCTCTGAACTGCAGGATTTGTCGTGCCGGGAGCCCTACCTCTCCTTCTTTGCGTCAAAGGTGGTACTGCGGACGGTGCCGGCTTTTCTGCCAAAGGTCGTCTCGCCGTTCCATGTGAGTCAGGACATCTCGTTGCCGGCCTTCTCGGGGAGTGCACGCGGAGCGGCGGCAGAGAGGCTGCACCGCTTGGACGTTGGCCGTGCCTTAAAGAAGTATGTTCGGCGAACAGAGTCCTTTCGAAAGTCAGATAGGCTCTTTGTGCTTTTCGCGGGGCTGAGAAAGGGTGAAGCGGCGTCCAAAGCGTCTATTTCTAGGTGGATTAAGGAAGCCATTGCATCAGCATATGTCTTGAAGGGGAAGCCGGTGCCGGCAGGTTTGCGAGCCCACTCTACCAGGGCTCAGGCCGCCTCTTGGGCAGAGCGTTGGTCGGTGTCTCCAGGGGAGATTTGTAGGGCGGCGACCTGGTCGTCGTTGAATTCTTTTGTGAAGCACTATCGGTTGGACCTTCAACGGCGGGAGGAAGTCGCTTTCGGGGCGGCTGTGCTTCAGGCTGGTTTGCATACCCCTCCCGTACTTGAAGAGTCTCTTCACTGCTCTGGTACTACCCAGAGGTTTCGGGACTAGCCTGTGGACACAATCAGGAAGATGAAATTAGGCTTACCTGCTAATTGTAGTTCCTGGAGTGGACACAGGCTAGTCCCGTATCCCTCCCTAGTGTTTCGCGGTTCAAGGAGCCTGAAGCGTTACAGATGCCTTACCGGTAAGTTCTGCCAATATTTGCAGGGATTCTGGGGTTACAGGAGGTTTCGCCTCAGTATGCTACTGTTTTCGGGTACACTTTCCTTCCTTCGGGATGGGGGTGTGGTCTGATCAGACTAAAGTCACAGTTGGTTAAAGGGTTGGAGCAGTTCTAGTTAGTTTATTGTTGTTCTTGATTCTTACTTGTTGCTCCGGTGAGTCTGCTTTGTCAGTAGGTAACTGGTGACTCGAGGCGGATCCAGAGAGGATATACCAGTGATGTCACAAAAAGAGGAGTTTCTCAGTCTCCAAGCTGCTACATGAGATGGGGAACCCAGAGGTTTCGGGACTAGCCTGTGTCCACTCCAGGAACTACAATTAGCAGGTAAGCCTAATTTCATCTTTTTTATTCCCTTGTCCTCTGAACTGCTACTAATCTGAAGAGTTTAAGAAGTCTCTAAAGACTCATTTGTTTAGCACTGCTTTTGGGGTAAACACGGCATGAGTATGAACGTGGCCATTGTCTTATAATGCAACCTGCATATTACCTCAGCTCCTCTGTTATGTTCCTATCTGTCATGTTTTATCTTGCAATGTATATTCTTTCTGTCATATCTTTCCTGTTTTATTATGGTGCTCCTTTTTTGGATATGTTTTTTTGAATAATGTTAATGTAAATCGCATAGGTTTTTATAGATATGTGGTATATCAAATAAAGAGTAACATAACATAACATTTCTTTTTTAATATCCTATGTCAGGTCACTGGTAAGGGGCAGTAATAGTCCTTGGGTGGCATTTTTGAAGGCATTTACATGGGTAACTGCCCTAGCTACCCTTGTAAATGCCTTATCTGGGATTTTCCAAAAGCACCTACACAGGTAGTGCCTTTGGAAAATCCCGGATAAGTCCCTAATGTGCATTGAGGCGTGTTGTGGCGTTCTGGGGTGGAGTGGGGGCAGAGGAAAGGGTTAAACGAGTAGCAGTGATTTTGGGTTAAGGGTGTCGGTGGGCAGACTATGTGCCGACATGGCACATAGCCTGCCTAAATGAAAATTGGGCCCCTTTTCCTTAAGCTGTTGTTCAATTTCATAGATGTGGAGCCTGATTCAGAAAGGGGCACATCTGGGCTGTCCGGACGGCCCCGAGCAGGATGGGCCCATTAGGACCTGATTCTGTAATGCTGGAGCAAAATGTTCCCGTGGCATACAAAATTGGGCACTGAGACAGCCCGGCGTGCCCCTGCAGACCCATGGGGACTTCCTCCCAGCAAGTCCCCCTGACTCTACAGTGCTGACCCTCTGTTTCCTAGCTGCCCAGCCCAAAGCTGGGCAGTCAGGGCCAGGATTGGGTGGCAGGGACCTACTTGCCCCCGGCCCTGGCCGCTAGGGGGGGTTCTGGCCCCGATTGCCCTGTGAAACTGCTTATTCCACCTTCAAGGTGGTGTAAGCAGCATGTTCCCTCTGATCCCGCAGGACATACAGGGCCGTGACCTGAATCAGCCCTGCACGTCCTGCCGCCTCAGCCTGCCCCTGCTCTGCCCTCAGTCCGCCCACTCCTGCCCCCCGCCGGCTCTCCCCATACTGCTGCTTTGACCATGCAGGGAGAGTCGGAGGGGGAATACGAGCAGGATGGCTTGCGGTGCTGCACGTCCCACTACAGCCCCGCAAGTCATTTCTCAGAATTGGGCCCATAATCATCTCTATTCGTTACTACTATACCATTGCCCTTGTCGGCCAGCTTGATTACGATATCCTCTCTATCGCGTAATGTCTTGATGGCTCTTTTTTGTACACTGGTTAGATTAGACAAATTTCTACTAGTCTTTTGCTTTTCTAACAGTGCAATATCTCTTAAGACACACTTGTTAAATGTTTGTATGATGGGATTAATTGGGCCGGGGGGAACCCATTATGATGATTTCTGAACAATAGAAAAATCAGATTGTCTAGCTGTCTTTTTGGAGAAAAATGCATAATTTGTAACTTTCTACTGAATTTAAAAAGATCTAGTCTCATATTAAAAGAATTTCTAGTGCTCTGTTGGAACAAAAAAATGACCTTTCCTTAAAACATCAATTTCTGATTTATTAAGTATAGCTGTGGATAGGCTGAATACTGGTATTTGTGAGGGAGAGCTAGTGCTGCATGCATCTAATAGCCTCCTCTCCCTCTCCCTTGACCTATACCCATGAACTCCTTACTACTGTAGTATTTTTGATAGGTCTTTTTCTCGGAACCCTTCTCCCATATGTCCTCTAATAAAAAATCTTTTGATGTACTAGGTTGGACAAGGGTAGGGGAAGATGTTGGGGAGGAAAAAGTTCCTCAGATTCACTACGAGATTTTTTTCTTGTTCCTTTCTAAATTTGTATCTTCACTAACTGAGGGAGTCCTTTCTTTTTTCTTAAAGGTAACCTGTTTACGACGAGCAGTGAATAGCCTTTACCTAGAGTAGACCATTGATAGTGCCTTTCTTATAATCAAGCTCATCTCTCTTGAATTTCTCTAGCTTCTGAGCTTTTATCTCCTTCCTGAAATCATCAAATAATTTATTAAAATGATTTAATAATTTATCAACATTTTTGTCTTCACTCTTAAAATCATCAGTTTTTTTATTTACTTCTATCTGTATGTTACTACCCAGCCTGAGATGTGTCAACTCCACTCACAACTATATATTATGTGGCCATAGGGTTATCTGGAATTGACACAGTTCCAGGGGATGAGCTGCAGTTTACACTAAGTGGTATGTTTACTAAAGGGCGTTAAGGGAGCAAGTGTGCTGTTAATGCTTGTTATCGGCACCTTTGCACCCTTAACGCTACGAAAAATCGGCATAAATGGGCCTTAAAGGCTCCTGCAGCAATAAGGGAGCAGTAGGTGGAGAGTGGGCGTTAACAGGGCAGAGAGTGGGCGTTAACAATGGATGTTACCTTAACGCCTGTTACGTAAACATGTGTTAAAGCCCTTTAATGCTGGGAACCCTAACGCCAAGTAAAACCTTGCGGAAAGGGTGTATTTTGAGGGAAGAGAGCCTATTTAAATATCTGCAATGTAATGCAATGACAGGGGAGCCCAAGATAGTGATAGTAGTGCTTCATTAGCAGCAACAGCATAGTGCCAATGTATGAAAGGGCACCATGTTGATGGTGCAAATGGGGCAAAAGAGATGGCATGTCGGTCATACAGTGGAGGTTTCTGGGGTGCAAAGCAGACCAGGCAGTTGCCCAGGTGGCACATCTGTGATGTCAGTCATGATCCCACATCAACATTGGCGGCACACAGACATGCTGCTGCTTTGGAAAGGTAATATGCCACATGGGGCAGTCCAAGGTTTCCTGGCACCTTACACTTGGACCCCAGACAGCCCCCCCCCCCCACTGCCACTGAAGCCAGCTCCAGAGGAAGAGAACAATAGTGCTAGCAGCTGTAGTGCTACAGGGAACTGCAAAATGCAGGCGCCTGGGGAAATACCACAGCTAGAGCTGCCTGCCTCCCCCCAAGATATATCAGAAGCAGGTGGTGATGAGAATCTGGCAGCGGCAGTTGTTTGGGGGGATGGCATGTCCATCCATGTGAGACTCTGCCCTACCCATCTGGACCTGGTGCCCTAGGCATCTACCAAAACCACATGGTGGACCGGTCAGTACTGCACACCACCGCCACTGACAGCATGCTGGCATGGCAGCAGGGTGTTGGGGTGTCGGTGGCAGCAGACAAGACCCATGTCATGGTCCTGTGTGCCGATCGCATTGCAACATGTGCCAAGATCTGCCTAATGGGTAACATGTCAGTCCCAAGGACTGTTGTGTCCATATAGCAGCTCTGTGGTTTATTTAATACATGAAACCATGATGTATATCAGTGGGGGCGGTCACAGGTTCAAGACCCTTCTGTAGATCATATATTGCATGTCCCTGTGGATAAACGTTAGCCTACAGTGCAGGTACAGCACCAGCATGTACAACCCTGAATGAATTGACCAGCAAGGCTACAGACACCCATCAACCACACAGACAGACTCCACTATCCACAGCTGCATGTAAAGTCAGCCTGATAGCAGCAGCACACTGAATGGGCATTAATGTCAGATGGTGCTACTAGCACCTGCACAGTGAGCACACGTTAATAATGCTTGAGCTGATATGGAGATCAAAGTGGCAGGTAGGAATGTCAACCATCCCCACTTTTGCACAGTGCGGAAATGTGAGTGTGTGTGTATGTATTGTCATGAGGCTGGAGCCACGGAAGGTGCAGGTTTAGGAAAAAACCCTGTCTTTCATAGAGCTGTGGATGTGCAGAAGATGCAATTACCTCGCAGCACAGCTAGAGGGGGCAGGAGTAATCCTACAGAGGCTGAGTCAACACGCCCAGCCACTGATTGTATGAGTGTTAACCAGCTGCACCTGAAGGCAAGCCCGGGAGTTTCAAAGGTAAAATGCCTTTATAAAGGAAAGACAGCCAGAGGGTGTAGAGGTGCAAAGTGTGCAAGGTGTGCAAGGAGTGGAGGAGGAATCCATTCAGAGGGAACTCAGCTGGCAGCAGTTCAGCCAGAAGGAAGGAGGAGTGTGGAGAAATAGAGAGTCCACACGGAGCAAGCCCAGAGGGACAGAATCCAGACGGATAGAGTCCAGAGGGGCAGAGCACCGAGAGACGGAGTCCAGAGAGAGACTGCCAGGAGAAGCAGTTTGGCTGGAAGGAGTGCCACTCCCAGCCCAAGTAACGTAGCTGGATCAAGAAGCACAAGAATAGTAACAGAAAGCCAAGGAGCCATGCTGTGAGAGAAGCCTACATTCACCGGAGTACCCTGGATCAGGATTACAAGGTACCAGAAGGAGAGGTTCCTATAACAAAGGTACCTTTACACAGAAGCACAGAGGTTGGGAATCCTCACCAGGTTTTCCTGGGCTTCAGGAAGGCAAAGCACTGCACAAGGAAACTTGTCTCCAGAGAGAAGTACGTGAGAGAGAAAGCTCCAGGTGTAGCAGCTGCAGGAAGCCAAGATATGGTGGCTCTTTAATTTTAAAAGAAAGCCTTGCTCCTAGAAGCTCTGATAAAGCAGACGCTCAGTATATGAGAAAAGGGAACAAAGCAGAGCTTTTCAAAACAATACCTAAGGGCTTAACAGGACAGTCTTACTGGAGGCAAAGAAACAGAGACAGACCCTGTAAAGTTGTAGCCACAAGGGAAAGCACTCATTCAGAGGGAGAAGCCAGTGACGCAGAGTCCATGCAAATAGAGTTTGAGAATACTATTCCCATCCCTCAAGAGGAATCTATGGATTGTAGCTTTTGTGTTGCTACTAGCCATGAGTCCTTAGTAGAACTGTAAATATAAAAGAGTTCCTGCAATCAGTTGTGAAGTTCATAACAGTTTGTTTGCCTGTTTGTTCAACTTTACTTTGAAGTAAAAGAATCCTCAGTTAAACCCTGCAAGCAATTGTGAAGCTTATAACAGTTGTTTGTCTGCTTATTTTGGTGGAACCCTTTATAAAGAAGGACTATCTTTATTTTCTAATGTCTTAGTGAACCCTTGCCGTAAAGGGGAAATAAAGCCTTATTACCCTCCACTCTTGGTTTAGATAATCTGTTCTTACAAGGAGCTAAAACTACAAGGACCAAACTGCACTGGGCCTTAAAGAGCCATTGCTCCTTAAAAATAATATAAATGCGCAGCGTGCCTCTACAGCCATTGGCCACTGGGGGCACCTGACGACAGTATGTCACTCCAGAGTTCTGTGACCTTCTGCACTGCACTGTGCCTCGCATTGCCTAGGCTTATCCCAGTGTTAGTCTGCAAATGTGCATAATAAGGAGCAAAAGATTGTGGGTATGGCCATAAACGAGTGGTTTTCCCAAGATGTGTCTGCATCAGAGGTAGGGTCAATGGCTGAGACTTTGTAGTGCCTGTCTGCCATGTGCATGGCCTGGGTGGCCAAAGCAGTTCACGCTGTGACCATTGCATGGCTATGTATCCATATAACACTTATATGGCATGCTACGCCAGGGTTGTGGGTGTGCTTCCTGTCCTGGGAGGCCAATCACTATGCTGCATGTTCATGCTTGATCTGTGATGACCAGCAGACTGGCCCTATTTGGTATGTGCATGGCTGAGACTGCCCTGTGGTGGGCAGCAGGTACAATCTAACTGTGTTTGCTATGGTGGGTTGGTAGTACCAGATGGTTGGGACCAGAGCCATTCTTGCCCTGCTCACTGTGGTCATGGCAGGACTAGGAGGATCATGGCAGCCCCCACTGCAGTCATCATGTGTAACAACACTAGGCACTCACATACACCATTGTAGGAAGATCCCTGCCCAACAGGGGCAAGACACAGGACCCAGATATAACAGCCACCTACAGCATGCTACAGTTCTGCATTAAACAAGGTGACTAGCATCGTGCAGTACAGACAATGTTCCCTCTAATTTTCTGTAGGCTGTGTGCGCATAAAATTTCAGCTGTGCGGCTTTTGAAGGAAGGTTAAATTTTTTGTGCGCTACATAACGACACTTGGAGTTATATACTTTAAAATTTGACTACACATTAGAATACAGTATGTACAGCACATTGATGTTAATCAAATTAAATGAAAATAGACGATTACTAAATGAAGCGGAAAATTTCTAGTAATTACAATCACAAGTGTGGTATTATTTCAGTTAATTTTTATTGAAAGCCATTGTTGTTCCATGTAAATAATTTATGTATGGAAGAAGAGTTCGGTGTCCTACATGGAGTGGTGGGTTCACCCCTAAACAAAGACATGGGGAGAGGTGGCCTGCACAGAGCAACAGGTGCATCTACTCTTGCTGGGCAGACTAGATGGACCATGCTGGTCTTTATCTGCTGTCACTTACTATGTTCTCAAAATTTCTCTCTCTTCGATCTTTCAAATGTACCCAGTCTGAATAAATTTTATCAAGGTCTACTGATCCGCCATCTTGAAGATGACTCTTAACACGCATCAGCATTTCCAAATGTTCTAAATGTAAGCGATTCCTTATTTTGGTTTTTAAACTGTTCATCAAGCTGAAACCACGCTCACAATCTGCACTAGAAGCCAAAAACGTTCCACCAATATCAATCAGTTTCGCTAAATCTGCAAACTGAGCATTCTGAAACGCCAAAGTCACCATATCCGGAAAACTGTTTATCAGTTTGCTTTTGATTTTTTCTGCGACTAAAAACTTGAAGTCATTGTACTGCTGAACAATAATATGTTCCTCCATAAGAAATTGTTTGTACTTTAAACAGAGTGATCGGACGTTTTCAATTCCAAATTCATAATCACACTGTGCTATTGCTGTCAAATCAAAAGCAGACCATTCCTCAATTTCATTTTCAGGAAATCTTTCCCCTAAATGGAGACACAGCATATTAATGAAAGTAAGTGTGGAACCAGTATCCACTGAAGCGTCTCCAGGTATCTTGTCGAGAAGATTTTTAACATTATCAGTCCATTTTACTGTGTCACCCAAGTATTGCATTCGGATTTTGTTCAGCTTACCCTGTGCAAGATGATATGCTTCCAGTGGTGTTAGCCAACGTTTCTGAAATGCCATTGTTAATGAAGCTAGTTCAGATAAAACATCATTCAAAATTTGCAATGTTATATGGAATTGATGGCTGTTTAGCTTTTTATAACAGTACTTTGCAATGGGATCATTATCCTTATCTTCTTCAAAGTATTTTAATAATGGATCATAATTTCGAATAATTGCTTGAAGAGCAAAATGTCTAGATAACCACCGCACTTCGTTCAGAGGTCTAAAAGCAATTGACTCGCATTCAGAAGCATCTGCTAATTCTTTAAATTGTGACCTTTTAGTAGAAGATCGACAAAAGGTTGTGTAAACAGTTCTCATGAAAGTTTCAACTTCTTTCATCAACTTTACTTCCTTCCATGATTCAGAGATCCCCAAATCTTCACGATGGACAACACAATGCTGCTGCACTAAATGCAAAATATTTTGTTTGAGCTGCGCAGCAACACCATTTATTCTGCCTGACATGACAGAGGCACCATCCGAAGTAAACATGACCATTTTGTTAAGGTCAAGCTTGTATTTCCCATAGAATTCCCGGAGTGCACTGACTATTGATGCAGCATCGCATGCTTCCAACTGTAGCATCCCACCAAATGAAGTTTTATACAGACATGAATTTACTGGCCGATATTTGAAGTACAATATTAAGTATTTGTTGACAGAAATGTCTGTGCTTTCATCAATAGTTAATGTATGATACGATGCTGATGCAACATCTGCCATGAGCTTATCTTGGACATTCATGTTTATAATTTCAAGAAATTCAAACGAATAGTTTTTGCTTCTCCAGCTTTCAGGTATGGTTATGTACTTGGACATGTGTTCATTAATATCTTGAACAGAGAGCATGGAAATATTCATCCGAACCGCCAGCAAAACACTATCAATTAGAATTTTAATTTCTTCTGGTGTAGAACGCTTCCGTTCATTACTAATTTGCCTTTTCTCTTTTTCAGCGGTGCTCTCAAGCAACAAGTTAAATAATCCTCCTCTTAAATTTGGATTTTTAGCTCTAAGTTTCTTAACACTTTCAGCATGAGTCTTACTAGACAGATGTCGTTTCAAAAAGTCCAGTTTCCACACATCATCCCAAATTTTGCCATTCGAAAACTCTCCGATGGTTTTTGCATCTCGGCAGTATAAACAGATTACTCCGTCATCCTCTTCGTAAGTGAATATTTCACGCAGTTGAACGCACGTTTTTTCCCGAGATTTCGGTGTCTCTGTTTCAATCATTTCTTCAAGCCATTCAGGCTTAAAAGCTCTGGCCATTCTCTTACGTTTTGCACCTCTCATTGCTATTGGTTTCGACATTTTAAAAGTGGTGTAGTGGTCACAGCAGGTGCTTTATTATTCAAAAGAAATGCCCACAGCCTACAGAAAATTAGAGGGAACATTGCTATAAGGTATGTACATGTATAAAAACAACATACACCAAGATTTTATGTAAAGCAACTCAAAAAAAAAAACATATGGCATAGTGACGTACCAAAAAGGTCAAAACATTAAAATGACATTAAAATAGCTGAACACTAAAAATCGACGACCGAGGGATAACAAGCATCAGTAACATGGGGGGGGGGGGGGGAGGAAGGGGGAAGGGAAGGGGGGAAGGGGAAGAAAAAGAAACTGACATTGTATTGTAAGAGCCCTATCTGTTTAAAAGAAAAGGGAGGAAAACAAATGGGACTAAAAAAGTACCACTAATAAAAGAGGTGATGGATGCATATGTAGTAAAAATAATAAATACTTTTGGCATTAAAAGATCTCTCTGAAGATAAGTACAAATGTATGATAAGCACATTTGGCAAAAAGAAAGATCATCTCTGGTTGAAAGAAGAGAAAAGTGGGGCAAGTCAAGGACATTTTCCCTCTTTCACAGGGTTCCTATGCCTGTACTCGCCAGCTCTATGGGGAAACCACCTGAAATAAAAAGGGGGCAAGAACTTAGAAATCCCACTCCTCATTTCTTAAGTGCTTTCCTGCGACATTCTTCACCTTCTCATTAAAACAGATGAATAGTACCATTTAGAGAAGAGCAAAACACACACTGAAATTCTAGGGGGCCTTACACAACAGGTAAGAATGGTGTCAGGGAATAAATGGCTTTAAACAAACTTTCTGAAGAAAGTAGTCAGTGACAGTTGTGAGAAGAGCATCCTCAGTAGGAGCAGCAGTCCCATAGTGTTTTTAACATGCTCCTTCAGTAATCATAAATACACAATCAAATACCACTGATAAGACAATAAATAAGCAAACAAATTAATCATAAATGAATAGCAATATAGAATAATGTATCACACCACATAAAAAATCACTGTATATTGAATAAATATATAAACAACAATAAAACATAGATAAAACATAAAAATCCATAAACAATCATAACATATATAAACAAACAATATCATAAAAAGCAAGCTAAAGCCATAGATACTCGATGTAAATAAATAAGAACTTCAAAAGAACATATACATACATGATAAAACAAGGATATCATGAGGACCTATAAATGAAGAAATCCTGAGGGAATGTGGAGTATTAAATAAATGACTTACTGTAAAAAGATAAAACGGGTCGATACAAATAAGTAAGTAAAAAAATTGGAATCGCTTGTTGACCAGACAAGCCATAAATTTCCATTAAAAGGAGGCCATTTTGAAACAAAATGTTGAAATGAAAGAATGAAAAAAAGTATATACCATAGACAAGCTGATGAAGCGGCTTTCACAGCATGCACCAAGGTGCCAGCAGCAATCAATGTGAAAACAAATCGTGTTTATAAATATAACAAAAGAAATAAAAATGAACCACTGAAAAGGTATGGCAATAAAAAAAAACAAGTGTTTAAACTATAAAAACAGCACGGTCTGGTCGTAGCAGCTTTGTTTAAAGCGCCCTTAAATTAATATGTAGAGCCGCGGGAAACAAGAAAGGGGGGGGGGAGGGAGCTATAAAAGTTGTTGTTTTACTAACAGCCATTGCTCAGCCATTTTGAATGTGAATTCTGCTTGAGACTTGTGTACAAATAAATGATTTGGACCTTCTGAACTGACTCTTGGTATCATTGGTTTGTCTGCGCTCTGCTGCTACAGTCCGAAAGATCTCTCTGCTGTTTTCGTTTTATTTGGTACCAAATGAATTATATTCTTCTGTTGATTTGTCTGCTTGGAAGTGATATTGTTGCTTAAACCTGGATTTAAGGTGTCCCTTCCCCCATACCCTACACACACACACACACACACACACACACTTCCAGTAAGTGTTCCTGGTACTAATCTTAGGGATGAGCATTTTATTTAACAAATAAATGATATATGCCCTCTACCCCAACTTTGCCACACGCCCCCAAAAGGATGCCACCTTTTTGAAAGGTACGGCGTTCTCTCTGTCCTTGCTATAGGCCGATTGCCCCCAGACTGACATTTCTGGGAAGGAAGCCTGCCATAATATTCGGAGGGGGGGGGGTGCGCAGAGGCTGAATCGGGCTACGCGAAGGTGGGCTGCAGTGCCCGGATTCGGACGTTAGGAGGAGCAGTGAGATTTATCTCCGTCTCCCCCTGCTCACAGCAGCTATTGCTTCCGATCACGCTGTCTGAATGTGCCCGTGTCAAACTCGCGTGCCCGGGGCTGGGGGAAGGGAAGAAAGCGCGAGCGGGTGATAACAGAGCACATTGCTACCTGCGCTAGGGGACGGGGGATACCTGGCCTGAGTCCCTCTGCCCCCCTAAATCGGGCAGGCGCGGCAGTGAACCGCCAGGGACCCCCTCCCTCCCTCGATCAGGCACCTGGCATCGGTCTGGAGGTCCGAGATCACCGGGGGCCAGACCGGGAAGGAGGAGGAAGGCAGATCGCTCCGTGCTTGCATCTCTGATTTCATTTTTTTGCTCGTCTCTCTGCCAGCGAGGGTGGCATTTTATTTTATGCTCTGCTGTTGCTGGGGGGAGCGGCGATTCGCAGAGAGCTGCAAGTGCGAGTGCGAGCGCGCCCCCCCCCCATGTTGCGCCCGGCCCCCCCTGCACCCCCCACGCTACGCCTCTGCCATTGACTATCTGAAAATTAGCCTTTTTCCATTAAATAATTGGAAAGTAGGTAACACTGCTGTTAGTAAGTTTGTCCTTGGTATCCAGCTCTTAAGGATTTACATCTAAAAGGACCTAGAGAGGGGAACAGCGTAAGAGTGCACTGCTTGCTGTTATCTTTACTTACATATGGGTGACGTCGGCATGCGCAGTCCCCTTCCCGCCCAAAAGGCAAATGTAAAAAATTAAATTAAATAAAATAAGCTATAACTTATCAAAGAAGGAAGCACTACCTAAAACATCCGTGTCCCGACTCCCGATGCACCGGTGTGTTGCTCTCGCATCCAAGGCAGCACGTGGCACTGAAGGCTGGCTGAGGGAGGGATCCAAGGAGGTGCGTGGCTGGCAGGCAAGCAGGCACAAGAGCAGAAAGAGGCTGGCTTGCTGGCTGCCCCTCCCTTTTATTTCCCTCTAGCCTGCCATGATTCATCAATCGTCTGGTCACATGTGAGAGGAGTGAGGGCAGGGGACTCAGTGCAGACAGAGGAAGAGATTCGCAGAATGGCAGTAGATCGGTGGTGCAGCCGCGGCCTTAAAAAACCCAAGGTATGAAATCAGTGATTTTTGTGCGCTCCTTGAAAAGTTGTGTGCGCTCGCTCGGCGAGGTGTGTGCGCGCGCACACGCGCACAGCTTAGAGGGAACAGTGAGTACAGATAATAACTACCACACACTGGCAGTGACGTGGATCTACAGCACAGTTAGTAGAGATCATCTCTAGCAGTGCCAGCTCTGGGGACCAGGGGCTGGGTGCCCATCCTCACCCTCAGGGTGACTGCAGAAACTGCTCAGTAGCATGGTTTGTAGCTGCTCTGTGCTTGTATCACACACTTACTGAGCTGAGGTGATGGATCAGTACATTCTCCATTTGGTGATCAGCTGCAGACTGTTGTTCTGCATGTGCACTGCATCATGGGTACTGGAGATGCTAACCTATATGGCACACCCAGCAGACATTTTAGGCAGTGATCTGCAGTCTCCTTGTATCCAGCCATTGCTGTACAAAGAGGTGTGGAGGTGTAGCCTACTGGTTAGTGCAATGTCTCCATAAGCTGCAGACTGGGGTTTAATTCCTACTTGTTCTTTTTTGACTGTGTGCTACTCAGATCATTTTCATGCCTGTAACAGTCAGGGCAGGGCTCGGCTGTGACTGGCAGACATGCAGCCTTATAGTTTGTTATGCGTTCTGCCCACAATTTGGGCCAGCAAACAGACTATTTGCCATCATGCCCTTCTGAGAGCATGGCTTTATTGGCTGTGTTATAGCACATTGCAGGGAGTCATACATGTTCACCCTGCAGATCTCTGGCAACTGCTTGGAGGTGTGGCTTAATGGTCCAGGCACAGGCTTAGGACCCAGAATACCATTTGTGACACTTTGGAAGGTTTTACTGTGCAGTTTAATATATGCAACACCCTTCATGGATTGCCCACACCTCCTTCTGACCTTAGGCAGATCACCTAACCCCCCCCCCATTGCCTCAGCTGACTGCAGGTTCTTACAGCCCCTGTTTTTTTATCAGACATTACAACTTTTCGATACAAGGTATCCCAATGTGACTGCACTGATGCAGTGGTATACAACATGCAGTTACATGCATATAACTATAACCTGCTTGTGCAACATGAGATATGTATGCCATAATGACTGCGACTGTATAGCTTTGGCTCCATCACCTCTGTGCAGTACATGCACACACATCCTACCCCTCAGATTACCACCTGCAGGTATCACCTCATGTCTGTACATGCCCCATTTGCCCAGTTTGGATGACGCTTGTCAAGTTCTTATCTACACATTTGTCTGGGGTGTTGTATGGTGGCTCTGTGGATGGGACAGGTGTGAAAGCCACATGTCTGGTATCAGGCCTTCCACATGGCAGTAGTGCACATTTTCACACATACATACATTACACATACATTTTCACACATACATTGGGGTTGGCATGTATGGCACATTGGTGCTGCAAGCCCATATCACCCTCTCCTCTGCCGCCATCCTTCCTTCATCCCATCCATCCGCCTCTGTCAGCTGTGTGCAGTCATGGCTTCTTGTGCAGGCTGCTACACCATGGCTTGCACTTTGGCTCTGCATGCACGCTTCTCCTGTGCCTGATCTGCACATCACTACTCCTATTCTGTCCTCCTGTCGCTGCACACATCCTGCCACTGCTGACTCTGCTGGGGGACACATCTTCAAAGCTTACTGTTACATATGTAAATAGTTGTGTTGCACGTTTCCCTAAGTTATCCAAGTTGTAAATCCCTGTTCTCTGTAAAGACTGATATTTGTTATTTACGGTTCCTTGTTCCATGTAAACCGCGCTGATACTAAAGAGTGCGGTATATAAGAAAATAAAATAAAATAAATAAATAAATAAAATCTTCCCCATCCTATACCACACACTGAGGTGCCATTTTACATTGGCACCCCCTGTGCATTGGTACAGCTGCCTTCCACATGCTCATCCAATTTACTGACTGCCACATAGGGTGCCCATGGATCTGGCAGGTCCATCAGCTCCCACCTGTCCTTCCATCCATTACTTTTACATTGACTTTCCTTGGTGCTCCTTTATCCAACATTAGGATTACAGCCGTTTTTGGACATTAAGGTACATGCTTGACACCTTAATGCCTGATGTCCTGATAATGCAAGTTAAATGGCCCATAGCGCCCTTTACACCGGAACACCTCCTACTCGCCCAGCGCCCTTTACGCATGTAACACCCCTTATTTATTTATTTATTTATTTTAGCACGTTTTTATATACCGCCCCTTCCAGAGATCAGGGGCAGTTTACATAGAACAGTTGAAAACATTTTACATTGAACAGAATAACTTATGTACAGTTAACATATGGAACTATCTTACAGACAACTATGTACAGTGTTAGCTTAATTATGTACAGTTTGTACTAAGCAGTGGAATGTTAATGAGGGATTAGGTGTGCTTATGTATCGGGGGTTGGGACATATTATGGGCACTTCCATAATTCTCAATGAACAGATATGGCTTTAGCTCTTTTCTGAACTGTAAGAGATCTTTCACTGATCTTAGGTTATCTGGGAGGGCATCCCACAATGCAGGGGCAACATATGAGAAAGCTCTGGCGCTGGTGGAATGGTTGGATTCTGTAGGGGGTGACAGAAGTGAAGACAGGGGAGTTATGGATATTTTGATATGATGCTTAAATATGATCATCAAGTACTTATATTTCATCCATGCTCCAACTGGTAGCCAATGGAGATTGCAGAGAATTGGGGTGATGTGATCAGTGCGGTGAGCTTTATATAAGCTGCGTGCTGCCAAGTTCTGTGCTAATTGTAGCTGGTGAACTGATTTCCTTGGTAAGCCATGCAGGATGCCATTGCAGAAATCAATGTGGGGGAGTGCTTGTAAGATTGTTCTAAAGTCATGTTCTTCTAGAAGTGGCCTTAGGTGTTGGATCATGCGAAGTTTGTAGAACTCAGTTTTTCTGATTGCTTTTATATGGGAGATCATGTTTAGTGACTGGTCAAGGATTACTTTCTCCTTGACTTCAGGTTTGGTTTCTTGTAATAGGATCTTGTTACGTGGAGTGAAGCTTGGATACCTATGGACGAAAATTACTTCTGTTTTTTTTATAGTTGATTTTCAGATTGTGTGCAGTGAGCCAATCAGTTATATTGCTTAGGCATGTGGTTATCTGTGAGTAGTCTGGGTTAGAGGTGTTTATAGGATGATACATCATTATATCATCTGCACAGAGATGATATAGTATATTATGTTTTCTAAATATGTTGCATATTGGCTGTATATACAGATTAAACAGTAGGGCAGATAAGGAGGATCCTTGAGGGATGCCTTGTTTTTGTTTGAAGGTGGTGGATGATTTGTGGCCAATTCGGACTTATTGGGTTCAGTTTGATAGGTACTGTAAGCATCAAACCATTGAATGACTATTCCCTGCAAACCTATCTGTTTTAGTCTTCTGATGACTGTTTGGTGGTCGATACTGTCGAATGCAGATGCAATGTCTATGAAAATTAATATGAATGCCTGCTTGGCTGAGTTCAAACCATGTATAAGTTTGTCTAGGAGAGCAAGCATCAGGGTCTCAACACTATGTTGGGGACGAAACCCATACTATTGTTCGTCAAGGGGTGACTTTAGCTCAGTATCACTGCCTTTAACGCCTGTTACCTTAACGCCCTTTAGTAAACATACCCCTAAGTTTCCTCAGAATTCCCCCCTCTTTTCTCAAAGAGGGTATTCTGAAGGAAAAAATTAAAACTAATGAAGGATAAGACCATTTCAAATTGATGTTACAATGTTTATTTCCTCCTCGCCTCTCCGGGCCAGTCCAGGAAACTGTAGGGTTGTCAACCTTCTCCAGCAGCTGAGGACTGAATGATCAAAGTCTTGCTGACAAGCTACCCAGCCCCCACTGGTGTCAGAGACTCAGTCTTTCAGTCCTCAGCAGCTGGATAGGACCTAGTCAGACAGGCTCCCGGTGAGGCAAGGAGGAAACTTTAGATAGTGTTCAGCGGATGAAGTAAATACTTTCTTTTTGTTGCTGAAGGGCTCTGGCAGAGTCCGATTGCCATAAAAACGGCAATTGACAGCATTTAAAAAAAAAAAAGAAAAGAGGAATGGAGCGTGGTGGCTGCATAGCGAAGTTGAAAGGCAGAAGAGGCAGAGGCAGAGCCTGCCTCAGAGTGCAACTCCGTTCCAGGATATCAGAAGGGGGGAACTGGGAGCCCCAGAGTCCAGCCCCTTCTGTCTGCGGGACCCAATCTCACTCTACCGCTGGCAGCGCGAAGAGTAGTTCGCAAAGTGACGGTCTGAATCGGCAGGTATTGGTCGCGCGATTGTGCAGGCCTTGACAGGGGACCTCTTCTGTCAGAGAGTGTGCAGGCGGTAGTAGCAGAAGCTCATGCTGCAGGGGCAGGCAGCGTGCACACAGTGCGGAAGTCATTGGGGGCTGTCTGATTCGGGACTGTGCTGTTTTTGTTTTAGAAGAGGCAGTAGTGTTGCTCGTTTGCTCGGTGAGAACATGGAAGGAAGGGAAAAGGTGCTAGAACATCTGGGCAGCCATTTGAGCTTCGGAGAAAAGGCGGGAATGGTGGCCATATTAGAAAAGGCAGCCATTTCCCCCGCGCTGCCAGAAAAGCTGGAGAAGAAAAGAGCAAAGTCAAGAAAGCATCCACCAGTACAGTCTGGATCTCAGGGGCCTCTGCTAGGGGTACAGGGGGGTCTGGAATCAGTTTTTTTCACCGGATTTCATCCTGTTTCTACATAAAGCTTATTTTCTAAAGTTGGAGCAGGGGCATACCAAGATCTCTTCTCCTGACCTCTTCGGGGTATAGAAAGGGGATGGTTCACCCATAGACCCTGGGGAGGGATCCTCTAGAAGTGCCTTGGTAAGAGAGGCTGCGGCCAATGGCTTCGGTCAGCAGGTCTCCAAATCTCGCTTAGTGGAGGAGGGAGAAATTCTCTCACAATCAGGACAAGATCACTGAATGGATGAGTTAGAGGAAGGTGAGATTGCACCAGGCGAGGACCCCAATGTCTTTAGGGTTGTTAGGAAGGAAGAGCTGGGGGCTCTTATTGCTCAGTCACTAGCGGCGTTGAATATTGCTCTACCGGCAGTACAGGAAGAACCGCTGGAGGACCCACTGCTTCAAGGATTTAAGGCAGAGCAGTGGTGTTTTCCGGTCCATAGGGTGATTAAGCAGATGGTAGAGTCCAAATGGGAGTGTCCTGAAGCCACATTGAGAGGCGGTCGGGCCATCGGTAGGTTGTACCCCGTACCGCAGGAGGAGAGAGAGTTACTCTGCATGCCTAAGGTGGATGCGTTGGTGTCAGCGGTTACAAAGAAAACGACGATACCGGTAGAGGGCGGAGCAGCCCTTAAGGATCTGTAAGATAGAAAGTTGGAATCGCTTCTTAACAGGCGTTTAATACCAGTGCTCTGTCGCTGCAGGCCTCCATCTGTGGAGGGTATGTGTCAAGAGCCTCCATTCGTTGGCTCCAGGGGGAGTCTTATTCCGAAGGGGAGGACGGATCTTCCGCGGAGGGGGTGAAGCTTGAGTCAGCTGCAGCATACCTCGCTGATGCCTTTTATGATTTAGTAAGGATCTCAGCAAAGTCCATGGCATCAGTGATAGCCGCAAGAAGATTTCCCTAGCTGAGAAGTTGGGCAGCGGACGCGGCTTCTAAAGTGCGTCTTAATAAACTCCCGTATAAGGGCAAGCTGCTGTTTGGGGAGGCTTTGGAGAAAATTGTGAAGGATCTGGGGGACTCCAAAGGGGGTCGGTTGCCAGAAGACTGTCCAAAGGGCCAGAAACCTGGGGCTCTGCAGAAAGTGCAGGGTAGAGAGTTTCGCAAGTTCAGAGGTTCGTGGTTTGCTTCTTATTAGCGGGGTCACTTTGTGTCCAGGGGGCAGCCCTTTTGGGGGGCTCGAGGCTTCGGCAGGGAATATTTCAATCCCCAGCAGAACTCCTCAAAGAAACTGCAATGAGACGGGGTTGGTCCAGGCGGAGGTTCCGGTGGGAGGACGCTTGCAGAGTTTCCACTCTGTCTGGGCCACCATAACAGCGGATCAGTAGGTACTGGAGATTGTCTGTGATGGTTACGCACTGGAGTTCACTCGGCCATTAGCAGAGGCCTTCGTGGTGTCTCTATGCGGAACGCAGGCAAAGCGAAACATGATAGGCGATACGCTAAGACATTTGCTGAGTCTTCAAGCGGTGGTTCCAGTGCCGAAAGACCAGTGCGGATTAGGTCGATACTCTATTTATTTTGTGGTTCCCAAAAAGGAAGGGTTTTTCGGCCTATTCTCGATCTCAAAAACATGAACCACTGTTTGAGAGTGCCACATTTTTGAATAGAGATGCTACGATCGGTTATCCAGTCCGTCAACCCGGGTGAGGTGCTCTCGTCCATAGATCTGACAGAAGCTTATCTGCATATTCCCATCAGACTGGAGCATCAAAAGATTTTACGATTTGCAGGGGGCGGAGCCTGATGTCCAGCGGGATGGTCGCATAACGCTGAGGCTCCCGAGAGGCCTACTCAGAATCCTGAATTAACACCTCACATATTTGGAATTTCTACTCTGATCTTGCCGGGGCACCTTGGTGAGATGGCGGGGACCAAACCAACACGCCTGGAATTTGGGTCTCCAGCGGCTTCTCACGGCAAACGTTCCAAAATTGAACCTCCGTCCCCGCAGAAGGGGCCGGCCTCGTGCGAGGGCCCCGAAATGCAGCAGGAAATCCTCGTAGAGATTAGAGGGGTCAAAACCCTTGTGCAGGCAAACGGTGAAGCACTCCGAGCGCTGCGGGACGATTTTGGTGTGCTGCAGGGCAGGCTAGAAGGGCTTTCTTCGCATCAGGACAAAATGGAGAGCATCTTGGACTCCCATGCGGCCCGGTTGTCCAAACTCGACAAAGTTGAACAACAGGTGCGGGCTTTGCAGAAAGAGGTGGAAGATGGCAATAATAGAGCGCGCCGCAATAACTTACGACTCGTGGGCATACCGGAGGGAGCGGAATCGGGAGACATGAAAGAGTTTTTATGCAAAGTCCTCCCTTCCTTGCTCCAAATCACCTTTACCAAAGATTTGGAGATTGATCGCGCTCATCGTGTACCCACAAGCATAACGCTCAACAGGAAGACCCCGCGGCCTATCATTTTTCGACTATTGAGATATCAACACGTGGAGCAAATTCTAAGTGCCTCTCGGGCAAAGGGCCATATGGAGTTTGAGAGCCACAAGATCTCCTTCTATCCCGACTTGTCTAAACCCACAGTCGACCGCCGAAAGCGCTTTCTGGAATTCCGGCCGAGGCTTCAGCATCTACAAGCACGCTACGGCCTGATGTACCCGGCCAAGCTCCGAGTTACGCTTCACAATCAGACAAGAACATTCGAGGACCCTGATCTACTAGCGGAGTTTTTGGATTCCAAAGAAGCCGACTTGATGCGCTGACTTCCAGAATATTCCTGCAAGCTTTCTTATACCTGCTGTACCTGCCATATTGGATCCGCCGCAGCCTTGCAAAGAGTCTGGCGTGGGCAGTCTGTTGCCTTCCTCTTGATGGTATCTGCGACCCGACTCCATCTACCCACAGTAGCCTCGATGAGTATCAGAGACAGTGTTATTATGGACTCTGGTGTTTCTTCTCTTTTTTATACATGTCTTCTATTTCCTCTCTAGGGCCTCCTCCCGCAGACATCAGGTCGCCATATTCTTTGGGGGTTTTGCTTCTTCTCTAGGATACGTTGGTACATACTTTTCAATATGGGGTGTATTAGTCAAAATACTCGGTGATTATGACATTGTTGTACCGATTCTGCTTACGTTCTATGTTATCAAGCGCCCTTACCTAAAATGTCTTCTACCGAATGATGGCACCATGTAAGGTTTTTTCATTGAACGTAAAAGGCATCAATAATCCGATAAAATGGAAGAAAATCCTAAGCTACCTCAGTTAGGAGACAGCGGATCTGCTTTTCTCCAATAAACACTTTAAATTCGAAGGAAACTCTTAAACTTAATATTAAACCTTACATGGTGGCCGCTTATTCCCCTGCCGTTTCTAAGACATGTGGGGTTGCCATACTGGTTAGGAAATCTTTGCATGCTACTGTTGTTGCGACTAGCTCAGATACAGAAGGTAGATGGTTGAGAGTTCTCCTCAAGATAGGTAGCCTAGAAGTTACATGTATATGCTTTTCCGCTCCTAATGTTGATGACCCTGCCTTTTTTGCTACCATTTCTCCGGTTGCGCAAGCTTCTGCTAATACTTCACTGATCATTGGGGGGGACTTCAATCTAGTCCTTGATCCCCTGATTGACAAACAGCCGCCTAGGACGAGTGGTCCCCCCAAGAGTCATGCTACGCTTCCCTCCCTGATCAAGGATCTTGTTTCAGTTGATCTATGGAGATTACTACACCCCAATAGGCTTGACTTCACCTTCTTCTCCTCCCCTCCTAAATCTCAGTCTCGCATGGACTTCTTTTTAATCTTACAATTATCAGTTCCTCAGGTGGACACTGCAAAGATTCACTCCCAACATATTTCAGATCATGCTGTCAGTTCCCTTCAAGGGGCTCTGGTCACCCCAACAGCTTTTCTCTGCAGCTCGTTAGAAAACCTTTTCGGATTTACAAGGGGAATTTGCGTTACCAGCGAAACACTACTTTCAATTGGCGCAGCTTCAACACTGCATTCAAAGCGCTCGCAGCATGCCGCCCTCTGCCCCTACTGAGGATGGGCTATTAGAGCTGGTTCACTCCATTAGTAGTACACATGGGGTCGCCTCTAATTTCTATAAAATACTTTGTCAGGGCACAGATGCGGACACTTTTAGAGCTCAACAAGCCTGGGAGCGCGAACTGCAAATTACTATAACCCCTGCGCAATGGAGCGTTTTTGGAGTAAAGTAGTGCGGGTTTCCCAGTCTGCCTCTGTTACCCAGACTCTCTTCTTCCCTGCACACAGATGTTTTATACCCCCAGGAAAATAGCCAAATGGAACCCAACTGCTAGTGACCTGTGTTGGTCTTGCCATACTGCTGTGGGATCCTTCGCTCATGTTCTTTATGCATGTCCTCAATTGCAGGTCTATTGGGGGCGGGTCTGGGGTCGTATTCAATCTATCTTACACTTTTATGAACCTTTTCTTGGACGGTTGTGGGACTCCGCTCTGTGGCGGAGGTTCCCTCTCTTCCTAAGAAGGGTCGCTTTCTCCTTGATTTCATGTTAGGTATAGCCATATGCTTAATCACGAGGAATAGGAAGGATAGCTCTCGACTTACTGTCAATAAATGGTGGAACCTCGTCTGCTTATATAGTAAGTATGAGCAGATACTTCGGAGAGCTATTCCCCATGTCCAAACTTCTTACTGCTTGTCTAAATGACAGATCCTTCATGATTATGTACAATCTGCTCATTGTTCCAACATGCCTGTATACTGTGCGCTCATCATGTTTTAGATCACTGTTAGGCTTTGTAATGCAATCATGTACGTACACGCCCGCTTCGGGAATGCTTAGTTTTCTAGAGAAGAAGCAGGGGGGAGGGGGGTGGTTGGGGTTTACTTTGGTGTATGTATCACATGTTATGTATTTGTCTTTTGCTGTATGTCTTCCTTTCCTTTGTTGTTATAAAACGAAAATAAAGAATTTAAAAAAAAAAAAAAAAGATTTTACGATTTGCAGTGCCCATGGGGCATTTTCAGTTTCGAGCGCTGCCTTTCGGGCTAGCGATGGCGCCTCGCACATTCATGAAAGTGATGGTGGTGGTGGCAGCAGCGCTGTGCCAGGAAGGCATCCTGGTACATCCCTACTTGGACGACTGGCTGATCTGGGCAGCTTCGGTCCCGAAATCACTCGCCACAATGGCTCATGTGGTGGGCTTCCTGGAACAGCTTGGTTGGGTGGTAAAACAGAGCAAGAGTCAGCTGGTTCCAGTGCAGAGGCTCGTGTATCTCGGAGCGTTGTTCGACACTGCGGTAGGGTCAGTGTTTTTGCCAGAGGACAGAGTACAGAAGCTGTTGAAACAGGTGTCAGCATTTTTACACATAAAGGCTCCAACGGTGTGGCGATACTTGCAGCTACTGGGTTCCATGGTGGAGGCGTTGGACTTGGTGCCATGGGCCAGGGTGCATATGCATCCTCTGCAACAGGCGTTGCTCTCCAGATGGTCGCCGCAGCATCATCCACTGAATTGGAAGTTAGTGACCTCGGAGGCAGTCAGGGACAGCCTGCAGTGGGGTGGCGGGATGTCTTGCATCTTTAAGCAGGGATGCCTCTGGAGCAGCCAGATTGGATTCTGGTGACTATGGATGCCAGCCTGGTTGGCTGGGGAGCGCATTGTATGGCACAGGTAGCACAGGGCTGATGAACAGCGGAAGTGAGCGGTTGGTCAAGCAACCATTTGGAAATGAGAGCAGTGCGTTTGGCTCTTCAGGGGCTCTGCACACTGGTAGAAGGGAAGGCGGTGCGCGTGTTCTCCGACAATGCTGTAACGGTGTCGTATATCAATTGACAAGGAGGTACGGGCAGTGCAGGTTTGTTGGAGGACAGTCAGATGTTAATGCTCTGGGCAGAGAACCACCTGTTAGCACTGTCGGTGGCTCATGTAGCTGGACGGGACAATGTGCAGGCCGACTACCTCAGTCGGAATGTTTTAGATCCAGTAGAGTGGAAATTGAACGCGGCAGTCTTTCACGACATCACAGAGCGATGGGGACAGCCGGTCATGGACCTGATGGCCACTCTCGTCAATGCCAAAGCACCTCGGTTCTTCAGCAGATGCAGGGAGCACATGTCGGAAGGACTCGATGGTCTGGCTCAGGCTTGGCCGGTAGGCATACTGCTCTATGTGTTTCCTCCGTGGCCGATGATCGGGAGGGTCATCCAGAGGATAGAACATCACAACGGCAAGGTGATTATCATAGCTCCAGATTGGCCAAGGAGACCATGGTATGCGGATATAGTGCAGCTTCTGGTGGACCGTCCTTGGAGGTTGCCCAGCCAGAGCTACCTGTTGTACCAGGGCCCAGTTCTCATGCCACAAGTGGATCGCTTCTCGCTTACAGCTTGGCTCTTGAAAGGGAATGCCTGCGGCGCAGAGGCTATTCCGCGGTGGTGGTAGCCACGTTGTTGAAGTCCAGGAGAAGGTCTACATCCTTAGCTTATGTGTGTATTTGGCGCATATTTGAAAGTTGGTGTGACGGACGTAGTGTGCGGCCGTTTTCTGCAACAGTGTCGGATATCTTGTCGTTCCTGCAGGAGGTTTTGGATAAGGGTCTAGCCCTCAGTAGTCTAAAAGTTCAGTTGGCAGCGTTAGCATGTTTTCGAGGCAAGGTGCAAGGGGGCCTCTTGTCATTGCATCCGGATGTTCTGAGATTCCTAAGAGCAGTTAAGAATGTGCAGTCTCCGGTACACACAGTTGTTCCAGCTTGGGGTTTGAATTTGGTTCTGGAGGTATTGAAGCGGGCACCCTTTGAGCCAGCAGGGGTGGTACCACTGAGAGAGTTTTCCTGGAAGACGGCTTTCCTGGTAGCCTTGTGTTTGGCAAGATGGATATCGGATCTGCAGGCGCTTTCGTGTAAGGAGCCGTACATTCAGTTTTCGGTGGAGAAGGTGGTATTATGGCCAGTTCCTTCTTTCCTACCGAACGTAGTGTCTGGGTTTCATTTGAACCAATCAATTTCACTTCTGACTTTTAAGGGACGTGAGAGGTCTGGAATGGATAGTTCCTTGCGGAAGTTGGATCTTGGTAGAGTGCTCCATCGGTACCTTAGGAAAACAGCGTTTGTTAGGAAGACAGAAAGATTGTTCGTTCTCTTTGGAGGAGCACGGAAAAGACAGGCAACTTCTAAAGCATCCATTGCTCGATGGGTAAAACAGGCGGTAGGGGTGGAGTATCAGGCAGCTGGTAAGTTGGCTCTTGAGGGTCTCTGAGCGCATTCTACGCGGGGCCAGGCTGCCTCTTGGGCCGAGTTTGCCTTAGCTCTGCTTGTGGATATATGTTGGGCAGCTACGTGGTCATCTCTCCACACGTTTGCAAAGCATTATAGGTTGGATGTGCAAGCAAGGGGAGATGCAAATGTAGGGGCCGCAGCCATAGTGGCGGGCCTAGCATGTCCCTCCCGAGATTAGATACTGCTCTGGTACTTCCCTACAGTTTCCTGGACTGGCCCGGAGAGATGAGGAGGAGGAAGAAATTAGACCTTATCTGCTAATTGTCTTTCCTTGAGTTCTCTCCGAGCCAGTCCAGGGCCCACCCAGGTAATTTGCGAGTTTCAGGGAAGTGTTTTGCGAAGCGTTTAACGGTCTTTTCAGGAAGTCTTTGGCAAGAATAGTGTGGGGATGTGAAGATTAGGAATCGTATGTGTTATCTTCTGTCCAAAAAGGTTTTTCGGTGGGGTGCTGGCTGTGGGGCTCCCTGGAGATTAGGGGGAGTACGGCAGTACTGGCCATGCTAGAATACTAAGATATGAAAAAAAAAAGGAAAGAAAAACAGGATAAAACAAGGATATACATAGAGTTGGAATAATAAAATTGTCTGTTAGTTGCTGTTTTTACGGTAGTTTACATAAGTTAGAGTTAGTAATTGAATAGACTGCTTTGACAATAGTAGACTGAGCCTCTGACACCAGGGGGGGGCTGGGTAGCTTGTCAGCAAGACTTTGATTCAGTTCTCAGCTGCTGGAGAAGGTTGACAACCCTACAGTTTCCTGGACTGGCCCAGAGAGAACTCAAGGAAAGACAATTAGCAAGTAAGGTCTAATTTCTTCTTACAAGATAAAAGCATTTCTAATATAACCACATTTGAAACCTTGTAACAAGTTCATAAAGAAATACACTTCTTTAAATAAATAATATCTTCAAAACCCAAACAAACTGTGTGGTGTAAAGTTTCTCTTAATTCAAAGTAAAATGGGGCATTAAATGAGCTCAATTGCCAAAACTTCTATAGTCCATAGGTACTAGTATTTATTATCTGAAGTCTTCTAGTTGCGGCCCAGGAGTGTGTAGGAACTTCTGTAAGGGACTGGAGTTGCTGTCTTCTTCAGACTTCCTTTCCTCATCTTCTTCTGCTACTGCAGCACCTGTTCTGAAAGAAATGTGTACAACTTATTTCTATCCCTCCATCCCTTCTCTCTTTAGGGAACAAAAAAAACTGCTTGCAAGCACTTTCCAAGAAAATAACTTGGATAAAAATCTTTCCAACCCTCTACTTCTCATACCATCATCCTCCTCACCTCACCATAAACCTCGTATTCACACTCGCTTCTCACCACCCATTCAACTCTCTTCAATCTCTACTTTGCAGATACACAATTCAATCACTCCTTTGATAATACACCTTACCCTCTTTCTGTTTCTTGAAATTTACTTACCTCTATTATAATCCCCCCTCTTTCACTACCACTTCATATTGCTATCCTTAAATTATACTTAACCTCAAATTCCTATTTCCTTGATTTCGCTAATTAAAGGGTCCATTTGGGTTTCCCTCTCTATATAGCCCAGGTGTTTCCCTGTCTCTTTAGGACCTTACCTGTTTCCTTCAAAATACTCCCTTTGTCTGGATAAATTACGCCCTTTTCTATTTTTAGGAATGGTTTTATGCTACTCATTATCGATTAAATTACTTAAAACCCCTTGGGACATCTACAGACTTTTGTACCTCACTTATCCTAAATTCTCTCAGTTATCCTCATTTAAATCTCTTTTACATGCTTTATACTCCCGTATCTCTCCATTCAAATCACTCTCATACCTAAATTTCCTTCCTTTCAGCACATCCTAAGGCCTAGGCCACCAGTTATCTTAACACACATTCACTCTCAACCACTTCCACTCACCAACTGA
Organism: Ichthyophis bannanicus; assembly: GCA_033557465.1. Taxonomy (NCBI): domain Eukaryota; kingdom Metazoa; phylum Chordata; class Amphibia; order Gymnophiona; family Ichthyophiidae; genus Ichthyophis; species Ichthyophis bannanicus. The sequence goes on from CM066046.1 coordinate 45,103,413, forward strand.
CTCTCTCCAGTTACAGTCGAAATCCTCTCATACTGGTTCCATACACTTGATGACCTCACAAAATATTCCCAGAGGACCTCTATGCTACCCATTAAAACCTCCCCAATCAGATCCCTCACAATTTTCCGTACCTATATGAAAATTTTACATCCTACCAGATTTCATACAAAGTCACAAGAGGAGAAAATAAAAAAAACTGCATTATCAACAGCAACTGATCAACAGAACCTCAGCGCAACAGCTTGGCTCCACGGAATTCTCCCACTACAGCTATTACACAAACAGTTTAAATAAACAACCCTAATTATAAACTGTTTCTCAACATTTCTAATTATTCAAACTTACAAAAATGGTTCTAACTTACTCAGTACATAATTTCTAAATGTTCAAATTATAAAGTAAACCTTTTAGTTTCCTCAGATAGAATTTAGTCCATTTATTCAAAAATTAACCTTTAAACTCACACACTAAAACCATTTTCCCTTACATACTAAGGGGTATGTTTATTAAACCATGGTAAAGGAATAAGTGTGCCATTAGCATGCGCTAATGGGGCAATTGCACTGTAGTGTGCGCAAAATGTTGCCTTAGCACGCGCTAATGGGACCAGCAGCATAAAGCGCCCTATGGACAAAGAGTAGGCGGAGAGTAGGGGACAATGGGTGGGGAGTGGGCAGGAACAAGGCCTGGCTCCCTTAATGCTGTCACCTTAACACCAGGAACATTTACCGCAAGTGAAAACTTGTCAATAAGGGTGCACTTTGAGGAGAGAGAGCCTATTTAAATGTCTGCAATGTGCTGCACAGACAGGTGAATCTTAGAAAGTGATAGTAGTGCACTATTTGCAGCAACAGCATAGTGCCCAGGTATGAAAGGTCACTTTGTTGATGGGGAAAATGGGGCATAGGAGGATGTATGTGGATCATATAGTGGGGGCTCAGGGCGGACCAGGCGGCTGCCTAGGTGGCACATACGAACAGAAGACTGATAAATATGCAAGACAGTGTCTGACCAAGGTCCATCATGCCCAGTATCCTGTGTCCAACAGTGTCCAAACTAGGGCACTGATACCTAGCAGGTACCCCAAAGGGCACACATGATCCACAATGCTTGTAATGAGACACACAGTGAAAAGTGGGGGTCCACACTAACAATGGCTGAGGGACCTTCCCCAGGAGCCTGGCCAAACATACTTTAAACACAGCTACACTAGCAACCTTTACTACAGCCTCCATTAATGAAATGCAGAGGTTGATCATGCATTGATTGAAAAACTAGTTTCACCCAGTAGTCTGGGAAGTAGCCGCTGTGCTTGTCCCCTAGTCTACCCACACTCCGATGGCAGAAACAAGCAACCAACGTTTACCCATTCCAGTCCAGGCAATATGCTCTAGACCCCATACCTACCACCCCGCAGCCATCTCCTCCCCAGGTTGTAGACATAACAGTGGCAGGCGGTGATGGCGGGGTTGTGTGGCTGTCCATGTATGCCTCCCCCCACTCCGGATTCTGCACTCTAGGCACCGGCCCCCCCACTGGTCTGTGATTGCACACCACCATCACTGACAGCACATGGGCATGTCAGCATGGCAGGGGGGGTGTTGGTGGAGTGGACAGCAGCACCCGCCTGCAGCAGACCATAGTCATGCCCTGTTCCAGTGCATGGTGCGCAGTGCATCATGCAAAGTTTGCCTGATGGAAAGCAAGATAGCCCCAGGGACTGATGTGCCTATGTGGCAGCACTGTGGTGCATTACACACAGTTGGTGTGTATTGAAGTAGCAGGTCACAGGTTCAGGTCCTGGCTCTGGATCCTGCAGTGCATATCCCAAGATTTTACCCCACAATGCAGATACAACACCAACATGTGCAATCGCCAATGCATTGGCCAACAGGGGTACAAACACACAGACAGGCTCCACTATCCATAGCTGGATGGAGCATCAGGCTGTTGGCACACGGAGCAGCGGTTAGCACTAGAGCAATACTACTAGTTCCTGCACAATGAGCACACCTTAACAATGCCTGCACTGAGATTGGGACCAGTGTGGTGGGCCGGGATGCCAAACATCCCCCTATCATTGCACAGTGCTGCAATATAAGTGTGTATGTCCATCTATTGTTTTGTGGTTTTCTACTCCTCATTGGGCCTCGCAGTGCCTACACTGTTTCCAGTGTTAGCCTGCAAATGTGCATGATGAGGAGCAAAGTATTGTGGGTATGGCCTGGACAGAGCAGATTGGGCAGGATGCATCTGCATCAGGGGTAGGGCAATGGCTAGGATGTCATAGTGCCCGACCGCCACCTGCAAGGACTGGGTAGCCACAGCATGTCCTGCAGGGAGGACACTCACTCTGACCAAGTATTGACCATGGCACGGCTATATAACCACATAGTTCTGTATAAAGTTTGTTTCTAGTGATGTGGGTGTGCTTCTTGTTCTGGGGGCCCAATCACTGAACTTACTGCTGGGTGTCTGTGCCATATATCCTGGCTCTGGGTTCACATGGTCTCTCTGTGCATATGCAATATAGACTGTCCGCAGTTAGTATCTGCATGGTGGGAACACCCAGTGGGGGGCATTAGGTGCAGTCTGACTGTGCTTCTTGCAGGTCAGTATTAGACCTAAACAATTAGGAAGTGAGGTCTTCCAGGCCTACTCCCAGTACTACTGATAGAGCCTTAGTAACAGGTGTGGCCTACTGGTTGGAGCTTGTTACCTTAGGTTGAGGGTTCAAATCCCACTGGACAACAACAACCTCAAGCCAGAGGAAATGGAGTTCCTGGTTGCCTTAAGATGTGCTAAGGCACCTTAAGGGGCCTCAAGAAGTGCTAAAGTGTTTTAAGGCACCTCAAGAAGTGCTGAGATGCCTTAAGATGTGCTAAGGCGCCTCGAGGTGCCTCAAGATGTGCTAAGGTGCCTTAAGGCACCTCAAGATGTGCTAAGGTGCCTCAAGGCACCTCAAGATGTGCTAAGGCGCCTCAAGGCACCTCAAGAAGTGCTGAGGCACTTTAAGATGTGATAAGGCGCCATAGCACATCTTAAGGCACCTTGAGGTGCCTTGTCTCCTGTTAAGGCACCTTATCTCTCCTTAGGACGTCTTGTCACCTTACCACACTTGGTCCTGTTAACTCACGTTAAATGGCCCAAGGAACCCTTACACCGGCACGCCCTCTACCCGCCCACTGCCTTATATGGCTTCAGGCAACTTAGCGCTGCCCTTACCATCAGTGATTTTACTGCGATTTAGTAAACATACCCCTAAATTCTTCCCACCTCCCTATATTTATTTTCCCATTTAAAAGTTCAATTTATTCCCTTTTTTTTTTTCAGATGTCTTTAAATCATCAGGTAAAGCTTCCTCATCGAGACCATGTAAGGCTCAACGGGGTTTTTCCTTGAGCTTCAATGCCTCCTCTCACTACCCCTTCACTTGTACAGGCTCTTAAACAATCCTTTTAAAATAGAACTACTTTCACTATTTCCTATTGGCATTTTCCCTTTATGTGCAATCTTTTTTATTCAAGTTTCACAGGTAACTCCAAACAGAAAAAAAAACACAGTAGCAATAGCACTAATTAAAGCAAGAATACACACTGCATAGGTTTAACAAAGAATAATACCTACTGTGAGAGATATCCACTCAATAAGTACAAGAACAATACAGCAATAGAGCAGAGTAAGGTGGGGTACAGCAGCCTCCAAGAGCCCAGCCGCCACCACAACCACAGAGAAACAACAGTAACAGTATCATAACACGTTAACAATACCATAATGGCCTAGGGACCACTCTTCACCCAGCGCCCCATCCAGTGGCTTACCCAAAAAAGCCGGTAATCTCTCCCCCGCCCGGCCACCCCCATAGCCCAGTCCCACCACCACCTTACGTAACCCAAGCCCGTTACCACCCTCACGATTCCTGTTACACCCCAGCACCACCAGCAGGGAACACGAAACTCCCGAGGTAGAGACGGATCTGAGGGGGACTCTTCTCCCAGATCCATCTATCACCCTGATATAGCTGGATGGCACCCCCCCACCACCCCCCTGCCCAATGGCCCTCCCAGCCCTAAGCCCACCCCTTCTAACCTCCCCCCTGCCACCCACCCCCCGCCCTAATGCCCAGCCAAGTGTGCAGGGAAAGGTGGAGAGGACAGTCAACCAGCTAAAGGGGGACCATCAGGGACCACCCAAGACCCTCCTACGCACCCCTGATGGCAGAAGAGAGAGGTGCGAACCCCAGCTCTCCAAAAACCCCTGCCATCGTAGCGGGTGACCCCTGGCATGCACCTTCTCCAGCAGTAACAAACCATGCAATCGAATTCTCCACAAGCCATACGTAGGCCCCACCGCAACTAGCCACTGCTGAAGGATAGTCAGTCGGCCAAGCAGCAGCGCCCGTCGCAACCACCGCCACACAACGGGCCCCAACTCCGCCCTCCACACATCATCCCAAATATCCAAGATCACAGTGCCAGCATTCAGAGAGAGGGGGTTCTTCACACAACCAGCCAGGTAGTCCAGCACTTTCCTCCAGAAGCCCTGGACAGTCCGGCAGGTCCAAAACATATGTCCTAACGTCGCCCGAGGCTCCCCACATCGAGGACATCCCGGAGACTCCGCAATGCCCGCTCGCCATGCCCTGTGAGGCGCGTAATGCAAGCGTCGTACAATTTTGAACTGAGCATCCCGGTGAAGCACCATTACACTTAGTTCAGATAGTCCTGCCAAGGCACGCAATAAGTCATCGGCTGATACCACCTGGTCTAAATCCAATGTCCAAGCCCTCGCTAAGTCCCCCAAGGGGACCGGCTGGTTCGTTTCCCAAAGCATTTTGTGCAGATCAGAGACCCGCACCCTCTGGTCCCCTCCTCCAAGTGCCAGCTCCAATTCTGAGCTAACCCGCCCACTCAAAGCCGCGCTGGGAATGCCACGGAGGTAGCTGCGAAGCTGCATATAGGGGAAGACGTCCCACTGCACTAAAGGATACTGCCTAGATAACACGGAGAAACCCTCCGCCCTACCATCTGCTGTCACAACCTGCTCCAGATTCTCCAGACCCAGACTCACCCAGCGGGCAAACACAGACCCTTCCAAACCCGGGGGGAAATCCGCATTACCACGAATCGGAAGATAGGGAGAGTAGCGGGCCTGCAACCGTCGTCTCCTACAGAAAAAATGCCAAGCCTGCCCCACCGGCGCCAAAAGCGACCCCCGGAGGTCCTGAGAGAGTCGCCGAACTCCCGGAACATGCAGAATATATCTGAGATGGAAGGGACGTACCACCTCCCGAAGGAGCTCCAGGGGCGAATAATCATCTAAGTCCCAAAGCCAATCCCGCGCAAGTCTCAGCAGACAGGCCACATTGTACTTCCGCAAGTCAGGAACCCCGAGACCACCCAGCACACTGGGTTGCTGCAGGACCGTCAGGCGTACTCTCGGCCGCCGCCCCCGCCATAGGAACCGATTAAGAAAGGCATTCAACTTCCTGAGATCCGACCGCCCAAGGAACAACGGGAGAAGCTGGAGCACATAGAGGATCCTAGGGAAAATGGCCATCTTATATAAAGCCACCCGACCCCCCAGGGAGAGCGGCAAGTCGCACCATTTATCCACAGTAAGTGACACAGAAGCCACCAGTTTTGAAACATTAAGGGGGTAGAGATCCTGCAGACTCGCTGGTAAGTATACACCCAAATATTTGAAATGTCCCCCCGCCCATTTCAAAGGAAAGCCTCCTGGCCAATCTGGCACGGCCGGCGGCCCCAGCCACATTGCCTCCGACTTGTCTAGGTTAAGCCGTAGCCCTGAAGGTTCCCCATATTCCCTGATAAGGCGCAACAGGTGGGGCAACCCCCCCAGCGGATCAGCCAGGTGAACAAGCAGATCATCAGCATAAGCCGCGACGCGAACCTCCCCCCTCCTACTGGAACGCCCCGAAACTCCGTAGCCTGTCTGATCTTAATTAATAAGGGTTCAAGCGTCAAGACAAATAAGAGAGGAGACAGAGGACAGCCTTGTCGAGTCCCCTTCTGGATGCTAAAGTCAACGGACATACTGCCGTTTACCAGCAAAGCACCCCTCGGGTCGGCATACAACACTTGAACCACATCAACAAAGAAACCACAAAAGCCCATCTCCTCCAGGACCTGATACATAAAACCCCAGTTGACCCGATCAAACGCTTTTTCAGCGTCGAAACTAATGAGGAGAGAGCCACCTTCTACCGACTCCCGAGAGCACATGGACAACAAAACCCGTTGCACATTCGAGGTAGCGTAACGACCCCGCACAAACCCCACTTGGTCCCGGTGAATTAGATCCGGTAGAAACCGCGCCAACCGATCCGCCATAATCTTGGCCAAAAGCTTGAGGTCGACATTAAGAAGCGAGATGGGGCGATAGGAGCCAGGCAAAAGCGGGTCTCGACCAGGTTTCGGCAAAAGGGTCACCAAAGCTTTGTTGGCCTCAAAGGGAAACTTCCCACCCAAGATCAGGTCCTCATAATAACCCACCAAAGGTCCCACAATGGCATCGCTCATGGCTTTAAAGAACTCCCCCCGATAGCCATCTACTCCCGGAGCCCGCCCCGTCTTCAGGGTCTTTATCGCAGCTGGTATCTCGCAGCCGGACAGAGGTTGATTAAGGGCCTGCAAGCCCTCGCTACTAAGCCGCGGTATCGGGCAGTTCTGAAGAAAAGCCCGGCCCTTTTCCTCCGGCGCCTCTTCCCGCGCATAGAGTTGCCGATAAAAGTCCAGAAACACCGCCTCGATATCCGCGGTACCCCGTCTAATGGACCCATCCGGATGGCGAATCGCTCCAATCGAACGAGGTCCCCCTGCCGGCTGCACCAACGAAGACATCAACCGGCCGGCCTTGTTACCATGCAGATATAGTCGATAGCGATAATATAACATTGATTTCTGTGCTCGTCGGTGTAGAAGCGTCTCCAACTCCGTCTGGAGATCTCGCATCTCACGGTAATGCGCTGCCATCCGGCAGCCAGCCAACTTCCTCCGCGCCTTCCCCAGGGCATGCTCTAGAGATAAGATCCGCCTGTTCAGCTGTTTGCGCCGCAGGCTAGTGTAACTGATAATATCCCCTCTCAAAATCGCCTTCCCGGCTTCCCAAAGGAGGGCAGGAGAGATCCCCGGCCGATCATTACATGCCAAGTAATCTGCCCATCTGTCCCGGAGGTGCTTTTCAAACTGCACATCCCCACTAAGCTCCAGCGCATAACGCCAGAGCCGGGCCCTACTCGGATTGCAATCGCGCATTTACAAGATCACCATCGCATGATCCGAGATAACAGATGGACCCACCTCCGCACTTTTAACCCAACTGAACAACGAATCCGAGATCAAAAAATAATCCAGTCGAGACCAGGAACCGTGCGCTCTGGAAAAGTGTGTATATTCCCTATCGCCAGGGTGGAGGATCCTCCAAATGTCCAATAGCTTATGCCCCTCACACATGCCCCACAGACGCCGTCTAGTCCGCTGACCCCGGCCCCCAACCGGCCCAGACCTATCCACATCTACATTCAGTACTTCATTAAAGTCACCACCAATGATCACCTGATACCCAGTCACAGCATCTAGTAACCGAGTAAGGTCCTGAAAAAAATGGGCCTCATATACGTTTGGCACATAAATCGAGCAGAGAGCCACCTTCACACCTCCAAGCAGCCCTCTCACACATACCAATCGACCTGCCGAATCGATATCCACGCCCTCCTCCACCCAGCTCACCGATTTGGTGATTAAGATAGCCACCCCCCGCTTCCGCCCGAGCGCCGGGGACCCATAGACTTTCACAACTTGACCGGTACAGAGCTTGTCATGCTCAGCAGCGGACTGGTGAGTCTCCTGCAACATAATAACCCCAATTCGCTTTCTCCGCAATTGCTGAAACACTTTATAGCGCTTGACAGGGGAGCCCAAGCCACATACATTCCACGAGGCAATTCTAAGGCCCGTACTCATCCTTCAGGCCAAGAAAAAGCCACACGTTGACACCGCGGTAACACATCCACTCCCACAAGCGGAAACCCCCCCAGCCTGGGGCTTCCACCCAGCCACTCCAACAAGTTGACATCCGACCACCACTTCCACACACACACATTCAAACAGCCACCCATACACTCGAACGCATCCACTTGACTAGGCATACTTGTACCCTCCCTCCCCACCCCCACCCAACCCCCAGCCCCCCTTCCCCCCTCCTAGCAGTACCCTTAACCCCCCTAGTCCCAACTGTACTCCCACCGTCCCCCCTTCCCAGACCCAATCCTCCACCCATACCAGCCCACCTCTTACGCTGGCCCACCGTTGACCCCGTAGCATGCAGAGCCACCCTCTTCCCCCCCCCCCCCAAAAGAGAAGAAAAGAGAAAAAAAACAAAAAACGGAGGGTAGAATCTCGGCGAAACCCCCGTGCTTACCATGACCCCTCCCTACCAAGCCCCCCCCGCTTCCACACTCAGACCACAACCACTAACAGCAGGCCGGCCCATTTCGCTACTTTCCCACCTCCCCCATGCCGCCCCGGGGACCTAATAGAAGACCCCAAGCCCACTAAATACCCAAAGGCCAGTGCATACGTGTAGTGGGGACAGAAAGCACCACTGAAGGGGAAACCGGTCCAAACATAACAGGTCTAACCTGAAAATAGCATAACTGCTACAGAGGACCCTGTGTAAATAGACACAGAGAAGAATAGTACCTGAAAGGAAAAGAAAAAAAAAAAAACCTGAAAGAAAGAAAAAGAAAAACCCCCAACATCTTGGCAATACAAAATACACTAACGAAGGTTAAGCATACAAAGGGGTGGGTGACAGCATGACTTCGGCCCCCAATTGAAATGACATAAAATAAGAGTGAAAAAATAGAAAAGGGAAAAAAGAAAGGGGAAGGAAGAGAAAAACAGAAGGGATAGTGGATGAAGAAAAGTAGGAAACGCAAAAAAAAAAAAGGGGGAGCAAGAGAGACAAAGAAAGGACAAATACAGGCCAGCGGGATTCCTGGCCCAGTCCCCCCGGCGGTGCCGCCACCGCCAGCATGGGACGCACATGGCCGCACGCTGAGTCCCATACAAACCCGGCCACTTCAGCCGCGTGTGAGCTCAAAGTCCAGGACTGCACAGCTCCAGGAAAGCCTCACGGTCCGCTGAGACGGTTGCAAAAATCCATGGCAGCTTCTGGCGTCAGAAAGGTCCGGCGGCCGTCAGCCCCTTCCACCCGCAAGGTCGCAGGGTACGCCATGGTAAAGCGCAGGCCTCTCTCGATTAACCGACTGCAGACGTCTTTAAATGCACGACGACGCAGCGAAACTCCAGCTGAATAATCCTGGAAGATCAGGATCTTACAGGCCGCACTATCCAGACGCCGCTGCTGCCGCGATGCTCGAAGCACACCCTCCTTTTGGGCTGCATTGAGGAAACGCGCTATTACTGCCCTGGGCCGGTTATCTCCAGCATGGTATGGCCCAAAACGATGCACTCTTTCCAACACTATTGTGCCCAGCTCCGCCGCTAAGGGTAGGTTCGCCGGCAGCCAGCGCTCCAAATACTGCAGCAAGTCCTTATCTTTCACAGTCTCCTCAATGCCTATGAAGCGTAAGTTATTTCTCCGGCTTCGATTCTCCAAGTCTTCGAGCTTTTCCTCGTGCTTCTTTAGGGCCTCCTCCAACTTTATTATCCGGGCCTCGTCCTGCACACGTGCGTCCTCCAACGAGCCGATGCGCTGCTCAGCCTGAGCAACCCGGTTGTTAAACTCCGTCACTGCCGCGGCTACCTCCGATATTTGTGAGGCCAGCCTGCCAAAGCGACCCTCCAACGCCTCCACCACCGCCTTGGAGACCTCAGCCACAATCGTCGGCGCGATCGCCGGCCCCACCGCTTCGGGGGTCCCCTCCGCCATAGCGGCCTCACCACCGCAGGGTTTCTCCCGCCGCTGGGTCTTCGCGGCCATACAAGTACGGTGCTCCCAAAAAGTTGCAAGAAGGCAGGGCTCCGATAAACTCTCTCCCTTCCTCCCCACTATGGTAGGAATTCCAAGGCGATAAGGCTAGTTAACGGCAAGGGGGGAAGAAGCAGGCTCCGGAGCTAAGGAGGACACGTCCTGCCTAGCCCACCATGCCACCGGAAGTCTGGCATTTTCCCTTTAAGGCTGGCCCTCCCTTTCCAATCTGTGGCCTATCACAACTCTAAGCCTGCCTACCAGCCCATCCATCCCTCTAAGCTTGCCAGGCCCAATCACCAGGCTCTTTAAGCTTTCTCCCCTCACCTCCGAGCCTTTCCCTGAAGCTCCAGAGGAAACTGTCCATCTTCAGAGACGTCTTTCACCTCCCGGGGCTTTCCTAAGGCACCCGGGAGCAATCATGGCCCTCACTGAGCCCATACAGGCCTCCCAGCCTCCTTTAATCCACCCCAGGCCTTGCCTAAGGGCTCTGGGGTAAATTCAGCCCTTCCGTGCCCCCCCCACCCAAACAGGGAAAACCCCTCCATGCTTTTGTTCACACTCCGGGCCTTTCCAAAGGGCTCTGGAGTGTTTTGGTACCATTTTTATGCTCCCCCCTTTATCATCAGGGAAAGCCCCCTCTTTTTTTCCATCCCTCTGGGCCTTGTTCAAGGGCTCTGGAGGTTTGCGGTGCCATTCGCTGCCCTCCCCCGCCCTCCCACCGGGGGGAAAAATCCCACTCTGCACATCACTCCAGGCCTTGCCCAAGGGCTCCGGAGTGTTTTCTGATGGCCAATGCCCCCCCCCCCCCTGCTTCTTCAGGGAAGCCGCATGTTAGCACGGCTCTTCCCGACTCTGCAGGCCTCCTCCTTCTTTGATCGGGGACAGCTGCTGCAACACGCAGCTCCCCGAACAAAAGCCCACTATCTCTCCAAGCCACAGATTGGGTCCCAGAGTTAGCCGTGACACTCATGGCTGACTGGAGACCCAACTGGCAGACTGTCCTCTGCCTCCTCATTCAAATTTTTTTTTTAAATGGTGGCTGCCCAGCCCAAGCCACCACGGACACCAACCCTTTATTTATTTATTTATTTTATCTCCTGCTTCCCCTTGGAGCCCTCCTTCCCCTCCATATCCACCACAAACATTTGTTTTGTTTTGTTTTTTAACCCAGTTTGCCTACTGGGGCTCCCCTATCCTCTGGGGCCATTTTTATTAAAAAACAAAAAACAAAGGCTTCTTAGACAGCCAGTCTCTCCCAGATAAATTTATTTATTTAATTCTTTTCTGGTTACATTTAATTCATCAGCCTTTTTTTTAGCAGTCTCAGCGATAAGAACCATGAGGTCAAGTGAACACTTATTTAATATAGCACACCATCTGTCGATAAAACTCTTGTGCTCTCGAAACATATTTTACGAACCATGATATGTTTTGGAAAGGATATTTTGGTAGCAGGGCTTGATTTCCATATATTTTCCTTATAGACTTGTCACGCCCTTAGCCCCTTACAGACAGTGTGGAGGGGCGTGCTTGTCATAGAAGAGATTCATCATTTAGCCTTTACCTGACTGGCTGCCTTGTAATGCCTCATGGGAAAGGTAGTTCAGTCAGGAGGTACTTGGCTTCAGGTAAAAAAACAACACATTTGTAGTTGGCTTTGAGTGGTAAGGCTTTTGACAGAAATTTATTGATGGGGTAAATGCTAGGGTCATAAATTAACACCTTTGGATTGTTTCTCCAGGATTCTTTCAAAAATACATCAGGATATAACTGAACTCAAAACAAAACAGCTTATAATGTTCTTTAGCATAAAGAAAAGTCCTTTCAAAAGCTAATGCTACCAGACACGGCTTGCAGTGCTGTTCAAAACAAACAGAAACAGCTTTTCCTAAAGCAAGTTTCTTTTCTCTCAGTCCAGAACACATCCCGGCTGTTTGTCTCCTTAAGCACAGTAAAAACGTTCAACAAGAAGTCAAATTCTTCATAGGCAAACAATTCTCTATGCAAAGTTTTTAGGAATAGTGAAAACAAAATCAAAGCTTTTCTTACTTTCACCGTCAGCATGGCTTCAGGCTGTGCATTGCACTGGCTAGCAGCTGTTCCACAGGTTTTAATTAGAAAGCTTCAGCTTGCTCAGCTAAAAAGGTATTTCTCCTTTTAATACAGGACTTTCACAAGCTATCAACAGGCTCTCAGGGTTATCGGACTCTGGAGGTTTTCCTTACGGTTGACTCCCTTCCAAACCCTCTGTATTTGAAGATTGGCATAAAGAGCAATCCATGTATGAGTCTTCTTCTTCTACAGCTAGGTCTTGTTCACCAAGTTGCATAGGCTCTACCTTCAGGTCTGGCTCAGAGGGCTTGGCTGACTGCCTCCCGTTAGGGCAAAAGCTGTCTCTGGCAACTCTGTAGTGCTCCAAATTAGACAAGCTTCTAATGCTCCTACCTGGGTCAAGGCTTGTATCAGCTTCTCCTCTCTCATGCTCTGGCCACCATTCACCTGAGCTTCCTCGTCCTGTCCTCCAACTTGTGTTCCTGGTTCCTGCTGTTCTTACTGTTCCAGCTCCATTCCTCTTCCAGTAAGCATCCCTACTCCTCTCCCTCTCTCAATAATCTGACCTAGACTTAAACCTCTCAGGCTCCAGCCCCACCCCTTCTCCTCTCAGGTGTTGGAGATCAAACTGCCTCGTGGCAGCTGAGCACTTGGGGAATTCAGTGACGTAAGGGTTCCTTACCCTGGGCCTGTATTCCCTCTCCTTTTCTCCACTAAGGGCATTCTGCAACCTATTGCAGCTAGGAAATTCCTGCTTTCAAGGTATAAATGGAGTTTTGTGTCTCTGACCTTGTAAAATAGGTCCTTTGATAAGGGTGACTTCCTTCTCTTTATCCCTGTCTCCTAGGTCATGATAAGCTTCCTTATCACAGACTTTAAAGACTTATGAAGCCTCCTACATGCACTTTGTTTTACCCCGCATTGATTATTGCAACTCATTATATAATGGCTTAGATGTGACCTCCTTAAAGAGATTGCAATTACCCCAAAATACATCTGTTCATCTGCTTTACAATAAGCGCAAATGTGACTATATTACCTCAGTCTTAGGGGTATGTTTACTAAGCGGCGGTAATGTTACCAGCGATAAGTGCAGCGCTAATGTTACCGACGCCATATAAGGAAGTGGGCAGGTAGGAGGCGTTCCGGCGTAAAGGAGCAATGGGCTGTTTAATGTGTGGTAAAGTGTGCCTTGGCCATTTAGCGCATGTTAACAGGACATTGCATTTTAAGGCTGACAAACAGGGCACATTAAGGCTGACAAGGCGCCATAAGGGATCTATGGTGCCCTAACCTAAGGCGCCTTAAGTTAGGATACTTTAAAGCCCTTAGGGTGCCTTGACGTAAGGCGCCTTAGGTTATGGCACCTTAGGTTAAGGCACCCTAAGGGCTTTAAGGCACCTTAGGTTAAGGCACCTTAATGCCCTTAGGGCACCTTAACATAAGGCACCTTAGGTTAAGGTGCCCTAAGGATGCTAAGGTGCCGTAAGTTAAGGTGCCCTAAGGACAGTAGGGTGCTTCTAGTTGACAAGCATGAACTGTAAGGCATAAAAACAGCTGTAACCCTAACACTGGATAAAGCACCAAGGAAAGGCAATGAACAAGTGATAGAAGGAAGGAGATGTGGGAGCTGATGGACCTGCCATATCTGCGGGCATCCTATGTGGCAACCGGTAAAGCAGACAAACATGTTGGAGGCAGCTGTACCGATGCACAGGGTGTTGGCAGTGTAAAGTGCTGCAATGACAATGGGTGGTAGAGGATAGGAATACGTGTCCCCCAGTGGAGGCAGAGGTGGCAAGATATTTGCAGTGATAGGAGGACAGGGGAGTAGTAGTGCCATGCAGATCAGGCAAAGGAGAGGCAAGCATGACGAGAAGCAATGCAGAAAAGGGTACCAGTGCAAGACATGGGGTAGCAGCCTGCACAAGAAGACGGGACTGTACACAGCTGACAGAGGCAGATAGATGAGCTGAAGGATAGTTGGCAACTGAAGTGAAGGTGTTATGACTGACAGCACAGATCTGCAGAGCTGTAACTGTCACAGGCATGAAAATAATTTGAGTAGGATAGGCATAAAAAAAAGAACAAAGAGGAATTAAACCCATGACCCCTGCCTGGGGGGGGGGGGGGGATGTCATTGTACTAACCAGTAGGCTACACCTCCATGGTTCTTTGCATAGCAATGACTGGATACAGAAAGACTGCAGATCACTGCACAAAATGTCTGCTGTGTGTGCCAGGATAGGGTAACCCCACCAGTACTCATGCTGCAATGCACATGCAGAACAGCAGTCTACAGCTGATCACCAAATGGAGAATGCACCTCTCCAGTACCTCAGCTTGGTAAGAAGAACTGACAGTGTGTGATACTGGTACAGAGCAGCTAAAGACCATTGTGCAGGTTCTGTGTTCACCCTGAGGGTGAGGATAGGTGCTCAGCACCAGGTCCGCAGTGCCTGTAATGCTAGACATAAGCTCTGCTGCAGATCCCCATCACTACTAGTGTGTGATAGGTGTTCCCTGTAGTGGAACCTAAAGTAATTCTGTGTCCATCTGTATTCCCCAGTCACATCTAGCCCTGGTGGACCAGGACCCAATAGTGCATACCCAGTGTTTCAGTATGGCTGCCATGGTCACCTGTTATCAGGGCAGAGGGGTGTCTAAACTCGCATGAGGTTTATGTAGCACTGCCTAATATACTGCCCTCTCCAGGCAAAAGTGGTGTAAAGTATATGCCGCAAAGGGCCCACAATCAGCCTTTTTGTAATTGAGGGAGTAGAGGGACATGTGGCTTGGCCATGACAAATGGCTGCGTGACCAATAACCCCAATCCTGCTGACAAAAGGCTGCTGTCCAGATCCATACCTGTTATTAGGGCACTGGCAGACCAGCAGTAATGCTGGGAGTAGGCCTGGAAAACTTCAGCTGCCCTCCCACCAAGGTCTGACATTCACCAGCAGAAGGCTCAGTCAAACTGCACCCTGCAAGGTCTTTCAACCATGCACATACTAACTAGAGTTGAGATACACAACATAGACACCAAACAAGTACCTCAGTGACTAGGCCCCAGAACAGGAAACACACAGATACCACTAAAAACAGCAACTATGTAGCACCATGTGGGAACATAGCCAAGCCATGGTCACTGCTCGGTCAGAGTGAGAGAGCCCTCCCAGCATGACATGCTGTGGCCACCCTGTCCATGCAGGTGATGATTGGGCACTACGATGCCCCAGCCATTGCCCTACCCCCTATGCAGATGCATCCAGCCCAATCAGTCCTGTCCGGGCTATATCCACAATACCTTGCTCCTCAGTATGCACATTTTCAGGCTAACGCTGGAAACAGTGTAAGCACTGTGGGCCCAATGAGGAGTAGGAAGCCACAAAACATTGGATAGACATGCACACTGTGATGGTGCTGAAGCCATTGAAGCGATGGATGTAGAAAAAAACTCTCTTTCTTATGAAGCAACTGAGTTACAGAGGGTGCAATTACCTAGAAGTGCAGCTAGAGGGAGCAGGCACGAGGCTGCAGAAGTTAAGTTGACACACCCAGGTTGTAGCAATGCAGTAGCTAATCAAAGGCACCTGAGCAGAAAGCCAGGAAACTCAGTTGGGGAACGCCTTTTTAAGCAGTGCTCACAAGGAAGCAGACAGAGAGGATCTAAGAAGGAACTCGAGGGAGGACCTTTGAGAGAGAGAGAGAGAGAAAGGATCTATGAAGGAAGGACCTGAGGAAGGAACCTCGTACACTGCAAGGCAGAGAAGCTTGGATACATGGAAAAGCAGAGCTAAGTTCCAGGGAGGACAAACCCAGCCTAGAAAGCTCCAGAAGCCAGTCTTTAAGGAAGACGGTGACAAAGGGAGAGTCTCTGGTGGAGAAAACACCAGCAGCAAACGCTACAGAGATCCAAGGTACAGTGATACTTCATTTATTAAATGGATGCCAGGTCCTAGGAAGGCTGATAACCTAAAAAGCCATTCTGAGAAGAAACAAAGCTGGAGGAAGTTTTGCAACCCTGTACAGAGAGGTATAGGGAAAAACCCTAACAGTTATCTGCTAAACCCAGGCCAGCAAAGCTGGGGAGTGGGGGAAAGAAATATCAACCTGCAACCTGTGTTAACCAGGGAAAGCTCAGGATTAGATGACACCACGAGTGAGCTAGAACCCATGCAAATTGAGTTTGCAGAACCAGAACCGTTGATGCTTGAACCAATGGACTGTTCTCTGTGTATTACCGAGAGCCTGGAATCTCTTACTGAGATATAACAGCAGCACATGTTTTAAAGTACCTTTTGCTTCTGTTAAAACTGAAGAAAGAAGTTTTGTCTTGTTTTTCTTGCTGTTTGAGAAACTTGCTTGGATACAGAGAACTGTGAAGCATGTGTAACAGTTGCTGACCTGTTGTAAATATTCTTGGCACTAAACCTGAAGTAAGGTAAATTCTACTTTGTTTCCTGAAGAACCTTTTGCGTAACAAGGGAATAAAACCTTTTTGTTTCACCCTGCTCAAGGCTCACACATCTATTTTCTTTGTGAAGAGGGATTACAAGGACCAGAATGCACTTGGTCTAAAAGTTTTTCTTTCTTCAACAAAATTAAAATGTCCGCCCTGACCCTTTCGCACACTGCCACTATGAGGGGCTATGACAACACACACCCACTCCTTTTGCAGCATTGTGCAAAGATAGGTGGTTGGCAACCCTGCCCGCCACACTAATCCTGAGCACAGTGCAGGCATTGCTAAAGTGTGCAGGAGCTAGTAGTAGTGCTCTGGTGATAACTGCCGCTCCATGCTGGAGCCAACAGCCTGACTCTCCATGAGACTTTGGATTATGGAGCCTGTGTGTGGGGGTGTTTGTACCCCTGTTGGCCGATGCTTTGGGGATTGCACATGTTGATGTTGTATCTGCAATTTATGGTAAAATGTAGGGGCATGCTCTGCAAAATCCATAACTAGGACCTGAACCTGTGACCCTCAGTTCCAAGACACACTGGTTGTGTGTACTACACCACACTGTTGGTACAGGAGTTCAGCAGTCCCTGGGCTACCTTTGATTTTCATCACACAAACCTTGTCTGTTGCACTGCACACCATGCACTGGAACAGGGCATGGCCTTGGTC
Organism: Ichthyophis bannanicus; assembly: GCA_033557465.1. Taxonomy (NCBI): domain Eukaryota; kingdom Metazoa; phylum Chordata; class Amphibia; order Gymnophiona; family Ichthyophiidae; genus Ichthyophis; species Ichthyophis bannanicus. The sequence continues at coordinate 45,120,556 of CM066046.1, forward strand.
CACTGCAGGCAGGTGCCACTGCCCCCTCCAGCACCAACATTCCCCCTGCCATGCCCAAATGCTGTTAGTGCTGGTAGTGAGCAGTCCCAGGCCATTCAAGTTGTAGGTAGGCGGGTGCCTAGGGTGCGAAGTCTGAGGTGGGGAGGCATACATGGACATCCACACATCCCCCCCCCATCACCCCCATCACTGCCTACCAATGTTATGTCCCTTCCACATGGGGGAGTGATGACTGGGGGGTGTCAGGTTGGTGCTCTAGAAACTATTGGCTAGGGTGGACTTGGGCAAATGTAGGTAGATTGTGTTATGGCAGCACAATATGGACAGGCTAGAGCATGCAATGCAGGTACAGTGTACCCTGTTTGGATTACTGGGTATATATATGTTTCAGACGATGTGTGGTCACACCCTGCACTGCCTTACCAGGGGCAGTAGTAAAGGGTGTTCATTTAGTTGGGTTTACGAAGAGTTAGTGACGTATCCTGGGGAAGGTACGTAGACCCTTGTTAGAGTGGTCCCTAGATGTGCACTGCTTGCCCCATTACAGGCATTGTGATTCCTGTGTGGCATTTGGGGTACCTGATGGGTACATGTCCCCTGGATGGGACACTGTGGAAGACAGACTACTAGACATGTTTGACCTTGGTCAGATGCTAACTTGCTGATTTCCAGTTTCTGTGTTTCTATGTGCCACCTAGACAACAGCCTAGTCCACCCTGTGCCCCAGCTGCCACCACTGCATGTCCCACCTGCAGCCCCCTTTGCCCCATTTGCACCATCACCATAGTGTCCTTTCCTACTTGGGCACTATGCTGCTGCTGCAAATGGAGTACTACTATCACTTTTCTTGGGCTCCCTTCTATGCTGTACATTGCTGACACTGAAATGGTCTCTCTCTCCTGCAAATGTGCATTTACCTACAGGTTTTCACTGGTGGTAATGTCCCGGCATTAATGTTCGGGTTTTCACTGGTGGTAATGTCCCGGCATTAATGTTCAAGCGTTAGTGTAGCAGGGGCTTCTCCCCACCCACCCCCTGCCCATTGACCCCTTCTCTCCGCCTTCTCTCCACCCTCTGGGACATTTTCCGCTGCTGGTAATGTTACTGCACGTTAACGTTACATGAGGTAACGTTACCGCGTGTTAACGTTACCAGTGCTACATTACCACCGCTTAGTAAACATACCCTTTAATTTCAGAATATTGCCACTTCCACCCCCATGCAAATAGAAAGTCTGTGTCAGAGGGAGGGTGGATGCAGCGAGCACCAACAGCAACGCAGCATCAGAGGATCTTTTAATGGCATTGCCACCACTGCAAGTCCTGGAGAGGGGCCGCAGCAGCAACAGTGGGGGTAGGGGCAGGGGAGGCGCCAGGATTGAGGTTTGCCTAGGGTGCCTCATATCCTTGCACCAGCCCTGAGATAAAGACTAATATGACCCATCCAGTCTGCCCAGGGAAGTGTTTGAGGTTACACAAGTCCCGCAAGATTTTAGGACATGGTTTTATGGAATTGCGTTTGGGTTTATGACTGAAGGTATGTAGCCAGCTATTCTGGGAGATATTATTCTGACATCTATCCTAAAGATAAAAAAGCCGAGTTGAGTTGAAATTACTAACTTTCGCTCTATAGCTAATATACCTTTATTAATTAAGGTTACAGAATCAGTTGTGGCGAATCAGCTAATTTCCTATTTGGACAAATTTGACATTTTGAAGGAATATCAATTTGGTTTTAGGAAATATAGTACTGAATTGTTGTTAGGAGTTTTAGTGCCTGATATAAATGTTGTGTTAGCAAAGGGTCATCGGGCAGTTCTTCTACAGTTTGGTTTGAATTCAGCTTTTGATCTAGTAGACTATGGGGTATGTTTATTAAACAGCGGTAGAGATGTCCGTGCGATATCAGAGCCGCAGCCCCATTGAATTCAATGGGGCCAAGCTCCGATATCACATGGAAGCCGCTGCTGCTGTTTAGTAAACATACCCCCATGATGTGCTAATAGTCCTATTAGAGTATATAGGGATAAATGGTATAGTACGTAGTTGGTTTCATGGTTTTTTGAAGTAGCGAAAATATCGGGTGCAGTTAGGTCAAGATTGTTCTTCTGAATGGAATCCTTGCTGTAGGGTACCGCTGGGTTCCCCATTGTCACCCATTCTATTTAATTTGGTTATGACTACTTTAGAGTCTGCGTATGAGTAATTGAATTTAAAACTTTGGGGTATGTTTACTAAACAGCGCTAACGTCGCAGCGGCTCATTAAACGGCTCATTTTTGGTATTGGCCCTCCATCCTAATTAGTCTTCTCTGTTCTAGATGGCTTTTTTTCTGGCGCTTTAGGTTAGCACTGATGATTTTTTATGGACAATGTGTGTCACATATATCCATTTAATCATTATGTGACTTTACACACTGTAGGTTCCTGTTCCTTCATTCCTTTTGCCCAAAGTTTCACTTTTTGATGCATTGTTATTTATAGCTTCTTCAATTTTCATGCACACGTCATCCTCTAGAGGGTATGGCTCCCTTTTACACTTGCCCTTCTGTTTTTCACAAGGTCATGGTCTCTGATAGCTTTTGCAGATACAGTGTTGTTTTTTACACAACCATCCACTCCGATCTAGTCCCCTTCCTTCATATGTTACGCTTCTCCCTTTTCAGTGATCAAGCCTCTTTGTGGTGCGTGTCTAACACTTTTTCTAGTGGGCGCAGTTTTTTAGTTAGATGTATGATCGTCTCGGTCAGAAGTTGCTTTCGCTTGTTTTTACCAAGTAGTGACTTTTTAGATATCTGTCAGATATCTTCGGTTATGTTTTTGTTCGCTGACCCTTTTATTGTGGGAGCAAGATCCTTTGTTTAACAGTGTCTGTTTATAATATGTATTAAATCACATAAATACTTGACAATCAAGTAATGTACACGAAATTATCCTAAATTAAAGAGTATATTATATTGGAAGAAGATGTTTAATATATACAACATACAGTTTTCATTTCGATTAGCTTACGTCACCAGTGGGAGGAGCCTTCCCCCCCCCCCCTTTAAATAAGTCCCGTATGTTCCTGCACGGCGTTTTTTTCCCGCTTCTGACAGTCAATGCAGGTAATGTGTTTTCCAAGTGCTTCACGTTATTTTGTTTTTACCTTTATTTTTATGTATTGCGATTTTATTCTCTTGCCCCTTACCAATGTATATATATTCTTCCTCTTATCTATTTCAAATTTCAAGTTTTATTTTTATTTTAACGCATTAGCCAGTTTTTTATACGTATTTATGTCCTGCACATATTATGTTTGCATACACTGCTCGTGCCTTCAGTAGCATAGATGTGTGGATTCACACAAATTGGCAGTCTACACTTGCAAATTAGTTTACTATGGCCTCGTACGCCGGTTTTCCCACCCTTCACACTTGTGCAGGCACATAGCGCCTTGGTATAGTATCTTTTTTAACCCCTTTTCAATTGGTCACATTTTGTTTTTGCATTATTTATTATATTTCTGTCCCTCAGATCGCTTTTTATCTGATGTATCTGTGGCTTGCATACCTTATGCCTGCACACAGAGTTCATGTTTCCAGTAGAACAGTCGTGTGTGTTTCCACCATTTGTTAATCCACCTTTTCACAAGCCGGTCGTCTATGGCCCTGTGCGGCGGTTTCTCCGCCCCTCACGGTTTGTGCAGACGTGATTCTTCGGTGTACAACTCTGCTTTCTTTATTTTGGCTATACTGCGTTTTTAAAATTGTTTGTTATTCTTTCGAGTTATATGGTTTAAATGGCATGTTTATGGCCCGCACACATTTTTTATGGATTACACATATCATACATTCTTTTTGTAAATGAATCACACACATCATACATTTTTCTCTCCTTTTTGTTAATGAATCATACATATATATTTTTTTGTTAGACCACTCCTTCTATTATTGTATGAGTACTTGCAATAAGCAATAGTTTGCTCTTGCTGATCTCCATTAGTTGTCTATAGCATAAGCATCTACACACAAGGCTAAATCCATATATCATTTAGCCAATGGTACATGTTGTTTTCAGACATGTTGTTCAGCTTGTCTTCGTGTAATCATATGTCTGTTCATTATCATTATTTCTATTGTGTTGCTCTGTCCTGTCAATTGCCAGACGGGCCGTTTTAGGGTGTTGTATGTCACCTGCTCTCCTCATTGCAGATTTTTATGTTGTATAATACATTGCATTTTGCTTCACATATATTAGCAATCTGTTCATAATACACACATGTATAAGGTGTTTTATTTATGATTATGCATATACCCAATTTTATGTATATTTTGCTGTTTTTTCCCTCTTCATCTTTGTTGTAATTCTTTGCATTTTTAAAGGTACTAACACCTATATCTTTATATTTCTATCATGTTTTAGATTGGGAAGAGTGGTTGCTCCACCCCATAGATCGTGTTATACACACTTTCTATGTGGCTTTTTGGTAATGTTTTAAATTATTCATCTTTTCTGTCTTTTATGTATTTGTGTTCTTTATTGTTTTTAAATTATGTGATACTTATTTTGTTTTTAATCATGTGTCTGTTTTTTAGACCCCTGATGAAGGCCTTGGGCCGAAACTTGTGAAGTTGGGCCCTTAATAAAGAGTTTGATTATAATCTCTGGTAGACCGTGGTCATTGCATTCCGCTGTATTCTCTGCTCCTGGTTTTTTGCGGAAGGCTTTCTTCTCCTTTTCCATGGAAAACCAGCAAGACAGCAACTGACCAAGGGCAAACATGTCCACGAGTGTGTGTCCCACAATGTCCCAGGGGACAGTACCCAGCAGGTAACCTCAAGGGCGCGGAACATTGGCAAGCGGTGCCAGGGGGAAGTACTGATGTCCATGTCAGCACCCCTACCCCATATCACGCACCATAGGCAGCCGCCTAATGGCACACTGGATGGCCTGGGACTGCGCACCACCAGCACCACCGGCATAAGGCATGTCAGCATGGTGGCGGAGGGGTGCTGGTGGTGGAGGGGGCAGTGGCATCTGCCCACAGCAGACCAAGGCCAAGCCCTGTTTAGGTGGGTGCTGTGCACTGCAAAAGACAAGGTCTGTCTGATGAAAAGTAATGGTATCCCCAGGGAATAACCTACCCCTCCAGCAACAGTTTGGCACAGTACACACAGCCATTGTATGCAGGAGCAGAAGGTCACAGGTTTAAGTCCCAGCTGTGGCTCCTGCAGACCATGTCCCTATATTTTACCCAGTACTAAACCGTGGTAATAAAGAAGGAACCTTGATTGCAGATAAAATAAACACGCCATAAACACCTATATTTTACCCTACAGAGCACATACACCATAGACATGTGCAGTTTCTAGAGTAGAGGTTCCCAACTGCAGTTCTGGAGGGCCAAACCCATTCAGGTTTCATGCTGTCTCTAAGAAATATGCTTGAAATGCATTTGCATGCACCACCCCCATTGTATGCAAATGTATCTCATGCATATTCATTAGGGACAGCATGAAAACCTGAACAGTGTTTGGCCCACCAGGACCATAGTTGGGAACCTCTGCCCTAGAGCAGAGGCCAACAGGGGCACAAACACCCACACCCACAGGCTTCACTTTCCAATGGCTCATGGAGAGTCAGGCTGTTGGGCCCTGCGCAGAGCAGCATCTACCAATACTAGCACCTGCATACCTTAGCAATGCCGTCTTAAATTTGTAAACATGTTCCACATATATCAAAAGGTTGCTATGATTAATGTCAGATAACAAAGCCTAAGTTAAACACAATTTGTTGACAGAGATTCATCATAGCAACCTTTTTGATATCTGTGGAGTGTGTTTTAGTTTTTGTTTCTGACAGTGTTTCCCACCCCAGGGAGTGACCCTAACAGTATTGAGTACCATAGCAATGCCTGCACTGTGCCCAGGACTGGTGTGGCGGCCAGGGCTACCAACCACCTCTCTCTTTGCACAATGCTGAAATAGGTGTAGGAGTGTGTGTATGTCTATCTAGTCCAGCGATGGCGAACCTATGGCACGCGTACCAGCTGTGGCACGCGAAGGCCTTGCAGCTGGCACGCGGGAAGGTCGCACATTAAAAAAAAAAAAAAGCTGCCCGCTGCCGCCGCGGCGGCATGGAGTGTCCCGCGGGGCTCCCTCTGCCCGGCGGGACTCTCCCGGCGCTGCTCAGCCCCTCTCTGCCGGCTTGCAGAGACGCGAAGGGAGAGTCTCCCTCGGGTCTCTGTTAAGCCCGCAGGGGCTGATGGGAAATTTCCCATCTGCCCCTGCGGGCTTAAGAGAGACGCGGGGGAGACACACTCTCCCTTCGCGTCTCTGCAAGCCGGCACAGAGGGGCTGAGCAGCGACGGGAGAGTCCCGCCGGGCAGAGGGAGCCCGCGGGACACTCCATGCCGCCGCGGCGGCAGCGGGCAGCTTTTTTTTTTTTTATTGCCATGAGCCGTGGGAGGGGGTTTTAGAATGGCAAGGGGCTAGGGAGGGAGAGAGGGGGGTTAAGACTGGCAATGGGCTAGGGAGGGAGGGAGGGAGGGGGGTTGAGACTGGCAATGGGCTAGGGAGGGAGGGGGGTTGAGACTGGCAATGGGCTAGGGAGGGAGGGGGTTGAGACTGGCAATGGGCTAGGGAGGGAGGGAGGGAGGTTAAGACTGGCAATGGGCTAGGGAGGGAGGGAGGTTAAGACTGGCAATGGGCTAGGGAGGGGGGGAGGGGGTTGAGACTGGCAATGGGCTAGGGAGGGAGGGGGGTTGAGACTGGCAATGGGCTAGGGAGGGAGGGAGGGAGGGAGGGAGGGGGGTTGAGACTGGCAATGGGCTAGGGAGGGGGGGTTAAGACTGGCAGTGGGCTGGGGAGGGGGCTTAAGACGCAGTGGGCTATGGGGGAGTTAAGACTAGCAATGGGCTGTGGGCTGATGAGGGCTGGCAATGGGCTATGAGCTGATGAGGGCTGTCTGGAAATGGGGTGATGGGGGGGTTAGGACTGGTAATGGGCCATGGGGGGGGGGTTAAGACTGGTAGTGGGCTGATGGGGGGGGTTAGGACTGGTAATGGGCTATGGGGGGGTTAAGACTGGTAGTGGGCTGATGGGGGTGTAGGACTGATAATGGGTTATGGGGGGGGCTAGGACAGGAAATGGGCTGATGGGGAGGGGTTAGGACTTGAGGTGGGCTGATGTGGTTAGGACTGGTAATGGGCTGTGGGCTGATGGGGGGGTTTAGGACTGGCAATGGGCTATGGGGGGCTGACTGGAAATGGGCTGATGGGGGGTTAGGACTGGTAAAGGGTTATAGGGGGGGGCTTAAACTGAAAATGGGGTGATGGGGGTTAGGACTGGAAGTTGATTGACGGGGGGCTAGGACTGGTAATGGGTTGGGGTGTTGCTAGGACTGGAAATGGGCTGAGTGGAAGGGGAGGCTTGAACTGCAAATAGCTGATGGGGAGGGGGCTTGGAATGGAAATGGGCTGTGAGGGAAGGGAGCTAGGACTGAAAATGGGCTGATGGAACAGCTAGGATAGGACTGGAAATGGGCTGTTGGGGGGAGCTAAGATTGGAAATGGGCTGTGGTGGGGGCTTGAATTGAAATGGACTCATGGAGGGGCTAGAACTGGAAGTAGGCTCATGGGGGGGCTTGGACTGGAATTGGGCTGAGTGGAGGGGAGCTATGATTTGACATGGGCTGATGGTGGGGCTAGAAAATGAGTAGAAATGGGCTGATGGGGGGGCTAGGATTGAAAATGAGCAGATGAAGGGACTTGGACTGGAAATGGGCTGATGCAGGGACTAGAAGGGAATGGATGCTGGGTGAGACTGGAACTAGAAGGGAGCTGATGTTGGGGGAGGATTAGAATGGGATGGGGCTGGGAGAGTAAAATGGAGAGGGGAAAAATATTTTGTGTAGGAGGGATGAAAAATCTACAATTGGCCAGGTATTGGGAGAGTAATTGGGGATTGAGGATGGAGGGGTAAAATTTGTGTGGATGAAATAGGAATGAGGAAAGAGCAAAAGGAGAAAGATTAGTATGTTAAAGCAGATGTAGAGAGAGAAAGAGAATGGAAAAAAAACTAGAAGAGAGAAGAAAGGACAAATGGACAGCAGACGATGGAGAGTTAGCAGAAAACATGAAGAAACCAGAAGAAGGTGGCTGGACCAATTGCAACTGAAAAAAAAATGCACAAAAGGTAGAAAGATATCTCTTTATTTTGAATTTATTAACTGGAATATGTCAGCTCTGGGAAATGTGCATCATTAACATCTGCGCTTTGTCTGGTACAAGAGGAAATTCCTATTTGACGTTGCCACTTGTTCTCTTTCCCCAGTATTCTCTGAAATGTATTGGTTTAATATTTGCAGTGTTGCCTTTTGATAGGTAGGGTATGGTGCTTTGTGAGTCCTGGTAATGCTGTCAGGATACGGCGGGTTTGCTATGGGTTCTAAATGGGCAGCGTTTGTAGTAGTTCCTAATGTGCCTGGCGGTTGGCACTGGATTATAGTAATGTAGAAATCTTTTAGTCTTTCTTTATCCATACACTCATTAAGAGACATGTTTACTAAAAGTTAGTGTATGGTAACATTATGCAAATATTTATGCAAATAAGACCACTTATGCAAATGACGTGCTGGCACTTTGAGGAAATTCTTTGGTTTTGTGCGGCAGTTTGGGCACTCGGGCTCAAAAAGGTTAGCCATCACTGATCTAGTCTTTTGTGGCTGCCTACACCTTACTGAGCCCACAATGCTTGCACTGTTTCCAGTGTTAGCCTGCCAATGTGCATAATGAGGAGCAAGGTACTGTGGGTATGGCCCAGACAGAGCGGCCTGGGCAGGATGCATCTGCACAGCGCATAGGGCAATGGTTGGGACATTATAATGCCCGACCACCACCTGCACGGACAGGGTGGCCACAGCATGTCATGCTGGGGGGTAGGGGGTCACTCTCACCCTGACTGAGCAGTGACCATGGCATGGCTAGGTTCCCCCCATAGTGCTGTACAATATTTCTCTCAAGTTACATTTATGAGTTCTCTTTGCTGGTGCCCAGTCACTAACATACCTGCTTGGTGTGTGTGTGTGTGCTTGCATCCTATTTTTGGGTGCACACAGTTCTTCCAGGAATATGCACTATCTATTAGCTATCAGACTGTCTGTAATTAGCATGTGTATGGCTGGAACACCTTGCAGGGTGGAGACTGACTGTGCTCTCTGCTGGTGAACATCAGATAGTGGTTGGGGGGGGGGGTGCAGCTGAGCTGTTTCAGTCCTACTGCCTGTCTGCCAGTGCCCTATGTAATGCATACAGATCTGCATTGACTGCCCTATAGGGTGCCTATTCCCCAGCAGGACTGGGTTTGATGGTCCCCTCTACTGCCACCATTGCAGAGATTTAGAATGTGGATATGTTGGTGGGGGATCCTGTCCCCCCACCCACAGAGGGCAGGTTGGGTGGTGCTACATAATCTGCATGTGGGTCCAAGCACCACCCTTCACTTATAATATGTGACCATAGCAACCACACAGGATAGGCACTATTCTGGGCGCATCACAGTCCACAAGGGCTAGATGTGACTGGGAAATACAGATGGACACAGGTGTTTCCTAGGAGTGTCTGCAAGGGCTATCTATCACATAATAGCACTGATGGGGACCTACAGTGCAGCCTATCTCAGCCAAGCCAGGTGCTGCGGACCTGGTGCTGAGCACCCCACCTCACCCTCAGGGTGAGCACAGGAACCGCACAATGTCACGGTCTGTAGCTACTCTGTGCCAGTAACACACACGGTCAGTTCCCCCTACCAGGCCAGGGTGCTATAGAGGCGCATACCCCATCTTGTGATCAGATGTAGGCTGCTGATCTGCATGTGCAGTGCATCATGGGTACGAATGGGTTTACCCTATCCTGGTAACGACAGCAGACAGTTTGTGTGGTGACCTGCAGTCTTTCTGTAGCCAGCCAGCAGTGTGTTGGCACTATAGAGATATAGCCCACTGGTTGCTTCAATGACTATGAAGGCAGAGGTCATGGGTTTGATCCCACAGTGGTGCTATTTGATAAGGCTGTCTGAGGCTTTTCCTTTTAATTTAAATCAGTGCTGCCAGCAGAAACACCCTCACAGTGCCGTAGCCTAAGGTGCCCCATTGGGCACCCTATAGAGCACCCTATAGGGCACATGATAAGGTGCCTTGGCAGACAGGGCACTTTATAATGTGCCCTATGGAGTGCCTTATAGGGTGCCTTATGCGACACCTTAGGTTACAGCACTGTAAGGGTGTTTTTGCTGGCAGCACTGATTTGAATTAAAAAAGGAAATGCCTCAGACAGCACTGATTTAAATTTAAAAAAAATGAACTTCATCAGACAGCCTTCTTACATAACACCACTGCAGGATCAGACCCATGACCTCTGCCTCCACCATCATTGCAGTAACCAATGGGCTACATCTTTATAGCTTCAAACACTGCGCTGGCATGAACTTAGGGTTAACGCGCATTAACGTGCCATGGCGCCCACTATCGCACGATACAGATTCTTGCTACCTTGCCGCCAGAACGCCCACTACATTATATGGCATTCTTCACATTAACGCTGCAACTAGCGCCGGTAACATTAAGACGGTTTAGTAAACATACCCCTTTTATCTATATGGTTGATATCTTACTGCTGTTGACTTTTTCTCCTTCTTCTAAAGATTTTTATAAAACTATTAATGCTGCTATTGTACATTTGGAAATTTGGGCAAAATCATTACGTTTACAAGTCAATATTTCAGAAACAAAGGTTCTCCAGGACCAAGCAAGAAGTCAGTCCTCACATATGGGTGACGTCTGAATTGCCCAAATATTTGAAATGTATCTTTTCTTTTCCTCAATTTTGTAAACATGAAAACATGGTTGTTTACTCAGAATTTTTTTTTCTTATATGGATGATTTTCTCTTTGCTGTAAACATGCAGAACCATTATTGAGTATGGAATCGTTGTGGTATATAAAATTGTGTTAGATTAGATAAGGTTGCTGCTGCTCCCTAAGGAAGATTAACCCCCCAGTCTATGCTTTTACTTTGGGTTGTAACTCCAGCTCCATGCAGGTTAACCATGCTCTGTGCTTTTCTTGACTTAAGATCCCTGGTAAGAGGGGTGGGATGCCCATCCAGGCAAGGGACACACATGTTATATAATGTTAGTGGTAGAACCTGGCTGCAGCTTTATAACCAAACAATTGAACAACTGTAGCCATTGTCAAGCAGTGCCTTCTCCTTGCCAGCTTCAATGGTAGATTTTACTTCCTGGCTGCCCTTAGATGCAGCTGGTGGGAGGTGGGTTGAACTCTGAATTTGCTTGGCTTGGGAGGGGGCCTCATAAATCATTGTAATCATCACCACAAGCCTAGGCTGACTGCTCCTAAGCAGTTGTTCAGTCTATCTATTGGTAAATTCACCCTGAATGGCTTTCCTCTGTATTCAAAATCATGTGGGGACCTGTTGTCTTTCAAAACATGCTGACCCTGCACGATTCTACCTGCAGGCGAAAGTCAGCAGAAGAGACATCAGCAGTTGCTAAGATGTCCTCCTGCTTACCAGCTCGCCCCCTGCTGGCGGGAAGGGACTGAACAATGGAGGAGAGAATAAAATAAAGATTTTGCTGCAAGCAATAACAGCTCGGGCCTGCCTCTCCTCTCTTCTCTGCTGGTAACTCTACCTCAGCCCAGACTCTTTCTGTGGCAAAAAAAAATTGTGAACCTGTGGCAGGAACCTTTGGCCCAGAAGATCCACTGGATACTCTTTAGAGAACAATTTTTGAAGGTATTTTAGTTGTTAAACAGCAAATTACCCTTGCAAACTGGCCATCTGAGGACTGTGATCCCTCAGTGCTACTAAAAGTAGGCACATTGTTAAAAAGCATGTGCATTCTTAGCCATATTTAGAGGAGGTATTCCTGGGTGAATATTTGGGTTAGGACAGAAAATGAATGCACACAGATTGCACTTCCACTTTAGATGTGTTATTTCCATGGAAAAAATGACAGCACAAAAAGGAGATGCCAAAGTCCCTGGGACCATTATTTAAAAATGAAAGCACATGCAGACTTTTACTTTGCAAGGTGGCATGATGCCTGCACCAACAGTGCCTATTATAGGCTTGGTGTATACCCTTCACCCCATCTTTAGCGCAGAAATATCTGTAAAAACTCTTGCTCTAACAAGATTAATTGCTTTTAGCCAGTATCCAATCACACCAGGAAAGCGTTGTCTCCCCTGAAGCCTGTAAAATTAACAACGTACACAGAAAGGACGTTATTCAAAAACAAAAGTGAAATACAGTTAGGAGGTAATTTTATTCTCTATTAACCCAATCAATGGAAGGTTCCCATAACCCATTAGCCTGGAAGTTCAGAAGCAGGTGATACCATTAAGGGGTCAGATACAGATGTCTTTATGTTCATTAGCACTGACAGCAGTGGGAAGAAGAGAGGGGAAAGCAAGGACAGAGAAAGAGAGAAGGCAGCTGCAGAGAGAAGATCACATGTAGAAGGTAGACGTACCCAGAAGCAGTGTGCAGTGCAACAGACATCTCTGTAATAGTCAAGGAGCTCAGGCACATTTCACTGCTGTCAGGCCTGCGTGAGAGGAGAATAGTGAAGGAATAAAGAGAATGTTGAAGCAAATTGGTGCTGCCACATGGTCATGTCAATCCCTGGGGCTGACATGTTTCCTATCAGACAGACCTTGGCACATGTTGCACTGCACATGACGTACTGGAGCAGGGCATGGCCTTGGTCTGCTGCAGGTGGGTTCTTCTGCACCCTCCGCCAACATCCCCCACACCATACTGACATGCCCATGTGCTGTCAGTGTTGGTGGTATGCAGTCCCAGGCCAGCCAACATGCAGATTGGTGGGCACCTAGGGTGCAGGGTCCAGCGGTGGGGAGAGGGGGCGGAAGCATACATGGACAGCCACTCATTCTCACAGCTTTGCTCTCCGAGCTTCACCGTTCTCATGACCGTGGTGATATCTCTCTCGTGGTTTCTCTGGACCTGTCCTCTGTGTTTGATGTAGTCGATCACCGCACCCTTCTGTCCCGTCTGTCCGACCTTGGCATCCGTGGCACTGTTCTTCGGTGGTTTCATTCCTTCCTCTCTTGTCGTACTTTTTCAGTTCACTCTGGTACTCTAGCATCCCCCCCCCCCCCACCCCCGTTACGTGTGGTGTTCCTCAGGGCTCCATTCTTGCCCCCCTGCTTTTTAATGCTTTTCTTGCTCCCCTGGCCCTGATAATCCAACAATCTGCTCTTTCCTTTTACATATACGCCGATGATATCCTCTTGGTTCACCACACTTCTCCCTCTTCCCCAGATCTGATTCCACTCAACCTCTGTCTGTCTTCTATCGCCTCCTGGTTTGACTCTAACTTTATGCGTGTCAATCCTGCAAAATCCTCGGCACTTTGGATTACCTTTGGTCTCCCTCCCCCCCCCCTCCTCCTACCCGTCATGGGCCCTCACCCTATCCCCTCTGCCCCAACCCTTCGTTACCTGGGTGTTACCCTAGACTCGTCCCTCTCCTTCCACGATCATATCTCTTCTGTTGTACGCTCCTCTTTTCTTCACCTACGCCGTATCAAGGCCGTCCGTTTCATTCTCCCTCCATCCTCTGTTGTCACTCTTGTCCTGTCTCTGGTTATTTCTCGTCTTGACTATTGTAATGTTATCTATGCTTGTCTTCCCTCCTACCAACTTCGCCGTCTTCAACTTGTCCAAAATGCTGCTGCCCGTCTTGTTACCTCGTCTTCTATTTGTGCTCATGTGTCACCGTGTCTCTTATCCTTACACTGGCTCCCCGTTAAGTACCGGTTCATGTTCAAGCTGCTTATCCTTGCCCACAAAGCTCTTCATTTAGATACCCCCCAGTACCTACCCGACATTATTCACCTTCAGCCCTCTCCCCGTTTCCTTCGTTCGTCTCACGGTAATCGTCTCTTTCTCCCTTCACCTACTCAGGCCCGCCTCGAATCTACTCGTCACTCTGTTTTCTTTTTCTTAGGCCCCGCCCTCTGGAACTCTCTTCCCATCCCACTCCGCACTGAACTGTCCTATACCCGTTTCAAGGCCCTCCTTAAGACACACCTTTTCTGCCAGGCTTTCGACCTTCCCCCCCCCGCTGATGGTGTTCCCTCTCTCTAGTCGCGCCTCCCCTTCCCCTTCCCCTCCATGTCCCTTCCCTTTCTCCTACTCCCTAGCCGCGCCTCCCCTTCCCCCTCTCCTCCATGTCCCTTCCTTTTCTCCTCCTCTTGTTTCCCTTCACCCTTTCTGCACCCCGGCTGTCCGCTGTCTCCTTTACTGTCTCTCCTCCTGTCCTATTATTTTATGGCGTTCCTTTCTTCCTTTTTATTAGCAGTCGATAATTTTTATGATTGTACACCACCCTGATGCTTCGGCCTGGGCGGTCTATCAAGTGTTTTAATAAAGATAAAGATCCCCCCACAACCATCTGCCTCTCCAGGGACCCCATCACCGCCTGCCAATGTTTGTCTCTTCAATGTGGGGAAGAGATGGCTGAGGGGTGTTATGTTAGAGGTCTTGAAAATATTGCCTGGCGTGGAACATGTAAACCATCATGTTCATACCATCAGAATTTAGAAAGACTAGGGGACATGCAATGTGGCTACAGTGTAACCCATTTAGCACTACTAGGTGAAGATATTTTTTCAGTCAACGCATTTTCAAACCCTGCAATTCATTACCGGAGGATGTAGTAAAGGCTGTTAGTGTAGCTGGGTTTAAAACATGATTGGACAGATTCCTAGGGAGGGTCCATAAAACATTGTTAAAGAGGACCCGGGATATGCACTGTTTGCTCCATTACAAGCATTGTGGATCCTGTGTGTCTTTTGGGGAAACTGCTAGGTACCTGTGACCTAGATCGGCCACTGTTGGACACATCATACTGGGGGGCATGATTGACTTAGTCTGACACAGTCTGGCATATTTTCAGGTCCTATGTGCTTATGTGCTACCTAGACAACTGCCTAGTCTGCCCTGTGCACCAACAGCCCCCATTGCATGATCCACATGGACCCTCCTTTGCCCCATTTGCACCATCAACATAGTGCCCTTTCATACTTGGGCACTATGCTGTTGCTGCTAATGGAGCACTTCTATCACCATCTTCGGCTCACCTCTCTGTGCAGCACATTGCAGACGTTTAAATAGGCTCTCTCTCCTCAAAATGTACCCTTACTGACAGGTTTTGATATGCGGTAAGGTGCCGTTGTTAAGGGAGCAGGGCCTTTTTCCTGCCCACTCCCCGCCCATTGACCCCCTACTCTCCACCCATAGGGTGCTTTACGCTGCCGATCCCATTAATGCATGCTAATGGCGCAAGTGCCCCATTAGCGCACGCTAACGGCACACTTGCTCCTTTAGTGCGGTTTAGTAAACATCCCCTCTAGGGTAGCATGTTCAGTTCCTTTCATAGTTTCCCTGCCTTAAATCTCTGTTGAGAAAGTTGCCTATTCCCTCCTTGCAGGAGTAGTGCAGTTGCTATGTTAATTCACAGGTATACGGGGCCAGATTTTCAAAGGCATTTATATGGGAAACTGCCCAAGTTACCGGTGTAAATGCCTTAAGAGGGAATTTTCAAAGGCACCTACATGGGTAGTGCCTTTGAAATTCCCTGGTTTGTTCCTTACATGCAGTTAGCATCGGGGTGTGTCGGGGCATTCTGGAGTGGTGCGGATGCAGGCCATGGCGCTACCCATGTAGCACTGATTTTTGATGCTACACGGTTAGCGCTCTGCACCTTAAAGACTGGCGAGGAAAACCCTTGCCTGTTTGTAAGGCGCCAGGGCTAACTGTGTAGCACAGAAAACCGGTGCTACAATGGTAGCTCCTGAAGCTTCCTAGCTGTGCGGCCATACCCAGTTTTTCAATGCTGGGGCCGCATATGACTCTGGCATGGAAAATCCGGATTAGACGGAAGGGTGGCGGGCTATGCGCCGACGTGGTGCATAGCACCACCCAGATCAAAATCGGACCCATGGAAAATAAAGATCAACAACCAAGTTATGTTACTATGTTACTTTTAATTGGATCAGCTTAATATATTTGGAAGAAATAATCAAATTGCCTGCATTGATACATTACTATTTTTTACCCACAGGATTTGCCCCAATAATCAAAGCAAAAGTATGCAAATGTTTCTTCAATTAGTGTCCCAGGACAAAGTATCCACAGAAATGTGTGCCCTGCTTTTTCTGTGTGTATTTTCTCTAAGAAAAAAACAAACTAGGCAGGTTGTGGCCTCCCACCTACAGGAACTCCTTTGTACTATGTACATATAGCCCCACAGAAACATAGAAACTTCCTTCCATATCAACAACTACAACAATCCCCTTTTTTCCTTTGGAGATCCTCTGAGTTTATCCAATGCTTTTTTAAATTCAGATATTGTCTTCATCTCTACCACCTCCACTGGGAGACTATTCCATGGATCCACCACTCTTTCCGTAAAGAAATATTTCCGCATATCTGGGTACATCTCTAAGAAGGTGGATATCACTCAATGCCAGCGCCAAGACCCATTGGGAATTTGCAAACCCTGGCATGGAGTTTCCAGTGAGAGGAAGGCGTTTTTTTCAAGGCCCAAGGAATGTAATTGGAATATTTCAAAGGAGACATTCCACACAGGGTATTGTTGTTCAAAAATAAGTTTTTCCTAAGAAATTTCTTCATAAGAACATAAGAAATGCCATAGTGGGTCAAACCATGGTCCATCAAGCCCAGTATCCTGTTTCCAACAGTGGCCCATCCAGGTCACAAGAACTTGGCAGTTTCCTGAAAAGGTACATAGGTTCCACAGTGCTTGTCCTGGGGTAAGCAGTGGATTTCTGAGGTTCTCTTTAATAATGGTTTATGGAACTTTCCTCCAGGAACATGTCCAGAACTTTTTTAAACCCAGCTACACTAAGGGGTATGTTTACTAAATGGCGCTAACGTCGCGGCTGCGATGTTATCGTGCGATACGTAATGTTATCGTGTTATAATGGTGCATTACCGTGCAAGAACGTCACGTATCGCGCGATAATGTCTGCGGTGGCGTTAAGGTGCGCAGAGGGTGGAGTAAGGCTTCCCAGAGGGCGGAGTAAGGCTCACCAGGGCGGAGAGAAGGGGGTCAATGGGCGGAGAGTGGGCAGGGAGAGGCTCCATGCACACTAACGCCGTGAAATGAAGCTCTGAAAATTAACGCCAGTGAAAACCTTGCGCTAGGCACATTTGCAGGGGAGAGAGACCATTTCAGTCAGCAATGTGCAGCAAAGGCAGGGAAACCAAGAAAAGTGATAGTAGTGATACATGTGCAGCAACCAAAAAGGCAAAAACCATAAATAATGACCAGAACCAAAAGTGAAATCCAAAACACCAAGCTGGCCAATAGAACAAATAATGACAAGTGGTCATGAACACAACCTATAAAGAAGAAAAAGGACGAGCTCACTTTTGGAAGGGTCAATTCTCAGTCCTCCCACAAAGTGAATGTGCCAACATAGAAATAGTGCTGATGAGGGTTTTCTGTGGTGTGTATGGGGTAGCTTGCCTATGTGGCTTACGCATGTGCAGCAACAGCTGAGGGGGCACGTGGGAAAGGGCACTATGGTGATGGGGTAAATGGGGTACAGGGGGCTGCAGGCATCACATGCAGTGGGCCAGCTGGGGCACAGTGTGGACTAGGCAGATGCCTACCTGCCACATAGGAATGTAGAAGCGGAAAACCAGCAAGACAGCAACTGACCAAGGTCAAACATGTCCACGAGTGTGTGTCCCACAGTGTCCCAGGGGACAGTACCCAGCAAGTACCCCAAAGGGCACATAACATTGACAGGCAGTGCCGGGGGGAAGCGTGGATGTCTAGGCAGGCACCCTTACCCCATATCATGCACCATAGGCAGCCGCCTATCAGCACACTGGATGGCCTGGGACTGTGCACCACCAGCACCACTGGCACAAGGTTATGTCAGCATGGTCGTGGAGGGGTGCTGGTGGCGGAGGGGGCAGTGGCATCTGCCCACAGCAGACCACGGCCAAGCCCCATTTAGGTGGATGCCGTACACTGCAACAGACAAGGTCTGTCTGACGAACAGTCATGGTATCCCCAGGGAATGATCTACCTCTGTGGCAACAGTTTGGTTCAGTACACACAGCCAGTGTGTTCAAGGGCAGAAGGTCACAGGTTCAAGTCCCAGCTGTGCCTCCTGCAAACCATGCCCCTATATTTTACCCAGTACTAAACCGTGGTAAGAAAGACGTAACCTTTATTGCGGATAAATTAAACATGCCTGAAATGCCTATATTTTACCCTACAGAGCACAGACACCATAAACATGTGCAATCCCTAGAGCAGAGTTTCCCAACTGCAGTCCTAGAGGGCCAAGCACCATTCAGGTTTCATGCTGTCCCTAATAAATATGCCTGTGCTGCATTTGTATGCACTGCCCCCATTGTATGCATATTCATTAGGGACAGCATGAAAACCTGAACCGTGTTTGGCCCACCAGGACCGGAGTTGGGAGCCTCTGCCCTAGAGCAGCGGCCAACAGGGGCACAAACACCCACACCCACAGGCTCCACTATCCAAAGCTTCATGGAGAGTCAGGCTGTTGGGCCCTGTGCAGAGCAGCATCTCCCAATACTAGCACCTGCATACCTTAGCAATGCCGTCCTAAACTTGGGAACACGTTCCACATATATTAAAAGGTTGCTATGATTAATGTCAGATAACATATCCTAAGTTAAACACAATTTGTTGACAGAGATTCATCATAGCAACCTTTCTGATATCTGTGGAGTGTGTTTCAGTTTTTGTTTCTGACAGTGTTTACCACCCTTGGGAGGGACCCCAACAGTATTGCGTACCATTCAGGGTGCATCATAGTCCACAAGGGCTAGATATGACTGAGACATACAGATGGACACAGGTGCATCCTAGGCGTGTGTGTGCAGGGACTACCCATCACACACTGGCACTGATAGGGACCTGCAGCACAGCCTACCTCAGCCAAGCCAGGTGCTGCGGACCTGGTGCTGGGCGCCCCACCTCGCCCTCAGGGTGAGCACAGGAACCACACAATGTCACGGTGTGTAGCTACTCTGTGCCAGTAACACACATGGTCAGTCCCCCCTACCAGGCCGGGGTGCTATAGAGGTGCATACCCCATCTTGTGATCAGATGTAGGCTGCTGATCTGCATGTGCAGTGCATCATGGGTACGGGTGGGTTTACCCTATCCTGGTAACCACAGCAGACAGTTTGTGTGGTGACCTGCAGTCTTTCTGTAGCCAGCCAATGGTGTGTTAGAGGTTATAGAGATGTAGCCCACTGGTTACTTCAATGACTGCTGAGCCAGCAATCATGGGTTTGATTCTACAGTAATGTTATGTATGAAGGCTGTCTGAGGCATTTCCTGTTCATTTAAATCAGTGCTGCCAGCAAAAACACCCTCACAGTGACGTAGCCTAAGGTGCCTCATAAGGCACCCTATAGGGCGCCCTATAAAGCACCATATAGGGCACATTATAAGGTGCCTTGGCGGACAGGGCACTTTATAATGTGCCCTTTGGAGTGCCTTATAGGGCGCCTTATGCGGCACCTTAGGTTACGGCACTGTCAGGGTGTTTTTGCTGGCAGAACTGATTTAAATTTTTAAAAGGAAATGCCTCAGACAGCACTGATTTAAATGAAAAGGCAATGCCTCAGACAGCCTTCTTACATAACACCAATGCAGGATTGAACCCATGATCTCTGCCTCTGCAGTCATTGCAGTAACCAGTGGGCTACATCTTTATTGCATCTAACACTGTGCTGGCATGAACTTAGGGTTAACGCGCGTTAACGTGCCACAGCACACACTGTTGCACGATACAGATTCTTGCTACCTTGCCGCCGGAACGCCCACTCCTTATATGGCATTCTTCACATTATCGCTGCAACTAGCGCCGGTAACATTAAGATGGTTTAGTAAACATACCCCTAAAAGTTTTTACCACATCCTCTGGTTATGAATTCCAGAGTTTAATTACGCATTGAGTGAATAAATATTATCTCGAATTAGTTTTTGAATGGATTACATTGTAGCTTTATTGCGTGTCTCCTAGTTTTTCTACTTTTTGATGGCATAAAGAACCATTCTATGTTTACCCATTCCACTCCATTCATTAATTTATAGATGTCTATCATATCTCCCCTCAGATGTCTCTTTTCCAGGTTGAAGAGTCCTAACCTTTTAAGCCCCTCCACATAGGGATATCCTTCCATCCTCTTTACCATTTTGGTGGCTCTTTTTTGTACCTTTTCTAATTCTGCTATATTCTTTTTAAAATCTGACAACCAGAATTATACACAATATTCAGCATTCAACAGTCTAGATGCTTTTTTCACAGGATACAATTACACATTATTTATAGTTTTCTTTTCCTCAAAGACAAAGTAAGAAAGTTCCTTGAGATGTTAATGCTAGTGGACTGTACTTGCAAGAAGTACTGGCTGAGTTGCTAGACAAACCACATTTGCTGAACAAACCAAATTCATATGAGAACAAATGCTTTCTTTATCTCCAATGGTATTTTTATAAATAAGGAAACAAAGAACTTACTGTAGATTGTCAAAATCAAGTGCTGCACTGATTGTGGACCAGTGCAAATGTGCTGAGTCTTTCTGTAGTTGAATATAAGTGAGTAATAAAAAAGCAATGCTGCTTACAGGGTCAGAGTGGGCAGACAGTAGTAAACCAGCTTGGAATATCTCTGTCTGAAATGGAGATCTCTGGCCCAGGGGGAGGGGAGCAATTCATTTCCACACTTTGACAAGGTGTCTCTAGAGATCACCAATAGGGTCAAAAGTTACATGCTGAGCTAAGGCATGGAGGCAGGGAGACTTCAATGAGACTGGAAGGAATGAGTTACATGCAGTAATCAATCTGTAAGAGTAAAGATTATGGTTTATTTTGTATTTGATATACTACCTTTCAAGACAGCAAAGCAGTTTGCAGTATCTAAAAACAAAAGGTAAAAAAAAGAAATCCATTATTTAAGATGGGAAACCATAGATAACATCAGAAGGTTACGGACAGGCTACTATTATCTGGATGGTCCTGCCACCTAGCCCCGAAAGCCTTTTCAAAATGTAACACCTTGAGACCTGTCCTGAACTTACTGGGGGTTTTTTGTTTTTTTTAGTGCCATCAAGTCAGTGTTGACTCATAGTGACCCAGCTACCTCTGGGTTTTCTTGGCAATGTATCACTGGAAGTAGATTGCCAGCCTTTTCTTCCGAGGCAATGGAGGGTAAAGTGACTTGCCCAAAGTCACAAGGAGTGCCAGTTGGAATCGAACCCTTGATCATATTAGGCAGTTGCTCTAACCACTAGGCTACTCCTCCACTCTTACTGTAAGATGGCTCAAGTTGCAGCTCTGAAGGGAGGCTATTCCAAACAATGGGTGCTTTGAAGAAGAAGGCAGTCTATCTAATAGTCTCGTATTTAGCTTTGGATGGGGATGGAATATGTACAGTAAAGGATTACTATGAATGAACATAGTGAATAGGCAGGAGCATATAATATGAGAAGAGAGGTATTCAGGGATGCCTATGTGTATTACTTTATGGACTAAGGTCAGGATTTTGAAAAGGATCCTAAACAAAACAGGGAGCCACTGTTTTTTGTATAAGAAGAGGAGTAACATGATTGTATTTCATAGTGTAATAGGATGCTGACAGCCATATTTTAGCACTTGAGATCATAAGAATGAAGAACAGCATAGATTGTGCTACAGTAGTCTAGTTGTGAGATTACAATACTTAGGGGTATGTTTACTAAAGAGCATTAAGGGAGCATCGGAGATCGAGCGAAAAGGGCAGTGTTCAGGGTATTTGCATGTGATAAAGGCTCAGGGCGGATAGTAGGCATTCTGGCGGTAAGGGCACAAGGGCCCGCTTATCATGCGCTAACAGGACACCGGTCATTAAGGTGCCAAGCAGGCACCTTAACACCTGAAAACAGCTGTCACCTTAATGCAGGATAAGGGAGGCCCAGTGAAAGTCAAGGTAAAGCTGATGGATGGAAGATCAGGAAGGAGCTGATGGACCCGATAGATCCTGGGGCATCCAATGTGCCAGTCAGTAAGTGGGCTGAGCATGTGTGAGGCAGCTGTACTGATTCAGTGAGGGGTGCCGACGTAAAATGCTGTGATGTCATTGTGTGGCATAGGATGGGGAAGACGTGTGCCCCTGCAGAGCCAAAATGCCATGATGTGTGCATCAAAAAGATGTCAGAGCAGGAGTGATGACATGCAGATCAGTCACAGGAGAGGCGTGAGTGATACATCGAAAAGAGGAAAATGTTCCTGTGTGGGCCATGGTGTAGCAGCTGGCATGAGACGAAATGACTGCACATAACTGGCAGATGATGATGAATGGGCTGAAGGAAGTATGGCGGTAGATGAGAGTGTGGTATGTGACCTCACAATGCAGTTGCAGTGTGTAGGGAAAAAGTGTGGCTGTGCCATAGGGAAGGCCCAATACCAGACATGTGGGTCTCACAGCTGTCCCAGCCTCCAAACCACCATACAACTCTCCAGACAAATGTGCATACAACAACTGGACAACAGTCGCTCATACTGTCCATATGGGGCACATAAGGAAGTGTGATGATCCCTGCAGATGGTCATCCAAGGGTTAGGATGTGGCTGCATGTATTGCATAGATGTGATGGAGCCAAAGCTGTACAGTCACAGTCATGATGAACCTTGAACCTTTTTTTTCATTTATGTTATATCTGTATTTCTTAACTGATGTTTATTATACCGAATTATCAGTTCAGTCAAAACAGTGTACATTGTACCTAAAACCTGGTAATGTACATTAAAAACAGGGACATTGAGAGCCTGCATTCTTCTGAGGCAATGGAGAATTAAGTGACTTGCCCAAGGCCACAAAGAGTAGAGGTCATTGTATGAAGGCTTTGTCATACAAATAAGGTCTCTATATAATATACCCACCTGGCATGTAAGACAAGGAAGTGGGAATAGAGCTCTAATCGCTTGGTTCCCAAGCCAGATGCTCTAACCATTCGGCTGCTACTCCAATCAGGTGCCATACATCTGTAGGGTGAACATGTCAGACCCTATGCAATGGGCTACAGCAGAGCCTATAAAGTCATACTGTCAGAAGAGCATGATCTGAAATATCATGTTTGCAGACCCAATGTGCTATGGGAACACATAAAAAAGCAGAAGAATATGTGTCTGCCAGTCAAAGCAGACACCAGACTGTTCCTGGCATTAAAATGACCTGAGTGTATTGCAAGCTAAGTGAAAAGGGTCTTGTTGTTGTTAAGTGCCGTTGAGTCGGAGTTGACTCATGGCGACCCTCTGGATAGCTATCCTAAATTGTGTTTGGTCTTGAGTCAGGTGGCTCATTGTTGACAGACTGGTACCCGTAACTGCTGTTATTGTATCGATCCATCTCACATCCACAATGATGTCCCTCATTCCTCGCCCTTTCCTGAACCCTGCTTGCACTTCAGGTAGTTCTTGTTCCAGGTATGGTTGTAGTCTCTTTTGAATAATCTTCAGTAGAATCTTGCTGGCATGTGGGATCAGAGCGATTGTGCGATAATTTCCACAGTCAGCTGGATCACCTTTCTTTAGTATTGGTATAAACACATATCTTTTCCAGTCAGTTGGCCATGATGTTGTCTTCCATATTTCTTGGCAGAGCCTTGTAAGTACGGTAACAGCTGCATCAGATTGCTGTAATACTTCTATGGGAATACTATCAATGCCTGGTGCTTTGTTCTTTGATAAGGCTTTCAATGCTGCTTCAACTTCTTCTTTCATCACCAATGGTTCCCGATCATAAGGTACAGGTTGAAACGGCTGTTGGTCCACTTGATCTTTATCATATAAAAACTCTATATATTCCTTCCACCTTTTCTTGATCTTCTCAGCATCATTCAACATAGAACCTTGAGCATCTTATAACATTCCAATTCGAGGCTGGAACTTTTTCTTTAATGCTCGTAGCTTTAGGAAAGCCGATCTTGTTCTTCCTCTAATAGTTTCTGCTTCTATTTCCTTGCATGCGTCGTTTTAGTACCTTTCCTTGTCCTGTCTTGCTGCACGTTGGAAATCTCTGTTGAGTTTTGTTATTGTCTTTCTTCCTCCTCTGGCTTGAGCTTCTCTGCATTTCTGGGCAATTTTCAGAGTTTCTTCCGTCATCCATTTGGGCCATTTTTGCTTTTCCACCTTTTGTAGAGACTTCTCGCTTTCTTCCAACACAACCTTCTTGATGTCATTCCATAACTCTTCTGGAGCTCTGTCATTTGTATCTAAAGCAGCAAATAGATTTTCCAGGCAGTCTTTAAATTCCAGTGGTATATTCTCAAGGTCATATTTTTCTGCATTCATGAGTGGTTTGCTCTTTTTCAACTTTAGCTTGAGTTTGCATACTAGTAGTTGATGATCTGTACCACAGTCAGCTCCAGGTTTTGTCTTTGTTGATGTTATAGAACTTTTCCATTGTTGACTTCCACAGATGTAGTCAATTTGATTTTTATACAATCCATTGGGTGAAGTCCATGTGTACAGTCGCCGCTTGTGTTGCTGGAAGAAGGTGTTTGAGATGAATAGATCGTTGGTCTTGCAGAATTCTATCAGTCTTTCTCCAGCTTCATTTCTGTTGCCAATCCATATTTTCCAACTACTTTGCCTTCTTTTTTGTTGCCAACCTTTGCGTTCCAGTCACCCATGACTATCAGGATATCCTGTTTGCATGTTCTGTCAATTTCAGCTTGTACTTGTTCATAGCACTGTTCAATTTCATTCTCTTCTGCAGCTGTTATTGGGGCATATACTTGAATTATAGTTGTGTTGATAGGCATTCCTCGTAGACGAATAGAGATTAAGCGTTCGCTGACTGCATTGTATTTCATTACAGTTCTTGCAAGTTTCTTCTTTATTATAAAAGCAACACCATTTCTTCTTTGTCTTTCATTTCCAGCATAGTAGACCATGTGATCATCTGATACAAAGTGCCCGATGCCAATCCATTTCAGTTCGCTGACACCCAACAGATCAAGTTGTACACGTTCCATTTCATTCTTGACCACCTCCAACTTCCCTTGGTTCATGCTTCGTACGTTCCATGTTCCAATGCGTAAGGCATCTTTACAGCTTCTGACTCTCATTTCATGCGCAGCTACATCAGCAGTCAGACGTCCCAAGGGCTTTGATCCAACCACATCATAAATACTGGCTTTACTCTGAAAAGTCTTCAGCTCTTCCCCAGTAGCTAGTTGAGTGCCTTACGACTTGGGGGTCTCATCTTCCAGTACTATAGCACAATTTGTTTTGTTGTAACTATCCATTGGGTTTTCATGGCAAGATACAGAAGTAGATTGCCGGGCCTTCCTTCCAAGCAGTTTAAGTTTGGTGTTGTTGCTGTTGTCACAGAAATGTGATCCTCCACTGTCAACACTATCCCATTCTGCTGCTGCCCAGATGGGTGGTTTGTCTTCGTCTGGCACCTTAGCTGAGACCTGTCCATCTTGGGAGACCCTGCCAGTAGTTAAACTACCGATAGTTTAGCTCTCAGCATCACTGATGCACACAAGCCCTTACAGCACGACAAGCTGCAAACCAAGTGAGGGTCTTAAATGACCTATAATTGTATTGTGGTCTAAGTGAATATGGTTTCTGAATGTCCTATTATGTTGTTTCCTTTTTCTGTTTATAAGATCTAGCCATTACTGTTTCATTCCTGTGTATGCTTGAATGTATGAAGTGAAACACCAATACAATATACAATTTTAAAAAAAAGGTAGACTGAGTATCCCACAGCCTCAAAAAAAAAACAAGTGCTCTAACCATTTGGCTACACCTTCACAACAGGCTACGCAGCAATGGGCACTAGTTTTTCTGTCAGTGTTACATCTGTTTCTGCATTTAAAGGATCACAAAGTGTGCTTAAATGTGGCGTTAGGGGCTCGTAAAGCCCGTGCTAGTTTTTTGCTTCGGCCTTATAGTGCCATGCTTGTACAACCACATAATGTAATGTCCCTCATCATGGACCCTGCCAAACTGGCCAGTGCAGCACATGCAGACACAGTGCACCCCCCAAGAATACATCACAGCATGGAAGCTTGTACATGCAGTCTCATACTGTATGTAGAGTTGCTGAAGAGCTGACCTGCAGCATGTTGTATGCACAAACATAAAGTCTGGCCATCACATGCATGCACACTGCATTGCTGCAGCTCACAGTCCTCTGGGGACACACACATGACCATGCTGTCAAAAAGTGATGCACCTTGTCATTGTTACCTGCCCCTTAGGCCTCCTTTAATGCTCCACCATTGTCAGAGCCTGTTCAGTGTGCAGGCAATAATAACGCGCTCTGCAAAGTACACTGCTATCAACGCCTGTGTGCTCTGCCATCTAGCCTTATATTATGTAATTTCTCAGTGTGACAGCAGGATCGTATCTAGCCATGTACGAGCAGTGCGGCCACACAGAGCGCAAAGGCTTAAGGGGTACATTTCAGCTGTCTGCCGTTGCCTGCTTCCGCCACTTTTTCTTCTCTCAGCGGTGGCAGGCAACGGCAGACAGCTGAAATGCTCCCCTTAAGCCTTCTCGCGGCATGCTAAGCAGGTCTGGTCCCTCCCTCCTCTGACACGGCATCGGAGGAGGGAGAGAGAGATCTGCTTAGCGTGCCAGTGACTTGCACATCGGGCATGCCTCTTCTCGTCCGCTGACGTCCAGAAAGTGGCTAGATGGAGGTGCAGGGGGAGGGATGGGCGCCCGATGTGCAAGTTACATAGGGTGTGATTCACGCTCGGTATGGCCCTCTGTGACAGCCAAGTGTGAGGACTCTTGCTGAACAAAATGTGGGGGGTTGCACATGATGCCTCTGTTCTGGACAGGTATGATAAAGTTAGCACACCTGCACAGTGCATCTCTGATCTACTGACTGGCCTTGAATCTATGTCCCCTCACTCACACCTACCCTGGCCATGTGTTTGCAGCCACAGAGCACCCATGTGGGATCCTCAGTCCATGGGTATATAGGTGGTCATTGTCAGGGTGCCTGTGGGCATGATTGGGGTGTGCCTATGTCTGCTTAGGTGTCTGCAGGCTCTCTGCCATACTTGTCTGATGGGATCTGTTAGGCAGGTGTGTGAGAGGGATGTCTTGTGAGGTCTGTATATTGCACAGCCTTGCTATGCTGCTGGTGCAACTGACATGCATTCTTGCATATGGGATATGTCCAGTCAAAGGGGCAGACCATGATACATGAACACACACATTCCAGCCCATGGGTGTCCTAATAGACAGACAAATGTACCCATTGCATGGTATATGCTTCTGGGCCAGTCATAGACTACTCTCATATGTTGCAGACCACAAGAGGTTATCTAGATTCACATATGGTTCAGATGGTTGTGACCAACTGAGTACTGAGTTATGGAGGGGTCACCAGAGCACGCACTGATCCTGGTCATCATTTAGCAGATGAGAGAGTACTCAATATGCGCAAGTGGGGGGCATTCTGATCCCAGGGCCAACCCAGCCCATCCAGTAGGCACACTAGCCATGTGCCAGGGTCCACAGATTGTGGTAGGCAGCATGAAAGCCAATCCCTTCCTCCCTCAAGAGTGTCCCAGCCACTGCCTCAGTGTTGCCAGTGGTCTTATTGAAGTAGCACACATGCAGCTATTCACACCATGCCACTCCTGCCTCCCTCTGCTTGGAGATGTGGGCACAGGTGCTACTGTCTTAGACTTTGGAGGGAGAGAACAGGATGTGCTCTGCTGTACCTGCTGCTTACATGCTTGCCATCCCACTGACAGTAGCAACTGTAGCGTTACATCTGACAGACAGTACTGGGACACTTATTTCTCCAGCAGCAGGCCTCAGCCACTGTGCCACCACCCCCACCCTCACACAATGCTGACATGGCAACATGGTAGAAGTGGGGGTGGCAGAACTGCCTTCTGACTGCGGCAGCACATATGTGTGCTGCCGTTGTCACAGCAGAGTCATACCAGCCATCATAGATGTTGTCCCTAGGCAGCCACCTTGTCAGCCTAGTAGACCTCACAAATTACCTAAATGGCCCCAAGTTGCACAGAGTGTATAGATATCAAAAATAGCTTTGACTCTGCAATATATCCAGAAAGACTAGTCTGTTCAAATGTAGACCACAATTCATTGAAATGCCCCAAAACAAAAAACAAAAAACAAAGAATCCTTGGAAGCTAACGTGGTCTCAGTACCGAGGGAAAGGAACAGAAACTTCTGATCTTATCCCAAAACCTCACATCAATGACCACAATCTCGTAGCAACCAATTTTTCAACGATATTTCTAAAATGGCATTCCAAACACAATAATGAAAAAATTGCTTAGCTTCTCGTGGTCGGGCTTAAACTCCAACCCGTAGTCAATGGCGTAAGCTCTTCCACTTTCCCGACGCTAACCAGCGCTAGGCGTTTCGCCATTCAAGGTTCTTCAGGGGAAACTAAGCTTCTACAATACAAAACACGGTTCAAATTGACATCACTTTCTTCCATCAGATTTTCACTTCATTAATCTAATGCAAGACGCTGCAATTACTCACTTTATCATTGACACGCTAGCGTTCCCATCACAGACTGCTGCTGAACTGCTAAACGGAAGTGGGGAATCCCACGCATGCGTTGTCATTAAATACTATGGAATTAGATTTAAATGGTTGCCGCGAATGTTTACGTCACAAACACGCCTCCCACTCCACTCGGGCATTCAGACCCAGAGGAGTCACAGTCTGTAAAAGATGTATCCATTTCTGTTCTGTGTAGAGGAGAGATTCATCCTTGGTTCGACCTTTATGTGCACGTTGCAATTGTAAAATGCAGAAACACCGCAAGTCAGTAAAGTTATGTTGATGAGTTACACAATGTTCTACAATAGGCGCTTCCATTCGGCCGCACTTCAACTTGCTTTTATGTTCATTCATCCGTAAACGGAATGCACGAATGGTTTTCCCAATATAAAGCAAGGAACAGGGGCATCTAATGCAGTAAATAACATATGTAGACCCGCACGAAGTAGATGTCCGCAATCTATATTCCCGTCCTTTATGTCTAAAACTGTCACAGTCCTGAGTCACACAACAGATGGAACAGTTTCCACAAGCCACATGGCCACCCATCGGTTCCACATCATTCAAAGGAGATCGTAGCACTGCCGGACTTAACAGTTCCTGAAGATTATTCTGTCTCTGCCAGACACAACGAGTCCGATAAGTCTGTAATCCCGGTATACCAGATAAGATATTCTTATGTCGGGACACGCTTGCTTGCAGATGCTTACTTAATGGGGAGTACTCTGTGATGAAGTTAATATGGTCTTCCATTGTTTCTTTTGAGCCTTGAGGCTGTAATAATTGATCCCGATTTAAAAACCGTGCTCTAGTGTAGGCTGCTTTAATAATACGGGGAGGGTAACCTCGTTGTATGAAATTCTGTTTTAACATCATTGTTTGCTGACGATATTGTTGAACAGTGCTGCAGTTTCGACGATAACGAATAAACTGTGAAAAAGGTAGGCCTTCACGCAACCGCAAAGGATGGGCACTTGAATAATGGAGCAAGGTGTTTCTATCAGTCGTTTTGCGAAAAACTGAAGTGCTCCAACCATGAGCTGTCTTCTGGACTTGAATATCCAGAAACGATATTTGAGTATTATGGTAAGTCATTGAAAAATGTAGATTTGGCTCGCAAGTATTGAGCCAAGTGGCAAACTGTTGTAAAGAGGCCTGATCTCCCAACCACAACACAAAAATATCGTCGATATAACGTTTCCACAATTTCAATGAAGTCTGGTGTGGGCAGTTAGGCAACCAATGGCATTCAAATTGTTGCATGTACAAATTTGCAATCGATGGGGCGCAAGTAGCGCCCATCGCAACACCGGTGATCTGGTGGTACAATGTTTGTTCAAATATGAAGAAATTACGAAACAGAGCTAAGTCGGCCAGTGTAGATAAAAAAGCAAGTGTGGCCTCTGACAGATCACCGCGCTCTCTAAGCGCCCTTACTGCTACCTCATGAGCTTTCACCTGTGGGATCACCATGTACAAGGAGGTGACGTCGAACGTTACTAGCAGCACTCCTGCTGCAGCAGCTAGAGCATCAGAATCGTGTAGGATCTGGAGAAAATGTGTGGAATCTTTTACATATGATGAAATTGTAGGCATCAGAGGTCGAAGATATGAATCTAAAAAAACCGACAGCGGTTCTAACAGGGATCCCCGAGTGGACACTATTGGACGACCCGGTGGCCGTTGTAGATCCTTGTGTATTTTGGGCACCAGATAGAACTTGGAAATAGTTGGATCAATCACGTTCAAAAAAATATATTCTTTTTTAGAAATAACGCTGTCTTCCAAAGCCTTCCTGGTAAGCTTATCAATCTTCTCACGAAGCTGGCCGGTGGGATCAGATTGCAAGACGGCATACACCGTCCTGTCCTGTAGCTGCCGATTTGCTTCTTCTAAATATTGTTGCCTGCTCCAAATCACCACTGCTCCACCTTTGTCGGCTCGTTTGATGACGATGTCCATAGATGACTGGAGTTCCTAGTAGACCTGCCAGCCCCACATCATTACCAAAATGATACCTTTTTTGCTAAATTTGCACCATAAACATGGTGCCCTCTCATAATAGGGCACTATGCTGTTGCTGCTAATGGAGCACTACTATCACTTTCTTGGGATCAATTGTGTGAAGCACATTGCAGACATTTAAATAGGTTTTACTTGGCATTAGGGTTTACAGTGCTGAGGCCTCTAACACACAATTGTGCAACCCAGTGGTAAGGGAGCACATGCTGTCAACACCACTCTCCACCCACATTAACACCCACTTTCTATCTCCTTTTCCCTTAACCTGCGGGCCCCTCTATTGCTCGTTCCTTATCGTTCCTCCAGTTTAG
This sequence comes from Ichthyophis bannanicus, assembly GCA_033557465.1. Taxonomy (NCBI): domain Eukaryota; kingdom Metazoa; phylum Chordata; class Amphibia; order Gymnophiona; family Ichthyophiidae; genus Ichthyophis; species Ichthyophis bannanicus. Next base: position 45,151,561 of record CM066046.1, read on the forward strand.
TCTTCCACCTCTGGGTTGTGCACCTCCTCCTGCAGCTTGGAGACTGGGCATGTCAAAATCGTGACATCACTGGATATAGCCTGCTGGTCTCTCCCATCAGCCCCCAATGTGTCCAGTCTCCATGCAGCAGGAGGACGTAGTGAGCCTAGGTGCTGGGCTCACTAGAGGATCAGATAAGGAGTTTTCCTTAGTGTAGTGTAGTTAGTCTGGAGGAAGTTCTATTTAATTTAGTTTTCTATTTAATTTCATTTAGTGTAATTTACGTTTGTTTTCTTTTGAGTAATGATATTTTTTTTTTTAAAAAAGGCTGATATGAGGGGAATCGAGCCACTGGGGCTGCCTTTTCCCTGTCAGGATCGGTTCGAGTGTTGAGCTGCTCTCCCCTCCTAGATGGGATGGAGGGGAGTTGTGCGGCAGCAGCATAGACTGCTTGAAACGCCCCGATGCTGTTTACAACCAGCGTGGCAGCAACCTGGGAGTGGGAAATAGCCCTCTTCGTGCCAGCTGTTCACACAGGGCTGTGTGCAGTGGCACGGATGGCAGGGCGAGTGGCCGGAGACGGCGGATGCAGGTAATTACCGGGGACATGGTAAGCCCGATATCGAGGGGCAGTTGTTCACTGGAGTGCAGTCTCTCTTGGGGGATTTGGAGCGAGGCCTTAAGGGCGGCGAGGGGAGCAGGCCTGCCGGTTTGGTTTTCGTGGGCCGTGTTCCCACGCATTTCAGGCCGCCAGGACACTGTGGTGTTTGCGGGCCTTCCTAACGCTGAAAGGATAGCGTTTACATTGAGAACGAATGTCTGTGAAGGCATTTTGGGTTGATTTATTTTAAAGCAATTTGTGAAGACTTATGAGTACAAAAAAAAAAGTGACAGAGAGACAGAGGGCTTCAACCTTGTTTGCCTGTGTATGGGCGCTGCTTTCATTTCCCTCTGGGCAGCATCGGTACTTGCAGGGCTCTTCAACGGGCCGCGAGACAAGTGTGATGGCCGGAGGGTGTTGAGCAGAACAGCAGAGCCAGTTAGTTCTTTTACACACCACTAATAGGTGTACAGGCGGGGGGCCATGGTCGTGCCGCAGCGGAGGCTATCAAGCGAGGCAGTTGAGGTGTGCGGGATTTTTTCCCGTGCGTTGTCTGTGGCACGGGTGGGCTGCGGCCCCCGGCAGTTTCCTTTGTGCTTCGCCCTTAAAGAAGGATTTGTTTTGATTCTGTCTTTGCTTATTTATTTTGGTTATCGGTTTATAGTTTGAGTACAGTGGTCAGTGGCGATGTGTGAAGGCTCTGGTCCCGCGGACTAGGAAGGGATTTAAAAAAAAAAACAAAAAAAAAACCCTTTCTGTTGAGAGGGATAGCCTTCATTACAAGGGATATTGAATGTTGGCCTTTGTTCATTTATAGTTGACACCGTGTGTTTCCTCTATGGCCTTTGTGCTCTGTGCCGCAAGGCCAAGGTATGGTTTGCTTTCCAAAGGTTCTCCTTTATGTCCTCTGTTCAAAGCACGGGCAGGCACAGCAGACTGGCGGAAAGGACGCATCCTGCAAAGCTGATCCCGTTAGCACAAGTTGCTAAAGGAAGCTTGGTAAAGCTGGTGAAGGAAGCTTCTTGCAGAGCGGTTTCCCGCGGTGCAGCTGGCTGAAAGGTGGTAAAGGAAGCTTCTGGCAAGGCTGATACCTTCAGTATTTCCCAGGTGGAGGTCCAGGGCCTTTGGCTCATAGCAACTAGCTTTATTTTCATGCTATTCCTTGTTGCTCAGGTCTAGATCAACCCTCTGAGGCTATCGCTTTATCCTTGCAGGCTTCCATTTGGGGGGCGAGAACATGTCTCAGATGGTTGCAGCACCTATGCCAGGCTCCGCAACTAGAGCAGAACAGTATTAAGGGGAGTTTAGAGTCTGGTTCGGCGTATTTGGCTGATGTGCACTATTACTTGATCAGAGCACTGGCAAATAGTATAGCTTCATTGGTTGCCTTCCGGAAATCCTTGTGGTTGCGGAATTGGGCGGTCGATGGCCCATTGCAGTCGCGTCTCAGTAAGCTTCCAGTTTAAAGGGAAGTTGTTATCTGGAGAAGATCTTGGAAAGTTGGTCAAGGATTTAGGAGAGCCCAAGAGCGGAAGACTTCCAGAGGATACACATAAGCAAGGGGAATCTTTGCCGTTTTTTCGAGGTCAGTTTAGAGATTTCAGGAGGTTTTGCACATCTCACTTGGGTGTTTTTCCAAAGGGGGAGATTTGCTTCTAGAGGCCAGGGGTTTCGGGGGTTTTGAGGAGAAAATAGAAGCTACGCAGCAGCTTCCGTAGTGGCAAATCGTAAACCACAGTGGAATGCAGTGAGACCTGGCGGGAAGCCAGCCGATCGGAGGGTGACTTCGGGAGTCTCTCCTGCCTGGACCCAAATAACGTCCAACCACTGGGGGTTGGAGATTATTCACGAAAGTTTTTGCGCTGGAATTGGTGAGACCGGTGCTGGACACATTTGTGATGTCTCCCTGCAAAGGTCCACAGGAACCTTGAGTGGCTTGTCGTAGGTTAGATCGGCTGTTACAGCCGGGAGCAGTCACACCGATTCCCATGGCAGATTACGGCGGAGGTCGCTATGCCATTTATTGCGGGGTGCCAAAGAAGAACGGATCCTTCCGTTCTATTCTGGAGTTAGAAGGAGTGAATCTCTGCCATCGCGTATCCCAGTTCAGGATGGAAACGTTGAGATCGGTCCTTATGGCGGTGTGTCAATGAGGGTACTTATCTTCCCTCGATCTCACGGAAGCGTATTTACGCATCCCAATCAGGCAGATGCATCCAGAGTTGCTGAGGTTCGCTTTTCCTTGGGGACATTGTCAGTTCCAGGCTTTGCCATTCGGTCTGGCAACGACGCCACGGACCTTCACCAAGATCATGGTGATGGTAGCGGCGGCATTGCGGAAGGAAGGAGTTCTGGCTCATCCTTCACACAATGATTGGTTGATTTGGGCAAAGTCCAAGGCCGAGAGTGTTCAGGCCACAGACAAGGGGCTGAAGTTTCTTCAGGGTCTCGGCTGGGTGGTCAACTTGGTCAAGAGCCAAATGGTTCCGTCCCAGGATCTCGAGTGTCTAGATGTGCAGTTCGACACTCAGAAAGGGGCAGTGGTTCTGCCGAATCATTGGGTATAAGTGCTTTGACAGTTGGTGCGCAAGTTCAGGTCTGTTCCAGCGTCCGCAGCATGGGGCTACCTTCGTGTACTGGGAACAATGGTGGAAGCTCTGGAAGTAGTGCTGTGCATCAGATTTCATATGAGACCATTGCAGAGAGCACCCCTGCCTGTTTGCCACCCTAAGGGAGGGAAGGAGGTGTGTGCTTTGACCACCTAGGGAGTCCATGGGGGTTTCCACTAACTGAGACAGACAGAGATATCCAACATGTTTCTGCAGCATCTTCCTATCTCACAGGTTAGTACTGTTATGGAGCTCTGTCATGCCTGGTGTTGTGGACCTGGTCCTGGGCGCCACATCAAACCCTCAGGGTGAGCACAGTACCCGCACAATGTAACGGTGTGTAGCTACTCTTTGCTGGTAGTCCCCCGCTCAGGACCCCCTACCAGGCCGAGGTGCTGTGTGGGTGCACATGGACAATTCCCCCTACCAGGCCGGGTAGCTGTTGGGGTGCATTCCCCATCTTGCGTGCATCTGTGGACAGCTGATTTGCATGTGCAGTGCATCATGGGTATGGGTGGCCTAACCCTATCCTGTCTACAACAGCAGACTGTCTGTGGGGTGACATGCAGGCTCTCTGCAGCCAGTCAGGGGCTATAGAGCTGTAGCCCAATGGTTACATCACTCCCTATACAGCCAGAGGTCATGGGTTCAAACCCACAGTGGGGCCCTTTGATAGGGCTGTCCGCAGCTTTATTTTTATTTACTGTACATAAGAACATAAGAACATAAGATATGCCATACTGGGTCAGACCAAGGTCCATCAAGCCCAGTATTCTGTTTCCAACAGTGGCCAATCTAGGTCATACGTACCTAGCAGTTTCCCCAAGGGACACAGGTTCCACAATGCTTGTATTGGTTCAAGCATTGATATCCTGGGTCCCTTCTTAATAATGGTTTATGGACCTTTCCTCCAGGAACTTGTCCAAACCTTTTTTAAACCCAGCTACACTAACAGCCTTTACTACATCCTCCGGTAACAAATTCCAGAGTTTGATTACACGTTGAGTGAAAAAATATTTTCTTTTATTAGTCTTAAATAGTTTACCCTGTAGCTTCATTGCATGTCCCCTAGTCTTTCTATATTCTGATAAGGTAAACAATCGATCTACGTTTACCCGTTCCACTCCGTTCATTAATTTATAGACTTCTATCATATCTCCCCTCAGCCGTCTCTTTTCCAGGTTAAAGAGCCCCAACCTTTTTAGCCTTTCTTCATAGGAGTAGCCTTCCATCCCCTTTACCATTTTGGTGGCTCTTCTCTGAACCTTTTCTAAAATTGCTATATCCTTTTTAAGATATGGCGACCAGAATTGCACACAATATTCAAGGTGCGGTCTCACCATGGAACGATATAGAGGCATTATAATATCTTTTGTTTTATTTTCCATTCCTTTCCTTATCATACCTAGCATTCTATTTGCTCTCTTGGCTGCCGCTGCACACTGGGCCGAGGGTTTTAACATGGTATCCACAAGGACGCCTAAATCTTTTTCTTGGGTGGTGGTTCCTAATGTGGAACCTTGCATCATGTAACCATAGTTTGGGTTGTTCTTCCCTAGGTGCATAACCTTGCACTTCTCCACATTAAATTTCATCTGCCATTTTGATGCCCAGTCTTCCAATTTATCAAGATCCTCTTGCAATTTTCCACAATCCTCCTGGGTTTTAACAACTTTAAATAGTTTTGTGTCATCAGCAAATTTGATAACCTCACTCGTTATTCCACTTTCCAGGTCATTTATGAATATGTCAAAAAGCAGCGGACCCAGCACAGATCCCTGGGGTACACCACTATTCACCTTTCTCCATTGGGAAAATTGGCCATTTAGCCCTACCCTCTGCTTTCTATCTTTTAACCAGTTCCTGATCCACAGTAGTACACTGCCTCCTATCCCATGACTCTTTAGTTTTGCCAAAAGTCTCTCATGAGGGACCTTGTCAAAGGCTTTCTGAAAGTCCAGATACACAATATCAACCGACTCACCTTTGTCCACCTGTTTATTCACTCCTTCAAAAAAACATAACAGATTAGTAAGACAAGATCTTCCTTGTCTAAAGCCATGTTGGCTGTCTCCCATTAGGTCATGACTATCTATATGCTGAGTAATTTTATTCTTTATGATGGTTTCTACCATTTTTCCCGGTACTGATGTCAGGCTCACCGGTCTGTAGTTTCCCGGATCACCCCTCGAACCCTTTTTAAAAATTGGTGTTACATTGGCGATCCTCCAATCCTCAGGTATTAGAGATGATTTTAATGATAGTTCACAGATTACTGATAGCAGGTCTGTACATATGTCTATGCCGGCAAAACCACACACAGCTTACTATACCCATTAGGTGCCTCTGAGGGTGCTTTATAGGGCGCCCTATAGGCCACCTTATGGTTGCCATCCATATAGGGTGCACTATACATTATCCTGTGTCGCAACATACATGGTGCCCTATAGGGGACATTCTAGGGTGCCTTGGCAGACAGTGCACTGTAACATGTGCCTTACGGGCATCCGTATGTTAACACACTGTGAGAGCGGGTTTACTAGTGGTGGGAAATAAAATATAAATGGAAAGCTTCCTACAGCATTCCTCACCATGATACATACTGCCCCAGCCAGCCTTGTTCACTGGGCACTGTGAGGGGTTGAACCCCTGGCCCCTGCACCATTGGTCAGTGTCTTAACCATTGTGCTGTGGCTCTGTTCCTGTGTTTGTGCATCCGTGCGCAGCCTTGTAGCCATCAGCGCGCCATCTTGTGGCGCACTAAATTAACAGCGCGTCGCCTTATGCCGCACAACATGGAAATGCCCCTAAAATAATGCCTCAGCCAGCTGTCTTCAATAGGCACTGTGGGGAATTGAACCCATGATTCCTGCACGAGTGGTCAGTGTCTTAACCATTGTGCTATGGCTCCGTTCCTGTTATTTGCACATCAGCGCGCCACTTATCCCTCCCACTATTGGACTGCCCCCTCACACATCAGCGCGCCGCCTTCTGCCCACCGGCTCGCCGCCTTCTGTTGCCCACATTTATCAGCGCACCGCCTTCTGCCGCCCAAACTTAACAATGCGCCGCCATCTGCCGCCCACACTAAACAGTGCGCCGCCTCATGCCGTAAGAAAAATAATAGTGCGCCGCCTTAAATTAATATGCCTCCTAAACCACTTTTGCCCATAAATGTTGATGCCTCAGCTGGTCTTTTTTGTTGAGCGCAATGGGGGTTTGAACCCCTGGCCCCTGCACCATTGGTTGGTGTCTTCACGGTTGTACTACAGCTCTGTTGTTTGGCTTTGCAGCAGCGCCCCACTTAGCCTTCCCACACGCTAATGTGGGCCCCACACATTAGCGAGACGCACACACGTACGGTCCAGTTTTTTGCTTTTTTCTGCCTGGCCCGCCCACTCCTTATATGGCACCAGCACACTAATGGGAACCCGCACAGCAACGGTGTTTAGTAAGCATGCCCCTTAGTATGATAATGGCTAGGGCACTGGTATCTAAAAAAAGACACAAGTCACGGCACTTATGAAGAGCTGATTCAATTTTCATAAGTAAGTTCAGTATCTATAGTCACTCCTAGATATCTAAATGATGGCATTAGTGAAATAGGGGAGGTGCCAAGGAACGATGCTACAGTTTGACTGGTTAAACGTCCTGTAAGCCAAGTTGGCTTTGCTTTGCTTAGGTTCAATTTAAGACAGTTATTAAACAGCCAGTCGGACACTTTTGATAAACATTGATTAAGGTCAAATCAAGGGAATGAGGTTCTGTGTAAGTGAAAAGAAGGTTATCATCTGCATGGATGTATGCATTGATATCTGTCGTCTGGATTATTATTACCAGGGGGCTTAGAAAAATATTGAAGAACACGGGGGCCAGGACTGACCTCTGTGGAAATCCACAGGACAGAGACAGGTCATCTAGGCAGGGAAGGCATAAAAGCATCCTATGCACCTTTCTAAAATAACCTACAGTATTTGAGAGCTCTCACCGACAGTTATATCTTTATTATTTAGCTCATACCTTTCTAGCAAGTCAAGGCGAATCACTGGAGGACTTACAATCTGTTTGTACCTAGGCAATGGAGGATTAAGTGACTTGCCCAAAGCCACGTCTCTTTCTCAGTAGGCTTCTACTCTAGCCACTAGGCAACTCCACTCCAAGTTACATTTCTTTTGGGGCAGATGTAAATTTGTGTGGCTTCCCTGCTAGGAAATGATGCATATGCTTGTATTTTATAAGATATTTGCTGATCCCACTCCTGCTCTACCCTTTCTATGAAACACTATTTGTACATACGCAAATAGTGCGCACTATTGTTCAGTAATGCAAATTATCACCCAAAAACATGCACTATTGCTCAGTGATAGTTTGCATTACTGAACAATAGTGCGCACTATTTGCCCATAGCATGCACTATCGAGTGAGAGTGCATTGTTAAGCAATAATGTGACATTTCCCCTGAAATGAAATGTAAGCAAAACATACAAATCCAACACATAAATCCAACACATACAAATCCAACACAGAAACTAAACAAAATGGAAATTTTTGGCCTGCACACCCCTTGTATCCCATTTAATCTATCTTCTTGACGGCTTAGGACTGTAAACCAAAATCACTGCCAGTCCACCCCAGTATATTTAAAGGGATAGATAGAATAGGTTGCCACCACTTAGGCAAGAACCACTGGGGTGAAAGAGAAAGAACCCTTTTCATCATGACACCTCGTCAGAGGGAGACCGTACATCTGCCGCTGTGGAAACATCAGAGGGGCTCCACGTTCCCTCCTCCTTGGAGGGAGAACTAAGTGGTTTACTTTTGGACTTCACTTTGCAGGCCTAAAGTAAACCTTTTAGCTATGGGGTTATTTGAGAAGCCCTATTTGTGATTTACAGTTGGGTGGCCATATGACATCGAATAGATTGGGTGTGCCAGGGGCGTGACGTGGGCAGGCATAAAATCTATATGTGTTTTTCCCATTTCATATAGGAAATTCATGTGCAAGCTCAAAATCTGCCCCTCCCAGATTTATACTTGCTCTGTGGCACAAATAGGAGGGATCAAGGTGGGTATCCTCCTTAATCCTCAGTATTTTATTTCCCCTCCAAATTGAAATGCCTGAAAGATAGGATCTTCTGTAGATAAGCAGCAATGTCTGCATGTCTTACTTTGCAAAATGGCTTAGAGACACATGGCAGTTGCCAAGTTTCCTCTGTTGAATTTCTCAAGATGTATATTTCTTAACTGGCTGCTTCCACTATACATGGTTGTATATTTCACAAATAGCTCCACATATAGCAGAGCCGTTCCTAAAATACTGTCAAAATTGAGTACATTCTCACCTTGATGTCTCAATTCTGATCTACACATCTTATCTAAAATGCATCTTCACATGGTTGTAGCTGCAGACTGCCACTATAATTCTGATCTCTCTGCACTGACCCCACCCTGACCCGATCCATCTAGTGCCGAGGCAATTAGAGATTTTCACCAGCCCTATCTGTATAGCACTTTTGAAAATCCATGCATAGAGGACTTCTAGGTTTAGCAGCTGCTGCTAAAACGTTTAAGTCCTTTTGAATATCGGGCCTGTTCTTTTCAGTATTTTTGTAAACAATATTGCGGAAGGACTATTGGGAAAGGTTTGCTTCTTTGTGGATGATACAGAGATCAGTAGACATTCTAGAAAGAGTGGATAACTTCAGAGGGATATAGTGAAACTTGAGGAATGGTCTAGAGCTCACCTGCTAAGATTCAATGCTAAAAGTGCAGGGTCCTGCATTTGGTCTGCAAAAACCCAAGGTAGTCATACAGTAAGGGGAGGAAGTCCTTCAGTGTATGAATGAAGAGTGGGATCTGGGGGTGATTGTATCTGATGATCTTAAAGTAGCCAAACAGGTAGACAAGGTGCTGGTAAAAGCCTAGAGCATGCTTGAGTGTATAGGAAGAGGCATGGACAGTAGGAAAAACGAAGTGATAGTGACACCATTTAAGTTCCTGGTAAGACTTCATTTATACTGCTTGCAGTTCTGGAGACAACACCTTCAAAAGAAAATAAACCAGCTGGAGTCATTTCAGAGGGAGGCTTCTAAAATGGCCAATAGTCTTCATCATAAAGAATATGGGGACAGATTTAAAGATCTAAACATATATACACTGGAAGGTGGAATAGGGGAGATATGATAGAGACATTTAAATAGTGCCAAGATATAAATGCACAGGGGAAGGACCTCATTCAATGGAAAGGAAGCTTTCAGTATGAGAGATCATAGCATGATGATGAAAGGGGATGCACTCTGGAATGATATAAGGAGATATTTCTTAATAGAAAGGGTAGTGAATGCATAGGACAGCCTACTAGTGGAGGAAGAAACATAGAAACATAGGGGTATGTTTACTAAACCGTCTTAATGTTACCAGCGTTAGTTGCAGTCTTACTGTGACGAATGCCATATAAGGTAGTGGGCGTTCCGGTCTTAAGGTAGCATTTCGGGTTATTGCGCAATAAAGTCCGTTATCGCGTGATAGAGAGAGCCATGGCACGTTAATGCGCGTTAGCCTTAATTAGGCGCACTGCCCTACAATCACAGCAACAGAGGTGTAGCACACTGTTTAATATATTGACTGCTGATACAGTGTTCATGAGTTTGATCCCCCAGTGGGCTCAGTTAAAAGACTGTCTGAGGCAATCCCTTTTCCTGCTTGTAACAGTCAGACACAAACCAACAATTTGCACTGCCAGCCAAAAAAAACTCACCCCAGTGCCGCAACCTAATGCATCTTTTAGGGCGCACCATAAGGCACATCATAAAGCACCACGTCATCCAAGGCAGGCCATAATGTGCCCCAGAGGGCAGCAGGAAAGGTTGGCACCTTCCAAGGCAGCATATAAGGTGCCCCATAAGCTGGCCAAACCTAAGGTGCCATGAAAGATGCCCCAGGGATGCCAAGGTGACACAGGAGATGGTGCCCAGGGGCACAAAGGTGCCCCAAAGTCACAAGCATGAAATGTATGGCTCAAACACAGATGTAACCATAACACTGCACAGAGGACCTAGGAAAGGCAATGAACAAGTGATGGAAGGAAGTAGATGATGGAGCTCATGGACCAGCCAAATCTGTGTGCAGCCCATGTGGCAGCAGGTAAAGTGGACAAACATATCGGGGGCAGCTGTACCAATGTACAGGGTGATGATAATGTACAGTGCAACAATGACAGTGTGTGGCAGAGAATGGGGATACGTGTCCACCAGAGGAGGTAGAGGTGGCAGGATAAGTGCAATGACAGGAGGACAGAGGAGAGCAGTGCCATGCAGAGCAGACACAGGAGAGGCAAGCATGAAGAGCCGCAATGCAGAAAAGTGTGCCAGTGCAGGACATGGGGTAGCAGCCTGCACATTAGGGCAGGATGCCACACAGCTGGCACACACACATAGATGGACAGAAGGATAGATGGCAACAGTGATGAGGGTATAATGTGGCGGCAGCACAGATCTGCACAGATATGACTGTTACACGAATGAAACGTAGTTGTGTAGGACAGCCATAAAAAAGGGAACAGAGAGGAATTAAACCCATGACCTCTGCTACTGAAGTCATTTCATTAACCATTGTGCTACATCACTATGGGAGCTATCATACCAATGGCTGGCTACAGAAAGAGTGCACTTCACCATAAAACTATCTGCTGTGGCTAACAGGATGGGATAGAACCAACAGTACCCATAATGCAATTCACATGGAGAACAGCAGTCTACATCTGCTCACCAGATGGGGTATTCACCTCTACAGCACGTCAGCTTGGTAGGGGGGAATGACCGTGCATGTTACTGGCACAGAGTACCCACAGGCCATGCCAATGTGCATGTTCTGTGCTCACCCTGAGGGTGAGGTGGCGTGGCCAGCACCAGGTCCGCAGTACCCGGGTTGGTTGAGGTGGGCTGTGCTGCAAGTCTCCATGAGTGCCAGTGTGTGACAGGTATTTGTTGCAGACACCTTTAGGAGGTCTCTGTGTCCATTTGTAATTGCCAGTCATGTCTGGCCCTTGTGGACCATGATGCACACAGCATAGTGCATATCCACTGTGCTTGCTATGGTCACCTGTTTAGGGAGCAGGGGTGTGTCAGGGCTCACATGGCGACAATGTACTTAGCAAACTGCCCTCTATGGGTCAGGGAAGGGAACATGATCTGTCCCTAACAGACTCACACTCTCACTCTTTGCAAGGGGGGGGGGGGGGGGTGGCGCAGTGGAGGTACATGAGGACAGGCTGTGGGACCAGCAACCCCAGCCCTGGTAGCGAACAGACAGCTGCTGAAGATTTGCACTTGGGACAGGGCCACTGGCAGATAGGTAGTGGGCCCAGCTCCTCCCCCCCCCACCCCCCACCCCCCCCTCCCCCCCCCCCCCCCCGCCCCCCCCCCCAACCCCCCCCCCCCGCCCCCCCGCCCCCGAACCCGCACCCCCCAAAAACGCCCTCACCCCCCCCCCCCACCCCTCCCCCCCCCCCGGTCCCCCCGCCCCCCCCCCCCCACCCACCCCCCCACCCCCCCCCCCCCCCTCCCCCCCCACCCCCCCCCCCACCACCCCCCCCCCCCCACCCACCCCACTACCCCCCACCTCCCCCCCCCCCAACCCCCCCCCCCCCCCCCCACCCCCCCCCCCCCATCCCACCCCCCCCTCCCCCCCACCGCCCCACCCCCCACCCACCCCCCCCCCCCCCGCCCACCACCCCCCCCCACACCCCCCCCCCCCGCCACCCAACCCCCCCCCCCCCCCCCACCCCTCGGCCCCCCCCCACCCCACCCCTCCCCCCCCCCAACCCCCACCACAATCTGACATTCACCAGCAGAGAGCAGTCAGTGTGCACCTGCTGTACCCTGCAAGGTGGTGTGGCCATACAGATGCTAACTGCAGACAATCTGCTAGCTAGTACATAGTGCATGTTCCTGGAGAAACTGTGTACATCAAAAACTGGGATGTCAGCACACACACTACACAGGTATGTCAGTGATTGGGCCCCAGAAAAGAGAACCTATAAATATCACTTGAGAGAAATACTATACAACACTATGGGGGAACCTAGCCATGCCGTGGTCACTGCTCAGTCAGGGTGAGAGCGACCTCCCCCAGCATGACATGCTGTGGCCACTCTGTCCGTGCAGGTGGTGGTCGGGCACTACGATGTCCCAGCCATTACCCTATACCCTGTGCAAATGCATCCTGCCCATGCCACCCTGTATGGGCCATACCCACAGTATCTTGCTCCTCATTATGCACATTGGCAGGCTAACACTGGAAACAGTGCAAGCAATGTGGACTCAGTAAGGTGTAGGCAGCCAAAACACACTGGATAGACAGACACACACTCCCACACCTATGCCAGCATTGTGCAAATATAGAGGTTTGTGGCAGCCCTGGATGCCACACCAGTCCTGGGCACAGTACGGGCATTGCTATGGTACTCAATACTGTTAGGGTCACTCCCTGGGGTGGTAAACACTGTCAGAATCAATAACTGAAACACACTCCACAGATATCAGAAAGGTTGCTATGATGAATCTCTATCAACAAATTGTGTTTAACTTAGGATTTGTTAGCTGACATTAATTATAGCAACCTTCTGATATATGTGGAACGTGTTCCCAAGTTTAGGAGGGCATTGCTAGGTATGCAGGTGCCAGTATTGGGATATGCTGCTCCGCACAGGGCCCAACAGCCTGACTCTCCATGAGGCTTTGGATAGTGGAGCCTGTGGGTGTGGGTGTTTATGCTCCTGTTGGCCGCTGCTCTAGGGCAGAGGTTCCCAACTCTGGTAATGATGGGCCAAACACTGTTCAGTGTTTCATGCTGTCCCTAATGAATATGCATGAGATACATTTGCATACAATGGGGGTGGTGCATACAAATGCAGCACAGGCATATTTATTAGGGACAGCATGAAACCTGAATGGTGTTTGGCCCTCCAGGACTGCAGTTGGGAAACTCTGCTCTAGGGATTGCACATGTTTATGGTGTCTGTGCTCTGTAGGGTAAAATACAGGCATTTCAGGCATGTTTATTTTATCTGCAATAAAGGTTCCATCTTTATTACCATGGTTTAGTACTGGGTAAAATATGGGAACAGGGTTAGCAGGAGCCACAGCTGGGACTTGAACTTGTGACCTTCTGCTCCTGAACACACTGGCTGTTTGTACGGCACCACACTGGTGCCAAAGGACAGTTCATTCCCTGGGGATACCATGACTGTTCATCAGACAGACCCTGTCTGTTACAGTGCATGGCACCCACCTAAACGGGGCTTGGCCATGGCCTGCTGTGGGCAGATGCCACTGCCCCCTCTGCCAGCAGCACCCCTCCGCCACCATGCTGCCATGCCATTATGCCAGTAGTGCTGGTGGTGTGCAGTCCCAGGCCATCCAGTGTGCCGGTAGGCAGCTGCCTATGGTGTGGGTTCTCAGGTAGGGGAGCCTACATGGATATGCGCGCTTTCACCCGGCACTGCCTGCCAATGTTATGTGCCCTTGGGGGTACCTGCTGGGTAATATCCCCATGACACTGTGGGACACACACTCATGCCCATGTTAGACCCTCGTCAGTTGCTGTCTTGCTGCTTTACAGTTTCGGCATTGCTATGTGCCACCTAGGCATCGGCCTAGTCTGCACTGTGCCCCAGCTGGACCACAGCATGTGCCGCCTGCAGCCCCCTGTATCCCATTTACAGCATCAGTACAGTTGCCCTTTCCTACGTGCGCACTCTGCTGTTGCTGCACATGTGCATGCCATAACAAACCTACCCAATCTAAACAACAGAAACCCTGATCAGCACTATTTCAATGTGGGATCATTCACTTTGTAGGGGGACAGAGCATAGACCCTTCCAAACATGATATCTTAATTTTTATGCTTTGTCAGTAGTGTTGCTTTATGTTTATCATTAATATCACTATTGGCCAGCTTGCTTATTGGGATTTTAAATGTGGTTCTGGTCATTTAATATGTTTATTTTTCGGGGTTTCCCGAGAAAAATCAGGGAATACCCGAACAGTTAAACCAAGAAATAACACATCCCGTTTACGAGAGTTTTTGTTATTACATCCAGGTATATTGTCTTTGGGGGGTCAGTTTTTTCTAAAGTTTCCCTCTAAATGTATGATCAAATTGAATTCTGTAACATATGTTTTTTATGATCTATCCCAGTTGTTAGCTGATGCAGTATAGGTTCTACTGCATAGTTTATTCCTAACTGTCTCTCTCCAGTAGGATTTCCTTCATTATTGTAATTATTATTGTTTCGGGTCTCCTCCTCTGTATTGTGGGCTGTAGAAGGAACCGAAATGTTATTTTGCCTGTGTTGTTTTCCTATATTGGGGTTGATGTATTTTTGACCTTGTGTTCTGTATCCTTATTTCCATTCAAGTTCTATTTTGCTTGGATTTATTGTAAAATTTATAAATAGATAATAAAAAAAAAATAATAATAATATGTTTATTTGCCTTTTTGGTTCCTGCACATGTATCACAACTATCACTTTTCTGTGTTTCCCTGCCTTTGCTGCACATTGCTGACTTAAATGGTTTCTCTTTCCTGCAAATGTGCCTAACGCGAGGGTTTCACTGGCGTTAGTGTTCAGACCCGGATTTCAAAGCGTTAGTGTGCCTGGAGCCTCGCCCCACCCACTCTCTGTCCATTGACCCCTTCTCTCCGCCCTCTGAAAAGCCTTACTCCACCCTTCAGACCCGGATTTCACAGCGTTAGTGTGCCTTAACGCCGCCGCCGCATTAATATCGCGTGATAACGCCACTTATAACACGATAATACCACCGCTGCGACGTTAAGATGGTTTAGTAAACATACCCCATAGAAATATGACGACATAAAAAGACCACATGGCCTATCTAGTCTGTCCTTCCATATCAACTACTACAACAGTCCCCTTTTTTCCTTTAGAGATCCTCTGTGTTTGTCCCATGCTTTTTGAATTCAGATACTGTCCTTATCTCTACCACCTCCACTGGTAGTAGAGATAAGAACAGTATCTGAATTCAAGAAGAAGTGAGACAAGAAAAGACCATCTCTTAGGGAGAGGAAGGAAATGGGACTGTAGAGTTTAGTAGTTGGTGGATAGGCTGGCTAGACTGTGGGGTCTTCATCCTCCATCATTTTCTCTGTACTTCTATGGAATATCCACTGCCTTTGCAGATGATTCGTAGTCCTGGCTAAAACACATTTCCTCACAGAGATACCTCAAGTGAACTCTGTAAAACTCTATAATACAGAGTTAATGAATGTTTCCACCTACTTTGTTTCATATTTTAATGGTAAATTATGTTTTTTTCTATATGCCAATTCAATCCTAAGCCTTATTTCTCTGTTTCCTGTTGTGCTTGTCAGCAATGTTTCGTTTATTAGGAGCTCTGGAGCTCAGTACCTGCTGTGAGACGAATGCACGCGCTGATCTCTGCTCCCAGCCACCTCAATGAATTCTGCAGGAATGAATGTTTCTTACAGTGATACACTTGTGTGGATGGAAAAAGTGTCTCATCAGTCCAGCGAGCGAGATGTTCTTCAAATTATTACCTCTGAGCAATTATTTGTGCTAATCTGAGGAAAGCAAAAGGCAACATGGAACAAAACTTGAAGTATTACACTGAATAAAATATTTCCAGATGGTTTAACTGCTAATATAGAAAGACAAGTTTAAAGCAAAAAAATGTTTTTAACAAGTTGACGGTTTCTCGAAGAAACTGGTTGACTTGTGTTTCTTTTTTTAAATTACATTTATAGTTATCATATTCTGCTATTCCAGAAATAGATCAATGTGGATCATGAGTCAACTTATAAAATGAAAGAAGTAAAATAATAGCTGACTTGGTTGAATGCAACACGTTAGTATCCACAAACAGGTTGCCTATACATACTACATCCTTTCGACAATTAACAGGTTAAATAGCTCACGCAGTACTTATTCCTGCTGGAATTCTACATACAATTCAAAATTTTGCACTTTTTCGTGATACTTAATTTGAAATACAATACAAATTAAATCACTTGAAAACAATATGCTTTGGGGTATGTTTACTAAACGGCGCACTTGTGCGGGGCGCACTTGAGCGCCCTAAAATGATGCATTTAAGTGCTCTTAAGCGCCCCGTACGCGTGTGCATCACATTAACGGGCCCCGCACGTGTGCGCCGAAAACGCGCACGTTTGCGGGGCGCTCATGTGCGATAGAGGCGTGGAAAGGCGAAATGAGGGCGGAGGAAGGCCCCCGAGGGGCGGAGAGACGGGGTCAATGGGTGGAATGTGGGAGGGGAGAGACTCCCCGCACAGGAGGGTGCCCGAATTTACAAGGAAAAAATACCGCGAGTGAAACACTCGCGGTAGAGCGCATTTAAAGGGAAGATAAACCATTTACGTCAGCAATGTACAGCAAAATCGGGGAAACCTAAAAAACGTGAGCAGTGTGATACATGTGCACAGAACAAAATAGCAAATATGATATGAAAATGACCACAACACATTCTAAGAAAATTATAATCCAGCAGGGCAACAGTGATATTAATGGGCAACCATACAAAACACTCCCAGGAAAGCTAAAAAAAAAGAAATGATTTTTGGAAGGGTCTACGCTCCGTAGACTCATTCAAAAGCACTGCATTTTAATGGAGCATTCCTGGGAGTGTTTTCCAGGTTGACCATTGATATCACTGTTGCGCAGCTTGGTTATGGTTTCCCCACCACTAAACAGTGAGAATACAGACACTCTTTTATTGCAGAGAACATAAGCATGGTCCCAACACCTATATTTTACCCTACACCGCACACAAACCATAACAATGGGCATTGCCTACAGCCAAGTCCCCCAAGGTCAGTCCTGGAGTGCTACAACTCACTCAGGTCATATGTTTTCCCAGATAGGAACATGTCTGCATGTTTGCGGAAGGGTACAGGTGGCGGAGGGGGCAGTGGCTGCAAACCACAGCAGACAGTGGCCTAGGCCTGTGCAGGCTGGCACCGTCCACCGCAACAGACAGGCTCTGTCAGATGTACAGTCATGTACTCCCCAGGGAACACAGCATATCTGTGGCAACACAGTGGTGCAGTGCACACAGACAGTGTGTGCAGGAACAGATGGTCACAGGTTCAAAGCCCAGCTGGGGCTACTGCCAATCCAGTCCACATATTTTTCCTACAACTAAACCGTGATAGTAAGGACAAAACTGTATAGCTAGGAACATATGCATGATTAATATGCCTATATTTTACCACAGCACTCACAGACACCATAAACAGGCGCATTACCTGGAACAGAGTCTCCCAAATGCAGTCCTGGAGGGTCCCACACCATTCAGGTTCCATGCTGCCTCTAACAAAGATGCCTGTGCTGCATAGCTATGCACCACCCCCATGGTATGCAGATGTAGCTCATGCATATTTATGAGGGATAGCATGAAAACCAGAACAGTGTGTGGAACACCAGGACTGGATTTGAGGAACTCTGCCGTAAAGCAGCAGCCAACAGGGCCAGACACCCCCCCACAGGCCCCATTGGCCAATGCATCCTGGAGAGGCAGGACATTGGGCCCTGCCTGTATCTCCCAATACTAACAGTTGCATACCTCAGCACTGCCACCCTACACCTGGGTATACGGTACACAGCTATCAAGTATTTCCCATTATAACTGGCAGATCTCCAGTCCTACGTAAAGCACAGTTTGCTCATTCAGCTCCACCATAACACTCAAACAGATGTCTGCGGTGTGTGCTGCAGGTCTGGTCTCTGACAGTGTTTACCACCCTGGGATGTGACCCCCAACAGTAATGCGTACCATATCCATGCATGTACTGTGTCCAGCACTGGTGTGGTGGGTATGGCTGCTGAACCCCTCTATAGTAGCACAATGCTGGCATAGGTGTGGGGGTGGCTGTCTGTCTATCCAGTGTGTGGTGGCTGCAAACACCTTCTACAGCCCACACTGCCAGCAATGTTGCCAGTATTGGGCTGGCAATGTGCATAATGAGGAGCAAGGTACCATGGGTATAGGCCGGACAGGGTGGCCTGGCCAGGGTGCATCTGCACAGGGCATAGGGCACTGACTGGGACATTGTAGTGCTCGGCCACCACCGACACAGACAGGGTGACCTCAGTATGTCCTGCTGAGAGATCACTCTCACCCTGACTGTGCAGTGACCACAGCATGGCTAGGCACCACCATAGTGCTATATAGCATTTCTCTCATGTGATGGATATGGGTTTACATTTGGGGCACAGTCACTGATTTAGCTGCTTGCTGTGTATGCTGACAGCCCAGTTCTGGGTGCATGCATCTCCACTGGGAACATGCACTATGGACTAACTAGCAGGCTGTTTGTGGCTGGTATGTGTCTTGCAGGGTGCAGTGGCTGTTGGCTTGCTGCAGGGGACTATCAGATGGTGGTGGGGTGCAGCTTACCATATCCTGGTCTTATGTCTGTCTGCTATTGTGGTATGGTTGTGTATAGAGCTGCACTGACTGCTCTGTGGGGCGTGTGTTCCTCAGCAGGACTGGGGTTGGGGTTGGTGTTGCCCTCTACTGCCACCTTTAGCAGGGAGGTAGAGTGTGGATCTATTGATGGGAGACCATGTTTGCCACCCTTGGCCAGGGGGGCTGCACCTGACTGAGGCAGACAGAGATATTCCATGGTGTTTGTGCAGACACTACCTATCTTACACATTAACACTGCTCTGGACCTCCCGCATGGCCTCCATCAGCCATGGAAGGTGTTGTGGACCTGGTCCTGGGCGCCTCATTGCACACTCAGGGTGAGCACAGTACCCGCACGATGTGACGGTGTGTAGCTACTCTGTGCCAGTAAAACTCCTGGTCAGTACCCCCCTACCAGGTCGAGGTGCTGTGTGGGTGCACCCGGTCACTTCCCCCAACCAGGCCGAGGTGCTGTGGGGGTGCATTCCCCATCTTGTGTCCATCTGTGGACAGCTGATTTGCATCTGCAGTGCATCATGGGTATGGGTGGGCTAACCCTATCCTGGTGACCACAGCAGACTGTCTGTGTGGTGACGTGCAGGCTTTCTGCAGCCAGCCAGGGGCTTGCTAATAGCTATAGAGCTGTAGCCTAATAGTTACGTCCCTTCCTGTGAAGCCAGAGGTCATGGGTTCAAACCCACATTTGGGTTATTTGTTAGGGTTGTCCAAAGCATTATTTGTCTTTAATGTACATATTTTGTTGCCAGCAAACAAACTCTCAGCGTACTGTACCCATAGGGTGCCGCTTTATATGGCGCCCTATCGGGCACCCTATGGTTTCCATCCATATAAGGTGCACTATACATTATCCTGTGACACAACTTATAGGGTTCCCTATGGGGGACATATTAAGGTGCCGTGGCGGATAGTGCACTTTATAATGTGCCCTATGGAGTGCCGTATAGGGTGCCTTATACGGCACCTTCAATTACGGCACGTGAGGGCGTGTTTGCTGGCAGAAATTAATAAAATAAACATACGGTGCTGCAGGACAAAATATGTACATTGCAAACCTGCTGCCACAGCCAACCTTCCGTATTAGGCACCATGGGGAGCAAACCCATGACCCCTGTATCAGCAGTCAGTGCCTTAACCATTGTGCTCCACTGCTGCTCTCCCTTGCATGTCAACGCACCTACCTATGCTTTTCATTCCTTAAACTGCACAGTGCTGCCATCGAAAACAGTACTCTGACCTTGCGGTACCTCATACGACACCCTCTACAGCGCCCTGTGAGCAACATTCTAGGGTGCCGTGGCAGACAGTGCACTTTACAATGTGCCTTATGGGGCGCATTATGTTCACACGCTTTAAGGGTGCGTTTGCTAGTACTGTAAATTAAAATAAACATAAATTGACTCCTAAAGCAACCTTCCCCATAATATGTAATGCTTCAGCTAGCCCTGTTCATTGGGCACTGTGAGGAATTGAACCCTTGCTCCCTGCACTATTGGTAAGTGCCTTAACCATTGTGCTGTGGCTCTGTGTTTCTGTTTGCACATCAGCGCCCCACTTATACCTTCCAGTATGCGATTGCCGCCGAAACCGGCGCGCCGCCTTATGCCGCCCAGTAGTAATATGCCGCCAGAAACATCAGCGTGCCGCTTTATGCCGCCCAGTATTAATATGCCGCATAAAAACATCAGCGCGCCGCTTTATGCCGCCCAGTATTAATATGCCGCATGAAAACATCAGCGCGCCGCCTTATGCCGTCCAGTATTGATGTGCCGCCAAAAAAAACAGCATGCTGCTTTATTCGGCCCAATATTTCTCTGCCTCATAAACTAACACCTCAGCAAGCCCTTGAGCATTGTGGGGGTTCAAACCCCTGATCCCCACACCATTAGTCAGTGCTTTAACCATTGTGCTGTGGCTCTGTTCTTCTGTTTGCAGATCAGCGCGACACATATGCCTCCCGTTCAGCTCTCAGTTGCGGTAATGTGCGGGGCACACACGGGCGCCGCGCACCTTAGCGCATCTGTCAATCACGGCTTTTCTTCTTCAGGACGGAACACCCACTCCTTATACGTCACACGCACTCTACCGCGGCACGCACTTTACCGGGCTTTTAGTAAACATACCCCTTTGTTATTTTGACAAACAAAGTATGCAGAATTTTGTATAATTCAGACCTTTTGACACAGAAGTTTGAATCTTGTTTGCAGAATTCCAGCAGGAGTAGCACATGTACAACTATAACACAATTACATCTTCCATAGGATAAACAGGAAGATCACAACATCTATCTTTCTTATCGAGACATTTCTGTACTGAAATCTTTTACCCCACCATCTCTGTGGTGTCATCCTCATGGTCATGAATAGAATTCTCAAACCACACTTGTATGATTTTCTTCATTGCTTGACTGATCATTATCAAGACGGTAGTTGCGTCACCACTGAGGCAAAAACTTATATTCTTGGGGGCAATAATCAAAAGTTTTATATGTGTAAACTCGTGCCCTGTTGGGAGCCTGTTTCAAAATGGCACCTCTGACCTCAATCTGCCAAAGAAGCATGACTCCTAGTAATAGTATTCCAAGACTGCCACTAGGTGGTCAGAAGCTCTATTTTGAACCAGGCACCCAATGGGTCAGGAGCAACTGGTGATTGCTCTTGCCCCCCCCCCCCCCATTAGATATCAGGGAGACACCCGGTAAGAGTCAGGCAATCCAGGTTTGGGGGGAGTTGTGATTAATGTCAGAGGCATCCAGGGGAGGATGGGATAGGGTTGTAATAAAGGATGGGATAGTCTGGAGGGCAACTTGAACCCTCCCCTCCCCTCCGCCCAATGGCCATTTTCACAGATAGCAAGCCCGACTTGGGGTCTGCTATTTAGCTGTGATGTTCTGGCTGCAACACTGCAACAGTAAGAGCTTGAGTACTCCATTTTTTAATGTTTTCTTTATAAAACTGCTGCTCCCACTGCACTTGCCAGCAAATACACAACACACACTTGAACATCCTTGCAAGAGATTCTGCATTTGCTAGCATATTTGGAAGCTAGTTCCTCCCTAGGACTGCATACAGTTGTGGTCAACATTATTGGCACCCTTGCAGTTCAACCCCTTAAGGTCCAATATCTACTAAAAATAAGTGGCCATTGAAATGGCTTTGGACTATATGGGGGTCATTCCATCCCATGAATAGCAGGGATGGAGGTCCCATTGCGACGTTCATCCCTGCTATTTGCTCCCCTGCCAACCCCGGCAAAAGCCTCCCTCTATGAACAGCGGGTTTGTATGGGGAAGCCTAGACGGAGGAGGAGGGGACATTCTGAAGGTGGAGCAAGGATGGGGCATGGGCAGGCTATGACTCCGAACATGCAGGGATGATTTGGAGGTCGGCCCTGTACATCCGGGGCCTTGGAACTAGACAGGGGACTTATTCCATCTCAGAGATGGAATAAGTCCCCCTGGGTGCAGTGTTTCTTCAGTGGCCGGCATGGACAGGTGAGGTAAGGGTGGAGGAAGTTCCCCGTAGCTGGACCCCGGCCAATGGGAGGCTGGATCGAGGGTCCAGCTGTGGGGAAAGGAGTTTATCTGCGGCAGCCAGCATTCACAGCTCCTAAATGGAGCCACAGTGCCATGGCGACAGGACGCCATGACTCTGTGCCTCCATTCAGGAGCCTGACTCTGTTACAAGGGTAGTTGCTGGGATATACAACTGGACAGAATCGAGTCCCAGCCTGCACGTCCAGGTGCTATACCTGATTCTGATCCTGCGGGAGCTACAGGATCAGAATCGGGTCTAACTTTGGATGGCCCTATTCTGCCCGGATGTACAGGGGATGGATGGCCTGATTGGAATAGGTCTCCACATGTACACATATTTGACATATAAAAAAATCAAATAAAACAAGACTAATTAAAAAAGGAGATAGTATAAAAACTGGAACATGATTATTGGCACCCTTATAAACAATTCAAATCAGTATGAACAGAAGAACCACATTCCCATTGCAGTAAAATTAGACACACCAGTGATCAATTGTTAGTACTCACATGACTTGAATCAACCAATGACTGGCAACTCTAATGTTTAAAAAGGCCACATTCTCTCCCTGTTCCATTTTCACAATGGTGAAAACAAGAGAAGTTCCTGAGACCATCAGAAAAGCCATTCTCCTAGGACAAGCAGGATGCGTCAGCCACACATGGTGACGTCATCCGACGGCGCCGTGACGGAGTGCTCTCTAGAGCTCAGAGTTCTGAGCATGTGCGAGTGGCCCCACCTCCCCGGCCCGCCCCTAGCCAGATCAGTTTTTTCTTCCTCCGCCTTGCCGACAAGACGGATAGTTAACTCTCTGCAAAAGTTATCTCTTTCTACAATGCCGGGTTTTAAAAAATGCCCAGAATGCAACCGCAAGATGAATGCCATCGATACTCACCGATGCTGCCTCCATTGCCTTGGAGCTTCCCATAACACAGAGGACTGTGCTGCCTGCACCAGGATGTCCCCGTGGGCCAAAAGGCACAGGGAGCATAACCTCAAGGATTTCCTTGCTTCCTCTTCGGGCTCCGGTGCAGCGTCTAAAGACCCCACGAGTGCCAGGAAGAAAACCAAGAAATCTGCAGCAAAAGCTACTAAAGGTCTGACGCATGCAGCCACTGCTCCGGCACGGGATGTGCCCTGCAGGGCCTCCATCCCCGGCCGTTCCGAGCTCTCCCTCAATGCCTCGCTAAGCCAGGATGCCGTTTCGGTGAGTACGCCGGCTCACATGGCGATTTCAAATACCCCTGATGCTCCTGCTACCGGGCAAGATGGCGCCGGCATCGTGGCCTGCGGTAGCTCCGCCCTGCAGCCTCACATTGGGTGTTCCAGCCGGGCTTCCCCTGGCTCCGCCCACGGCTCCGCCCATGGCGCCGCCCCTCAGCTCCCAATTGGCTCTGCCAGCCGGGCTTCCCCTGTCTCCGCCCACCAGAACGAAGGGAGCCCCTCTGCCCGCCCCGACGTGACGGAAGCTCCACGTCAGCACAGGGAATCTCCAAGGGATGATGCTGCTGATCCGCGCCGATGCAGGGAGTCCCCCTCACGCTCTAGTCATCGGCGCGGTAAGAAGAAGAAGAGCCGTCAGCAATCCCCTTCATGCTCCAGTCATCGGCGCGGTAAAAAGAGCCGTCGGAGCCGATCTGCGGCAAGAGAGATCAGCGCGGATCGGGCACATGGCTCAAGCAGAAACAGTATAAGGCGCTGCAGCAGCCCCAAGCACCATAGGCATCACAGGGCTGTCCAAGACACCGCCTCCTGCTCCCACCACAAGCAGAAGACAAAACACAAAAAGCAGCAGCACACTCATCACAGACGGCGATCATCCAGCTCTTCTTCCTCCATTACCTCCTCCTGCTCTACCACCTCCAAAAGACCGCGATCTGAGCATTCTGCAGAGGCGAGGACATCGGAGGCCATCCTTCAGCTCCTCTCTAGGCTCGTGCAGCAGACTGCCAACCCTATAGAGCTCACGCAGGAACAAGTCCCAGACAAGGAGCAGCGTCACAAGGAAAAACCCAGGGCTTCCTCGGCGGTTTCCAACCGGCCCCGCCGCAGCCCTTCTCAGTCTCCTGCCAGAAACTCTCCCTCCTCGGAGCACGAGGGTTCTTCGGGCGAGGACGGAGCCTTGTCCTCTTACGAAAGTGATACCGAGGACGTGGACCTGGGTTCCTCCGCTGCCAAGGACACTCTCGCCCCAGAGGAGACTCAGCGCACACTACCACCCGAGGATCTCACCTACCCAAAATTTTTAAGGAAGGTGACGGACCGGCTACACTTGAACAAGGACGATGCGTCCACAGAGAAGGAGCCAGAGGTCATGAAGTACCTCAGTGCTCCCAAACCTGCGCTGGCCTTACCCCTGCACAAAAAGTTGCAGGACACTCACAACTCGGTGTGGCAATCCCCAGCCTCCGATCGGGCCTGCCACAAGAGACTTGAGACGAAGTACCTCCTGCACCCTAGTCCAGCTTTCCAGAAGACTCAGCTGTCACACCAATCTATCGTGGTCTCATCAGCTTTAAAGAAAGTTAAGTCCTCACGCACCCAGTCCAACCACCCGCCAGGCCGAGATCCTAAGCTCCTCGACGAGGTGGGCAGGAAAGTCTACCAAGGTGCAATGCTCAATGCCAAGGTGGCGGCCCACCAGTTCCAACACATCCTCTTCCAGGATGCAAGGAAAACCTGTCATCACTCCCTAGGGAGAACCAGCAAGCGGCCTCTGCCACGCTACAGGACCTAGCCGAATGCAGCAAACACTTGATGAGCACTGCGTTCGACGCCTTTGACACTGCTATCCGGACCGCGGGCACTGCCATTGCGGCCCGATGCTGGGCGTGGCTCCGTGCGTCCGGTCTTAGAGAGGACACGCACAACAAGATTGTGGACGCCCCCTGCACAGGCGACTCCCTCTTTGGAGACAAAGTCGCAGATACGGTGAATGACCTCAAAGAACACTGTACCACCTTGCAGACACTAGCGGCAGATGGACTGGAACGCCCCTCCACTTCTCAGAAAGGGAGTTCTTACCGCAGGCCATACTATGCCGCCAAAAAGTACGGCTCCGCCAAAAAGTGGCAGACCCCAAGGTACAAGCAACCTTATCACTCCTCCTCCTTTCAAAGGCAGCAGCCGAGAGACCGTAAACAGAGGAAGCAGGCCACATCACAAGCCGCAAAGACCGCGGCCTCCTTCTGACTACCAGACACAGACGGAAACGCCCACAGTGCAACAGGAGCTTCTACCTGTGGGCGGCCGTCTCACTCATTTCTTACAAGCATGGAAGGCCATCACAACAGACAACTGGGTGCTACAAATCATCGAGTCGGGCTACCGGCTGAACTTCGCCTTCACACCTTGCCAAGCCAAGCGACCGGTCAGCGAGACGCCCCCACACCTGGCAGCAGCGATGTCGGAACTCCTACAACGCCTTCTGGCCGCCCATGTGATAGAACTGGTGCCTCCGGATCAATGCAACACTGGGTTTTACTCCCGGTACTTCCTGATTCACAAGAAATCCGGTGGCGTACGACCTATACTGGATCTCCGCAAGCTCAAACTTGCCCTTGTGAAGGAAAAATTCAGGATGTATTCCCTCAACTCAATCCTCCCGCTTCTCCAAGCAGGAGACTGGCTGGCCACTCTGGACCTGCCGGACGCATACTCACACATCCCAATTCACAAGACTCACAAGAAGTTCCTGCGCTTTATAGCGATGGGCCACCACTACCAATACCGAGTACTGCCTTTCGGACTGTCCCCGGCACCCAGAATCTTCACAAAGTGTGTAGCCGTGGTAACGGCACACCTGCGCAAAAAAGGCGTCGCCATATTTCCCTACCTGGACGACTGGCTTCTCTCTGCCCCCTCACCTGCCAGTCTACGGACCGCGGTGCACACAACCACGTGCACACTTATCGCGATGGGATTTATCCTCAACAAAGAAAAGTCTCGCCTACTGCCGACACAGTCCACGGAGTTCATAGGTGCGATCATCGACACCAGCACCTTCAAGGCATACCTGCCGGAACAGAGAGTTACGGCCATTACATCCCTGGCCATAAAGGTCTCCATGTCCAGACAGTCCACGGCGCGCTGCATATTGCGCCTTCTCGGACACATGGCGGCCACCACCTCGGTCCTTTCCCTGGCGAGACTCCGCATGCGCCCCCTACAGTGGCACCTACGGGCTCAATGGAAGCAACGTTCACAGCCTCTACATGCCCGCATCAACATTACCACGCAAATAAAGAAGGACCTCCGGTGGTGGATGAAACCGAGCAACCTGTCCACGGGCCGGGATCTCGTGAACCCCAGACATCAGATTGTCCTCACAACAGACGCCTCTGCCACGGGTTGGGGAGCTCACCTACAACACATCAACACACAAGGCGCCTGGTCCAGGGCGGAGCAGTATCTCCACATCAACCTGCTCGAGCTCCGGGCTGTCAAATATGCCATGAAAGCCTTTCAAGAACAACTGACGGGAAAATCGGTCCTCGTCCAAACGGACAACCAAGTCACGATGTTCTACATCAACAAGCAAGGGGGCACGGGCTCTCGAAGCCTATGCAAGGAAGCCCTGGACACCTGGTACCTGGCACTCTCCATCAACTGTATCCTGCAGGTGACCTACCTGCCCGGGGAGCAAAACACTTTAGCGGACAGACTGAGCAGACAACTGCAACCCCACGAGTGGTCTCTCCACCCCAGAGTGGCAGACAGCTTATTTGTTCGCTGGGGCACTCCCCAAGTAGACCTCTTCACGTCCGAAGTCAACACGAAGTGCCCAGTTTTCTGCTCCAAGCTCCCATCCAGCAGAAGCCTCGCAGCCGACGCATTTACAGTGCCATGGGGCAGTTGGACGCTGGGATATGCGTTTCCGCCTACACCACTGATTCCAAAAACACTTCAGCGGATCATCTCAGACTCTGCACACATCATTCTGATTACACCGTATTGGCCACGGCAGATGTGGTTTGCCATGCTTCTTCGCTTGGCACAGGAACCACCGCTGCGACTACCGTCGAGACCGGATCTGCTATCCCAGAACGACGGGAGCACGTTGCACCCCAACCTCCAGGTCTTAGCCCTGACAGCTTGGAGATTGAAAGGATGAGTCTCACGGCCCTTCATCTAGCTTCAGAGGTCCAGCAAATCGTGCTAGCGGCCAGAAGACCGTCCACCCGCAAGTCTTACAACCTTAAGTGGAAACGCTTCAGTTTTTGGTGCGAACACCAAGGCCTCCCGCCTGTTTCCTGCCCAGTACACAAAATTCTGCAGTATCTCACCCACCTCTTTGACTTGGGACTGAAGCCACAGTCTATCAGAGTGCACCTAGCAGCAATTGCATCCCTGCATGAGCATGGGAGGGATGCAAACTCAAGAACCCTGGCAGCATTACCCGTTGTAGCCCGGTTCATGAAGGGTCTTGTGAACCTCCGCCCTCCGGTGCAAAAACCAGTCCCGGCTTGGGACCTTAACCTGGTACTACAGCAGCTCACGCAGGAGCCTTTCGAACCGCTACAGTCAGCAGACCACAAGTTCATGTCTTGGAAGACACTGTTTCTCATTGCCATCACCTCTGCCAGACATATCAGCGAGCTGCAAGCGCTCGTGGCACATCCACCGTATACACAGCTCCACCACAACCGTGCTTCCCTCCGAACGCACCCAAAATTTTTACCCAAAGTCGCATCGGAGTTTCATGTGAACCAAACGGTCGAGCTGCCAACTTTCTTCCCTGCTCCACACTCCTCCCCGGAGGAGGAGCGCCTGCACTCCCTGGACTGCGTCAGAGCTCTGCGCACCTATATCGACAGGACCTCCGCCATCAGACAAGGAGCACAGCTTTTCGTGTCATTTGACCCCAACAGGCCTGGCCGGCCGGTCGGCAAACGCACCCTGTCCCTTTGGATTTCAGCATGTGTCGCCTACTGCCTACAGAAGGCAGGCGCACCTGCAGCCGGCAAGGCCGGAGCGCACCAACTTCGCGCTCTCGCTACCTCACTTGCCAACTTGCACGAAGTTCCAGTCAGAGACATTTGTAAAGCCGCCACCTGGTCCTCACGGCTCACTTTCCAGAAACACTATTGCCTGGACCTCCTGGCGGAGTCTGATAGCGCATTCGGCCGCACTGTCCTAACAGCAGCCACCAAGACTGCGCCACCCTCACCTGACCTGTTGCCATAGGCCTAGTCCGGCCATGTCTGACTGTTGTGCCTTACAAGAATGTTAATGCTTATATGACATAGGTCTACACGGATATTATGTTCATGCTGAAAAAAAAAAAAAAAAAGGGAAAGGTGACGTGTTTTGCACAAACATGGTTATAGCACCTTATGTTGTTTCTTGCACATCCACATTTGCACTATGTTATGCAGGCTACACGTTGTACTGCCTGCACTGTCTTCACTTGGTGCAATATTACTTACTGTTCGTATTATGTTCTTATGCACTACCTCCTGTGTGAGAGTTTCACTGTGTGCAATACGTTTTAATGTTCCTAATAAATGTATGCATTACTACCTCCTGTGCGAGTGTCCTTCCATCGCATGCCTCCCTCATCCACCACAGCTACTTCTACAGCTTGGGAGGCACCATGTGTGGCTGACGCATCCTGCTTGTCCTAGGAGAAAACGGAGTTACTTACCTGTAACAGGAGTTCTCCGTGGACAGCAGAATAAGTCAGCCACACGCTCCCACCCACCTTCCCCTGTATGAGGCAGGCCTGCTCCCTAGCCTGATGCCTCACGGCGGAGCTAATCACTAACTGATCTGGCTAGGGGCGGGCCGGGGAGGTGGGGCCACTCGCACATGCTCAGAACTCTGAGCTCTAGAGAGCACTCCGTCACGGCGCCGTCGGATGACGTCACCATGTGTGGCTGACTTATCCTGCTGTCCACGGAGAACTCCTGTTACAGGTAAGTAACTCCGTTTTATCACCAAACATCAAACTTCAAAGGAGTACAGGGCCATCTCCAAAGACCTTGGGATTCCTGTGTCAACAGTTCACAATTTTAAGAGGTTTTCTGCTCATGGAACTGTCAAGAACTTCCCATGATTTGGTGGGAAGAGAAAAATTAATCCAAGAGGTCTTTGAAGGTTAGTGCAAACTGTTGGAAAAACACCACGTACAACATCCAAAGAGCATAAGACTGACCTGGAGCAATTTGGAGTGGTGGTTTCAACCCGCACCATATCCTGCTCACAAAACAAAGAATGACTTTGTGGGCGAAAGCAAAGGAGGACTCTACTGCCCAAAGACAGACATAAAAAAGCACGCCTGATCTTTGCCCAAACCCACCTTGAGAAATCACAATCCATCTGGGAAACTGTTCTGTGGGCAGATGAAACCAAACTTGAGCTCTTTTGCAGTGCAAACCAGTGATACATTTACAGGCAAAGAAATGAAGCTTATTTTTAAAAAAAACCCTTCCTACAGTTAAATATGGTGGAGGTTCCATAATATTGTGGGGCTTTTTTGCTGCCTCAGAAACTGGAAGCTTGGAACATATTAAAGGAATCATGAAGTCAGAGGACTACCAAGGTATTTTGGAGAGAAATGTGCTACCTAGTATCAGAAAGCTAGGTCTGGTCAAAGGTCATGGATCCTCCAGCAGGACAATGACCCAAAATATACATCTACAAGTACAAAAGAATGGTTAAAAAGGAACAAATGTACTGTTTTAAAATGGCCAGCAATGAGTCCTGATCTCAATCCAATCGAGAACCTTTGGAAAGAGCTGACATCTGCTATTGGTAAAAGGAATCCTGGAAGCATTCATGAGCTGGAACAAATTGCAGTTGAAGAGTGGAAGAAACTATCAGCAGACATATGTATGAAACTTATAGATGACTACAAAAAATGTTTGGAGGCTGTCATCACTGCCAAGGGTTGTGCAACCTAATATTAGTGAAGAACGCCATTAATCCTGTCCGGGTCATATTTTTGGGTTTTTTTTCTCAGAAATCACTACATCTAAGTTGCACAGTCATCTTTGTTTTTGTTGTATACCTTTGAACATACTATTAAAATATTATGATGACATAGGGGCATGTTTACTAAACCCCGGTAATGTAGCATCGGTAACGTTAACGCGCGATAATGTTACTGGCAGCGGTATATGTCCCAGAGGGTGGGGAGAAGGCATAGGGGTCAATGGGTGGGGAGTGGCCAGGGAGAAGCCTTTGCTACACTAACGCTGGAACAGTAATGCCAGGACTTTACCGCCAGTTAAAACCTGTCGGTAACTGCACTTTTGCAGGAGAGAGAGATCATTTAAGTGTCAGCAATGTACAGCATAGACAGGGAGCCCAAGAAAAGTGATAGTAGTGCTCCATTTGCAGCAACAGCATAGTGCCCAAGTAGGAAAGGGCACTATGGTGATGGTGCAAATGGGACAAAGGGGGCTGCAGGCAGGACATGCAGTGTGGGCAGATGGGGCACAGGGCATACTAGGCTGTTGCCTAGGTGGCACATAGGAACACAGAAAATGGAAAATAGCCAGACAGCATTTGACCAAGGTCAAACATGCCCAGTATTCTGTAATCCACAGTGTCTCATCCACAGTGTCTCAGCAGGTACCCCAAACGTCACACAGGAACCACTGTATTGGGACAAGCAGTGCACATCTGGGGACCACTCTAACAAGGATCTACAGATCTTCCCTAGGATACATCCCAAACTGTTCATAAACCAGCTAAACGAACACCCTTTACTACAGCCCCTGATAAGGCAGTGCAGGGTATGACCGCGCATAGTCTGAAACATATATACACCCAGTAGTCCACAGTCTGCTGGCATAACACAATCTATGTTTACCTGGTCCACCATAGCCAATAGTTGCTAGATCACCAACCTGACACCCCCCAGCCGTCTCTCCCCCAGGGACATAACATTGGCAGGCGATGATGGGGGGGATGTGTAGATGTCCATGTATGCCTCCCCACCACAGATAATGCACCCTAGGCACCCGCCT
This sequence comes from Ichthyophis bannanicus, assembly GCA_033557465.1. NCBI lineage: Eukaryota > Metazoa > Chordata > Amphibia > Gymnophiona > Ichthyophiidae > Ichthyophis > Ichthyophis bannanicus. The sequence goes on from CM066046.1 coordinate 45,182,746, forward strand.
ACCTGTACATTGGATGGCCTGGGTCTGTGCACTACCAGCACCAACAGCATATGGGCATTCAGCTCACCTGGAATCCACACGTCATTCTGCCTTCTTTTTCTTGGCCCCTGCCCTCTGGAACTCTCTCCCTCTTGCCCTCCATACTGAACCGTCTTATCTACGCTTCAAGACCTCACTCAAAACCCACCTCTTCCAGCAGGCATTTGACCTCCCGGATCCTTAAGGCATCCACATTTCACCAGCCCCCCCCCCCACACCAGACCTCTCCTCTGTCCTCATTCATTCTGCCTAACTGTCCTTTTCTGTCCCTCTTTATCCTGTCTAAATAATGGTGTTCCTTTCTTTTTCCACTCTCCAATTGATTTTATTTTACACCGCCCTGACGCATGTGCTTGGGCAGTATATCAAGCGATAAATAAAGATAAAGATAAAGAGGGGGCAGTGGCAACATGTTCAATCCCAAAAGCATCGGCTAACAGGGGTACAAACACCCACACACAGACTCCACTATCCAAAGCTTCATGGAGAGTCAGGTTGTTGACTCTGGCACACAGAGCAGTAGTTATCACCAGAGCACTACTACAACTAGCTCCTACACACTTTAGCAATGCCTGCACTGTGATTGAGACCAATGTGGCGGGCAGTGTTGCCAACCATCCCTATATTTACACAGTGCTGCAATATGAGTGGGTATGTGTGTATATCTATCCATTGTTTTGTGACTTCCTTCTCCTCACTGGGTCTCACAATGCTTACACTGTTTCTAGTGTTAGCCTGCAAAAGTGCATACTGAGGAGCAAGGTATTGTGGGAATGGCCCTGACAGGGCAGCTTGGGCAGGATGCGCCTGCATCGGGGGTAGGATAATGGCTGGGACATTGTAGTGCCCGACCACCACCTGCATGGACAGGGTGGCCACAGCATGTCATGCTGGGAGGACACTCTCATTCTGACTGAGCAGTGACCATGGTACAGCTATGTTCCCACATAGTGCTACAGAGTATCTGTCTTTAGTGATGTCCGTGTGCTCTCTGTTCTGGGGCACAATCACTGAAGCAATTTCTGGGTGCATATAGTTCCTTTGCAAACATGCAATGTGTACTGGCTAGCAGACTGTATGCAGTTAGTATGTGCATGGCTGGACCACCTGGTGGGATGCAGTCTGACTGTGTCTTCTGCTGGTGAATGTCAAACCTTGAGGGTTGGTAGCTGAGGTCTTCCAGGCCTACTCCCAGCATTACTGGTGGTCTTCCTATGCCCTAGTACCAGGTACAGATGTGCCTACTGGTCCAACCCCCCTGGAGAACAGCAACCTCAGGCCAGGGGGACTGGGGTTGCTGGTCCTCTAACCACTCCTCATGTCTGTGGCTGTGCCACATCTCCCTCCACTGTCTCAGGTACAAAACGTAGATTGCAGGCCATTTTGGGACAAGGGGCATATACTGTATACCACTTTGACCCAGAGAGGACAGTATATAAGCATTGTTACATAAACCTCATGCGAATCTAGACACCCTTCTGCCCTAGTAATAGGTGGCCATGGCAACCGCATTGTAACACTGGGTATACATTAGTCTTCGTGGGTCCCAGTCCACTAGGGCTAGATATGATTAGTACATACAGACGGCTACAGGATGACTTTAGGTACCACTGCAGGGAACACTTGCCACACACTGCTAATGATGAGGATCTGCAGCAGCGCTCATCTCTAGCACCACAGGTACTGCAGACCTGGTGCTGGGCACCCATCCTCACCCTCAGGGTGGCCACAGAATCTGCACAGCGACATGGCCTGTAGCTGCTCTGTGCCACTATCACACACTGTCAGTTCATCTTACTAAGCTGAGGTGCTGGAGAGGTGCATTATCCATTCGGTGATCAGCTGTAGACTGCTGTTCAGCATGTGCATTGCATCATGGGTTCTGGTGGGGCTACCCTATCCTGGCACACACAGCAGACATTTTGTGTGGTGACCTGCAGTCTTTCTGTATCCAGCCATTGCTATGCAGCGATTTGTGGAGGTATAGCCTACTAGTTAGTACAATAACTCTCTAGGCAGAGGTCATGGGTTCAAGTCCTCTTTGTTCTCTTTTTATGTCTGTCCTACTCAAATCATTTTCATGCCTGTAACATTCACGTCTCTGCATATCTGTGCTGCCAGCCCATAACACTCTCACCTCAGTTGCCATCCATCTTTCAGCCCATCTATCTGCTTCTGACAGCTGTATAGACTCTTGTGTGCTTGTGCAGGCTGCTACCCCATGTCCTACACTGGTACCCTTTTCTGCATTGTGGCTCTGTGTGCTTGCCTCTCCTGTGCTTGATCTGCATGGACCACTACTCCTCTATCTTCCTATGACTGCAAATATTCTACCACCTCTGCCTCCATTGGGGGACACGTATTCCCATCCTCTGCCACCCACTGTCACTGGAGCACTTTACATTGGCCCCACCCTGTGCATCAGTACAGCTGCCTCCAACATGTCTGTTCACTTTACCGGCTGCCACATAGGGTGCCCACAGATATGGCAGGTCCATCAGCTCCCATCTCTTCTTCCTTCCATCATCTGTTCATTCCAACGTTAGGGTTACAGCTGTTTTTATGTCTTACAGTTCATGCTTGTCAACTTAAAGCACCTTACAACCCTTAGGGCACCTTAACGTAAGGCATCTTAATGTCCTTAGGGCACCTTAACTTAGCCTAAGGCACCTTAGGTTAAAGCACCTTGCAACCCTTAGGGCACCTTAACTTAAGGCACCTTAATGTCCTTAGGGCACCTTAACCTAAGGTGCCTTATGTTAAGGTGCCCTACGGCTTTTAAGGTGCCTATTTGTCAGCCTTAACGTGCCCTAAGGTGCATGCTTGTCACCTTAACGTGCGATGTCCTGTTAACATGCATTAAATGGCCAAGGTGCCCTGTTAACATGCGTTAAATGGCCCATTGCTCCCTTTACGCCAGAACACCCCCTACCTGCCCACTGCCTTATATGGTTTCAGGTACTTTAACGCTGCCCTTACTACTGGTAACTTTACCGCGATTTAGTAAACATACCCCATACAGTTGGAGTATTTCCAATTATTTCTCAAGATATTGTACACAGCATTCCTAAAATGCAAGTGTGCCAATAATGTTGACCACAATTGTATATGTTCAGATCATCTTCCCCTCTTCAGGAGATCTTAGATGCCTCAAGTAGCATTTCATCAATGTCATTATCATTAGCATAGTTGGTTTCTCAGCCTTGACACCTTCTCCTTCAGTTCTGCCACCTGTTCTTGAGAGCCATCCAACTGTACAGAGCCTGTTGAATATGAATCAGGCGATCTGTCTGGATAGAGGCACAAGTAGTGATGTATCCCAGCCATCTTCCTGATATCTTTTGAAAAAAAAATAGAAAATACTTATCGAAGTCCCTAACTCTACTATTCTCCAAGTATAATCAGCTAACCTCCTTTTCTGTGAGATCTAGTCCTTCACACTCTGGTTCCCTGTGTGTAATCCTGCTTGCTAATTAACTTGTTATTGAGTTATGGGGTAGTTTATTTTATCCTTTAAGAATATAAAATATTTTCATGTATCCAAGAGGTGTGTAGACTAGCGTAAGTCCCTTTAAAAAATTATCCACAAAAACTAATAAGATATTACATTCAATATCATGGCTTCCTGAAATGTATTTGTTCTTTTTACAAATAAGTAAAATATGATCAAATCAACATTGTTATTTTTCCTTCCAATCCATCCCAAACAATTCTATCTAATTGAACCTGCTAATATGTGAGTGGATCTATTTAGCAAGATTGGAAGGATGGGGTGGGTAGAGAACTAAGACCTCAGAAGTGCTGTGACTTCAAAAGAATTCCATTAGCTTCCCCCCTCTTTGAAATAGACAAAAAGCCGAAGAGAAAACAAATAAGCTCCTTTAAAGTGATCTTTTTTATCAAAAGCAAAAAAATAAATAAATAACCCAGCACCATCAGCTGCCTTAGTGGGATGTTAGTGCATAATTGATGACAGCCTGTACAGTTACATGGTATATGCCCAGTCTATAATGAAGGAAGCAAAATGAAGTTCCATTAAGTTTCTTTTTCTCTCTTTGAGGATAAGCAATGTTCCAGTTTAGCCCTGTGTACCTGCTGGGGATGACTTGAGGTTAGCTTAAGTGACTGAGTGCACCCAGAAGTATTATTATTAAAATATTATTTTTCTTAAAGATAGCAAATGATGACGTAAATGATGTAAAAAAGCCAAAAAATTACCTTGGCTTGAAATGAGCCCCTCTTAGAATTATTATTATTGTTCGTTCCACTATTTTTGGGGCTCTTTTACCTCCTTCTGTGGTTCCTCTTAGACCCCAGTTGCCAAGTGCCATCCAGGATAATATTTCAAATGCTAAACAAGTTTGTGTACCTAAGTATCTCAGGAAATCTTGAGTAGTGAAGCCATTTAGAGCCTTGCCAGTAGGATACCATAAATGGACTGACAGCCAAATTTTTGAACAAGGCACCAAATACCCTCCCCTCCCCTGAACACCAATGCCCAACCATTTTGTTTTTCCTGCCTTGGTCTCTATCTGCTGACACTGTACTGATGCCACTTTACATCTCTTCCAGTGCCTTGGAATCTTCATATCAAATTTGGTTGCCAATTTAATCCTTCCTTGTGGTTTAGGGTCTTCACACCACTATTTTTTTATCATATTGATTTTCACGTGTTATCGTCCCAAAAGCTATGTTTGGAACTGGTCAATGGGAGCTCTTTTCTGACAGCTGGTGAACTATGCAGATGAATGTTTGGCCTGCATTCTAGTCCAGTCCAGTCTTCTTTCGTGTAATTTTTCAGGAGTGGGACAAAAAGTAGGTTATTGCTGTCAGACAAACCTGTCTGTGGAGACAGTCGGAGACTCCCTTATGCACCTCTCAAATGGGATTATTTTCCCACAAAACTCCAACCTGACCTAACTCTCTTGATGCTTTTTTGTTTCATGTCCAGAGGATTTAGGGTTTTTATGCCAATGTTGGTGCTGCTTGCCTCTCTCCACGTGACTTGGGATCTTCTTTCTACCCTTTCTACCACTTTGCCCCCTCATGATGACTTGGAGTTGGTATGCATGGACAGACCAGATAGTAGATGGAATAGATGGGCAGAATGGATAGGTGTATGGTCTTCTTCTGCCATTATTTTTCTATGTTTCTATGACACTATAAGTGCCCTTTCCCCTTTTTTGAGTGCCATGAGGTGTTCATGCCACTCTTGATGTCTTAGAGGTATGTTTACTAAAGGGCATTAAGGGAGCAAATGTGCCATTAATGCCTGTTATAGGCACTATTGCACTTTTAATGCTGCAAAAAAGTCATATTAACGGGTGTTAAAGGCTCCTGCAATGTTAAGGGCGCAGTAGGCAGAAGTGGGCATTAATGGGACGGGTTCTCCCTTAATACCTCTTGCGCATTGTATGAAAAAGCCCTTTAACACTGGGAACCCTAATGCCAAGTAAAACCTCTTAGAAAGGGCGTATTTCAATGGGAGAGAGGCCATTAAAATGTCTATAATGTGATCTACACATAGGGAACCCAAGTCAGTGGTAGTGGTGCTCCATTAGCAGTAACAGCATGGTGACCAACTATGAAAGGCCCTATGTTGATGCTTCAAATGGGGCAAGGAGGTACCACATGGGTGATGCAGTGGTGCATGCGGCTGCACAAGGATGGCGAGACAGCCTCCCAGGGGACACAGCTGTTGGCCGGCATGACCCCACAATGACAGTGGCAGCAAACAGACATGCTGCTGTTGTTGAAAAGGTCATGTGCAACCGTGGGGTGTGACAAGACGCCCTGGCACCCTAGGGAGATAGGCCGGCTGACTTCCAGCCTCACTGCTGCTGAAGCTGTCTCAGGAGGGACAGGCTGTCAGAGGCTGTGGTTGTACCCCTAAAGAGGTCTGCCAAAAGTATCCTCCCTCTAAGGTACTGGGGTGCATGTGCTCGCCTCCCCTACAAGAGATGGAATTGGCATAACCGGGGAGGTGGGCAGCAGTGGCAGGTGGGTGGGGGTGGATCACAAATGGGCAAGTGTGTCACTGCTGCCCCAACTGGCCGTGCCTCCCTAGGCATCTGCATAACCTGCCTAGTTGATGGGCTGTCACTACACTCCACCCCACTGACACCATGTTGTCATGTCAGCAGGCTGTGTTTGCAGTGGCGGTGGGTGCTGCACACCCCCACAGCAGCAGACAAAGGCTGACCTGGCCCTGTGTGTCTTGTATGATGCCACATTCACCTAAGTCACCCTGAGGAAAATTCCACAATACTGAGTTTGGACATAGCAGGATGTGTGCCCACACCCTAGTAGAGGGGGCCTGGAGTGACAGGATGGGCACAGCTGCACAGATGCAACAGCAGGAATGCTGCCTGCAGCACAGAACTGATGTGTTTGCCATGATGGCAGAGAGGGATGGAGCAGCTGGCAAGCTGCCACCAGTGACCATTGGGCCATGCCTCCAGTCCACCTAAGGGAATTGAGCATCTGTGCCGTTAATTGGGATGCCACCCACCCCCACATAATGAGTGGATATATGCATGTGTGAGGGACATATAGGCTCTGCTGAAGAGCTTACTATCAAGTGATGACAGGCAGTTCAATACAAGAGTTAGAAGAGTACAAAAGGGGGAGAAGACACCAGGGAAACAAGAGAGAAGGATCCAACAGCAGCCCCAGAGATATGCCTTCTGCATCTATATGAAGATGGAGAGAAAGTAGAGACAATGTAAGGATAGCGGATGCTTGCACAGATATAAGGTGCAGCAAGGTGAAAGAAGGGAAGTCAGGGATGGCAGTAGAAGAACAGGGCATAGAGAGGGGGTAGGCCGAGGAAGTGCATACTCCATGGGAAGGGTTGTAGGGATAGAGGAGAGATGAAAGGTGCTGAGGGGCAGTACAAGGGATGCAATTATAAGCTAGCCGAAGATATTTGAGATGGATAAGTAAATGTACAGGGAGAAGGTGAAGCAATATCAGGAGGGGTGATATGGGTGTGTCCGGACTGGGGGAGCATGAGCCATGCAGCAGAGTTCTGAAGAGATGGACGGGGAGAGAGATGACTCTGAGGGAGACCAGCAAGAAGCAGGGTGTAGTTTCAAGACGGAAGGTAACTATAATGCGTTCAACATTTTTAGTCCTGGGTTCATAGAGCAAGGTGCACTGTGTGAACCAGGGACCCTCCAATGGAAAAGACTCAGTTCTGAAGAGCCATCTGAGGCACCAGTGAATTGATATCAGCCAAATCTGTCTGCAAGATGTGACATTATGGCCTGACCACACCAGAAACACATACCAGGTATGGGGAACCATGGCCATTTGACCTGTTCCACCATGCGATGCAATGTGTGTGTGTGTGTGCGTGTGTGTATGTGTATGTGTGTGTGTGTGCCTGTTGCATGGGCTTTCCTCCTGAGCAATGTTCCCTCTAATTTTCTGTAGGCTGTGTGCACATAAAATATCAGCTGTGCAGCTTTAGAAGGAAGGTTACATTTTTTGTGCGCCACATAACGACACTCGGAGTTATATACTTTAAAATTTGACTACACGTCAGAATACAGTATGTACACCACATTGATTGCACTAGAAAATATTGTAGAACTTGTGAAAATTGTAAATACACAACAACTTTTAAATTTTAAGACGTCTGTGTTGTTTTCTATCAGAATCAGAACCGTAATTTTTGTGTGCTTTGTTGTAAAGTATGTACGCTCGCTTGGCAAGGTATGTGCGCGCGCACACGTGCACAGCTTAGAGGGAACAGTGCTCCTGAGTAGACATATTCCATGTGTTGTAAAACGTTAGTTTCACCAGCAGCATCAAGAGCTAGTGCAACGGGGGGCGGAGCTAGCCGCGAGCGAAGATGGCAGCCTAGAATCTCAGCTCCCGCCCAGACGTCAGAATCCTGATCTCCTACACCTTGGGAAGCCCCGCAACAGGCTAATTCTTAGCGAGGAAGAATGTCTGAGAAACCTGCTTTAAAGCCTGCTAAGTTAGACTTTGTGCAGGGCACAGGGCACGCCACGAAACGACTGAAACCGGAGACCGGGTCTCCACAGAAAATGGCTGCGGGGAAGGAATCGGCAGAAGGAGTCCGGGAAATCCTGCAGGAGCTCAGGTCTGTGAAAGAGATGATAATATCCAGTAATGAAACCCTAGCGCAGTTAAAAGAAGATTTAAGCGAGGTTAAGGAGCAGCTGAAAGGAGTCGGAGAGCGCGTTTGCAAAGCAGAAGTGTCGATTGAGCGCCATGAGCAACTCTTAACTCAACTGGGCCCATTGCGCAAAAGAATAGTGGCGTTAGAGGACCTCAATGAGGACCAAAGCAACCGCGCCAGAAGAAATAATTTAAGGATCCTAGGCATCCCGGAGGGTAGAGAGGGTTCGGACCCATTGGGATACTTACAGAAATTGCTACCAGAGTTGCTGCAAATCACCTTCCACAGCCCATTTGAAATCGAACGTGCTCACCGCGTGCCGGCGCATGTAGCTGAAAGGCAGAAACATCCAAGACCTTTCATTATTAAGCTGCTCCGCTATCCTCAGGTACTGCAAATCTTACAATCAGCCAAACAGAGGTCAGAACTCCGACTGGAGGGCAGCAAGATCCTGATTTTCCCGGACCTTTGTAAAAAGACTACAGATAGACGCAGAGCTCTGCTAGACTGTAGGCCATTGCTGCAAAAAATGAACGCGCGCTACGGCCTCTATTATCCAGCGAGAATGCGAGTGACCATCGGGAATAATACGCGAACTTTTGACAATGGGGCGACACTGCGTTCATATCTGGAAGACTTTTCCCACATGGAAGTAGCGACCTGAAAAAAATTAGAAAAGCAGAAGGGCTTATTTTTTCTACTTGTTTAATGTTGATTTCTCTGCTTTCACACAGCGCCCATGGGAGGCGCAGACATGGGTTGAGAACTGCTGCTCGGGTGACACAGATGACTCTATCTAAATAACGAGTAGCGTATTTCCTTTCTCCTTTGGCATGGATAAGTTCGAAGAATAGACAAGGGCGTAGGAATGTCTCCTTTTTCTCCTATGATTACTTTAATAATGCACTGGCGGATGGGTGGGATGGGAACACTAGGTTAGGGGGGGGTTGGGGGGCGGAAGAGCTTCACCATATAAGAAATGAAGTTGATTTATTGTTGCAGGATGTTTAGTTTGCTTGTTAATGTAAAGGTTACGATTTCGATTTCCTTTTTCAGGACTCTAGCGGCGGAGCGCACCACCTTAGGAGTAGAAGGTAGCAGCCACTACAGCTAGTAGGAATCTTCGAGTGGTATCCCTAAATGTACAAGGAATTCACAATCCAGCCAAACGCACAAAGATACTGAATTACTGTAAGCGCCACCGTGCAGATGTAGTATATCTGCAAGAGACGCACTTGACGCGATCGGAGTCATTGAAGGTTGCCGGGGCTGGATATCAAAACATATTGTCTGCACCCGCGAGCAATAGGAAAGGAGGGGTCATACTATTGTTACGGGCCACACTATCACCAGTGGTTGACAGTACGGCAATAGACCCGATCGGGAGGTGGGCTAGAGCCACAGTCCAAATCTATGACAAAGTGTATACTTTAATGACGGTTTATGGCCCCAGCCAAGATGAGCCCCAATTTTTTGAAGCAGTGGCCCATGAGCTCTTAAACTCGGGAGCCTCCAATGTGATCATCGGTGGGGACTTTAATCTAATACAAGACCCTTTGGTCGATCGCACCCCCTATAAACCGCAGCACAAACCGAAAGCTAGTAAACTGCTAAAAGACATGACCACCACGCTTGGCTTAGTTGACCCGTGGAGACTCTTACACCCTACAGAGAGAGACTACACGTTCCACTCAATACCTCATAACACGCGTACGCGAATTGACTTTTTCCTCATATCCAAATCACTGCTGCCGATGGTTGTCGCGACTGAAATGCTAGCACAAACAGTGTCGGATCATTCAGGCATAGTCGTGGACCTAACCACTGGACCAATAGAAAGGACAGCCCCACAATGGCGTTTTGATCGAGCATGGCTGAAAGATCGTGAATTCTTAGACCTAATACGCCAGGAGATCACGGATTATTTTGCCTCTAACCAGCTGCACGACACACCAACCTGGGCGTGGTGGGAAGCGTTTAAGGCTATGATCAGAGGCGGAATGACAACTTATAGTATCCGCAGGAAAAAGCAGGATGAACAATTGCTAGTAAAACTGGAAGGTGAGATACGGGCGGGAGAACGCCTTCTCTCAAAAGGACACGAACCGCTTGTCCTTGCCCGAATGCAAAAATTGCGATATCAGTACAATGAGATCCTTAATGCAGAAGCCGGCAAACAAATAGCGACGCAGAAAGGAATCTACTACCATGAAAGCAATCGAGCTAGTGCGCTGTTAGCCCGCACTCTCCGGGCCCGGAAAATAAGCACACGAATAGCGGGACTAAGAGACTCGGATGGAGAGTTGCGTGTCACGGATAAAGAGATACTACAACAATGTGAAGCGTTTTACACCCAGCTTTATCGCTCAGAAAAGACCTATAGTGATGACAAATTTTCTGAGTTCGTGTCGGGAGTGAGTGGGCCCAAACTATCGGAGCCTCAGCGGAAGATCCTATCGGCTGACATTGCCTGTTCAGAGATACAATCGGCAATGAAACAACTGGCCAGAGGGAAGGCCAGTGGACCAGATGGCCTACCCATCGAATTTTACTCAGCCTTCCAGCAAGAACTGCTACCGGAGCTACATACATATTTCACGGAGCTTAAAACCGAGTCCCCGGCTGTGGGCTCTCTAGCAGCAGCAACAATTGTTATTCACCCCAAACCGGGTAGAGATGACCAAAAGCTGGAAAACTACCGGCCAATCTCACTTCTAAATACCGACTATAAAATTTACGCTAAGATACTGGCTAACCGACTCAACAAAATTCTCAACACCCTAGTCCATGCGGATCAGTGTGGTTTCATAATGGGTAGGACAACGGCCGACAATGGCCGGATCCTCTTGCACGTGCTCCGGGAGGCGCAGAGTTCACCCCAACCAGTGATTGGCCTAGCGCTTGACGCAGAGAAGGCCTTCGACAGAGTGGAGCTTCCCTATCTCTTCCGTGTGATGCGATGGATGGGCATACCAGAATCTTTCTTAGATGGTGTCAGACTGCTGTATGCACGCCCAGTTGCGCGAGTGGCGGCCAACGGGGGTCTCTCTTCAGAATTCACTCTAACCAGAGGTACACGCCAAGGATGCCCTTTATCACCCCTACTCTTTAATCTTGCGCTGGAGCCACTGCTTATCAGCTTGCGGCAGCATCCGAGCGTTGAAGGAGTGAAGCTTGGAAAGCAACAGATCAAATTATCAGCATATGCAGACGATCTATTGCTGTTCTTAAGCCCGTCCGCCCTCGACACCACAATGGAGATTATCTCATCCTACTCTGGGGTGTCAGGCTATAAGCTCAATCTGTCCAAGACAGTGCTGATACCTATCAAAGGCCCACTTGAGGACTCACTGACGCAGAAGTACCCCTTTCAGATAAAGGCTGAGTCTTTCAAATATCTTGGAGTAATTTATGGGACAACAGTAGCGACCACGATGAGACTCTGTCAAGAACAGTGCATGAACACAGTGAAAGACTCCACTGCCAAGTGGACCCCTCTGAACCTGACATGGTGGGGTCGACTAGAGACCATCAAGATGGTGGCTATGCCGCGTGTTAACTACATACTTACCATGATCCCCATACTATTTGAGAAGCAGTGGTATAAGAAATTGGAGAAACTCCTAGTATCCTTTCTGTGGGGAGGCAAGACCCCGCGCATTGCACTATGGAAGCTCAAATCTCCTAAGCAGAGAGGCGGCATACACTTCCCGGATTTTTACCACTACCACCTTGCAGCTTTGCTGCGACAAGGGGTGTGGTGGAGTGCAGATCAGCCCGCGCAGGCCGATCCTGTATGGCTGCAGACGGAGGCTACACAGAGCGGCCCTATTCCGCTTTGGATGAGACTCGGCATCAGGAATGCTAATGACAGTTCACTGAATGAAATACTACGTGATACTCAGCGTGCATATGTCATACTAAAGCCGTATGTACAAGCAATACAGACATACACAGAAGTCACGGTTTTATGGCATAATGACGATTTCAAGATCGCGGGCAAGAGCTTTCTATGGCCCTTGTGGCTGGCCCGAGGTATCTACTGCCTGGGACACCTGATAACAGCTGGCGCATATAAATCTTTCCAATCTTTACAACGCGAATATAATTTGCCTCCCCGATGCATGTATCAATGGTGCCAACTACGTCACTGTTTAAGCCGAGCAGGAGTGTCACCGGTTGGCCTGAGTACAGAGCGCCCTTTTCATCAAGAAATTCAAAGTTACCAAGATGAATCTCGGCTTGTCTCCAAGTTCGTGGCATTATTGAGAGAAGGGGAGCCGAAGCGCTGCGTAGGGCTACAGAAAGTCTGGGAATCAGAAATTGGCGAGCTACCTGACGAGGATGCTTGGGGAGATCTTTGGAGAATTCAGTGAGGGATCACTAGGGCGGCCTCCCTCAGCCAAACACTATACTTCCTAATGCATAGAGCATATCTGACGCCAGTGCGAATGGCGAAATGGAGTGCTGACAAAGATGCGCAGTGCTGGACTTGTAGAGAAGCTGCAGGTACTCTTAGCCACATGCTATACTATTGCCCATTCTTGAAGGATTATTGGCGGGGAGTCTGGAGCCGAATTGGGCAACTACTGGAGGTACACACAGAGCTTACCTACCGCACAGTCATATACAAGTCCATAGCTGAGGAAACCGCCTTAAAACGGGAGGATGCAAGAGCTTTTGACTTATTAATGAGCCTTGCAGTGAAAGCCATATTATGTCATTGGAAAGATTTTAGAGTGCTGCGAGTCACGCATTGGTGGAATCTAGTGCTGTACCACCAAGGATGTGAACGTGCGTATGTATCACACAACCCTACTTTTCGACCATGTCTAAATGCATTGGGATACCCTCGCTTTGCTATGAATCCAGCTGAAAGTGAGCTGTCGGAGTGACTGACCTGGGTGGTGCCCGCCACGGAGTCCTTTTCTTTTTACCTTACTTACTTATCTTTATCTTTCCTCCTAAGATATGTCTCTTATCTTTAAGGTTAGAGAGTTTGATCTACAGTTGATGAACAGAATCTGCTGTACCTAGGGATCAGAGAGGAAGTGTTTTTTGTATATATATAGGTACGTCCTGTCAATATTGATCAAGTGTAGAAACTTTGTCACAATATCATTGACTGTACCTGGCATGTACGTTAGTGAATAAAATGCAAAATAAAAAAATTAAAAAAAAAAAAGAGCAAGTGCAACATACAGAATGAACACTACGTCTCCCTTTCACACCCGTCAAACACATATTGTCAGACAGATATGGTACAGGGCCTGCAGAGATCCCAGCAGACATGGGCAGAACCATCCGCATGGCTGAATCCACCCTGACGATGCCCACATCTACCCCCATGGGTTGACACACCCATAAGGGAGCTTTGTAGCTCAATACACAAGGGCAGTGTGTATTAGAGCAGCTTTGCAGGTTTACGGCTTAGGTGTGGATCATGTATGGCATGTCCCAGTGGGTAACCCTTATCTCACATTGCAGGTACACCACCAGCACGTGCAGCCCTTAATGACCAGTCCAGCTAGGGACCACACAACCATCAGCTGCACAGATATCCTCTTCTACCCATGTCTGAATAGCATGGCAGGCTGATAGCACTGGCACACTGAGTGGGCATTAACAATGTGCATTTCAGAACATGCTAATAGCACCTACAGAATGAGTGCATGTCATGAATGCTTCAGCAGATAAGGAGAAAAAAGTGACATGCAGGAATGCCAGCTGTCACCATTTTTGCAGATTGCTGTGAGGTGTGTCTGTTGGGGAAGGGGGGGAATGTCTCTCCAGAGTACTGTGGCCATCTGCAATGCACAGTGGCCCACATTGCTTAAGAATTTGTCTTGATATTTGCATGATGAGGAGCAGACGATTGTGGGTATGACATGAAATTGAGTGCTTAGCCCAGGATGTGTATTGTGGTGGCGAGACTGTAGTGGAGCCCAGGGAAATGGATAGAAAACAGACATTTACCCCTAAGCAGAAGAATAGTTCAGGAAGTTTTGACTTTGAATCTCCAGCCAAGGAAAAAAAACACACACATAGAGTTGCTGAGTGCAAGCCACGCCCTAGCTCCAAGGCAACCAGGGTAGGTAATGCGGAACACCCGGGGGCGGAGTTGGAAGCCATAGGGCAGCCCCAGTCATTTAAACAGGAAGAGAGGAGACCACCGGGAAACCAGGAAGAGAAGAGACAACTGGGGAACCAGGAAGAGAAGGGACCCCCGAGGAACCAGGAGGAGAAGGGGAAAGTTCTTGCAAGGAAGCTGAGAGAGTGAGGTGTTCTAGAAGCAGCCTCAGGAAAGGTTCTCATTGCAGCCAGCACACAGGAAACTACAGCTCTGAAGGAAGCCCATGTTGTAGGAGCATTACAGCAGGCCCTGAAGACAGGAGGGTTTATCCTGAGGAAAGTGCTGTCTTTGAGCAGGGCATGGGCATGGTCCTGCTAGAACCTGAGGGAAGAGCTTCACCTCGAGGAAGGTCTTTAAAGAGCTCTGTTACTAGAAGTAAAGTGAGCCCATTTGAAACCTTGCATAGTTTATTGAAGGATAAGAATTCCCTCAGCCCTTCCAACATTCCTCAACATAGAAAGAGGTCTCATTGGGAGAAGGTTTTAAAGTTATTAACAGAAATACAACCTGAAATCCCACAAGCTGATTCCAGCCAGATGCTAACTGACCCCGAGTATGAGAGCATGCAGGTAGATAACAATGATTCTGATAATAGTTCTGCTGACTCTCAAATGGACTGTTCTTTGTGTGTAAAGCAAAGGTGAAGAAGCTGTAAGGTTTAAAACTGAGAAAACCCAGAAGCTTTGTACTTGCCTGCTCTGCTAGAAAGAAGCTGTAAGGTTTAAAACTGAGAAAACCCAGAAGCTTTGTACTTGCCTGTTCTGCTAGAAATGTTTGGAATGAAGTTGCTAACATTTTAAAGCTGGCAGAGAAGGTTTAGAAGTGCTGGTTTGAATGCTTAAGAAGTCGCTACCTAAACGTATAAAAGGCCAGAAGTAAAGTGGGTTGTGTTTTGCATAGTGCTCAGTTTGGAAGAGCTGTTATTTGGGCTGAACTGAGCAAGGAACCCTTAAGCTGTATTCTTGAACTCTGGAAAAGATATACTACTGGTATAACAAGCTGAGTGAAGCAGTTGCTACCGGTGTTACTGTGGAAGTTCCTTTTTCTTTATTTGGAGAAGTATCCTACTTTTGTTGCTGTATGTTTAAAAGGGCAAAAGAAGAAAAGAATAAATTTTTTCCTGTATTTGCCTTCCACCCTCGGCTACTCATTTTTTTCACAACTACAATCCCCAGAAGCCTTGGCTCTGGGGAACCCACACTACCAAGGGACAATAGGAGGTACGCCCACTACCTATAGGCAACTGCCTAGCCAGCAGGGGGCGCGACAGTATGCCCCAGAGATGGAGTTAATGGCTGGGATTTCACAGTCCCCATCTACCATATGCATGGCCTGGGAATCCACAGCATTTCATGCTGCGAGGGCACACTCACTCTGACCATGCCACAGCTATGTATCCACATAGTACTGTATAGAATCCTGCTCTAGTGATATTGGTGCAGTCCTTATCCTGGGAGCCCAAGCACTTAGCCAAATGCTGGCTGGCCATGCTGTTTGTCCCAAGCATTGGTGTGCATGGTTGCTCTGTACAGGTAGCAGCATTCCCTAGTGTCTCCTCCCCCTCTTGTACTCTTCTATCTCTTGTATTGAACTGCCTGTCATTACTTGATAGTAAACTCTTCATGCAGGGACTGTCATCCTATGTGCTTGTCCAGCGCTGCGTATGCCTTGTTGCACTTCATTACTGATGTATTGTAGTAGTCAGGGTGTGCAGTATGTGCTTCCCAGCAAAATGGCATAGTTGGTATGTGCATGGCTTAGAGAGCCCTGTGGTGGGCAGCAGGTGTAATATGACTGTGCTTGCTGTGGTGGATCAGTAGTTCCAGATGGTTGGGACAGGAGCTATTCCAAGCCTGGTCATGGCAGGACCATAGAAGTGGACCCACATAAGCCTAGACAGGCTCCGCTGCATCTGGCATCCAGGGTATCAGCTGTTCCAATAGTGGGCACTGACATGTGCTGTTCTAAGAGAGTCCCTGTGCAGCGGGGCAGCAGACAAGGCTCAGATGTTACAGGACCCTAAAGCATGCTGTAATTGTGCTGGAGATAAGGTGACTAACATAACACACTGGCAGCAATATAGATCTGCAACAAAGACCATCTCTAGTTGTGCAAGCTCTGGGGACCAGATGCTGGGCACCCATCCTCACCCTCAGGGGTAACTGCTCAGTAGCATGGCTTGTAGCTGTTATGTGCTTGTAGCACACACTGTTAGTGCATCTTACTGAGCTGAGGGGATGGGTCAGTGCATTTTTCATTTGGTGATCAGCTGCAGACTGCTGTTCTGCATGTGAAGTGCATCAAGGGTACTGGAGGGGCTAACCTATACAGCACACTCAGCAGGCATTTTTGCATTTTATTTATTTTATTTATAGTTCTTTTATACCGCACTCTTTTTCGTCAGCGCGGTTTACATTAAACAGAATACTCATTGCAAGCAACAGACTGTAATGAGTTTACATATAACAGGCGAATATAACTAGGAATTTAACCATGGGAAACTTTGTACATATTTGTAAAAACTTTGTAAAACTTAGTACATATTTGTAAAGAACCTTTATACTTTGAGAAACTTTGTACATATTTGTAAAGAAGAATCTATATACAAGGGATAGAATTTCTTAGTATGAGGTATTTACAATTTTACTATGCATTTTAGAAGGATGATAATGTGCTTTGGAAATGCAGAATGAAGAGGTGATGTTTTATGGCTTTTCTGAAATGCTTGAGGTCAGTAATAGCTCTTATGTTGGGGGGTAGGTTGTTCCAACATCTAGGTGCGTAGTATGCAAAGGCCCTGTCTGTAGTTGAACGTTTGCATTTTGTGGCCTCAGGTGGTGTAACTAGGGTGTTTGTCGCTGCTGACCTCCTGGCTCTGATGTCGGGGGTGGGATGGAGGAGTTTTGACATTGAAGAAGGAGCTATAGTATTTATCACTTTAAATGTCATGAGAAGAGCTTTATATGCTATTCTGCAGTATATGGGGAGCCAGTGAAGCTCCATTAGGATGGGTGTTATATGTTCGCTCTTTGAAGCACCATATAGTACCCGGGCTGCGGCATTCATGGCAAGTTGTAAAGTATTTAGGGTGTTTTTAGGAAGACCATGGAGTATTATGTTCGCATAGTCGAAGTGGGGTGTGATTATGGTTTGGAATATGGTTCTGAAGCTGTCTGGTTCAAGCATGTTTTTCAGATGGCGTAGGGTCCTTATCTTGAAATAAATGGTTTTCACCGTGCGGTTGATATGTTCTTTAAAGTCCAGGCGATGGTCCAGTATTACTCCAAGGTATTTTATGGAGGGCTTGATTGGGAGGTCTGCATCTCGTACTTTTAGGGTCTCAGGGGGTGAGAATTCTCTGTTTTTAGTGACTATCAGTACCTCGGTTTTTTTATAGTTTATTCGCATATTCTGGGTTAGGAGCCAGTCTGCTATTGCGTTAAAGCAATCTACTAGTGTTGTGTAGTCTGGGAGCTTGACATTGATTGGTGTGAATATTAGCACATCGTCAGCGTAGATCAACGAGGATATGCCAAAGGACCGAGTGATGTCGCATATAGGCTGCATGTAAATATTAAATAGCAGCGCGGATAGGGATGATCCCTGAGGTACTCCTTGTTTTAACTGGAAAGATTGTGAGGTACCTGTAACAGTCCTGACGTGTTGTAAGCGATCTTCGAGATATGATTTGCACCATTGCCATGCTAGCCCGTGGATTCCTTTGTCATATAGACGGGTTAGTAGTATTTCATGGTCCACCGAGTCGAATGCTGCAGATATGTCGAGAAATATTAGGGCAAAGCCTTTTTTAATGTCGTCTAATCCACTGATGAGTGTGTTGGTTAATGTGGTTAGCAGTGTCTCTACACCGTGGGCTTCCCTGAATCCGTGCTGACTGGGGTCGAGGGGGGAGGAGGTGTCTATGTGTTGTTGTATCTGATTGTTGGTTACTTTCTCGATTATTTTGGATAGCAGCGGTATACTAGATATCGGGCGGTATGATTCTTCCTTTGTTGGGTCTAGTTGGTTGTTCTTTAGCAACGGTCTTATAGAAGTCTGTTTTAGTGCCGATGGGAAGATGCCAGTTGAGAAGGACATCTTTATTATTTCTGCTATGACTGGGCTAAAGTCGGATCGCATAGTTCTTATCCAGTGCACTGGGCATGGGTCGTTAGGAGCTGTGGTGGTATTCATTTTGACTATAATGTCTTCCACGTATTTAGCTGAGGGTGATGAGAGCTTCAGTAGTGGGAGAACTTGTACGTGTTGCTGGGGGAGACTTGGAGATGAAGAAGTTGTTGTTCTGATCGCTTTGGATTGTATAAAGTTGGCATATTTCTGCGGGTGTATGGGTTCCTGTTGAGGTGGTGATGGTTCTGTAGTTAGTGACTTTACTAGATTGAAGAGTTCACGAGGTTTATTTAGGGAGCGGTTGAGGAGTTCAGCGTGGTAGGTTTTTCTTGTGTTCCATATTGCTTCACGATGGGCTCGCAGGTGGGATAAGTATGTTTGTTGAACTGTTAAATTATGAGATTTACGCCATTTTCTTTCGAGCTTCCTCAAGATAGTAAGGGACTTCCTTAGATCTTGGGAGAACCATGGTGCAGATGGTTTCTTCACTATATTATTCTTTGTTGTTGGGTTTTTATGGGCTGGTGGTAGTATGGCGTATTGGTTGATGGTTTCATTCCATGTGGTGACCATGTCATTGATGTTGGTAGAGGGTTGATTGAGTATTGGAAGTATATGTTTCTTGATTTCCTCTTCGTTGAGAGGTCTGAAGCGTGTAGAGTTTGTTGGTGAACGTTTAGTTGTGTCCGTTGATGGGTCCTTGTGTGCTGGTATTGTGAGTGTTATTAGGCTATGGTCTGACCATGGGACCGGAGTGATGGATAGGTCGAAATCATCATTTGTGGACGTGTAAGTGGGTGGAGCGAAGACAAGGTCGAGCATATTGCCACGTTGATGAGTGGGTTGATTTATGAGTTGATTGTAGTTGAGGTTTTTCATTGCATCTAAGAATGAGTTAGAAAGGGCAGTTTGTATGGAAGGGAGGTTGAAGTCGCCCATTAGCCAGTTAGGTTTATCTGGGTGTACTGGGTTGCAGGCTAGGTCAATTACGCTGGAAAGTTCTTCTGATGATGAGTTCGGTGTAATATATAAGGTTGATGGTATTGTGGTTGTTGTATATTGAGATAACGTCTAATTGTTTTGTGCTCTTGGTTGTGATTGTACGATATTAAAGGTCGGTCTTTGCTATTATGGCAACACCTCCTCCTCTTTTATTCGCTCTGTTACATGTGTATGTGGAGTAATTAGGTGGTGTGAGTTGGTTTATTATAACTGAGTCGGAGTCAGAAAACCATGTTTCTGTGACCATTAGAATGTCTAGTTTTTGTTTGATTATTAGGTCCGAAATGGCTGGCCATTTTTTACGTGCAGATCTGGTGTTTATGAGGGCGCATCTGAGTTCTTCTTGTTGAGGAACAGGTCGGTTGCGTTTTGTGATGGGTGTTTGGTCTAATGCAATGTGTAGAAGGTGAGAGTGTCTCTTATGGCAGGGGTTTTGTGTATATTGGTGAAAGTTGTGGAAGTGTTTTTTGTTCGTGCTATGTAGTGTAGTGATATGGTGGTGATCTTGGGAGAGTGAATTGGCTTCATATAATACACTGAGGAGTAGGCAAACTAACGTTATGGCTGGAGAGGTCATGGTTGCTAAAATGTGGGAAAGAAGTGGCTTTTTATAGTGGAATGTTATTAGTATGGTAGGCAGCAGGTAAGTAATCAGCAGTAACACTTTAACACTTTTTAGTTGGAGCGTTGAACAAGTAGTAGCAACAAAGTTTCAATCTTTATGTTAGGATTGAACACTATGTAACAAATTTTGTCTAGGTGACTCTAGGCACAAGCAACCATTTGTTAAGTAATGCATTCTCTTTGACCCCAGCCATTAAGATGCAGAGACCTGTGTAGTGTAGCCTTCTGACTAGTGCAGGGGTCGGCAACCCGCGGCTCCAGAGCCGCATGCGGCTCTTTCTCACCTTTGCCGCGGCTCCGGAGCACACTGCCCGCCCGGTGACAGGCAATAGTGTTGTAAGCTCCCTCCCTTCTTCTGCAGCCGCGGCTCCCTGCCTCTTAGGGAACCGCGGCTGTGCTTTTAAAATCATCTCGGAGCCCTTCCTGTCTTGACGGGCTCCGTGCAGCATTGTCCCGCCTCTAAAGGAAGTTTGGAGGCGGGACAATGCTGCACGGAGCCCATCAAGACAGGAAGGGCTCCGAGATGATTTTAAAAGCACAGCCGCGGTTCCGTAAGAGGCAGGGAGCCGCGGCTGCAGAAGAAGGGAGGGGAGCTGACATGGAGGGAGGGAGCAGATATGGAGGGAGGGAGGGGGGCTGACGTGGAGGGATGGAGGGGGCTGACATGGAGGGAGGGGGGCTGACATGGAGGGAGGGGGGCTGACATGGAGGGAGGGAGCTGATATGGATGGATGGAGGGAGGGGGGCTGACATGGAGGGAGGGAGCTGATATGGAGGGAGGGGGGCTGACATGGATGGAGGGAGGGGGCTGACATGGATGGATGGAGGGAGGAGGGGCTGACATGGAGGGAGGGAGCTCATATTGATGGAGTGAGGGGGGATGACATGGAGGGATGGAGGTGGCTGACATGGAGGGAGGGAGCTGACATGGAGGGATGGAGGGGGCTGACATGGAGGGAGGGAGCTGATATGGATGGAGGGAGGGGGGCTGACATGGAGGGATGGAGCACTGGTAATGGGGTTGAGGGGACTAGCACTGGAAATGAGCTGATTAGGGGAGGCTAGGACTGGTAATGAGCTGATGGGGGGTAGGACTGGTATTGGGCTGATTAGGGGAGGCTAGCACTGGTAATGGGGTTGAGGGGGGATTAGCACTGGAAGCGAGCTGATTGGGGGGCTTTGAATGGGCATGGGCTGATTGTGGGGAGGGGAGGATAGAGCTGCTGGCCCTGGAAGATAACTGGGGGCTAAGGCTGCCATGGTATTTGTACTAGAAGGGACTGGTCAGTGGGGAAGGAGGGGGATTGGAAGGAAATGGACACCAGTGGCAATCATGGGAATGCAAGTTGACATTGGAAGGTACTGGGAGTGAGGACTGGAAAGGGGCTGATATTGGGGAGGGTTACTGGGACTGGAAATAGGCTGATGGAAAGAAGTGAAGAAAACGAAAGAAGAGATAAGAAATGGCAGATGGACCATAGACCACAGAAAGAGAGCTAAGAGAAGACAGGAAAGCAGAAGCCTCAGATCGGGACCAGCATGATCAAAGAATAAATTGGTCAGACAACAAAGGTAGAAAAAATAATTTTATTTCATATTAGTGATTTGACTACAAAATCATCATAATTTTGAAATCAAATATTGTTACTTGTTGTTGTGATATTTTCTGGCGTATTTTTTTTGGTGTGCGAAGGAAGAGGGGTAGTCTTATACGGCGAGTATAGGCCAAACACCTATATTTTAACAGGAAAAGTAGGGGGTCGTATATAGCATTAAGGTAAGAAACAATATATGCAGTGTTAGATTTGTTTTAAATGTCGCAATGGTTTTGCGGCTCCCAGTTTTTTTTTTCCCTTCGGAAACGGGTCCAAGTGGCTCTTTATGTCTTAAAGGTTGCAGACCCCTGGACTAGTGCAATGTCTCCAAAAAAACAGAGGGCAAGAGTTTGATTCCGACTTGCTCTTATAAGTGATTGCTACTCAGTTCATTTTTCATGCCTGTAACAGTCAGGGCTCAGCTGTGACTGACAGACACATAGCCTTTTATAGTTTTTAGTGCATTCTGACCTCAATTTGGGTCAGCAAATATGCTATTCACCATCATGCCCTTCTGAGAGCATGCCTTTATTGGGTCTGTTGCAATCCATTGCAGAGGGTGAAACATGTTCATCCTGTAGACACCTGGCAACCATTTGGAGGTGTGGTGTAATAGCCCTGGCACTGGCTTGTGATCTAGGATACCAAGGTTTGAGGCCCACTAGCGCTTCTTTTGCAGCAATTTGAAATGTTTTTACTGTGGCGTCTTAAGTGTGCAACAACTTTCATGGATTGACCACACCTCCTTGTGACACTAGGCAGGTTACCTAACCCTCCATTGCCTCAGCTGAATGTAGATTCTTACAGTCCCTGTTTATATCAGACATTGCCACTCTTTTGGTACAATGTACCCCAATGTGACTGCACTGATGCAGCAGTATACTAACAGGAAGTTACATGCATGGAGCTCTAACCTACTTCTGCAATTTGTGTCAGGTATGATATCATGACTGTGATTGTATATCTTTGGCTCCATCACATCTCGGCATTACATGCAGACAATCCTACCCCTTGGATAGTCACCTGAAGGTATTAGATCATATCGATATGTGCCCCCTTTGCCCAGTTTGAATGACTCCTGTCCAGCTGTTGTATGCACTTTTGTCTGGGTTGTTGTATGGTAGTTAGGTGACTGGGACCGGTGTGGAACCCACATGCGTGGTATCAGGCCTTCCACATGGCACTGACACATGTTTTCCCACACAGTACAAATACGTTGGGGATGGCATCTCCGGCACACTGGTGTTGCCAGCCCGTTGCCACCATCCTTCCTTCAGACCATCTATCTACCTCTTTCAGCTGTGTGCCGTCATGTCTTTACGTGCAAGCTGCTACAACATGTCCTACACAGGTCCTCTTTTCTGCATTTCCAATCTTGCTCATGCCTCTCCTGTGTCTGATCTGCCTATCACCACTCCTGCTCTGTCCTCCTTTTGCTGCACACATTGTGCTACTTCTGACTCTTCTGGGGGACACGTCTTACCCATTCTAGGCCACCCACTGACATTGCGGCATTTTACATAACCACCCTCCAGCGCATTGGTCCAGCAACCTCCCACATGCTTGTCCAACTTACTAGCTGCCACATAGGGTGCCTAAGTCCATCAGATCCCACCTGTCCTTCCATCCATCGCCTTTACATTGCCTTTCCCTGGTGCTCCTTTATCCAGCGTTTGGGTGACAGCCATTTTCAGGCATTAAGGTGCATGCTTTACTCCTTAATGCCCGATGTCCTGTTAGCGCACGCTAAAAGGCCCATAGCGCTCTTAACGCCAGAACGTTCCCTACCCGCCCAGAGCCCTTTTTGTAGCTAAAATCCCTTATCACTGCCATTAATGCCTGCTACCTTAACATCCTTTAGTAAACATACCCCTTGGTGTGCTGATGCCTCTATGGCAGATGTCTGCCAGCAAGTTTTAAACATGGATGGAAAATCTCCTGCTTACCCCATTGACTTTAATGGAAGCAAAAATGATCCTAATGGTTTGAATAATTTGGACGCCAAAGATGAACTGAGCAGGTGATTGAATCAAATACATACCATCCTTACAAGTGCCATTATTCTGTCACCTGTGCAACTGTGGCACGTCTGTTGTGGATGGCCTGGATAACTGCTACCCTTCCATAAACTCCATATACCCCCAGAATACAAGAACATGACAAGGCAGAGCAGGGGAGTAGCTTAGAACTAGGGCAGCCAGAGTTCAAATCCCACTGCTGTCCCTTGTGATCTTGGGCAAGTCACTTAGTCCTCCATTGCCTTAAGTGTCAATATAGGGGCATGGCTACTAAACCAAGCTAACAGTTTTTCACTGCATTGGCCCAGCTTTGTAAACATGCCCCATAGACTGTAAGCCCTCCTGGCACAGGAAATTACATTCAGTTATAGAAGGCAACATGTCTTGAACTCCCTAAGAAAAGGTGTGAGCTAAATCCAAAAAGGTACCAGTGTGCTCCCATGACATGGGTCACTTTCAAATTGCTCTACTACAAAGTCCTCTCCTTTGAATAATTAGCTGTGTAATATAATATGTGGTATGAAAGAATGGCTATGCCAGAGGTTGACTTTTCAGATACAGGATCGTGATGTATTCTCTTTGAAGGGAATGCTCCTCTCGGATACTCAGTGCAGCTGCTGCTAAGTGAGCGACGGCAGAGCAAGGTGTACAGTGCAAATGAGAGCCTTTTTTGTGCTTATTTTTAGATTTCAACCTGCATGTGACATTTTCCAGGCTCTTGTATAACAGTCTTTCATCCTTCCTTCTCCATATAAAGGTATTTTTAGCACCAGAAACTAAAGAAACTGTATGTTTGTCTTTTTTCATTCATTTCCTTGTCTCTTCCTGTAGAGTGGGCCCATCTAAGTGTGTCTGCAAGAGTAAAATAAGCCAATGTGGTGACTGGAGTAAGGGCAAGATGCTGTATTTTTAATTCTTGCTTTTCATGGGTCAACATCATGGCAGGAGAGCGATGAACATGCTTTTTTTTTCCAAATCCAGTTGTTGCTGTTGTCAGGAGAGTGACTCGGCATATCTGGAAAGTGTCATGCACATTGTAATGAAACTTATTATATAATTCCATATTGGTCTAAATGCTGTACCCTTCCAGTGGGGTTTATTTGTTTTTCATAAGTTACATCAGGCTTCTGAATTCCATTATCATAATCTTTGGTTGCTACTTTTTTCATTCCCGCTCTGGACAGTGCTGATGAATCCTCTTTTCCAAAAACATTTTTAAAAAATCTAATTTCAGAGGTATCTTGAACTCAGACTTTTCAACATGATGATAGGAAATGTCACACATTTAAGGGAATGATCTATTAATGGACTTTTTTTGTATATAAATTGTGGACACGGGGAAGTTCAAGGTTACATCTGTCTCTCTTTTGTTGTAATAGGCTGATCTGGCACTGGTTTACCTCATTGCATGTACGGAGAGGTTTTCTTAGAGAAATGGGAACTATAAATGTGTGCGGTGTGGTAACACAAGATTGAAATTATCTGTCTTCAAAAATGAAACCTAGAAGGAACATTCATTTTTCTTCTCATTATCCACTCCTATCGTACAGTTTTTGCCATCAGCTTAGTGGGATGTTACTGCATAATTGATGACAGCTTGTACAGTCACTTGGTATATACCCAGTCCACAATGTAGGAACCAAAATAAAGTTCCATTAAGCTTCTTTTTCTCCCTTTGAGGATAAGTAATGTTCCAGTTTAGCTCTAGGGATGATGTGAGGTTAGCTAATATTTCAACTTAAGTGACTGAGTGCATCTTAAACATGAGGGTGAGTTCAAAGGTTGATTAATTTACTGTATTAGGGAATTAATTGCTTATTCCTAAAGATACCTCCTTTTTGGGGTATGAAAGCCTTTATCCATAGTCTAATTAAACACACTCACTTGGTTCTAACAAAATCTGCTGGGTTTTTATTATTTCTCTGGGCTGAAGTGTTTGTCTGTTGAATTATGAGTAGGAGAATGGCAAATCCCGGGATCATTCTTTCATGAGCTGACATCATTGTCTATTGAGTCAGTGGCTGCAAAATCACTCTAAACTTCAATCAAATCTGTTTACTGTGCAATAGCTAAATGTGTGAAAAATGCCAGGTTTTTGTTTTTACCAGTAAACCAAGCAGATCTGAAAGTCACATTGTAGCCACAGAGATACAACCTGGAAGGCTCATTTTCAAGAATGACTGATTTTGTTTTAATCTCCTGGATTTTGGAACAAATAGAATGGGTCACATCAAAATAATTTCAATCTACTTTCAAGATGTCCTCTAATATCCTCCTCCAGTTCTCCAAACCCATAGCTTGGTTCATTTTCCTGCACTGCTGTTTTAAAAAAATACAAACAGAATACTCCACTCCTGATAATTAATCCTATATTTCCAAAGACTGTAGGGTAGGAGTTGGTAGTTGGCATCTCTCCAACTTCTTCTGTGTCAAAATAATCCTCCTGACTACAAGAATAGATTTACCTGGGCAGAGCTGGCAACCCTAAACTGGCAAATACATGGAAATGATACAGCTTTTCCCCTTATTTGAGACATCCATCTGCTCCGCTCACCTGCTTGTCCTCAAGCTGTCGCATTAAGCTTTTGTAAATCTACTTTTCCGGATGACTTAAAGCTGATGGAGACTAAACTCTGAACTCCTGCTGACTACTTTGGCAGAAGATTTTAAGTCAATAATGACTGAAACTAAATTATACAGCAGCCTTAGTTGACTGAGACCAGAATAAAATTAAATTGATTTTCATCAGGCTGACAGTAAGTAAATTAAAAATCCATGGCAGAATTAACACCAGGTTATGGCTATCGGTCCCATTCCTAAGACATTTTCTAGACATGAAGCCTACTCTTAGCCCAATGTCTCCCAGCAGTACAGCATGGCATTACAGAGGGCTGTAATACTGATCGCTGGACATATGGACCAAACCTGTTCTGCCTTTCAAATCTCAGCTTAGTATAGTGCTGTGCTATTGGAGGGATTGCCCTGCTTGTACTGGAATGTAGTAGAGAATCTAAAGCCTCTGAAAGGTGATTGAAGAAATAAATATTCAGAGTAGACACAATGGAGAAATTGGGTTACTTATATATTTTTGGTAAGAAAACCTGTGTAAAATGAAGTCTCTCTGCAAGCAATTAAAAGGTTTTTAATTTTCATGCTTAAATTGTTGCCTATTGGCGAGGTTACTCTGCAACAAAGGTCTTGCTGGTGTTAACAAGTCCAGATTAATTCTTCTTTAATGGTGGGAAACTGGTATCATACTTCAGAGAGTAACCAGGAGTCAGAACATAGTACCAGCCAGGTCTGAACCAGTGAGCAGGGATTTGTAGTGCAAGTGGCCTAAATAAAAGTCGAATGCAGTATGAAGTATATCCACTAGGTGAGGTAAAAGTGGTTGTATCTATGCATAGGGGCTAGGACCATAAGAGAGGTGGAACCAAAGATTCTCCGGGAACAAGCAGGAAGTAGATCCTCACATATGGGTGACGTCGGCACCAACGGAGCTCTCGCGGAAGCATCCCCCCAGCTTTCAAAGAAAGCTTTTGGGAGATGCCACCATGCAGGCGCGGTCCCATTCCTACCCTAGGGTGCCATCTTGCTCAGATATATAGATACAACCATCTTGCTCAGTCTCTATTTTTCCACGGAGCCCTTCAGACGTTCATCTGGCGTGTCCCGGAAAAAGTTGATTTTTCTCTCCAAGTTTCATACTAGCCTCTGGGATTGCACTGGTACTCTTCCCGCCACCTGACCTCGCTGCCTCGGTATCAAGTTCAGGTCTGTTTTTGCAGTTTTTTTGTTACTTAAGTTTTGGTGTCTTCACTCCTTTTTTCCCAACTAGCAGCCCGGCGAGTCTTTGACCTTGCAGGGGTACTTTTTTCCCCCATGGCTACCAGTGGCTTTAAAAAGTGTGATCGGTGCTCAAAAATTATGTCTTTGACCGACACACACAACTGCTGTCTCCATTGCCTTGGCCCGGACCACGACCCGGCAGCATGCGGTCTTTGCAAGAGAATGTCCAGCAAGGCCTTCAAGAGCCGCTAGCAGCAGCACGATAAGTTTTTCCCTGAGTCCCTAGTGCCTCCAAAGGCCAAGCCTCGTCCGAAGCCTTGACACTTTGGACGGACCCTTCCAAGCCAAAGCCTCGTCGTGGGTCTTCAGAAAGGGGGTCTCCCTTGCGGGAACCCCGGAAGAAGAAAGCCCTTGAAGGCGGTGTCCTTAGATGGATCCGACTGGCTGGGTGCCCCCTGGGCCAGGTCCTGCAGTCCGAGATGCTCGTCCGAGGCATTGGAGAATGAGCAGCCTGCAAAGGTCCCCCAGAAGGAGTCGACCTCGAACCAGCATTGGTCCCCAGACACCATCCTCTTTGAGGATTCCCCTTCAGGGAAGCTGGCGCCATTCCAGAGTTCCTCGGTGCCTGTGCCGAAGGCTGCGGAGCTTTCTGGCCTGGAGGCCAAAATGTCGGCCCTGGAGCACAGTTTGTCTGCCTTCATGGACCAGCAGCGGGCGCTGTTGTCTGAAATGACTGGTTCATCTGCCCTGACCACCGGGCCCTCGACATCGAAGAGATCCCCGGAGGCTGAGCCGATCCTCGAGGTCCTTCAGCCGAGGTCTCGATCCGAGTCTTGCTCGATGGGACCGCAATCATTCCTGGCAAGTGTACCGGGCACCGGCCATGGAGCATCAGGAGTCCTGAGGCCCGCGGAGCAGCCCTCCTACGAGTCCTCGATGGACTACTCGGAGATGCAGGATGCAACCACTCCAGCAGTCCTTGTTGACTCAATGGTCGCCGAGTTCTCAGGAGTTCCAGCACAAACTTCCACTACAATTGATGGGGAAGGCCGACCTGCTGTGGCAGCGGCAGCCCTGTCACCTGGGGAAGGGCATACTGCTGGATGATTTCTCCTGGATCCTGCTGACGACATGCTTTTTTGAATTCAGTTACTGTCCTCATCTCTACCACCTCCACTGGGAGACTATTCCATGGATCCACTACTCTTTCCATAAAGAAATATTTCCGCATATCACTCCTGAATCTATCTCCTTTCACCCTCATCCCATGTCCCCTCGTAGCAGAACTTGCTTTCAATTGAAAGAGGCTCTCTCCCTGAACATTTATGCCACGGAGGTATTTAAACATCTCAATCATATCACCTCTATCCCGCTTTATCTCTAAGGTGTACATATTAAGATCCTTCAGTCTGTCCTCATATGCTTTATGAAGACCACTAATCATTTTAGTAGCCACCCTTTGCACCGACTCCATCCTGTTCACATCCTTTTGAAGGTGCGGTCTCCAGAATTGCACACTATACTCCAAATGAGGTCGCACCAAAGGCTTATAGAGAGGCATTATTACCTCCTTTTTTCTGCTAGCCATTCCTCTCCGTATGCACCCAAGCATCCTTCTAGCTTTTGCCGTCGCCTTTTCTACCTGTTTAGCTACTTTAAGATCATCAGACACAACCACGCCTAGGTCCCGCTCTTCTTTAGTGGACAAAAGTACTTCACCTCCTATACTGTATTGCTCCCTTGGATTGCTGCAGCCCAAATGCATGACCTTACATTTTTTAACATTAAATCCCAGCTGCCAAATTCTAGACCATTCTTCAAGCTTAGCTAGATCCCTCCTCATGTTATCTACACCTTCCTGGGTGTCTACTCTATTGCAGATTTTAGTATCATCTGCAAAGAGACAAACCTTACCCGACAGCAGCAAGACGTTTAACAAATACTAGTAAATTTGCTCATATCATCCCTGTCCTAAGACACTTTCCATGGCTCTTTTTACACTTCTGAATCAAATTCAATATTTGCTTAATCATATACAAAGTTCTGCTTATATCTATCAGACATAATAATTATTTCCTATGAGGTACAGTTCACAATGAGACGTCCAAGGGGCATCAAAGCCAGAACGCCTGAATTAAAAGCAGGCATGTGCGAGTTCAGGCATGATTTTGGAAATGTAGATGTGCCCAATAGAGACGTCTATCAAGCATCTACATAGACATCCCCAGGATAGTACTCTACAACAAAGGCATCTAATAAAATAATGGTTAACATAGTAACTTAAGAGCAGTGTGGCTATGGTTCAAATCCTAGTGTGGGCTTTTTGGATCTAAGGCTAGTAACTTAATTCTCCATCTTCTTTACACTCTCTGAATGTTTTAGAGTGAAAACAAGCACTTTCCTGATTCCTATTCGCGTCTGGAGCACGTATAAACATGGACCTGCCTGCAGACGACTCCGATGTTTCTGAGATCAAACAGGGACATGTTCATCCATTATTCCTCCCTGGACATTCCTCTGCTACACCTTCTTGCTTATTTGGACATCCCTGCACAACAGCCAGCTGCAAACATCATTTGTGGAATAGCTACGGAGATGTGTCTGTGATTTCAATGTTCACGTGCATGTCTTCAGATGTCCAAATCATAACTAAACTTTTTAAAATGATCCTCTATAATTTTACTTTCCCTACCTGTTCTGGCGGTCTTAATCAACTTATCTTACTGAATGCCTACAATCAGCTCCTTGAAATTACCATTGATGCAGCTTTTTCCTGCAATGGGCTCCTTACCTACCCATTTAAAAGGGGAATCCAACTTGACTCTCTTTCACTCATATATCCTTAACCTATCTCTTTTCATTGCAACTGTTCCTGCAGCATTCAAACATGCTGTGGTCACAACTCTCCTCAAAAAACCTTCACTAGACCATAGTGACTATCTAAGCTATGCCAGACCAATATCGCCGCAGCGCCTGATGTCTCCTTCAAGTCGAGCTATCTAACACCACTCACCATCTTCTCCACACCCCCCAAGCAGCGTATTGAAGACGCCATAGCAGCAATCAACATGACCACTGCTCAAACTGACCCCTGCCCTGCATTCTGGATTAAAGACCTACGATCCAACCTTAGCCCCACTATAGCCAATATCATGGACCAATCCTTTACAGCAGGTACATTCCCACAATCCCTAAAGCGCACGTCCATAAGACCTTTATTAAAAAACAGCAAGCTTGACCCCCAGAAGGCGGACTCATACAGACCAATATCAAGCATACCTCTGCTAGCAAAAATAATTGAAAAGGAAGTCAAGATGCAAATTCAAGAGCACATAGAAACCTCTACACCACTGGACCCTTGTCAACACGGATTCAGAGAGGCCCATGGAGTTGAAACGCTCCTCACCACACTCATTAACAGCATAGTAACAGGAATCGACAACATCCATCAAGGGGTTGTCCTCATCTTCTTGTACATTGCAGCTGCGTTTGACTCGGTAAGCCATGAGCTCTTGTTGGAACGTCTCAGGAAAAAGGGGATCACTGATAAAGCACTGGACTGGTGCAAGTCCTATCTTTCTGACAGATGGCAGCACGTATGTTCCGAGGCAGCTTCATCAAATCCATTCCACCAGAAGCAGGGTGTCCCGCAGGGTTCCTCCCTCTCAGCCCTGATGTTCAACGTATACATGCAGCCTATATGTGATCTGATCCGGTCATTCAGTGTCAACTGCTTGATATACGCAGACGACGTTTTGCTATATATGCCTTTCTCAACAGAGAACCCGGACCTCTCGCCACTAACAAATTGCTTTAACGCCATTTCCGACTAGCTCCAAACCCAAAACCTGAGGATCCAACACAAAAAAAATGAAGTACTCTTTATTACAAGGAATCTAAACTTCTCCACCCCACCATTTCTAAGTGTCAAGGAGGCAGATCTTCTAACCAAACCCACGATCAGATACCTCGGCGTCACTTTAGACAAAAGGCTGGATATGAAGTTACATATAGGCAATATAGTTAGGGCGGTATACCATAAGATACGATCCCTCAGACCCCTACGAGCCTTGCTGGAGCCAGAAGACTTTAGGACAATTTACCAGGCGCTGATCATACCGCATTTTGATTATGCCAATGTGATCTTACATGGGCTCCCCCAGACCATTCTGAATTCACTGCAACTTGCTATGAACACTGCAGCTAGGGTCCTATACGGAGCATCCAGGAATGACCATGTTATGCCCATACTGAAGCATCTCCACTGGCTCCCGATTCATAGCAGATTCAAATATAAAACCCTATTGCTGACATTCAAAGCCATTCACAGGCTTTCATCCTCATCATTATCTGACTTGATCCAGACCACGCCCACTAACAGATCCAGAAGAACAGTAGCACTCAACACACTGACAGTTCCAAAGTCAATAACCCAATGTACCCAGTCAACAGCAAGCAGAGCCTTCAAATTCTGTGCACCCAGATGCTGGAATTCTCTGCCCCCCAACATCCGTGCAATTCCTGACCTATTTCAATTTAGGAAAGCCTTGAAGCACCATCTCTTCCTCCAGCACTATCAGATAGACAATGACATATCAGCCTCATCCACAGGCACATCACAAAACTCCCACAACTAGACAAAATGATGTGAACCCCACCATGTTGCAAGATTGTAAATAGTTACCCCCTGTTATCCAAGTTCTAAATACCTGTTCATTGTAAACACAAAGTACCCAAGGAAATGTGTAGTTCTATGTTTATTGTAAACTGCACTGATGTTGAATAGCACGGTATAAAAGAGACTGGAAATAAATAAATAATACCTGCCCATCCAGTTATTGGTCCGTCTCCCTCCTTCCTTTCGCATCCAATATACTTAAACATGCGATATGTTCTGGTGAATCTTCCTCCACTGCTATCCCTCTTTCATTTGGTGTACCTCAGGGTTCTGTCTTGGGACCTCTTCTTTCTCTTTCTCTGTACTCATGCCCTTTGCCCTGATTTCAGTACCATCTTTACTCTAATGAGTCTCAAATTTACCTCTCTGTACCTCAAATCTCTGAGGAATCCAGGTCCATATCTCAGCCTGCTTGTCTGATGTTGCTGTCTGGATGTCTTGCCACCATCTGAAACTGAACATGGAAAAGATGGATCTCCTTATCTTTCCCCCTAAACCCACCTTCCCCCTTTTCTATTTTCTTTATGTGGATAACACTATCATCTTCCCTGTTCCTCAGCTCACAATCTTGGAGTCATCTGTACTTAATTCCCCCACCCCATGTAACACCGCTTTGACCTGGTGAAAAGCGGTATATAAATACAGCTAAATAAATAAATAAAAATAAATAAAATCTTTGATTCTTCTCTCTTTCTCTGCACACATCCAACAGATAACTAAAATCTGTGTTTCTTTCTCTATAACTTCAGAGAAATTCATCTCTTCATTTCTGAACACATCACCAAGACCCTTATCCACTCTACTCACCTCCCATTTAGACTATTGCAACTTTCTCCTTCCTGGTCTTCCCCAAAGTCATCTCTGCCCCTTTCAATTCATTCAAAACTCAGCCACACGGCTAATCTTCAGTCAGTGTCACTACACTCATATAACCCCTCTTTTCAAGTCATTTAATTGGCTCCCTAACCATTTCTGCATCCAGTTCAAACTCCTACTGACCTATAAGTGCATTCATTCTTTTGCTCCTCATTACCTTTCCTCTCTTATCTCACTCTGCACCTCTCCTTGGAAACTCTGCTCATCAGGCAGATCTCTTTTATTTGTGCCCTTCTCTGCCATTGCCAACTCCAGGCTTTATTTGTTCCACCTTGCTATACCATATGTCTGGAACAGTCTAGCTGAGTCAGTGCGTCAAGCTCCATCTTTGGTCCTATTCAAATCCAGGCTAAAAGCTGAGGCTGTTTTTGGATTCCGGCCCACTTATTTTCCTGTTTAACGCCCATGTACATTATAACTATTTCCCCTTAGCTTTACCCTAGTCCCCTGGGTTTTTGATGTTTTCTGTCCTTCTGTTTTGAATAGACTGTAGACTCTATTGAGCAGGTACCTTCTCTTATGTGTATGTGTACAGTACTGCATATGCCTTGTACCGCTATACAAATAAGTAGTAGCTATAGTAATTAGGAGTGAGGTTCATTATTGTCATGGTATACACAAAACTCACCTCTGGAGACATTGCCCTTGGGGAAAAAGCTTAGATTGTGAGCAGTCTGAGGTTGGGGAAAAGCTACTGTACCTGAATGTAACTCACCTTAAAGTACTATTGGAAAGACGACAAAAGCGAAATTCAAAATCCATTAAAAAAGTAGAAAAACCCCACAAATTCCAAGAATCTGCATGAGCAAGGAATCAGTAAGGCCCAGAGTAACAGATCCTGGACAACAGAGAAAAAACCCTTTGCTTTCACTGGCAGGGAGGAACACACCCAAGTTGTGGCCAGGAGGGGCACAACTGAAGCAGCTTTTAGGAACCTGGGACCAGAGAAGATTTCTGCCGTTGCTGTTTTTTTTTTTGTTGCAGAATCTGGCTACCAACCCAGGTGCAAGGACTAAGAGGGAGGAGACTTTCATCAGGGGGAGTGACTGAAGAATTCGGGCCAAGCCCTAATGCTTAGAAGAGAGAGAAGAAAGGGCCGCATGTTTTATTTGTAGGAAGATTGCCATTCTCTTTCTCTCCCCCACCCCCCTTTACTAGTGTCCCCTGATATTCACAAGTAAGGTTCTTGGATGGTGAAAAGGGGTGGGCATCTGATTCCCAACAGGACCTATATGCTCAAAGGAGAATAAGCGGTAACAAGTTCAAGGGTATGTGGTGTCGTGCCCTCTCTGGCCAAGCGGTAGCTACTGGTATTGGAAGGCTCTGGAGGGTGGTAGTTGTGCCTTCACCGATATAAACCACAAAACACTTCTTTCCAAATTAAAGGGTTTTATTCCCCGTCCTTGCTTGGACATATAACATAAAGTAACAAAAGCAAACAGAACTTGCTTCCTTCAGCTTCCAAAACAACAAATAAATGAAAAGAACAAAACAGCTTAAATATTTCAATATGGTTCTTTCTCCTGTAGCTGACAGCACAGCTTATATCTGCTTCACTTAGAGAGAGCTGCAGCCTGTTGCTTATAGCACTAAAGCTATGACACAAACTAATTACTTATCTGAGAGAGAACTCAGGTTCAATCAAGGTCAAAGAGCAGTCCATCAATTCTGGCATATCATTTTCTTCTGCATTTTGATATTCCATTAACTCCGGCTGACTGGAAGGTTCATTCTGGACCTCAGCAGTAACGTGGGAGAATGGCTGGTTAACCTCGTCAGACAGGAAGTTCCTCTCTTCCTTAGAGCTAGTGTCTCTCTGGGAATTACCATGTATTCTAGAGTTGAGCTTTTCAGGGCACTGCCCCTGCTGGTATTTTAGAATATAGCTCAACTCCTGGTTTGCTCTGCTAGTGGGATAATTAAGGGAATTTCTCTGCCGGTTCAGGCTTCCCTTTTGTAACCCAGCTGAGCTAGATTGGAGAGCTCGTGACGGAGTTTCACAGGGAGCTGTGAGCTTACAATGACTACAAAACTCTTCAGCTTTATCTGGTAAGTAAAACCTCTTTCTTCTAGGGTTTTTAAAACCAGAAGAAGGGATATTTTCAGCCTCTAGATAGTGGGACCTTGTGTGCCTATTTCCATACCTCCAGGGTTGTCTTCTTTCATATGGCAAATCACTCTTGCATTCACTCTGTGCACTGGAACCTGCAACTGCAGTCTTCTTACGTCTCTCTGGCTCAAACACACTATCTGGCTGTTGATATCTCTCAGCTTCACTCAGGTCTTCGGTTCCCCTCTGACCTTCACGCTGGCTCTCTAGTTGCTCCAAAGCCTCATTGTCACTCTCTCTTACATTCTCATACCTGCTCCATGCTTCCCAGGGTTTTAACTGCCTTTGCTGTATTTTCTCAGAGTGTGTCTGTGGCTGCTTCAGCTCCTCTCCTCCTCTGATTGCCTGGGAGCCTATTTTATCCCAGTGTTTCCTTGCTCCACCCCCACCCAGCTGAACCCTGTCAGGTAAAGTGAATTCCCTTCCTTTGCTGGCTGGGTGTGTCCTCATTGGGCTTTTGCACGTGTTTCTAGGTTGCTCATGGTAACCATTTGACATTTCCTTGTTTACCCTGTCACTTTTTCTGTGTTCCTTTATACTGAACTGCATTTTCTCAGGTTGTTCGGGGTCTGCACTGTTACAGTGGCCACAGAGTGATATAAGGATGTAGTATAAAAATCTTTGGAAGGAGTTTTAGCATCCCTCTCTGTTCTACCCCTCTAGTGCTAAGCAGGCTTCAAGAGAGTCGGTGCTGCACGAGTGGTGTCCCGAATGGTTAGACCTGTGCTCTTGGGGAGAAGAAGAGTCCTAAGAGGTCCTGCATCCAAATGAGGGCTGGAAAGTACATGTTCTATTCCAGACTATCTGGAGTAGGAAAGTGAGAGCTGAAAGTGCTAGTTCCCAGACTCGCTGGACAAGGAAGAACCCCTAGTTTGGGGCTGGAAGGTGATTTCCCAGAACATCCTGAGTGGGTATTACAAGTCGAAAGAAAGGAAGGGAGAGAATCATTTGTGCCTTGCAATCCCTGAAAAAGCAGCAAATGAAACCAGACAAAGAGAAGCAATGTAGTCAGAGAGTAAGAGTCCAAGGAGCCTGTGGGACCCAGGAGGGAATCCAGAGGAAAGGCTGACTGATACCCCACTCAGTGCAGTGGAGATGAATAAGGAGAGAAGATCACTTCTACAGTATTTTTTGAGAGGAGATTTTCTCTTTCTCCTTCATGATTTTTGGTCATTTTATCTGAAGGAACATCTAGATAGTGGTTTTGTTCAGAGGTTGGCCTTGGCTTGCACTTTTTTAGTGTGCCTGTGGAGAAAGTGATTGGTGTAGCAGAGGAGGAAGACCAGAACCTGCAAAGGTAGGATCTTGAGAGTCCACTCTACCCCAATCCAGAAGGCTCCAGGAGCCTAGAGTTTGCCCCTGACCCACACTGTAGGCACAGTGTTCAGCTACCCAGCCATGTAGGACCCACTGCATATGAGCTCAATATATGAATGTGTGCTTCAGACATGGAAATCATGAATAGGGCTTCTAAAATGATCCCCTTAACCTTTAAATATCTACTGATAGTTATACATTTACCAGCTGTTGGTAAACATACAGTATTATTCCATTCAAAAATGGGCCCCAGCAGATGTACATTTGAAAATTCCATCTACACGTGTTCTTTTTCTCTGCCTACATGTACACGCCTTCAGGAGCACAAACAAGTATGTAACAAATTGAAACTGGGCAATTGTCAGACTGCCAATTTACCTACAGAAATGTCTTTGAAGGTTTCCCTTCCAGGGTTCAAGTCCACCACTCAATGTCAGTGTGTGATTATAAGTAGGCTGATCTAGCTAAAAGCAGGGTAAGTTTTGCCTTTTTAAAGTTCCCTCTCTATACCTGGCTAAGTTTGTATGCATGTATAACCCACAGGGACAGGAGATTGGGGTGGGCCATAGAGGTCAAGCCCCCATCAATAATTTGCCCGGCATAGACTCAGCAACTAGAGAGCTTGAGGATAGGGCTAAAGATTTGCTGGTTTGGCCCTCCAACCAAAAAGATGTTCCATTGCCAATGTCCCAGGGTTTGTGGGTTCTCTGAACTCTATTAGTTTAGTTTATTTAAAATTTTCCTATACTGAATTTGACGTTTGTTGTTGTTTTATTGTTTTCGGGGAGCATTTTCAGCAGTGGTGACCAGAACACTTTGGGGTATGTTTACTAAACTGCGGTAATCGTACATAACACGCGTTATGTAATGTTAACGATCGTAAGCGCATCATAACGCGCGTTATGCTGCGCTTACGATCGTTAACGTTACATAACGCGCGTTATGATGCGCTAACGATCGTAATGCCCCGCGGCGCGGTAAAACACCGCAGAAGGTGGAGAGAGGGCGGAGAGAAGGGGTCAATGGGCGGAGAGTGGGTGGGGAGAGGCTCCCTTCACACTAACGCGCTGATGTGAAGAGCTGAATTCCAACGCGAATGAAAACCTGCCGTTAAATGCACATTACATGGGAGAGAGACCATTTAAGCGTCAGCAATGTACAGCCCAGGCAGGGAAACCAAAAAAAGTGATAAGTGTGATACATGTGCACAGAACAAAAGGGCACATAAACACTGAAAATGACCCCAACAAACTGGAAAAAAAACATAACCAAGCTGGCCAATAGTGGTATCAATGAGAAACATCAACCCCTCCCCCCCCGAGTAAGCTCCATAGAAAAGATATAAATCATGGAAGGGTCTATACTCTGTCCCCATACAAGGTGAAAGAGCCCACAGTGAAATAGCGCTGCTCAGGGTTTCCCCCACAATCAGACAGGGTTCCTATGGCATGCACATGTCCCGCAACATCAGGGCAGGCATGTCAGAACGGCAACTGGACAGATGCCGGAGAAGGGGATACAGAGGGCCGCAGGCGGCACATGCTGTGGTGGAGCTGGGCCACAGTGCGGACTAGGGTGATGCCTAGGTGGCCCATACGAATGCTGAAACAGCGGAGCAGCCAGACAGCTACTGTTAAAGGCCCAACATGGGCACGAGCGTGTTTCCCACAGTGTCACAGGGGATAGTACCCAACAGCTACCCCCAAGGGCACGGAACATTGGCAGGCGGGGCTGGGGGGAGCGTGGACTTCTATGCAGGCACCCCTACCCCAGAACCTGCACCATAGGCAGCCGCCTATCTGCACACTGGATGGCCTGAGACTGCGCACCACCAGCACCACCAGCAGAAGGGCATGTCAGCATGGTGGCTGAGGGATACTGGTGGTGGAGGGGGCAGTGGCAGCTGCCCAGAGCAGACCGTGGCCTAGCCCTGTGTAGGTGGGTGCCGTGTACTGCAATAGACGGGCCCCGTCTGACGAACAGTCATGGTATCACCAAGGAATGTACTGGCTCTGTGACAACAAGGTGGTGCAGTGCACAAACCAGTGTATTCAGAAGCAGAGGGTCACAGGTTCAAGTCCCAGCTGTGGTTCCTGCCAACCCCGTCCCCATATTTTACCCACTACTACAACGTGCAAATACAGACAGCACCTATATTGCAGATGACGTAAACATGCCCAAGACACCTACATTTTACCCTACAGAACATGGACACCATAAACATGCACATTACCTAGAGCAGAGTCTCCCAAATGCAATCCTGGAGGGCCAAGCACCATTCCGGTTCCAAGCTGCCTCTGATAAAGATGCCTGTGCTGCATTTCTATGTGCCACCCCCATGGTATGCAGATGTATCTCATGCATATTCATGAGGGACAGCATGAAAACCCGAACATACCCCTTAGTGTTGTTGGAGGGATGAATGATGGATCTTTGGTTATGTGAAGAACCTCCTTCTATGAGTTTCTGGTGGTTTATGGAATCAAAAGCCGTTGATATGTCAACAAATATTAGGATGTATCTTCTGCTTTTTCTATACTTTTAATTATTGTGTTTGTCAAAGAGGTGAGTAAGGTTTCTGTGCTTTGATTGATTCTGAACCCATGTTGCTGGAGATCGAGGGGGTGGATGTGTAGACATCGTCTTGCAGTTGAAGTTGTACTGCTTTTTCAATTATTTTGGCTAGGAGGGAAAAGCTGGCAATGTGTCTGTAGGAGCTTGGTAATTTGGAGTCGAGTGAAGAGTTCTTTAGGATGGGTCTTATTGAGGTGTTTTTTTTAAATACTACTTACTACTATTACCATTTGTATAGTACTACAAGGCTGTATTCGGTGACAAAGACATGCATTGTGTACCTTTGAGTCAATGCTGACTCCTAGAGACCCAGCACCTCCTGGGTTTTCTTGGTAGTGTGATCAGAAGTAGATTGCCAGGCTTTTTGTCTGAGGAAATGTAGGGTTAAGGGACTTACCCAAGATGTGCTAGTGAAAATCAAACGCTGGTCTCTTGGTTATAAACCCAGTGCTCTAACCATTATACTACTCCTCCACTCTGCATTCAGTAACACCTGGCTAAATTTATGCAGACAGGTCTATTCACAGAAAATGCCCTAAATCTATCAGTATAAAATTTATGCAGGGAAATGTAGCTGGAAATCTAGTGACATTTTTAACAGGATAAGAGCTGTTGAATATCTTAATAAAGATAACCAAGCAAATGTATCCAATCGGTAGGTTCCGGATATCACCATGTTAACATCCCTGTGCCCAAATCTGTGCCCTTAAATCCGCATCACAGTACCTTTGTGATTTTTCACCTATAGCAGACGTGCACAAATTCACTCCTTTTGAGAGTTGCAAGCAGTTCAGGCTTTCAGGATATTCCTAATGAATATGGCTGAGTTAATAAGCATGCTGATCTATCTGATGCATATTTATTAGGGATATCTTAACAACTTAACTTGTTCCTCCAGTTTAGTCCTCCACCTCTGGGTTGTGTACCTCCTCCTGCAGCTTGGAGACTGGGTGTGTCAAAAACGTGACATCACTGGATGTAGTTTGCTGGTCTCTCCCATCAGCCCCAGTGTGTCCAGTCTCCATGCAGCAGGAGGACGTAGTGAGCCTAGGTGCTGGGCTCACTTGAGAAACAGATAAGGAGCGGTTAGAGTTGCACTAGAGTAGATTTATCTTTGATTTGGCTTAATTTAAATTTTTATTAATTTGGTTACTGTGACTTTATAAAAAAAAAAAAGAAAAGGGTTTGTTTGCTTGTGCCGGTTCCTGCCTGCCCTTTCATAGTCTTACTACCTGTTCACTTCATGCCCGTCTCAGATCTCTCCTCCTTGCAAGTACGGAGGAGAGCTCTGCAGCAAAGAACAGCAGTGTGTAGTTGGTGATCGGGGCAGCCGCGATCCTGTGGTGTCTGTGTGCTGACTGATGGGAAGCTCATCTGACGGCTCTTCACTCATTTTGCGGCTGAGCAGAGCTGCTCGGGCTGGAGCTCCGTGGCAGCGGGAGAATGCAATCAGACTGCTGGGACTGAAAAGGTATGGTGTTTGGGGCAGAAGAGCAGGCCGGCAAGCGGGGAGAGGGCCGGAGACGTGAAGGGAGAGTCTCGGCTATTTTTGCGCCATGTTCCTTGGTCAGGCAGCAGTGGCCGTTTTGGCATTGTGTTTGCCACATGGCCTGCAGTGATACTGGGGATCGCAACATAAGGGA
This sequence comes from Ichthyophis bannanicus, assembly GCA_033557465.1. Classification (NCBI taxonomy): domain Eukaryota; kingdom Metazoa; phylum Chordata; class Amphibia; order Gymnophiona; family Ichthyophiidae; genus Ichthyophis; species Ichthyophis bannanicus. Next base: position 45,223,427 of record CM066046.1, read on the forward strand.
TTTGAGCCCCGCTATCCCTCCCAATCATCTCTGCACTTATTTGCATTTAGGTTTTTATTAATTTGGGTTATTTTGGGGGGGATTAACTTCTCATTATAGTTACTGGAAGGTAGCTTAGATTGGGGTCTTGGATTAGGCCTCAGATTCGCTTTGACTTTGGTTAGCGTTAGTTCAGCCCTAGTTTTCTTGGGGTCTTGCCTGTACTTTAAAAAAAAAGAGAGATTTATTTATTTCTGTGTTATTGACCACTTGAGAGCGCCTCAGGGGGCTGTAGCCCATGGCATCCCATCCTCTATGTGTGGTATGTGGTACCCGTAGAGGTGCTATCGATGACTCTGGAATCTGCCAGGGCTGCCTGGCAGTTTCTACCAGCGTAGAGCAGCAGATGGAGGATAAGTTAGGACAGGAACCCCATGATGCATTGGCTGGAACCGAGGGAGAGCATCCCTGGCCACTCAACCAGGAACTAGTCAGGGCGCTCAAGTCGGGCTGTCAGGTGCGATGGCGACGGTGGAAGCGGGGCCGCAACCTGGAGATTTCTGTCCGGACTTCATCTTAATAATGCATCAAGCATTCTGTTTGAGATGGCAGGGGAAATTGCCGGATCCCCTGCCACTCTCTACTCCGCTTCAGCAATCCGTAATAGCGGGAGTTAGTAGCGAGGCCCCGAGGCCTCCCAAAATATCACGGCCTCGGGAACCTTTGCCTTCAGATTTGGAGTGGCAAGAGATGGATGAGGCGCTGGTAGACCTCGAAGCAGGAATGGAGGATTTGGAAGAAGGAGAGATCCCTGAACTGGAGGATCAGGCAAAAATTATTCGGGAATTCTGGAAGGATGAGCTGACGGCACTGATCACGGAATCCCTTCAGACACTACATCTAGCTACAGAGCAACCTACAGAGGAAGAAAGTGGTGAAGATCCTATCATTCACGCCGTGAGGCAAACCCATGTGATGTTTCCCGTTCATCGAGTGGTAGACCGGATGATACAGGACGAGTGGGACCAACCAGAAACAGGGCTGAGAGGAATTACCACTATGAATAGGCTGTATTCCTTAGCGGATAAAGACAAGGAAAAGTTCCGGTCTCCGCGAATTGATGCGGCTGTCTCCGCGGTAACTAAGAAGACCACTATTCCGGTGGAAAGTAGTACGGCCTTGAAGGATGCGCAGGACAGAAAAGTGAATGGATTATTGAAACAATCCTTTGAAGCCAACGCTACGTCTTGCAGGCTTCCATTTGTGGAGCATGGGTGGCAAGAGCATGCCTCAGATGGTCCCAACGTTTGTGGCAGTCTTCTCATCTGGAGCAGGAAAGTCTGCATGAGCTGGATCGGCTAGAGTCGGGATCGGCTTATTTTGCGGATGTGCATTATGACCTGATCAGAGCACTAGCTAATAGTATGGCCTCTTTGGTGGCTGCACGCAGATCCATGTGGTTGAGAAACTGGGCGGCCGATGGCTCCTCTAAATCGTGCCTCAGTAAGCTCCCGTTTAAAGGAAGGTTGTTGTTTGGAGAAGACCTTAAGAAGTTGGTTAAGGAGTTAGGAGAGTTGAAAGGAGGAAGACTTCCAGAGGATAAGCCTAGGCTGGGAAAGTCTTCACCGACCTTTCCGGGTCCAGTATAGAGATTTTTGAAGATTCCAAACTTCTCGATTGGGGGGGTTTCCAGAGAGGAAGATTTGCTCCTAGAGCCCAGGGATTTCGTGGGTTTCATGGGGCAAGCAGAGATTTTACAACAGCTTCTGCAGCAACTTCTTGGAAACTGCAATGAAGTGAGGCGGGTCCCGGTGGGAAGCTAACCGATAGGCGGGCAACTTCGGAGTTTCTTCCTGCCTGGACCCAAATTACATCCGATCAGTGGGTCTTAGAAATAATTTGCGAAAGTTATGCACTGGAATTTGCAAAACCAGTTTGAGATTCATTTGTAATGTCTCCCTGCATAGGTCAACAGAAAACCCCGGTGGTCCACTGTACACTAAATTGGCTATTGCAACTGGGAGCGGTCGCGCCGGTACTGATTGGAGAATACGGCACGGGACAATACTCAATTTATTTTGTGGTACCAAAGAAAGACGGAACTCTACATCTGATCTTGGACCTCAAAGGGGTGAACCGTTGCCTTCTAGTACCGCATTTCAGGATGGAAACGTTAAGGTCGGTCATTGTAGCGGTGCGCCAAGGGGAGTTCCTGACATCCCTCCATCTTACAGAGGCGTATTTATACATCCCTATCAGAGCAGCTCATCAGTAGTTCCTGTGCTTTGCTCTGCCTTGGGGGCATTATCAGTTCCAAGTGTTGCCCTTCGGTTTGGCGACGGCGCCGCAAACCTTCACCAAGATCATGGTGGTAGTGGCGGCGGCGTTGCAGAAGAAAGGGATTCTCATTCATCCTTATCTAGACGATTGGTTAATTCGAGCAAAATCCAAGACAGGGAGTGTTCAAGTTACAGCTCAGGTGGTGAAGTTCTTGCAGAGTCTTGGCTGGGTGGTCAATCAGACCAAGAGCCGCTTGGTGCCGTCTCAGGATCTCGAGTATCTGGGGATGCGGTTCCACACTCAGAAGGGCGTAGTGTTTCTACTGGATCGGCAGATTCAAGCCCTTCGGCAATTGCTATGCAAGTTCTGAGTCACTCAGGCGCCTTCGGCATGGAGTTATCTCCAATTGCTAGGAACAATGGCGACGACCTTGGAAGCAGTGCCAGGGACTGGGTATCATATGCGACTGCTACAGCGGGCGCTGCTTCGACGTTGGTCCTATCAGTGTGACTCATTAAACAAATGACTTCTCTGTCCCCTCAGGGTCCGGCAGTCACTGCGCTGGTGGCTGGTGCCGGAATCGTTGGAAGCCGGGATGCCTTTGGAGCAGCCAGAGTGGCTCCCATTGTTGACAGACGTGAGTCTCGCAGGATGGGGAGCACATTGCGGAGAGTTCTTCATGCAAGGCACTTGGTCTGTTCCAGAGAGCATATGGCCAATCAACCGGCTGGAGCTTAGAGTGGTTTTTCTTGCACTGCAAACATTCGATGCGACAGTGATGGGACAAGCGGTGCGAGTGCTGTCGGACAACTCCGCAATGGTGGCCTACATCAATCGACAGGATGGCACAGGAAGTGCAGCCATGGAGGAAGAGACAGAGGCACTGTTTGCTTAGGTAGAGTTGCGAATACCAGCGATTTCGGCAGCGCACATTGCAGGGAAAGAAAATGTGATGGCGGATTTTCTCAGCAGGGTCCAAGTGGATGTGGGAGAATGGGAATTGCATCCAGACGTGTTTGCACAAGTAGTTCGCAGGTAGGGTATGCTGATCATGGATCTAATGGTGACCTTTCAGTCAGCAAAAGTGAGTCGCTTCTTCAGCAGATGACAAGAGAGGATGTCAGAGGGGATCGACGCGCTAATGCAACGTTGGCCGATGACAGGTCTTCTTTATGTATTTACTCCGTGGGCGCTCATAGGACGGGTGGTACAGCGTATCGAGGCTCATCGGGTAAGAGTGCTGTTGGTGGCGCTGGACTGGCCAAGATGGCCGTGGTATGCAGATCTCATCTGGCTGCTCGACGGGGAGCCTTGGAGGTTGCCGGCCGGCAGAAAATCTATTACTACAAAGTCCACTGCGGATGCCTCAAGTGGATCGGTTCTCGCTTACGGTTTAGCCATTGAAAGGGCAAGGCTTAAAAAGAAAGGTTACTTGGGGGCAGTCATCGCGACCTTGCTTCGAGCTAGGAAAAAGTCTACTTCACTGATGTATGTTCGCATATGGCATTTTTTTTAAGGATTGTTGCTCGGGAAGACAAGTGCGCACAGCTACAGGTTCAGTTTCTTTGATTTTAAGTTTTCTGCAAGAAGGATTTGATAAGGGTCTAGCGGCCAGTTCCTTAAGAGTGCAGTTGGTAGCCCTTTCTTGCTATAGAGGCAAAGTTCAAGGAGTAGCTCTCGGTGCACATACAGATGTATTATGTTTTCTTAAAGTGGTGTCTAGAATGCGACCCTCTCCTAGGATTGTGGTTACGCCGTGGGACCTCAATTTGGTTTTAGGAGCGTTAGCCAAGGAACCCTTTGAGCCATTACACAGGGCGTTGGTTATAGATTTAACCCTGAAGACGGTCTTTTTGGTGGCCATTTGTTCGGCGAGGCGGATTTCGGAATTGCAGGCATTGTCAAGTAGAGAACCGGTTTGTCCTTTTCTAGGGAAAAGGTGGTACTGCGTCCAGTTCCTTCCTTTTTGCCTAAGGTAGTTTCTCTGTTTCATCTGAATCAGACGGTTTCGCTTCCAGTGCTAGGTTCGTTGGAGAGAAATGTTGCGGACAGGGGCTTGCATCACTTAGACATAAAGCATGTGCTGCGACAGTATTTGAAGGTATCAGAGTCATTTTGCAAATCAGATCATTTATTTGTCTTGTTCGGAGGTTCCCATAAAGGGGAGGCAGCGGCAAAGGCATCCATTTCCAGATGGATTAAAGAGGCGATTGCTTCAGCATATCTTCTGTGTGGCCGAGCGGTGCCAACAGGATTACTCTACTAGAGCGCAAGCAACTTTGTGGGCAGAACACAGTTTGGTTCTGCCTGGGGAAATTTGTAGGGCGGCCACTTGGTCGTCTCTTCATACTTTCAGTGAACACTATCGCCTGGATGTGTTGGCAGCGAATGATGCCGTGTTCGGGTCGGCAGTGTTACAAGCTGGCTGGAAAGGTCCCTCCCAATGATTACTGCTCTGTTACATCCCAGAGGTGGAGGACTAAACTGGAGGAATGATAAGGAAATGCAAATGACACTTACCTGGTAATTGTTGTTCCTTTAGGAACTCCAGTTTAGTCCTCATTCCCGCCCGGGTTTGGGTACTCAGCAGTGAGGTTTCAGTTGGGAGAGGTGTTCCATTACCGGTAGGTATACTTATTGATATAATTTATTATCCTTTGTTGCTCTTCTGGTCTATTAGTCTGTATAACGAGAAAGGAAAGGAAGCGGTACAAGGAAAAAGTACTTTTCTCTATAGAGAAATTCCATGGTATATGGTTAGTTAATGTAAGTTCAATTTCTTCTTAAAGTTAAAATGAATAAAATAGCTACTTATTTGTTGCTCCTTTGAGTATGCTTTGTCAATATTTCACTGGGGCCGATGGGAGAGACCAGCAGACTACATCCAGTGATGTCACGTTTTTGACATGCCCAGTCTCCAAGCCGCAGGAGGAGGTACGCAACCCAGAGGTGGAGGACTAAACTGGAGCTCCTAAAGGAACAACAATTACCAGGTAAGTGTAATTTGCATTTTGTGGCACTCAAGGACTGAACCTGTGTGTTCCTGATCTATAATATTGTGCATACTGACAACTGTCTGCAGGTAATGAAATGGATTGTTACTGATAACAGGTAGCATCTGCACAATAACTGATTTAATAGAAAATGGAAAAGGTTACCTGAGGCCAAACTTTTCTCTCCCCAGCAAAGGATAAATTAGGAGGGCATTTAAAAGTAACAACATTTTTCCTGTCACCTTTAAAATATATCCAAAATCCATGCTCACTGAAGCATGAGAATCAGTCACTTACTGAGAATGGAAAACACAATTTATTTTGCCTCAAGGCATTGGAGCAATTCACTCTCAGTAAGAGAACCTCAAGGTTAAGTGTAAATGCTGAATAAAGGGGCCTCAAGTGAGGACAGTGAAGGACCACACTGTCTCCTTTAGACTAACCTGGGTAAATTTATAGATAGATAGATGATACTACAGTGGAGAATAAGTGACCAGCAGTCATGACTGGAACTTGACTCTAGGAGTCAGGAAAACGTCTGACTTAATCTTTGACAATGGGATGTGCCTTGAGGTTTCAATGCGCTTGCACAGCTTGACAGTATGGCAACAAACCACAAATGGAATGATAGAGAGTAGAGGGATGGCTTCCAGCAGAAGCCACTGTGAGTGCAGAGGAAGGAGGAAAGGCAAGGGACCAGTGTCAGTGATTCAGTGGATGGAGGAAGGATTAAAAAGAAGTATATGCTGTGGAAGAAGGTAAGGAGTGGTAAAGGGAGCAGCTGGAGAGATGGGAACTGGAAAGGGAGAGACAGGGGCAAGATGCTGGGGGAGCTAGGACTACAGGTGGGAGAATCAATGCGGAGGAATTAGGTAGGTGGAAGATGCAAAGGAGTGGGAGGCAGAGAGGAAGGTGCATTGGAAGGGAAAGAGTGAGAGGCATTGGGGATGGATGCTTGAGAAAGGGATACAGTAATAAGAGAGGAGGACAGATGCAGGGGAATGGGGAGTTAAGTAGGAGACATGCTGGGGACTGGGAGAGCAGGGACGGAGTTAATTGGGAGTTGGGGATTGGGTATGAGAAAAGATTCAAGACTTTGGTACATATTGGATAGGTTAGGGAGAATGAGGATTGCTGCTTGGGTAGGGGAAGAATGGAGTGGAGTTTGAAGAGGGACTCAGTGATTAAGACAGTGGGAACTAAGTGAATGGGCATAGAGGATAAGAGTAGGGATGGGTTAGATGGGGTGAGGAAAGATGGGAAGGATTGTGAGTCACTAGAAAAGGGCAGAGGAAGGTTGGGTCTTTGAAGGGGGAAAGGCAGAGATGAAATAGAGGAGATGAAAGGGGGAATGGGAGACTAGATAGGGCCTGGAGATGGGAAGCCATGAGTGATAGCGAAGGAGCAGAGACTTGAGAGATGATGAGAGACAGTGGAAGGTAAAGGAAGACTTGAGACAAGGTGAATACAGAGAGTAGAAATGGGGGAATAGAGAGTGATGAAAGTTGAGAGGGGGGTAGGAGACTTGGAAAGAAATCAAAGAGAGAGGGGGGAATGGAAGGACTGGGAATGTAAGAGTGAGAGATGGAAAACAGGTAGGATAGAAGTGAAAGAGGGAGACTGAAGACTGGAGGGGGAGAGAAAAGAGAGAAGGATGAGTAAAATCCTGTTATGGGAGTATAGAGAGGCAGAAAGGAGATGGAAGGGAAAATCATTCTTAGAGATAGAGGTAAAGGAGAAAGGAAAGAAGAGAGAAGAAAGAGAAAATGGAAAAGTAACCCTGTCACATAGCAGAAGACCAACAAGTGGAAAAGACAGTAACAGGGACAACCCAACCCTGTTAGAAAAATAAAATGATCAGATGCAAAAATTATACAACACCCCCCCCCCCCCCCCCCCATTTTAATTTGAGATGTTAGTGACTGGGAACATGCAACTTTGGCAACTGATAATTTCTTATAGTATTCCTTTTGCTTGGTACAGGAGGAAATGCATCATCCTCAATGTTCAGCAGTTCACTGTCTGATTTCTTAGGGTTTCCACAACATTATTTTGTCTGCATATTTCTGTTGCTTGTTTGTCATCCCATATTCTGTTTTAGGTAACTGTCGATTGTGTTCTGCATGTGAGACTGAGGCACAGTATTTATGCCAACATGTATTTTCAGTGGATGGATCTGTAATAGTCCAATTTGTTGTTTTCACAGTAGGAAGTATTAGGGATGTGCATTCATTAGTTTGTTAGTGTACTGTACCTTAACATATTTAGGGGTATGTTTACTAAACCCTCTTAACGTGCGCGCCGCGTTAGTCTGCAGGATGCCATAAAAGGAGTGGGCGGTCCGGTCAAAAGTAGCAAAACAGGATTAGCGCGCACTGCGCTGCATGCTCTTGTGTGCCGTGCACATTAGCGCACGAGAAACGTGCGCGAAAAGCATAAGCAGGTGCGCTGATGTGCAAACAGAGGACCAGGGCTACAGTACAATGGTGAAGACACTGACAAATGGTGCAGGAGTCATGGGTTCAATCCCCCACTGTGCCCAATGAATTAGGCTGGCTGAGGCACTACCATTTATGTGTAATATTGCATTATGAGGCTTTTTAATTTTATTTTAATTACTGCTGCTAGCAAACGCACTCTCAAAGCGCTGTAACATAAGGTGCTGCATAAGGCACCCCATAAGGTACCCCAGAGGGCACATTTTAAAGTGCACTGTCCACCACGGCACCCTACAATGTTGCTTAAAGGGTGGCCTATAGGGCGCCATATAGGGTGCCCTATGAGGCACGGCAAGGTCATAGCACTGTTTTTGATGGCAGCACTGTGCATTTAAACGCATGAAAATCTTAAGTAGGTGCGCTGACATGCAAGGAGGAACAGCAGTGTAGCACAATGGTTAAGGCACTGACTGATGATACAAGGGTCATGAGTTTGATCCCCAGTGTGCCTAATACTTAAGGCTGGCTGAGGCATCAGCTTTGACATGTAAGTATTGTTTCCTGCAGCACTTTATCTGTATTTTATTAATTGCTGCCAGCAAACACACCCTCACGTGCCGTAACCTAAGGTGCTGCATAAGGCACCCTATAAGGCACTCCATAGGGCACATTATAAAGTGCACTGTCCACCACGGCACCCTATAATGTCCCCTATAGGGCACCCTATAAGTCGCTCCATAGGATACTGTATAGTGCACCTTATATGGACGTTAACCATAAGGTGCCCTATAGGGCGCCCTATAAAGTGCCCTCTGAGGCACCTTATGGGTACAGTACGCTGAGGGTGTTTTTGCTGGCAGCACTAATGTACATTAAAAATAGATAATGCTTTGGACAGCCCTATCAAATAACCCCACTGTGGGTTTGAACCCATGACCTCTGGCTCCACAGGCAGTGAAGTAACCAGTGGACTACAGCTCTATAGCTGCTAGCAAGCCCCTGGCTGGCTGGCTGCAGAAGGACTGCACATCACCACACAAACAGTCTGCTGTGGTCACCAGGATAGGGTTAGCCCACCCGTACCCATAATGCACTGCACATGCAAATCAGCCATCTACAGATGAACACAAGATGGGGCATGCACCCCCACAGCACCTCGGCCTGGTAGGGGGACTGACCATGTGTGGTACTGGCACAGAGTAGCTACACACCGTCACATGGTGCCGGTACTGCACTCACCCTGAGGGTGAGGTGGGGCGCCCAGCACCAGGTCCCCAGCAGTGCTAATGTGTGAGATAGGTAGTTTCTGCAGACACACCTTGGATATATCTGTATGTCTCAGTCAGGTGTAGCCCCTATGGACCCCTAGGAGGATTATGTACCACCACACTCCTCTTCCTTCAGGGCTGAGGGTGGTAAACAGGATCTCCCACCAACAGATCCACATTCTACCTCCCTGCAATGGTGGCAGTAGAGGAGACCATCAACACCTATCCTGCTGGGGAACAGATACCCTACAGGGCAGTCAATGCAGCTCTGTACACATCCATAACACAATAGCAGTCAGACATTAGGCCTGGATATGCTAAGCTGCACCCCACCCCTATCTGATATTCTCCTGCAGCAAGCCTTCAGCTGCTGCAAGGCGCTCCATCAAGACACATACCAGCTGCAGACAGTCTGCTAGCTAGTCCATAGTGCATGTTCCTGGCGGAAATGCGTGCACTCAGAACTGGGATGTCAACATACACAACAAGCAGATAAGTCAGTGACTGGGCCCCAAAAGAAAACCCATAAATATCACATGAAAGAAATACTATGTAGCACTATGGGGGAGCCTAGCCATGCTGTGGTCACTGCACAGTCAGGGTGAGAGTGATCTACCAGCAGAACATGCTGTGGCCGGGCACTACAATGTCCCAGCCAGTGCCCTATACCCTGTGCAGATGTATCCTGGCCAGGCCACCCTGTCCAGGCTATACCCATGGTACCTTGCTCCTCATTATGCACATTGGCAGGCCAATACTGGCAACAGTGCTGGCAGTGTGGGCTGTGGAGGGTGCTTGCAGCCACCACACACTGGATAGACAGACACACACTCCCACACCTATGTCAGCATTGTGCTACTATAGAGGAGTTTAGCAGCCCTGGCCACCACACCAGTCCTGGGCACAGTGCAGGCATGGATATGGTACGCAATACTGTTGGGGGTCACTCCCCAGGGTGGTAAACACTGTCAGAGACCAGACCTGAAGCACACTCCACAGACATCAGAAAGGTTGCTATGATGGAGCTCAATCATCAAACTGTGCTTAACATAGGAATTGCTATCTGCCAGTAATCATAGCAACCTTTTGATAGCTGTGTACCGTATACCCAGGTGTAGGGTGGCATTGCTAAGATATGCAAGTGCTAGTATTGGGAGATGCACGCAGGGCCCAATGTCCTGCCTCTCCAGGAGACATTGGCTAATGGAGCCTGTGGGTGTGGGTGTGTCTGCCCCTGTTGGCTGCTGCTTTACAGCAGAGGTTCCCAACTCCAGTCCTGGTGTGCCAAACACTGTTCGGGTTTTCATGCTGTCCCTCATGAATATGCATGAGATACATCTGCATACTATGGGGGTGGTGCATAGATATGCAGCACAGGCATCTTTATTAGAGGCCGCATGGAACCTGAATGGTGTTTGGCCCTCCAGGACTGCATTTGGGAGACTCTGCTCTAGGTAATGCGCCTGTTTATGGTGTCTTTGCTCTGTAGGGTAAAATGTAGGTGTTTTGGGTATGTTTACATCATCTGCAATAAATGTTCTGTCTGTATTAGCACATTGTAGTAGTGGGTAATATATGGGGACTGGGTTGGCAGGCACCATAGATGGGACTTGAACCTGTGACCTTCTGCCTCCAAACACGCTGGTTGTGTGCACTGCACCACCGTGTTGCCACAGAGACAGTGCATTCCCTGGTCATATCATGACTGTTTGTCCGGCAGGGCCTGTCTGTTGCAGTGCATGGCACCCACCTACACAGGGCTAGGCCATGGTCTGCTCTGGGCAGCTGCCACTGCCCCCCTCCACCACCAGTACCCCTCTGCCACCATGCTGACATGCCCTTCTGCTGGTGGTGCTGGTGGTGTGCAGTCTCAAGCCATCCAGTGTGCAGGTAGGCGGCTGCCTATGGTGCGTGTTCTGGGGTAGGGGTGCCTGCATAGGCGTCCACGCTTCCCCCCACACCGCCTGCCAATGTTCTGTGCCATTGGGGATACCTGCTGGGTACTATCCCCTGTGACACTGTGATAAACACTCTCATGCCCATGTTGGGCCCTCATCAGTTGCTGTCTGGCTGCTGTTCAGTTTCAGCATTCCTAAGTGCCACCTAGGCATCTGCCTAGTCCGCACTGTGCCCCAGCTGCACCACAGCATGTGCCGCCTGCAGCCCTCTGTATCCCCTTTCCCAGCATCTGTCCAGTTGCCCATTCTGACATGCCCGCCCTGCTGTTGTGGAACATGTGCATGCCATAGGTAACCTGTCCAATGGAGAGGGAAACCCTGATCAGTGCTATTTCACTGTGGGATCATTCACCTTGTATGGGGACGGAGCGGACCCTTCCAAAATTCATATTTATTTTTTGGGGCTTTCTTGGGAGTGTTTTTTGATGTTTCCCATTACTATCACTATTGCCCAGCTTGATTATGATTTTTTTTTATTTTGTTGGGGTCATTTTCAATGTTTATTTGCACTTTTGTTCCGTGCACATGTATCACACTTATCACTTTTTTTGTAGGTTTCCCTGGTTTTGCTGTACATTGCTGACAGAAATGGTTTCTTTTCACTTTAAATCGGCTCTAACGCGAGGTTTTCACTTGCGTTAGTTTTGGCCTCAAATTTCACATCGTTAGTGTGCGGAGAGCCTCTCCCCTCCCACTCTCCACCCATTGACCCCTTCTCTCCGCCCCTGGGGAGCCTTCCTCAGCCCTCCAGGAGCCTTTCCCCGCCTTCAGCGCTCATTTGTGCCACTGCGCGCGTGAGCGCACACTAAAGCACATTTGTGCCCCATAAAGCGTCATTAGCGTGCGCTAAGGTACCTTAGCATGCGATAATTGCACAGCGTGCACGTTAAGAAGGTTTAGTAAACATACCCCTTAGTGTTTGCCAAATAGATATAACATACATTAATCAACTTAGCATGTTTAATTTGTCGATTTGTGTGCCTTAAATCTATTTGGTGTGCTTTAGAAATTTGCTGTTAAAATGAATGTATCTTTATATATTTGTCTTTATAAAATACCAGTGTAAATTTATTTGGCTGTGCTTTTATACCGCTTTTCACAGAGGTCAAAGCGGTGTACATAAAACTTTAATAGGTTAAACAACATTTACATAGAATAAGGTGATGCACATAGAACTTGGAAGTTAAACAGATTAAACAATGTTACAGAGAACAGTGACTTTGTACATTATCTTTAACATAGGCATGTTGCCGTAGAACAATTTACAAAGCATTCTTTGTTGTGGGGGTGGGGGGAGGATGGGGACTGGGGAGGGTTAGGGGGTGGGGTGAAAGTGTAGGGCGAACAGGTGGGTTTTGAGGAGCTTGCAGAAAGTGAGTAGGTCTTTGGTGTTCCTTATTGTGTTGGGGAGGGAGTTACTGATTGTGGGGGCATAAAGCTCAAAAGATCTTGCACAAGTCTGTTGAGTGCTTTTAATTTTTACTTGGAGAGTGGCTACGGTGTCTCTAGTGGTGTGTCTATGGGACCTGTTTGTTTGGGGTAGTCCAATAAGGGTTTTACAGTGGGAGAATGATAAGTTGTTGAAGTTTTGAATATCAATAATAGTATTTTGTATTCTATTCTTCATTGTAGTGTAAGCCAGTGCAGGTGATTGAGGTTGGGGATGATGTGGTCATATCTGGAGTCTCCTTGGGTGATCTGGGCTGTCATGTGGAGGGCAGTTTGAAGAGGGAAGAGAATCAAATGAGGTATTCCGTAGTAGATGGACTTGCAGTAGTCAACATGTGGCATGATCAGAGCTTGTAGGGAAGAGCGGAAGTCGGTTGGGGTGAGTAGCGGTTGGAGATGCTGTAGAGTTCGGGTTTTGTAGAATATTGCCTCTGCAGTGTTCGTTACTTGGGGCTTCAGGGAGAGGTGATCGTCTAGAATGATTCATGACAGTTTTGGATTTCATTGTGGTTGAGGGTGATGGATGTTGGTGGGGTGAATGTGTCGTTCTTTGTGATGAATAAGAATAAATCTACTACTACTACTATTAATTATTTGTATGGTTTATGTAGGCATATGTAGCGCTGTACAGACACATATAAAAGCCATTCTCTGCTCATCAGAGCTTATAATCTAATCAAGACAGACAGTACAATAGATGAGAATAAGGGTACAGTAGGGAAAGATAATGAGACAGAAGGAAAACAAAAGATTAAGATCCAAAAGCAGCTTAAAAGAGGTGAGCCTTTGAAAAGGAGGAGAGATGAAACCTGACATAAAGATACAGGTAGTTTGTTCCAGGCATAAGGAGCAGCAAGGTGAAAGGATCAAAGTCTGGAGTTGGCAGTGAAGAGAAGAGCATAGAGAGAAGAAAGCCAAAGGAAGAGTGGAGTTCACAAGGAGGGGTGTAGGGAGAGAGGAGGGAGGAGGGAGGAAAGGAAGTAAGGAGCAACAGAATGAATGCATTTATAGGTCAGAAGAAGTTTGTGTTGGATGTGGAAATGGAAGGGAAGCCAATGAAGTGATTTAAGAAGAGGGGTTATATGAGTATAATGAAACTGGCGGAAGATTAGCCGCGCAGCAGAGTTTTGAACTGACAGAAGGGGAGAAAGATGACTCAGAGGGAGACCAAACAAGGAGGAGGTTGCAATAATCTCAGTGAGAAGTGATTAAAGAGTTGATAAGTATTTTAGTAGTGTATTCAGAAAGGAAAGGGAGAATTTTGTTAATATTATAGAGAAAGAAATAACAAGTTTTTGTTATCTGTTGGATATGTGTGGAGAAGGAGAGGGAGGAGTCAAGATGACCCCAAGGTTACAGGCTGAGGAAACAGGAAGCAGAAGAGTGTTATCAACAGAGATAGAGAAGGGATGAAGGGGGGAAGAGGGTATAGGGGGAAAAATAAGAAGTTCAGTTTTGGCCATGTTCAATTTCAAATGGAAGTGAGACACCCAGGCAGCGATGTCAGATAGGCAGGCAGATATATGGGCTTGGAGTGTAAGAGAAATATCAGCTGTTGACAGACAGATTTGAGAATCATCTTCATAAAAATGATATTGAAAACCATAGGAGAAGATGAGAGCATCAAGAGACTGGGTAAAACGAGAGAAAAGGAGAGGGCCTAGAACAGACCCTTGGGGTACACCAACTAAGAGAGGTATAGCAGTAGAGGAGGAACCACCAGAACAGGACACTGAAAGAGTGCTGAGAGAGATAAGAAGAGAACCAGGGCAGTACAGAACTCCTGAAACCAAGTAAGGACAATGTATCGAGGAGAAGGTGTAGGTCAACAGTGTTAAAAGCAGCAGAAAGGTCAGAGGAAATGACGTCATCCAGCTAGATGGCAGCTTGAAGACGGAGCTCCGTCGAGTTTATTGAGAAAGCCTGCACAAAAGTGATCCATACACAGTGATAAACCCGGAAAACAGCCGTGGGAGCAGGGTGAGCGGTGCGGTGATGTCGGGACCGAGAAAGAGCACCACTGACCTAAAAACTTATGCCTTCAAAGCCTCCAGTGGGAGCACCGCCGGCAAAGCAAAAATGGCGGCAGTGGCGGTCGGGACCGCGGAGGAGGCGGGTAGCACCCGGGAAGATACGGGACCCCGCGGGTCCGAGCTGGAGACCTTCAAAGGAGAATTGAGGGGCTGGTTTGAAGCCCTGAGGCAAGACCTGGCGCTCTTTAAGGCAGAGGCCCAAAACTGGATGGCAGAGTTAAAGGAGGAAGTGAAGGAGGTGGGCCAGCGGCTGGTGGAAGTCGAGAGCAAAGTGGAGGAACATGAGGACACGTTATGGGACTTGCAAGGAAAAATGGACTGAGTATTGTGTGAGCAAGAGGACTTGTGGACTAAATTAGAGGACCTAGAGAATAGGTCACGGCGCTCAAATGTGCGCATCCGGGGCCTCCCAGAAAGCAAGGAGCAGGAGGACTGCATGATCATGGTGGTGCAGATTGGCAAGCGGATTTTGGAACAAGCAGGGGTGGACAGTGCTGGACTGTGTTGGAGTGTGGATCGGGCGCATCGGGCACTGGGCCCCAGAAGGGATGATCGCCCGTGGGACATTATAGCATGTTTTCACAAATATCATACAAAAGATCTAGTGATGTCTGCTGCACGCAAACTTCCTGAGGTGAAATGGGATAACCACAAGATTGAGCTGTTTGCTGATTTATCAGCTATCACTATGCGCAAACGCAGAGCCCTGTCTGGTTTAACAACAAGGCTGCGGGAAGAGAATATTCGCTATAGATGGACCTTCCCTTTTGGTTTGATGTTCAGTGTGGAGGGAGTGGCGTCCCACGTGCGGTCTGTGGCCGATGCTACGGCAGCCATGCAGAAAGCAGGATGGTTGGACAAAGTAAGTTCCTTGAGCCCCCCACGAGAGCAGCAGCAACCAGATGCGGGACGCTGGAGGAGGGTCTCCTTGGGGGACAAACGTCTGCGAAAGCCAAAGAAGACCGTGGCTAGTGCGTAAGAACGCAAATGAAAATGGACTCTGTTCCTGGACTTATATATGGTTTTCCTGTGGATATTAGGGGTAATGTTGGTTAGGGTCGTGAAATTGTGAGTGTGTGTTTTTGAGTTGTGTGGCGGGTGGGAATGTATTGGGTAAGATTACTATGCTATCTGGGGTGATGTCATGCCTTGTAGCGCTTAGATGGGGAGAGAGGAGGTGATAGGGGGGATAGGGGTGGGGGGAGGGAGGGACGGGGGGTTTGGGGGGGGAGGGGAGGGGGGGGAGGGTAGAAGGGGGGTTGCCTGCCACGGGTCCACCAGTCTTAGGATCTCTAGTTATACGGGATCATGGCTGAATTACGTGTTTTAACACTGAATGTTCGGGGATTGAACTCCCCAATTAAGCGACAGTGTCTGTTTAAAGAATGTATGAGGCTGAGGGGAGATATTATTTTTCTCCAAGAAACGCACTTAAAGAAGGGAGAGGAGTGGAGGATGCAACATAAAAAGTTCCCCGGACTGTGGTTTGCTTCCAATACGGTGGAAGTGAAAAAGGGGGGCGTGGGGATATTGTTACATGAGAACTTAAGATATAATTTGGGAGAGGTCCTCAGAGATAGAGCGGGCCATTTTATGCTTATTAAGCTCCAGATTCGGGGTAAATGGATCACGCTAGTGAATGTTTATGGCCCAAATTCCGCGCAAGGGCGGTTTTATACAGACTTAACTAGCACAGTGGAACAGTTTGCTGAGGGGGAAGTGATAATGGGGAGGGGATTTTAATTTGACTGTGAATCCCGCCGTGGATAACTCCCCAGGGGGAGGGAGGGGTAATGCTAAGGATAGATGGCGTTTAAAATTGATGTGCCAGGCCCTGGGCATTAGGGATACTTGGAGGGAGTTGAGAGGCCAGAAAAGGGAATATACTTTCCTGTCTCCAGTTTATAATACCTTCTCAAGATTGGATATGATATGCGTCTCAGACAATCTGCTGGTGGAGGTGCTGGAGTGTGGAATAGGAGAACGGATATGGACAGACCATGCCCCAGTTTGGATAGAGGTGGTGGTAGGGATGGAGCAGAAACCCCAGAGACAATGGATGTTAAACGAGGCCCTGTTGGAAAACCCGGATATAAGGCAAAAAATCGTTGCCGTTATAAATAATTACCTAGAGGTGAATGATAGGGATGGGTGTCGCATAGGGACACTCTGGGAGTGTCTAAAAGCAGTTGTGCGGGGTAAACTGATCTCCCTAGGAACTTATACGAAGCGCATGAAGGAGGAAAGGAAACTGTCTTTGAGACTCCGGATCAGAGACGGGGAAAGGCGACATCAACAGGGAGAGCTTGATGATAAGGGGCTGTTGGAGTTACGAGAGGCGAAAAGGGAATTAGGGGATATAGAACTGGGAGAGATTAAATTTGCCCAGGAACAATTGCAGCAGAATTTTTATGACCTTGGCAATAAACCCACCAAATGGCTGGCATACCGGTTGAAACAGCGCAAAAAGCGCAATTTTATTACTAAGATTCGGGCGGCGGGAGGGGGAGAGATAAGGCAAGGGGACCAAATTAGGGAGCAGTTTGTGCAGTTTTATCAGAATTTATATAAGGTGGAGGAATCTGGATCTCACGAGGAGCGGGCCCGTTACTTGTCTATGAAACTGCCTAAACTTTCTGAGGCAGAGGCAACATTATTGGCGAAGCCGATTACTGCAGAGGAAGTGGGAGTGGTGATTGGATCCCTGCCGGCTAATAAAGCACCAGGGCTCGATGGCTATACTAATAAATTCTATAGAACCTTTCGGGCGGAACTGGGGGGTCTGTTGGTCCGGCTTTACAATTCCTTCCGGGAGGGGGGATGCCTCCCTGATACTTTACGTACTGCGGGGGTTACTTTATTGCCTAAGGAAGGGAAGGACCCAACATTATGTAGCTCGTATAGACCTATTTCCTTGTTGGGTTCCGATTTCAAGATTTTTACTAAGATTTTAGCTAATCGACTTTTACCGTTTATGCCAAGGCTGGTTCATGAAAATCAGGGTGGTTTTGTGCCGGGTCGGCAGACCGCTGATAATATTCGAAAGGTTTTAAACACGATTTGGAAGGGAAAGAAAGCGGGCATACCATTAGTCCTCTTGTCCATCGACGCGGAAAAAGCTTTTGACCGCGTGTCGTGGCCATACTTGCTGCAGGTGTTGGACCTAATGGGGTTAGGAGATGGGTACTTGCAGTGGGTTAGGGCGATTTACTCGGCTCCGCTGGCACGGATTCGGGTTAATGGTGACTATTCAGTGCCTTTCGAGCTGGGAAGAGGGACCCGCCAGGGGTGCCCGCTCTCCCCTCTCCTTTTTGTGCTCTCTATGGAGCCACTGGCTCAATTGGTTCGGGAAGCCCCAATAGTGAAAGGGGTTTGAGGGATGACATGGGAGAGTAAAATTTCCTTATTCGCGGATGACCTGCTTTTTATGCTGACGGAGCCCCGGCAGTCGGTAGAGGCCCTATACAGGATTTTAATAGAATTTGGTAGATTTTCGGGCTTTAAAATAAATGCCACCAAATCGGAAATTTTAAATATTTCTGCGGATCTGCAGACTCAACAGGTGATGAAGGGCAGCTTACCCTTTAAATGGGCTAAGCAGTGGGTGAAATATTTGGGGATCTATTTAATGGCCAATGAATGGGACCTGGGAAGAGTAAATTTTGGTAAGATGGCATATAAGATGCGGTGAGATCTCGAATTATGGGAGAGTAAAAAACTGTCTTGGCTGGGGCGGATCTCTGCCGTAAAGATGGTGATCTTACCCCAATGGTTGTATCTCTTTCGGGCACTCCGCATAGGGATGCCTAGGAGTTTTGCAGGGAAGATCCAACGGATTATTATGAGGTTTATTGGTGGAGGGAAAAGTAATCGAGTGGCCTGGCCCGTGCTCACGAGGAGCAGACGTAATGGAGGAATGGCCATTCCTGATGTGCATAGGTATATGGAAGCGGCACAATTGTGTGCCATAGTGGAGTGGGGTAAGGAGGATTGTAAAGAGTGGGTGCGTATGGAGGCGGAGGATCTCCGAATAGGGAGGCTGAATGAATGGATGTGGCTGCTGGGGCGGCCTAGCGGGGTGCGAGACTGCAGTCCGTATGTGCAGAGGACTTTGGCTCTCTGGCATCGGTGGCGGAGGAAATGGTTGGGGGGGGGGTGAGGTATCGTGGTTGATCCCCCTGATTGCTAACCCTGATTTCCCTCCAGCGATGGGACTCAGTGACTTTCAGATATGGGCTCAGAAGGGGTTCAACCATATCGGCCAAGCCCTAGCGGGCAAAGAGATTAAAGCCTTCACTGTCTTGGTGCGGCAATTTGGTTTTCAGGACAGGGATTTTTTCCCCTACCAGCAGATGTGTCATTATCTGACCCATAAGATACTACCAGATTTAAATGGAGACCCTACGGAGCTTGAGAAGGTATTTTTGATGGGGCAAACGAAGAAAGTGCTGACTAAGTTTTATAATATGATGGAGGAAGTGGGGGGACGGGGCTCCTTTCAAAAGAATTGGGAGCAAGATCTGGGGATCCTGTGGGGTGAAGAGGAGTGGGCAGACATTTTCCAGACTCGCTATAAAGGGGCTTTGGCGGACAGCTATATTGAAAATAATTACAAAATGTTGTATAGATGGCATCTAACACCCGAGAAAATGCATGGTATGTTTCCAGGGCAATCGGATAAGTGCTGGCGGGAGTGTGGGGAGCGGGGACTATTTTTACATATTTGGTGGTCTTGCCCAATAGTATATACACGATGGGGAGAGGTGTTTGGCTTGCTGAGCGATATTTTGGGAAAACACATAGAGCCGGACCCTGCAGTGGCCCTGTTGGGGAGGAGGCCGAACGACCTTACCCAAGCAGAAAGTTTCTTTGTGAATGTGGGGTGCGTGACATATCGGAAAATGCTGGCTAGAAATTGGAAGAAGGTAAATATGCCCACTATGGGAGAATATGTTGTGTCCTTAGATGCTACTTATCTGATGAGTAAGGCGACTGCCATTAAGAATAATGGTTCCAAATTGTTTCTTAAAGTATGGGAGAAATATTTGAGTTGGAAAAATGTGACTAGCTATTGATCTTGTTATCATCTTTTTATTGTATTCGTGGGTATGGCGGGACTGTGGTAGGTTGGGGGGGAAGGGGGGTTTTTAATATACGGTCATATTGTGGATGTGGCTATATTTGTGTATTTTTGTACTGTTTGATAAAGTTTAAATTTAAAAAAAAAAGCAGCAGCAGAAAGGTCAAGAAGAATGACAACTGAGTAAAGGCCTTTGGATTTAGCCAGGAACAAGTCACAGGAGACTTTGGCAAGGGCCATTTCAGTACAATGTAAGGGACAAAAGCCAGACTGAAATGCAAAGAGGGCTTGAAAGGAAAGAAATTCAAGGCAACAATGGAGAACTGAATGTTCAATGATTTTGAAATGAAGGGAAGAAGGGAGATGGGTCAATAGAGTAGGATCAAGTGAAGGTATTTTGAGGAGAGGTATGATCAGAGCATGCTTGAAGATGGCAGGGAAAGTAGCAGTGTAGAAAGATAGGTTGAGAATGTTGTGATGGAAGGGATGACAGAGGAGGAGATGCAATTAAGGAGAGAGGAGGGGATAGGGTCAGAGGAACAGGTAGAGGAGGAAAGAAGATAAGAGGTTTGCTCCGCAGATTTTAGAAAAGGATGAAAGGCTAACAGAGACTGAGGGGAAAAGTTGGTATTGAAGAGGGGAATTGGAGTATAATCTTGTGAACTTTGTCATGGAAAAAGTCAACTATGATTTAGGCAGAAAGAGAAGGAGGGGTTGGAGGTGGAGGCACCTTGAGGAGAGAGTTGAGAAGAGATGGTGGGGTCAGAGGTAAAAGAATTAGTCAGATGAACATAGTATGCGATTTGGCCACTGTGCTAAAAGGTAGTGAGGAGCCATACACCAAATAGCCCATGCTACCTTGGTAGCATGCGTCATGGTGGTGATTGGGTGGAGCGGGGGCATTCTTGCCGTGGTGCAGCTAGCAGAGGTATTTTGTAGTCTGTACTACCTGCGCTTGGCACAAATAGCACAAGTGCAAATAATGCCACCTCAAGGAGTAGCATTATCTGCACTCGCAGATGTACCTGCTCCCCTGCAGTTAGCTCAAAGCCCTGTGCTGGTAATGCAGCCCAAATGCACATAACCAGTGCAGGCTTAGTAAACATGCCCCTAATATATCAGGCTATATTTTGATCAATTATAGGTCCGAAAAACCTCCTAAACAAAATCAGAATCAAAAATGTGCATAGTTATTATCATAATGAAACTGTCCCAGAAAAGTTTGAAAATGATCACTGATCATGTACGGATGGCCACAGATGACCAAATCAGTCCATGCTTGACATCGTTTTACCAATAAGGCTTCTTCAGGATTGGTGCACGGTAGCATCAGCCTTCAAGGGCTTGGACACAAAGGGGTATGTTTACTAAACCGTCTTAATATAGCAGCAGCGATGTTATCGCTCGATACGTAACGTTATCGCGCAATAACGTCATGTATCGTGCGATAACGTCGGCGCTGCTACATTAAGACAGTTTAGTAAACATACCCCTTTGTGTCCAAGCCCTTGAAGGCTGATGCTACCGTGCACCAATCCTGAAGAAGCCTTATTGGTAAAACGATGTCAAGCATGGATTGATTTGGTCATCATGCGATAACGTCGGCAGCAGCATTAAGGCACACTAACGCTGTGAAATCCGTCTCTGAAGGGTGGAGTAAGGCCTCACAGAGGGCGGAGATAGGGGTCAATGGGCAGAGAGTGGGTGGGGAGAGGCTCCAGGCACACTAACGCTGTGAAATCCGGGTCTGACCACTAACGCCAGTGAAACCATTGCGTTAGAAGCACATTTGCAGGACAGAGAAACCATTTCAGTCAGCAATGTACAGCAAAGGCAGGGAAACCCAGAAAGTGATAGTAGTGATACATGTGCAGGAACCAAAAAGGCAAATAAACATATAAAATGACCAGAACCACATCTGAAATCCCAATAACCAAGCTGGCCAATAGTGATATTAATGATAAACATAAAGCAACACTACTGACAAAGCATAAAAAGGAAGCTATCATGTTTGGAAGGGTCTATGCTCTGTCCCCCTACAAAGTAAATGATCCCACATTGAAATAGCAGAGATCAGGTTTTTTGTCGTTTATATTGGGCAGGTTTGTTAGGGCGTGCACATGTGCAGCAACAGCAGAGTGGGCACGTAGGAAAGGGCAACTGTACTGATGCTGTAAATGGGATACAGGGGACTGCAGGTGGCACATGCTGTGATCCAGCTGGGGCACAGTGCGGACTAGGCAGATGCCTAGGTGGCACATATGAATGCCGAAACTGTAAAGCAGCAAAACAGCAACTGAGAAGGGACCAACATGGGCACGAGTGTGTGTCCCACAGTGTCACAGGGGATATTACCCAGCAGGTACCCCCAGGACACATAACATTGGCAGGCGGTTCCAGGGGGAAGCGTGCATGTCCATATAGGCACCCCTACCTGAGAACCCACACCATAGGCAGCTGCCTACCGGCACACTGGATGACCTGGGACTGCGCACCACCAGCACCACCGGCACTAGAGGTGTCAGCATGGTGGCTGAGGGGTGCTGGTGGCGGAGGGGGCTGTGGAATCTGCCCACAGCAGACCATGGCCAAGCCCCATTTAGGTGGGTGCTGTGCACTGCAACAGACAGGGTCTGTCTGATGAACAGTCATGGTATCCCCAGGGAATGATCTGCCCCTATGGCAACAGTTTGGTGCAGTACACACAGCCAGTGTGTTCAGGTGCAAAAGGTCACAAGTTCAAGTCCCAGCTGTGGCTCCTGCCAACCTTGTCCCCATATTTTACCCAGTACTAAACCATGGTAATAAAGACGGAACCTTTATTGCAGATAAATTAAACATGCCTGAAATGCCTATATTTTACCCTACAGAGCACAGACACCATAAACATGTGCAATCCCTAGAGCAGAGTTACCCAACTGCAGTCCTGGAGGGCCAAACACCATTCAGGTTTCATGCTGTCCCTAATAAATATGCCTGCGCTGCATTTGTATGCATCACCCCCATTGTATGCAAATGTATCTCATGCATATTCATTAGGGACAACATGGAAACTTGAACAGTGTTTGGCCCACCAGGACCGGAATTGGGAACCTCTGCCCTAGAGCAGCGGCCAACAGGGGCATAAACACCCACACCCACAGGCTCCACTATCCAAAGCCTCATGGAGAGTCAGGCTGTTGGGCCCTGCGTGCTGCAGCATCTGCCAATACTGGCACCTGCATACCTTAGCAATGCCGTCCTAAACTTGGGAACACATTCCACATATATCAAAAGGTTGCTATGACTAAAGTCAGCTAACAAATCCTAAGTTAAACACGATTTGTTGATAGAGATTCATCATAGAAACCTTTCTGATATCTGTGGAGTGTGTTTCAGTTATTGCTTCTGACAGTGTTTACCACCCCGGGGAGTGACCCTAACAGTATTGAGTACCATAGCAATGCCCGCACTGTGCCCAGGACTGGTGTGGCGGCCAGGGCTGCCACAAACCTCCATATTTACACAATGCTGGCATAGGTGTGGGAGAGTGTGTATGTTGTCACAAGGTAAACCCAGGGGACCCAGAGGAAATGGAGATTAACGGAGAAAATCAGGCAGAACCTGATGAGGTAAACAAAAACATGTCAAATAGTTACTATGAGCAACCACAGCACACGTGGAAAAAGGGTAAAAAGACACACCCAGCCAGCATGAGAATGGAGGTTGATTTACCTGATAGGGATCAGCTGAGAAGGGGTGGAACCCGGGGACAGATACATAAGGCACACTCACAAGCAGTGAGGGAGAGTGAGCACGGACAGAGGTGGAGGCAACAACCTCAGTCGTGGGAACGGAGGGAAAGAGAAAGAAACACTATAAGCCAATCTCATCTCCAGGACCAAAGTTGGTGGAAGGAAGGAAATGAGAGAGAGTGTCAGCAACATATACCAGAGGACAGCTTGAATGAGTCTCAGGACTATGTGAGTACGTGTGGAGATCAGCTGTTGAACACAGAGTGTGTGTGTGAAAGCCAGAAGAGAAGAGGGAGGAATCCTGTTGCAGGAAGCAAGGCATTCAAAGTGGAACAGGACTGTTTTACACCCGAATGGGCTAAGTCCAGGATTAATAGAAGAAGCCAGCCTAGAGCAGAGATAAAGGGAAAAGGAAACAACTTCTTTCCTTGTACGGGCAGTTACAAGAGAAAGGAAGGTCTCTTACCTTATAATTCTGCTAGCAACTTTAAATGCTCAGACTTCTCTCGAGTGCCGTTGTCAGCACTGAAAACTCCCACAGCTGTATCAGAGGAATTAGCCTTTAACCCATTCAAGGCAGGACACAAGCTGTTTGACTCTAATACCAGTGTTTATGGGCAGTTACCTCATAGCTTTACACAGGAGGAGTGCTCTTACAAGCCATTATCCAGAGTATACGGTAATACCCAGCAGTGTTTTAGCCTAAAGCCAGGAAGCAGTCACGTAGCTGACGTGATTAACCAGAGTGAGCTCGGCAGGACAGCTGCTACAGAAAACGTAGGTACAAATGGTTATCCTTTAATGCCACATGATATTTCTAATGTACCAGATAACACTGAACCCATGGAATGCTCGTTAGTGACAACTGAAGAAGAAGAGTTTTCATTGAGATAAGAAAATACATGTACAAGGAGGGTTTAAACAGCAACACAGTAACTGGCAGAAGTTGCTTGGTTTAAAGTGAATCCTGATTGATTTATATCAGCAAAAGAAAAGGATTAAGTGCTCATGAAGAGAACTGTTTTTCTTTTGTTAAAAAGTTAAAGCTGAGGAAAGCACTTTTTGTTCAATGTTTGCTTCTGTTATTTGCCAGAGTGGCTTTTGATTATTTTGTTCTTCAAGAAAAAGAATACCTCATTGGACGGGGAATAAAGCCCTTGATTTAAAGTGTGAACTGTGTGTTAGAGTGATTACAAGAAGACGGTACAACTACCACCCACAGAGGGCCAGGCAGGGCTATCTATAGCATATAGAAAGCCAAGAAAAGGTATTAAGCCATAATACCAGTCTCCACCGGAGGGGCCCGATGAGGGTGTGACATAAAAATGGCGTAGTTGGCAGGATATTTTTTTTTTGGGGAGGCAAAATATTTTTGGAACAGAAGAAACAAAAAGACATTGCCCAAAGGAAAGGAGAATATTGGCATCACAAGACAAGTGCAGTGGAATATTCGCTGGCAGGTCGGCCAGAGGACTGGAAAAGACCCTTTTCTCACATGCTTGAGTCTGCAAGGAGACTAAGGTAATAGTAGCCTGTGTGGACTGGGATAGGATATCCTGTGAGGAAAGAGGGGGCGCTCTAGTCTAGAGTAAAGTCCTGTAAAAAAGATACCGCACTTGGTGGGCCTTTCTCTTTTCTTTTTTTTACAGGAACAGCGTCTGGAGAAGATGGAACCACAGGACGTGATGTCGTGGATAGCTGAACAGTGGGACAAGCAAGCCCGAATGGTGCAGCATTTACAGGAGCAATACATAGCTTCTGCGAGGGAGCAGCAAAGGCCGCTATTAAAAGCTGTGGACGCTCTGCTGAAAAAAACTGGTGAAGAAGTAACACGTACTACATCAATACCGCAAGTAGAGATGAACACTAACTTTGCTTTGTCTTTGGGAAAGTTAAAACCGGAGGACAATCCGGATGATTTTATAGAAGCTTTTGAGAGGATTGCTAGTAATCTCCAATGGCCATCTGAGCAATGGGCAATGCTGTTTGCAATGACCCTAAGCGGTGAAGCTTTGTCTGCATTTAAAGCTATGCCGGCCAGCCTGGCTAATAATTATGTAGAAATTAAAAGGGCTGTAAAAGACAGACTAGGCCTTTCACCTAGGCATTATAGGCGATTGTTTAGAGAGGCACACATGCATATAACGGAGACCCCGAAAGCATTGTATCAAAGGCTTAGGAATCTTGCCTATAAATGGTTAGATCCAGAGGGAAAACCACTAGAATCAATTCTAGACGAAATTATTCTAGAACAGTTCTTGTTGGCAGTAACCCCAGAGATGAAAACATTTCTTACGTTACAGAATTGCTCCAATATGGAGGAAGCAACTAGGATGGCTGAGGTATTCAGGGAAGCTAAGAGAACTGATACATCCAGGGTAAACCTTTTAAAAGTAGCAGGTATGGATGAATCCGATGAATGGAAGAGATATGAAAGAATTAAGGCACCTAGTGGTAATATGGCCAAAGAGGTTTCCTCCACAAACATTAAGAAATGTTACAAATGTGGAAAGCCTGGACACATTCGAGGAGAATGTAAGGTTAAGACGGCCCTTGTAATAGAAAAGGAGGAACCAATACCTGAGGGATTTGTTCAAATGGTTCGGGTGGAGGGAGTACTGGTCTTAGCTCTACTTGATTCAGGGGCGGATCAAAGTATGATCTCGCAAGATTTTTGGGGTATCATAGAGAAGCATCGGTCATTCCCCTCGAATCAAGTAGAGGGTCAAGTGCGCATACGATGCGTTCATGGAGAAGCGTCCCACTATCCATTGTATGAGGTAGGCATACAGGGTTTAGGGGCCATCCACCAAATGCTGATAGCAGTGGTACCCAACTTACCATATGCGGTTGTCCTTGGGCGGGACTGGCTTCCCTTCTGCCGAGAAATGGAGAAGGATTTACAAGAAATATTGGTCCCTGCAGCCACACCATGTCCCTCAGCAGCTAAGGAAGTACAGGCAGAAGCTATAATAGCTAGTATTCCCAGCCCACTTTTTGGAAAACCACTAAAAAGGGAGTCACAGGCCCGGGAATCGCCTACGCCAGTAAAGCCAAAGTTTACTCTACAATTTTGTAAAATTACTGAACATGCTAAGGGCCCAAAGAGAGCATCCGCAGTAGCTGCGGGATACGATCTCTTTAGTGCAGAGAACGCGGTAGTGGTTAAAGGTGGGAAGGCATTAATAGACACTGGCATTCAGGTTAAAGTGCCGGAAGGGTGTTACGGCCGCATAGCTCCGAGATCGGGTCTAGCGGTACGGTACTCGATAGATGTGGGTGCGGGAGTTATTGACCCGGATTATCGAGGCCCGGTAAAGGTCCTCCTATTTAATTTTGGGGACAAAGATTTCAAAATACATACAGGTGATCGAGTGGCACAGCTAATTTGTGAGCGCGTAGGGTTCCCAATTGTTGAGGAAGTACCCTCCTTATCATCCACAGAAAGAGGGAAGAATGGATTTGGCTCCACGGGGATGCGGGAGGTAAAGAGCTTAACGGCCTTAGGGGAGGAAAGGCTGGAAGAAGATTTAGGACCCCAAATAGCGGATTGGGCTAAAAGACCCTCTCCTAAGATGGGCACGGACTTAACCCCTCAACAACAACAGGAGTTAATGCGGTTACTCGTAAAATTCTCTGACGTATTAACTACCCTACCCGGAGAAACACATCTTGTAGCCCACGAAATCATCACGACTCCTGGACGGGTTATAAGACAACGACCATATAGAATGGCCGAGTCTAGAACCCAAGAAGTAATTGCCCAAGTAAAGGAAATGCTCGCTACAGGCATAATAGAGGAGTCCAGGAGCCCATGGTCCAGTCCGATAGTACTGGTACCCAAACCCAATGGAACTTTAAGGTTCTGTATAGACTTCCGACAGCTCAATGACATCTCGCAGTTTGATGCGTATCCCATGCCCCGGATAGACGACCTACTAGATCGTTTGGGGCAGGCGAAATACTTAACCACATTAGACATGAGTAAAGGGTACTGGCAAATCCCATTGACCAGGGATTCGAAACCCAAAACGGCATTTTCTACGCCTATTGGACTGTACCAATTTCGGCGAATGCCGTTTGGGTTACATGGAGCCGCGGCCACGTGCCAACGGCTGGTAGACCAGGTTCTACGTCCACACCATGAATACGCTCTTGCGTACATGGACGACGTAGTAATCTATAGCACAACATGGCCACAACACCTTACTAGGGTTGAGGCGGTTCTCAGAGCTTTCAGAAGGGCAGGCCTCACACTTAATCCGGACAAATGTATGTTCGCCACGGAGGAGGCTAAATATCTAGGCCACATGATCGGACGAGGCGTGGTAAAGCCATTGGCCAGTAAAATAAAAAGCGTGCAGGAATTCCCTAGGCCCAGTACCAAAAAACAAGTGAGGAGTTTCCTAGGATTATTAGGTTATTATCGCCGCTTCATACCTCACTTTGCGGAAGAAAGCCTTCTCTTTACAGAGATGTTAAAGAAAAATGCGCCAAATAAGGTTAGGTGGACTCCCGAGGCAGAGATAGCATTTAGGACCCTTAAAGAGAAATTGTGTAACGCCCCGATCTTACGAGGCATTGATTTTAACCTGCCCTTTATACTACAAACTGACGCGTCAGACACGGGGTTAGGGGCGGTGATGTCCCAGATATTCGAGGGCAGCGAGCATCCTGTGGCCTATCTCAGTAGGAAGCTCTCTCCCGCGGAAAGGAACTATGCTACAATAGAGAGAGAATGCCTGGCTATTAAGTGGGCTATTGAAGCTTTTCGTTTTTATCTCACTGGGAGGCAATTCATATTAATAACTGATCATGCCCCATTAAAATGGCTACATCAGATGAAAAATAACAATGCCAGACTAACCCGGTGGCATTTGGCTCTGCAGGCTTTTCATTTCAAGGTTCAACATCGAGCGGGAAAACTGCATGGTAACGCGGACGCGCTCTCACGAATTACATGCTGTCCACCTGAAATGGCGGCACCAAGTAATGTTTTAAGGGGGTGAATGTGTCACAAGGTAAACCCAGGGGACCCAGAGGAAATGGAGATTAACGGAGAAAATCAGGCAGAACCTGATGAGGTAAACAAAAACATGTCAAATAGTTACTATGAGCAACCACAGCACACGTGGAAAAAGGGTAAAAAGACACACCCAGCCAGCATGAGAATGGAGGTTGATTTACCTGATAGGGATCAGCTGAGAAGGGGTGGAACCCGGGGACAGATACATAAGGCACACTCACAAGCAGTGAGGGAGAGTGAGCACGGACAGAGGTGGAGGCAACAACCTCAGTCGTGGGAACGGAGGGAAAGAGAAAGAAACACTATAAGCCAATCTCATCTCCAGGACCAAAGTTGGTGGAAGGAAGGAAATGAGAGAGAGTGTCAGCAACATATACCAGAGGACAGCTTGAATGAGTCTCAGGACTATGTGAGTACGTGTGGAGATCAGCTGTTGAACACAGAGTGTGTGTGTGAAAGCCAGAAGAGAAGAGGGAGGAATCCTGTTGCAGGAAGCAAGGCATTCAAAGTGGAACAGGACTGTTTTACACCCGAATGGGCTAAGTCCAGGATTAATAGAAGAAGCCAGCCTAGAGCAGAGATAAAGGGAAAAGGAAACAACTTCTTTCCTTGTACGGGCAGTTACAAGAGAAAGGAAGGTCTCTTACCTTATAATTCTGCTAGCAACTTTAAATGCTCAGACTTCTCTCGAGTGCCGTTGTCAGCACTGAAAACTCCCACAGCTGTATCAGAGGAATTAGCCTTTAACCCATTCAAGGCAGGACACAAGCTGTTTGACTCTAATACCAGTGTTTATGGGCAGTTACCTCATAGCTTTACACAGGAGGAGTGCTCTTACAAGCCATTATCCAGAGTATACGGTAATACCCAGCAGTGTTTTAGCCTAAAGCCAGGAAGCAGTCACGTAGCTGACGTGATTAACCAGAGTGAGCTCGGCAGGACAGCTGCTACAGAAAACGTAGGTACAAATGGTTATCCTTTAATGCCACATGATATTTCTAATGTACCAGATAACACTGAACCCATGGAATGCTCGTTAGTGACAACTGAAGAAGAAGAGTTTTCATTGAGATAAGAAAATACATGTACAAGGAGGGTTTAAACAGCAACACAGTAACTGGCAGAAGTTGCTTGGTTTAAAGTGAATCCTGATTGATTTATATCAGCAAAAGAAAAGGATTAAATGCTCATGAAGAGAACTGTTTTTCTTTTGTTAAAAAGTTAAAGCTGAGGAAAGCACTTTTTGTTCAATGTTTGCTTCTGTTATTTGCCAGAGTGGCTTTTGATTATTTTGTTCTTCAAGAAAAAGAATACCTCATTGGACGGGGAATAAAGCCCTTGATTTAAAGTGTGAACTGTGTGTTTGAGTGATTACAAGAAGACGGTACAACTACCACCCACAGAGGGCCAGGCAGGGCTATCTATAGCATATAGAAAGCCAAGAAAAGGTATTAAGCCATAATACCAGTCTCCACCGGAGGGGCCCGATGAGGGTGTGACAATGTCTATCCAGTGTGTTGTGGCTACCTACACCTTACTGAGCCCACACTGCTTGCATTTTTTCCAGTATTAGCCTGCCAATGTGCATAATGAGAAGCAAGGCACTGTGGGTATGGCCCAGACAGGGTGGCCTGGGCAGGATGCATCTGCACAGGGTATAGGGCAATGGCTGGGACATTGTAGTGCCCAACCACCACCTGCATGGACAAGGTGGCCACAACATGTCATGCTGGGAGGTCACTCTCACCCTGACTGAGCAGTGACCATGGCATGGCTAGGTTCCCCCATAGTGCTATACAGTATTTTTCTCAAGTGATATTTATGGGTTCTCTTTTCTTGGTCCCAGTCACTGATATACCTGCTTGGTGTGTGTGTGTGTGTGCTGACATCCCATTTTTGGTTGCACATAGTGTCTCCAGGAACATGCACTATGTACTAGCTAGCAGACTGTCTGCAGTTAACATGTGTATGGCTGGAACACCTTGCAGGGTGCAGTGGGTGGAGACTGACTGTGCTCTCTGCTATTGAATGACAGATCATGGAGGGGGGCAGATGAGCATCTCCAGTGTTCTGCCTGTCTGCCATTGCCTTATGTGAGGCATATAGATGTGCATTGACTGCCCTGTAGGGTGCCTGTTCCCCAGCAGGACTGGGATTGATGGTCTTCTCTACTGCCACCATTGCAGAGATGTACAATGTGGATCTGTTGGTGGGAGATCCTGGCTCCCTTCCCTTCCCTCCCCCACCACCTTGAGGCACTAATGGGGACTTGCAGCACAGCTTATCTCAGCCAAGCCAGGTGCTGCGGACCTGGTGCTGGGTGCCCCACCT
Source organism: Ichthyophis bannanicus (assembly GCA_033557465.1). Taxonomy (NCBI): domain Eukaryota; kingdom Metazoa; phylum Chordata; class Amphibia; order Gymnophiona; family Ichthyophiidae; genus Ichthyophis; species Ichthyophis bannanicus. The sequence goes on from CM066046.1 coordinate 45,253,996, forward strand.
CACCCTCAGGGTGAGCACAGGACCCGCACAATGTCATGGTCTGTAGCTACTCTGTGCCAGTAACACACACGGTCAGTTCCCCCTACCAGGCCTAGGCGCTCTGGAGTTGCATACCCCATTATGTGATCAGCTGTAGACTGCTGATCTGCATGTGCAGTGCATCATGGGTACGGGTGGGTTTACCCTATCCTGGTATCCACAGCGGACAGTGGTGACCTGCAGTCTTTCTGTAGCCAGCCAGCCATGTGGTAGTAGCTATAGAGATGTAGCCTACTGGTTACTTTAATGATTGTGGAGACAGAGGTCATGGGTTTGATCCCACAGTAGTGTTATTTAGGAATGCTGTCTGAGGCTTTTCCTTTTCATTTCAATCAGTGCTGCTAGCAGAAACACCCTCACAGTGCTGTAGCTTAAGGTGCCTCCTAGGCGCCCTGTAAAGTACCCTATAAGGCGCCCTATACAGCGCCCTATAGGGCACATTATAGGGTGCCTTGGCAGACAGGGCACTTTATAATGTGACTTATAGGGCGGCTTATGATGCACCTTAGGTTACGGCACTGTGAGGGTGTTTTTGCTGGAAGCACTGATTTAAATTAAAAGAAAATGCCTCAAACAGCCTTTTTAGATTACACCACTGCAGGATTGAACCCATGACCTCTGCTTCCACAGTCATTGCAGTAACCAGTGGGCTATATTGTTATAGCTTCTAATACTGCGCTGGCATGTACTCAGGGTTAACGCGCGTTAACATGCCATAGCACCCACTATCGCGCGATACTGATTCTTGCTACTTTAGGACTGGAACGCCCACTCCTTATATGGCATTCTTCACATTATTGCTGCAACTAGCGCCAGTAACATTAAGACGGTTTAGTAAACATAGCCCAAAGTTCTAGGAGAAGCTGAATTACCTTCTCATCATGGATAAAGTAGTGTGATTGCCATGTTAATCTATGATAATGGCACTTAGATAAAAGGAGAAGGAAAATAAGATGATATTAACTAGTCCAAGAATGTATTAAGTTAGACCATTTAACCCTATCTCCAGGAACAAGCAGGAATAAGTCCTCACATATGGGTAAGTCGGAACCGACGGAGCCCGCGCGGGAAAGCTCCCCAGCTTTTCAGATGAAAAGCTTTTGGGGCTTCCCACAGCGCATGCGCGCTGCCTTCCCGCCTTCCTTACCAGCTCTCTTCAGTTTCTCTTTTTCCGTGGAGCCAGCAGGTCGTGTTCCTGTCACCGCTGAAGAAATTGTTATTTTAATTTGTTTCTTTTGACCGCGTACCTGCCTTCCCCATACCAAAACCGGTACTGCCGGTCTCTCTTTCTTTCTTTAAAAAAAAAAAAAAAAATCTTTTTTTTATTTTCTCAGCACAGCTTGGTAACTTTTGTTAGGCCTTCAGGCCTACACAAATTCTCCTCATGGAGAAACCAGCTCCTGGTTTTAAAAAGTGTACCAAGTGCAATGCTGTTATTTCTCTCACAGACACCCATGAATGGTGTCTTAAATGTTTAGGACCTGACCACTCCATACCGGACTGCCCATTCTGCTCCCAGATGTCTAAACGTGGTATGCAGAACCGGGCCAACAAGTTCCATGTGCTGTTTGCTTCAGATAATCCAGCATCACAGTCATCCAGGTCTTCCTCTCCGGATGGATCTCAGGTAACCAAACTTTCTGTGGGCAAATCCTCTAAAAGCAAATCTCTTTCAAAAGAACGAGAGGCTCCCAATCTTGAGTTCGAGGATTCTGCCCAGACCAAAAAACCCCGGCGGGAGGCTCCGGCCTCCAAAGCATCATCTATGGGGTTACAGGTTGACATCGATGGCACGGCCTCGACTGATCACCTGTTAGACTGCTCTGGGGTACCGGTCGATACCGGTACCAACATCCAGGCAGCAGTGGCGTCCATGGGCAATACTGTCCAGACCATGCAGCAGGCCGTTTTGGCTTTCATTAAGGCTGCGACGCCCTCGGTACCGATTCCATCGGTACCGACCCCGGTTCCGGTATCCACACCGGAACCGAGACCATCGACTTCCAAGCGTCGATCGGTTTCCGCTTGCTGGATTCAGGCTTTTGCCCGATACCAATCCCATGCCCGATACGCCCGATGTCGATATCGATCGGTACGCGTATCGTGCATTGCAAGCACAGAGAGAATACTCAGATTCTTCTGATGAGTTCAATTCCTCTGATGACTCTGCTGAGTTTGATCTTCCTGAGGAGCCCTCTTCTCTAAAGAGGAGGATGTCTCATCCAGAGGATTTATCCTTTCAGGATTTCATTGTTGATGTAGCTAAAGCACTTTCTATTGCTACATCTGCTGAAAAGGAACCCAGATCAAAAAAATTGGATATTTTAGGATACGCTAAACCTCCTAAAGAGGCAGTTACTCTGCCTATCCATGAAATCCTTCAAGAACACTTGATGGATTTGTGGGAGACTCCTCTAACCCTGTCTCCTCATTCCCGTAGGTTGGACACCATGTACCGGGTCCCTCCTTCTCCTGGGTTTCAAAAGACTCAGCTGCCTCACCACTCCATTGTGGTGAAGTCTGCTATGAAGAAGATAAAGAGTCCTAAAAGGCATTCCTCTACCCCTCCAGGGCGAGAATGTAAGACCCTCGACTCTTTTGGTAGAAAGATCTTTCAGGCTAGTATGCTTATAGCCAGGATCAATTCTTACAGCCTTTATATGGGCATGTTTCTCAGAGAACTTGCCCTAAAGGTACGGCATTTAGCCCCCTTTATCCCTGAGGATAAAAAGGAGGACTTCACTACTCTGGTGACACAACTTTCAGAGGTCTCCAAGTTTTCCAACAGGGCAGCCTTTGATTCCTTTGAGGTTGCTGGCAGGGCTTCAGGAATCGCTATTGCAGCCCGACGTCTTGCTTGGCTCCAGGCTTCTGACCTAGAACCCTGGGTCATGGATGGCTTAAGGAATCTGCCCTGTACAGGAGAGAACTTATTTGGTGAGGACTGGCAAATTAAAGCTGCTCAAATGGACGCAGAAAATGCCACTCTAGATAGACTTTCTAAGTCTACTTCTACTCCTGCCAAAAAGAAACCTTTTAAAAGGCCGTACTACAAGAAGGCCAGATTTTCCACAAATACTGGCCAACAATCTTCTCAGCCTCGCTTTGCTGCTAAACGTCAGCAATCTAAGCAAGTAAAGTCAAAGTCTGCAGTGTCTGCTACACCCCAGCAGGCTCAACCCCCTCAGGGGTTTTGACTTGCCCCTAGAGAACTTACCATTTCTGGCTCTGGAACAACCAGAGCCTCTCACCATACCGGGAAGGTTAGCTCACTTTGCTCCCAGATGGGAGCAAATAACATCAGAGCAATGGACCCTCTCTATCATCAGAGAGGGCTACAAACTTCATTTCTCCAGCCTTCCTCCCCATACCATGGTGAGGCAATTCAGTTCTCCCCCATCTCTTCTGACCCTGTTGGGTCAGGAAGTCTCCTCTCTCCTTGCCCAAGGGGCAATAGAGGAGGTTCCTCTTCCTCAACAGGGGTTAGGGTTCTACTCCCCTTATTTTCTCATCACAAAGAAGACAGGGGGCTTCAGACCTATCCTAGATCTGAGAGAATTGAACAAGTTTCTATTCAAGGAGAAATTCAAAATGCTCTCTCTGGGCATTCTCCTTCCATACCTTCAGAGTCAGGATTGGCTTTGTTCTCTAGATCTCAAGGATGCGTACACTCATATACTCATCCATCCATCCCACAGAAAATATCTTCGATTTCTGTTCCAGGGAAACATACAGAGTACTTCCCTTCGGTCTCGCCTCTGCTCCAAGAGTATTCACAAAATGCATGGCAGTCGTAGCCGCATTTCTAAGAGGCATGGGAATCTTCGTGTTCCCATATCTGGACGACTGGCTCATCCGAGCTCCATCTCAGTCAGAAGTCCAGATTTCCTTGGACCGCACAAGGCGTATTCTTCAATATCTGGGACTTGTGGTAAACATTCCCAAGTCCCAACTCATCCCTACTCAGTCCCTGGAATTCATAGGGGCTTATCTGGATTCCACCACTGCAAGGGCCTACCTTACTCTGGTCCGAGGCCAACGGCTAATAAGCTTGGCCTCCCAGGCTCAGTCCAGAAGTCACTTGTCAGCCAGAGAAATGCTGCAACTTCTGGGCCACATGGCCTCCACGGTTCATGTGGTGCCCTATGCTCGTCTCCATATGAGAGCAGCTCAATGGACATTGGCCACCCAGTGGTCTCAAGCATCGGGACTGCTGTCAGACCAGGTACTCACCTCAAAACGTCTGTTTTGGTCTCTCCAGTGGTGGACATCCTCCAAAAATCTGTTGTTGGGGACCCCCTTCCAACCTTCGTTGCCCCAAGCAACCCTCACAACAGATTCCTCCCAAACAGGGTGGGGAGCTCATCTTCAACATCTCTCCACTCAGGGAACCTGGTCTCCCCAAGAGACCACCCTTCATATCAACCTTCTGGAACTGCGAGCAATCTTCCTTGCCCTCACAGTCTTCCATACCCTCCTTGCCAACCTGACTGTCCTAGTTCAGACAGACAATCAGGTGGCCATGTTCTATGTCAACAAGCAAGGAGGGATGGGCTCTCTGTCGCTTTGCAACGAAGCTCTCAGATTATGGGCTTTTGCCAGAGAGCATCAAATTCATCTTCTGGCAGTGTATCTTCCAGGAGTTCAAAACTCTCGGGCAGACAGACTCAGTCGAGTTCTGCTTCCACACGAGTGGTCCCTGCATATGGACCAGATACACAGAATCTTCCAGGAATGGGGGACCCCGGACATAGACCTCTTTGCAAGTCCGTGGAATGCCAAACTTCCCCGGTTCTGTTCCAGGACTCCGTGTCAGGGAGCTCAGGCCAACGACGCCTTTCTCCTGCATTGGGGTCAGGAATTCCTGTATGCTTTTCCACCCATTCCTTTGATTCCCAAGACTCTGTTCAAACTTCAGAGGGATCACGGGTCGATGATCCTTATAGCTCCACGCTGGCCACGACAAGTGTGGTTCCCTCTACTTCTACAGCTCTCCCAGGGCTCCTCCCTGGACCTGGGAGCTGCGCCAGACCTTCTGTCTCAGGAGAAAGGGACTTTGTGGCACCCAAACCCCAAGTCCCTACATCTCCGAGCTTGGTTACTGAAGGCTTAAGCCTTCATGAGTTTTTTTTTTTTTTTTTTTTTTTTTTTTTAATTTTTATTTATAAAGTTTCCAAGTTACAACAAATCGGAAAAGCTTCAAGAAAAACAGAAAATAGCAAAAGCAATCATACTCAAATAAGAAACTATACACTAATAAAGACCACATTACAGGAACTGACTGTGATCACATTACAAGAACTATAATTCAAATGTATCTTATACATTGAACAGAAAACAGAGCAAAAACTCGCCCATACAAGGTGTATAACAAATCACTCACCCTGAATTACCCCCGGTACCACCTGACGATCAGAAATAAACCGTTCTAAATGAGAACTATCAGTGAACACATAAGATCTTCCCTCAAAATTAATAACACAACGACAAGGAAAACGTAAGTAGAACGTAGCTCCCAAACTCAGAACCTGAGGCTTTAAGGCTAAAAAAAGCCTCCGTCTAAGTTGGGTGCTATGTGCCACGTCAGGAAAAATGTTAACTGTATAACCACAAAATTTAACAGCCTTACATTTAAAGTAGGCCTTCAGAATACGAGATTTCAAATCTAAAGAATGAAAAGTCACCAATAGTGTAGAACGGGAGTGGATTATATCAAGCGAGTCTTCCAGAAAGGCGGTCAAATTAGTTATAGAAGGCTCAGACAAGCCAGTAGCCCCTTCAGCGGAGCACACCTTTTTGGACCGAAGGGGAAGGTAATAAAGAGAAGAAACTTCTACAGATTCAGTGATAGAGAGAACCTCCTTCAGATATTTATCCAATAAAATCCGAGGTGCTAACAATGCTGTACACGGAAAATTCAAAAAACGTAAATTATGAGCACGTGCTGAATTTTCAAGAGCCTCTAAATTAGAGTGAAGCCTTCATGAGTTTAATCTTTCTCAGCCAGTGGAAGATACCCTTCATGCCTCTAGGAAACCCTCTACCAGGCGTTCCTATGCTTTCAAATGGAAACGTTTTTCCATTTGGTGTGCTCAACAGGGTCTTGACCCTCTGGCACTTCCTTTGAATTCTCTACTAGACTATCTCCTGCATCTTTCCAATGCAGGCCTCAAGACGAATTCAGTACGAGTCCATTTAAGTGCTATTGCAGCATCCTTAAAACCTATAAATGGACAACCTGTCTCCTCTCATCCTCTCGTTGCAAGGTTCATGAGAGGCCTGACCCTAACTAAACCTCCCATCCGACCTCCGCCGGTAGCATGGGATTTGAACCTAGTTCTAGGTCAGCTTATGAAACCACCTTTTGAGCCTTTGGACTCTACCTCCTTGAAATTTCTTTCCTGGAAGGTTCTTTTCCTTATTGCAGTCACTTCGGCTCGCCGCATCAGTGAACTGCAGGCTTTGGTGGCTAATCCACCTTATACCAGATTTCATCATGATAAGGTTGTCCTTAGGACGAATCCCCACTTTATGCCCAAAGTGGTCTCGCCTTTTCATCTTAATCAAGAGGTATATCTGCCTGTTTTTTTCCCGGCTCCTCATGCATCCAGTGCAGAGAGGAACCTTCATACTCTTGACTGTAAAAGAGCTCTCGCCTTTTACCTCAACAGGACTCAGCCACATCGAAAGTCTTCCCAACTTTTTGTGGCTTTTGATCCTTCTCATTTGGGACTTCCAGTCTCCAAACGTACACTTTCCAATTGGATTGCTCAGTGTATTTCTTTTGCTTACCAGAGTAAGAACATTTCTCTGGAAGGCCATGTCACAGCTCACAATGTGAGAGCCATGGCTACTTCTATGGCTCATCTTCACTCTGTATCCATAGATCAGATCTGTCGAGCAGCCACTTGGGCCTCGGTTCATACCTTCACAGCCCATTACTGTTTGGACAAGGACTCCCGCCGGGATGCCTTGTTTGGTCAGGCTGTCCTCAAACACCTGTTCCATACTTAAGCAACTCCTGCCCACCTTCCCTGAATGGATGCCTGAGATCCATACGAAGATGGTTTACCCTTGGAGGGGGATCTCCCAGGCATCTTAGCTAGGGAGTCCCCATATGTGAGGACTTATTCCTGCTTGTTCCTGGAGATAGCACAGTTACTTACCTGTAACAGGTGATCTCTGGGAACAGCAGGAATTAGTCCTCACAACCCACCCACCTCCCCTAGGAGTTGTATCTTCTATCTATCTACCTTCCTTTCCTCTCTCTATTGTCTCAGCTATAAACTCGAACTGAAGAGAGCTGGTAAGGAAGGCGGGAAGGCAGCGCGCATGCGCTGTGGGAAGTCCCAAAAGCTTTTCATCTGAAAAGCTGGGGAGCTTTCCCGCGCGGGCTCCGTCGGTTCCGACTTACCCATATGTGAGGACTAATTCCTGCTGTTCCCAGAGATCACCTGTTACAGGTAAGTAACTGTGCTTTCCAGGCCGAGCCCAAAACTTTCAGGATCCAAAATTCTGACTAAATATTCCTATCAAATGGTATATAATACATGACCATAGCAGAAGGGAAATCACTATTAGAACATATTGAATAAGATGGGTACAATTTTCCTGAAATATGCAAAAATTAACCCGGCTGCAGAATGTGGATTAAAAATTTAAAGTAGGCCTTCAAAGGGTATCACTTTATTTTCCTTTTTTGTTTCTCCTTTTATCTAACATCTCAGAATGATCACTGCAGTGGCACCAAGGGAAGTCTGGCTAATCTCACAATCCTCTACTTTTGTGCTTATAAGGTATGTGATTATTTTCAACCTTGTTTTTGAAAAAAATTGAGTTGGAAATTTGTTTCTGATGATGTTGATTTCTATACTTCCATTGTGTATATTATTTTGGTTTGCTGGCTAGCAATTTTATAAGAGCCATTTTATGTGTGTATATGGCCACAATGCATGAAAATGACTTTATAAAATTACTCTCTATTTGTTGATAAAAGTATAACTACCATTGTTCAGACGTCACCTGTCCACCCATGCTCACCTTGGGGCCCTCCCCCAAAATCATTTCTAGTTTCCTCACTTACTGTTAGCATTACACACGCCTCCCAAACGTAGAGAATTCTCAAGCACAGCGTACATCTCTCTATCAGTGTTAGCAATCATTTTAAAAACTGCTAGTCCATTTTTTGCACCATAAAACCTCTGCAAGGTTTTCAAAATTAATTCCCGAGTGCTGTCAGTTCCATGCTGATCCATCCCTGCCCCTTTGTAGCATGGATAAAAAGTACCGGCATATTTTGAAGCACAATAGGCTAAAGGAGTGGAGGAGTAGCCTAGTGGTTAGAGCAGCTACTTACTATCCTAAAGATGAAGGTTTGATTCCTACTGTGGGCAAGTTATTTTACCCTCCATTGCCTTGGAAGAAAAGGCCTGGCAATCTATTTCTGGTGATACATCGCCAAGAAAACCCAGAGGCAGCTGGGTCGCTAGGAGTCAGCACTGGTTTGACAGCACTTAAAAAAAAAGAATGAAGGAGAGGGCAACTTTATGCCTTTAGTATTATCCACATAACTGCTTAGTTACACAACACGTAAAGCAGTAGTTCCCAAAATTTTCTGAAGGGGGCATGCTGCTTAGGTACCACTACAGAAGGTGTATTAATCGTTTTAGCTTCATGAAACTATGAAATCAAATCTTTTACATAGAGATACATTCATATTTCTGCACTAGTATTTTAGCTGGGTGGAAGGTGTGTGATCTACTAGTCCTGGTGTTAAGCCAGAACAGCGACTCGAGAAAATACACTGTTTTGGGCGCACTTTTCAAAGAGACCATGCAGCTGCAGTGTTCACAGATCTTTAGGGCTCATGGCTAATTTCAAAAGAGAAATTACAGATAGTTTCCTTTTGAAGATTGTTTACATGTATAAAGTAGCCATGGAATTTGTACTTACTTTTTCTGAGGGCAAATATTTGCAGGAAAACACTAAGGGGTATGTTTACTAAACGGCGGTAAGGGAGCAGTGTTTTCCATGCATTAACAGCAGCGATAAGGAGTTACTGTGCGGTAAGCACGCTGGGTGTGTTAGAGGCATTCTGGTGTTAAGGGGTGGTAGTGGACACATACCATGTGGTAACAAGACTTTAAGGGGTGGTAGTGGACACTTAACGTGCAGTAATGGGACATGCAGCGGGAAGGTGTCTAGCATGCACCTAAACACAGGAAAGCCACTGAAACGCTGAAAGGGGGCAGGGAAGCCATTCAAGAAGGTATGGATGCAAGCATGCTTGGTAGCTGATGGAGTTGATTCACCTGCTGCCTAGCAAGATGGCAGTATGTGTGATGAGCATGTTTGACTGTACAGCAGGCCTGTGCTATTGACTAGGTGGTGGTGGCAGTGGAGTCAGCGGGGGGCGCTGTGGCAGGCATGCAGTCCTAGATGCTCCTGAAAACATACACCATGCCATAAGCTACATTATAGTGTCTGTGAGGTGTGGACATGTACCCAGATGTACTGTCAGTGTTTGGCATGCCATAAAGCCAGGACAGTGTCTGGGTGGAGGCAGCATGTTCCTGATGTGGGCAGCAAAAGGAGGATTGTCCATGAGTGCTCATATGCAGCAATCACAGGAGAGGTGTGCATGATATGGCCAACTGCTGCAAATGACCCCTGATGGCCATGGTAGGGCAGCTTACTGGCTGTGTCAGTAAGTTGCCCCACCATGAATCCCCCTGACGGCCAAATGGTGGGTGCAGGGCTGTGCCATAGATTTTCCAAGCAGAGAGTTTGCAATGTGCGTGGTGGATGGATTATGGGATCGTACTGGCCAAAAGCATTTGGTGTGTGTGATCCAAATGTAGCAGTGTCTTGGGGTACATGAAACACCATTTGTGTGGGTGGGACTGCATGACAATACAACCAACAGAGTGGCATGATAGAAAGGGACAGGTTGAACCCATTTGCCCCATGTGGAGCAAGTAATGATGGCAGAATAGTGCAGGGTATGGCTATGCAACGAGTGTTATGTACTTGAATGTATGAGATATATCCTCTTTATGTAAAGCTGGAAGGTCACAACGATAGCACAATAGAAAACGCATCCATACCAGTTGTCCCAGACATCTGCTGCATACACATCGCTGACCCGCTGCAATGCACCATGGCACAGCCACTAAAGCCATGCTCACAGATGTTCATGGGGAATGCCATGTTGGGCTACCCAACGTGTGGCCATAATGCATAGAAACGTAGAAAATGATTGTCTGTAGGTCACAGCAGAGCCAGAACTGTGCAAGGTGGGCAAGTGATCTGAGTAGCATCCAGACGCAAAATGAACAAGTGGGAATCAAACGCTGGACCTTTGACTATGGAAATATTGTACCAACCAGTAAGCTACACCTCCACACAGCTCTACATAGATGTGTAGAACCTGCAGGTCTCTGATCAAACTGTTTGTTGTGTGTGCCAGTATAGGTTCGGCCCTCCACTACCCTTGAGGCACTTCACATGCAAAACAGCTGTCTGCAGCAGAAGAACCAATGGAGAATGCACTGATCCTGTATATCATCTCCGTAAGATGCACTGGCTGCGTGTACTACATGTACATAACAACAGCAAGCCGAGCTGCAGAGTGGTTTCAGCTGTCACCCTGAGGATGGGGATGGGTGTCCAGCACCTGGTCCACTGAACCTGCACTTTTAGAGATGGTCTCTGCTGGCCATTTTGCAGGTCCATATCAGTGCTAGTGTGTGGCAGGTATTGTCTGCAGTGTGTTATGCTTTTCTCCTGCATGCTTGTAGCAACAGCTTGGCCCTGTGTTCTGCCCATGTTAGACACTAACTCTCTGATAACAGTGCAGGTCAGTGGCCAGTGTAAATATGCTGCTGCCATGGACAGCCACTGAAGTGGGGGTGTATAGGCTGGCATGGGGCTACTGCTACTGCCCTGCCAGGACCCTAGTGAGTAGGCCATGAACCACTGATGCCCCAACCATTGCTCTTTACTGGGCTGTGTCAGCAAGCACAAACCAACTATGGTTGGTCTGCTGATCAGCACACATGGCATGTGCTTAGTGCAACCACAAGCATCCTGTCTTGCGATACCCAGCATTTTGCTCAGTGATTAGCATCCCCAGATAGAGAATGTATCCACATCACTGGAGCCAGACTGCATAATAGCTTTATGTGGATACATAACTATGCCATGGTCACGTTTTGGTCATAGTGAGAGTGCCATCTCAGCATGACATGCAGTGGCCACCCTACCATTGCAGCAGACACATCCAGGCCAACCTGCGCTGTTTCAGGTGATACCCACAGTCCTCTGCCTTGTCTTGTTCACATTTCCAAAAAACAGCTGGGAAAAACTCGGACAGTGTGAGACAAAGTGCAGTGCATAAAGCCACAGGACAAAGGGGGGTCATACACACACACACTCTCATTGGCGCACTGTGCAAAAGTGGAGATGGTTGTCATTCCTGCCTTAATGTCAGCTCATGGATTGATAATGTGTGCTCTGTTTGCAGGTGCTGTTACCGTGCCTTGGCCTCAGTCTCACCACACATTGTTACCATCTCCTATTAGCCTCCAACCAGCTGTGAATAGTGGAGCCTGTCAGTGCTGCTGGTGTGTGTTTCCACACTTGCTGGCCATCTCCTTGGGGGTTGCACATGCTGGAGCTGTACTTACACTGTCAGTTAAACCTTGTCCACAGGAAGATGCAATACAGAAACCCCAGTAGGGACCTGAACCTGTAACCCTCCACATAGGCCTAGTGGTTGGGGCAAGGTACTTCAGGCCAGAAGGTCGGGGGTTCAAATCCCACTAGAGGACAGCAACCTTGGGCTGGAAGGACTGGGGTTTCTAGTCCCACAGGTGCTCCTTGTGGTCTTGGGCAAGCCACGTAACCCTCCATAGCCCATGTTCCCCGTAAAATAGTTATCTCCAAGTTATAATGCCCTGTTCAATGTAATTTCAGTTTGTTCAATGTAAACCGCACTGATGCAGAATAGTGTGGTATATAAGAGAATGAAAATAAATAAAATAAATATACACACCCACCATGTGTATTATATGGCAGTGCTACCTTATGGGGATAATAGCTCCTAGTGCTGACATGCTTCCTCACGGCTGGCCTTTGGCATATGCTGCAATGCGCATGGCACACACAACCAGGACAAGACTTCTATCTGATGCAGGCTGGTGCCACTTCCCACACCACCACCAACACCCCACCATACAGACATGCCCAAGCACTGTCAGTGGTGGTGGTGTTCAGTCCCAGCATGTTAAACATGTGGGTTTGGTGGGCGCCTTGGGCACAAGGTCCAGATGGGGGGGGGGGGTAGGGGCATACATGGACAGCCACACAGCCTCCCCCACCAGCTGCCCATGCAGGAGCCCCATCACTGCCTGCCACCGATACATCTCAGGGGGAGGATGGCATCCACTGCAGTGGTATTTCCCCAGGCACCTGCATTTTCCAGCTACCTGGAGGGCTACAGCTGTAGGCGCTATCAGCCTCTTCCTCCACAGTTGGGTTCAGTGGCATTGGGGGACCCACTGGCATCTCTGCCCAAGGTGTCATGTCCCTTGGACTGCCCCATGTGGCACATCACTGTTCCACACCAGCAGTATGTCTGTGTTTCAGCACTGTCATTGTGTGATCATGAAGGACATCACAGATGGTGCTGCAGATAGACGGATTCCCTTATGTGAGGAGCTTACAAAGGTTAGACCTTCTCAATATGTTGGTGAGATGGCTGGGGAGAGATATGATAGGGATCTATACAGTACTGAATGGCATGGAATGGTTCACGGTTGTTAAAACCATCACAATAGAGGGATATAGGGGACAGGCTCTGCCGCTACAGTGTAACGTATTTCAAACACATTGGGGCATATAGTTTGCGTTGGCCTTGCTGCCTAGGGTGGTATATCAAATGACAATAAAGATAAAGATAGCTGGGCTTTGGGAGGGTTTGGTCACGGTCCTGGAGGAAAGGTCACTATACTTTTATTCGGGGAACATTGAGGATTGACTACTTGGCCAAATACAGGTCTCTTTGACCACGGGTGTCCTTTTGGGACACATCTAGGTACCTGTGCCCCTGATTGGACACTATTGGACAGAGGATAGTTGGCTTGATGGACCTTGGTCAGACACAGTATGGCATATATTCTGAACTTATGTTCTTATGCCCCTCTGTGCTACCTGGGCAGCTGCTTAGTCTGCCATGTCCACCAGCACCCCCCACTGCATGACCACCATGCCACCCCCTGTACCCCATTTGCACCATCAGCATGGTGCCCTTTCCTACTTGAGCACCATGCTGTTGCTGCTAATGGAGCACTACTATCACTATTTTGGGCTCCCTTGTCAGTGCATCACATTTCCAACGCTTAAATAGTCTCTCTCCCCTCTACTTACATCTTTTCTGCGAGGTTTGAATTGGTGATCGGGTTCCCAGCATTAAAGGACTTTTCAGGCTATTGCGCAATTGATGGTATGGGAGCACACACTGTAACCACCCATTCCCCACCCCAGTCATGTCCACTCTCCACTCCCTGCGTCCTTAACGTTGCCGGTGTCTTTACCGCAACTTAAAGCAGCATTTTTTCAGCGTTAAGGGAGCAAGTGTGCCGATAGCCTGCATTAATGGCATACACGCTCCCTTACTGCCGTTTAGTAAACATACCCCTAAAAGAGATGAAAATTCAGCCTATGCCAATTCTTCCCTACTCCAGTCTGACCTTTTGCTGTCTTTGGAAATGACTTCCTTCAGTCTGGTAAAAGAACAAGTGAGCTGGGTTGAGAAGGGCAGTTTTCAGACATGTCAGATATTCACCCAGGTATATGGCTTTCAAAATTGCCTTTCTGAAACCACCTGTAATTTATTTAAACTTGCTTCTCTATCGCCTTTCTACAATTCAAGGCAGTGTACAAATAACAAATGTGTAACAGAGCTTGTCAGCATACTGTTTTAAATGAAACAGGGAACAGTAAGAGGTACAAATTAGTTTAACAGATTAACTTCCAACTATTTACAGTTATGGTTTCACTAGTTAAGTCATTTATGTTTATATAAAAAGGAACAGTGAAAGGTACATTTTTTTGTATAAAATGGGTTGAACTACAGTAGGGAAGGAATTTCATTTTTATTTTGTTCAAAAAATTTCATGCTGAACCTGAAATCAAGAGAATCCCCAACTTCTGACCCATGGGGATGGTCATTGTTTTATATATGGGCAGATCAGTCACCAGTAGGACTGCCTGTTTATGGAATTCTTGTTAGCGTTAGCTGTCAAGCACAGATCATGCATATAAGCACCACTGGCCCAATGGTTCATTTCTTCATCAAGGAGTCTATAACACTTTTGGATTCTAGTAATAGCATTATGATGGCATGACCAGCCCTCATGGATCCTGGGAAATGGGAAGATAAGCTCTGTGAGGCTACAGTATCCACAATAATATGTGAACTTACCACAGTGTCTCTGCCTGAATTGACGTAGAAGACTGAGAAGAGTGGCTGCAGATAGGAGTAGCAAACAATTTCCCACATTCTCTGGTACTGAGGTGCAGTTATTATGAGACTACAATGTGTTCATGAACATGAGAAGTTAAGAACCATGATGGAACTTCCGGATGCTGATTGCTTCACAAGGGAGAGGGGAGGTTTGTGACAGTGTATGGAGGAGACATTGGTGACTAAGCCTGGTACATTTACAGGGACACAATTAAGCAAACTAGGAAGAAATAAAAGGGAGTTCCTGGGAGGCAATCAGGAAGAGAGCGAGATCAAATAACATCCCCCAGAAAACGTCCATGCTTTTATGTCTAGAAAAGGCCAGAGAAACTCAGGAGCTTCTTCTCAAATTCTCTTTGCCTGCCTTATCAATGTCTTGCATCTAACTTGCCAGTGCTTATGTTATTTCCAGTTTTTATCATTTGGCTCCTTTTTCTATTTCCTGAAAGATGCTTTTTCAGCTACAACAGCCTCTCTGACCTCACCTTTAAACCATGCTGGCAATTTTTTGGACTTCCTTCCAACTTTCTTAAAGCATGGCATAAAGCTGGTCTGGGCTTCCAAGATAGTATTTTTAAACAACGCCAATGCTTGATGTAAATCTTTAACCTTTGCAGCTGCTCCTTTTATTTTTTTCTTAGCTATTTTCCACATTTTATCATAGTCTCCCTTTTGAAAATTAAAAGGCCATACTATGAATTTCCTTGTTATATATATATATATATATATATATATATATATATACGCATGACAGCAGATAAAGACCAGCATGATCCATCTAGTCTGCCCAGCAAGGCAGCAAGAGCAAGTGCACCTGCCACTCCATGCATGTCACCCCTCCACATGTTTTTGTTTAGGGGTGTACCAACCGCTCTGTGTAGGTCACTCCTTATTTGTTGAAATAGTTAGTTGTGTTTATTCCCATCAGCCCCCGCGGGCTTAACAGAGCCGTGAAAGGGAAACTAGTCCCTTTGCGCTCTGAAAGCCGGCGCGTGTGACTGCAGCTGAAAGAGAGAGGTGATACAGGGGAGGGCAGGCTCTGCTGGGCAGGGGGGGCCCCGCGGCACACTCGATTCTGCCGCGGCGGCCCTGGCAGCGGCAGCAGACAGCTTTTTTTTTTAAAATTTCCCTAGGCTAGGCTGGGCTGGGCTGGGCTGGGCTGGGCTGGGGGGGGGTTAGGAGTGGTGATGGGCTGGGGGGGGGTTAGGAGTGGTGATGGGCTATGGGGGGGTTAGGAGTGGTGATGGGCTATGGGGGAGCTAAGTCTGTATATGGGCTGATGGGATTAGGACTGGAAGTGGGTTGATGGGGGGTTAGGACTGGTAGTGGGCTATGGGGGGCTTAAACTAAAAATTGGGGATTAGGACTGGAAATGGGCTGGTGGGATTAGGACTGGGAGTGGGCTGATGGGGAGGTTAGGACAGGTAATGGGGTATGGGGGGGCTTAAACTGAAAATTAGGTGATGGGGGATTAGGACTGGAAATGGGCTGGTGGGATTAGGACTGGGAGTGGGCTATGGGGGGCTAGGACTGGTAATGGGTTGGGGGGGTTGCTAGGACTGGAAATGGGCTGGGGGATTAAGGCTGGAGGTGGGCTGATGGGGTTAGGACTGGTAATGGGCTGTGGGCTGTTGGGGGGGTTCGGACTGGTAATGGCCTCATGGGGGGCTAGGACTGGAAATGGGCTATGGGGGGGGTTAGACTGGTAATAGGCTGTTGGCTGATGGGGGCTGTCTGGTAATGGGCTATGGGGGTTTAGGACTGATAATGGGCTATGGGGGGCTAGGACAGGAAATGGGCTGATGGGGAGGGGTTAGGACTTGAGGTGGGCTGATGGGGTTAGGACTGCTAATGGGCTGTGGGCTGATGGGGGATTAGGACTGGCAATGGGCTATGGGGGGCTGACTGGAAATGGGTTGATGGGGGTTAGGACTGGAAGTGGGCTGATGGGGGGGCTAGGACTGGTAATGGGTTATAGGGGGGCTTAAACTGAAAATGGGGTGATGGGGGGTTAGGACTGGAAGTGGGTTGATGGGGGGGCTAGGACTGGTATTGGGTTGGGGGGTTGCTAGGACTGGAAATGGGCTGATGGGGGGCTAGGACTGGAAATGGGCTGATGCAGGGACTAGAAGGGAATGGATGCTGGGTGAGGCTGGAACTAGAAGGGAGCTGATGTTGGGGGAGGATTAGAATGGGATGGGGCTGGGAGAGTAAAATGGAGAGGGAAAAAATATTTTGTGTGGGAGGGATAATAAATCTACAATTGGCCGGGTATTGGGAGAGTAAGTGGGGATTGAGGATGGAGGGGTAAAATTTGAGTGGATGAAATAGGAATGAGGAAAGAGCAAAAGGAGAAAGATTAGTATGTTAAAGCAGATGTAGAGAGTGAATGGAAAAAAACTAGAAGAGAGAAGAAAGGACAAATGGACAGCAGACGATGGAGAGTTAGCAGAAGACACGAAGAAACCAGAAGAAAGTGGCTGGAGCAATTGCAGCTGAAAAAAAATGCACAAAAGGTAGAAAAATATCTCTTTATTTTGAATTTATTAATTGGAATATGTCAGCTCTGGTAAATGTGCATCATTAACGTCTGCGCTTTGTTTAGTACAAGAGCAAATTAATGTATAGTTTTATTTCTACAGTGTTGTACATTCCAAGTTTGGCTTTTGGGATTCCCAGTTTAATTATTGTCTTCCTGTTTCTAAATTGTGATTCCTTGTTTGGTGATGGTCTATGTTCTGCATGTGTAACTGAGCTGAGGTATTCTGTTTATGTAATTCCTATTTGACATTACCACTTGTTCTCTTTCCCCAGTAGGTCATGTATTGTTGTTCTCTGAAATGTATTGGTTTAATATTTGCATGTTTCCTTTTGATAGATAGGGTATGGTGCTTTGTGAGTCCTGGTAGCGCTGTTAGGATACGGCGGGTTTGCTATGGGTTCTAAAGGGGCAGTGTTTGTAGTAGTTCCTAATGTGTCTGGCGGTTGGCACTGGATTATAGTAATGTAGAAATCTTTTAGTCTTTCTTTATCCATACACTCATTAAGAGGCATGTTTACTAAAAGTTAGTATATGGTAACATTATGCAAATATTTATGCAAATGAGGCCCCTTATGCAAATGAGGCCCCGCACCAAGTCTCCGCACATGGCCCCGCACCCCCCTTGGGCCGCCCCTGCTCAAGGCAGTCTACTGCCTAAGGCAAGGGATGAAATGGTGCCCCCCCCCCCCGGAGCATGGGGAGGGGCTTCCTCAAAACTCCAGTCAGGGACCCAACCAGATCAAAAAGATGATTTAATAATGTGAAGGATATCAATCAACTAATCATACATTAGAGGAGCAACAGTAAAAAATAGCTTCCAAAATCTCAAATGTTCTAATCAATAGTCATAAGAACTCTAATCTTGCAGAATATTTTACAATACTTAGCTAACACTTGCATAAAGTAGACTGCAGCCACAAAGGAAAGTTTGATGCATCCCAATGTTGGTCAATGTTTTGTGGCATGCTGCCTCAGGGGTACCTTAAAATACATAAACAAGCAATGAAATTCAATATTCAACTGCAGAACACAGG
The DNA here is from genome assembly GCA_033557465.1 of Ichthyophis bannanicus. NCBI lineage: Eukaryota > Metazoa > Chordata > Amphibia > Gymnophiona > Ichthyophiidae > Ichthyophis > Ichthyophis bannanicus. The sequence continues at coordinate 45,272,138 of CM066046.1, forward strand.
CACTTACATATTTATAGGCTGTCAAGTTTGCTAATACATGCCTGGAAGAGCATCTCAGTTAAGTCAGTTACATCCATGTCATGCAGTTCACCATTAGAGCATTTCAGCACACTTTTGTAGGAGGACATCAGGTGCAATAGCTGAATGTTTTGCACTGTCCCATTGGATCTCCAACATCCTGCAGTGTTCTCTGAGCTGCAAGAATTCTTCAAAGTGAGTTTATGGAAAGCCTTTTCTGGCAATGGCAATGGTGCATCTTCACAAAGTCAGATGTCTGCTTTCCGTAGTTTCTGGGCTGTAAGAATCCAAATGAATTCCTTAAGAGAGAGTTTAGGCTGCTTCATTCTTGATTGAATAGTATCAAAGCCAAAATTCCAGGGTCAGAAAGGAGCAGAAATGGTTTTCATTTGATTTTGTATAGAGAGGCTATTTTCTTCACTTGCAAGCATTGCTGAAAGTATCTGAAAGTGCGGGACACCAGACACATCTGGAAATATGGTAAATGGTTTTCTGTAGCATGTAGTCCACAGCATCATTTTGGCATGGAATAATACATAGTTGACATGGATAAGCAGTAAAAGGCGATCTGGCATGAGAGAGCAGACTAAGATTTTGGGGAGACTGCATACTGGATGAAGTACCCCCAGACCTGGGACAGCAGGTGTTGTCTTCTGCCTATAGCAGCTACCTTCCCTTTGGGTTGAGCCCTCCGGTGCTGGCAGCCGCCAGGTCTTAGCTGCACACCTGCATTGCCTGGCACAAGGAACGCAATCACAATCTGCCTTTTGTAGTGAGAATTTACTAGCAACACCAAAGTCTGATAAGAGATGAGTACTTTCTGTGCCTGCTGGGCAGCAAACATCTGAATTGATTCCCTCAAAGGTCTAGGGTTTTGTGCTAGCTTATGCTCAATCGATATTGTTGCAAGTGCAACTAACCATTCTTGGGTAATGTTGGAATGTAGCTTTAGTTTTGAGACACTACATTCTCCACTTGCAACTGTTACTGGAAGCTGGAGCTGCAACACCATCTGCCTAAACACAATCTGCCTTTATATTGCCTCCACACAACTTTCCCATCTTGTCATGCTCAGGAGTTTCAATGTAAGATGTGATGTTCCCAGATGGTGCTTAACATAGCCATCCTTTCATATTGGCTATGCTAATGTCCACGTCCTTTAACATTTGAAGCAGCACATCTGTCATCCCAGCTCCTGTGCTGTCATTTATGTCAATGAATTCCAAGAAATGTTCTCTGACATGACAGTTGCAGCAGATGTTTCATTTTTTTAAAGATTCTTCCGCTGTAATAAAACGCACTATTAAAGTCATTTGTTCAGTATGACTGATGTCAGTGCTGAGTCTCCGAATTGATCTTCTGTTGATTGCTTTCATCTATGGTTAACTTTAACCACAGTCTGGTCTCCAACTCCTTCCAGCTCAAGAACGTTCTATAGTGATTTTGTGCCTTATCATGATTTGCCAGTGTTCTAGCCAGATTCTTCCAGTCTCTTGTTCCAGTGGAACTTAATACAGATGCGGTGGTGTCAACTTCAGGGGTGGATCTACAATGAGGCCAGCTGAGGCGGTTGCCTCCAGTGGCAGTTTTCAGGGGCGGCATCAGCAGACAAAGGACCATTGAAGTCCTTTTGCTGTTTACCGCTTTTGTCCTGCTGCTGTCCCTCCACTCTCTGGGCCCAGCAAATCAGTGCAGTGGGGATCAAAGAGGAGCCAATAATGAACACGATGAAAGCTTCTTCTGTATACATGATCTTTTGGAAACTTAAACACCTTAACTTGCTTTGGACCATCCAGTACAAGAAGTTTCTTTACTTACTTACTGGACATTTCTGGCTATATCCCTGGATCTTCTAATAAGGATGGATTAAATTCTGAGGAAACTGAAACCTCCTTTCTATTATACTTGCACATGCTGCATTCTCTTCTTCTGGCATAAGAACCTCTTCATCCAAGATGCTGATGGGGAGGTAGTGGTAGAGAGCTGTACAGGAGCATCTGGAACATCCTCAAGAGCTGTGACATTTTCATCCTCATAGTTGAGGCTTCCCATCTCACACAATTAATTTTGCTGTGTATCAATAACTTCTGCAGTCAGTCAAGAACTTCAGCGTGGCTCCTTGTTGTTTTGACAGAGCAGCTTCTTTCGCTTCCAGCTCTTTCTATATTGTGCTCCAGACAGACATTTCCTTCCATCAGACATCTTTGCAGCAGACTATCTAAGCAATAGTTTTGAAATGCAGATAAAATTTGGCTGTTTTGAAAGCATAAAAAAATGAAGACTAAATGGCAATTTCATATTACCAGTGTTGTCTCAGTCAGTGATGTATCTATATCACATTTCATCCCCAGCATAACATACTATTTAGGCTTGCCAACTGGCTCCAGATTCTCCTATCCGAGTCAATCCAGGCCTGGAATTACCGTATGCAGGCATGGACTTGTAGATTGCATGTCTTTGGGTAGAATGAATACTGGATGAAGTACCCTCAAACCTGGGACAGCAGGTGTTGTCTTCTACCTATAGCAGCTACCTTCCCATTGGGTTGAGCCCTCTGGTGCTGGCAGCCGCCAGGTCTTAGCTGCATGCCTGCAGAGCCTGGCATGAGGAGCGCAATAACAATCTGCCTTTTGTGGTAAGAATTTACTTGCAACACCAAAGTCAGATGACCACTTTCCGAGCCTTCTGGGCTGCAAATATCCGAATCGATTAAGATCCAAGGTTAGTGCAAGCTCATGCTCAATTGATATTGTTGCAAGTCCAACAAGCCGTTCTTGGGTCATGGTAGAACGCAGATAAGTTTGTATTAGCTTTTGTTTTGAGAAGCTGCATTCTCCACTTGCAACTGTTACTGGAAGAGTCAAAAGTATGCGCAGGGCTGTGGAAGCATTTGGAAATCTAGATCTTTTTTTTTTTTTTTGGTATATGTACTCCAGTACATCCTTTGGTGAAGAGTCTGCTACCAAATGTCTAGAAAGAGTTCTCAGTTCATCATATAAATCAACTGCATCAATGTCATGTAGTTCGAGTTCAGCATTGGAGAGCACTTTCTCAAGTTCAGCACACTTCCGTTGGAGGACATCAGGTGGCATATCTTGAAGTTTTGGAATGCTGTATAGAATCTCAAACATCCTGCAGTGTTCTCTTAGCTGCAAGAATCGTTCATCAACTGACTGAATTGCAGCATCAAGGACTTTGAAGAAAAAATTTACTTTGAATTGTTGTTTTGGATCAGTGATAGGAGTATCTTGTGCTTCATAATCAAAATGTGTTTTTTTATGATGAGAGCTTACTGGTTCTGGAAAAATGGCATCAATATCAAGTTGCTCTGCCAACCTCTGTGCATTTTTCAGGACATTTTCAAATCCTGCATCAGAGCGGTAATTTTTGAGGTATAACCCTACAGCCTCCAGTTGTGTTAGTGCTTCAGAAATGTCGATATTGACCCTCTTAAGTATCTTGCTTGTTACATTTATCTCTAGTAGAACATCATACCATAACACCAAACCACACAGAAATTTGAAACTGTCAATATTGTTCCTGTTCCTTCTGCTATTATTTTGGCCCGAGTGGTTCCTATCAAAGTACCATCTTTCATAACTGCAGTTATAGCATCATCCACTTTTCCAAACTGGTTGTGAAGAGCCTTTACTGCTTCCACACGACTTTCCCATCTTGTCGTACTCAGGGGTTTTAGTGTAAGATACGATATTCCCAGATGGTGCTTTAGAGTTTGCCATCGATGAGTGGATGCAGAAAAAAACACATATTTTCTGAATAGTGTCAAAGAACATAAAAGCGTCAACAGAAGCAGCAGCAGCATCACTTACCACCAAGTTCAATGAATGTGAACTACAAGGAACAAAGAAAGCTAGTGGATTTAGCCCCTGCACCTGAGCCTGAACTTCACACCTTTTGCCTCTCATGTTGGCTCCATTATCATAGCCTTGTCCTCTCATATCAGCTATGTTAATGTCCATGTCCTTTAACTTTTGAAGCAACACATCTGTCATCCCAGCTCCTGTGCTGTTATCTATGTCAATGAATTCCAGGAAATGTTCTCTGACAGTTACAGCAGATATTTCATTTTTTAAAGGTTCTTCCGCTGTAACAAAACATACTATTAAAGTCATTTGTTCTGTATGACTGATGTCTGGGGTGCAGTCTAGAATAATAGAGTAATATTTTGCAGACTTCAGGCGTTCCAAAATCTTATTCCTTATTTTTGAAGAGAGTAACTGGATGATCTCATTTTGAACTATTTATCTCCAGGAACAAGCAGGAATGAGTCTTCACATATGGGTATCGTCGGTACCGACGGAGCCTGCGTGGGAACGCTCCCCAGCGTCCAGTAAGAAAGCTTTTGGGAGCATCCCACAGCGCCTGCGCACTGCCTTCTCACCTTTCCCAACCGCCTCTCTCCAGTTCTTCTTTTCCGCGGAGCCAGCAGGTCGTGTTCCTGTCACCGCAGAAGAATTCTTTATTTTTTTCTTTATATTTCAGTGTCGCATCTGCCTTCTTCGACGTCAGACCGGTACCGCTGGTCTTTTCTTTTCTTTCTATAAAAAACAAAACAAAAACTTTTCTTTCTTCAACTGTGCATTTGCGGTTTGGGCCTTAGGCCTGAACATTTTTCTCCTCATGGAGAAGCCCGCTTCCGGGTTTAAAAAGTGCACAAAGTGTGGCGGTACTATTTCTGTCACCGACACCCATGATTGGTCTCTAAAATGTTTGGGTCCTGACCATTCCATCATGGATTGTGTGTCCTGTACCATTTATTTATTTATTTAACAAGTTTTCTATACCGCCTTTTCCTTCAATCAAAGCGGTCACAAGAAATACAAAGGTTATAGGCAAGGGAAACAAACACAGTATAAACATAACAGTACAATGGTAATATAGGAAAAATAACAAGGGTTAACAATAAGGCAAATTAGTTAAAATAATTAAAATAAATATAATATATTTAGTCAATTGTTGATCCATATTGTTCAATGAAAAGTGTAGTTTTCAATTGTTTACGAAAGTCTTTTAAATCATCCAGTGAGCGTAAATCAGGAGGGAGAGAGTTCCATGATGTCTAAAAGAGGTCGGCAGAACCGAGCAGCCAAGCTCAGTACCCTGTTTCCCTCTGATGCAGCCTCGGTGGCATCGACTTCTTCCAGGGCTTCTTCTTCCTCCCATGGATCTCAGGTAACCAAACATAAATCTAGCCAGTCCTCGAAGGGCAAATCTCCCTCTAAGCATCGAGATGCCTCCGGGCTTGTCCTCGAGGAATCCGCACCGGCAAAATTACCCCGGCGGGAAGTTCCGGCTTCCAAAGCATTATCTATGGGGTCACAGGTTGACATCGATGGCTCGGCCTCGACTGATCACCTGTTGCCATGTTCTGGGGTACCGGTGGCCTCCACCGGTACCGACATCCAGACTCTGGTGGCGTTGATGGATCAGAAGATTCTGTCCATGCAATGCACCCTAACGGTGTTTATGCAGGCTTCGACGCATTCGGTACCGCAACAATCTCCGTTGCTGGTACCGACTCCGGCACCGGCATAGTTTCCGGTGCCGGTACCGATTGCATCGACATCGGCTTCGGTGTCGACTGCAACGGTACCCTGTCCTATGATGCCCATCGGTACTGAACCGGTACCGCTTACTCCCGATGTCGATCCCACTCGGTACACGTATCGGGCTTTACAGGAGCATCCAGACAGGCGATACTTCGATTTCTCCGAAGACTCTGATGAGTCGGAGGCTTCTGTCGAGGCACCGGTACTTCTTCCTCAGGAGTCTGATTCTCCAAAACGAAGAATGTCTCCTCCAGAAGACTTGTCTTTTCAAGACTTCATTAGGGAAGTGGCTAGGGTCCTCTCCATTACAGTGGCCCCTGAGTCAGAGCCTAGAGCCAAGCAATTAGATATTTTGCAATACCCTAAGGCTCCTAAAGAAGCAGCCACCTTACCTATTCATGAGATTCTCTATGATCTCATGTTGAGCATGTGGGAGACTCCTCTTATTACCTCTCCTCATTCTCATAGGTTAGACACCATGTACCGTGTCCCTCCTTGTCCTGGCTTTCATAAGTCTCAGCTTCCTCACCACTCTATTGTGGTAGAGTCTGCCATGAGGAAAATAAAGAGTGCAAAGAGACACTCATCTAATCCTCCAGGACGTGAATGCAGAAACCTTGATGCTTTTGGCAGAAGGGTTTTCCAAGCTAATATGCTTGCTGCCAGAATCAACTCCTATAGTCTTTATATGGGGATGTTTCTAAAAGAAGTCACAGATCATCTGCAGACTTTAGCCCCTTTTATTTCAGAAGATAAAAGGCAGGAATTTCTCACTTGGCTTAAACATGACCAAGATGTTTCCAAATTTTCCAACCGTGCAGCCTTTGACTCTTTTGAATGTGTAAGTAGAGCCTCGGCTATTGCCATAGGTGCACGCAGAATTGCTTGGTTACAAGCATCTGATTTGGAACTCTGGGTCCAAGATGAATTGGGAAATCTTCCTTGTACAGGTGAAAACCTTTTTGGCAGGGATTGGAAAGCAAAGGCCACTCAGATGGATGCTGAGAACTCTGCTTTGGATCGACTTTCAAAGTCTACCTCTGCTCCTGCTAAGAAAAGATTGCTCTAAAAAGGGAAGATACTATCCTGCTTATGGTCAGCAGGCATCTTCTGCAGGTTATTTTGCTGCAAAGCGTCAGCAACCACCTAAACAGGCCAAGTCAAAGGCTGCCAGGCCTCCCACGGCCCAGCAGCCTCAGCCTCCTCAAGGCCTTTGACTTGCAACTAGAGAACTTAGCGTTTCTGGCTCTGGAAGAACCAGAGCTCCTCACCATTCCAGGAAGGTTAGCTTACTTTGCTCCCAGATGGGAGCAAATCACAGCAGAGCAATGGACCCTCTCCATTATAAAGGAAGGGTACAAGCTTTGTTTCTTAAACCTTCCTGCCCACACCATGGTGAAACAATTCAATTCTCCAACATCTCTCCTCAACCTTCTGGGTCAGGAGATTGCTACCCTTCTTGCCCAAGGGGCAATAGAAGAAGTACCCCTTCTTCAACAGGGCTCAGGGTTCTACTCCCCTTATTTTCTTATTCCAAAGAAAACAGGGGGCTACAGACCTATTTTAGATCTCAGAGAATTGAACAAGTTTCTATTCAAAGAGAAATTCAAGATGATTTCTCTCGGTACTCTGCTGCCATACCTTCAGTCAGGACTGGCTTTGTTCTCTAGATCTCAAGGATGCATACACCCATGTCCTCATCCATCCAACACACAGAAGGTTCCTAAGGTTCCTTTTTCAAGGAAAGCACTACCAGTACAGGGTGCTTCCTTTCGGTCTGGCCTCTGCACCAAGGGTGTTCACGAAATGCATGGCTGTAGTAGCTGCATTTCTACGCACTCTAGGAATATTTGTTTTCCCATATCTGGACGACTGGCTCATTCAAGCTTCATCCCAGTCAGAGGCCCAGATTTCTCTAACCTGCACAATGCTTGTCCTTCAGTATTTGGGACTGATAATAAACATCCCAAAATCCCATCTCACCCCTACTCAGTCTCTGGAGTTTATAGGGGCCTTGCTGGATACCACAACTGCAAGGGCCTATCTTCCTCAGGCCCGTTGCCTATGCTTGGTGCAGTTAGCCTCCCAGATACAGTTAAAGTCCCATTTAACTGCTCGAGAGATGTTACAACTATTAGGCCACATGGCATCCACCGTGCATGTGGTTCCATATGCTCGCCTTCACATGAGGGCAGCTCAATGGACTTTGTCCACCCAATGGACTCAGGCATCAGGTTGCCTGTCAGACAACATAGCAAACTCCAGTCGCCTATTTTGGTCTCTCCAGTGGTGGAAGTCCCCTCCAAATCTGTTGCTGGGGTCCCCGTTTCAGCAGTCGTTACCCCAAGCAACTCTGACAACAGTTGCTTCTCCAATGGGTTGGGGAGCTCATCTGCAGGATCTCTCCTCCCTGGGCATCTGGTCTCCACAGGAGACTTCTCTGCATATCAATCTCTTGGAACTCAGAGCAATATTCTTAGCTCTCAGAGTATTCCATTCCCTGCTCAGCTACAGGACAGTCCTCATCCATACGGACAACCAAGTAGCCATGTTCTATGTAAACAAGCAGGGCGGGACTGGCTCTCTGTCACTTTGCAACAAAGCTTTGTGACTGTGGGCCTTCGCCAGAGAGCATCACATCCATCTTCTGGCAGTATATCTTCCAGGCATTCAAAACTCTTGGGCGGACAGACTCAGTCGAGTTCTGCTCCCACACGAGTGGTCCCTCCACATGGACCAGGTAGCCAGGATTTTTCGAATTTGGGGAACCCTGGACATAGACCTCTTTGCAAGTCCGTGGAATGCCAAACTTCCCCGGTTCTGTTCCAGAATTCCGTGTCAAGGAGTTCAGGCCAAGGATGCCTTCCTCCTTCACTGGGGTCAAGACTTCCTTTTGTCTTTCCACCCCTAATTCCCAAAACACTATTCAAGCTTCAGAGAGATTGAGGGACCATGATCCTCATAGCTCCACATTGACCATGCCAAGTGTGGTACCCTCTACTTCTGCATCTCTCTCAAGCTCCTTCCCTGGACTTGGGCTCTGCACCAGACCTTCTGTCCCAGGAAGGGGGAACATTGTGGCACCCAAACCCCCAGTCGCTCCATCTCAGGGCTTGGTTGCTGAGGGCCTAGACCTTCAAGATTTTCATCTCTCTCAGCAAGTCAGAGATGTTATTCATGCCTCTAGAAAGCCTTCTGCTAGGCGTTCCTATGCTTTCAAATGGAAAAGATTTACCATTTGGTGTTCAGAGAAGGGTCTAAACCCTCTTGCAATACCTCTGAATTCTCTACTAGAGTATCTCCTGCATCTATCCCAAGCAGGCCTGAAAACGAATTCAGTAAGAGTCCATTTGAGTGCTATTGCAGCGTCCCTCAAGCCTCTCAATGGACAACCTATTTCCTCTCACCCTCTTATAGCAAGATTCATGAGAGGCCTTCTTTTAACTAAACCTCCCATTAGACCACATCCAGTGGCATGGGACTTAAACCTGGTTCTTGGCCAGCTTATGAAGCCACCCTTTGAACCTTTAGCCACCACCTCCTTGAAACTTCTTTCTTGGAAAGTTGTTTTTCTCATTGCAGTCACCTCAGCACGCCGCATCAGTGAGTTGCAAGCTTTGGTGGCTAATCCACCTTATACAAGGTTCCATCATGATAAGGTAGTCCTCAGGACCAATCCACACTTTATGCCTAAAGTGGTCTCGCCTTTTCATCTAAACCAGGAGGTATATTTACCTGTCTTTTTTCCAGGACCTCATGCATCAAATGCAGAGAGGAATCTTCATACCTTGGATTGTAAGAGAGCTCTCGCTTTCTACTTACAAAGAACACAGCAACATAGAAAGTCTTCTCAACTCTTTGTTGCTTTTGATCCTTTTCATTTAGGACTTCCAGTCTCTAAAAGAACACTGTCCAACTGGATTGCTCAGTGTATTTCTTTCGCCTACCAGAGTAGGAACATTTCTCTGGAGGGCCATGTCACAGCTCACAATGTGAGAGCCATGGCAGCCTCAATGGCTCATCTAAACTCTGTGTCCATCGACCAAATCTGTCGAGCGGCCACCTGGGCCTCAGTTCATACCTTCACAGCCCATTACTGTTTGGACAAGGACTCCCGCCGGGATGCCTCGTTTGGTCAGGCTGTCCTCAAACACCTGTTCCATTCCTAATCAACTCCTACCCACCTACCCTGGTTGGATGCCAGAGATCCATGGGGGGAAGTGGAGCCCTCTGCAAGGGCACACAACCATGGGGTCTCTCCCTGGCATCTGCAGCTAGGGAGTCCCCATATGTGAAGACTCATTCCTGCTTGTTCCTGGAGATAGCACAGTTACTTACTTGTAACAGGTGATCTCTGGGAACAGCAGGAATAAGTCTTCACAACCCACCCACCTCCCCTAGGAGTTGTATCTCTCTATCTATCTTTCCTTTCCTCTCTCTCTCTTTGTCTCAGCTTTAAAACTCGAACTGGAGAGAGGCGGTTGGGAAAGGCAGGAAGGCAGCGTGCAGGCGCTGTGGGATGCTCCCAAAAGCTTTCTTACTGGATGCTGGGGAGCGTTCCCGCGCAGGCTCCGTCCGTACCGACGATACCCATATGTGAAGACTTATTTCTGCTGTTCCCAGAGATCACCTGTTACAGGTAAGTAACTGTGCTTTCCAAGGTAGGTAGTGTGCATTTTTTTGGAGGTTGCTCTCTTTAAATGCTCCTTAAGTACTGAATCAAACTCTGCCATTAACTCCACGATTTTGAGAAAGTTACCATTATTTGGCATGAACAACTGATCAGATTTCCCACGCAGAGCAAGGTTCTGAGTAGCAAGTACTCTTACAATCGATATTAGCCTTCTTAGAACATTTCTCCAGTGCTGAGTTTCCGAATCAATCTTCTGTTGCTTGCTTTCATCTATGGTTAACTTTAACCGCACTCTGGTCTCCAACTCTCTCCAACTCAAGAAAGCTCTATAGTGGTTTTGTACCTTATCATGATTTTTTTTTTCTATACCGTGCTCTTTGGTATCAGCTCGGTTCACAAATAACATCAGTTTTGTTCAGACACAGGAAACACCCATGCTGAACTTACAGAAAACAAGGTTATTAAACTTGGATTAACTGGGAAAACTATATACAAGCTCTGGGTTAAAGGTATTTTACAGCTTTAAGGTAGTTATATACATGTTCTAGTTGGGGTTTGTATGTGCTATCATGCACACAGGATGCGTGTGTAGTAGGAAGTTTGGTATTTGTGTCATGGTGACTGCAGTTAGGTGGTTGTTGTGTGATACCATAATGTTGGAGGAAGAGGTGATGTTTCAGTGCCTTCCTGAACTGTGTAAGGTCCGTGATTGCCCGAATGTCAGGTGGTAGCGCATTCCAGTATGAAGGGGCATAGAACATGAAGGCCCTTTTTCTTGTTGCTTGCAGAGATTTTGTAATCTTGCTAGGGATACATAGGGTATTGGCTGAGACCAATCTTCTAGGTCTATTTGAGGGAGTGGGAATAATGAGATCTGAGATGGACGTAGAGATGAGTCTGTTGATGGCTTTGAAGGTCATTAGTAGGATCTTGAAGATGAGTCTACCAGATTTGCCAGTCTTCTAGCCAGATTCTTCCAGTCTCTTGTTCCAGTGGAACTTAATACAGATGCAGTGGTGTCAGCTTGGAAACGTTTGCAGCAACAGCAGTAGACGGCATCCTGGTTCTTTCTATATATGAATCACTGTCTCTCCACTTTCTCGCCATTGGGCTTTTCACACCAGTAATGAACATGATGAAAGCTTCTTCTGTATGCAGGGTCTTTTGGAAACGTAAACACCTTAACTTGCTTTGGACCATTCAGTCAAGGAAGTCTCTTAACTTACTGGATATTTCTGGCCATAGCCCTGGATCTTCTAATAAGGATGGATTAAATTCTGAGGAAACTGCAGCCTCTGGTTCCATTCTACTTGTACATGCTGCAGTCTCCTCTTCTTCCGGCATAGGAACCTCTTCTTCCATCTAAGATTCTGATGAGGTAGTGGCAGTGAGCTGTACAGGAGCATCTGGAATATTTTCAAGAGCTGTGCCACTTCCAGCCTCATAGTTAAGGCTTCCCATCTCACAGAATTCATTTTGCTGTGTATCAGTAACATCTGCAGTCAAAAGCTTTATCATGGCTCCTTTTTGTTTAGACAGTGCAGCTTCTTTTGCTTCTCTCTCCTTTCTATATTTTATTTATTTCTTTATTTAAAGCTTTTCTATACCGCGCTCTTTAAAATCAGTGCGGTTTACAAGTAACATTTTTGTGCAAAGCAGGGGGAATCTGCTTCATACTTACATTGAATGGGTATTGTAACTTGGATTTAGAACTGGGGTAACTATATACAATCTGAGCAGAGTGTCACTGAGCTGTTGTAGCGACATGGCATGCTCTAATAACTATGTACAGGATTGTCAGTTATTTACAATTAGCTGGTTGGACTGATGGTTGGGGGTATGGTGGGTGGAGTTGTATCGTTGGCATGTGAGTATTGTAGAAGAAAAAGGTGGTGCTTTAATGCCTTCCTCAATTGGGTGAGGTCAGTGATCGCTCGGATGGTGGTTGGGAGCTCGTTCCGGCGAGTAGGTGCGTAGAACACAAAGGCTCTGTTCTTTGTTGCCTGAGAGCATTTTGTTATTTTACTGGGGGTTATTAGTGTGTTGGTAGTGAAGGTCCTTCTTGATCTGTTTGCATGAGTGGGGTGGAGAAGGTCCATTAGGGAGGTGGAGGATATTTTGTTGATGGTTTTGAAGGTCAGCAGTACTACTTTGTAGGTGAACCAGCAGTTGATTGGCAGCCAGTGCAGGTCTTTTAGGATTGGGGTAATGTGGTCTCTTCTAGAGGCCCCGTGTATGAAGCGGACAGTAGCGTTCATTGCTAGCTGTAGTGGGTTCAATGTGTTTTTGGGGAGTCCATGCAGGATCACATTGGCGTAGTCAAAGTGGGGGGTTACAAGTGCCTGGAAAATTGTTTGGAAGTCCTCTGGCTGCAGCAAGGGTCAGAGATGTCAAATTGTCCGCATCTTATGGTAGATTGCCTTGATGGTGTTGCCTATGTGCGCTTTCATGTCGAGGTGCCGGTCTAGTGTGACGCCTAGGTAGAAAATGGTGGAACTGCTTGGGAGCTCAGCATCTCACCTTTATTGATGCGGGTGGGGAAAAGGATTTATTTATTAAACACTTTTATATCACACTTTACCATGGATCAAGTGCGGTTTACAATGAATAAAGGTATGAATGGTACAACAGGAATGAGTACCTATTAACATTACATAGAACATTTGTGAACTTTTTACAAGGAACATAGTGAACTATATACCGTATTTATTCGAGCCTAGTGCACCATCAAATCTAATACACATCCCTATTTGGAAAGGCTTGGAACTGAAAAAAAATGTTTGTTTCTTGTGATGAATAGAACATCTGTCTTGTTTAAATTAATCCTGAGACTCTGTGAGTGGAACCAGTCAGTGACGGCATCAAAGCATCTCACTAGTGATGAGAAGTCAGGTTGGTCAATGGCAAATGGGGTGAAGAGTAGTATGTTGTCCGCATATATCAGGCAGGAAATATTGAAGGAGTGGATGATTGCACATATGGGCTGCATATATATATTGAACAAGAGGGCAGAGAGTGAGGAGCCCTGGGGAATGCCCTATTTTGTGCTCCAGACAGACGTTTCCTTCCATCAGACATCTTTGCAGGTGCAGAAGACTATCAATTGTTTTTGAAATGCAGATAAAATTTATCTGTTGCGAAAGCATCAAAAAAACAAATGAACACTTAAAATGGCAGTTTCATTTTACCAAAGTTGTTTCAGCGATGTCTCAATAGCATTTCACCCCCTGCCCATACACACACCCAAACCACCACATATGCATAAAAGAGGTTCGGCCACCCCAGCAAAGCACAATTCATCTCCCCAGCAGAAAAATACACAATTTAGGCTTGCCAACTGGCTTCAGATTTGCCAAACAGGATTGATCCAGGCCTGGAATGTACCTTTTTGTAGGCATGGACCTGTAGTTTGCAGCTCCCAATTCCATTTCTTCAGAAAAGCAAAACTACCTGTCCCCTGCCTGGAAGGTGGTCAATCCCAGGCCTGCATAGATCCGTCCTGCTTTGTGGATCTGGTGCCACTCCAACATAAAGGAGGGCTTGACACCCCCAACATAACTCCTGAAACTGCAGCATGCTGGACTAGCATGGCGTTAATATAAATATATGTTCTACAAAAAAAAAGGAAAACTCCCTCAAAAATGATTGCACAACAGACGCAAGACATTCACCAACAGAACTCAATATTTAGCTATTTTCTTTCTACAGCGTTTCAGTAGTATTGAAGCAGTTTACAATTAACTCATCCTTGAATGGTCTGGAATTTGGCAGCTGGGATTTAATGTTAAAAGATGTAAGGTCATGCATTTGGGCTGCAGCAATCCAAGGGAGCAATATAGTATAGGGGATGAAGTATTTTTATCCACTAAAGAAGAGCGGGACCTAGGCGTGGTTGTGTCTGATGATCTTAAAGTAGCTAAACAGGTAGAAAAGGCAACAGCAAAAGCTAGAAGGATGCTTGGGTGCATAGGGAGAGGAATGGCTAGCAGAAAAAAGGAGGTGATAGTGCCTCTGTATAAATCTTTGGTGCGACCTCATTTGGAGTATAGTGTGCAATTCTGGAGACCGCACCTTCAAAAGGATATAAACGGGATGAGTCAGTACAGAGGGTGGCTACTAAAATGGTTAGTGGTCTTCATTAAAAAGCATATGAGGACAGACTTAAGGATCTTAATATGTACACCTTGGATGAAAGGCGGAATAGAGGCGATATGATTGATTGAGATGTTTAAATACCTCCGTGACATAAATGTACAGGCGGAGAGCCTCTTTCGAGTGAAAGCAAGTTCTGCTATGAGGGGACATGGGATGAGGGTGAAAGGGGATAGATTCAGGAGTGATATGCAGAAATATTTCTTTACGGAAAGAGTGGTGGATCCGTGGAATAGTCTCCCAGTGGAGGTGGTAGAGATGAGGACAGTATCTGATTTCAAAGAATCATGGGACAAACACAGAGGATCTCTAAAGGAAAAAAGGGGACTGTTGTAGTCGTCCATATGGAAGTACAGATTAGATAGGCCATGTGGTCTTTTTATGTCATCATTTTTCTATGTTTCTATGTTTTATGTTTAAAAAACAAAGTGGAATCTGGTCATCTCCTCAATAAAAACATTCTCCAGCGTTCACAGTATGCCTGGTACTGGAGAATGATGGGATGGGGGATAGGAAGGCGGTGAGAAGATGGGAGTATAGGAAGGCGGTGAGAAGGAGATGGGATGGGAGGGATAGGAAGGCAGTGAGAAGGAGATGGGATGGGGGGATGGGAAGGCAGTGAGAAGGAGATGGGATGGGAGGCATAGGAAGGCAGGGAGAAAGATGGGATGGGGGGGCCCTTCCTATTCCATTCCATCTCATTTTCAGATGAGCACTACTGCACACTACTTCCTATTCCACCCCATCTCATTCCTATCTATCTATCTATCTATCTATCTATCTATTGAGCATTTATATAGCACTGCAAACGTACGAAGCGCTGTACAGACAAGTAGGAGAGACAGTCCCTGCCCATCAGAGCTTACAATCTAGTTAAGACAAAATACAAAATACAAATCAGGCCTAACAATCTAGTAAGACAAAGTAACAAATATTCAGGGAGAAATCTAGACAGGGCAAAAAACACAAACACAAACACGGCATTTATAATCTAGTCAAGTCACAACACAGGAGTCAGGATCTGAAAGCAACAGTGAAGAGGTGAGATTTCAACCTGGACGTGAAGAGGGCCAGGGAGGCCACCTGGTGCACTGACACAGGTAGATTGTTCCAGGCAAAGGGTACAGCCAAGTGGAAGGAGCGAAGTCTGGAATTAGCAGTACGAGTGAAGGGCATAGATAAACGTAGACTGATAGAAGAACGAAGTTCCCGAGAGGGGATGCAGGGAGAGACAAGAGATGACAGGTTCTGGGGGGCAGAAGAGTGAATGCATTTATAGGTCAGGAGGAGAAGTTTGAACTGGATACAGAAACGGATGGGAAGCCAGTGAAGTGACTTGAGAAGAGGAGTAATGTGGGTATGACGAGGCTGACGGAAAATTAGTCGAGCAGCAGAATGTTGAATAGAACGAAGGGGAAAGAGGTGGTTTGTAGGGAGACCAGCAAGGAGAAGGTTGCAGTAATCAAGGCGGGAGGTGATCGAGGAGTGGATAATTGTTTTAGTAGTGACTTCAGAAAGGAAGGGGCGAATTTTGCTGATGTTGTAGAGAAAGAAATGGCATGGCTTAGCTACGAGCTGGATATGTGTGGAGAAAGAGAGAGAGGAGTCAAAGATAACCCCCAAGTTACGGGCCGAGGAGACAGGAAAGATTACAGAGTTATCCACAGAGACCGAGAAAGGGGGAAGAGGAGGGGACTCTTCTGAGTCCTGCTGCACCAGATGACCGACCTGGGGCCTAGTGGAGAGCCTGCCTGTGTGGGTGGCATCAATCTCTACACAGCCTTCTGCCTCACACAGAGGCAGGTTCTCCACTCGAAGGCTTTTTCCCTTTGGTTTCTCCCCCCTTTATTGCTGACCGCTGCTTCCATATGGGAGACCATTTTATTTTTTAAACATTTAAGGGGACCACTGTCGCAGCCCACCACTCGATGGAGGAGGGGAGGGAGGGAGAAGGGCAGGACCGTGAAACCATTTTATTTAATTTTTTGATGGTGACCAGCAGCACTACTCCAAGAAGGGGAGGTGGGAGGTGAGAAGGAAGAAAGAGATGGGAGACCATTTTTTTTTTCAGACGAGCACTACTGCACACTACTCAACCCCCCCCCCCCCCAACAACACAAAGCTGAGCCAGGATCAGTTCTCCCTTGACGGGTGGAGGAGATGGTGAGAAGAAAGAAAGGGACGGGAGACCATATTAATCTTTTATTAAACATTTGGTGACCACTGCTGCAGCACACCAGTCAATGGAGGGGGTTGGGAGAGAGGGAGGTGAGAGAAGGGAGAAGGGCAGGATCGGGAGACTATTTTATTTCATTTTTGACGGTGACCACTGACCGGCACTACTCCAGGGGGGGGGGGAGGTGAGAAGTTAGAAAGGGATGGGAGACCACTTTTTTTTTCTTCAATCGAGCGCTACCTACTGCACACTACTCCTCCACCCCTCCTGCCCCCCACCCCCCGCCCTCTGCCGACACAAAACTGAGCCAGGATCAGCTCTCCCTCAACAGGGGGAGGGGTGGTGAGAAGAAAGAAAGTCATGGGAGAACATTTTATTCTTTTTTTTAACATTTGGTGACCACTGCTGCACCATACCAGCCGATGGAGGGGGTGGGGAGGAAGGGAGGGAGGTGAGAAGAAAGGGATGGGAGACCTTTTTTTTTTCCTTTTCAAACCAGCAGTACCTACTGCCCCCACTATTCCTCCTCCCCCCCCCCCCCCGACACAAAACTGAGCCGGGATCAGCTCTCCCTCGACAGGGGGGGGGAGGGGAGGAGTGGTGAGAAGGAAGAAAGTCATGGGAGAACATTTTATTCTTTTTTTTTTCTAACATTTGGTGACCACTGCTGCAGAACACCAGTTGATGGAGGGGGTGGGGAGGAAGGGAGGGAGGTGAGAGAAGGGAGAAGGGCAGGACCGGGACCCGGAGACCATTTTATTTAAGTTTTTTGACGGTGAGAACTGACTATGACCAGCACTACTCCAAGGGGGGGAGGTGAGAAGAAAGGGATGGGAGACCTTTTTTTTTTCTTTTCAAACGAGCACTACCTACTGCCCACTACTCCTCCCCCCTGCTGACACAAAACTGAGCTGGGATCAGCTCTCCCTCGACGGGGGAAGGGGGGGTGAGAAGGAAGAAAGTCATGGGAGAACATTTTCTTTTATTTTAACATTTTGTTGACCACTGCTGCAGCACACCAGTTGATGGGGGGGGGGGGGGCGGGGAGAGAGGGAGGGAGGTGAGAGAAGGGAGAAGGGCAGGACTGGGACCCGGAGACAATTTTATTTAATTTTTTTGATGGTTTACCACTGACCAGCACTACTCCAAGGGGGGGAGTTGAGAAGTAAGAAAGGGATGGGAGCCTACTTACCAGCAACAGCAGGCACAGGCGGCAGGCAGCTTCTAATCTCAACGGTCGGTCAGTCAGATGGTCACACACGGGCGGCTCACGTGATCCCTGTGTACTCAGCAGCAACACAGGCTCAGCGCAGCAGCAATGAAAGAGGAAAGTCAGGAAGAGGCAGCACATGAAGAGCACGAGCCTGGCTCCTCCTCTTTCATTAAAACTGCACTGATTCACTGAACTCAGTGAGTGGAGGGAAAGTAGCAGGGGAAAGCAGTAAAAGCAAAAGGACATCCTTGGTCCTTTTCCTACCAATGCCACCCCCTGAAAACTATCACAAACTGCTGCCTGAGGCCACCGTCTCAGTTGGTCTCATGGTAAAGCCGCCCCTGGGCACTCAATATACCACCGTTTACTTAGAACATAAATATCATCAAGCCCAGTATCCTGTTTCCAACAGTGGCCAATCTAGGTCATAAGTACCTAGCAGTTTCCCCAAAAGACACAAGTTCCACAATGCTTGTATTTGGTCAAGCAGTGATATCCTGTGTCCCTTTTAATAATAGTTTATGGACCTTTCCTCCAGGAACTTGTCCAAACCTTTTTTAAACCCAGCTACACTAACAGCTTTTATTACATCCTCCGGTAACAAATTCCAGAATTTGATTATACGTTGAGTGAAAAAATATTTTCTCTTATTAGTCTTAAATAGTTTACCTTGTAGTTTCATTGCATGTCCCCTAGTCTTTTTATATTCTGATGACGTATACAGTCGATCTATGTTTACCCGTTCCACTCCATTCATTAATTTATAGACCTCTATCATATCTCCCCTCAGCCATCTCTTTTCCAGGTTGAAGAGCCCTAACCTTTTTAGTCTCTCTTCATAGGAGTATCCTTCCATCCCCTTTACCATTTTGGTGACTCTTCTCTGTACCTTTTCTAATAATGCTATATCTTTTTTAAGATATGGCGACCAGAATTGCACACAATATTCAAGGTGCAGTCGCACCATGGAACGATACAGAGGCATTATAATATCCTTTGTTTTATTTTCCATTCCTTTCCTTATGATACCTAGCATTCTATTTGCTGTCTTGGTCGCCACTGCACACTGGGCGGAGGGTTTTAACATGTTATCCACGATGACGCCTAAATCTTTTTCCTGGGTGGTGGTTCCTAATGTGGAACCTTGCATCGTGTTACCATAGTTTGGGTTGTTCTTTCCTAGGTGCATAACTTTGCACTTGTCCACATTAAATTTAATTTGCCATTTGGATGCACATCAGAGCAGGTTTACATGTATGTATTGCGACGCCCCTGCCCCTTTTTTTTTTTTTTTAACTGGCCTAGCAATCACCCCTTAGCCCTGTATCCTGACCTTTCCCTAGGTGGATACTTATTACCTGGCTCAGGTGTTGCTTCAAGCTTTCTCAGTCACGTTGCAGCCAGTAGTCCTCCGACGCTGTGACTCCTTCCCTTCAGGATGGTCTGCAGCCGGGGTCTTTCTGGGCAGTTGCTTTCCTGTAGCTTTTTCTGCGTGGCACCTTGCGCATGCGTGGAATACTGCCAACGTAGCCACTTGCGACGCCCCTGCCCCGCCTTAGGGCTAAAAGACAGGAGCGGCCTATTGCCTCGTGAGGAATGGAGTTAAAAACTGTTCCCTGGTAATGCTGGGTAATGTAGTTCTTGTGCTCCTTTCACTCCGAAATAAGTGTAGTTGAAAAGATCCTTGCAGGTCTTCTTTTATTACCAGGGTCAAACGTACTGCCACACTGCTTCCTGGTCTTCCATTCACTCTCTGACTCACTCTCAGCTGACGTACCAAACGTCTTTCCACAGCTCGTCCTCTCATAGGTCCTTTGCTCTGAGGTCCTCTGCTCAGAGTTCCTTGTGCAGCTCTGTGCACTGGTCTGCCTACTTTGGCTCAGTCCTTTGCTGCTCTCTTTGCTCCTCCTGCACTCTCTGCTCCCTTTGCTCTCCTTAGCAGGGTCATTCTCAGGTTTAAAACGAGATTCTCTTCCAGGCACGCCCCTTCCAACCACTGGGTGTGCCCAATCAGGACTACTCAACTCCTCCCCTGGGCTGGTATCCATTCTTAGCTCAGCAGAAAGGAGTTTTTCTTTCCTTCCAGTATTGTCAATCTGGCGTAAATCCTGATTTTCCTCGGTCTCCATTGCCTCAGGAGGGCGCTCTTCACCACAGTATATATTAACAGGTACTTTTTATTCCCTTCTCCCCAAAGGGCTCACAATCTAAGTGCACCTGAGGCAATGGAGGGTTAAGTGGCTTGCCCAAGGCCACAAGGAGTGGCCATGGGACTAGAGACCCCAGTCCCTCAGGCCTGAGATTACTTGTCCCCATGTGGGAATTGAGCTCCTGGACATGCGATGGATATGATATTCCTATACTTCAGCAAAGCCTCTGATACTGTTCCTCATAGGAGGCATATTAATAAACTGAACAGTCTTGGGATAGGTCCCAAGGTGGTGAACTGGATCAGAAATTGGTTGACTGATAGATGACAGAAAGTGGTGGTAAATGGAACTCACTCAGAAGAAGGGAATGTACATAGTGGTGTGCCTCACGGATCAGTCCTGGGACCAATACTGTTCAATGTATTTGTAATTTATATTGTAGAAGGATTGAATGGAAAAGTCTGCAATTTGGCAGATGATACAAAACTTTGCAAAAGAGTGGACTCTTCTGAAGGAGTAGACAACATGAGGAAAGATCTACAAACACTGGAAGAATGGTCTAATGCTTGGCAGTTAAGATTTAATGCAAAGAAGTAGAGTCATGCCCTTTTGATTTAGAAATCCAAAGGAATTATATGCAATAGGGGGTCAGAGGTTGGTGTGCATGAATCAGGAGATGGACCTCAGAATGCTATTGTCTGAGAATCTCAAGGTGGCAAAACAATGCTACAAGGCAGTAGCTCAAGCCAGAAGGATGCTGGGCTGCATACAGAGAGGAATAACCAGCAGAAAAGAGGAGGCATTCATGACCCTGTACAAGTCATTGGTGAGGCCTCAATTGTCATATTTTGTTCAGTTATGGAAACCATATCTCACAAAGGATATAAAAAGACTTAAAACAGTTCAGAGTAAAATGACCAAAATGATTTGGGGCCTGTGCCAGAAGATGTATACGAAGAAACTTGAAAATCTAAATATGTAGGCCCTAAGGAGAGGAGGGACAGGGGAAAGATGATACAGACCTTTAAATACTGAGTATTAATGAACAAACAAACCTTTTTCAAAGAAAGGGAAGCTGTAAAACTAGAGGGCATACGATGAAGCTGCAAGGTGGTAAACTTAAAAGCAACATCAGGAAATACGTTTTCACTGAAATGGTGGTAGATGCTTGGAATGTCCTCCTGATGGAGGTACTGGGGGCAAATATAGTGACAAAATTCTAAATGGCATGGGACAGGCACAGTGGATCCTATTATAGCAACAGGATAAAATCAAAGCAAACTGAAATAGCTTTTATACTTCACTAAATAGAGGAGGGGAGACCTGCATGAAACGGCAGTTAAAACCACTCTAGCCACTTAATTGGGCAGACTAGATGGGCCATACTGGTCTTTAGCTGCCGTCATATACTATGTTACTATGTATTGGGTAGGAAAAACAGTTCTTATTATGTTTTAATGATATAGTAAGGCAGGTTCAGTTTCCTGATGCATGGAAGGTGGTGTGTGGGCACGATGCTGTTTCATAGAGCCCCTAGCTGTAATTAACTTATGGTAGACCAGCATTCTCCTGCTTCCACTTCAGTGCCCATTGGACAGAGATAAAGGAGCAAGGTTAAATAAATTTACCCAGTGCCTTCACAAAGCAGTAGATGCAAAACGAAAAAAAAAAAAAGAAAACACCCCAGAAAAGAGAAAACAGTGAATTGAATGTCAGCCTCTAATTGATAAATTCACCTTTGCTTGTTTCTGGCTCATCTGAGCCCGATCAATAGCCCATAGGGTAGCCGTCGCTGGCTTCCAAGACAGCACCCGATTTTAATTTATCTCCCAATTTCCTCTCTCCGGTGATATACATCAGCACTAATTACCAGCGCTGCTTGCTGCCTATCTTTTTTCAGCAGTTCAGAGCAGACGGAAGAACTCTGTTCCGGGAAGAAGGGGAGGCGTGAGAGCCCCGGTGCAGGGCTTGCCTAATGGGAATGAATGATTCAACAGCTCTGTTGACTTCGTCCACTCATTTATTATTTGATGCATTGCATTCATTTTGTATCACTCTTGTGTCTTTCCAAATCTCACTACACATGAACAGCACTAAAGACACTGACGGCACTTCATTAGTGTTACTGTTTGGTTTCAGAGTGAGGCAGTTCTGCTTTGGTCCTAATGCATGTAGGGACCTAAAGTTCTGATTTGCCTAAGTAAATGACCACCACAAACTGCAGAGTGTGATATGGAGCAATTAGATCTCTGCTAATGGAATCATAGAATTACTGGAAAACAGTAGGGGTATACGTATGCACTAATTTATTTTTTTTTTTATTTGTTTGTTTCATTTCATTTCATTTATTTAAAATGAAAAGAAAAACATACAGCAAATGAAATTTAACAAGTTGAAATATACACATTAACCGGGTAAGGCGGACCGGCTGATTCCGCCCTGATTCCCCCCCCCCCCTTACCCCTCGCCTTTCATAGGCACACCTAAACCTTCAAAGAAAACCATTACACATCATTTGGAATTGAACTGGTCGCAGCTTTATTAACTTACAACAATCACAACTTCCCAATTAACAAGTTAACATCCCCCCCCCACCAGCAGCGCGAGCCACCACCCGCCATGTTATTAGCAAGGTGACGCCGCTTCCGCTTCCGCCGGGTACAGGCCCCGACAAAATCGCCTCGCCCTCCCTCATCCGGCTTCGCCATATTATTAGCAAAAGCCTGAGGGATTGTCCGGGCGGGGGTACCCCACCCCCGCCGTACTGCTTGCATCCGGCTCCGGACCCCGGAAACCTCCGGGATCCCGCCAACCCCCTCCAGCTGCAACACCCCAACAACACCCCTCCAGACCCACTTGAAACAAGGGAGGGTGGGAGGGCGTCCGGCGGCTCCGGCATCCAAACGCAAGAGGCCGGAGCCACGTCGCGTCCCCGCACTAGTTCCCCGGCGTCTCCTTCATCCCATTGGCTGCCGCGCCGGGACGTCACGCGCTGCAGCCAATGGGATGGAATTATCCCGTCCGCTCCGCCCCCCGGGCTTGCAATCGCCACGCTACCAAAGGGGGAATGCACACGGCCGCCCCCCCCGGTTAATGGTGGCCGCGAGCACATGGCTCCGCGGCCTTGCCATAACCGGGTAAGGCGGACCGGCTGATTCCGCCCTGATTCCCCCCCCCCCTTACCCTTCGCCTTTCATAGGCACACCTAAACCTTCAAAGAAAACCATTACACATCATTTGGAATTGAACTGGTCGCAGCTTTATTAACTTACAACAATCACAACTTCCCAATTAACAAGTTAACATCCCCCCCCCCACCAGCAGCGCGAGCCACCACCCGCCATGTTATTAGCAAGGTGACGCCGCTTCCGCTTCCGCCGGGTACAGGCCCCGACAAAATCGCCTCGCCCTCCCTCATCCGGCTTCGCCATATTATTTGCAAAAGCCTGAGGGATTGTCCGGGCGGGGGTACCCCACCCCCGCCGTACTGCTTGCATCCGGCTCCGGACCCCGGAAACCTCCGGTTCTCCAGGACCAAGCAGGAAGTCAGTCCTCACTTATGGGTGACGTCGGCGCCGACGGAGCCCTCGCGGAGCAATTTTCCCCAGCTTTCAAAGAAAGCCTTTGGGAATTGCAGCGCGCATGCGCGGTCGTCTTCCCGCCCGAGGGTGCCATCTTAGCCAGTCTTCTTTTTTCCGCGGAGCCCTACAGACGTCCCCGTCTTGTCCCCGCGAAAAAGTTGATTTTCTTCTTTATTTTATCCTTTTTCTTTCGGTTCGACGCCGATCGTTTTCCCGCCCAGACTCGCGACGCCGGTCTCGAGTCCTCTCACTTTTTTCGGTTTTTCTGACTTAGTCAGCTTTCGTTTTCGTTTTCCCTGGCAGCCCGGTCCTTTGACCTCGCAGGGGCCCTTTTTCCCCCGATGGCTGCCAGTGGGTTTAAGCGGTGTGGTCGGTGTGACCGAAATATGTCACTAACCGACACACACGACTTTTGCCTCCGCTGCCTGGGCCCGGATCATGAGGAGCTGATCTGTGGGCCCTGCAGCAAACTGTCCTCAAAGGCGTTGAGAAGTCGGCGGCATCAGCGTGAGAGAATCTTCGCTGACCCCAGCCGTACCCGGACCTCGTCGGAGGCCTCCGTGTCGAAAGGCTCCAGCTCGGACCGTCGCCGGAGCTCCTCCGACCGGGGTTCTCCCTCCGGGACCATCGTCGGAAGGAAAAACCCCGCGAGGGCGGCGTCGGTGGACGCTCCTGGTTCCGCGAGGGCCAGGTCGCATAGCCCCGACAGCCGCCCCGGGTCCTTGGAGAAGGAACACGTCCCGAAGCGACCTCGCCTGGAGTCGGAGATGCCTGCCCGGGTAAGTCCTGTGGTCCTTCTGGACTCGCCTCCGCGACAGCCGCCGTCGGGGCCCGAGTCGGGGGCTGCTGGGTCACCTGAGCTCGGACTCAGGTTGACGGCCTTGGAGAGCAGACTGTCTGCCTTCATGGACCAGCAGAGGGCACTGCTCGCTGGCTTCGCTGGCGTCGCTGCCCCGACCGCCGGGACGTCGACGTCCAAGTCGACCCCGGAGACCGAGCCGATCCTCGAGTCGATGAGAACTCGAGTCGATCCTCGGTCGAGGTCGCCCTCGGCCTCCCGTTCGGGACCGAGGTCGCCGACGCCGACTCCCTCGGCGTCGGGGCGGCTGGCGCCGCACCCTGCCCGGGCCGACCCCACCGAGTCCTCGTCGGAGTCGGTCTGGGAGTCTGAGGAGGAAGAGTCACCTGATTCTTTCCGGACTCGGTGTGTCCCATCGGACTCACCGGAGTCCGAGCCTCGGAAGCAGTCCCCCCCGGAGGATGCCCGGTTCTCGGACTTCGTTAGGGATATGGCCAAGGCTTTGGCCTTCCCTGCGGATCCCGAGGAGGAGCCTCGAGCCGAAGAGCTCGACGCCCTCCAGTATGACTCTCCCGCGAGGGAACACTTTACTGTGCCGGTTCCTCCTATGCTGGAACGACTACTCTTCCGCATGTGGGAGAGTCCGGCCTCCTCGCCGGTCCTGAGCAAGCGGGTCGATTCTATCTATCGAGTCCGCAAGAGCCCTGGCTTTCAAAAGGCATAGCTGCCACACCATTCCATGGTAGTGGAATCGGCCATGCATCGTCTTAAGAGCCAGAAGATGCACTCCTCGGTGCCTCCTGGCAGGGAGGCCCGTAACCTGGATGGCCTTGGCAAGAAGTGCTTCCAGGGCTCTATGCTCGCATGTCGTGTCCAGACTTACCAGCTATACATGGGCATGTATCTCCGGGATCTGGCTAAAGAGCTAGCCGGATTCTCCGCTGGTCTCTCCGAGGAGCCCTTGCGGAGGTTCCTAGCCTTGTCCACTGGCATTCGGGAATGCTCAAAGTTCATGTCCCGAGCAGCCTATGATGGCTTTGAAGCCTCGGCTCGAGTGGCTGCAGCCGGCATCGGTGCCCGCCGACAGGCTTGGCTTCAGTCGTCAGACCTTGAGCCCTGGGTGCAGGACAAGTTGGTCGATGTCCCCTGCCGAGGCGAAAACCTCTTTGGCAAGCCCATGGCGGAAAAGGCTGCGCAAATTGAGACTGAGACTCTCACCCGGACCAGGCTTTCTAGGAAGACCTCCGCCCCTTCCCAGAAAAAGAAGGGCTCGGGGAAAAAGTCCTTTTACCCGAGGAAGGCGGCTGCCTACAAACAATACCCCCATTATCAGGCCCCTGCAGCTCCCCAACAGGGCCAGCAGGCCAAGGGACGGGGTAACGGGTCCCGTAGGCAGCAAGCCCCCAAGCCTGCACCACCAGCCCCTGCTCAGCAGGGTGGGGGCTTTTGACTCGCTAAGCATAGCCTCTCCCCCCCCCGCTGGTTCCTCCCAGCACCGGAGGCCAGCTGGTTCACTTCGCCCACAGGTGGTCCAGCATCACCGCAGATGCCTGGGTGCTTCAGGTCGTGCGAGAAGGCTATCTTCTCCACTTCCATCAGGTCCCTCCCTCCTATTTTCCGGGAGAACCTCCGCGCCCCCCTCTGCACAGGGAGTTGCTCCTTCAGGAGTTAGCAGGTCTTCTGCAGGAACAGGCGGTGGAACCGGTGCCACACCACCTGAGAGGTCAAGGCTTTTATTCAAGGTATTTTCTGATACCAAAGAGAACAGGGGGCCTCAGACCCATCCTGGACTTGCGCAACCTCAACAAGTTCCTTGTGCGGGAGAAGTTCAAAATGCTTACCCTTGGAATCCTTCTGCCCTACCTCCAGCAGGGAGATTGGCTATGCTCCTTGGATCTAAAGGATGCCTACACGCACATCCTCATCCACCCAAGCCACCGCCAATACCTAAGGTTTGTGGTGGCAGGAAATCATTAC
Source organism: Ichthyophis bannanicus (assembly GCA_033557465.1). NCBI lineage: Eukaryota > Metazoa > Chordata > Amphibia > Gymnophiona > Ichthyophiidae > Ichthyophis > Ichthyophis bannanicus. The sequence goes on from CM066046.1 coordinate 45,298,407, forward strand.
CAGTACCGAGTACTGCCCTTTGGCCTGTCCTCCGCACCGCGAGTCTTCACAAAATGTCTCGCGGTCGTGGCGGCCCATCTCCGGCTTCACGGCCTCTATGTCTTTCCGTACCTCGACGACTGGCTCATCAGAGCAGCGTCCGCTCAGGAGGTCACCAACGCCACGTGCCGCACGGTGACTCTGCTGCAGCACTTGGGCTTTGTCATAAACTTCGCAAAGTCCACTTTGCTCCCCTCACAGGATCTCGAGTTCATCGGCGCAAGGCTGCACACTCCTCAGGCGCGAGCATTCCTACCGCTCGACAGGGCTCAGCGGCTCATGGACCTAGCCGACCGCTTTCGCAGCCAGCCCCGGGTCTCCGCCAGGCGCTTCCTGAGACTGCTCGGCCATATGGCTTCCACCGTCCATGTGACCCCCAATGCCCGCCTGAATATGCGGTCTGCTCAATGGTGTCTCCGCCAGCAGTGGCGACAAGCCACGGGCGGCCTAGCAGACCTAGTGCGCGTTTCCGAGCCGCTGGTCTCGTCTCTCCGGTGGTGGCTCCGGCAGCCGAACCTGATATTCGGAATGCCTTTCCAGTCACCTCAGCCGACCCGGGTGCTGACCACCGATGCATCCCTCCTGGGCTGGGGAGCACATTGCCAAGAGGCACGTACTCAGGGCCTCTGGACCACGTGGGAGTCTGCTCAGCAGATCAACTTCCTGGAGCTCAGGGCGATCCGCCTGGCTCTCAAGGCCTTCTCCCACCTGACTTCCCAACAGTCCGTCCTTGTCCAGACGGACAATCAAGTTGCCATGTTCTACGTGAACAAGCAGGGGGGCACGGGCTCCTTCCTCCTCTGCCGGGAGGCACAGAGGCTCTGCTCTTGGGCCGTCAGTCACGGCATTCTCCTCAAGGCAGTTTATCTCCCGGGCCAAGAAAATTGCCTTGCAGACAAACTCAGCAGGGTCCTCCAGCCGCACGAGTGGCGTCTGGATCCCTTGGTAGTTCAGAAGCTCTTCCTCAAGTGGGGTCTCCCCACGGTGGATCTCTTTGCCAGTCCTCACAACCGGCAGCTTCCTCGCTTCTGCTCTCGTCGGCCACACCCCCTTCGGGTGGCGGCGGACGCCTTTCTGATCTCGTGGTCGGTGAGCCTTCTGTACGCTTTCCCTCCCATCCCGCTGGTCTCTAGGACTCTTTTCAAGGTTCTCCGAGACAAAGCCTTCATGATCCTGGTGGCCCCTCGCTGGCCCAGGCAGCCGTGGTTTCCGCTCCTGCTGCAACTGGCGGTGGAGGATCCAATCCCTCTGGGGGTGCAACCGGATCTCCTCACTCAGGATCAGGGGTCCCTCCTGCACCCCAACCTCAGGTCTCTCAACCTCATGGCCTGGCTGCTGAGAGGGTAGTCCTTGCTCCCCTTCTCCTGCCGGCGGAGGTGGAGGAGGTCGTCTTGGCTTCGCGACGGCCTTCTACCCGCAAATGCTACGCCCTTAAATGGCGTCGCTTTGCAGTCTGGTGTACCCAACAGTCTCAGGATCCCTTCTCCTGCCCGGTGTCGGTGATCTTGCAGTACTTGCTCCACCTCTCTAATCTGGGACTTAAGTCCAACTCCGTCAAAGTTCACCTCAGTGCTCTTTCAGCACATCATGTGCCGGTGGACGGCAGACCTCTCTCCAATGACCCTCTCGTAGTGAGGTTTCTCCGAGGTCTCCTTCTACTTAAACCACCTCTGCGCCCGCCAGCGCCTGACTGGGACCTGAATGTGGTTTTGCAGCGGATCACCTGTCCGCCTTTTGAACCTATGGCTACCTGTTCTCTCCGTTTTCTGTCTTGGAAAACACTGTTCTTGATAGCCCTCACTTCCGCTAGACGCGTAAGTGAATTGCAGGCCCTCGTGTCTGATCCCCCTTACACTAGGTTCTACAAGAATAGGGTAGTCCTACGGACTCACCCAAAATTTCTGCCTAAAGTGGTCTCCCCTTTTCACATCAATCAGGAGGTGGTACTTCCAACCTTCTTTCCCAGACCACACTCCAGCCGAGCTGAGACGGTCCTCCATACCCTGGACTGTAGAAGGGCATTGAACTTCTACCTTGACCGTACGCGGGAGCACCGTAAAGCTGCTCAGCTTTTTGTGTCTTTTGACCCCAATAAATTGGGGCTCCCGGTCTCCAAGCGTACTCTGTCCATCTGGGTTGCGGACTGTATCTCTTGGGCTTATGGGGCAGCCGGACTCTCCTTAGAAAGTCGAGTCACGGCTCATTGCGTTCGGGCAAAGGCCACGTCAGTGGCTTACCTCCGCTCTGTTCCGCTGGCAGACATCTGCCGGGCCGCTACTTGGTCTTCGAGCCAGACTTTTGCGGTCCATTACTGTCTCGAGAGGGAGTCCCGTAGGGACAGTGCTTTCGGACAGGCAGTCCTCCGTAATCTCTTTGAGGTCTGAGCAACTCCTACCCTCCATCCCGGATGTGGGCTACCGGTGGGTGATAATTCAGCGAAGATTCTATCCTTCTGTGCTGCTGAGCTAGAGGGAGCTCATTTTTGTGCTTAGGGTCTCCGGTAGCCTTGAGCTTGGGAGTCCCATAAGTGAGGACTGACTTCCTGCTTGGTCCTGGAGAAAGCGTAGTTACTCACCTGTAACAGGTGTTCTCCAGGAGCAGCAGGAATCAGTCCTCACTACCTTCCCTCCTCCCCTTGGAGTTGCAATCGTCTGCTTATGTTTTGCAAATATTTTTATGCTGTCTTTTTTAGCTATGTCATCTGACTGGCTAAGATGGCACCTCGGGCGGGAAGACGACCGCGCATGAGCGCTGCAATTCCCAAAGGCTTTCTTTGAAAGCTGGGGAAAATTGCTCCGCGAGGGCTCCGTCGGCGCCGACGTCACCCATAAGTGAGGACTGATTCCTGCTGCTCCTGGAGAACACCTGTTACAGGTGAGTAACTACGCTGATCCCGCCACCGGCTCTGGACACATCCGTCCTGAGCCGCCCCCTTTACAAAAAGCTGCGACCAGCCCGTCTCCCAAGCATAATAACTTCCAAGGCCTCCTGCCAATCATTAAGCAGCAAGTCCAACCCGATCGGGGATAAATGCACACCGTCCGGCCTGAACAAGCCCGCGCAGTCTACATCCACCCATGGGTGCAAAATTTGGCGCCCCCCCTCTCAATGACCCATCTGCCTATTTGGCAATTGATTTTGGACAGCCCCCTGGACCAGCGCCGCTGAACCCTGCAAGCAGGCCTTGGAAGTATATCCGACCACACCTACGCCCGGGAACATCCCTAATACCACCCCCAAGTCCTTGTGCACCGCGCGAATCAACTGGCAACAAGTCCAGGACGTCAAGTCGTTGCCTCCCAAGTGAATCAACAGCACAGCAGGCTTCTCTATCCGACTTTCGTGGTGCCGCAGCAAAGGCAGGAGCTGGATCCACCGCAGTCCGCGCTCACCCAGCCATGTGACGGACACCGCAGAGACGTCCAGTCCAAGATTCGTGCCAATAGGTCGTGTTGCTGCTCGCCGACCAGCCCAGTAAACGAACGAATGGCCAGTCACCCAACAGCGACACCGTCCATATACTATATCTGTAACAGAAAAGAAGATAGGTTAGACACCCCCACCACCCCTACAACCGCACATAGGTTTGGAAAGCCTGCGACCTCCAGTGACTGATACGCCGGATATCCCGCTCCGACAATCCCTCCGCCGCCGCGCTGGTAGCCGCCCCAATCTGGAATGAGTGAGGAGCAAACTGACCAGCGTCCTCCCATATCGCCTGCAGCGACATCCGCAGGACCACCGTAAACTGAAAGCGCGTAAGAATCCGCGCGTCGTCGTGGACAAATAAATGCCCTGCACCAGCAGGCCGCACACCCAAGTACACTTTTAACAACCCGACCGGACAAGTCAGGGCCCCGGACACCTGTCGCAACACTACCCATACACCTTTTCCCAGATGATCTGTTTTGGAACGCGCTACATGAATGTTGTCACCAGCAGTGGCCCAACTCGGTATAGGTGGCTAGGTACACTGCTGGGCCTGACCCTTCCAGGTAAGAAATTGTAGTTGCGACGGAGTGTCAGGTTGAAAACAGGCTTTATTCCCCTCCCGGGGTTTCAGGATTTTCAAAGTAATACACAGCATGAAATTAAGAGGCAGCCATACTTCTGGCAAACAAAATGGTGAAATGAAAACAGCTTCTTGCTTGTACAAAATCAGTAACAAAACAGGAACCAGGTGAAATAAATGCTGACAGTTTTTTCTCTGTATTCTTCTAGCTTTGTGCACGACACCTTTATGCTTAGCTAGCGTAGAGAACTCTCATTAGTTATGACTAGAGAGCAGTCCATGTCCTCCTCATAAGGCATATAACTATCTGTACACATGGGTTCTTCAACTGTATTATCTTGTGGACAGAGAGTCTGAAATGTTCTTAACTCAGTTTCAGAACCTTCGTCAGAACTCTCTCTATGATATGGCAAGTACTTATCAGAGAGCTCATAGAACTGCCTTGCTCTGTTCCTAACAGGTTTCTGCAGTTTCTTGTAAGGCTTTACAAACATGCAATCATCTTCTTCACTCATACAAATGTCCTGACTTACGTTTCTTTCCTTTTTCCAAGGCTGTAAGTACTTCTGGTGGTTCTGCCTTTCAGATAAGCAGGGAACCTTATCAGCTGCTCTCCTTTCCCTCCACGGCACTCTGTGTCTAGGAAATTCTTCCTGCGTCACAGGTGAGGGTTTCCTCCAGTTAATCCCTCTGTTTGTAACAAGCTTTCTGTCCCTCCTTGAATCCTTCCTGGGCTTTCTGTTCCACAGCTCACACACAACAGAATCAGCTGGAGAATATCCTGACCTTCTGTTTGAAACTTTCAAGTTATCTTTTACTTGCCAAGTCTCCCAGTCATTCTCAGCTTCTGAGCATTCACCAAACAAATCACCGTCAGGATCAGAATCCACATCCAAACCATGAGAATCCAATTCTAACTCTGTTTGCCTAACATGCTTTTTATTCAGGTTTAGGGGCGTTCTCCTGCTCATGTGCACACTGTTCTGCTGATTGCTAGGGGAGTGTTTGTTCTCTGGGCGTGCTCTCAGACCTCGTGTCTCAGCCTGCCTTTGTTGCCTATAGCAACCTGGAAGCTTTTTCTCTCCCTGCCTGTCAGCAATTGTGCTGAACTCTGCATCTCTCTGTGTCTTACAGGTATAAGGTAGAACTTCGGTGTCACACATCCCCCTTCTTAAGATATTACGTGCTGCAGACGTCCTCGTCGGACAGCGCGTAATCCCACCTGAGAGAAATCTGTTGCTTACAACCTGCACTAATCTTACTTCTGCTGATCTTTCCTGCCAAGGCTTCAGCAGATTTAAGTGGTATACTTGGCGGCGCCCATTTTCATTTTCTACTTTGTAGGAAACAGGACCCACCTGACCAACTATTGTAACTGGGCCTTTCCATCTGGCCTCGAATTTAGGACCATTGTCCGCTACCAAGATTAAAACTTTGTCCCCTATGGACAACTTCCTGGTTTTGGTTCCCCGGTCATAATATTTTTTCTGCCGGCGTTGGCTGGCCAGCAGATTGTCCATAGATGCTCGGGCAGTCCGTTCTAAATGGTTCCTGAGGTCTTTCAGAAATTGGGGGACCCCTACCTCTGTCTCATCTGGTGCAACCCACTGCTTCCGAAGGATATCTAAGATCCCCCTCGGTGCCCTACCAAATAACAGTTCGTAAGGGGACGCTCCCAATGATGTTTGTACGCGTTCCCTACACGCATACAGAACGAATGGGAGGACATTATCCCATTCAATCATATTCCCTCCTAAGCTCCGCCTTAACATTTGCTTCAAGGACTGATTTAGGCGTTTAACCAGCCCGTTGGACTGGGGGTGATACGCTGAGGTACGGATATGTCTTATCCCAAAGGCGTCCCAAAGCATGGCTAAATGTTTCGACGTGAAATTTGTCCCTTGATCCGTTAGGATCTCTTGTGGGAACCCAATCTCACAAAATAATTTTATGAGCTCTGTTGCTATGGTCCTTGCTGAAATATTGCGTAGGGGTATTGCCCATGGAAACCTAGTTGCATGGTCCGCAATTACTAAAATATATCGAAAACCCCTTGGTGTGCATATTAATGGGCCCACAATATCCATCGCTAACTTCTCACTGGAGTTGCAATGGTGGGTGGTGTAATCATAGGTACCGGCTTAGGCTTAGCAGCCGTCACACGCTGGCATGCCGGGCAGGACTCGCAATACCGGGTTGTTTCCTTAAACACCCCCGGCCAGTAAAAACGAGCCAGCACCTGGTCCAATGTCCCTTGGACCCCTTTATGGCTGCCTATGGGGTGATCATGTGCCAACTTTAATACTATCGACTTAAAGGTAGTAGGCACCACTAGCTGCTTGTGCACAGTACCTGTCCTGGGATCTGTGCTTTCTCTATACAGCAGTTCCCCTTCTAAGAAGAACCTAGGCAGAATCATCCGAGGCTCTTGAGCATATTCAAATGCCCTTTTTAAAGCTGGATCTTCCTCCTGTTCTTTTGGGAAGGAAGGGAATTTCCTTACCAGCTCAGCTGGTATCCAGGGTAAACCTTCCCCCGCTTCCAAATCTGTTCTTCCCTGCGATCTTTTTCTTCTCTCCTGACGTCGCTTGGCTTTATCCTTCCTAACCTTTGTAGGAAGGTTAACTAACCCCTCACTAGAAGGAAGTATGTTTTGGGGTTCCTCATCGGACTCTGGCTCTGGGTGTGAGTCCCTATCCTTGGGCACTTCATTTGGCTTTGGTAATGGACCTGTCCCTGCCTCTGAGACCTTACTCTGGGACCTAGTGGAAACTAGGCCTATTCTTTCATCTAGCCTTTCTTTAAGGGCTTTCTGAAAGGAAGGCCAATCCCTTCCTAACACCACCTCTTTTGGTAGGTTTGGGATTACCACTAGCGGTACTTTTTCCCTGGTACCTAGCCCCTCTACAATCATATCATACATTTGGTAATCATTCGAGTCCCCACGCATACATTTCACTTGCACATACCAGGGTTCCTGGCATAAGATCAAAGGATTGTTAGTCAGAATAGCCTGCCACATCTTGGAGGAGACCATACTCTGGTCTGCTCCTGTATCAAGGAGTGCTACTGCCTTCAAACCTTCTACTTGGACGTCTAAGAGAAATCTTCCCTTGGGGTCTTTCTCTCCCCCTGCGATAAGGGCAACACGTTCTTTGCAGTCCCTGCTTATGTGACCTTTATGTCCACATTGAAAACATTTGATCATATCATTATATTTTCTCACATTTTCTCTTGGGACCTTGGAAGTATAAGCTTTCTTTGTCCCTGGCATTCTTTCCATGCCGGTCAGCCTTAGCATATTATCTTTAGAAGCTCCGGCCAATTCAGCCTCAAAGTAACACTCTGTCATTTCTGTTGCTTCCTTAGTGGTTTTACATTTTTGTAATAACAAGAAAGCTTTTACCTCTGAAGGCACGGCGTCAAAGTACTGCTCAAGGAGCACAGCATCCATCAAGGATTCTACTGTGGCCTTTTCTGGAGCCAACCACTTTGCTGCCAGACCTTTGAGTCGCTGCATTAGGGCTTTTGGCGTCTCTCTAGGCAAGATCCTTGCCTCCCTAAAAAGGCGTCGGTAGTGAGCAGGTGTTAAACCCAACCTATCCTGTACGGCTAGTTTAACGTCCGGGTAACTAGACGCTAGACCAGCGGGCATGGCCTTGTATGCTGCTAAGGCCTCTCATGTCAAGGACATAGCAAACCTGACTGCCCATTGGTCTAGTGGCCATTTAGCCGCTTCAGCAATTCTTTCAAATGCATCAGAATAATCATCAAAGTTATCAGTCCGCTGCAAAGGCCCGAGTGCCAGCGCACTACAGCTTTGCAGTCCTACCACAGATGGCATCGCTCCAGCTTCCTCATCTGCAGTGGTTGTCTTCTTCAGGAGCTTGGTTAGTAAGTCCAATAGTGGCTTCTGCTGTGCCGCCATTGCTGCCATAGTCCTATCCTGTGCTTGTCTTGCGAGCTCACTCTGTGCTTTCCACTGCTCGTCCATCCAGCGAAGCATCTCTTGTGGATCCATCCTGGTGTTGAGATCAACCTGTACAGAGCGAGAAAAAACACAAGGCCCACCAAGTGCGGCACACTAGATAATTTTTTTTTCCTGTCTGCCTTTAACAAGGTATCTCTTCCCCCTTTCTCTGCAATCCTCCACCACCCGTGCCCAGCTACTAATACCTCAGCACGGTGTAGGATCTTATGTTGAGAAAGGTTCTCTGCATACTTCTTTCGGTCCAACCCAGCTGGCTTTTGCACTGCATCAGGATTTCCTTTTTCAGGATTTTCCTTCTTTGCTGTTTTTTTTTTTTCTTTCTTTCTTCGGCCACTTTGTATCCTCTTAGGAAACTTCAAGTAGTATATATATTTTTTTCAAAAATCCCACTTGCTACGCCACTCAATGTCACCAGCAGTGGCCCAACTAGGTATAGGTGGCTAGGTACACTGCTGGGCCTGACCCTTCCAGGTAAGAAATTGTAGTTGCGACGGAGTGTCAGGTTGAAAACAGGCTTTATTCCCCTCCCGGGGTTTCAGGATTTTCAAAGTAATACACAGTATGAAATTAAGAGGCAGCCATACTTCTGGCAAACAAAATGGTGAAATGAAAACAGCTTCTTGCTTGTACAAAATCAGTAACAAAACAGGAACCAGGTGAAATAAATGCTGACAGTTTTTCTCTGTATTCTTCTAGCTTTGTGCACGACACCTTTATGCTTAGCTAGCGTAGAGAACTCTCATTAGTTATGACTAGAGAGCAGTCCATGTCCTCCTCATAAGGCATATAACTATCTGTACACATGGGTTCTTCAACTGTATTATCTTGTGGACAGAGAGTCTGAAATGTTCTTAACTCAGTTTCAGAACCTTCGTCAGAACTCTCTCTATGATATGGCAAGTACTTATCAGAGAGCTCATAGAACTGCCTTGCTCTGTTCCTAACAGGTTTCTGCAGTTTCTTGTAAGGCTTTACAAACATGCAATCATCTTCTTCACTCATTCAAATGTCCTGACTTACGTTTCTTTCCTTTTTCCAAGGCTGTAAGTACTTCTGGTGGTTCTGCCTTTCAGATAAGCAGGGAACCTTATCAGCTGCTCTCCTTTCCCTCCACGGCACTCTGTGTCTAGGAAATTCTTCCTGCGTCACAGGTGAGGGTTTCCTCCAGTTAATCCCTCTGTTTGTAACAAGCTTTCTGTCCCTCCTTGAATCCTTCCTGGGCTTTCTGTTCCACGGCTCACACAACAGAATCAGCTGGAGAATATCCTGACCTTCTGTTTGAAACTTTCAAGTTATCTTTTACTTGCCAAGTCTCCCAGTCATTCTCAGCTTCTGAGCATTCACCAAACAAATCACCGTCAGGATCAGAATCCACATCCAAACCATGAGAATCCAATTCTAACTCTGTTTGCCTAACATGCTTTTTATTCAGGTTTAGGGGCGTTCTCCTGCTCATGTGCACACTGTTCTGCTGATTGCTAGGGGAGTGTTTGTTCTCTGGGCGTGCTCTCAGACCTCGTGTCTCAGCCTGCCTTTGTTGCCTATAGCAACCTGGAAGCTTTTTCTCTCCCTGCCTGTCAGCAATTGTGCTGAACTCTGCATCTCTCTGTGTCTTACAGGTATAAGGTAGAACTTCGGTGTCACAATGTGCACCCGCCCGGCTACCAACTTGACATGGTGCAATTGCAAGCCAACGACCACCGCGCGTCTACCCGACTCGGCCACCAATTCGCCCACTCGGAAGGCCCCGAAAAAAACCACGGAAAAACCGCCCGAAATAGGAAGCACTCGTAACGGGACGAGACCACCTGAGGCAACACCGCACACAGTCGCTCCAACATTGCGTGCATTATCGGCTGCCTGGTATCCCCGGTCGATGGCACCGCACGCTCCCATCCTTGCAACAGCCGGGACGTCAAAACCCTCTCCCCCCCCGCGACGCGCCCCATCCCACGGCTTTCAGGAAAAAGGAAAATCCGGCCAAATTCTTCCGAACCGTAGAACGCGACAAGCCCGACACTTTTGCTGCCAAAACATACTGACCCAGTAGCCAATCAGATGCTGGGCCCCGTCTCCATCCCCACTCCGACAGGAAAGACCTCATAAGAACATAAGAACATAAGATATGCCATACTGGGTCAGACCAAGGTCCATCAAGCCCAGTATTCTGTTTCCAACAGTGGCCAATCTAGGTCATACGTACCTAGCAGTTTCCCCAAGGGACACAGGTTCCACAATGCTTGTATTGGTTCAAGCATTGATATCCTGGGTCCCTTCTTAATAATGGTTTATGGACCTTTCCTCCAGGAACTTGTCCAAACCTTTTTTAAACCCAGCTACACTAACAGCCTTTACTACATCCTCCGGTAACAAATTCCAGAGTTTGATTACACGTTGAGTGAAAAAATATTTTCTTTTATTAGTCTTAAATAGTTTACCCTGTAGCTTCATTGCATGTCCCCTAGTCTTTCTATATTCTGATAAGGTAAACAATCGATCTACGTTTACCCGTTCCACTCCGTTCATTAATTTATAGACTTCTATCATATCTCCCCTCAGCCGTCTCTTTTCCAGGTTAAAGAGCCCCAACCTTTTTAGCCTTTCTTCATAGGAGTAGCCTTCCATCCCCTTTACCATTTTGGTGGCTCTTCTCTGAACCTTTTCTAAAATTGCTATATCCTTTTTAAGATATGGCGACCAGAATTGCACACAATATTCAAGGTGCGGTCTCACCATGGAACGATATAGAGGCATTATAATATCTTTTGTTTTATTTTCCATTCCTTTCCTTATCATACCTAGCATTCTATTTGCTCTCTTGGCCGCCGCTGCACACTGGGCCGAGGGTTTTAACATGGTATCCACAAGGACGCCTAAATCTTTTTCTTGGGTGGTGGTTCCTAATGTGGAACCTTGCATCGTGTAACCATAGTTTGGGTTGTTCTTCCCTAGGTGCATAACCTTGCACTTCTCCACATTAAATTTCACCTGCCATTTTGATGCCCAGTCTTCCAATTTATCAAGATCCTCTTGCAATTTTCCACAATCCTCCTGGGTTTTAACAACTTTAAATAGTTTTGTGTCATCAGCAAATTTGATAACCTCACTCGTTATTCCACTTTCCAGGTCATTTATGAATATGTCAAAAAGCAGCGGACCCAGCACAGATCCCTGGGGTACACCACTATTCACCTTTCTCCATTGGGAAAATTGGCCATTTAGCCCTACCCTCTGCTTTCTATCTTTTAACCAGTTCCTGATCCACAGTAGTACACTGCCTCCTATCCCATGACTCTTTAGTTTTGCCAAAAGTCTCTCATGAGGGACCTTGTCAAAGGCTTTCTGAAAGTCCAGATACACAATATCAACCGACTCACCTTTGTCCACCTGTTTATTCACTCCTTCAAAAAAACATAACAGATTAGTAAGACAAGATCTTCCTTGTCTAAAGCCATGTTGGCTGTCTCCCATTAGGTCATGACTATCTATATGCTGAGTAATTTTATTCTTTATGATGGTTTCTACCATTTTTCCCGGTACTGATATCAGGCTCACCGGTCTGTAGTTTCCCGGATCACCCCTCGAACCCTTTTTAAAAATTGGTGTTACATTGGCGATCCTCCAATCCTCAGGTATTAGAGATGATTTTAATGATAGTTCACAGATTACTGATAGCAGGTCTGCAATCTCAAATTTCAGTTCTTTCAACACCCTTGGATGTATACCATCCGGCCCAGGTGATTTGCTACTCTTCAGTTATCACACTGCTGTAGCCTTTTCAATAGGCCTCCCACGTCGCTGCCGACACAGAGTTTTTCAGCAAGTCAATCATGCCATCAGGCCAATCTGCCATAACTTCTCCGGGACCGAGGACCCCCGCTCTTCGGCTTCCGGCACCAAGGTCCGAAACAGCTCCCACTTGAAACGGGAAAGAGCATCAGCAATCGTGTTAATACTCCCCGGAATGTGGCGAGCCTTAAGAACCACATTCAAACGTAAGCAGGATAAGACCACTTGCCGCATTAACTCTGCAACCTGTCTGCACCGCGGGGTATAATTATTCACTACACTCACAACTGACTCGTTGTCGCACCTCCATAATAACTGGCGATTCCGCAGCCTCTCAGGCCACAGTGACAACACAACCAAAATCAGGAACTACTCTAGGAAGGTTATATTACTAATAAGGCCAGCGTCGCGCCAGGACGGAGGCCATCCTGCAGCACACCAAGAGCCCCCAAAGTAAATCCCCAAGCCCACCCCCCCGGCAGCATCCGTATATAAATGCAACTCCTCACTGGACACGACCTTCTCCCGCAACACCGAGACACCGTTAAATTCTCGCAGAAACTCGTCCCAGACCCCTAAGTCCGCTCGCATACTACGGGAAACCCTAACCCGATGATGAGGTTTACGCACCCCCACCGTAGCCAACGACAGCCGGCGGAGGAATACCCGGCCCATGGGAATGACACGACATGCAAAATTGAGTGAACCAATCAGGGCCTGCATATCCCGCAGCGACATCTTTGTGGATATCATCGCATTCGCTATCAAACCCGCAGCCTCGCTACCTTGTCTACCGGTAACCTCGCTATCATTAACAGAGAATCTAACTCCACACCCAAAAAAGTAAGACGCGTAGCAGGCCCCTCCGTCTTCCCCACTGCCAACGGTACTCCCCATTCCTGAGCCAATTGGTTGAAATTATCCAATAAATCCCGACACTGCCTAGACTGAGCCGTCCCTACGAAAAGGAAATCATCCAAGTAATGCACCATTTGTCCACAACCCGAACGCTGAACCACGGCCCAGTGCATGAAAGAACTAAACCGTTCAAAATATGAACAGGATATCGCGCAACCCATCGGCATGCATTTGTCGAAATAAAATTGCTCCTCGAAGCGAAAGCCTAACAAATGAAAAGCCGAGGGGTGCACCGGCAGCCAACGGAAGGCTGACTCAATATCGGCCTTAGCCATCAAGCACCCAGGCCCACAATCTCTCACTAAAGCCACCGCCTCATCAAAAGATGCGTAACGCACCGCACACAATTCCTTCGGGATGTGATCATTAACCGATGAACCCTCCGGGAAGGAAAGATTGTGAATTAGTCTATATTTACCTCGTTCTTTCTTCGGGATTATGCCCAAGGGGGAAACCACAAAGTCCTCGAAAGGCTGATCTTGAAAAGGGCCAGCTACCCGCCCCAGCGAAATTTCCCCAGCCAACTTGTCCTTCACAATACCAGAAAAATGTCGCACCGAAGGCGAATTCTTCGCTCTGCCCGCAGCCACCCTCCCAACAATAGGAATCCGAAACCCCCACTCGAATCCATTTCCTAAGATACTGCCATCCGCCCTCCTGGGATACCGATCCAACCATGGCCGAAGGGCCAGTACCCTAATGGGGGTAGGAGCGAGGCTCATCGTAGTCCTATTGCTTTGCGGAGGGGACACTGGCTCCAGTAGGGCCTCTTTTAACACATTTAAGGGCGGAATGTGCTCCTCCGCAAACAGAGCATGCGTGCCGGAATTTACAGTCCGGAAAGGGGCAGGAAGACTTGTTGAAACGCCAACAGACGTCACCTGTGCCCCCTCCCCCCGCAGTTCTCTGCACTGACGGGGACACGCCCCCGCGAAAGGGCTTCCCTGCACCCACCGCACTGACCAATCCCCCTCTAACAACACTCCCCCCTCCCGATTTGACCGCCATCTGCGTCAACCACAGATTGATATCTTGCGTACCCCAAGATAACAACTGGTTCTCCTCCATCTTGTCACGAAACTTCTCATCGTAGTTGAGCCAGGCCCAACTGTCATGGGTTTGAGACGCTTCTAAGATGGAGTCCGCGTATGCCAACAGCATACCATACTGCTCCGGATGCTCGAGCCCCCAAACGCTGGCTAGCCTTAGAAAGGCCCTCGTCCAATTTACTACATTCCTTGCGACTCTCCGCACCCGACCGGCTTTTTCATCTTCTTTCCTCTTCCGCCTACTATCCCCCGACCGCTTCCTACCTTCCAGCAAACGGAAAATGTCAATACAGCGTCGTTTTTGTATTTTTCGCCACAAGTTCTTCGGCACGCTTTCCCATAACTCAGAGAACGCAGCTACTGTAGGAATTGCGCCGATGGTTTCCCGCCCACCGGCCAGCCTCCCTGATACATGACCCTGCCTCCCCTCCCGCGAAGTCGAACTAGACGACGAGTCAGTGGACGATGTGAACGACGAATCCGATAGCCGGTGCCTACGACACGACCGCCGCCGCTTCCGGCTTCTCTTTACTCGATCTCTGCCCGCAGTCACAGTTCCCAGCCCAGACTCCTCCCCCTGTTCAATTGCCAACTCACCTGTAGCATTCTCAGCCATTTCTGCTGGTACACTGCGCTCGGGACGCTCCAAAGCTGTCGAAACCGCTGCCTCCGTCTCAACAGTCGTACCGCCATCCGCTCGACCGCTCGTGCCTTCACCTGGTCGCGACGCGCTCCACCAAGGATTCCCCGCACACTGCCACACCGGAGGTACCTGTGGAGAAAAAAAAAGGGAGAGGCGACGAGACACCCGCCCTAACCCAGGGAGACTGCCACGCCCCAAGCCACTCCGCACGCGAGGAGCCCTGACCCCCGCCCTGCCAGTGTTCCCACGAGGGGGACGAGCCGCCCCCCGCCTCCTGTGGCCACCCCCACATGCCCGCAAATCCCCATCTATCACTACTGTCCAGGGGTGGCGGACACCCATTTGTCCGGCCCTCAGACGGCCAGGCTGTCCTGGGTCCCGGCATCCCCCTAAATTGCTCCCCACTCCCGCTACCCTGACCGCCCCGAGGGACCCCTGCTCCCACTCCGACCCAGCCGCCCCCCCCATCACCTTCCATCTCCATCCGTGTCCGTGAGGGCCCTCCTGCACTCCCTCTGCCCCCCTGCCCTTTATTTCCCCTGGCAGACTCACCTGCTGGCTGCCCCCTCCCCTGAGCAGTCCCATCGTTATGTGGAGTTCTGCCCTTGGCCCTTCCCCGTGTTGTCTTTCCACGACCTGCAGTACCACGTGCCCTGCTAGCCCCACGCTCCGCGCTGGCAGTGGACGCCCTCCGCCTCTCATCCGGAGCTACCCATTCCCTGCCGCTCACCCCACTTGACTCGCTGCTTTTCGCTGCACGCTTGCCTCCTGATTTGCTTCGTGGCATATTTGAATTTTTTTTTTTTTTTTTTGCAATGCAATCCCTATAGGGCCGCCCCCCAATATGCCCAAACACCAAAAAAAAATCTTTGAAACACCCCGGGCTAAGCCGCAACGGAGCTCCAATGATCAGGCGGAGCTTTTAAATCCCTGCCGCGAACCTGGAACCGGAGCCTCTATGGTAATGCTGCTGCACCGTAACCTCCCCCCCCTCAGTCGCTCAATCCCGAACGGGAATGAAGCTGCGCTGAAGCAGGGAGAAGCCTCTACCCGCCCGGCTCGAACGTGCCTCAGGCCCCCAATGCACAATTCAAATACCTGGCAGCTCCGCACACGTCCGGCGGCTCCGGCATCCAAACGCAAGAGGCCGGAGCCACGTCGCGTCCCCACACTAGTTCCCCGGCGTCTCCTTCATCCCATTGGCTGCCGCGCCGGGACGTCACGCGCTGCAGCCAATGGGATGGAATTATCCCGTCCGCTCCGCCCCCCGGGCTTGCAATCGCCACGCTACCAAAGGGGGAATGCACGCGGCCGCCCCCCCCCGGTTAATGGTGGCCGCGAGCACATGGCTCCGCGGCCTTGCCATTCCAATGGGATGCCATGGTGCGTTTCCCCTTCCTCGATTCACAAATTCAGGCATGTCTGTGTGCGGAACTCATTGTGAACAGGCATAGTAAAATGTTTCTTCATTGGGTGGTAGGGGCTATGAAAGTGGATGGCTGTGAGAGCTGTATAGAAACTCCTGGTGTTTGTGACATGCTGTGTATATTTATGTCTTATTTTATTAGTATTTAGCTCACACTTTCCGGTAGTACTTCAAGGCACGTTACATTCAGGTATTTCTCTGTCCCCAGAGGGCTTACAAGTTTGTACCTGAGGCAATGAAGGGTTAAGTGGCTTGCCCAAGGCCACAAGGAGTGCCAATGGGATTAAATCCTGGTCTTGCTGGTCACTAGGCTACTCCTCCACTCTCTGTCTATGAACAGAGTGTAGGTGCACATCTATGTGGGTGTGTGTGCTGCATGTTTGGGAAGCCTGGGGGAGAAGGGAGAGCAGCGGGGATATGTATGTAGGATGGCTGACAGCAGGACCGTAGCAAGCTAAATATGTGCCCTGTGTGACTAATGAATCTGGTGCCCCAATCCACCCAGTCCCGTTCAGTAACTCTCTCTTTCTGAGCTTCCTAGAAGCCGAGTGATGATATCAGTGCCCCCTTCTGCGCTTGCACCCTGTCTGGCCGCACCGCTCACACAGCTCTTGCTACAGCTCTGGCTGACAGACATCTAAGGGGTGTGTGTGTGGCTGTGTGTATCAGATTGGTTGTAGGTCTATAGGTGTTCCCTCCATCCTCTCCCTTGCACTCTCCAGTTGCCCCCATCACTTCTGTCTTCCCTTCTCTTCCTGTCTTCTTTGCATTCCCTCCCTGCACTGATCCATTCATCCCTCCTCCCTTCACTTCTCAGGCCTTACAGTTACCCTTCCCTCCTCTCCCAGTAGCTTACTTTGCCAAGGGTTCCCTCTCTCATTTCTGCTGCTAGAGGTTAGATCCCCAGCGGCGGAATCAACAAATCCACACTGCGGCTGTGATGCTTACTCCACCTGCTCAGCCATGCAAGGGTTGGTTTGCCGGTGGTGGCAGTAGAAAATCTTCACCATAGCTCTTAATTTCTCCTCTTCAGTTGCCTGGGGTTGGGTTCCCAGCGGCTCACAGAAAATGATACCATCATTAAGTTTTATTTACTGTTTTGTACCAGGTGGGTTTGGGACACACACAGGCTAGAAACCTGTTTGTCTAACGTTTTTCTTAAAAACCTCCAGTAAAAGTGATTCTTGTAATTTGTTCTTATGTTTAATTATCTTTTCCTACCATTCTCTCTATCAGTTCTGAGTACATATGAATTCCCGTACAGGTGGTAGTAACAAATATCACAAAAGGAGACAAGATTGCTTGTAATGGGTACAAGATAGTGGCAAAGGTGGAAGAAGGGTAGAGAAGCCCTAGATGTTGATGTACATATGTAAATAATCCCATCTACCTGGACTGAGAGAAGGCCAAAAGCTATATCAAGCTCTCAGGAAGAGGTGTCAGGAACAATTAAAACAGAGCTGGAGCAAGGTTTTGGTATGCTGTCAGTTACAACTGGAAGGAGGTGGTAGGTCACCTAGCACATGGAAAGGACAACTTCACTCCATTGTCTAGCTAATGGTAAGGAGACTGAGTATCAGGCAGCCCACTTTCTATGGCTGACAGCTAGGAACTCTCCATAGCACAGTGCGATAGCAAGGAGACCAGGACAAATCTGCTGAAAATCTTGCAGCCACCTTCAAAACGTTGGTGCCAAAATAGACATCACCCCAAAGTCCCATGATGCAGTCAGCCTCCTCTCCAAAGCTCCCACATCCCTCCCAGTACACTAGAAAGAGCAGACATTCCTTCTGCTGGCTTTGGGGGGGGGGAGAGGGGAGGGGAAGTTAGTTATTTATGCATGCTTATTAACCACCTCCCCAGCTGAAAACCATCTGTCCCGAGCAGTTACCAACATGGTAAGAACCAAATCGATCAAACATAAACAAACACTAAAAGATGTACAGTTGCACCAGCACCTCCTTAAAACATTATGATATACACCCCAGTCAACCTCGACAACCCTGACTACACCAGAATAACAGACTGCCTCAACAAATAGCTGTTTGTCAAATGTAAATAGTTAAAGGATAATCGCTTTTGTACATATGAATGATACCTACTGGAGGGCTATATCTAGACCCTGCGATGTGTGCTGTGTATTACCCCTCTTCTTTCTATCTATGCCCCAATCTTCCTGTCTTGATTTTGTGACATATCCCAAAGACTTTAATCAAACCGCTTCTGATCGCTGGAAGTAGCGGTATATAAGTGTTTGCTAAATAAATAAATAAATAAACAACATGTCCAACTGGCTACATAACAACAACCTGACCATAAACTACAACAAGACAGAAGCACTTCTCGTCACACGAAACAACAGCTTCATTCCGCCACCCTCCATCAATGTCAACAATTCAACAATACCATTAAAAAAGGAGGTGAAATATCTTGGAGTAACGCTTGACAGGGAGCTAAACCTACAGTCACACATCAGAAGGACCACCAAAAACGCATACTTCAAGATGAGGATAATCAGACGCTTCAAGCCACTCCTCACACAAGATCATTTCCGCACAGTTTGTCAAGCTCTAATAACTCCCATACTTGACTTCTGCAACCCGATCTACACAGATATGTCAAAACAGTTGCTCAGACCGCTACAAATGGCCCAAAACACGGCGGCACGAATAATATCCAGAGCATCAAAACAAGACCACATCACCCCCATACTAAAAGACCTACACTGACTCCCAATCAGCTCACGAATCAAATAAAAGACAATCCTAAACATATTCAGAATCAAACACAGGAACTCTGGCCACAGCCTTTAACCCCTCATACAACCCGACGTCAGCACAAGACCTAGAAGAAGAGCCACATCAGACACAATCAACATGCCAAAAGACTACACAAAGGCATGCAAGTCCACCGCACGAAGAGCGCTATCAATGGCAGCACCTGGATTGTGGAACGCACTCCCTGACGAACTGCGATCCACGGAAGACACTAAGGACTTTCGGAAGCAACTAAAGACTCTGCTCTTCCTGGAACACTATGGCCCAAACACATAATGGGAGCAACAGCCACGAACTAACGTCTCATCTGCACGCTCATTGTACATAGCACTGTATAAAGCTCATGCTGTAAATAGGGCACGCTAATCAACCTACCCATCCGCATACACCTCCACTGTACAATATAAGAATACCTTGAACACAAACGCCAACTCCTTGATTGTTTGCTGTGCACACCGACTTGATTGAAGGATAAGGCGGGATAGAAATACCCTTTAAATAAATAAATTAATTAATTAAACCTTGGCACTTGGCAGCAGCCTATTAAAGTAGCACAGCACCTATCTTAGCCAGGACTACACCCATAACAACTCCCCAAAGGAAGTCCTTCCAAATAGCAGATATGAAAATCATAGATATCAACGCAGACCTCCAAAAATGCAATCCCCATCCAAGACCCTACCTGAATATTCTAGAGCAGGGGTTCTTAACCTTTTTATGAGTACAGACCTCCAATGGATTGCCCAGTATGTCCCAATATGCCCTTCGCCAGACTGTCAAAATCATATATATGTATATAGCTAGAAACAAAACAATTAAAAAAAATCATAAGGATTTTATCATATTTATTCAAATCACAAATACACAAGCTAGCTGCAACTAGTGAGATTTTTGCTGTTGTTTTTGTGCAACCAAAACAAGAAATCGAGGTACGGTTACTGACAATGTTACTCACATGTCATCTGACAGATCGAGTCGATTTCTCCACTTTAATTTCAGGTTTAATAATGCAGAGAATCCTGTTTCACAGAGATAAGTAGTTGTAAAGGGAACCAAAACATTCATTGCCCTGATCGCCAAGCTAGGGTAAGCTGTGATTTGCTCACAGCAAAACTGCCTGATATCCATCCCAGTCTTTTCGAAATCAGCTTTCCTTCTTGGAATTCAATGAAATCACCCTTTGCTAAATCGTCATTAATCATATATATATATCAAATGAAAATGGGTTCATGATCCAAACAGATTCCATGCTAAAATCATTAATATTTGAGAAGTAACCCTCAAAATTTGTACTTAGAACTTCCAAATGGTTCTTGACTTCTTGAAGCATTTCCACAGGCAATGCTTACCATCTCATTCTGTGCTGATAACTGTGATAATTAATAATCTCAATTATAATCTAACATTTTTTAATTGTTGAGAGAGCCAGTCCCATGCCCCCCTTGTTTGGGTCCCATACCCCTACGAAGTATGGATACACCTGGTTAAGAACCCCTGTTCTAGAGCATCACCCCAAAAGAAACAAATAGGTGAATGCAGTCCTGAAGAATTCTACAGAGAGCACATACAGCTCCAAGGACAGGGTCAGCTTTCTCATTTGCTCTGTTTTTTTATTTGCTCTTCTTTCTTCCTTCATCCTCTTTCCCTTCTTCCTCCCTTGTTTTGGCTTTTTTCTCCTCTTCTTCATAAGAACATGATATGCCATAGTGGGTCGGACCAAGGTCCATCAAGCCCAGTATCCTGTTTCCAAAAGTGGCCAATCCAGGTCACAAGTACTGGGCAGTTTTCCCAAAGGACCTGGCAGTTTTCTTCTTGCCTTCCCTTTCTTCTTTTGGCCTCTTCTGTCATTACCACCTTCAGGGGTTTTTTTTTTACAACCTTCCTCTTTTCTTCCTCTTTCCCGTTTTTATTCTTCCTTCTCTCTTCTCTTACTGCCTCCATCCTCCCTCTTCTTTACCCTCTTCATCTTTCCACCCTCCCTCCAGTTCAGGGCCAGAGTTAGGGGGTTGCAAGCAGGGCAACAGTCCTGGGCCCCCATGCCTCAGGAGGCCCGAAGTCTGCCTCAAGCTGAAAGAGGCACAGCTTATAGGTGGACTTTGGGATAGCAACACCAATTTCTGCCCTGGGTCCCTGCCTGTCTATCACCTGCCCCGCTCCAGCCTCCTTCCTACCTTAGGCTTCCGTTCATCAGGCTTCTTTCCTTTCTTATACTCCAATCTCTTCTGTATCTCCTCTTTTCCTCCATCTCCAGTGCCCAGGTGCTACCCTAAGCTGAAGGAGTGGCAGTTGTCTCTATCTATATTGACCTGGAAACAGGGGGATGTGTTGAATTGATGAGGCACTGGCGACATCCTGTATTGAGAGACTGCTCCCTTTCCTCAGCACCCTGGCCATAAGGGAGTTTCTCAGGCTATTAGTGATTCCCTCTCTTCACAGGTGACTGTCTTCTTTTAGCAGCATGCCAACAGAGGCCTACCTCAAGCCAAAGCAGTGACAGTTTTCTCTCTCTTCAGTGACCCGGTGGCAGGGAGCTGTACTGAGCTGAAGTGGTGGTAGGAGCTCCCTGTCATAATTCCCCTCCTGGGTACTCACTATGAATCAGAGCACTGGGTGTATTTCCTTCCCAATAAAGAGGGAAACTTCACTTCAAGGTCCTTAGTAGGAGTTACTCCGCCAAATATTGGTTTTTCAAAATCCCTCTACTGGATAAGTCGGGCCAACAAAATAGGTATCCTAAAATCATCCACATTTTATCCAGATAGCATTAACTGGGTATAGTAAGCAGCTGACCTTTTTCAGTAAAGTCCTCTGAAAATCCAGATAACTTTAACCCAAAGGTTCTCAACCCAGTTCTTGGGACACACCTAACCAGTCAGGTTCTCAGGATAACCACAATGAATATGCATGAGAGAGAATTGCATGCATTGCTTCCATTGTATGTAAATCTCTCTCATGCATATTCATTAGGGTGGTCCATAAAAATGAATTCCTGACTTCCTTTGCTCCCTGGCCTGATTCTCGTTCCAATTAGGTAGAAAACACTGTGTACAAAGTTTGAAGCCAATCAAATAATATTTAGGGGTGGCTCAACAAGTCTTGAGATTTCCCCCTGGGAGCAGATGACGAAATGTTGCATCATCTTGTATCATCCACTCAGTTCCACGCTGATTACATTTGATTGCATCATATTTGAACTAATCTCGTCTCTGAGAGGTGGCAAAGACATTGTACTATTATCTTTGTATCTTTATTCTTTTCAGATGGCGAAAAAAACGTGGTTTTTATCTCATTGAAGAAATGTCCACCACAATTCTGGGGGCCAAGCTCCCCAGCAAGGAGCAAGTGTTAAGTGTATTTTTACATCACCATATGACATTAAACAAAGGCGTTAGTGAAAGTGCATCTATTGTAACAAGTGAAGTAGAAGCTTACTGGGAAAAGGCCAGGCTTACTGTTCAAAGAAATGACAAAATTCAAGAAAAAGTAAAGAAATTGTTCAATCAGTGGAAACCTTTGAAGAAAAACAAAGGGAGAGGAGGGAAACAAGAGGCAAATGAAAAAGAATTTCAGGTTGCAATGAAAAACCTATTTGATGTGGCGCATGCCAATGCAATATCTTTAATTCATATTCAAGAAGACAAAGAATTCTTAATAGCGCAACGAGAACCAGGGCGCCGCGCCTCAATGTGCGCGATGGACAAGAAACTGGCCAACACGGAAGCAAGATCGCAACAGCGAGAAGAAGAACTGAAAAGGCGCAGATAAAAACATGTTGCCGAAGCCGAGGCAACTGCAAGCCAAGTTCAGCTGGAAGGATCTTCTTCCTCAGCAGAGTCAGGTGAAGACTCGTCGACAT
The DNA here is from genome assembly GCA_033557465.1 of Ichthyophis bannanicus. Taxonomy (NCBI): domain Eukaryota; kingdom Metazoa; phylum Chordata; class Amphibia; order Gymnophiona; family Ichthyophiidae; genus Ichthyophis; species Ichthyophis bannanicus. The sequence goes on from CM066046.1 coordinate 45,320,907, forward strand.
CTGTGGATTCAGATAACGGACAGAAGAAAGCAACTCCACAAACGAAGCAGTTTCGACCTAACAATGTCTGGACCCCAGAGCTTACAGCAGCCCTGGATCGGACAGGGACAATGGATCGCAATGCTCTGTTTGTGGTAGCTGAAACTGCCAGAGGTCTGGGACATTATCCTGGGGAGCTCAATATCAGCCGCTCCAGCGTCAAGCGTCATAGAGAAAAGCACCGTCAGCAACAATGGACGGACCTGCACAATGCATTCAAAGCTGAAGGCAGAACATGCATTGTGCATTGGGATAGCAAGTTATTGCCATCTCTCCTCTGTTCAACCACATCCGTTGACCGCCTTCCAGTTTTGATAACGGCTGTCTCCACTGGAGAAACACAACTTCTTGGTGTACCAAAACTGACATCAGGAACGGGCGAGAATCAAGCTGCAGCAGTTTATGAACTGTTACAGGAATGGTGTTTGGATGAAAAGGTTGCAGGCTTCTGCTTTGATACAACTGCATCGAACACGGGACGTCGATCAGGAGCGTGCATTCTTCTAGAACCGAGACTCCGTCGCACAGTCCTTCATTTGGCATGCCGCCATCACATTTACGAAATAATTCTTGGTGCAGTATTCTCTACATGCTCTGGAGCTTCATCGGGTCCCGATGTCCAACTCTTTCGCCGGTTCCAAAAGAATTGGGGCTCCCTTGACAAGTCCAACTATCAAACTGGAAAAGACTTGGAGGTGCTGCAACCTGACAGGGATTGCATCATGAAGTTTGCGGAATCCAAGTTGGCACAGGGCAATCACCGAGATGATTACCTGGAATTCTTGGAGTTAACAATTGTCTGCCTTGGAGGGAATCTTCCTAGTTTCAATTTCAAGAAACCCGGAGCTTTCCATCATGCCAGATGGATGGCAAAAGTCTTGTACTGTCTCAAGATTTGGATGTTCCGAGGACAACTCAAAGATCTTACCCAACGGGAGGAGTCCTGTGTTCGTGATGTGAGCATTTTCTCCATCCTGATTCATGTGGAAGCCTGGTTTTCTGCCCCTGATGCCGCAGTTGCTCCTCGAACAGATTTGGAGATGCTGAAGAAACTACACTCTTACCACAATGACCGTGTTGGAAGAGCAGCCAGAGACAAACTGCAACAGCATCTGTGGTATGTGTCAGAGGAGCTAGTGGCACTGTCACTGTTTGATGAAGCTGTTTCAGCACCGACAAAGCGGGCCATAGTGTCGGCCATGATCCCGGCAGAATCAGATGAAAGCGATGAGGATGATGACGAAGACGAAGATCCCCCAAAGCGGGTCGAATTGAAAAGTTCCATGATTCCACCACTTGAATCTTTTGCAACTTGCAAGTCAATCCGTTTCCTGAAACACCTCGACATCAACAGTGATTTTCTTAATGCAGACCCAGAAGACTGGGAAGAGAATGCTCATTCAAAGATGGTCTGAAGAAAGTAAAAAATCTTCCATTGATCAACGATGTGGCTGAGCGAGGGGTCAAACTCATTGAGGAGTTCAACGGCCGACACACCACAAAAGAAGAGCAACTCCAGTTCCTTCTGGGTGTTGTCTCGCAACACCGTAAGATGTTCCCCACATCGTCAAAGTCCTTACTAGCATCTGGAACGGAAACAAAAACAGGAAGCGGCAGATTCAACACCCAATAAATTTATTATAACCAAATAAGTGGCCTAAGCCCAACACAGGCCGTGTTTCGTATACAAACTTCCTCAGGGGCTATCAGGACACACTAAAAAATAAATTGTAAAACCATATTAGTATGAACAAACAATAAATATACCAAAAAAGAAGGGTTAGAAAATATATGAAAAATAGAAAATTATAGCACGAATATACAATATTCATAAAATAAAGGCGAAATGGACTACATCAAATGACTTGCTAAGAAAACTCATCAATAATAATCAATTAAAATCATAGAAAACCATATACAGTCACTGAAAACAAATCCTAATCTATTCAATAAACTGTACTATGGATCTAATGATATATAAGTCTATACAATGAACTGTTCTATAGATCTGATGACATATAAATATGTATACATACATATGTAAAAATACATAAATAGAATAAAATAAATAAATAATTAATCAAACATTTATAATTGTACATGTGCATAGACTATTTTGGCGTAATTTTTCCGCTATTTTTAATCTTCAGAAGTTTTTCTGTTAGTGGCGACCTCCATTGTCTCTTTTGAGCTTGGTGTAGTCTATGCACATCACACCCACAGGTAATGTTCAATTTTACATATAGTTTTTTAGTATTAACATAATTGTTATTCAATTAGACCTACTCCTCTAGTCTCCTCATCCCTTCTCATCTTTGATTGTACATAGTTGTTTTTACTTTTTCACATTTTTGGTATATTCATGTACAATTATAAATGTTTGATTTTATTTTTTGTATTCCTCTCAGTATTTTTAGTTATTTATTTATTTGATAATTTTTTTTTTATTTATATACTTAAGGTATATGTATGTATACATATTCATATGTTAACTGACTTATAGTATAATTTATTTAATATGTGAGGATTCAATTTTAAATGTTTGTATATGGCATTTTTTATATTTTCTGTTGTATATATGTTTGTATGATTACAAATTGCCTGATAATTTTTTAATTTTGTAATTTTTTAATTTTTTATTGGATTCCATTTAGCATTTTTAATTATTTATTTATTTTATTCTATTTATGTATTTTTACATATGTATGTATACATATTTATATGTCATCAGATCTATAGAACAGTTCATTGTATAGACTTATATATCATTAGATCCATAGTACAGTTTATTGAATAGATTAGGATTTGTTTTCAGTGACTGTATATGGTTTTCTATGATTTTAATTGATTATTATTGATGAGTTTTCTTAGCAAGTCATTTGATGTAGTCCATTTCGCCTTTATTTTATGAATATTGTATATTCGTGCTATAATTTTCTATTTTTCATATATTTTCTAACCCTTCTTTTTTGGTATATTTATTGTTTGTTCATACTAATATGGTTTTACAATTTATTTTTTAGTGTGTCCTGATAGCCCCTGAGGAAGTTTGTATACGAAACACGGCCTGTGTTGGGCTTAGGCCACTTATTTGGTTATAATAAATTTATTGGGTGTTGAATCTGCCGCTTCCTGTTTTTGTTTCTGCTCGTTTGAGCGGCTAGCGCTGTTTCTTTGTGGACCTCTTACTAGCATCTGGACCACATTGAGTGCTTGGCAAGCATGATACCCCCGTCTATGAGCGGATAATACCCAGTGGTCTGACGAACCCTGGGGTGGATCCAGGGGCCTGATAGATAGGGACCTTGAGCCACTCCTAAATATTATTTGATTGGCTTCAAACTTTGCACACATTGTTTTCTACATAAATGGAACCAGAATCAGGCCAGGGAGCAAAGAAATTCCTACTTTTAGTTTTTCCCCTATGGCAGTGGACCACCCTAATATTCATTGACTGGAAAGGTGTGTCTGGACTAGCTTAAGAACCTCTCTGAACCAGATAATGGCCTGCTGAATTATGGTCTATTAAGAGGGTTGCCATGTAAAAGTATGCACATTGAGAAGAAGGCACGTACTGTTATGCACCTCACATTTCGGTTTTGTGGGACAGAACTTAGATGGAGTGCAGGCAGAGCTGCGATTTATGTGGATTGTTTATAAAATATGCACATCCTCAAGCTATGCATATTTATATCTGCTCCCAAGCAAATGTAAATGTCTGTGGATTTAATCTAGGCACAATTTCTGCTGCTTTTGCCTCAATATTTTATATAGACACATAGGTGCCTTTACACAATAGATTTAGAATAGGCACCTATTTGGTCTTCCCATATAGGCAGCCTGTTATAAAATTACCCACCGAGTACTGTGATTTGCACCCATAAAACATCTTCTGTTCTCAGAAAAGTCTTTGCTGTTAACAATGGGCCCGATATTCAGTGGTAGTGCCTAGTGCAATTTACAGCGCCCTGCTGTCACCGCTGAACACTAAACCTGGATAGTCAGTGCTGGGGCCATATCCAGCCCATGGCATTGAATATCCAGGTCAGCCGCACAGCCCAGAAGCTAACGGGGCAATGACGATATTGAGCCACTGCCTGGTTAGCTCCCGTGGGTAAAGATAGGCCAGCTTTTCCCATGCCTATCTTTACCCAGGCCACTAACTGGGTAATGGCTCAATATCACCGCTGACCGGTTAGTGACGGTACCACCCTCAGAATACCCTGATGTTAAGCGGTTAGCATCGGGGTGTATAGCGGCGGTACCTGGGAATATTCTGCAGTACTAACCATATTAGTGTCACTGAATATCCCGCTTAGAGGCATTTACTCAGTTTAGAGGCCTGTAAACTGTATAAATGCCTTTGAATATCGGGCCCAATATTTCTAACAAAGCCAGCATCATTCGACAGAAAATGCATCTGCTTAGTGAACAATCTGTGGTCTCCATTTGCTCATTCAAGAACTAGTCAGGATCTCCTTAGTTTCTTCTACTGACGAAAGCAGGAAAATTCTTACACCAGCTCTTCGCCCTGGGCTGAAGCAGTGGCAGTCTCCGTCTCTTCAGTGGCCTAGTGGCAAAGTGTGTTGTCCATGACCACTGCAGCTCCTTCCCTCCAGCCTCATGACAGTGACTACATGAGCCAGGGAGTTGTGGTAAATCCCCAGTGCCATGAGATGATTTCTAGACACAAGGTGACCTGGCGCCTAGGATTTGAGCAGCTCAGTATAAGGGCTATGACCAGAAGAAAGGTATAGACATGGTCAACTTTACAAACTGAGTGGGCTAAATGGTTCTTATCTGTCATCTCCCTATTATCAAACATTAATCAACCCAGTTGTAATTTAAGCCCTTCTGTTCCTGTCTCATTTCCATTGCTGATGGAAAGCAACTGCTCACTATTCGTAGAGAAACATCTCCGTATGTTTCCAAATACTGCTCTGAAGTCACATCTCATTGTTTTCTCAGATAAACACAGTTCCTACAGTTTGCTAGATAGCTCAATCTCTTTTCTTTATTTGGATTTAAATCAAAGCGCCTTACATTTGAGCACAGTGGAAGTTTCCATGTCCCCAGAGTTTACAAGTTAAGTTTTGTAACTGATGTGCAAAGTTGAAATGAACCCTGGCTTCCCCCATTTTCGGCAAACTTTTCTAACCCATTGCTTCTCAATCCTCTCCTGGAAGCACACCTAGCCAGTCAGGATTTCAAGATTATCATAGTGTATATGCAAGAGATAATTCAGCATATGTTGGATGCCTATAGTATGCAAAATCTATCTTATGAATATTCATTGTGGCAATACTGAAAACGTGACTGGCTTGGTGTGCTTCCAGGAGAGGGGTTGAGAAGCATTGCTCTAACCTATCAGGCATCACTATTCCACTTTTGCTGCTCTTCTCTGGATTTTCTTCAATTTTTCCATTCTTCTGTCTGCAGCTGATGATTTGAAATCATGTTGTATTTAGTAGAGATAGACCAGATTATAACAATCAGCAATCATCAGCCTAAACTCCATCTTTAATTAGGGTTCTCACCACAGGCGGAGTTTACTGAGTTGCAGTGGCAATAAGGCAAAGTCTGGGAATCAAGGACTTCCGAATTTCTTACTGCATTTTCTGGGTCAGTTTTATTGCAATCATGATCCTTTTAGTAGGGGATGAGAAAAACGTGAATTGTTAATATTGTCATCCTGGATATAGAATAATCCCATATGCCTGTACCTTCTGGGAAACAATCACAATATTCAGATAACCAGCAGTTTGTATACAAGGGTGCATTTATTATCTGCATTTTATCCTATGGGGCATGAGCGTAGTCTAGTAGGGAATTCTGGATAAAAGAGATTCAGGTACATTTAGATTGCATTTCTCCTTGAAGTCCACTGAAGTTTTTTAGTGCTTTTATAAACTAATAGTAGTTAAATAAAAAAGGAAAATAAGATGATACCTTTTTATTGGACTAACTTAATACATTTGTAGACTAGCTTTCGAAGGTAAAACCTTCTTCTTCAGGTCAGGACAAAGTAACTCTTACCAGTGACATTCCTTTCAGGAGGGCACCCAACAAAGGGTAGAGCAGTAGCCCAGTATTTAAATCCCAATGGTACTCCTTGTGGCCTTGTGTAAGTCTTCTAACCCTCCATTGCCTTAGGTGAAAATGTACTGTATATGATAAGAACTTTGGAGACAGGGAAGTACTTGAATGTAATTCATCTTGACAGATGCTAGGTTTTCTGGCGCCACCCCCCTCCCCTGCAATCTATAGATCAGTGCCCCCTCCCTCATTACTAGTAATGCTGGCTACACCTCACCTCCCTTTTTCCCAAAACTCCTTTCTGAACTCTTTTTGCATGATGCCAAACAACAAGAAGGGCTTGGCAAAGCCAACATAACTCCTCTGAAACCACGCACTGGACCAGCATGATGTTAATGCAAATATATATTCGGAAAAAACAAAACAAAGGAAAGGCAAGATACTTACACTCCAAGGAACTAAAAGAAAAAGCAAGAGCCAGAGCACAGTTTATAACACCAAATTATACAATTATAACTCATTTTATTTTGTTGTTATTAATTGCAGTATGGTTCTTGCTTGTTGAACATTTTATTTTATTTAACTGATTTTATATACCACTCTATTTTGCAGTCAGAGCAGTTTACATGAAACATAAAACAATAAACCTAAACAGCATACATAGAACAGCATAAATATTCTGCATCCACAAAAACCTCTCCCTCGACATGGGTGCAGAGTAGTACTAGGACGTTCACCCATAAACTCAATATATATAATTAAAAATTCTGACTCTGGTTTTCTCCAGTACCAGGCATATTGTGAACTAATACAAAACCCTTCAAAAGTCACTGTGGATCCACGAAGCAAATCTGCCATACCATATCAGCAGCAACTTCCAAAACTCACACAAAGGGCCTACTCAGAACAAAGCAGCCATTTTAAATATTGTAGCAGGCCCTAGAACATCCATACACCTATTTGAAAAGCTGAACAAGTCACATTACTACATTATAGATCCCTATGTGCAAACTCCATGTTAACAGAATACCTGGCCTCAGTCACACACTCAGAACACAGACCCTCACCAAAAACAAAATAAACTACAACCTGAAAATAAAAGTATATAAACAAAAATTAAACTGAAACCCAGCTAGACTCTGCATGCAGTGCAACACCAGAGAAATGAAAGAGATGCATTTCCTTGTACTATGTAAAATATAAAGGGGCATGTTTACTAAGTGCGTTAGCTGCTAACGTGGCAACAATGTGGGATTATCGCCGGGTGGTATCAGCTAACATGAGTAAATGCAGATAGCACTGGGCTTTCCTACAATATCTGCAGATCATGTATTAACTGAGCACCTGGACAGAGAGAGGGCAGAGAGTGGGAGTACCTGTAATGTGTGATTACCGTGGGCATCGACAGCACACAGTAACCACAAGTTGGGCAGACATCGCAGGTGCAGCAAACGCCACCTCAATGCATGGTGTTAGCTGCATCTGCAGTATTGCTGCTCCACGATCCCTGCAGTTTGGTAGCATTATCTGCTGGGGAAATAGACCCCCAGCACATAACACATGGCTTTTGCAGTTAATGCAGCGCTAGCAGCACTAACGCACGGCATTAGCTGAAAAAGCCTACCGCACCTTAGTAAAAATGCCCCAAAGAAAGTGCAAAGTGTGATTACTAAATTAAAAATAAAATTATTTTGTTCTACCTTTGTTGTCTGATCATTTTATTCTCTGATCATGCTGGTCCCGATCTGAGCTTTCTGCTTTCTTGTGTCTATTAGCTCTCTTTCTATAGTCTCTAGTCCACTTGTCATTTCTTGTCTCTCCTTTTGTTTTCTTCAATTCTTTCCATCTTGGATATTGATCTTTTCCTTTCAGCTTTCTTCCATTTATTCTTCTGCCTCTGTCTACTAGGATTTCACTACTCCTTCTTACAATCCAGTCCTCAATCCTCTCTTTTTTACTCCATCTGCCTGCTACTTTTCAACCCTCACCCCAGTCCTCCCATTCCCCACCTCTTCATCCCTGGTCCATTATTCCCCAGTCTTTTGCTTACTCTCTCTTTCCTCTCCATGTCTAACATCTTTCGCCCTCCCCATCCAGCATCTCCGCTCTCTCTCTCTCTATCCTTCTGTTTCCCCCCTCTCCCTTCCTATCCCCATATTAAGCATTTCCCCTCTCCTTTCCTATCCCCCTGTGTCCAGCATCGCCTCCGTCTCCATACCACCCCTCCTTATTACTCTCATATCCAGCATCTCTCTGTCTCTCTCACCCTACTTACCCCATATCAATCTTCTCTGCTCTCTTTCCCTATTATCCTGTATCTCCTGTTTCTCTGTGTTCCACCCCCATGTCCAGTATCCCCACTCCATCTCAAAAATCTCCACTCCTTGCTTGTACCTGTGCCCCTTCTCCTTATGTCCACATCCCATGTCAAGTATCTCCCCTTGATCTTCCTAGTCCCAGCATTTAGCATGTCCCTTCTGCCTCCCTATTCAACCCCTGCACCTAGCATTTCCTCTCTGTCTCCCTGTGCCCCTCCATCTCCCAATGGCCTCCATGTCCAGCATCTCCCATTTTCCTGTGACTCCTCCTTGTCCAGCATCTGCCATTTTTTTTCTGTGTTACCCCCTGCCTCCAACGTTTTCTCTTCATGTTCATTTCCCCCTCTATCTCCTTATGCCCCCTCTGTGTCCCGTATTTCTCTCTGTCTCCATAGCCCTCCATCCCCAGTAACTCCAGTATCTTCCCTGTCCCTCTCCTGCTGTCTCCCTTCCCAGACTCTGTCCCTTTCTTACTTCCCCTTTGAGCCTCATCCCCCCAAACTCTCTGTCAATTTCTGCTGCTTTAAATCTTATCCAACTTCTCTGCCCCTCTCTCTCTAGCCTTCAACAATGGTCTTTGCTTTCCCTCCTCGGGACCTGCAATCAGAGTGATCTGGTCGGCAGCTCTTCTGCCCATGGACTTGCTGCTTCTGTGGGCATAATCTTCCCTTCCGGGCTGCAAAGGCAAGTAGATTGTGCCCCCTGGAACATATTCCCATGGGCAGCAGAGCTCCACATGCAAGGCCACAAAGACAATAAGATCATGCCCACGGGAGCAGCAAGTCCTGTGGGCAGAAGGGCTGTTCCCGCCGACACGATCTTCTTGTCTTTGCGGCCTTGCATGCAGAGCTCTGCTGTCTGCGGGACTTGCTGCTTCCATGGGCACAATCTTCTGGTCTGGACCGCGATCGGAATGCAGATCATAGCCTAGACAGGAAGATCATGCCCATGTGAGCAACAAATCCCGCGAGCAGCAGAGCTCTTCCTCTCTGGGCCTGGCAGGAGATGCAGGAACGGGCTGTGTCAAAGCGGGCTGGGCATGAGGGGTGCTAGCGCTGGCACCCTCTGACATCGGTGCCTCCCTGCAGCACTTACCCTGCTTACCGGGTAGTGCCATCCCTGCATTTTTAACTACTACTGGAGAAACATGAACTAAATACAAAAATATACAAAGGAAAAGCTTGTTTAAATAATGTAAATCTCTCTTCCATATACACTTGTATGTGCAATGGCTAAAGAACATAGAAAACCATTCCTACTTTTAAGCATGGGGTGCACATGCTGCATGCAAGGATCATTGTAGGTTTAATAAATGGAAATCCTTGAAACTTTAGGACCCGTTTGATGGATAAATCAGTAGTGTACTGAGGTATATCAGCACTAAACGATGCAATTCTCTTTACAGCAATATCTTGCTAGAAGACTGAACCCATCAGAAGGAATTTACTGGTGCTCATCAGAGTTTCATCACAGCTTTACTGGAGCCCCTAACTGTTGCATAGTCTCTCGCTTGCCGAGTAGAGATGACCTGTCAGTGCTGCATTCATCCATCTAGCCATGGTATGAAATCAGAGGGAATGGGTTGTGAGGTAGAACAGATAAAGATTCAGGATGGTTCTTCAATTTGAGAGCATTACTTTGATGTCAGGGAACCAAAATCACCCTCATCTTTTTTGGAGCTGATGGGATCTAAGCAAAGTGCAGGAGAGAGCTGTTGCTTTAGGGAAGAATACTTTTGAAAACATGGATTGATGGGATGTCAAGACTTTTTTCTGGGTGCCAGTTTCAGATGATACATTACATTCTGGATTGGGGGAAAAGTAAATATAGTAACATAGTAAGCGATGGCAGATAAAGATCAAAATAACCCATCCAGTCTACTCAGTAGTTCTTTGTCCATATGGAATCCAGCATCCACAACATTTTTCCCCATGTTTCTCACCTAACCTTTTAAAGTAGTACCATTGCTTTTTAGGTATGTAACTGGTGTTATGTGCATGTTTTCTCCAATGCTTTCTCATAAATCTGATGGTTTTAAGATAGAAACTGCCACCTTCATGAAGGTCACTCCCAATGAATTCTTACAGACCTGATTATTTTAGAGTTGTTACTGCCACTTATTTTGAGGTTTAATGACACTATCGGGGTATGTTTACTAAACTGCGGTAATCGTACATAACACGCGTTATGTAACGTTAACGATCGTAAGCGCATCATAACGCGTGTTATGATGCGTTTACGATCGTTAACGTTACATAACACGCGTTATGATGCGCTAACGATCGTAAACTCCCGCGGCGCGGTAAAACACCGCAGAAGGTGGAGAGAGGGCGGAGAGAAGGGGTCAATGGGCGGAGAGTGAGTGGGGAGAGGCTCCCTTCACACTAACGCGCTGATCTGAAGAGCTCAATTCCAACGCGAATGAAAACCTGCCGTTAAATGCACATTACAGGGGAGAGAAACCATTTCAGTGTCAGCAATGTACAGCCCAAGCAGGGAAACCTAAACAAAGTGATAAGTGTGATACATGTGCACAGAACAAAAGGGCACAGAAACACTGAAAATGACCCCAACAAACTGGAAAAAAACCATAACCAAGCTGGCCAATAGTGGTATCAATGAGAAACATCAACCCCTCCCCCCCCCCCCGAGTAAGCTCCAAGGAACAGATATAAATCGTGGAAGGGTCTATACTCAGTCCCCATACAAGGTGAATGAGCCCACAGTGAAATAGCGCTGCTCAGGGTTTTCCCCACCATCGGACAGGGTTCCTATGATGTGCACATGTCCTGCAACATCAGGGCGGGCATGTCGGAACGGCAACTGGACAGACGCAGGAGAAGAGGATACAGAGGGCCGCAGGTCTAGCTGATGGACTGTCTGCAGTTAGTATGTGTCTTGCTGGAACACCTTGCAGGGTGCAGCGGCTGGAGGCTTGCTGCTGGAGAATGTCAGATAATGGTGGGGGGCAGCTGAGCATTTCCAGGCCTTCTATCTGTCTGCTATTGCGTTACGGATATGTACCGCTCTGTCTGTTCCCCAGCAGGACTGGGGTTGATGGTCCCCTCTACTGCTACCATTGCAGGGAGGTAGACTGTGGATCTATTGGTGGGTGATCCTGTATCCCACCCTGAGCCCCAGAGGGTGGGTTGCGTGGTGATACATGATCTGCCCATGGGTCCATACACCCCCCCTCTCCCTCCCTCCTCCCTCCTCCCTCCTCCCCTCCTTCCCCCCCCTCCCTCCCCTCCCTCCCCTCCCTCCCTTCCCCCCCCCTCCCTCCCTTCCCCCCTCCCCGCCTTCCCCTCCCTCCCCTCCCCTCCCTCCCCTCCCCTCCCCTCCCCTCCCTCTCCCCTCCCCCCCTTCCCTCCCCCTTCCCCTCCCTCCCCTCCCTCCCTTCCCCCCCTCCCCCTCCCCTCCCTCCCTTCCCCCCTCCCTTCCCCCCTCCCCTCCCTCCCCCCCCTCCCCCTCCCCTCCCTCCCTTCCCCCCTCCCCTCCTTCCCCTCCCTCCCTCCCCTCCCTCCCCTTCCTCCCCTCCCCTCCCCTCCCCTCCCACCCCCTCCTCCTCCCCTCCCTCCCCCTCCTCCTCCCCTCCCCCCTCCCCTCCTTCCCTCCCCCTCCCCCCTCCCTTCCCCCCTCCCCCCTCCCCCCCTCCCCTCCCTCCCCTCCCTCCCCCTCCCCTCCTTCCCCTCCCTCCCTCCCCTCCCTCCCCTTCCTCCCTCCCCCTCCCCTCCCCTCCCTCCCTTCCCCCCTCCCCCTTCCCCTCCCTCCCCCCCTCCCTCCCCCCTCCCCTCCCTTCCCCTCCCTCCCTCCCTCCTTCCCCTCCCTCCCTCCCTCCCTCCCTCCCCCCCTCCCCCCCTCCCCCCTCCCCTCCCTCCCTTCTCCCCCCTCCCTCCCCCCTCCCCTCCCTCCCCTCCCCTCCCTCCCTCCCCTCCCCTCCCCTCCCACCCTTCCCCCCTCCCCTCCTTCCCCTCCCTCCCCCCTTCCCCTCCCTTCCCCCCCCTCCTTCCCCTCCCTCCCTCCCCTCCCTCCCCCCTTCCCCTCCCTCCCTCCCTCCCCTCCCCCTTCCCCTCCCCCCCTCCCCTCCCCTTCCCTCCCTCCCTCCCCTCCCTCCCTCCCCTCCCTCCCCTCCCTCCCTTCCTCCCCTCCCCTCCCTCCCTCCCTCCCTCCCTCCCTCCCCTCCCTCCCCCCCTCCCCTCCTCCCCTCCCCTCCCTCCCCCTTCCTCCCCTTCCTCCCCTCCCTCCCCTCCCCTCCCTCCCTTCCCCCTCCCCTCCCCTCCCCTCCCTCCCTTCCCCCCCTCCCCACCTTCCCCTCCCCTCCCCCCCTCCCTCCCCCCTTCCCCTCCCCTTCCCCCCTCCCCTCCATCCCCTCCCCTCCTCCCCTCCCTCCCCCCTTCCCCCTTCCCCCTCCCTCCCTCCCCTCCCCCCTTCCCCTCCCTCCCTCCCCTCCCCTCCCCTCCCCCCCTCCCTCCCCCTCCCCACCCCCACATCCCCCTCCCCTCCTTCCCCGCCTTCCCCCCTCCCTCCCCCCCTTCCCCCCTCCCCTCCTTCCCCTCCCTCCCTCCCCCCTTCCCCTCCCTCCCTCCCCTCCCCTCCCCTCCCTCCCTCCCTTCCTCCCCCCTCCCCCTCCCTCCCCTCCCTTCCTCCCCCCCTCCTCCCCTCCCTCCCTTCCTCCCCTCCCTCCCTCCCCCTCCCCTCCCCTCCCCTCCCGCCCTCCCCCCCTCCTCCCCTCCCCTCCCCTCCCCTCCTCCCCCTCCCTCCCTCCCCTCCCCTCCCTCCCCTCCTCCCCTCCCCTCCCCTCCCTCCCCCTCCTCCCTCCCCTCCCTCCCCTCCTCCCCTCCCCCCTCCCTCCCCCCTCCCCTCCCCTCCCCTCCCCTCCCCTCCCCCTCCCCCCCTCCTCCCTCCCCCTCCCTCCCCCCCCTCCCCCCCCCTCCCTCCCTCCCCCCTCTCCTCCCTCCCCCCCTCCCTCCCCCCCTCCCCCTCCCCTCCTCCCCCTCCCCCCCCCTCCCCCTCCCCTCCCCCTCCCCCTCCCCCCCCCTCCCCCTCCCCTCCTCCCCCTCCCCCCCTCCCCCCCTCCCCTCCTCCCCCCCTCCCCCCCCCTCCCCCCCCCCCTCCCCTCCCCCTCCCCCTCCCCCCCCCCCTCCCCCCTCCCCTCCTCCCCCTCCCCTCCCTCCCCCTCCCTCCCCCTCCCTCCCTCCCCCCTCCCCCTCTCTCCCCTCCCTCCCCTCCCCTCCCCCCTCCCCCCCCTCCCTCCCCTCCCTCCTCCCCGCCCCTCCCTCCCCTCCCTCCCCTCCCTCCCTCCCCTCCCTCCCCTCCCCTCCCTCCCCCTCCCCTCCCCTCCCTCCCCTCCCCTCCCTCCCCCTCCCCCTCCCTCCCCTCCTCCCCTCCCTCCCTCCTCCCCCCCTCCCCTCCCTCCCCCTCCCTCCCCTCCCCTCCCTCCCCTCCCCCCCTCCCCCTCCCCTCCCCCCCCTCCCTCCCTCCCCCCCCCCCTCCCCTCCCTCCCCTCCCCTCCCTCCCCCCCCTCCCCCTCCCCTCCTCCCCCTCCCCCCATCCCCTCCCCTCCCCTCCCTCCCCTCCCCTCCCCTCCCCTCCCCCCCTCCCTCCCCCCCCTCCCCTCCCCCTCCCCCCCCCCCCCCCCTCCCCCCCCTCCCCCTCCCCCCCCCCTCCCTCCCCCCCTCCCCCCCTCCCCTCCCCCCTCCCCCCTCCCCCCCTCCCTTCCCCCCCTCCCTCCCCCCCTCCCCTCCCCCTCCCCTTCCCCCCCCCTCCCCCCTCCCCCTCCCCCTCCCCCCCCCCTCCCCCCCCCCTCCCTTCCCCCCCTCCCCCCTCCCCCCCCCTCCCCCTCCCCTCCCCCCCCCGCCCCCCCCCCCCCCCCCTCCCCCTCCCCCCTCCCCCCCCTCCCCCTCCCCCTCCCCCTCCCCCTCCCCCTCCCCCTCCCCCCCCTCCCCCTCCCCTCCTCCCCCTCCCCTCCCCCTCCCCCTCCCCTCCTCCCCCTCCCCATCTCTCCCCTCCCTTCCTCCTCCCCCTCCCCTCCCCCTCCCCCTTCTCCCCCCTCCTTCTCCTCCCCCTCCCCCTCCCCTCCTCTCCTCCCCCTCCCCCTCCCTCCCCTCCCTCTCCCCCTCCCCCTCCCCTCCCTCAGGTAACCATGGCACCAACACACGATATGCACTATTTTGGGTGCATCATTGTCCATAAGGACTAGACATGACCGAGACATACAGTAGGGCACAGATGTATCCTAGGTGTGTCTAACGGAACTACCTATCACACACTGATGGGGACCAGCAGCATGGCATATTTCAGCCATGAAAGGTGCTGTGGACCTGGTGCTGGGCGCCCCACCTCAACCTCAGGGTGGGCACAGTACCCGCACAATGTGACTGTCTGTGGCTACTCTGTGGCAGTACCACACACGGTCTGTTCCCCCTACCTGGCCGAGGTGCTGTGGGGGTGCATACCCAATCTTGTGCCCATCTCTCGACTGCTGATTTGCATGTGCAGTGCATCATGGGTACAGGTGGGTTAACCCTATCCTGGTGACCACAGCAGACAGTTTGTGTGGTGACGTGCAGTCCTGCAGCCAGCCAGGGCTTTGTTCACAGCCTTATAAGGTGTCCTATAGGGGACATTATAGGGTGCCTTGGCGGACAGTACACTTTATAATGTGCCCTATGGAGTGCGTTTTGGGGTGCCTTATGCAGCACCTTAGGTTATGCCACTGTGAGGGTGTGTTTGCTGGCAGCACAAATTAAAATACATGTCAAATGCCTCAACAATCATTACTTAAATGTAAAGGGTGCTGCCTCAGCCAGGCTTATATATTAGGCCCACTGGGGAATAGAACCCATGATCCCTGTACCATCAGTCAGTGTTGTAACCATTGTGCTACAGCTCTGTTGCTGTGATTGTATGCCTGCGCGCCTTCTTAAGATTAACACGCGGTAACGTGCCCTGTAGCGCTCGTTCATTTATGACGCCTTGTAGCGCACGTTCTCAATGCGTTCTCGGCAACGATGTACCGCCCATGTCCTTATTTGGGGTTTCTGTCTCTACCGCGGCTCCTAACGCGAATCGCACTAACGCAGTTTAGTAAACATACCCCTATAATGCAAAACAGCTAGATAGCATTGGGGGTAACCTGCATGGAGTGACAGCTACAACCCTAAAGCCTTCAGATCCATGTGGAAGTATTGGCCAGTGATCACTACAGAGTAAAGGATTATATGAGTAGTGGCATCCACCAAGTGACTGGCACCTATGAGGAAAAGTGGGTGTAAAAGCCACATTTTGTTTTAGATTGATGAATTTGTTATTATGTATCTTTTGCATGCTTCCGGCCAGGATCATATATTTACTGTTACACAGTGAGATAGAGTGGAGGAAGTTCCCCTTGGAAGTATGTGATTGACACTTATCATGGGGAGGGCTGCTGCTGAGAAAGTGTAGACTCCTTTGAAATGCTCATGATCCAGTGAACATGGGAGCGGCATGGGCCTGAGATAGATGGAGCTCCGGAATCTCAATGCATGGATGAGACGATGGTGAAAGGAAGAGAGTTTTGGATTTGTTAGGAATTGGGCAACATTCTGAGAAAAGGAGGGGCTTTTCTGAAGGGATGGGCTCCACCTTAACCGGGATGCAACCAGTCTGCTGCCATTAACCTTTAAAAAGGAGATAGAGCAGCTTTTAAACTAGATAATAAGGGAAAGCCAACAGTCGCCCAAGAGCGCATGGTACGAAACAATGTATCATTGAAGGATACTAGCAAAAGACTGAAGTTTGGGCATATCAACAGAGAGGTTCCAATAAAGACAAAAGTAACCCAAATGCCCTTAAGTACAGAGCAGACAGAACTTAAAGATTCCAAATTACTACAGCCTACCAATAACCAGATTAATATGAATAAAATAGTCTCTAAAATGCTTGTATGCAAATGCTAGAAGTCTAAAAAATAAGATGGGGGAGTTAGAATATATAGCACTAAATGAGAGGTTAGATATGATTGGTATCTCAGAGACATGGTGGAAGGAGGACAACCAGTGGAACACTGTGATACCTGGGTACAAACAATATAATAATTATAGAGCAGATCAAATTAGTGGAGGGGTTACATTCTGTGTTAGAGAGGGCATTGAGTCACAAAGGATTAAAGTTTTGCAGGAAACAAAATACACTGTAGAATATCTAAGGACTGAAATTCCATGTAAAAAGGGGAAGGTGATGACAGTGGGGGTGTACTATCGACTACTTGACCAGAATGAACAAAGAGGAGGAGTGGCCTAGTGGTTGGAGCAAGTTACCTCAGACCAGAGGGCCAGGGGTTTGAATTCTACTAGAGGACAGCAACCTTGGGCTGGAAGGACTGGGGTTTCTTGCCCCACAGGTGCTCCTTGTGCCCTTGGGCAAGCCACTTAACCCTCAGTTATCTCAGGTACAAAAACATAGATTGTGATCCCTTCATGGACAATGAAAAAATAGTTATATAGTACCTGAATGTATACTGCTTTGACTGGTAGAAAAGTGGTATATAAGCCTAGTTAAATAAATAATAATAATAATAATAATAATAAATGGATGAAACCTCAAAGAAATAAGGGAAGCTAACAAAAGCTGACATCTCCTCAGCCTTCGACACAGTGGACCACAACACGCTCCTGGAAAGACTAAAGAACACTGGTATACACGGTATCACTTTGAAATGGTTCCACTCATACCTAACCGAAAGACAGCTACAGGTCAAGGTGGGACACAACACCTCCCGACCCATAAATGTCCGTCAAGGAGTACCTCAAGGATCCGCACTTTCAGCTCTCCTATTTAACATCTACATCCAACCGATATGCGACATCATGAAAGAGAACAACATTCAATACACAATATATGCAGACGACATCATGATATACACCCCGATATCAATCGACAACCCGGATTTCTCCAAGATAACAGACTGCCTTACCCAAATGACGAGCTGGTGTCAAAACAACAACCTCGCAATAAACTACAACAAGACTGAAGCTCTAATAATCACTCGGAACCAAAGCTTCATACACCTGCCAAACATCAAGATACAAAACACTACTATTCCAATAAGATCAGAAGTGAGATACCTTGGAGTTACTCTGGACAATAATCTAAACCTCAAGCCACACATAGACAAAACAATACAAAAAGTCTACTACAAGATGCGAATCATCAGGAGACTGAAACCACTCCTTGCCCCAGAACACTTTCGTACCGTCCTCCAAGCACTGATAACCCCAATACTGGACTTCTGCAATCCGATATACTTGGGACTACCGAAACAAGCCCTCAAACCACTCCAGCTAGCACAAAACACTGCAGCACGAATTATATCCGGTACTGCAAGACAGGACCACATCACACCTACCTTAAAGGACTTACACTGGCTCCCAATCGGTGCACGCATCAGATACAAAACTATCATAAACCTATTTAAGATAAATCAGCACACATCAGCCAACAGCCTACACACCCTCATTCAACCAGACAACAGCACTCGTCCTAGAAGAAAACAAACACGCAACCGAGTCAGCACCCCAGGTGAATTCAAACACACACGCAAGGACACAACAGACAGAGCTCTCTCCATGGCTGCTCCAACAATATGGAACAAACTACCAGACGACTTGAGGGCAACTACAGACCTCAAAGACTTTAGAAAACAGCTAAAAACCATGCTGTTCATAGAACACTATGGACACATCACATAACCTAAGAGAATGTATAACAGCACATATTGCCATCTGTATAGAAAATGTTTTGCAGCACCACTGTATATAGCCCACACTGTACATAGCTCAAACCATTCTAGCATGCAACACGCCACACCTTGTACATAGCTCACCCCAATCTAGCACACGATACAACACACACTCAACTAAATTGCACCCTCACTGCATGATTAACACACTCACTTTACCCGATTGTTTGCTGTGATACCACCTTGATTAATAAGATAAGGCGGTTTAAAAATACTGTTAAATAAATAAATAAATAAATAAATAGAAGTTACAGCACAATAATAATAAATGGGTGATTTCAATTACCCTGATATCAACTGGGTCAGTGTGATGGCAGGACATGCTAGGGTGATAAATGGGTATGTTTACTAAACCGGGCTAACGGTTAACCCAGGCTATCTGCCACTAGGTCCCATATTATTCAATGGGACCTAGTTGCAGATATCCCGGGTTAACCGTTAGCCCAGTTTAGTAAACATACCCCAAAGTTTCTAGATGAAATAAATGACTGCTTTTTGGAGCAGCTGGTTCATGAACCAACAAGAGGGGAAGCCATTTTGGACCTAGTCCTTAGTGGAATATCAGATCTGGTGCAAGAGATAAGAGTTTTGGGGCCACTTGGCAATAGTGATCATAGCATGATCGGATTTGATTTCATAAATGGAGGAAGGATGGCAAGGAAATCCACAGTACTACCTTTTAGCTTTCAAAAGGGAGACTATGATAAAATGAGGAAAATACCTAAGAAAAAACTAAAAGGAGCAGTTGCAAAGGTTAAAGATTTACATCAAGCATAAGTGTTGTTTAAATATTCTATCTTGGAAGCCCAGACCAGCTGTATTCCACGCTTTGAAAAAAGTGGAAGGAAGTCCAATAAACTGCTAGCATGGTTTAAAGTTGAGGTCAGAGAGGCTTTTGTACCAAAAAAGCATCTTTCAGGACATGGAAAAAGGAGCCAAATGACGAAAACTGGAAACAACATGAGCACTGGCAAGTTAGATGCAAGGCATTGATAAGGCAGGAAAAGAGAGAATTTGAGAAGAAGCTTTCTGTAAAAGCAAAAACGCATAATAAAGACTTTTTCAATTACATCCATAGCAAAAAACCTATACGAGAGTCAGTTGGACCATTGGATGATAGAGAGGTTAAAGGGACACTAAGAGGGGACAAGGCCATTGCAGAGAGTCTGAATGAATTCTTTGCTGTGATCTTTACTGAAGAAGATGTAGGGATGTTACCCATGACTGAAATTGCATTTAAAGGTGATGCCGCAGAAAAATTGAATGAAATATTGATACACCGGGAAGATGTATTACAACTATTTGATAAACTGAAAAGTAGCATATCACCTGGACCGGATGGTATACATCTAAGGATGTTGAAAGAACTGAAATATGAGATTTCAGATCCAATATTAACAATCTGTAAACTATCATTAAAATCATCTGTAATACCTGAAGATTGGAGGATGGCCAATGTAACGCCAATTTTCCAGGGATGATCCGGGAAACTACAGACCAGACAGGTAAGCCTGATGTCAGTTCCAGAAAAAATGGTGGAAACTATTATAAAGAACAAAATTACTGAACATGAAGATAGTCATGGTTTAATGGGAGACAGCCAACATGGCTTTAGCCAAGGAAGGTCTTGTCTTACTATGATGTTTTTTTGAAGGTGTGAATAAACAGGTAGACAAAGGTGAGTTGGTTGATATAGTGTATTTGGATTTTCAGAAAGCCTTTGACAAGGTCCTTCATGAGATACTCTTGGCAAAATTAAAAAGTCATGGGATAGGTGACAGGAACTGGTTAAAAGAAAACAGAGGGTAGAGCTAAATAGCCAATTTTCCTGAAGGAGAAAGGTGAATAGTGGAGTACCCCAGGGATATGTGCTGGGTCTGCTGCTTTTTAACATATTTGTAAATGACAGGGAAATGGGAATAGCAAGTGACATAAAATTATTCAAAGTTGTTAAAACCCAAGAGGATTGTAAAAAATTGCAAAAGGACCTTGATAAATTGGAAGACTGGACGTTCAAATGGCAGATTAAATTTAATGTGGAGAAGTGCAAAGTTATGCACCTAGGAAAGAACAACCCAAACTATGGTTACACGATGCAAGGCTCCACATTAGGAACCACCACCCAGGAAAAAGATTTAGGCATCATCGTGGATAACATGTTGAAACCCTCCGCCCAGTGTGCAGCGGCAGCCAAGAGAGCAAATAGAATGCTAGGAATCATAAGGAAAGGAATGGAGAATAAAACAAAGGATATTATAATGCCTCTGTATTGTTCCATGGTGCGACTGCACCTTGTATATTGTGTGCAGTTCTGGTTGCCGTATCTTAAAAAGGATATTAAAAAAGATACAGAGAAGAGCCACCAAAATGGTAAAGAGGGCGGAAGTATACCACTATGAAGAGAGGCTAAAAAGGTTAGGGCTCTTCAACTTAGGTAAGAGATGGCTGAGGGGAGATATGATAGAGATCTATAAACTAATGAATGGAATGGAACAGGTAAATGTAGATTGTTTATGCCATCAAAAAGTAGAAAGACTAGAGGACATGCAATGAAGCTACAGCATAACCTAATTAAGACTAATAAGGAAAAATATTTTTTCACTCCATGTGTAATCAAACTCTGGAATTTGCTAACGGAGGATGTAGTAAAAGCTGTTAGTGTAGCTGGGTTTAAAAAAGGTTTGGAAAAGTTCCTGAAGGAAAGGTCCATAGACCATTATTAAAGTGAACCCAGAAATATCCACTGTTTGCCCCAATATAAGCATTGTGGAATCTGTGGGGTATGTTTACTAAACTGCGGTAACGTTGCATACCGCGCGTTATGTAAGGTTAATGATCGTTAGGTAACATTAACGCGCAGTATGTAACGTTAACGCGCGTTAACATTACTTAACGATCATTAACGTTCCCGGCCACGGTAAACACCGCAGAAGGTGGAGAGAGGACGGAGAGAAGAGGTCAATGGGCAGAGAGTGGGCAGGGAGAGACCCCTTTCACACTAACGCGCTGAACAGAAGAGCTGAATCCTACCGCAAATGAAAACCTGCCTTTAGATGCACATTTGCAGGAGAGAGAAACCAGGCAGGGAGCCCAAGAACTGTGATAGTAGTGCTCCATTTTCAGCAACACCATAGTGCCAAAGTATGAATGGCCACTATGGCGATGGTGAAAATGGGGCATAGGGGGCTGCAGGCGGGAATGTAGCATGGGCAGCTGGGGCACAGGGTGGACTTGGCGGGCGCCTAGGTGGCACATAGGAACATAGAAACCGGAAATCAGCAAGACAGCAGCTGACCAAGGCCAAACAAAATCCACCTATATCTTCCTGGTTCACCCTAGCCAATAGTTACTAGGGCACTGACCTGACATCCCCCCAGCCATCCTGCTCCCATGTGGAAGGGACATAATATTGGTAGGCAGTGATGGAGGGGGATGTGAGGATGTCCATGTATGCCCCCCCCCACCCTGGGATCCGCTCCCTAGGCGGGCGCCTACCTACACAGTGGATGGCCTGGGACTGCGCACTACCAGCACCAACAGCAAATGGCCATGTCAGCTAGTCAGGGGGGGTGTGCCCGTGCTGGAGGGGGCAGTGTCACCTCCCTGAAGTGGACCTAGGCAATGCCCTGCATCAGTACGTGCTGTGCAGTGCAACATACAAAGTCTGGCTGAGGAAAAGTACAGGTATCCCCAGGGACTATTGTGTATCTGTGGCAACAGTATGGTGCAGTACACCCAGCCAATGTATCCAGAAGCAGAGGGTCACAGGTTCAAGCCCCAGCTGTGGTTCCTGCAGAGCATGTCCCTATGTTTTAACCTAGAATGCAGATACAACAGCAACATGTGCAATGCCCAAGGCAAAGGTGAACAGGGGTACAAACACCCACCCACACAGGCTTCACAATCCAAAGATGCATGGAGAGTCAGGCTGTTGGCCCCAGCACTGAGCTGAAGTTATCACCAGAGCACTACTACTACCCCCTGCACAGTTTAGCAATGTCGGCACTGTGATCAGGACCAGTGTGGCGGGCAGAGTTGCCAACCACCCCTATCTCTGTACAATGCTGCAATAGGAGTGAGCTTGTGTGTTTGTCTATCCATTGTTCTGTGGCTGCCCACCCTTCACTGGGCCCAAAATGTCCCACTGTTACCAGCATTAGCCTGAATAGGTGCATAATGAGGAGCAAGTATTTTGGGTATGGCCGGACAGGGCAGATTGGCCAGGATACATCTTCACAGGGTGTGGGGCAATGGCTGGGACACTGTAGTGCCTGACCACCGCCTGCATGGACAGGGTGGCCACAGCATGGCATGCTGGGAGGGCACTCACTCTGACCGAGCAGTGACCATGGCAGGTCTAGGTTCCCACATAGCAATCTACACTATCTGCTTCCAGTGATATATTTGTGTTCCCCAGTGCTGGGGTCCCAATCACTGAGATGTTTGCTTGCTGCACATAGTTCCTCTGTGAGCATGCACTATGGACTGGCTGGTGGACTGTTTGCAGTTAGACTGTGTATGGTCAGAACACCTATAAGGTACAGTCTGACTGTGCTGTCTGCTAGTGACTAGCAGACAGTGGTGGGAGACAGTTGGGGTTTTCCCGACCTAATTCCAGCATTGCTACTGGTTTGCCACTGCCCCGGTCATAGGTATGGCTCTGGCCCACCAACTCTGGAGGGCTGTCTCATGCAAACAGGATGGAGATTGCTTCCCCGGGGTGGGGGCACCTGTTCTTTACCTACAAAAAGGGTGATGTGGGCCCTTTGGGTATGTAGTGTATACCAGTGTGACCTATTAAGGCCCTGCTACACACACCTCATGCAATTCTAGGAACCCCTCTGCCCTGATAACAGCTGCCCATGTCAGCTAGATCCTAACACAAAGGTACACACCAATCTGGCTGGTGTCTGCTCCCACAGGGCCACATGTGACTGCAGGATATAGATGGACACCAAATTACCTTCGACTGCACTGCAAGGGACACCTGTCACACACTGGTAATGATAGCGATGTACAGCAGGACCTATCTCTAGCACCACATGTACTGC
Source organism: Ichthyophis bannanicus (assembly GCA_033557465.1). Lineage (NCBI taxonomy): Eukaryota > Metazoa > Chordata > Amphibia > Gymnophiona > Ichthyophiidae > Ichthyophis > Ichthyophis bannanicus. The sequence goes on from CM066046.1 coordinate 45,344,129, forward strand.
GGACCTAGTGCTGGGCACCCATCCTATCCCTCAGGATGAACACAGAACCTGCACAATGGCAAGGTCTGTAGCTACTCTGTGCCATTATCATGCACTGTCAGTTCATCTTTCCAAGCTGAGGAACCGGAGAGGTGCAGACCCCATTTGGTGATCAGCTGTATTCTGCTATTCAGCATGTGCATTGCATCATGGGTACTGGTGGGGTTACCCTATCCTGGCACTCAGAGCATACAGTTTGTGCGGTGACCTGCAGTCCTTCTGTACCCAGACATTGCTGTGACATACACCATGGAGGTATAGCCTACTGGTTAATACAATGCCATTCTTGGCAGTGTTCATGGGTTCAGTTCCTTATTGTTCAAATAGTGTGCATGCCTGTAAAGGTCATATTTTTGCAGATCTGTGCTTCCAGCCCATAATACCCTCGCCACAATTGCCAACATTCCCTCGGTCCGTCTATCTGCGTCTGTCAGCTGTGTAGAGTCCTGTCTGCCAGTGCAGGCTGCCACCCCATGTCATGCACTGCTACCCTTTCCTGCATTGCGCCTCTTCATACTTGCCTCGCCTGTGCCAGATCTGCATGGCACCACCACTCCTCTGTCCACCCATCATTGTAACTATCCTGCCACCTTCGCCTCCACTGGGGGACATGTATTCCCATCGTCTGCCACCAACTGTTTTTCCGGTACTTTACATTGCCAACACCCTGTGCTGTGGTACAGCTGCCCCACCATGTTTGTCATCAGTACTGGCAGGCACATGGGATGCCCGCAGATATGGCAGGTCCAGCGGCTCCTACCTCTCCCTCCTTCACTCACCTGTTCATTGCCTTTCCTGAGTGCTCTATTTAGTGTTAGGGCTACATCTGTCTCTGTTCCGCACAGGTCATGCATGTCATCCTGAGGCACCTTGCAGTCCCTAGGGCACACTTACCTAGGACACCATAACCTTGTTAGGCCACCTTAACCTATGGTTCCATAGCACAGGGTGCCTTCTGCGGTGCCTTGTCCAAGGGTACCTAATATGGCACTTAGCCTAGGAGGCCCTATAGGATGCCTTATGAGGCACCTTACTGGGCACCTTACATGGCATTTTACTGGGCACGTTACAAGGCGCCTTGCAAGGTGCCTTACAAGGCGCCTTGTAACGCTTGTTAGTCTAAGGCGCCTTGTAATGCGTGTTAGCTGCTACAGCTTGCTGTAATGATGCAACGCCCACACCTTTATATGGGCATCTCCACCTTTACTGCGGAAGCTAATGCGAATGACATTACCGCAGTTTAGTAAACATACCCCTGTTTGTCTTTTGGGGAAACTGCTAGGGACCTGTGATCTAGATTGGCCACTGTTGGAAACAGGATACTGGGTTTGATGGACCTTGTTCTGACCCAATATGGCATATCTTATGCTCTTATGTTCTTAGCTGACTCTCCTAATCCATACTAAAAGCACCACCTCAGTTTCCGAATCCAGCAGTAACTGTCACTCCACAATCCACACTAACACTGCTTTCTGAGCACCACCAACTGTCCCATTCCTCTCCCTGTGACTCCACTTCCCCTTGCTCCAACATCAGGAGAGTTCCTGACTCCTGCCACTCACCAGTGCTGCGTTAGAGCCATGTGTTAGGAAAACATTCACTGACATGTAACACAGACGTTTTGCTCACTAATGCTATAAGCAAAAAAAATGCAAATAAGCTGTGTGCAAAACGTCTGCACTTAACAAGGAAAACATGCCAGATGCAAGAGCATACAGGCTATGCTAGCAGCAACTATATATCATGCACAAAAAAATTGTATCAGCACTTGTGCATATGAGCTGGAATGCTATATCTCCAGGAACAAGCAGGAATGTAGTCATCACATATGGGTATCGTCAGTACCGACGGAGCCTGCGCGAGAACGCTCCCCAGCATCCAATTAGAAAGCTTTTGGGAGCATCCCACAGTGCCTGTGTGCTGCCTTCCCGCCTTTCCCAACTGCCTCTCTCCAGTTCTTTTTTCCGCAGAGCCAGCAGGTTGTTGTTCCTGTCACCGCAGAAGAATTCTTCTTTATTTATTTCTTTTTTGTGGTCGCGTCAGCCTTCCTCGACACTTTACCGGTACCGCCGGTTTTTTCTTCTTATTTTCTGTTCTTAAAAAAAATATATATATATATATATACTACGATTTTTCCTATTTTTTTCAGGTGTATGCGTCTTTTTGGGCCTTAGGCCCAAAACCTTTTTCTAGAATGGAGAAACCTGCCTCAGGTTTCAAAAAGTGCACCAAGTGTGACGGTACCATTTCCGTCACCGACACCCATGAATGGTGTCTAAAATGTTTAGGTCCTGACCACTCCATCACGGATTGTATGTCCTGCACCATGATGTCTAAAAGAGGTCAGCAGAACCGAGCTGCTAAGCTCAGTACCCTGTTTCCCTCTGATGCAGCTTCAGTGGCATCGACGTCTTCCAGGGCTTCCTCTTCCTCCCGTGGATCTCAGGTAACTAAACATAAGTCTAGCCGGTCCTCAAAGGGTAGATCTCCTTCTAAGCATCGAGATGCCTCTGGCGTTGCCCTTGAGGATTCTGCTCCGGCAAAATTCCCCCGGCGGGAGGCTTCGGCTTCCAAAGCATTATCGGGGCTCCAGGATGTTCTTGAGGCCTCGACCTCGGCAGAACTACTGGTGCCATGCTCTGGGGTACCGGCAGTCTTCTTCGGTACCGACATCCAGGCATCGGCAGCATCGATAGACCAGAGAGTCCTGGCTATTGAGCGCAGTCTGGCGGATCTCCTTGCGGCATCGACGCCCTCGGAACCGCGACAGACAATTTGGCCGGTACCGGCACTGGCCCCGGCATCGGTATCGGTACCGGTACCGATAGCATCAACATCGGCATCGGTGTCTGCTTTGCTGGTACCCAGTCATCCGATGCCCTCCGGTACCAATACCCCGGTACCGATTACTCCCGGTACCGACTTCGGTCGGTACAGGTATCGGGCTCTTCAAGAGCATCTGGACAGACGGTACTTTGAGTCCTCAGAAGAATCTGAGGATTCTGACAGTTCTGTTGATTCAGGAATGCTTCTCCCAGAGGAGCCCTCCTCCCCTAAGCGCTGGATGTCTCCTCCGGAGGATATTTCCTTCCAGGATTTTATCAGGGAGGTGGCTCGGGGTCTGTCCATTACTGTGGCCCCTGAAACAGAGCCAAGAGCCAAGGAGTTGGAAATTCTACAATATCCCAAAACTCCTAAGGAGACAGCTACCTTGCCCATTCATGAGGTTTTATATGATCTCTTACCACCTCTCCTCATTCTCGCAGACTGGATACTATGTATCGAGTCCCTCCTTGTCCTGGTTTCCAAAAGACTCAGCTTCCTCACCACTCTATTGTAGTGGAATCAGCTATGAGAAGGATCAAGAGTGCAAAGAGGCATGCCTCTAATCCTCCAGGACGTGAGTGCAGAACCCTGGATGCTTTTGGACGTCGTGTCTTCCAAGCTTCCATGCTTTCTGCCAGGATCAGTTCCTATAGTGTCTACATGGGAATCTTTATCTTTATTTACATATTTGATATACCGCTAGGGCATAAGCATTAAGCGGTGTACAATAAAAAATTTGATTAAACACTGCACACCAGGAAATAGAACGCCAAAGTTAGATAGGAAAGAGAGGTACAGAAAGGGCAAACAAATCATATAGTGAAACCAACTCATAATAAACCATAAAGACAAAGTGGGAGACAAACAAAGACAATTTATAACATATTAGACAAAACATAGGACAGTCAGGAGGGGACTTCGGGGAGGAGGTCAAAGGCTTTCTGGAATAAATATGTCTTAAGCAAAGACTTGAACTGGGGGTATGATGACTCTAGCCGAAGATAAGTGGGTAGCGTATTCCATAACATAGGTCCGAGAAAGAACCAGGCAGAGTGTCGTGTCTGTTCTAGGCGGGCTTGGGAGGGCGAGGGAAGGGATAGGCAATTAGTGTTGATGGAACGGAGTTGACGATGAGGAGAATGTAGAGAAATGCAATCAGCCAAATAGAGAGGAGTACTGGTGTAGATGGCCCGATGAAGAAGAATCAGAAATTTGTAATGGAAGCGGTAATGAAGGGGAAGCCAGTGCAACTGAAGGAGGATAGGTGTAATGTGGTCAAATTTACTGGAAGAGGTGATGAGGCGAGCGGCAGTATTCTGGATGCGCTGCAGCCTTTGCAGGCTGTATTTAGGGAGGTTGGCTAAATAAACATTACAGTAATCTAATCTGCTAATGACGAGAGCAATGACAAGAGTGATTAGGGAGCTAATGGGTAATATGGATCGGACGGCCCTGATACGCCATAGAGCAGCAAAGGAACGGCGGGAGATCATGGAGATATGTTCGTGAAAGGACAGAGAAGGATCTAGAAGAACGCCCAAGTAACAGAAAGAGGATGTGAGAGGAATGCTGGTTGAATCGATGGAGGGAGCTAGAGTGGGACATGAGCCACCCAAGGAAACCCACATTGCGGAGGACTTTGCAGGATTGAGGTGAAGAAAATGTTCTGATAGCCAAGAAGCGATATGGGAAAGGCAGAGATTTAACTGAGTAACATCGGGGGATAAAGGCGAGGTATGAAACAGGAGAACAATGTCATCTGCATAAATGTAAGAGGAGACCGGATATTGCTGAATGATCAAGGGCAGCGGAGCAAGAAAGATATTGAACAATATGGGGGAAAGCACAGAGCCCTGCGGGACACCACAAGTGAGGGGAAGGACGGGAGAGGCCTGGTCATTAACGTGTACAGAGAAGGAACGGGAGGAGAGGAAGGAGCAAAACCAGTGCCAAACAGCACCACGGAGACCAATATCAGAGAGTCGGGACAGGAGTGTAGGATGATCAATCAGGTCAAAAGCCGCGGACAGATCTAGTGATACAAGGAGAGTAATATTACCACGGTCATGGGCGATGTGCAATTCGTTTAGTAAGGCAAGGAGAACGGTTTCGGTGCTGTGTCCCTGGCGGAAACCAGCCTGACGTGGGTGGAGGGAATTGGTAGATTCAACATGGGCACTCAGTTGATCAAAAGCGCAGCGTTCTAGGAGCTTAGCGAGAAATGGGAGGTTGGATACTGGGCGCCAATGTGAAAGGACAGATGGATCGAGGGAAGGCTGTTTCAATAAAGGGTGAAGGATAGCAGACTTCCAAGATGTCGGAAATTGGCCAGAAGAAAAGCTGGAATTAATGATAGTGGTGATGATTGGGACCAATTGTAAGGAAGGTTCGGAGAGCCACCGGGAGGGGATGGGGTCGAGGACACAAGTGGTTTTCCTAGATTTGGATGAAAACATCAACACTTCCGCTGAGAGGACAGGGCGGAAAGATGACCAAGTATGCATGCAAACAGGATTACTAGTGACAGAGGTAGGTGAAGAGCAGACAGAGGAAGGGATCAGGGGGAGAGGGGTCGAACTATAGGGAAGAGGGGACGGGGAGAGAGGGGGGGTGGAGAAGAGAAAGAGGAGCGTAAGGTCAATACCTTATTGGAGAAAATGGTGGCGAGGGACTGAGGATCCGGGGTAGAAGTGGCCAGTGAGTTCTTAGCTTTGGTGGATGACAGCTTCTGCAGGACATTAAAAAGCTGCCAAGAAGAGCCAGCTGCCGCTGAGATTTGAGCAGAATAGAAGGTGAGTCTAGCAGATTGTGTGGCCGAACGATATTCAGAAGACAGAAGTTGGAAACGAAGACGGAGCTCTGGTGAGGGATGACGGGCCCAATGGCATTGGGCTTGACGCATCTGAGAGCGAAGAGTGCGGAGAGTAGGATGATACCAGGGCGAGTGAGGTACCCTAGCAGACTGGGAAACAGGATGAAGGGGTGCCAGGCTGTCGAGGGAGGTAGATAAGATGGAGTCCCAAAGAGTAGCCTGGTCATCAATGGGGCGGTCGGCAAAGTCAGTGGGGAAAATCGCGGAGGCTGGAGGGAACGCCTGAAGCGTTTCCTGAGATAAGTTACGACAGAGGAGAGGAATGGGAGGGGCTGGGGGGCTGAGCCCTGACTGGGGGAAGGAAAGGGAAGAAAAAACGCAGAAATGATCCGACCAAGGGACACTTAAGGTGAAAGGGAGTGAGATTGTGGGCTGTAGTGACAATGGAGACAGGATTAAATCTAGGGTGTGACCAGTCACATGGGTAGGACCCACCACGTGCTGATGTAAGGAAGCATCCTTCAGAAGGCTAACGAAGGCCTGATCCTTTGATCTAATGGGATTATCAAGATGGACGTTGACGTCGCCCAGCAAGATAAGGTTGGAGAAATGTAGCACAAGATCAGAAATAGCCTGCAGGGCGGCCTCCCACTGAGAGGCTGCAAGGGAGGGAGGGAAGTAAAGAAGGAGAAAGTAGAGGGGAGGGGAAGCGGAGGAAAGCCTCACGAGGAGGGATTCTGGGGGCAGCAGTACCGGTGATGGAACTTCCTCAAAGTTAAGGGAGGCACGATGGAGAAGGGCCACCCCGCCTCCACCTCTGCCCCGCCGAGAGCAGTAAAGCGCTGCAAAATCGGGAGGGAGGGAACTAGAGAGGATGGGGAGGTCCCCATCCCTGAGCCAGGTTTCAGTGAGAAAACAGAGATCTAAAGCGTGTTGGTCAATGAGGTCCCGAACTAGAAGAGACTTAGATTTGAGAGAGCGGCAATTTAGAAGTACCAGGTGAAGGGACACCAGTGGAGCTGATAAAGTGAAACGACGAGAGGATAGAGAGGCCGATGTCGAGGAGGGGGCACAATAGACCAGATTATCAATGCAACGTGCAAGTGGACCAGGGGGAGGCGCAGAAATGGGGGCTGGTCGCCAGCCCCAAGAGACCGGGATAGTTGCCATGAGGGGAGATGTGGATCTGCAAATGCCTGCACAAACAGGCATGAGAGAAAACCAACACAGCAGACCGAGTTGTAGTACAAATTTCCAAAGTCTAAATGTATCAGCTTCCACCCCGCGCCCACCCCCTCGCCCGCCCCAAGGAGCTCGTCCAAGGAGCAGGACCTGCTCCTTGGGCGCGGACCGCCGCAGGAGCTTGATTTTATAATCGGCAGAGTACCTGGTGAGAGAGGTCCGGGCTATTTCCGGTTCCAGGGAGGCGGGACCAATTCGGAGAGCAACAGGAGGGACACACAGCAGGGTTTAGTGCCTAGGAGAAAAGCAAGCACAATCACAGCAAGACAGGCAGAGCACAGTTGTAACGGCAGACGCTGGAGCAGTGCAATAGCAGGACCGCCGCAGGCAGCTTGATTTTATAATCGGCAGAGTACCTGGTGAGAGAGGTCCGGGCTATTTCCGGTTCCAGGGAGGCGGGACCAATTCGGAGAGCAACAGGAGGGACACACAGCAGGGTTTAGTGCCTAGGAGAAAAGCAAGCACAATCACAGCAAGACAGGCAGAGCACAGTTGTAACGGCAGACGCTGGAGCAGTGCAATAGCAGGACCGCCGCAGGCAGCTTGATTTTATAATCGGCAGAGTACCTGGTGAGAGAGGTCCGGGCTATTTCCGGTTCCAGGGAGGCGGGACCAATTCGGAGAGCAACAGGAGGGACACACAGCAGGGTTTAGTGCCTAGGAGAAAAGCAAGCACAATCACAGCAAGACAGGCAGAGCACAGTTGTAACGGCAGATGCTGGAGCAGTGCAATAGCAGGACCGCCGCAGGCAGCTTGATTTTATAATCGGCAGAGTACCTGGTGAGAGAGGTCCGGGCTATTTCTGGTTCCGGGGAGGCGGGACCAATTCGGAGAGCAACAGGAGGGACACACAGCAGGGTTTAGTGCCTAGGAGAAAAGCAAGCACAATCACAGCAAGACAGGCAGAGCACAGTTGTAATGGCAGACGCTGGAGCAGTGACCTGAAGGAGGTCACAGATGATTTAGAAGCTTTAAGTCCTATTCTTCCTGAGGATAGAAGACAGGATTTTCTCACTTTAGTCAAACATGCCCAAGATGTTTCTAAATTTGCCAACCGTGCAGCCTTTGACTGCTTTGAGTGCATAAGCAGAACCTCTGCTATTGCTATAGGTGGACGTAGAATTGCTTGGCTCCAGGCATCCAATCTGGAGCTCTGGGTACAAGACAAATTGGGAAATATCCCGTGTACTGGTGAGAACCTGTTTGGTAAAGATTGGCAGGAAAAGGCCAACGAGATGGATGCTGACAATTCCACCTTGGATAGGTTATCCAAGTCCACAGCTGATCCTGCTAGAAAGAAATTGTTTAAGAAACCATTCTTTTCTAAGAAGAAAAGATATTATCCTGCTTATGTTCAGCAGGGACGTTCTGCAGGTCAGCTTGCCAGGAAAGGTCAGCAACCATCCAAACAGAAGAAAGCAAAGACTGCTAAGCCTCAACCGTTCCAGCAGTCTCAGCCTCCACAAGGCCTTTGACTTGCAGCTAGAGAACTTAGGGGTATGTTTACTAAAAGCCGCACAATTGCGTGCCGCACAATAGCGCACGGAAACGCGGCACTCAAACGCTCAGAAACGCTCTTAAACGCCCCGCAAAAGTGCGCGTGGGCCCCGCACAATTGCGCGCCGCACCAACGCACCCCGCACAAGTACCCGGCCCGCAAATGTCCGATAGAGGCGTGGAAAGGCATTCTGAGGGCGGAGGAAGGCTCCCGAGGGGCGGAGAGACGGGGTCAATGGGCGGGGAAGGGGAGGGGAGAGGCTCCCCGCACATGATCGGGGCCGAATTCACAGGTTAAAAATAGCGCGAGTGAAACACTCACGGTAGAGGGCATTTAAAGGGAAGAGAAACCATTTCGCGTCAGCAATGTACAGGGAAACCGGGGAAACCTGCAAAACGTGAGCAGTGTGATACATGTGCACAGAACAAAAGTGCAAATAAAGATAGAAAAAGACCCAAACAAACATATTAAAAATAGGAAGGCAGCTGGGGAACCCCGATAATAATGGGCAAACATAAGAAACACACCCAGGAAAGCTCAAAGAAAATGAAATGAAGGTTGGAAGGGGCTACGGAGGGGAGACCCTTCCAAAAACCATTTCCTTGTTTCTGAGCCTTCCTGGGAGTGTTTGCTATGGTTGCCCATTAATATCACTGTTGCCCAGCTTGGTTATATTTATCCCCAGTTGTTCGTGGTCGGTTGAGGGGTGTATTTGCAGTTATGTCACCAGACATGGTGACGGAGCGCACAGTACAAATGTGCAGAGCAGGGTTTTTGACTCTGTTGGTCAGGTTTCCCACCCCCAGGGACTGCACTATCACTGTGGCCACAATGTGGTGCAGCGGACAGAGGCAGTACCTCTAGGACCAGAGGGTCACAGGTTCAAATCCAAGCTGGGGCTCCTGCCAACCCAGTCCCCATATTTTACCCACCACTAAACAGAGATAGTACAGACACTCCTTTATTGCAGAGAACATAAGCATGGTTCACACACCCATTTTGTACCCAACACCGCACACACACCATAACAATGGGCATTACCGACAGCCGAGTCCCCCAAATGCAGTCCTGGAGTGCCACAACGCAATCAGGTCATATGCTTTTCCAAGATACGGACATGCCAGCATGTTGGCGGTAGGGTACAGGTGGTGGAGGGGGCAGTGGCTGCTAGCCACAGAAGACAGTGGCCGAGCCATGTGCAGGCTGGCACGTCCACTGCAACATAGGCCCTGTCGGATGTACAGTCATGGACTTCCCAGGGAATTCAGCACATCTGTGGCAACACAGTGGTGCAGTGCACACAGACAGTGTGTGCAGGAACAAAAGGTCACAGGTTCAAAGCCCAGCTGGGGCTACTACCAATCCTGTCCACATATGTTCCCCACAACTAAACCATGTTAGTAAGGGCAATCCTTTATTGCTGGGGACATACGCATTGGTCATACGCCATCTTTTACACCACCAAGCACAGACACCATGACCAGGGGCATTACCTAGAGCAGAGTCTCACAAATGCAGTCCTGGAGGACCACACACCATTCAGGTTCCATGCTGCCACACATACAAATAACTGTGCTGTATATCTATGCACCACCCCCATGGCATGTAGATGTAGCTCATGCATATTCATGAGGGACAGCAGGAAACCCCAACCAGTGTATTGCAAACCTGGACTGGATATGGGACCCTCTGCCGTACAGCAGCAGCCAACAGGGGCAGACACACCCACACCCACAGGCCCCATTGGCCAATGCCTCCTGGAGAGGCAGGACATTGGGCCCTGCGTGCAGCACCCAATACCAGCACTTGCATACCTTAGCAATGTCACCCTACACCTGGGTATATGGTACACAGCTCTCAAACGTTTGCTATGAGTACTGGCAGATAGATATCCCTACGTTACGCACAGTCTGCTCTTTGAGCTCCATCATAACAATCTATCTGATGTCTGCAGTGTGTGCGTCAGGTCTGGCCCCTGACAGTGTTTACCACCCTGGGGAGTGACCCCCAACCGTACTGCATACCATACCCATGCCTGTACTGTGCCCAGGACTGGTGTGGTGGGCAAGGATTCTGAACCCCTCTATAGTAGCACAATGCTGGCATACGTGTGGGAGTGTGTGTCTGTCTATACCAGGGGTGGGCAAACTTGGTCCTGGAGGGCCGCAGGCCAGTCAGGTTTTCGGGATATCTCTAATGAATATGCATGAGATATATATGCATTAGAGATATCCTGCCAACATGACTGGTTTGTGGCCCTCCAGGGCTGGATCTGGAGACCCCTGCCTTGCACCTCTGTCATTTATACTACCCCACATAATGTACATAATATTGCACCACAAACTTAACAGAATCCCCTCCTTTTCCAAACATTATTGATAATATTACTTAAATACTTCTCTCATGTGATCGAATTAGCAGATCAATATTCTATGTATATAGTTCAATGTATATAGTTTTACCCCCATATTATCCATGTTTATCTTATCCAAATTTATTTTCCTGTTTTATGTAATACCGAACAGCCTGTTGTTCTGGTCTTTGGTTCTCTGTAAACCGCGCTGATTGTAAATAGCGCGGTATATAAAAAATTGAAATAAATAAAAAATAAATATAAATAAATAAATTTAAGATTGTGAGTGGACAAGGTGCAGATGTCCAAGACATCAAAAAGTTTAGATAGAATTTGTCACAGTCCTCCTCACTTCTCACCACCACCAAAAAATTGTCTATTAGACAACTTTTTGGTGGTGGTGAGAATCGAGGAGGAATGTGACACATTCTATATACCCTTTCAATGTCTAGGACATCTGTACCTTGCCCACTCATGATCTTAAATGACAGAGGTGTAAGGCAGGGGTCTCCAAATCCAGCCCTGGAGGGCCACAAACAGTCAGGTTGGCAGGATATCTCTAATGCATATATATCTCATGCATGTTCATTAGGGATATCCCAAAAACCTGACTGGTCTGCGGCCCTCCAGGACCGGAGGTGCCCACCCCTGGTCTATACAGTGTGTGTCGGCTGCAAACACTATCCACAGCCCACACTGCCAGCACTGTTGCCAGTTTTGGCCTGATGATGTGCATAATGAGCAGCAAGGTACCATGGGTATAGCTCAGACAGGGTGGGCTGGCCAGGATGCATCTGCACAGGGCATAGGGCACTGGCAGGGACATTGTAGTGGCCGTCCACCACCTCCACAGACAGGTGACCTCTGTATGTGCTGCTGGGCTTTCACTCCACCCTGACTGTGCAGTGACGGCAGCATGGCTAGGCACCCCCATAGTGCTTCATAGCATTTCCCTCATGTGATATATATGGGTCACCTGTTGGGGTCTAGTCACTGATGTATCTGCTTGTGTGTGTTGCCATCCCAGTTGTGGGTGCATGCATTTCCAGCGGGACTAACCAGCAGACTGTTCACAGCTGGTATGTGCCCTGCTGGAGTGCTGTGCAGTGGCTGATGGCTTGATGCAGGGGAATATCAGATGGTGGTGGGGTGCATCTTAGCATATCCAGGCCTACTGTCTGTCTGATAGTGTGGTCTGGGTGTGTGTGGGGCTGCTTGGACTGCCCTGTAGGGTGTCTGTTCCCCAACAGGACTGGGGTTGATGGTCCACTCTACTGCCAACATTGGGGGGGAGGAGATCTGTTGATGGGAGACCCTGTTTGCCACCCTCGGGGGGGTGGTGGTGGTAGTGCATGGCCCACCTAGGGGTCCGTGGGGGGTTCCCCTGACTGAGACAGACAGAGATATCCAAGGTGTTCCTGCAGAAACTACCTATCTGACAGATTACGACTGTTTTTGAGCTCTGCCATGACCTCTCTCAGCCATGGAGGGTGCTGTGGACCTGGTCCAGGGCGCCTCATCGCACACTCAGGGTGAGCACAGTTCCCGCACAATGTGACTGTGTGTAGCTACTCTGTGCCAGTTAATCACCCGGTCAGTACCTCCTACCTGGCCAAGGTGCTGTGTGGGTGCACACGGACACGTCCCCCTACCAGGCCGGGGAGCTGTTGGGGTGCATTCCCCATCTTGTGTTCATCTGTGGACAGCTGATTTGCATGTGCAGTGTATCATGGGTATGGGTGGCCTAACCCTATCCTGGTTACCACAGCAGACTGTCTGTGTGGTGACATGCAGGCTCTCTGCAGCCAGCCAGGGGCTTGCTGGCAGCTATATAGCTGTAGCCCAATGGTTACTTCACTGCCTGTGGAGCCAGAGGTAATGGGTTCAAGCCCACAGTGGGGTTATTTGATAGGGTTGTCCAAAGCTTTTTTTAGATTTAATGTACATATGTTGCTGCCATCAAACACACCCTCAGTGTACTGTACCCATAAGGTGCCTCTGAGGGTGCTTTATAGGGCGCCCTATAGGGCACCTTATGGTTGCTGTCCATATAAGGTGCACTATACCTTATCCTGTGATGCAACATATATGGTGCCCTATAGGGGACATTCTAGGGTGCCTTGGCGGACAGTGAACTTTAACATGTGCCTTATGGGCCGCCGTATGTTAACACGCTTTGTGAGTGCGTTTGCTAGTAGTGATAACTGAAATAAAAATAAATTGCCCCCTACAGCACTCATCCCCATAATATGCACTGCCTCAGTGAGCCTTCTTCATTGGGCACTGTGAGGGATTGAACCCCTGATCCCTGCAGCATTGGTCAGTGTCTTAATCATTGTGCTGTGGCTCTGGTCCTGTGCTTGGGCATCAGCGCACTGCCTTATGCCGCCCAAAATTAATATGCCTCCTAAAGCACCTTTACCCATTAAAATTAATGCCTCAGCCAGCCCTTTTTGTTGCACACAATGGGGAATTGAACCCATGGCAGCTGCACCAGCTGTCAGTGTCTTAACCATTGTACTATGACTCTGTTCCTTTGTGTGTGCATATCAGGGCGCCACTTAGCCTTCCCACACACTATTTTGCACGGCGCACATTAGCGCGCCGCGCAAATGTGCGATCGCTTACTCCCGTTTTTTTCTTTTTTCTGCCTGACCCGCCCACTCCTTATATGGCACAGGCACACTACCGCGGCCCCGCACGTTAGGAATGTTTAGTAAACATGCCCCTTAGTCTTTCTGGCTCTCGGGGGACCAGAGCCTTCCACCATTCCAGGAAGGTTATGTTACTTTGCCCCCAGATGGGGGCAGATAGCAGCAGAGCATTGGACACTCTCCATCATAAAGGAGGGGTACAGGCTTCATTTTTCAAGCATGCCCCCTCCCACAATAATAAGGCAGTTCAATTCTCCGACACCTCTCATCAACCTATTAGATCAGAAGGTCACTATCCTTCTTGCCCAAGGGGCAATAGAAGAAGTACCCACTCCTCAACAGGGTATGGGGTTTTACTCCCCCTATTTCCTTATCCCAAAGAAAACAGGGGGATACAGACCTATTTTGGACCTCAGAGAATTGAACAAATTCCTTGTCAAAGAGAAATTCAAGATGATTTCTCTCGGAACTCTGCTGCCATACCTTCAGAGTCAGGATTGGCTTTGTTCTCTAGATCTCAAGGATGCGTACACCCATGTTCTCATCCATCCAACCCACAGAAAGTTCCTTTGGTTCCTTTTTCAAGGAAAGCACTGCCAGTACAGGGTGCTTCCTTTTGGCCTGGCCTCAGCACCGAGGGTGTTCACGAAATGCATGGCTGTAGTAGCAGCATTTCTCCATACTCTAGGGATATTCGTCTTCCCCTACTTAGATGACTGGCTCATTCGAGCCCCAACAGAGTCAGAGGCCAGAACTTCTCTAGCCTACACAATGCGTATCCTTCAGTATTTGGGTCTGGTCATAAACATCCCAAAATCCAGTCTAACTCCCACTCAGTCTTTGGAGTTCATAGGAGCTTTGCTGGACACCAGAAAGGCAAGGGCCTACCTCCCCCAGGCCCGTTGTCTTCGCATGGTGCAGTTAGCTTCTCAAGCAGTGCTAAAGTCTCATCTCACTGCTCGGGAAATGTTACAACTACTAGGCCACATGGCATCCACCGTGCATGTGGTGCCCTATGCTTGCCTCCATATGAGGGCAGCCCAGTGGACTTTATCCACTCAATGGACCCGGGCATCAGGATGCCTGTCAGACATTCAGGATGCCTGTCAAACACAAGTCGCCTTATTTTGTCCCTCCAGTGGTGGAAGTCCGCTCAAAACCTGTTGCTGGGGTCCCCTTTTCAACAACCCCTACCCCAAGCAACTCTCACAACAGATGCTTCTCCGATGGGTTGGGGAGCTCATCTGCATCTCTCCACCCAAGGCACCTGGTCTCCACAGGAGACTCATCTACATATCAATCTTTTGGAACTCAGAGCAATCTTCCTTGCTCTTCGAGTGTTCCATACCCTGCTCAGCTACAAGACAGTCCTCATTCAAACGGACAATCAAGTAGCCATGTTCTATGTGAACAAGCAGGGGGGAACAGGCTCTCTGTCACTTTGCAACGAAGCTTTGCGACTATGGGCCCTTGCCAGAGAGCATCAGATTCATCTCCTGGTAGTGTATCTTCCAGGCATACAAAACTCTTGGGCAGACAGACTCAGTCGAGTTCTGCTTCCACACGAGTGGTCTCTGCATGCAGACCAGGTGACCAAGATTTTTCAAATTTGGGGAACTCCGGACATAGACCTCTTTGCAAGTCCGTGGAATGCCAAACTTCCCCGGTTCTGTTCCACAATTCCTGCTCAGGGGGCTCAGGCCAGGGATGCTTTCCTCCTTTACTGGGGTCAAGACTTCCTGTATGCCTTTCCACCCATTCCCCTAATTCCCAAAACCCTATTCAAGCTTCAGAGAGACAGAGGCCATATGATTCTCATAGCTCCACATTGGCCACGGCAAGCGTGGTACCCTCTGCTTCTACATCTCTCTCAAGCTCCCTCCCTGGACTTAGGGTCTGCTCCATATCTCCTATCTCAGGAGGACGGAATGTTATTGGCATCCCAATCCCCAGTCTCTGCATCTCAGGGCTTGGATGCTGAAGGCCTAGATCTTCATGATCTTAATCTCCCTCAGCAAGTAAAAGACATTCTTTTTGCTTCCAGGAAACCTTCCACAAGATGCTCATATGCTTTCAAGTGGAAAAGGTTTACCATATGGTGTTCGCAAAAGGGTCTTAACCCCCTTGCAATACCTCTGGAATCATTACTGGAATATCTCCTTCATTTATCCAATGCAGGACTTAAGACTAACTCAGTAAGGGTCCATTTGAGTGCTATTACAGCTTCCTTTAAGCCTCTAAATGGACAGCCTATTTCCTTTCATCCTCTTATAGCAAGATTTATGAGAGGCCTTCTTCTAACTAAGCCTCCCATTAGGCCACCACCGGTGGCATGGGACTTAAACCTGGTTCTTGGGCAGCTCATGAAGCCACCCTTCGAACTTTTAGCTACTACCTCCTTAAAATTCCCTTCTTGGAAGGTTATCTTTCTTATTGCAATCACATCAGCATGTCGCATTAGTGAGTTGCAAGCCCTAGTAGCTAATCCACCTTATACAAGGTTCCATCATGACAAGGTAGTCCTAAGGACTCATCCACACTTTATGCCAAAAGTGGTCTCGTCTTTTCATCTGAACCAAGCGGTCTACCTACCTGTGTTTTTTCCAAGGCCTCATGCATCAAATGCAGAGAGGAATCTTCATACCTTGGACTGTAAAAGAGCTTTAGCCTTTTACTTACAAAGAACACAGCAACATAGAAGGTTCTCTCAACTTTTTGTTGCTTTTGATCCTTCTCATTTGGGACTTCCAGTCTCCAAGAGAACACTATCTAACTGGATTTCTCAGTGTATTTCCTTCGCCTATCAGAGTAAGAACCTTTCTCTGGAGGGCCATGTCACAGCTCACAATGTGACAGCCATGGCAGCCTCAATGGCTCATCTGCACTCTGTGTCTGTCGACGACATCTGTCGAGCAGCCACCTGGGCCTCGGTTCATACCTTCACAGCCCATTACTGCTTGGACAAGGACTCCCGCCGGGATGCCTTGTTTGGTCAGGCTGTTCTCCAACACCTGTTCCATACCTAATCAACTCCTACCCACCATCCCTGGTAGCATGCCAGAGATCCATGGGGGGAAGTGGAGCCCTTCTCGGGGACACACAACTTCTGGGGTCTCTCCCTGCCATCTAAAGCTAGGGAGTCCCCATATGTGATGACTACATTCCTGCTTGTTCCTGGAGATAGCATAGTTACTCACCTGTAACAGGTGATCTCCGGGAACCGCAGGAATTTAGTCCTCACAACCCACCCACCTCCCCTAGTAGTTGTATCTCTCTATCTATCTCTTTCCTTTTCCCTCTCTCTCTCTTTGTCTCAGCTTTAAAACTCATCTGGAGAGAGGCAGTTGGGAAAGGCGGGAAGGCAGTACGCAGGCGCTGTGGGATGCTCCCAAAAGCTTTCTAATTGGATGCTGGGGAGCGTTCCCCCGCAAGCTCCGTCAGTACCGACAATACCCATATGTGAGGACTAAATTCCTGCTGTTCCTGGAGATCACCTGTTACAGGTGAGTAACTATGCTTTCTCATAAACATTGCTCTTCTATGCAGAATTTCTGGGAGGGGATCAGGAAGATGAAGGGACTGAGCATTATCCCCCAGAAGACAACCTGGGGGTGGATTTAGTGTGAACCAAGTGAGCAAGGGGTGGGGGTGGGGTTTCCTGGATCAGAAGAGTGGAGGGAGTTATGAATTGGGCTATGAGGGGGAGGCTTTCTTCATTAAGGGGCTAGTGTGCACTGCTAGATCAGTACAGGAGCCTCTCAATGCAACCCTGAAAGAAAGAACAAAACTTTGAGCAGAATATCTGTGTAGAATAATATTGCTGGGGGTACATTCAATGGAGGCAACCAGCGATGATAAAGAAGCTGGCCATCCCCATTTTAAATTATGCCTGGATATTCAATTCTGGGACAATAAGGGCATAATATACTGAGTCAGACCAAAGGTCCATCAAATCTAGTATCCTATTTCCAACAGTGGCCAATCCAAGTCGCAAGTATCTGTCAGATTCCCAAAAAGTAGACATATTCGATGCTGCTTATTCCAGCGGTAAGCAGTGGTTTTTCCCAGTCCACTTTAATAATTCTTTATGGACTTTTACTCCAGGAACTTGTCCAAGCCTCTCTTAAACTCAGATACACTAACAGCTTTTACTACATCCTCCAACAGCTAATTCCAGAGTTTCATTATGTGTTGAGTGAAAAAATATTTTCTCTGATTAGTTTTGAAAGTGCTATACTGTAGCTTAACAGGGTCATTCTGTATACCACTAAACAGCCGGGCAGCCTGCTGGGGACAGAGCACCCCATACAAACAGACAATTTGTTTGGGGAGCTCTGTTGGTGAGAGGGAGGGGGTGGGACAGAGGCAGAGCGAGGGCAAGCAGAGAGTGACCCCGGTTTATAGGGTCAATTCTTAGGTCAGTTCTGTATGTCCGGGGTCAGCCATGGAGATGGGGGACTTATTTCACCTCTGAGGTGGAATAAGTCCACCTGGACTTTGGGGACCACGGACTGGGCAGAGACAGAAGGTGAAGGGGGTAGAGGGGGATTCCCACATCCCGACCCCGGCCATGGAAGGCCAGATCAGGGGTCAGGCTGTGGAGAAAGATCTCCAGGAACATGCAGGAATGTAGTCTTCACATATAGGTATCGTCGGTACCAATGGAGCCAGCATGGGAACGCTCCCCGGAGTCCAATAGGAAAGCTTTTGGGAGCATCCCACAGCGCATGCGTGCTGCCTTCCAGCCTCTGTACTGCTCTCACTTCAGTTCTTCATTTTCTGCGGAGCTGACAGGACACAGTACCCTGTCACCTCAGAAAATCTACCTTTATTTCTTTTTTTTTGTGGTCATGTCTGCCTTATTTCGATGCCTACCGGTACCACCGGTTCTCTTCTTCTTCTTTCTTTAAAAAAAAAATATATATATATATTTTTCTTCAGGGATCTTTCCCTGTTTCTGGTGCTAGGTGCCATTTTGGGCACTAGGCCCATTGTTCTTCAAGCATGGAGAAACCAGCTAGTGGTTTCAAAAAATGCTTAAAATGTGGCGGTACCATCTCTATCATCAACACCCATGATTGGTGTCTAAAATGTTTAGGTCCTGAACATTGTCCAATGGAGTGTCTCTCCTGCACGAGGATGACCAAGAGGGGCCGGCAGAATAGAGCTGCAAAACTTGGTACCCTTTTTGCCTCCGACATGATGTCAATTGCATCGACATCTTTCAGGGCTTCATCTTCCTCCTATGGATCTCAGGTAACCAAAACTAAAACGAGCCGGTCCTTGAAAGGAAAATCTCCTTCAAAGTATCGAGATGCCTCTGGTGTTTCCCCTCAAGGATACTTCACCGGCAAAACAGCCCCAGCAGGAGTTTTTGGGCTCGAAAGCATTAACGGGGCTCCAGGATGTTCCAGAGGCCTCGACCTCTGCAGAACTACTGGTGCCATGCTATGGGGTCGTGGCCACATCCACCGGTACTGGCACCCAGGCATCGGCAGGAGCGATGGATCACAGAATCCTCGCTATCGAACACAGTCTAGCGGCCCTCTTAGCAGCCTCGGTACCGCTAAGACTGCAACAGACGGTTCCACAGGTATCAGTACCGACATTGGTACCGGTACCGACAGTCAGGGCCGGCCCGTCCATTGAGCAAGAATGTTTTTTGCACAGGACCCCACGTTTCAGGGGGCCCCGCGCAAAGAACATTCTGCTTAAAAGTAAATTTTACATTTTTAAAAAAAAAGCTGTCTGCTGCTGGCCTGCCGCTACCGCTGCGGCAGATTCGAGTGTCCTGTGGGGCCCCCCTGCCCAGCAGAGCCTGCCCTCCCTGCATCAGCTCCCTCTCCGCAGTCGAAACCAGCTTTCAGAGCGCAAAGGGAGAGTTTCCCTTTCGTGGCTCTGTTAAGACCGCAGGGGCTGATGGGAACTTTCCCATCAGCGCCCGCGGGCTTAACAGAGCCACAAGGGAGAAACTCTCCCTTCGCGCTCTGAAAGCTGGTTTCGACTGCGGAGAGGGAGATGATGCAGGGAGGGCAGGTTCTGCATGGCAGGGGGGGCCCCGCGGGACACTCGAATCTGCCATGGCGGCAGCGGTAGGCCGGCAGCAGACAGCTTTTTTATTATTTTAAAGTTTCCCTAGGCTGGGGTGGGGGGAGAGGGGGGTTAGGGCTAGAAATGGGCTAATGGGGTTAAGACTGGAAGGTGACTGATGGGGGGTTAGGACTGGTAATGGGCTATGGGGGGGCTAAGTCTGGAAATGAGGTGATGGGGGGTTAGGACGGGTAATGGGCTATGGGGGGGCTAAGTCTGGAAATGGGGCGATGGGGGAGTTAGGACTGGTAATGGGCTATGGGGGGGGCTAAGACTGGAAATGGGCTGATGGGATTAGGGCTGGAAGTGGGCTGATGGGGATTAGGACTGGTAATGGGCTATGGGGGGGGGCTTAAACTGAAAATTGGGTGATGGGGGTTAGGACTGGTAATAGGCTATGGGGGGCTAGGACTGTAATGGGCTGAGTGGAAGGGAAGGCTTGAACTGCAAATCGCTGATGGGGGATGGGGGCTTGGAATGGAAGTAGGCTGATGGGGGGTTAGGACTGGTAATGGGCTGGGGGGGGCTTAAACTGAAAATTGGGTGACGGGGGGTTAGGACTGGAAATGGGCTGATTGGATTAGGACTGGGAGTGGGCTGATGGGGGTTTAGGACAGGTAATAGGCTATGGGATGGCTAGGACTGGTAATGGGTTGGGGGGGTTGCTAGGACTGGAAATGGGCTGAGTGGAAGGGAAGGCTTGAACTGCAAATAGCTGATGGGGACGGGGGCTTGGAATGGAAATGGGCTGAGGGGTAGGGGGTCCTTGAACTGCAAAAAGCTGATGGGGAGGGGGCTTGGAATGGAAATGGGCTGAGTAGAAGGGGGGCTTGAACTGCAAATAGCTGATGGGGAGGGGGATTGGAATGGAAAAGGACTGTGAGGGGAGGGAGCTAGGACAGGAAATGGGCTGATGAAGGGGATAGGATAGGACTGGGAATTGGGAGGAGCTAAGATTGGAAATGGGCTGTGGTGGGGGCTTGAATTTAAATGGACTCATTAAGGGGCTGGAACTGGAAGTAGGCTCATGGGGGGCTTGGATTGGAAATGGGCTGAGTGGAGGGGAGCTAGGATTTGACATGGGCTGATGGTGGGGCTAGGAAAGGACTAGAAATGGGCTGATGGGAGGCTGGTATTGGAAATGAGCTGATGGAGGGACTCGGATAGGACTGGAAATGGATGGGGGAGCTGGGACTGGAAATGGGCTTATGGGGGGGCTAGGACTGGAAATGGGCTGATGCTGGAACTAGAAGGGAGCTGATTTTGGGGGAGATTAGAATTGGATGGGGCTGGAAGAGTGAAATGGAGAAGGGAAAAATATTCTGTGTGGGAGGGAAGAAAAATCTACAATTGGCCGGGTATTGGGAGAGTAAGTGGGGATTGAGGATGGAGGGGTAAAATTTGAGTGGATGAAAAAGGAATGAGGAAAGAGCAAAAGGAGAAAGATTAGTATGTTAAAGCAGATGTAAGAGAATGGAAAAAAACTAGAAGAGAGAAGAAAGGACAAATGGACAGCAGACGATGGAGAGTTAGCAGAAGACACAAAGAAACCAGAAGAAAGTGTCTGGAGAAATTTCAACTGAAATAAAAATGCACAAAAGGTAAAAAGATATCTCCTTATTTTGAATTTATTAACTGGACTATGACAGCTCTGGGAAATGTGCATCATTAACGTCTGTGCTTTGTTTAGTACAAGAGGAAATTAATTTAGAGTTTTATTTCTACATTGTTGTTGTACATTCCAAGTTTGACTTTTTAGGGTTCCCAGTTTAATTATTGTCTTCCTGTTTCTAAATTGTGATTCCTTGTTTGGTGATGGTCTGTGTTCTGCATGTGTAACTGAGCTGAGGTATTCTGTTTATGTAATTCCTATTTGACATTGCCACTTGTTCTCTTTCCCCAGTAGGTCATGTATTGTTATTCTCTGAAATGTATTGGTTTAATATTTGCAGTGTTGCCTTTTGATAGGTAGAGTATGGTGCTTTGTGAGTCCTGGTAGTGCTGTTATGATACGGCGGGTTTGCTATGGGTTCTAAATGGGCAGTGTTTGTAGTAGTTCCTAATGTGCCTGGCAGTTGGCACTGGATTATAGTAATATAGAAATCTTTTAGTCTTTCTTTATCCATACACTCATGAAGAGGCATGTTTACTAAAAGTTAGTGCATTGTAACATTATGCAAATATTTATGCAAACGAGGCCCCTTATGCAAATGAGGCCCCGCTCTGAGTCTCCGCACACGGCTCCGCACCCCCCTTGGGCCGCCCCTGCTGACAGTACCTGCTTCGACAGGTCTGATTCCCCCATGCCGATGTCTGGTATCGGGGATCAGGAACCGAGACATTTCGGTACCGACTTCGAGCGGTACCGATACCATGCATCACAGGAGCACCCGGTGCTTGAGTCTTCCGATTCCGATGACTCTGACGATTCTACTGGTACCAGAATGAATCTATTAGAAGATTCATCTTCCTCTCCTCAACGCAGGATGTCTCCTCCAGAGGATATGTCCTTCCAGGACTTCATACGTGATTTAGCAAAGGGTCTTGCAATCACTGTGATTCCAGAAAAAGAACCTAGGGCAGAGGAATTAAGAATTCTACAATACCCTATGGCTCCCAAGGAAGCAGCTATGCTTCCCATTCACAAGATCTTACATGATCTGATGTTGAGAATGTGGGAAACTCCTTTAACGATATCTTCACATTCCCGACGCCTTGACATTATGTACTGAGTGCCAAGTTGTCCTGGTTTTCAAAAAACTCAGTTACCACACCATTCAATGGTAGTGGAATCGGCCATGCGAAGAATCAAGAGTGCAAAAACACACTCTTCTAATCCTCCAGGCCGTGAATCCAGGACACCCGATGCCTTTGGCCATCAATGTTTTTAGTCCTCCATGCTGGGAGCCAGGATCAGTTCCTACATTCTGTATATGGGAACGTTCCTGGAAGAAGTCACAAAAGACTTAGAACTCATTAGTCCTTCTGTCTCAGAGGATAAGAGAGCAGACTACCTTATTCTGGTCAAACATGCCCAGAATGTCTCTAAATTCATGAACCGTGCTACCTTTGATTGTTTTGAATGTCTTAGCAGAACCTCTGCTATATCCATAGGAGCACGTCGTATTGCTTGGCTTCAAGCATCAGACTTAGAACAGTGGGTGCAAGAAAAGCTGGGAAACATTCCTTGCACAGGAGAAAATCTCTTTGGCAAGGACTGGCAGACAAGGCTAATCAGCTTGAATCTGACAATACTACTTTAAACAGATTGTCAAAGGCTACAGCCAACCCAGCAGAAAAGAAAACATTCAAGAAACCCTTTTTCAGTAAGAAAAAGAAGTCTTACCAATCTTACGCCCATCAAACTCACTGTCTACTTCATGTTTCCCAAAAGGGACAACAACAGAACAGACAGCAGAGAAAACCACAAGCTCAAAAAGCTCAACTGGCTCAACAGACCCAGCCCCCTCAGGGTCTTTGACTTCCAACTAGAGAACTTAGTCATTCTGCCCCTAAAATGTCCAGAACCCTTGACCATTCCGGGCAGACTATGCCATTTTGCCAAAAGATGGCAACAAATAACATCAGAAAATTTGACTCTGTCCATTGTAAGAGTGGGGTACAAACTTCATTTCCTCAACTTGCCCCCACCTACATTTCTGAAACAGTTCAATTCTCAGGGCCCTGCCACTGACTTCTTGTGGCAGGAGGTCACGTCACTTCTAGCTCAAGGAGCAATCGAAGAAGTGCCCATACCCCAACAAGGGACAGGGTTCTACTCCCCCTATTTTCTTATTCCAAAGAAGACAGGGGGACACAGGCCTATACTAGATTTCAGAGAATTAAACAAGTATTTGTCCCAAGAAAAGTTCAAGATGATCTTCCTGAGAACACTTTTACCATACCCAGTGCCATCAAAATACTGTCATGGGCAGAGTTAAAGGTTTACTTCTGCTCAGACCCTGCAGTTAAAATTTTGTCACTAAGTCTGGTTGTGAAATCATCTATGCCTGTCTCTGCATCAGGCGTAGCCATGATTTGCATACCAGCCCAGAAGATTTAAATAATGAGTAGTCATTTAAATATGTGGCGTTAATTGGTTGCTAGTTTTTCTGCCGGCATTTAAGTCTATTTCCTGCATGGGGAGGATCGCAAAAATGTGTTTAAACATGCGTAAACGTGGCTTTATGGGCTCCTAAAGCCCATGCTAGCTTTCTGCATCGGCCTGTAAATATGCAGTTCACAATGGAGGGGGGAGACTAGATTCATGAGTTGCACAGGATGTATTGTAATATACTGCGGGCTGCTGTCTGCTTGAGGCTTTGCACACAGTTATCGCATGCACAAAACTCTTTTCTGCTTTGGTAGTGCACAAAATTGTGCCCAAAGGCCGAGCTTGCTTGTGTGCAAAGTCTTGCACACTTTACTGCATTGGCCTGAGAGTGTGAAGCAGCATCACTGCAGCAGTGACAGTGCAAGAAATCGGGGACACTCCTCTTGCCAGTAGAGACAGGGATCAGCGTGGAATGCACGGGACATTGGGTTGAGGTTTGGAGTAAGTGAGCAGGGGATGGGGGTGGTTGCCCATAGTTCAAGAGAGTGGAGGAAAGGAGTTATGAACTGGGTCACTGGGGAGGGGCTTTCCTTTATAGTGTGCTAGATTGGTGCACTAGCCCCTTAATGCAACCCTAGCACAAAGGGCAAAATCTTGAGCAGTAAGCTGGCCATGCAAATCTTTGCTACATGATTCTCAGGTTTGTAAATATATAATATCTAATCAGCTGATTATCACTTTATTTGCATAACTTTTATATGTGGCTGTGTTTGAATTTGGTCATGATCAATCAATTTTGCATGGCTTGTCATTGCACTAAAGCACTAATGATTAGCGTGCCCATCGGCATATGTGTGAAACTATGGGGTATGTTTACTAAACCGCGCACACGTGCGCGGCGCACACGTGCGCGGCGCACAATAGCATACGCTAATGATGCACTTAAGTGCTCTTAAGTGCCACGCACGCGTGCGCGTCACATAAACGGGCCGGCGCACGTGTGCGGGGCGCTGATGTGCGATAGAGGCGGGGAAAGGTTTACGGAGGGCGGAGGAAGGCCCCCGAGGGGCGGAGGGACGGGGTCAATGGGTGTAGAGTGGGAGGGGAGAGGCTCCCCGCACAGGAGCGGGGCTGAATTTCGGCAAAAATAATACCGCGAGTGAAACACTCGCTTTAGAAAGGGAAGAGAAACTATTTCCGTCAGCAATGTACAGCAAAACCGGGGAAACCCGCAAAACGTGAGCAGTGTGATACATGTGCACAGAACAAAATAGCAAATATAAATTGAAAATGACCACAACAAATTCCAAATAAATTATAATCCAGCTGGGCAACAGTGATATTAATGGGCAACCATAAAAAACACTCCCAGGAAAGCTCCAAAAAAAGGAAAAGATTTTTGGAAGGGTCTACGCTCCGTAGACACGTTCAAAAAGCACTGCATTTTAATGGAGCTTTCCTGGGAGTGTTTGTCATGTTGCCCATTGATATCACTGTTGCCCAGCTTGGTTGTGGTTTTTTTTACCCTTTTTCGGAGGTCATTTGTGAGGTTTAATTGCACCTTTGTCCCCATACAAGGTAAACGAGCCCACAGTAAAATTGTGCAGAGCAGGGTGTCTGACTCGTGCGGCCAGGTTACCTATCTCCAGAGACTGCACTATTTCTGTGGCCACAGTGTGGTGCAGCAGACACAGCCAGTACCTGTAGGACCAGAGGGTCACAGGTTCAAATCCCAGCTGGGGCTCCTGCCAAGCCACTCCCCATAGCCCCACCCACCACCAAACAGCGATAGTACAGACACTCCTTTATGGCAGAGAACATAAGCATGGTTCCAACACCTATATTTTACCCTACACCGCACACAAACCATAACAATGGGCATTACCTACAGCCGAGTCCCCCAAATTCAGTCCTGGAGTGGCACAACTCAATCAGGTCATATGCTTTTTCCCAGATAGGGACATGTCTGCATGTTGGCAGAAGGGTACAGGTGGTGGAGGGGGCAGTGGCTGCAAACCACAGCAGACAGTGGCCTAGGCCTGTGCAGGCTGGCACCATCCACCGCAACAGACAGGCTCTGTCGGATGTACAGTCATGGACTCCCCAGGGAACACAGCATAACTGTGGCAACATGGTGGTGCAGTGCACACAGACAGTGTGTGTAAAAACAAACGGTCACAGGTTCAAAGCCCAGCTGGGGCTACTACCAATCCAGTCCACATATTTTTCCTACAACTAAACCGTGATAGTACAGACAAACCTTTATTGCTGAGAACATACGTATGGTTCATACACCTATATTTTACCACACCAAACACAGACACCATGAACAGCCGCATTACCTAGAGCAGTCTCCCAAATGCAGTCCTGGAGGGCCCCACACCATTCAGGATCCATGCTGCCTCTAATAAGGATGCCTGTGCTGCATATCTATGCACCACCCCCATGGTATGCTGATGTAGCTCATGCATATCTATGAGGGACAGCATGAAAACCCGAACAGTGGTTGGAACACCAGGACTGGAGTTGGGACACTCTGCCGTAAAGCAGCAGCCAACAGGGCCAGATACCCCCCCCCCCCCCACAGGCCCCATTGGCCAATGCCTCCTGGAGAGGCAGGACATTGGGCCCTGCCTGTATCCCCCAATACTAGCAGTTGCATACCTTAGCACTGCCACCCTACACCTGGGTATATGGTACACAGCTATCAAACGTTGCCCATGATAACTGGCAGATATCAATTCCTACGTTAAGCACATTTTGCTCATTGATCTCCACCATAACAATCATTGTGATGTCTGTGGTGTGCGCTGCAGGTCTGGTCTCTGACAGTGTTTACCACCCTGGGGAGTGACCCCCAACAGTAGTGCGTACCATATCCATGCCTGTACTGTGCCCAGGACTGGTGTGGTGGGTATGGCTGCTGGACTCCTCTATAGTAGCACAATGCTGGCATAGGTGTGGGGGTGGCTGTCTGCCTATCCAGTGTGTGGTGGCTGCAAACACCTTCCACAGCCCACACTGCCAGCAATGTTGCCAGTATTGGGTTGCCAATGTACATAATGAGGAGCAAGGTACCATGGGTATAGGCCGGACAGGGTGGCCTGGCCAGGGTGCATCTGCACAGGGCATAGGGCACTGACTGGGACATTTTAGTGCCTGGCCATCACCTACACAGACAGGGTGACCTCAGTATGTCCTGCTGAGAGATCACTCTCACCCTGACTGTGCAGTGACCACAGCATGGCTAGGCACCCCCATAGTGCTATATAGTATTTCTCTCATGTGATAGAAATGGGTTTCCTTTTGGGTCCCAGTCATTGATTTATCTGCTTGCTGTGTATGCTGACATCCCAGTTCTGGGTGCATGCATCTCCACTGGGAACATGTGCTGTGGACTAACTAGCACACTGTTTGCAGCTGGCATGTGTTGTGATGGAGCAGCTTGCAGGGTACAGTGGGTGATGACTTGCTGCAGGAGAATGTCAGATAGTAGTGGGGTGCAGCTCACCATATCCAGGCATAATATCTGTCTGCTATTGTGTTATGGATGTGTATAGAGCTGCATTGACTGCCCTGTGGGGTGTCTGCTCCTCAGCAGGACTGGGGTTGATGGACCCCTGTACTGCCACCTTTGCAGGGAGGTAGAATGTGGATCTCTTGAGGGGGGGCCCTGTTTGCCACCCTCAGCCCTGGAGGAGGGGGGGTGGTGGTGCATGGCCCACCTGGGGGTCCATGGGGGCTGCACCTGACTGAAACAGACAGAAATATCCAAGGTGTTTGTGAAGAAACTACCTATCTCACACATTAATACTGCTTTGGACCTCCGGCATGGCCTCATTCAGCCATGGCAGGTGTTGTGGACCTGGTCCTGGATGCCTCATTGCACCCTCAGGGTGAGCACAGTACCCGCACAATGTGACGGTGTGTAGCTACTCTGTGCCAGTAAAATACATGGTCAGTACCCCCTACCAGGCCGAGGTGGTGTGTGGGTGCACATGGTCACTTCCCTCTACCAGGCCGAGGTGCTGTGGGGGTGCATTGCCCATCTTGTGTTCATCTGTGGACAGCTGATTTGCATGTGCAGTGCATCATGGGTATGGGTGGGCTACCCTATCCTGGTGACCACAGCAGACTGTCTGTGTGGTGACGTGCATGCTCTCTGCAGCCAGCCAGGGGCTTTTTAGCAGCTATAGAGCTGTAGCCCAATGGTTACTTCACTGCTTCTGAAGCCAGAGGTCATGGGTTCAATCCCACAGTGGGGATATTTGATAGGGTTGTCCAACACATTTTATTTAATGTACATATTTTGATGCCAGCAAAAACACCCATAGCGTACTGTACCCATAAGGTGCCTCTGAGGGTGCTTTACAGGGCGCCCTATAGGGCACCTTATGGTTCCCGTCCATAAAGTGCAACAATCAAATGACTGACGGCTTGAGCTCCCCAGGCCGGGTCTGAGCTCGCCAGTCCCGACCACCACGCTCCACGAGTTTCACATAGCTGGACCAAAATTTGATATCAAGAGCTTTCAACTACAACGATATCACCCAGGTAAAACAATTACTGGACTTATCTACCTCCTGACGCAAAAGACCACTGTGCAACCCTGGCCTAACCCCCCCCAAGTAGGAGCCAACATACCACTGTATATATAATGTGTTAAATTCCCCACTGTCACAAGCCTTGTTCCCCTCAAGCCAGCTGTTACATTGTAAACCCCTACCAACTATTAAGGCTACTACTGTTTATTTAGAGCTAAATGAAACAAAGTGTCTCTAACCAGCAAGTTGTTACATTGCAATGCAGTAACCCAATAACCTTCTTGCACTAACCTTAAGACTGAATCGCACAATACTGTATCTGTTTATACTGAGTGAGAAGTAACGATAGGACTGTATCGCACAATACTGTATCTGTTTATACTGAGTGATAAGGAACGTTAGGACTGTATCCCTATTTTGTTTAAAGTAATAAGAAACACTGTACCCCAACCCATCTATCCCTGCTAAACTGTTGGTACCCAACAACTATCTTGCCAGCCTACACTAACCCATCTCTAGGCCAGCTGCCTTGATTACACCCCACACTGCGCCACACGAATCAAAAAACCCAAGTATTTCTGGCAGACATAAAATGGAGCCTGCTCACACTTTCCTGATTTTGTGCATGTGTATACTGACATCCTCATATAGAACCATCCCACACTCACAATACTGCATTCCTCTACTATATACAGCAATCTACCTTCTCCACACCCCCCCCCCCACCATTACCCATCCTGCATCAATACAACTTAAGTCATATCACCACCACACAAACGCCAAGCAAATTACCCCAACGACACACCCATATCAAAGGAAATAGATCACAAAAACACCCTAAAACCAAAGCAAAGAACACTATTGGTTCCCAAATACAACTCACACGAACAACACACCCAGAACATCACACATGTAACATTATCCTTATTAATGCTAGGTCAATAAGGAATAAAACGCATATTATCCACAACATTCTAACTGACGAACAACCAGATATCCTATGCCTAACAGAAACATGGCTCACTGACTCAGACCCTGCAACAATGAACCAAATACAGAAGCCCGGATACCAACTATACAACTGCCCACGCATCAACAGAAGAGGAGGCGGAGTCCTTATAGCAGCCAAAACCAGCCTTCAACTCACAACCACATCTACGGTCACAAATCCCGATCTTGACCTACTCAAAGTTGAGAGCATGGCATTATCCATCTGCCTAATCTATCGACCTCCCTCACCACAGCACGAAACACTAGCCACAGCACTAGAAACCATCACATCCACACAAAGCAAAAAATTCCAAATCATCCTCGGAGATTTGAACCTAGCATCAATTCCTCCGTCCCACACGGACTCCTTCTATGAAGCCATCGACCAATTGGGTTTCCAACAAATAGTAAGCAACCCCACACATGATAGAGGCAACATCCTAGATATGATTTTCATACCCAGAAATCCACAACAAAGCAATGAACCACCTATAATAAACATAACTCAAGTACCATGGTCAGACCACCACCAAATCAACTGTAAACTTAAACTACAGTGCCAACCCAAAAACTCAAAGGAGATGAGAATGACCAACCCCATTAGGAAATTCAGCAAACTCAACGAGGAACACCTCATAAGCACCATTGCATCCCACATAAACCTAGATTCCACAGACCTCGATGAACTAACTAACAGATGGAACACACACATCCAAAATACATCTAACCCAACATTGAAACACACAACAAACCCACATAACATCAACTCGGAACCCTGGTACACAGGAACTCTAATAAAATCAAAAAGGGAGCTCCGTAAAATAGAGAGAAAATGGAGACAAACCAAATCCTCCGATCTCAAAACTAAATACATGGCCCATCTCGCAAAGTACAAAGACGACGTGAACAATGCAAAAAAATTACATCACACCAACATCCTAAACAAGGCGATCAATCGCCCGCGAGAGTTATTTGAACTAGTCAAATCACTAACCAAAACCGACCAAAATGCCAACCTCAACAACTCCATCAAGGTCCAAACACTGGCAAACCACTACGCGACCAAACTTACGGCCCCTAGTCCTCCACCCCCCCCACCAACACCACAAATCAGAAGTGAGAATAACACGACGCAAAACCAGTTATGGGAGCACTTCCACAAAATAGGAACCCAGCAAATCACAACCATTGTCACAAGCCTAAAAAGCACCACCTCCCCACTAGACCCCTGTCCTGCATCCTGGATCAAGGCAGTGAAACAAGACATAGCACCTCACATAGCACACATAGTTAACCTATCCCTACAACAAGGAATCATGCCCTCAGAATTAAAGAAATCAGTCATTAGACCGATCCTAAAAAACACTACACTCAACGGAGAAGACCCAGCGTCCTACCGTCCCATATCAAGTATCTCATTCCTGGCAAAGATCATAGAAAAAACGGTCCTTCTACAGCTCCAAGACCATCTGACTGACAATGCTCCTCTTGATGACCAGCAATATGGCTTCAGGCAACATCATGGAGTTGAAACCCTGTTACTAGTCCTACTTAACAACCTCCTAAAGGGCCTTGAAAACAAAAAGAAAATGTACATTCTTGTATTCATTGACATCTCCGCTGCTTTTGATACAGTCAATCATGGGACCCTCATAAATAGGATAAAATCAATAGGAATAACAGGAACACCACTAAAATGGTTCTCATCCTACATCTCAAATCGAACACAACAGGTTCAATTCAACGGAGAAAAAGCAGAATCTTTCTCCCAAACGCAGGGAATCCCCCAAGGCTCTGCTCTCTCAGCACTTCTGTTTAACATATATATGCAGCCACTATGCAAAATTTTCTCACGACACGAAATTAATTACCACATCTATGCCGATGATATCATGCTATACTCACAACTAGACACTAAAAACCCAGACTACAACCCACTAGAGACATGTATCAGAGAGATGCAAGACTGGTTGCAACAAAGTAGTATGTCAATTAATCACAAAAAAACCGAAGTAATGTATATCTCCAAAGAACCGAATTTTGACCCACCCACATCAATAACACTATGTAACAACAATTACCAAACAAAAAAAGAAATAAAGTATCTAGGAGTCACATTTGACTGTGACCTAAAGATGGAAAAACACCTCCGAAAGACCAACAGAGCAGTTTTCCACAAGCTTAGAGTGCTCCAACCCATTCGGAATATTATTGATCCCCAAGACTTCAGAACTGTGGCCCAAGCACTCATCATGCCACATTTTGACTACTGCAATGCCATCCTACAAGGTTTACCTAAAAAAACCCTAAACATATTACAAATGGCACAAAATGTAGCTGCCAGGGTCATAATGAAGAAAAATCTAAGTGACCACATCACACCAGTGCTAATTCAATTACACTGGCTACCCATAACAGCTCGAACAAAATACAAAATACTAACAACCACCTTCAAACTCATCCACAACTTAGCACCTTCCTTCCTCAACAACCTAGTAAGATCGCAACCTCCTACCCGAAACAGAAGAACCCACAATTCCAACATCCTTCACACTCCAACAGATATAAGATCTGCCAAAGCTAACACCAGCCACAGGGCTTTCTCATATGTGGCACCAACACTGTGGAACCAACTCCCACCAGAACTACGAGCTAGCAATGACCTTCTAGACTTCAGAAAGAAACTCAAAACGCACATTTTCCAATCTCATTTCAACCTGAACTAAATCCACAGATGGAGCAGCCCCTGACCACTGTGGCCAAAAGCTTATCCTGTATATATGTATTTATGTATATATGTAAATGAACTCCCCCATAGCTAAGAAGTGTTAACTCTGTATGATGTGCTTTTCTGACAATCTGTATGTAAACAAAATTTGTACCTGCCTTGATTCGGCAGTTTCACAATAGTAATCCTACCCGCTTCTGATCGCTGGAAGGAGCGGGCTACAAATGCTTGCTAAATAAATAAAATAAAAATATAAGGTGCACTATACAATATCCTGTGACGCAACCTATAGGGTGCCCTGTAGGGGACATTTTAGGGTGCTGTGGCGGACAGTGCAATTCCTAATGTGCCCTATGGAGTGCCTTATAGGGTGCCTTATACGGCACCCTCAATTACGGCACGTGAGGGCGTGTTTGCTGGCAGCAATTAATAACATAAAATTACAGTGCTGCAGGACAAAATATGTAGAATGCAAAGCTGATGCCACAGCCAGCCTTATGTATTAGGCACACTGGGGAGCAAACTCATGACCCCTGTATCAGCAGTCAGTGCCTTAACCATTGTGCTCCACAGCTGCTCCTCCTTGCCTATTAGCGCACCTACTTATGCTTTTCATTCCTTAAACTGCACAGTGCTGCCATAAAAAACAGTACACTGACCTTGCGGTACCTCATACGGCACCCTCTAAAGCGCCCTATAAGCAACATTCTAGGGTGCCTTGGCTGACAGTGCACTTTAAAATGTGCCTTATGGGCACCTTATGTTAACACGCTTTGGGAGTGCGTTTGCTAGTAGTGATAATTAAAATATGAATAAAATGCCTCCTAAAGCAATCTTCCCCATAATATGTTCTGCCTCAGCCAGCCTTGTTCATTGGGCACTTTGGGGGATTGAACCCCTGTTCCCTGCACCATTGGTCAGCGCCTTAACCATTGTGCTGTGACTCTGTTCTTGTGATTGCACATCAGCGCGCCGCCTTATGCCTCTCAGTATTAAAAAGCCTCCTAAAACATTAGCGCACCGCCTTATGCCCATCAGCGCGCCGCCTTATACCGCCCATTATTTAAATGCCTCCTAAAATAATTCCTCAGCCAGCTGTCTCCATTGGGAACTGTAGGGGATTGAACCCCTGATCCCTGCACCATTGGTCAGTGCCTTAACCATTGTGCTGTGGCTCTGTTCTTTTTCTTCCAGCACATCAGCGTGCCACTTATACCGCCCAATATTATAATGCCTCCATAAACATCAGTGCGCCGCCTTATGCCGCCCAGTATTAATATGCCACCAAAAACATTAGCGTGCTGCCTTATGCAGCCCCGTATTTCTGTGCCTCATAAGTTAACCCTTCAGCCAGCTGTCTTCATTGGACACTGTGGGGGATTGAACCCCTGATCCTTTGGTCAGTGTCTTAACCATTGTGCTGTGGCTCTGCTCTTTTTCTTGCACTTCAGCGCGCCACTTATGCCTCCCACGCAGCTATCTCATGCGCTAAGGTGCGGCGCGCACATGGGCGCTGCGCACCTTAGCGCATATGTAAATTCCGCCTTTCCTTTTTCAGGACGGAACGCCCACTCCTTATATGGCACCCGCACACTACCGGGGCCCGCACTTTACCGGGGTTTTAGTAAACATACCCCTATGAAAGCGTGTCTAATAGCTCATTTTAATGATACAGCCTCTTTAACTTCTAGGGGAGGAACTGCTCCAATTTCCTCCTCTTTTCATGCCATGGAAAATTGTGAGAGTTGGGCATTGCTACCTTTTGTTCTTTTACTTTTTCCTATTCCCTTGACACAGAATATGAAAAAAGCATTAGGGTTGAAATCTTCAGTGGTACCATTTTTCAATCTCTCACCACTTTTGAAAGCAACAGCACCGCTTTCTTAATATCATTGCTGATATTCCTCTCTTTCAATTACAGTAAGTACAAAGCAAAGCGCAACAAGATACATTACATTCAGGCATTGTAGGTATTCTTCTGTCCCCACAGGGGCTTACAGTCTAAGTTTGTACATAAGGCAATAAAGGGCTATTTGACTTACCCTAAATCAGAAGCTGAGAGCTAAACTATCGGTAGTTTAACTACTGGCAGGGTCTCCCAAGATGGACAGGTCTCAGCTGAGGTGCCAGACCAAGACAAACCACCCATCTGGGCAGCAGCAGAATGGGACAGTGTTGACGGCGGAGGATCACATTTTTGTGACAACGGCAACAACACCAAACTTAAACTGCGCGGAAGAAAGGCCCGGCAATCTACTTCTGTATCTTGCCATGAAAACCCAATGGATGGTTACAACAAAACAAATTGTGCTATGGTGCTGGAAGATGAGACCCCCAGGTTAGAAGGCACTCAACTAGCTACTGGGGAAGAGCTGAAGACTTTTCAGAGTAAAGCCAGCATTTATGATGTGGTTGGATCAAAGCCCTTGGGAAGTCTGACTGCTGATGTAGCTGCACATGAAATGAGAGTCAGAAGCTGTAAAGATGTCTTACACATTGGAACGTACGAAGCATGAACCAAGGGAAGTTGGAGGTGGGCAAGAATGAAATGGAACATGTACAACTTATTTATTTAGCTGTATTTATATCTTGCTTTTCACCAGGTCAAAGCAGTCAATTGGGAGATACATTTAACACAAGGGGATATGACACACATATGCTAATACTTACAGGGAACATGGGCAATGGAGGGCTAAGGGGCTTGCCCAAGACCACAAGGAGTGCCTAGAGGACTAGAAATCCCAGTCCCTCCAGCCTGAGATTGCTGTCCCCAGGTGGGACTTGAACCCCTGGTCCTCCAGCCCAAAGTACCTTGTCCTAACCACTAGGCCACTCCTCCCACTTGATCTGTTGGGTGTCAGCGAACTGAAATGGACTGGCATGGGGCACTTTGCATCAGATGCTCACATGGTCTACTATGCTGGAAATGAAAGACAAAGAAGAAATGGTGTTGCATTTATAATAAAGAAGAAACTTGCAAGAACTGTAATGAAATACAATGCAGTCAGCGAACGCTTAATCTCTATTCGTCTACGAGGAATGCCTATCAACACAACTATAATTCAAGTATATGCCTCAACAACAGCTGCAGAAGAGAATGAAATTGAAGAGTACAAGCTGAAATTGACAGAACATGCAAACAGGATATCCTGATAGTCATGGGTGACTGGAACGCAAAAGTTGGCAACAAAGAAGAAGGCAAAGTAGTTGGAAAATATGGACTTGGCAACAGAAATGAAACTGGAGAAAGACTGATAGAATTCTGCAAGACCAATGATCTATTCATCTCAAACACCTTCTTCCAGCAACACAAGTGGCGACTGTACACATGGACTTCACCGAATGGATTATATAAAAATCAAATTGACTACATATGCGGAAGTCAACGATGGAAAAACTCTGTAACATCAACAAAGACAAAACCTGGAGCTGACTGTGGTACAGATCATCAACTACTAGTATGCAAACTCAAGCTAAAGTTGAAAAAGAGCAAACCACTCATGAATGCAGCAAAATATGACCTTGAGAATATACCACTGGAATTTAAAGACTGCCTGCAAAATCGATTTGCTGCTTTAGATACAAATGACAGAGCTCCGAAAGAGTTATGGAATGACATCAAGAAGGTTGTGTTGGAAGAAAGCGAGAAGTCTCTACAAAAGGTGAAAAAGCAAAAACGGCCAAAATGGATGACGGAAGAAACTCTGAATATTGCCCAGAAACGCCGAGAAGCTAAAGCCAGAGGAGAAAGAAAGACAATCGCAGAACTCAACAGAGATTTCCAACGTGCAGCAAGACAGGCCAAGGAAAAGTACTACAATGACACTTGCAAGGAAATAGAAGCAGAAACTATTAGAGGAAGAACAAGATCAGCTTTCCTAAAGCTACGAGAGTTAAAGAAAAAGTTCCAGCCTCGAATTGGAATGTTACAAGATGCTCAAGGTTCTATGTTGAATGATGCTGAGAAGATCAAGAAAAGGTGGAAGGAATATACAGAGTTTTTATATGATAAAGATCAAGTGGACCAACAGCCGTTTCAACCTGTACCTTATGATCGGGAACCATTGGTGATGAAAGAAGAAGTTGAAGCAGCATTGAAAGCCTTATCAAAGAACAAAGCACCAGGCATTGATAGCATTCCCATAGAAGTATTGCAGCAATCTGATGCAGCTGTTACCGTACTCACAAGGCTCTGCCGCGAAATATGGAAGACAACATCATGGCCAACTGACTGGAAAAGATCTGTGTTTATACCAATACTAAAGAAAGGTGATCCAACTGACTGTGGAAATTATCGCACAATCACTCTGATCCCACATGCCAGCAAGATTCTACTGAAGATTATTCAAAAGAGACTACAACCATACCTGGAACAAGAACTACCTGAAGTGCAAGCAGGGTTCAGGAAAGGGCGAGGAACGAGAGACATCATTGCGGATGTGAGATGGATCCTTGAAAAGACTAAAGAATACCAAAAGGATATCTATTTGTGCTTTATCGACTATAGCAAGGCTTTTGACTGTGTAAACCATGAGAAACTCTGGGCCACATTAAGAAGCATGGGTATACCAGAACACCTGATCGTTCTCTTGCGCAATCTGTACATTGATCAAGAAACAACAGTTCGAACGGAACAAGGAGAAACAGAATGGTTTAAAATAAGCAAAGGTGTAAGACAAGGCTGCATACTTTCCCCCTACCTGTTTAATTTAT
The DNA here is from genome assembly GCA_033557465.1 of Ichthyophis bannanicus. Taxonomy (NCBI): domain Eukaryota; kingdom Metazoa; phylum Chordata; class Amphibia; order Gymnophiona; family Ichthyophiidae; genus Ichthyophis; species Ichthyophis bannanicus. Next base: position 45,380,673 of record CM066046.1, read on the forward strand.
ATGCAGAACAAATCATCAGAGAAGCAGGACTGTATGAAGACAACAGAGGTGTGAAGATTGGAGGAAGACTCATCAACAACCTTCGCTATGCTGATGATACCACATTACTGGCTGAAAGTGAAGATGATCTGAAACATTTGCTTCTCACAATCAAAGAACATAGTCTCAAAATGGGCCTGCACCTTAATGTAAAGAAGACAAAGATCATGACAGCTGGCATAATCAACAGGTTCATCGTTGAAGGAGAAGAAATTGAAATTGTGAACAACTTTAACCTACTTGGATCAACTATCAATAAAGAAGCAACAAGCAGTCAAGAAATCATACGACGCATTGCTCTTGGCAGAATGGCTATGAAAGACCTAGATAAGATTCTCAAGAGCAGAGATGTCTCTCTCCATACAAAGATTCGACTTGTTCAAGCCATGGTATTTTCAATAACATCATATGGATGTGAAAGCTGGACAGTGAAAAAGATAGACAGGAAGAAAATTGATGCCTTTGAATTATGGTGCTGGCGGCGAATACTGTGTATATCATGGACTGCCCGAAGAACAAACCAGTCGGTATTAGAGGAGATCAAACCTAAGCTTTCTTTAGAAGCTCAGATGACAAGACTTCGACTTTCATACTTTGGACACATCATGCGAAGAGAGAGATCATTAGAGAAAGACATTATGCTTGGCAAGATAGAAGGTCAACGCAAAAGAGGAAGGCCAGCAATGAGATGGATCGATACAATAACAGCAGCTACGGGTACCAGTCTGTCAACAATGAGCCGCCTGACTGAAGACCGAACACAATTTAGGATAGCTATCCAGAGGGTCGCCATGAGTCGACTCCGACTCGACGGCACTTAACAACAACAACAAATCAGAAGGACTGGTAGTGGGATTTGAACTCTTGTTTCCCTGGGTTGCAGCCTGTTGCTCTAACCATGAGTTTACTGCTGTATTCTTGAAGCATGTATATGAAGTTCTGGACTTGCAGGACCAGCTGGGAGTGACCTTGGATGTCTTGTAGGTCCTGTAGTTTCTCATCCCTATGGCACCTTCTTAGGATCAACTGCTTCGGCTCATTGTTTCGCTAACAGTCTTCATGAGGTAATTGAATAATGTGCCACCTAATTTGCGAAGGAGGTATGCACATTCGTTACAGCAGTTTTCAAAGGAAAATTGTGCATCGATGAGAAAATGATCCCACAAATGATAAAGAAAGCTATGTTTGGATTAGTAGTATATAAATTTCTGCCAAATAAATCAATCCACAGACAAACTAACGGCTGCTCTTTGGCACTTATAAATTTGCTGGCATGTTTTGCACACATATTTTATAAAATATTTATTTATTTGGTTTGTTTTCACGTATTCAAGGGTCGCATATGTGCATATGTCCAAGCCCTGCCCTGGCTCCCCCTAGGAAAGTCTCTGCCCAGGTCAGATACATTTATATATATATGCAAAGGTACATTTTAGAAAGGACATAGAGAGGGGAATTCATCAGGGTTCTGCAGAAGTCAGAGAAAACAATGCTCAGTAAAGCCCCTCAATGTCTTCTGAGCATCAGAGACTCTTCCAGGGGAAGGCAAAGAGGGCTCTATAGAAGTCAAGAAATCCACAACGAGAAATTTCATACTGGAGGTAAATCAAAAATAACATTCAGGATTTGTTCACTGAACATAGCACATTCTCATATTTTTTCTGCAATACCCTACCTACTGAGTTGTGTTGTGAACAAGATCTTTAATTATTTCTTATTAGCATTTTTACAAATGTATGAATTGTAAGACTTTAATTATATTGTGTTATCCTTAATGTGTAATGTTATTTGTATATATGTTTTATTTTAATGTGTAACGTTCTTTGTATATATGTTTTATTTTAAACCACTTAGAAGTGTAATGATAAATGAAATGAAATGTAGAGTCCACAAACAAAAGCGTGGATGTGGTACTCTGCTGCAGCAAAGGAAGGTTAGAGTACAGGCTAGGTTGAAATCACTTACGCCTGGTCACAGCAGTTTGCCGGGCAGCAAAAAACATACCATCTTAACTTTCAGGGTTTTTTCGCCCAAAAATAAAACCCCTGTGAGCACTCAGCCTTCTGGCTGGGTCATTCTGTCAGGTACCTCGATTGGTATGTAGTCAGAACTGGGAATGGGTCCATTTGGAGGAAAACAGAGTGCAGACTGCCAGAGCTGGTTAACGCCAAGTTTGATTAGCCAACCTTCATGTAAAAGGTGTCTATAAAATAGCTCTTACCCTTACAACTGTCCAAATAAGGAGTCCAGATAAAGCATGCAGGAATATGGAGAAACAAGATGAGATTGGAGTCCAGACACAAACTGGAACAAGAATCAGGCATCGCAGCAGGAACTGGACAAGAATCCAGAGCAGGCTGAGAGACTAGACACACGTCAAGATATGGAAGCAATTTCCCAGCACAGTGAAACAGATACTCCCTCCCCTCTTTCCATTCTCTGGGGTGGTCCCAGCAGGGCCAATCAAGGTATACCAAGAGAAGACCCAAGAACACGTCCAGTCAACAAAGACAGACAAGGAGTCACCAGAGCATATACATATCACATAAAGACAGAGAAGGGAACACCTGGTGTGTTTTAGCGGGAGTTCCAGGGAAGAGCGGAGATGGAGATAAGCAATAACTGGGCAGCAGCGATATTGCATGCTGCCCAGTTAGCGATCTGCGCCGAAAAGATAGGTGAGGAAAACCCTCACCTATCTTTAAGGCACAGGAACTAACCGGGCAGCATGCAATATCGCTGCCGCTCAGCTAATGCTGTTTCCAGCATGTGCGGCAAACCCCGGATATTCAATGTCAGGGCCGCATATGACCCCGGCATTAAATATCCAGGGTTAGGTGTCAGCAGGCACAGCTATGCACCGTAGTGGTGCATAGTCTGTCTAATTGAATATTGAGCCCTAAATCTTTTTCTGTATTGCAAAAGGGGATTTTTTTGTGGTTCTGGGTAAAGCTCTGCCTATTAGAGTTCATTGTTTTCTTTTTCCAGCTTTCCATTTACAGCCAGCTTTTTGAAGCCACTGACCTCATCAGGTGTTAGATCCCTCCCTACCCACCCAAGCTCCCACCCACCTCATGTGAGAATTCTTGCTTTATAGGGCAACTCTCCATTTAGCTACGCACAGGGCTATAGAACAGCACTGTTAGAACACACATAAAAGAGGTTAACTGCTTTTTCTCTTAAGGGACAGCTGAGGAAATGTTAGGGGCTTTGGTAGGTCTCTCTCGTTTCCTTCAACAGATAACAAAGCTCCATCAACTGAAAGATGGCTGGAGAAAATCGTATTGCCAAAGCTGTTGCCCCCATTACAGCTTCTGCCTCTGTCTAGACAGAGAGCCTGATGTCAGTTGAAGAACCGGTTCCATGTGCAGGATGCCTGCGAGCTGAAATCCTCATGAAACAAGTGGAGGTGTTCAGAGAAAAGATGGTGAGGCTGAGAAGCATTCGAAACAGTGAAAAGTACATTGATGAGATGCTTCTTAAAACATCCAAGCTGTCCTATGTTTATGTTTATTACACTTGATATACCACCTTTCAAATTGCAACCAAGGTGGTTTACAATTCCAAAAAATATAGAAATGGGCCAGAGGCACTGAAAAAGAAAGAAAGTTACATTAATGACAGGAAAGCAAGAAACAGAGATACAACTTTATGTAACTACAAAACAGGACATAAGAGGGAGGACATAGGGTTAACCAGGGGTAACGAGTGAGTTGGAGGCTTTGTTGAACAACATTCATGTAACTACAAAAAAGGACATAAGGGGGAGAAGATAAGGCTAAACAGGGGTAGCTGGTAGGTTGAAGGCTTCGTTGAACAAGTGGGTCTTCAATTGCGACTTAAAGGTTTGGTAATTTGGTTCCAAACGGAGGTAGGTAGGTAGGGAGTTCCATAGGGCAGGGCCAGTGAAGGAAAATGCAGAGGATCGAGTGGACTGAAGAAAAGCACGTGCTGGGGAGGGGAGGTGAAGTCAATTAATGTGAATTGAGCGAAGGGACCGGCTGGGAGTGTAGAACTGAAGAAGATCAGACAAATATTGGGGGTATGGGAATAAATTGCCTGGTACACCAATGTGAGGAGCTTGTAACAGATACGAGATGCTAGTGGGAGCCAGTGAAGGTCAACAAGGAGTGGTGTAACGTGATCCCAGGGGGCGGAGTGAGAGAGCATGTGTGCGGCTGTATTCTGTATTCTTTGCAATCTGAGAAGCTGAGATTTAGGGACACCAGAAAGAACGGAGTTACAATAGTCCAGATGAGAAATAACCAGGGAAAGAAGGAGGGTCGTGAGAGCCTGCAGCATTAGGAAAGGATGGATAGCGTGAATCTGACGAAGGAAGAAAAAAGAGGACTTGGTGAGGTGAGATATATGGTCATGAAAGGAGAGGTCAGAGTCAAGAAGAACACCCAAATAGCGAAAGCATGCAACTAAAGGAATGGGAGAGCCAGAAAATGAGGGGGCCAGTGAACGGGGAAGGGACTTCCATGGGAGAACCAAATGGCTACGGTCTTAGAAACGTTAAGTTGCAAGCAATTCGAAACCAACCAGTCAGATACTAAGGAGAGACAGGAGATAAGGGGTGAAAGATTGGGGTGCAAGGGAGAGGTATGATGTAGAAGAATAATATCGTCAGCTTAATAGAAGGCTGAAATACCTGATTGCTGTATAAGCAGTGCAAGGGATGCCATAAAGATGTTAAATAACAGGGGAGCCAGGACAGAATCTTGAGGAGGGGAAAAGAATCAGAGGAAACATCCGAGGAGGAACTGGGAATCACAGAGCAAGAGCGGGCAAACAGATAAGAATGAAACCATTGAAAGATGGTTCCTCTGAGGCCGGCGTCCCATAGACGAGAAAGGAGAAGAGAGTGATCCACCAAGTCAAAATCAGCAGAGAGGTCAAGTGATACCGCCACCGAGAAGTCACCACGAATCATGTGCCACATGAATTTCATTGAGAAAAGCTACCAACACCGTCTCCACACTGTGACCAGGATGGAATCCAGACTGATGGGGATGAAGGAAGTGGGTAGTGTCCAAATGGTGTGATACTTGTGCAAAAACCACTTTTTCCAATATCTTGGCCAGGAATGGAAGATAAGAGACCGGTCGATAACTGGAGAGGATAAGCAGGTCAAGAGAGGGCTTCTTTTGGAGAGGACGAATCAGAGCATGCTTCCAAGGATGGGGAAAAATACCAACAGAGAGACTGGTATTGATGATGGTTAAAATGGAGGGAAGAAGGGCAAGAGTGGGTGTGAGAAGCCAGGAAGAAGGGATTGGATTGAGGGAGCAGGTAGTCTTATTGGCAGATATAAGGGATTTGTATAATTCTGAAGAGATAAGTGGGTGGAAGGAGATCCAGGCATGAGAAAGAGAAGAGGAAGGGAGAGGAGGGGGCAGGAGAGGAAATGGGAGGAGGACAGTGGGGCAAAGACACCCTCAAGTTGAGAACCTTAGTAGAGAAAAATAAGGCCATTTGGGAGGCATTGTTGATGGAGCGGCTGTGTGTTGGACATCAGGTTGAAGTGAGGTAAGAGAGCGAAGAACCCTAAATAATTGACGGGACTGACTGGGAGCCGAAGAGATTGACGTGGAAAAATAAGTCTCTTTTGCCAGGTGCAGCTGGGAGCGGTAGTGGGTGTGTTGGGTTTTGAAGGACCGCAAGGCCGATGGAGAGCATGACTTCCTCCATAGATGCTCCACCCTCCGAAGTTTGGAACGGAGAAAGTAAAGGCCAGAATAAAACCATGGTTGAGATACCGTGCGATGGGGGATGTGAGACTCTAAGGGTGCAAGATGGTCTAAAGCATCCAAAAGACAGGAGGACCAGTGGGACACCTGCGAGTCAGGGGAAAGAAGGAGAAAGTTGGGGGCTAGAAGGTTATTTGCCGATGGAAAGCGACCAAGAGTAGAAGAGGTAAGCTGACGTGAGTATTTTAAGGGGGCAGAAGAGACAGTAGGATCGGAGGGAGAGGAGGGAAGGGAAGAAGGGGAGCCTAAGAAAGCGAGGAAGGTGAGAAGATGATGATCTGACCAAGGCAGAGATGTGGAGACAAAGTGTTGCAGAGAAACGTTCAAAGAGATGGATGAAATAATAAGATCCAGAGTAAGTCCAGCTCTGTGGGTAGGAGTAGTGATGTGTTGGGAAAGGGACAAGTCACGAAGGAGTGCTAGGAAGGCATGTCCCTAGAGGAGAAGGGAGCATCAAGGTGTAAATTAAAATCCCCTGTAATTATCAGATGGGGGAAATGCAGAGACAGGTTGAAAATGGGAGAGAGAAGGGCCTCCCATAGGTCTGGACGAAGGGCAGGAGGGGAATAGACAACTAGAATAAATAGAGGTGCAGAGGTGTAAAGAGAAAGGAGGAGACCTTCCGACAGAGGTGAAGATGAGAGACTACAGAATGAAGAGAGTTGGACAAGAGTCATCAGGGCCTGCAGAATCAATAATCCAACTCCACTAGCCCTTGAATTGAAGAACCAGTATGCAGCCTTGGAAGTGGAGGAGGTGAAAACATCCCAGGAAAGGGAAGAACTAGAGTTTGAGCATCCCAAAGTTGCAGAACCAGTAACCACAAGGAAGCAAAGTGTAGTGGTGATTGGTGACTCTATTTTGAGTAGTTCTGAGGTATCCATCTGCTGACCAGACTTGATGTCCAGTGAGGTGTGCCATCTGCCAGATGCCAAAATCTGAGATGTTATGGAGAGTTTGCCAGGACTCGTCAAGCCTACTGACTATTATCTGATGTTGATCATCCATGTAGGCACAAATGATACTGCTAGGTATCCCTCCAAGCATATCAAAAGTGACTTCATGGCTCTGGGACAGAGGCTGAAGCAGATGGGTGCGCAGGTGGTGTTCTCTTCAATACTCCCTGTTGAGGGTAAAGGCTGAGGCAGAGAAGCTCACATCCTGGAGATGAATGCATGGCTGTGTGGATGGTGTCATCAAGAGCATTTTGGTTTCCTGGACCATGGTATGATGTTCTAAGGGCTGCAGAGCAGAGATGGCATCCATCTGTCCAAGAAGGGTCGACGTGTCTTCCGCAGCAGACTGGCTAACCTACTGAAGAGGGTTTAAAACTAGATTCACTGGGGATGGGTGAAGAAAGCCCCAGGTAAGTAGAAACCCCCAGGGTAAGTGAAATATTAACTACTACCATACTATGCGCATTTATACATACTGTTTTCCAGATGTTGCCTCTTTTACCCATTTCTACAAATGCCCATAGTATGGGGAATAAAATCCCAGATGCTGAGGCTTTAATGAAAGAGGCTGACTTGGATTTAGAGGCAGTTACAAAGACCATGACTGGGATGTAATTATACTGGGCTATACTTTATTTAGAAAGGACAGGGTAGGAAAAAGGGGAGGAGTGGCACTATATGTGAAAAATAATATTAAAGCTATAGAATTCAGGGCTTAAAAGAGAGCAAGGAGGCACTGTAGGTTAAACTAGAAAGAGGGAAAGGGAAATCCATTTGCAGTGGTGTGATATACAGATCACCCTCACAGGTTTAATAGAAGACATACACCTCTACATAGTAACATAGTACAGTATATGATGGCAGATAAAGATCAGCATGGTCCATCTAGTCTGTCCAGCAAGGTGGCAAGAGTAGGTGCATCTGCCACTCCATGCAGGTCACCCCTCCCCATGCCTTTGTGTAGGGGTGTACCCTCCGCTCTGTGCAGGTCACCCCTATTTGTTGAGATATTAGAGATAGTTAAGTTTATTTTGATTTTTTCCTGTTGCTATAAAAGGATTCTTTGTGTCTGTCTTCTAGTCTTTACTTTTTGAAGACACACAATCAAGCTACAATTTAAGACTAATAAGAGAAAACATTTTTTCTCTTGACACATAAACTCTGGAATTCGTTACCAGAGGATGAAGTAAAAGTTGTTAGTGTAGCTGGGTTTAAAAAAGATTTAGACAAGTTCCTGGAGAAAACGTCCATAAACCATTATTAAAGATGACCCAGGAATCCACTGCTTACCTTGGGATAAGCAATGAATATATACCCCCACTTTTGTAAAAAGTCACTCTTCCCACCGATAGTCCTGCTCGGACCTGACTTGATTCCTACCTGTATATAGTTACCCCAGCGATATCCAAGTTATAGCACCTGTTTCATTGTAAATACAGAGCAGCTTAGTCTGCATTGTATAAGCTACTGTTGTATGTAAACCGCACTGATGTTAAATAGCGTGGTATAAAAGAGACATTAAATAAATAAATAAATAAAACAACCTGTGTGCCTTTTTGGGAACCTGCAAGGTACTTGTGTCTTGGATTGGCCACTGCTGGAAAAAAGATACTGGGCTCGATGGACCATGGTCTGACCCAGTATGGCATATCATATGTTTTTATTGCTCTACTCTCTCTTTCTCTGAGCACATCCAAAAGATGGTTAAAACCTGTCGGCCACTTCTTTCTCTATAACATAAGCAAAATTTGATGACCCCCAAGGTTGCGATCCGAGGAAACAGGAAAGAGTGTAGTATCATCCACAGAAATAGAGAAGGAAGGAAGGGGGAGGTGGGTTTAGGGGGAAAGATAAGGAACTCAGTTTTGGCCATGTTCAATGTCAGATGACAGTGAGACATCCAGGCAGCAATGTTGCATAAGCAGGCAGAGATCCGGGATTGGATTCCTGGAGAGATTTCAGGCACAGAGAGGTAGATCTGTGAGTCATCAGCATAAAGATGATACTAAAAACCATGGGAGGAAATAAATTTACCAAGGGACTGAGTGTAGAGAGAGAAAAGTAGAAGTCCCAAGACAGAGCGCTGCGGTACACCAACTGAAAGTGGGACGGCAGTAGAGGAGGACCCACCAGAACATACACTACAAGTGTGATGGGAGAGAAAAGAAGAAAACCAGGACAGAACAGAGCCTCTAAATCCAAGTGAGGACAGGGTATTGAGGAGAAGGTGGTGATCAAGTGTCAAAGGCAGCAGAAAGGTCAAGAAAGATGAGGATCGAGTAAAGGCCCTTAGATTTGGTGAGAAACAAGTCTCTGGAGACTTTAGCAAGAGCTGCTCTTCCAAAGGGCAGGGTAGGTAAGGGTAGAAGACAAGGTAATAGGAGAGCCAAGGAGCAAGGAGGCCATCGTGGGAGAACAGGAGGAAGGAGATAACCAGAGAGCCATAATTTTTTGGGTGGTAAGTACCAGATGATTAACCAGTAGTCAAGATGCCACAGCAGAAAGGCAGGCATTTAACAAGGAAAGATCAGGAGCATGGGACTAATGTGAAGGACAAGAATAATGTCGTAAGCGTAATAGTAAGCAGAAATAACAAATTGTTGCACCAGAGGAGAGAGAAAAGCCAAAAAGATATTGAAGAGAACAAGTTCCCTGAGGTTGAGAGGAGGAAGTGAGGGAGTTGAAGGTAACTTGAAAGAACATCCAGACAGGACAGAATAAAACCAGTTAAGAATGATGCCATGAAGACCAATGTCAGAAAGACAAGCGAGAAGGAGAGCGTGATCAATGAGATCAAAAGCAGAAGAGATCCAAAGACACCAGAAGAGAGGCATCACCCTGATCAAAGGACTGATGAACTTCACTTAAGAGAGAGGTAAGGACAGTTTCAGTGCTAAGCAGAGGGTGAATGCCCAACTGGCGAGGATGCAAAGCAGAGTGCTTTTTGCAGCGGTCCACAAGCTAGGACAAAACCAGTCACTCGAGGGCCTTAGAAAGGAAGGGGAGATTGGTCTGTAGTTTGAGAGGACAGAGGGTTCAAGGGGGAGCTTCTTAAGAAGGGGGTTTATCAGAGCAGACTTCCAAAAGGAAGGCATGATGCCCGCTGAGAGGGAATTAAGAAAGGTAGAGTGAACCCTAGGCAGGAGCGCAAGAGAATCAAGAGGAATCCAGGAGGAGGGAATGGGATTGGAAACACAGATGGTTTTGTCCATTGAGCTTATTAACTGCGAGAGAGAGGAAACTGAAGGAAGTTTAAAGGACATCCACTTCTGGGCAAGACCAGGAGATTGAGCGCGTGGGCCAAAATCGGGGGGGAGACAGGGGATTAGTGGAAGATGAGGGTATGGCAGGAAAGGTCAGAGAAGGAGCAGGAGAGGAAGACTGCTGAACAGGAGGATGTAATAGGCTAGAGACAAGAGAGAACAACTGCTTAGGGGAATTGGAGGAAGAAGCAACAGCAATAGAAAAATAGGCTTTCTGAGCCTCAGAAAGGGCAGAATGATAAGAGGCAAAGTGAGTATTGAAAATGGCCAGCGAACTGCTCATCTAAGCTGAAGACAGAGGAGATGAAGGCCATGGTGTTACCAGGGCTGATGACACTTTGAAAAGGCAGGTTGAGGTTGAAGAGAGGCCAGAGAGTCAAGTGAGGAGCTAAGCAGAGAGTTCCAAGTGGCAACTTGTTTGTCAGGGAAGAGGGAATCAAAGGTAAAAGAAAAATGGAGTCGGAGGAAGGGAAGACTGAGATAGTGTCTGGGGTAATCCTACAAGCATAGCAGCAGGGAGTGGGTTGAGTACAGAATAGTTTTTAAAGAGAGGAGAAAAATGAAATAAAAAAGAACATAATAGTGATCAATCCAGGGAAGTGGGAAGAAAGAAACTGAGAAGGGAAATGAAGAAGCAGAGACTGTAAATAATACATCCAGGATTTATTTTAGTGCTGACTCATAGTAACCAAGCTACCTCTGGGTTTTCTTGGCAATGTATCACCAGAAGTAGAGTGCCAGCCTTTTCTTCTGAGATAATGGAGGGTAAAGTGACTTGCCCAAGGTTGCAAGGACTACCAGGGGGAATTGAACCCTTGATCTTCTAAGTACTAGGTAGTTGCTTTACCACTTGGCTACTCCTCCACAGAGAGTAAGAATATGGCCAGCCAAATGGGTGGGAGATGACATACTTTGTTCAAGTGCAAGATCCAAGATCAGGGGGAAAAAAGTCTGTCCCTCTGATTAACAGGAAGGTTGTAACGAACACTGAAATCACCAAGAATGATCAGATTGGGATACTGAAGAGTGACATCTGAGAGAGAAAGAAAAAGCGGCTCCCAAAGAGTGGAGGAAAGAGTCGGAGGGCAATAAAAACATAAGAAATACCATACTAGGTCATACCAAGGTCCATCAAGCCCAGTATCCCGTTTCCAAAAGTGGCCAATCCAGGTAACAAGTACCTGGCAGGTACCTAAAATTCACAGCTTCCACAATGCTCGTCCTGGGGCAAGCAGTGGATTCCCAGGTCCTCTTTAATAATGGTTAATGGATCTTTACTCCAGGAACTTGTCCAAACCTTTTTAAAACACAGCTACACTAACAGCTTTTGCTATATCCTCTGGTAATGAATTCCAGAGTTTGATTAAGTGTTGAGTAAAAAAATATTTTCTCTTATTACTACTACTACTACTATTTGTATAGTGCTACAAGACGTATGCAGCGCTGCACAATCTGTGCAGTCTTAAATGGGTAACACTGTAGTTTCATTGTGTGTTCTCTAGTCTTTCTACTTTTTGATGGCATATCATTGCATGTTCTCAAGTCTTTCTACTTTTTGATGGCATAAACAACTGATCTACGTTAACCCGTTCCACTCCATTCATTAATTTATAGACTTCTATCATATCTCTCCTCAGCCTTCTCTTTTCCAAGTTGAACAGCCCTAACCTTTTAAGCCTTTCCTCATAGGGGTATCCTTCCAACCCCTTTACCATTTTGGTGACTCTTCTCTGTACCTTTTCTAATTCCGCTATATCCTTTTTAAGAAACAGCGGCCAGAATTGCACACAATATTCAAATGTGGTTGAACCAGGGAGCAATACACAAGCATTATAATATTCTCTGTTTTATTCTTCATTCCTTTCCTTATGATTCCTAGTATTCTATTTGCTTTCTTGGCCGCTGCGGCACACTGCGCAGAGGGTTCAACGTATTATCCATGATGATGACTAAATCTTTTTCTTTGGTGGTGGTTTCTAAGTTGGTACCTTGCATAATGTAACCAAAGTTTGGGTTGTTCTTTCATAGGTGCATAACTTTGCACTTGTCCACATTAAATTTCATCTGCCTTTGGACGCCCAGGAGAAAATGGATCATGGGAGAGAATTTAAAGGAGATGAGCAGAGACTCGAGATAAGAGAGGGCAGGGGAGGAAATTTCAGAGAGATACAGAGAAGTGCGATAGATGATAAGCCCAGCCCGGGATAGGTAGGGAGTAGAAAAGAAGGCAAAGTCCTGTGGAAGGGACTGGTAGAGAAGAGATTCCTCCCTATTCTTGAGCCAAGACTCTGTCACAAATAATAGGTCCAGAGAGTGGGTGTGAAGTAAATCAGAGAAAAGAGGAAACCTAGCACAAATGGAGCATTCATTCAAGAGTGCACAGCGACAGTGGATCAGAGCAGTAGAGGAAGAGGAACTGCTTGAGAGGGAAAGGGAGCAGAGAATAAGGTTATTCACATTTCAAAGACCAAAGGAGCGAAACTAGGTGGATGGGACATGACTGCAAAGTGACATCAGCAAACATAGGGGTATGTTTACTAAACTTTCTTAACATAGCAGCGACGACGTTATCACGCAATACATAATGTTATTGCGCGATAATGTAACATTATCACGCGATAATGTAACATTATCACGCGATAATGTCACATATCGTGCGATAACGTCACATATCGCGCAATAACGTCACGTATCGCGCAATAACGTCACGTATCGCGCGATAATGTCGGCAGCGGCTTTAAGGCACACTAATGCTGTGAAATCCGGGTCTGAAGGGTGGAGTAAGGCCTCCCAGAGGGCGGAGATAGGGGTCAATGGGTGGACAGTGGGCGGGGAGAGGCTCCAGGTACACTAACGCTGTGAAATCCGGGTCTGAACACTAACGCCAGTGAAACCCTCGCGTTAGAGGCACATTTGCAGGAGAAAGAAACCATTTCAGTCAGCAATGTACAGCAAAGGCAGGGAAACCCAGAAAGTGATAGTAGTGATACATGTGCAGGAATCAAAAAGGCAAATAAACATATAAAAGTACCAAAACCACATCTGAAATCCCAATAACCAAGCTGACCAATAGTGATATTAATGATAAACATAAAGCAACACTAAAGACCGAACACAATTTAGGATAGCTATCCAGAGGGTCGCCATGAGTCGACTGCGATTCGAAGGCACTTAACAACAAAAGCAACACTACTGACAAAGCGTAAAAAGGAAGATATCATGTTTGGAAGGGTCTGTGCTCTGTCCCCCTACAAAGTGAATGATCCCACATTGAAATAGATGTGATCAGGCTTTTTGTCGTTTATATTGGGCAGGTTTGTTATGGCGTGCACATGTGCAGCAACAGCAGAGTGGGCAAGTAGGAAAGGGCAACTGAACAGATGCTGTAAATGGGATACAGGGGGCTGCAGGCGGCACATGCTGTGGTCCATCTGGGGCAAAGTGCAGACTAGGCAGATACCTAGGTGGCACATAGGAATGCTGAAACTGTAAAGCAGCAAGACAGCAACTGACGAGGAACTAACATGGGTACAAGTGTGTGTCCCACAGTGTCACAAGGGATATTACCCAGTAGGTACCCCCAAGGGCACATAACATTGGCAGGCGGTGCTGGGGGGAAGCATGCATGTCCATGTAGACACCCCTACCTGAGAACCCACACCATAGGCAGCTGCCTACCGGCACACTGGATGGCCTGGGACTGCGCACCACCAGCATAAGGGCATGTCAGCATGGTGGCGGAGGGGTGCTGGTGGCGGAGGGGGCAGTGGCATCTGCCCACAGCAGACCACGGCCAAGCCCCATTTAGGTGGGTGCCGTGCACTGCAACAGACAAGGTTTGTCTGACGAACAGTCATGGTATCCCCAGGGAATGATCTGCCACTGTGGCAATAGTTTGGTGTAGTACACACAGCCAGTGTGTTCAGGGGCAGAAGGTCACAAGTTTAAGTCCCAGCTGTGGCTCCTGCCAACCTTGTCCCCATATTTTACCCAGTACTAAACCATGGTAATAAAGATTGAACCTTTATTGCAGATAAAATAAATATGCCTGAAACGCCTATATTTTACCCTACAGAGCACAGACACCATAAACATGTGCAATCCCTAGACGGCCCAGTCGTGCACCTTTCAGAATCAGCCTCCAAGCATAAAACAACTGCATGCATCACAGTTCCACCCCAGTTCTACCCAAACAACACCCCTGAGAATGCCTGTGCACAAGGGATACTTTTGAAGCCCTATTCATGTTTTAGACTTGTGAAAATGGGCATAGAGACATCCCGATCACAGAGACATCCCTAGAGCCATTTAGAAAGCAATTGTAAATATGTCCCCAGTGTGAGGATGTCCAAGTCAGGATGAGGACATAGTATAGGCATGGCCAGCACATACCCATGAACTTGGATGTCCTTGCCCAATTTCAGAAACCTCCTGTGTGTCCTAAGCCTATAGTTTATACCTGCTCCAGGCACAAATAGGCGTCGGAAAAGTGATTGTTTTGTTAGCCAAACTTCCAGAGGGTGAGGAGAAGGAAGTGCACTTATCTCCCCTGTATTTTCCATGTTGGCAATAAACCCTGACAGGGAATGAAGGCTCATGTTTTCATTTTGCCACACCAATGACGCTTTCCTAGTGGGGACGTCTGTGTGGATGCTGGCACAGGTGTCCACATCAGGGGCATCTATATTTCTAAAATTAGGGTGAAACATAGATGTCGCTGCCATTTCACTGCACATTTTGCCCCAGATGTCTCAGATTGCACTTGGACACCCTTTCTAAAAAGTCACTTAAATTGCATAAAACTAAGGGGTATGTTTACTAAACCGTCTTAACGTGCGCCCGGCGATAGTGTGCAGGCTGCCATAAAAGGAGTGGGCGTGTCGGTCTTAAAGTAGCAAAACAGGATAATCGCGCGATAACGTGCGCTGTGCACATTATCGGGCGAGACACCGCTAAGCACGTTAATGCGTGGTAATCTTAAGTAGGCGCGCAGACATGCAAACACAGAAACAGAGGTGTAGCACAATGGTTAATACACTGACAGGGGTCATGAGTTCAATCCCCCAGTGTGCCTAATCCATAAGGCTGGCTGAGCCAGTAGCTTTTACGTGTAAGTATTGAGTTTTGAGGCATTTTATTTGTAGTTTAAATAGTGCTGCCAGCAAACACACCCTATAAGGCACTCCATAGGGCAGATTATAAAGTGCACTGTCTGCCAAGGCACCCTATAATGTCCCCTATAGGGCACCCTATAAGGCACTTCAGAGGACACCTGATAAGGCGCCCTATAAGGCGCTTTCCAGGGCACCTTATAAGGTGCCTTATGGTTACAGTACACTGAGGATGTTTCTGCTGGCAGCACTAATGTACATTAAAAATAGACAATGCCTCAGACAGCCTTATCAAATAACCCCACCATGTGTTTGAACTCATGACTTCTGGACCCACAGGCAGTGAAGTAACCAGTGGGCTACAGCTGCTAACAAGCCCTGTGCTGGTTGCAGAAGGACTGCATGTCACCACACAAACTGTCTGCTGTGGTTACCAGGATAGGGTTAACCCACCCGTACCCATGATGCGCTGCACATGCAAATCAGCAGTCTACAGATGGGCACAAGATGGGGTATGCACCCCCACAGCACCTCGACCTGGTAGGGGGAACCGACCGTATGTGGTATTGGCACAGAGTAGCTACAGACTGTCACATTGTGCGGGTACTGTGCTCACCCTGAGGGTGAGGTGGGGCGCCCAGCACCAGGTCCACAGCACCTTTCATGGCTGAAGTGCGCCATGCTGCAGGTCTCCATCGGTGCTACTGTGTGTGATAGATAGTTCCTGCAGACACACCTAGGATACATCTGTGTCTTTCTGTATTTCTCAGTCCTGTCTAGCCCTTATGGGCTATGATGCACCCAGAATAGTGCATATCCTGTGATGGTGCCATGGTTACATGATGTAGGTGAAGGGGGGTGTTTGGACCCATAGGCGGATTATGTACCACCACACAACCCACCCCCTGGGGCTCAGGGTGGGAAACAGGATCATCCACCAACAGATCCACATTCTACCTCCCTGCAATGGTGGCAGGAGAGGGCACCATCAACCCCAGTCCTGCTGGGGAACAGACACCCTACAGGGCAGGCAGTGCAGAGCTGTACACATCCATTAAGCAATAGCAGACAGACAGTTGGCTTGGAAATGCACAGCTGTCCCCCCACCACTATCTGACATTCTCAAGCAACAAGCCTCCAGCCACTGCACCCTGCAAGGTGTTCAAGCAAGACACACACTAGCTGCAAACAGTCTGCTAGCTAGTCCATAGTACATGTTCCTGGAGGAGATGCATGTACCCAGAACTGGGATGTCAGCATACACACCAAGCAGACAAGTCAGTGATTGGGCCCCCCCAAAAAAACCATAAATATCACATGAGAAAAATACTGTATAACACTATGGGGGAACCTAGCCATGCCGTGGTCACTAATCAGTCAGGGTGAGAGTGACCTCCCAGCAGGACATGCTGTGGCCACTTGTCCGTGCAGGTGGTAGCCGGACACTACAGTGTCCGAGCCATTGCCCTATGCTATGTACAGATGAATCCAGGCCAGGCCACCTTATCCTGGCTATTCCCACAGTACCTTGCTCCTCATTATGCACATTGGCAGGCCAATACTGGCAACAGTGCTAGCAGTGTGGGCTGTGGAGGTTGTTTGCAGCCACCACACACTAGATAGACAGACACACACTCCCCACACCTATGCCAGCATTGTGCAACTATAGAGGCGTTTGGCAGCCCTGGCCACCGCACCAGTCCTGGGCACAGTGCAGGCATGGCTATGGTATGCAATACTGTTGGGGTCACTCCCCAAGGTGGTAAACACTGTCAGACACAAGACCTGTAGCACACTCCACAGACATCAGAAAGGTTGCTATGATGCAGCTCATTCAGAAAATTGTACTTAACCTCGGAATTGCTATCTGCCAGTAATCATAGCAACCTTTTGATAGCTTTGTACCGTATTCCCAGGTTTAGGGTGGCATTGCTAAGGTATGCAAGTGCTAGTATTGGGAGATGCACGCATGGCCCAACATCCTGCCTCTCCAGGAGGCATTAGATAATGGAGCCTGTGGGTGCGGGTGTGTCTGCCCCTGTTGGCCGCTGCTTTTGGGCAGAGGTTCCCGACTCCAGTCCTGGTGAGCCAGACACTGTTCGGGTTTTCATGCTGTCCCTCATGAATATGCATGAGATACATCTGCATACCATGGGGGCGGTGCATAGAAATGCAGCACAGTCATCTTTATTAGAGACAGCATGGAACCTGAATGGTGTTTGGCCCTCCAGGACTGCATTTGGGAGACTCTGCTCTAGGTAATGCACATGTTTATGGTGTCTGTGCTCTGTAGGGTAAAATGTAAGTGTTTTGGGCATGTTTATGTCATCTGCAATAAAGGTCCTGTCTGTATTAGCACGTTTTAGTAGTGGGTAAAATATGGGGACTGGGTTGGCAGGAACCACAGCTGGGACTTGAACCTGTGATTTTCTGCTTCTGAACACACTGGCTGTGTGCACTGCACCACCATGTTGCCACAGAGACAGTGCATTCCCTGGAGATACCATGATTGTTTGTCAGACAGAGCCTGTCTGTTGCAGTGTACGGCACCCACCTAAACAGGGCTAGGCCATGGTCTGCTCTGGGCAGCTGCCACTGCCCCCTCCACCACCAGTATCCCTCTGCCACCATGCTGACATGCCCTTCTGCTCGTGGTGCTGGTGGAACGCAGTCTCAGGCCCTCCAGTGTGTGGGTAGGTGGCTGCCTATGGTGCGGGTTCTGAGGTAGGGGTGCCTGCATAGCTGTCCACGCTTCCCCCCAGCACCGCATGCCAATGTTCCCTGCCCTTCGGGGTACCTGCTGGGTACTATCCCCTGTGACACTGTGGTGACCACACTCATGCCCATGTTGGGCCCTCAGCAGTTGTGGTCTGGCTTCTCTACTGTTTCAGCATTCCTATGGGCCAGCTAGGCATCACCCTAGTCCGCACTGTGGCCCAGCTGCACCACAGCATGTGCCGCCTGCAGCCCTCTGTGTCCCCTTTTCCAGCATCTGTCCAGTTGCCCGTTCCGACATGCCCGCCCTGCTGTTGTGGAACATGTGCATGCCATAGGAAACCTGGCCAATGGAGTCGGAAACCCTGCTCAGCGCAATTACACTGTGGGCTCATTCACCTTGTATGGGGACGGAGCATAGACCCTTCCAAAATTCATATCTTTTTTTTGGAGCTTTCTTGGGAGTGTTTTTTGATGTTTCCCATTGAAATCACTATTGGCCAGCTTGGTTATTTTATTTTTACATTTTCTTCTGTACATTTCCAAAGTTTATTTGCCCTTTTGTTACGTGCACATGTATCACACTTATCACTTTTTGTAGGTTTCACTGGTTTTGCTGTACATTGCTGACGGAAATGGTTTCTTTTCCCTTTAAATCAGCTCTAACTCCAGGGTTTCACTGGCGTTAGTTTTGAGCCTCGGATTTCACAGCGTTAGTGTGCGGGGAACCTCTCCCCTCCCACTCTCCACCCATTGACCCCTTCTCTCCGCCCCTGGGGCGCCTTCTTCCGCCCTCCGGGAGCCTTTGTCCGCCTTCAGCGCTCATTTGCGCCGCTGCACGCGTTATCGCGTGCTAAGGTACCTTATCGCCCAGTAAGGCACCTTCATCGGGCGATAAGGTACCTTATCGCGTTATAATGTTGCACAGCGCACGTTAAGACGGTTTAGTAAACATACCCCTAGGTGCTTTCTTGAAGTGCGCATACGTTTTAACTATATATACCCACCCACAATTTTATGAGCCTGATTTCCATGTGTAAAGCATGGTTATAAGAGGAAAAAGCCTTATAAAATTACCCCATACCTTTAAACCTTTATTAAGCCTCTATCATCCTCCTTTCCCACATCCATAATCAGCATTTTGTCTCTTTTTTCATATGCTAAATTATTTTTGTTATATTTTTTGCAGCGTCTTGGTAAAAGGTATAATTTATGGTTGATAACTTGCAATCAGAAACAATGGCAGGAGTCTGAGCGTCACAAGCTTTACTCGTCTAATCACGAGGCTCATTTCTCTGCTGAGGAATTATCAGCTGGGGAAGATGAGACTTTAATACCTATTTCAGTTCTGTAATAATTCTTTTTCATTCTTAAAAAATACAGAGAAGATGGATGATTTATGGTTCAAATGGACACATCCTCATTGGGGAGGGTATGGATTTCTTTCTCTTCCAGTCTACTCCATAGTATTACAGAGCAACAGTATTGCAGGAACCATCAAGTGTACAACTTTATTTTGCAAAATACTATTTAAGGGTTGATAGTTTCATTCTGCTGCAGTTTGTTCCTCTGTGTAATAAATCCCCTTTGATAGCTAAATTCCATTATAATTAGAGCTTCTCATTGTAGGTTTTAATACTGAAAAAAAATTAAAATATGTTTTTATTGGATAAACAGCACAAAAATCCCACTTCCCCAAGAACTTTTTCACTCCTTGCCTCCTTTGTTTTCTCTATTTTGTGTGTTTACTGTGTTAACAGCTCCTAGGTGACACAATTGTACAAGTTTAATTCCACTGAAAAGATATCCCGCAATAGTACCTGCAACTCGAAAATACCTAATTGGCTGTAAAATAAGCACCTAAATTTACAATTTCTAAACACCTAACACTAGAAGTCCTAATTATAATAAACTAACATTCTCCAGTCAGATATTATGGGAGTCATATTATGCTACGATAAATCCTCTTTACAACTAATTCTATCATTCCAGGTTATTTTAGGGTCAGTTCTGCCAGCTGGGTTTGATTTCTAGACCTGGTTTCTGCTCCTCAGGCAGGTTTGTATCGTTTACAGCCAATGAGAGGCAGAGAATTAGCTTCTGCACAATGGTGATGCCTAATGATTGTATGTGTTCCAAGTTGCAGAGGGAGTTGTAGTCCATGGTTCCTGGCTCTTAGCTGTTACTCTTATTGGCTGAGCTAGACTGGGACTTTGTCCAGCTAGAATTAAGTGAATTTTCAGTCCCAAACTTAATTTGTTAAATACATCTGAAATATGGTTAAAATATGTGTGTAACATGACTTGTTATCTCTGCTGCTCTGTGGAAGATGACACTTTGGGTAGGTTTACTAAACCGTCTTAATGTTACCGTCGTTAGTTGCAGTCTTACTGTGACGAATGCCATATAAGGTAGTGGGCGTTCCGGTCTTAAGGTAGCATTTCGGGTTATCACGCGATAGAGGGAGCCGTGGCACATTAACGCGCGTTAGCCTTGATTAGGCACGCTGACCTGTAAGCACAGCAACAGAGGTGTAGCACATAGGTTAATACATTGACTGCTGCTACAGTGGTCTTGAGCTTGATCTCTCAGTGGGCTCAGTTAGAAGACTGCCTGAGGCAATCCCTTTTCCTGCTTGTAACAGTCAGACACATCCCAACAATTTGCACTGCCAGCCAAAAAAGCCTCACCCCAGTGCCGCAACCTAATGCACCTTTTAGGGCGCACCATAAGGCACATCATAAAGTACCACGTCATCCAAGGCAGGTCATAATGTACCCCAGAGGGCGGCAGGAAAGGTTGGCACCCTCCAAGGCAGAATATAAGGCGCCTCATAAGCTGGCCAAACCTAAGGTGCCGCAAAAGATGCCCCAGGGATGCCAAGGTGACACAGGAGATGGTGCCCAGGGGTACAAAGGTGCCCCAAAGTCACAAGCATGAAATGTATGGCTCAAACACAGATGTAACCATAACACTGCACAGAGCACCATGGAAAGGCAATGAACAAGTGATGGAAGGAAGTAGATGATGGAGCTCATGGACCAGCTAAATCTGCGTGCAGCCCATGTGGCAGCAGGTAAAGTGGACAAACATATCGTGGGCAGCTGTACCGATGTACAGGGTGATGGTAATGTACAGTGCAACAATGACAGTGTGTGGCAGAGGATGGGGATACGTGTCCACCAGAGGAGGTAGAGGTGACAGGATAAGTGCAATGACAGGAGGACAGAGGAGAGCAGTGCCATGCAGAGCAGACACAGGAGAGGCAAGCATGAAGAGCCACAATGCAGAAAAGTGTGCCAGTGCAGGACATGGGGTAGCAGCCTGCACATTAGGGCAGGATGCCACACAGCTGGCACACACACACATAGACGGACAGAAGGATGGATGGCAACAGTGATGAGGGTATAATGTGGCGGCAGCACAGATCTGCACAGAAATGACTGTAACACGAATGAAACGTAGTTGTGTAGGACATCAATAAAAAAGGGAAACAGAGAAGAATCAAACCCATGATTTCTGCTATTGAAGTCATTGCATTAGCCATTGTGCTACATCACTATGAAAGATGTCACTATCAAAAGAGTGCACGTCACCATAAAACTGTCTGCTATGGCTACCAGGATAGGATAGAACCAACAGTACCCATGATGCACTTCACATGCAGAACAGCAGCCTACATATGCTCACTAGATGGGATATGCACCTCTACAGCACGTCAGCTTGGTAGGCGGGAATGGCCATGCGTGTTACTGGCACAGAGTACCCACAGGCCATGCCAATGTGCGTGTTCTGTGCTCACCCTGAGGGTGAGGTGGAATGGCTAGCACCAGGTCTGCAGTACCTGGGTTGGTTGAAGTGGGTTGTGCTGCAGATTTCCATCAGTGCCAGTGTGTGACAGGTATTTGTTGCAGACACTTTTAGGTGGTTTCTATGTTCATTTGTAATTGACAGTCTTGTCTGGCCCTTGTGGATCATAATGCACACAGCTTAGTGCATGTCCACTGTACTTGTATGGTCACCTGTTTAGGGAGCAGGGGTGTGTCAGGGCTCACATGGCAACAATGTACTTAGCAAGCCACCCTCTCTGGGTCAGGGTGGGGGACATGATCTGCCCCCAACAGACCCACACTCTCACCCTTTGCAAGAGGGCAGTGGAGGTACATGAGGACAGGCTGTGGGACCAGCAACCCCAGTCCTGGTGGCAAACGGCCAGCTGCTGAAGATCTGAACTTGGAACACAGCCACTGGCAGATAGGTAGTGGGCCCAGTCAGCTCAGCTGTCCCCCCACTATGATCTGACATCCACCAGCAGAGGGCAGTCAGTGTGCACCTGCTACACCCTGCAAGGTGGTGCAGCCATACAGATGTTAACTGCAGTCTACTAGCTAATACATAGTGCATGTTCCTGGAGGCACTGTGTGCACCCAAAATTGGGATGTCAGCACACACACCAAGCAGGTATATCAGTGATTGGTTCCCAGAAAAGAGAATCCATAAATATCACTTGAGAGAAATACTGTATAGTACTATGGGGGAACCTAGCCATGCCGTGGTCACTGCTCATTCAGGGTGAGAGCGTCCTCCCAGCATGACATGCTGTGGCCACCCTGTCCATGCAGGTGGTGGTTGGGCACTTCAATGTCCCAGCCATTGCCCTATATGCTGTGCAAATAGATCCTGCCCATGCACCCTGTCCGGGCTATATCCACAGTACCTTGCTTCTCATTATGCACATTGGCAGGCTAACACTGGAAACAGTGCAAGCAATGTGGGCTCAGTAAGGTGTAGGCAGGCACAACACACTGGATAGACAGACACACACTCCCACACCTATGCCAGCATTGTGCAAATATAGAGGTTTGTGGCAGCCCTGGCTGCAACACCAGTCCTAGGCACAGTGTGGGCATTGCTATGGTACTCAATACTGTTAGGGTCACTCCCCGGGGTGGTAAACACTTTCAGAACCAATAACTGAAACACACTCCACAGATATCAGAAAGGTTGCTATGATGAATCTCTATCAAAAAATTGTGTTTAACTTAGGATTTGTTAGCTGACATTAATCATAGCAACCTTTTGATATATGTGGAACGTGTTCCCAAGTTTAGGACAGCATTGCTAAGGTATGCAGGTGCCAGTATTGGGAGATGCTGCTCCGCGCAGGGCCCAACAACGTGACTTTCCACGAGGCTTTGGATAGTGGAGCTTGTGGGTGTGGGTGTTTATGACCCTGTTGGCCACTGCTCTAGGGCAGAGGTTCCCAACTCCAGTCCTGGTGGGCCAAACACTGTTCAGGTTTTCATGCTGTCCCTAATAAATATGCATGAGATACATTTGCATGCAATGGGGGCGGCGCATACAAATGCAGAACAGGCTTATTTATTAGGGACAGCATGAAGCCTGAATTGTGTTTGGCCCTCCAGGACTGCAGTTGGGAAACTCTGCTCTAGGGATTGGACATGTTTATGGTGTCTGTGCTCTGTAGGGTAAAATATAGGCATTTCAGGCATGTTTATTTTATCTGCAATAAAGGTTCCATCTTTATTACCATGGTTTAGTACTGGGTAAAATATGGGGACAGGGTTGGCAGGGGGCCACAGCTGGGACTTGAACTTGTGACCTTCTGCTCCTGAACACACTAGCTGTGTGTACTGCACCACACTGTTACCACAGGGACAGATCATTCCATGGAGATACCATGACTGTTCATCAGACAGACCCTGTCTGTTGCAGTTCATGGCACCCACCTAAACGGGACTTGGCCGTGGTCTGCAGTGGGCAGATGCCACTGCCCCCTCCGCCACCAGCACCCCTCTGCCACCATGCTGCCATGCCATTTTTGCTGGTGGTGCTGGTGGTGCGCAGTCCCAGGCCATCCAGTGTGCCGGTAGGCAGCTTCCTATGGTGTGGAGTCTTGGGTAAGGGTGCCTACATGGACATGCGCGCTTCCCCCCAGCACCGCCTGCCAATGTTATGTGCCCTTGGGGGTACCTGCTGGGTAATATCCCCTATGACACTGTAGGACACACACTCGTGCCCATGTTGGACCCTTGTCAGTTGCTGTCTTGCTGCTTTACAGTTTCGGCATTCCTATGTGCCACCTAGGCATCTGCCTAGTCTGCACTGTGCCCCAGCTGGACAACAGCACGTGCCGCCTGCAGCCCCCTGTATCCCATTTACAGCATCAGTACAGTTGACCTTTCCTACGTGCCCACTCTGCTGTTGCTACACATGTGCATGCCATAACAAACCTGCCCAATCTAAATGACAGCTACCCTGATCAGCGCTATTTCAATGTGGGATCATTCACTTTGTAGGGGGAGAGAGCATAGACCCTTCCAAACATGATATCTTAATTTTTATGCTTTGTCAGTAGTGTTGCTTTATGTTTATCATTAATATCACTATTGGCCAGCTTGGGTACTGGGATTTTAAATATGGTTCTGGTCATTTTATATGTTTATTTGCCTTTTTGGTTCCTGCACATGTATCACTACTATCACATATCTGGGTTTCCCTGCCTTTGCTGCACATTGCTGACTTAAATGGTTTCTCTTTCCTGCAAACGTGCCTAACGCGAGGGTTTCACTGGCATTAGTTTCAGAGCTGGATTTCACAGCGTTAGTGTGCCTGGAGCCTCTCCCCGCCCACTCTCCGCCCATTGACCCCTTCTCTCCGCCCTCTGGGAAGCCTTACTCCACCCTTCAGACACGGATTTCACAGCGTTAGTGTGCCTTAACGCCGCTGCCGCATTATCGCGCAATAAGTGACGTTATCGTGCGGTAATGTTAAGTTATCGTGCGATAACGTCACTTATCGCGTGATAATACCACCGCTGCCACGTTAAGACGGCTTAGTAAACATACCCCTTTATTGTGGATGCTAAACTGATTTAATATTCAGCCTTTTAGCAGCCTTTGCTGAACTGATCTCATAATGGTTCGTTCCTCTCTGCTTGAATTGTTCGTCCTGTAGAGATTTCTGTATTTGCACTCTGTAATAACAATACCTCCCTAATGTACCTGAATGTAACTTGCCTTGAACTACTATTGGAAAGCTTTGAACAGAATACAATTAAATAAAAATAAATAAGCAACACAAAAAGGTAGAATCAAGGGTTCTCTTAGCACCCCAAGCAGAGATGCTCCTTTCGTTCAGGATTAAAATCCTTGTTTTGAAGTCATAACGGTGCCAGTTCTCACTCTGCACCTTTCAGATAGGAAAATACACTCTAGATTTTTTTATTTTCGGGCTGATATGCAAGCACCACGATATCCATGTCACAAGAACAAAAAGAAAAGGGTAGCTAACCATCTGGTTTTGCCCCTATTAATTGCAACAAATGTTTATCGATCAATACAATAACAGCAGCTATGGGTGCCACTCTGTCAACAATGAACCGCCTGACTGAAGACTGAACACAGTTTAGGACAACTATCCAGAGGGTCACCAAAAGTTAACACCGACTCAACGGCACTTAACAACAAGTTTATGTGCTGTGCATACCACTGTTGCTCGATATACAAAAGACAGATATGTTCTCATAAAGATTTCTGTATCTCAGAATTGCATATGTCAAAAACTATTTTTCCATTGACTCTCATTAAAATCCTGGAGATGTGTTCCTATGTACATCTAGGGTGATTTTCTATACTGTTCCTTTATGTCAAAAAGTCCCTCCTGCTGGATGGAAATTAAGGTAGAATAATGTTTTCAGTTATTTTATTATTCACTTTTTTCTCTCTTTGTTGATATTCATGTTCTTTGTTCATTTTTTTCTTCTAACAAAATTCCATTATAGTGCGTCTCCATTCCATAAATCAAATTTAGATGCCAAAAAACAAATTCTGTTTCAGTGAAATTCCATTAAGTGAGTTGCCATGTAACAAGGGATGGCTGTATAATCTACGCATAGTGTGTTCTTTATTTTTTTTTTGTAACTTAAGCTTTATTGGTTTTTTATGATTTAAATTTCGCAAGTCAACAAAGCAATACGAAATAAAACAGATTAATAAATAACATCGTAAATACTTCCCTCCCCCCCCAACATATCCAGAAGGTAACGATCAACATGATATCAGATAGATAGACCCATACCTCCCCCTCTCCCCCCGCCCCAACCAAAAATGGGAAGTACCACTAGGGAGGCCTCCCCACTTCCCTCGGTCCCTTCCCTTCCCTACTCAAGAAAAAATGCTAGCGCGTACCTGGAGTTGCTAGGTATGCAATGAGTGGTTGCCATTGACGCTCAAACCGCTCCCCCTGATTTCTGCGAAGGGCAGTCAAGCGTTCCATATGCAAAACGTTCTGCAAACGGATAGTCCAATGATGTAGGTCTAGCGCTCCCCCTTGTCTCCATCTCCAGGCGATCTCGCACCTGGCAGCCACAATACAGGTTCGCATGGGACGAGACCAACGGGTGGATAAGGCATCTGGCCAAACCCCCAAGAGAAAGAGAGAGGGGCAAAGCTCCAATCGCACCCCAAAGATAAGAGCCATTTTATCCCGGACCCATGTCCAGTAAGAGGAAACCTGGGGGCACTCCCACCACATATGGAAATAGGTTCCCTTAGCCCCACAACCCCTCCAACAAAGATCAGACACTGCAGGGAACATCTTATGATAGCGCTCAGGAGTATAATACCACCGCATTAAGATCTTATAAGTGTTCTCTTGGATTAAGGTACAAATGGAGGACTTGGCTGCTGCTTTATAAATGGCCGTCCATCCATCATCGTCCCACTGCCTCCCAAGGTCAGTCTCCCATTCCATCATATATTTTAAGCGGGGTTCGCCCTCGGAGGCCCTCCGCAAGCTAAGATAAAGCATGCGGATCAGCCCTCTAGAGCGGTGATAGCCAACCCACAAACCCTCAAGATCATTGAGGCCCTCCGCTATGCGGTTCCGGAGCTCCTTTTGACGCAGATAATGAGTGGCCTGCAAGTAAGCGAAGAAATCGCGGTTTTCTAAATGAAATTCTGCTCTCAATTGGGCAAAAGATTTAATCTCATCATCATCTAATAGGTGCACAAATCGGGACAGACCCTGATCCTCCCAAAGCTGAAAAACCCTGTCTTTGCCCGGCACGAAGGCTGGAGTGGCTCGCATTGGTGAAAGCAAAGACGTCCCTAACTGGGTATTGATACGGCGCCACCCCCTACCCCACTCCTCCAATAGGTGGCGAATAATAGGATTGTGAGTCCAGTCCCCCTGCAGAGTGCCCCGCGACAACCAGGGTAACCAACCTAATTTAAAGGACGGGACAGCATGCTGCTCAATCTGAAGAAACCCCTTTGACGACGCAGGGGCCCGCCATTCTATCACCTGCCGCATTTGCGCAGCAAGATAGTAATCAGCAATCAGCGGCATTCCCAACCCCCCCTTTCTTCTAGCTCTATACATAACAGTCCGTGCAATGCGGGGAGGCCGATGTCTCCATACAAATAGGAACAGCTTCCGTTGAAGCCTGCACATAACGTGCCGCGGAACCTTAATAGGCAGGACTTGGAAGAGATACAATAACTGAGGTAAGACCATCATCTTGACGGTCGCTATCCGGCCCAACCATGAGATCCCCTCCCGATGCCAGCGCTCCAAGGTACTACTTAACCGTTGCAGTAACTCTGGGTAATTAGCCGCATATAATTGGTCGAAATGACGTGTGAGATACACCCCTAAGTATTTGAGCTTGCTAGTCGCCCAACGGAAGGGAAAACACTGCTGCAGGTGTTTCGTTAAGGCACCTGACAAGGTGACCCCAAGTGCTTCCGTTTTGTCCCAGTTGATCTTGAACCCAGCAACCGCCCTAAAGCGCTTCAACTCAAGCATATACGTGGGCAAAGCCAGCAAAGGCTGCGTAATGAATAGCAGAAGATCATCTGCAAACATCGCCAATTTATGCACTGCTGAGCCAACCGTGACTCCCAGGGCATCCACATTGCACCGGAGATGCTGAGCCAGAGGCTCCATCGTTAAGGCAAATAACAAGGGGGATAAGGGGCATCCCTGCCTCGTTCCCCTCCCCAAGGAGAAAAACTCAGAGTGCCTACCGTTAATTTTTACCGTTGCAACCGGATGAGCATACAACGCCCGTATCCAGGACATCATATTAGGGCCAATCCCCACTGCGTCGAGTACCGCATACATGAACCCCCATTCTACTCTATCAAACGCCTTTTCGGCATCCACCGCCAAAAGAAGAAGGTCCTGTTGCTGAGATTGGGCCTCCCACATCACCTGGAGGGCTCTGCGGATGTTATCGCCCGTGGTACGGCCCTGGAGAAAGCCCGTCTGATCCGAATGAATAAGCTTAGGCAATATGCGCCCCAAGCGATTCGCCAGAATCTTCGCCAATAATTTCCCATCCGTGTTCAGAAGAGAAATAGGGCGATAAGAACCACAATTAGCAGGGTCCCGGCCAGGCTTGGCTATCACCGTGATTCCCGCCTGACTCATAGAAGGAGGCAACTGCTGGCCCTGGAGAACCGCGTTGAATAACCGAAGTAATAGTGGAGCTAATGTTGTTTGAAATTTCTTGTAAAACACCACGGGAAAGCCATCTAAGCCCGGGGATTTATTCAAAGGCAATCCCTTGATCACCTGGCAAATTTCCTCCAGCGTAATCTCCTGATTCAGAAGCTCGCGATCCAAGTCAGAAATAACAGGGAGACCTCCCCCCTCTTGAATATATTGAAGCGCCGCTGTTGAGGACCCTACCATCTCACTAGTATATAAGGCCTCATAGTATTGACGGAATTGCTCCCGAATATCCTTGTTCCGGAAGACAAGCCGATCTCCCGGCCCCTTAACTTTTAGAATGGTGGAGCGCCGATCCCGATCCTGCAACTTCCGTGCGAGTAGACGGCCCGCTTTATTGTGAAACTCATAATACGTCTGATTAACACGACGTAGTTGGTAATTAATCGTTTCCATCTGCAACGTGATTAAGTCTGCTCGAGCCTTCGCCAATTGTACCTGTACACGAGTTTCCCCCCCCCCTTTTATGGCGGCGCTCCAGCGCAGCAATCTTCTGAAGCAATTGAGCCTCTTTTTCCCCTCTAGCTTTCTTCTTGCGGGCAGCGCTCTGTATTAACACCCCTCTGAGGACCGCCTTCAAGGCATCCCACTGAATCCCCAAGGAGACGTCCTCCGTGTCATTTACTTCACAAAAAAGCTTAATTTCCTCGGTGACGCTAGTGAGCACCGCAGGATCCTGCAGTAGGCTTTCATTAAGACGCCAGAAGGACCGACCACTCGTGTCCCGCTCCCCGCCAAACTCCACCCAGATCGGGCTATGATCCGTCCAAGTGATGGGTTCAATCCCAGCTTTCAAGAGTTTTGGAAACCATGCAGTATCCCCAAGGAAAAAATCTATTCTGCTGTAACTTTGATGTACCTGGGAATAGTGCGTATAATCAAGCCCCTGCGGGTACAGCTGGCGCCATAAATCTCCCAGCCCATAGCTCCTCATGAAATTCTTCAACTGGGTTCGCCCTTTGGTATCCCCTCCTGTACCCCCTGGAGCCCTATCACGCCGAGGGTTCAATACTTCATTGAAATCCCCCCCCAGCAACAGTGCTCCATGCACTTTGTCAGAAAGCCAACTAGACAGCGAGCTCCAGAATACCGTGTGAGGATCATTAGGGCCATATACATTCAAAAAAGTAACCTCCTGTCCATGTAGCACGCCCCAGATTAACAGGACCCGCCCCTTTACACCTTTACTCACCCCGCCCAACTGGAAAGAGACGTCCCTGCGAATCAAAAGAGCCACTCCAGCCTTTTTATGAGAACCCTCTGCATTGAACCATACATCAGTATATGCCCCATGTCGTAATAAGTGCTCGTCTTTCGGTAGTAAGTGCGTCTCCTGCACAAAAATAACTTGCCAACTGCAGCGCGTGGCCTCTCGAAAAAATGCTTTCCGCTTTTGGGGTGTATTAAGACCTCTCGCATTAATAGAGCCCACCTTAAGACCCGCCATCGATGGGCGTCAACCACATGAACTCCGGCAACTCCAGCACATAAGCCAGCCTATATACCCCCTCCCACCCCCTAACCACCTTCCCCCTCCCACCGCCCTCCCAACCCCCCCCTCCCCCGCTGTTGACCCCCCCCTACACCCATCCCCCCACCCTCCCAAACTCTTTCAACAGGCCCTATGCCTGTCACCCTTCTCCAAAGGAAGAAACGTACCTTCCGAGACAGTGATGATACCCGAGCCCGGAATCCCCCCACCCCCCTGCTATAAAATAACAGACCAGAGTACTCTGCAACTATCAAGCCCGGCTCCATTATCCCGTCCCATCTCCCGTTATCATGCCCCGCTTGCTATAGGAAATGGAAGGCAGAAAACACAGAGAACAAAACAAAGGCATTTAAACAAACATTTCTCTCCAACCCAGAGCTATGTACCCCCCCGAGCCAACCCAAATGATCCCAACAGGACCCTACTTAATTTTCCCTAAACCACAGTAAACCTATATAGGTCAGGCCCCGAGAGGGGAGGCCAAATGGTGCCACTGAGCAGGCCCCCACCTCCCCTCCCGGGCCCGGCCCCTGCCAAACCTCCAGGCTCCGACGGTCTATGTAGGCAGCGCGTGAGCTGGGCACTGCTAGTCAATCCAGGCCGAACAAGACTCGCAAGTTTGAGTGTGGGCCCAAGTCAGCTAGCTGAATTCCACTGGAGCCCGAAGTGACATCTCCAAAATTTTTGTCTCTCGGTGCTGACATCGAAGTTCAGCGGTCGGCGGTTGCAGCAGGCGGCAGCTGAGGCTCTCCCAACTCCGAGGCCCCAGGGGGGTTCGCATCCCCAGATGTCCGATGCAAACGTTGTCC
Organism: Ichthyophis bannanicus; assembly: GCA_033557465.1. Classification (NCBI taxonomy): domain Eukaryota; kingdom Metazoa; phylum Chordata; class Amphibia; order Gymnophiona; family Ichthyophiidae; genus Ichthyophis; species Ichthyophis bannanicus. Next base: position 45,411,350 of record CM066046.1, read on the forward strand.
CTTCGTAGGAATCCGATGCCATCTCAACTTTTCCAAAATAATGGACTGCTCCCGAATCTGATCAGGCTGACCGGGGGGCCGCGCGGTTCTTAGGTAAGTTCGGGGCCTTAACCTCATCAAGGCACCGCCAGGCCTCTTGGAGTGACTTGGCACGATGAGTCGCCCCTCCAGCCTCAAACTGAATGCCGAAGGGAAAAAGCCATTTGTATTTGATTTGCTCACCCCTCAAATATTCCGTGACCGGCCGCATCTGCTTTCGGCGTTGTAACGTCTGCGGCGCTAAGTCCTGGAACACTTCTATCTCGGAACCTTGCCAGCGCAACTTGCCCACCTGAGCTGCCGCTTTCATGATCTCCTCTTTTTGTGGAAAATGAGTAAGGCAGGCAATGAGGTCCCGTGGCCGGTTCCCTGGAGGAGATCGCAGGGCCCTGTGCGCTCTTTCTATACTGATGCCGGTTGCGGGGCCTGTCAGCTCCCGAGCGGCTCCTTTCAACAGGGCCTCGCAGATCTCACGCACCACAGTAGTTGCTTGTTTAAACCGATCCTCCTCCGGGACCCCACGAATGCGGATGTTGCAGCGCCTGGATCGGTTTTCAAGATCCTCAAGTTTTCTCCGCAAGTCCTCCGTGTCCTCTTGCCAGCGACTATCCATTGCGCGCACCGTCTGTGCTGCGGTGGCCATTTCATCCACGTGGTCCTCGAGGACCTCCACGCGGTGCCCCAGAGCCTGCAAGTCCTGGCGGAATTCCACAAAAAGATCTTTCACTTCGCGCTTCACCCCCAGGACCTCTGCTTTGATTTCATGACACCAGCGCCGAAGGTCCCCTTTAGTGCAGGCCTCGTCAGCATTCTCAAGCTCGTCCTCGGTTTCGGTGTCGTCCTTTTCGGCCCGCTCCTTTTGAGAACGGAGGGGGGCATAGCTAGAACGAAACTTGTCGAGCTTTTTCTTAGTCGACATCTCAAACCCCGACCCTTCAACCGCAATTTGCGTTCGTTCCCGGGGGTGGGGAGGCTCAGTGCGAGAAATTATTGCACGATTTTTAATATCTCGAAGGGAGCTACTGCATCAAGCCGCCATCCCGGTCGGTGACGTCACTTCCTCCGTGTGTTCTTTATTTTAAAATATTTATATGCCATCCTTCTAATAAATACAGAAAAGCTCACTTAGGGGTATGTTTACTAAACAGCGCTAACATCACAGCTGCGCCATTATCGCATGATATGTGATGTTATCATGCAATAATAGAGCATTACTGTGCAAGAACATCTGCTGCAGAGCAAGGTGCATCGAGGGTGAAGGAAGGCTCCCCAGGGGCAGAGAGCGGGCATGGAGTGGCACTGATGAGGACCTGCAGCACAACCTTTCTTAACCAAGCCAGCTGCTGCGGATCTGGTGCTGGGTGCCCCACCTCACCCTCAGGGTGAGCACAGGACTTGCACAATGTCACGGTCTGTAGCTACTCTGTGTCAGTAACACAAATGGTCAGTTTCCCCTACCAGGCCTAGGTGCTGTGGGGGTGCATACCCCATTATGTGATCAGCTGTAGACTGCTGATCTGCATGTGCAGTGCATCATGGATACGGGTGGGTTTGCCCTATCCTGGTAACCACAGCAGACAGTTTGTGTGGTGACCTGCAGTCTTTCTGTAGCCAGCCAGTGGTGTGGTAGTAGCTATATAGATGTAGCCTACTGGTTACTTCAATAACTGTGGAGGCAGAGGTCATGGGTTCAATCCCACAATGGTGTAATCTAAAAAGGCTTTCTGAGGCATTTTCTTTTAATTTAAATCAGTGCTGCCAGCAGAAACACCCTCACAGTGCTGTAGCCTAGGGCACCCTGTAAGGCGCTCTATAAGGCGCCTTGTAAAGCACCCTATAAGGCGCCTTATACAGCACCCTTTAGGGCACATTATAGGGTGCCTTGGCAGACAGGGCACTTTATAATGTGACCTATGGGGCGCCTTATAAGGTGCCTTATGAGGCACCTTAGGTTACAGCACTGTGAGAGTGTTTTTGCTGGCAGCACTGATTTAAATTAAAAGAAAATGCCTCAGCCTTTTTAGATTACACCACTGCAAGATTGAACCCATGACCACTGCCTCCACAGTCATTGCAGTAACCAGTGGGCTACATCATTATAGCGTCTAGTGCTGCGCTGGCATGTACTTAGGGTTAACGCGCGTTAACGTGCCACGACACCCACTATCACGCGATACATATTCTTTCTACCTTAGGACTGGAACGCCCACTCCTTATATGGCATTCTTCACATTATCGCTGCAACTAGCGCCGGTAACATTAGGACGGTTTAGTAATCATACCCCTTAGTTACATAGTAACATTAACTATATTGAGAGAAACTAAAAAAGATTCTTGCAGAAAATCTTTCCTACTAAAATCTCGTTTTAGCACACAAAACCTTTGCTGACCCTGGTTGACTCTCAGACCCTTAATCACAATATATTTATTAGCAAGTTTGGGTCCCTCATATGAAACGTTAGTCATATCAATGCACCAGCAACCTATGATTGCATTATGTATTTTAAGGTGCCCTTTCACTTTCCACAAATAATGCCCAATTTTGTATAGATCATCTAGGTCACAAAAAGGACATCCGAGTTGAGCATTCACGATTTGTAGCATATTTTACAAAAGGTTTGCTAAACACAGAGCCTTTGTGAAACTATATGTAAGGCTGCAGGAACATACATGTATATGGCAGCATGTACAAAAGTAACAGTCATTCTCGATGGAAGTTTCCAAGATGGCGGACTGAGGGAAGCACTCTGCGGCAGTTTTTCTTTTCAATGGGGAAAAGGAAAGCAGAAGGGGTGAAGAAGCCCTCGTCTACCCCGGCATCCTCGACCCCTTTACCTGTGCAGACGGCTGGACCGCTCGATTCCTTCTTGGTGCCGCGGCGGTAGTCAGAGAGTCCGGCGATTGGCGGCCCTAGGGACACCTCAGCTGTTTCGAGTTCGGCGGGTGGTTCCGGGCCTGAAATCTCCTCACTGGAGCAGTGGTACCCTCCAAAGGAACCTTTGTTGGCTGAGAGGCTGAAGCCGACGGCGATTCCTCCCCGAGAGATTGTCAGGGGAGAGGAAAGCGGAGGGACATCTGCTTTGGGGCTCGGCTGTACTACCGTGCCTGTTTCTCCTGTTGCCACTGTTCCATCTGAGGTTCCGTTTGGGCTTTCTATAGAGTCGGAGGTTGTTGGCCGGAATATGGAGGCTGGAGCTGAAGGTTCTCAGGCCTTGCGGCCCTTTTCCTTTGAGAAGCCAGCTGAATTTACTTTAGAGACTATCTGGTCGGCGATTGTGAAGCTTGCTGAACTTTTGGTTCCTCAGGTTTCTACTATGTCATCCCAGATCCAGTTACATCATGGCCTTCTTCAGCAGCATACAGTTGAGATCTCTACGCTGCAGACTTCGGTCACTGAGCTTAAACAACAAGTAACTCAAGTTGAGACATCAATTTCAGGATATCAGAAAGATGTTATGGCTATTCAGTTTAGAGTTGAGCAGTTGGAGAATTTATCGAGATATTCAAATCTCTGCTTGGTTAACTTTCCCAAGGCCCAGTCTATTGGTGCTAAAGATATGTTTAAAAAATATTTGATTGATGTTATGGGGGTTGCGGGGGAGTCACACCCCCCCTTGGTAAAAGCTTATTATCTGTCTACTAAGAAAAAGGTGGAGGGTGGTGGTACTATACCTGGAGTTGTAGAGGCTGATGCTTTAAATGTATCTGCTTTATTAGAAACTTCTTTAACTGAAACTGTAACTCCTGCCACGTTAATTGTTACCTTTGCGTTGATTTCTGATCGAGACTGGTTTCTTAAGATGTTTTTCCGCAAACGTCGTCCTTCCTCCGGCCCTCTGCAAGAGCTCTCCCAGTCGGGGATTGAGCGGGCCGGAGCGACGCTCCAGAGACCTCCCCCTGACCGGCCACCCAATTGGGACACGAGGCCCCCTTTAAAAACTCGCGCCAGTCGGGCGCGCCCGCGCCTGGCGGGCCCGCGCCTGAGGGCCTCGCCAGAGGGCCCTTTGGCGTGGCCCTTAGGCGGGGACCGTCAAAATACAAGACACAGCCAAATTCCACCTCTCCGAGATCGCAACTGCTGGCCCCCCGGTGGTGGCACATCGAAAAATCACCGAAAACGACAAGTAACCATCCTAATCGGACCTGTATCCTGAACTGCAAGTATCACCACTTACTGTTAGACATCTATTTTCACTGTGCTAAGGTTCACTTTACTGCGCTAGTAAGCTAGCCTCAGTCAATTGTACCAGTGTATCTGTTACCATTCACTGTACCACCTTCTAATACTAATGCTGCCATTATTTATTCCCATACACTGTTACCTTCTACTGTTACCTTAAAGTATTCCTACTTACAGTGCTACCTGTTAATGTTGCCAGTACTTATATCCACTGTAATACCTTTTACTGTTGCCAGTATTTATACCCATCCACTGTAATATCTTCTACTGTTGCCAGTATTTATACCCACCCACTGTGATATCTTCTACTGTTGCCAGTATATATACCCATCCACGGTCTCACTGTGATATCTTCTACTGTAGCCAGTATTTATACCCACCCACTGTGATATCTTCTACTGTTGCCAGTATTTATACCCATTCACTGCGACACCCTCTACTGCTGTCAATAACTTTACCCTCATCCAACTGTGTTACCTCACTACCATTGCCCTGCTGCCTAGTACTACTGCTACCAATCTAGAATGTACAAACCTCTGATAATACTCATCTCACTCCTTATCCTTGGGCTCCCCAACTTCTCAATTGCTTTCAACCAAGACACTAACCCCATTCCAATCCTACACCATGGAAGGAGACGGCCAGAACTCCCACACCACGCCACACCAAAGACCAACCACTCACCCCACTCCCACCTACTTAACATCCCCCTCCAACTCTTCAAAAAGACACAAGCCAAGAAACAACGTCAGCAACGCATACTGAAATGTGCATTGATAAACGCCAGATCAGTACGCTCAAAATGGCCTGCAGCCATGGACCTAATACCTCTACACAATCTCGACATCCTGATGATCACTGAGACATGGCTGTCCGATTGCGACAATGTCCTCTTGAATCAGATGCTACCCCCAGGATTTTCCCTATATACATGCCACAGGTCCACTCAGAAAGGTGGCGGAACACTCATCCTTGCCAAAACAGACCTTCAATTCAAGTTGCGTACCACCTCCAGCTCAACTCACCTTGACATTCTCACCATATCAAATGAACTTTGTGCCATCAACCTCATTTACCGGGCACCCACTCCATCACCAGATGACCTATCTACAATAATTGAACTAGCATGTACCACTTCCACCCCGCACTCTCCAAATTGGTTAATCGGCGACTTTAACCTCCCATCCCTTCAAAGTAGCCACTCCACAGCATTCCTTGAGGCCCTACAGGATCTAGGATACAATCAATGTGTCGACTCTGCCACCCACACTAAGGGGGGCAAGCTGGATCTCATATTCGCACCTCTTTCTGACGCCTCGTCATCCCAGGACCTCGCACTATCCGTAACACCAGTCCCGTGGTCTGACCACCATCTCCTTAACTTCCACATACCCATAAGCACTCCCAGCAACAGTCATATAACTACAAATACTCCCAAGAATCTAGCAACCCGCTTCCGCCCTCTCAACAAGAGCAAAGTCCTAGAGAACCTCCAACCTCTTTTGACCAACACATCCCTCAGCCTGGATGACCTCATATCTAAATGGGATGAAAACCTCAGAGATGCATCCTGTCCATCTCACGCCACGAAGACAACAATACGACGAGAACATGCACCCTGGTTCTCCATGGACCTACGAACATCTCTACACCACCTACGCCAACTTGAGAGACAATGGCGCCGAACCCAATCCGCTGAAGCACACACCGCCTATAACTCATACTTGCTAACTCACCGTGCGAAGATAACGCAAAAAAGGAAACTCTATCACACTGATATATTAAAACGCTCCATCAACAAACCACATGCCTTGTTCAATATAGTAAAGTCCATAACAGGAGAGCCTGTCTCAGCCCACCCTCCAATGCCTCAACCTCAGGACTATGCAGATTATTTACAATCGAAGATGATCAAGACCAACACAAACATAGGCACCAATAACCCCTCCACACCATCTAAAACATCTCAAACAACTCCTCTATGCAACTTCACCGCAGTATCCGCTAAAGAGGTTGAAAACATTGTTGCCTCTGTTAACCCCAGCACTGCACCTAATGACCCCTGTCCAGCCAGCTGGATCAAAGAGCTTCGCCATGACATAAGCAACATCCTGGCTAACATACTGAACCAGTCCTTTATCACTGGATCATTCCCGCAGAGTCTCAAAAGCACCTCTATCAAGCCCCTACTAAAAAACAACAAACTAGACCCTTCGAAAGTAGAATCCTTCAGACCAATATCGAGCATCCCACAGCTTGCTAAGATCATCGAAAAAGCCACTCAACAACAAATCCAGCAACATATCGACACCCAAGCACCGTTGGATCCTGTCCAACACGGATTCAGGGAAGCACACGGAGTAGACACTGTCCTCACAACCCTGTTCAACGATCTGATCACAGGAATCAACAACATACAACAAGGCTTTGTCCTCATCTTCCTGGACATATCTGCCGCCTTCGACTCGGTGAGCCATGACATACTTATACAACGCCTAAAAGAAAAGGGGATCCAAAGCACAGCGCTAAAATGGTGTGAATCCTACTTATCTAATAGGTGGCAACAAGTCAAGGTTGGCCAAGCATCTTCCAAACCATTTCTGCAAACACAGGGAGTTCCCCAAGGATCGTCCTTATCATCCCTGATGTTCAACATTTATATGCAGCCGATATGTGACTTGATTCGATCCTTCAACGTAAAGTGCCTGGCATACGCTGATGACATCCTCCTTTACATGCCGTTCTTGATAGACCAACCAGTGCTCTCCCCAATCATTAACTGCTTCGAAGCAGTAGCCAATTGGCTATTATCACAAAACTTACGGATCAATCACAGTAAAACAGATGTCCTATTTGTCACAAAGAACCTCAAATTCATACCTCCTTCATCACTACGTGTCAACAATGTAGAGTTGAAGTCCAAATCCACAATCCGTTACCTCGGCATCACCCTGGACCAGCACCTGAACATGACAACGCATATCAAAAACATCACAAAGGCAATATACCATAAAATCAGAACTCTACGCCACCTTCGACACCTACTGGACTTCACAGACTATCGGACAACCTTCCAGGCACTAGTCCTTCCACATGTCGATTTTGCAAACATCATCCTGCACGGCCTCCCACAATCAACTTTAAACCCCCTCCGCTTAGCCTTGAATGCAGCCGCAAGAGTCCTCTCCGGATCGTCAAGATCCGACCACATAACACCCATCATGAAAGAATTGCATTGGCTACCTCTACATGCCAGGCTCCAATACAAATCATTGGTCCTCACTTTCAAAGCCCTAAATAACTACCCCCCTACACCAATCAGCAAACTAATTCATGGCACCCCAGAAAACAGAAACAGAAGATCTACTGCACGGAACACATTAGCAGTCCCTAAGTTAATGACTAAGTGCACAAAAGCTACCTCCAACAGAGCCTTCTCATTATTTGCCCCTTCAAACTGGAATGCACTCCCCCACGAAATCCGTGGAATAAAAAGCCTCATCCTATTTAGAAAAGCCATAAAGCTCCACCTGTTCACAAAATGCTACTCAGAAACCTCCAGCGATAGAAGCACAACTAACAACCTGCAAACTTCCCCCACACACCAGTCGCCCCTGCACGTCAACACCACAAATAATAGGTAGTCCCCCAAACCCTACCAACCTTCACAAAACTAATGCAACACCCAGTTACATTAGAGCATTGTACATAGTTTGAGTTAATATGTATTTAGTTTCCCCGTTTTCTCCCCCATGTTCAATTCCCTGTTATTTGTAAACTCAATGTTATTTGTATACATTGCAGTATTCTTGTTCGATGTACACCGCGCTGATTTTAGTAGCGCGGTATAGAAGAAAATGTTAAATAAATAATAATAAAAATAAACGTGATTCTTTGTTTTTTGGTTTAAGCATTAGGGTTTTTCCTGATTTTTCTAAGGCAACCCAGAAGCGTCGACGTGAGTTTCTTCTCTTACGTCCTGGTGTTTTGCTGTTAGGAGGTCAGTTTTTCCTTAAATTTCCATCGAAATGTTTGGTTAAAATAAATTCTATGTATGTTTCACAGCTTCTTGCCTTCATTAATGCCCGTCACCCCTCCGATGTAGTATAGATTCACTGCACAGTATCGATTCTGGCTGTATTCCTACAGTTTATTTCCTGCATTTATTGCTATGTGATGTATTGGATTCTCCTCCCCAAATTGTGGGCTTTAGAAGGTGCTGGTATGTTATATTTCCTGTAATTTGGTTTCTTTTGTTGTTGGATAACATGTTTATCTTTGTTACCTGTATCCTTATTTCCATTCAAGTTATCTTTTGCTTGGATTTATTGTAAAATTCATAAATAAAAATTTTTTAAAAAAAGAACAGTCATTCTCCATGGACAAGCAGGATGAAGTTGTCACATATGGGTCACATCACCACCAATGGAGTCCTCATGGAGGACTATTTCCCATATCCTTCTAGAAGCTTCGGGAAAATTTCATTGTGCATGCACGCCATTTCTCCTCAGTCTTTTCCTCGCTGTAGAGCACATTAGATGCCCATCCTTTTCCGCATTGTCAGACTTGGGGGTATGTTTACTAAACCATCTTAATGTGCACTCTGCGACATTATCGCGCGATAAGTTACCTTATTGTGCAATAATGGTGTTTTATCAGGCACACAGGTACCTTAGCGTGTGATAACGCACGCAGCAGCGCAAACGAGCGCTGAAGGCGGAGACAGGCTCCCGGAGGGCGGAGGAAGGCTCCCCAGGGGCAGAGAGAGAGGGTCAATGGGCGGAGAGTGGGAGGGGAGAGGCTCCCCGCACACTAATGCTGTGAAATCCAAGGCTCAAAACTAACGCCAGTGAAACCCTGGCGTTAGAGATGATTTAAAGGGAAAAGAAACCATTTCCGTCGACAATGTACAGCAAAACCAGAGAAACCTACAAAAACTGAGAAGTGTGATACATGTGCACGGAACAAAAGGGCAAATAAACAGTGAAAATGAACAGAAGAAAATGTAAAAAAAACATAACCAAGCTGGGCAATAGTGATATCAATGGGAAACATCAAAAAACACTCCCAAGAAAGCTCCAAAAAAAAGATATGAATTTTGGAAGGGTCTATGCTCCGTCCCCATACAAGGTGAATGAGCCCACAGTGAAATTGCGCTGCGCAGTGTTTCCAACCACATTGTCCAGGTTTCCTATGGAGTGCACATGTTCTGCAACAGCAGGGCGGGCATGTCGGAACGGGCAACTGGACAGATGCTGGAAAAGGGGACACAGAGGGCTTCAGGCGGCACATGCTGTGGTGCAGCTGGCCCACAGTGCAGATTGGGTGATGCCTAGCTGGCCCATAGGAATGCTGAAACAGTAGAGCAGCCAGACAGCAACTGCTGAGGGCCCAACATGGGCACGAGTGTGCTTCCCACGGTGTCACAGGGAATAGTATCCACCAGGTCCCCCCAATGGCATGGAACATTGGCAGGCGGTGCTGGGGGGGAAGCGTGGACAGCTATGCAGGCACCCCTACCCCAGAACCCGCACCATAGGCAGCCGCCTACCCGCACACTGGAGGACCTGAGACTGCACACCACCAGCAGAAGGGCATGTCAGCATGGTGGCCGAGGGATACTGGTGGTGGAAGGGGCAGTGGCAGCTGCCCAGAGCAGACTGTGGCCTAGCCCTGTGTAGGTGGGTGCCATGCACTGCAACAGACAGGCCCTGTCTAACGAACAGTCATAGTATCACCAGGGAATGCACTGTCTCTGTGGTAACATGGTGGTGCAGTGCACAGAACGAATGTGTTCAGAAGGTCACAGGTTCAAGTCCCAGCTGTGGTTCCTGCCAACTCAGTCCCCATATTTCACACACTACTAAAATGTGCTAATACAGACAGAACCTTTATTGCAGATGACGTAAACATGCCCAAAACACCTACATTTTACCCTACAGAGCACAGACACCATAAACATGCGCATTACCTAGAGCAGGGTCTCCCAAATGCAGTCCTGGAGGGCCGGGCAGCTGAGCATTTCCAGGCCTACTGTCTGTCTGCTATTACTTTATGGATGTGTACAGCTCTTGCCTGCCCTGTAGGGTGTCTGTTCCCCAGCAGGACTGGAGTTGATGGTCCCCTCTCCTGCCACCATTGCAGTGATGTAGAATGTGGAACTGTTGGTGGGAGATTCTGTTTTCCACCCGGAGCCGCAGAGGGTGGGTTGTGGGGTGGTACATAATCTGCATATGGGTCCAAACACCCCCCCCTCTTCACCTACATCATGTAACCATGGCACCAACACAGGATATGCACTATTCTGGGTGCATCATAGCCCATAAGTGCTAGACATGACTGAGAAATACAGAAGGACACAGATGTATCCTAGGTGTGTTTGCAGGAACTACCTATCACACACAGTAGCACTGATGGAGACCTGCAGCATGGCATATTTCAGTTATGAAATGTGCTGTGAACCTGGTGCTGGGCGCCCCACCTCACCCTCAGGGTGAGCACAGTACCCGCAAATTGTGATGGTCTGTAGCTACTCTGTGCCAGTACCACACACGGTCAGTACCCCCTACCAGGCTGAGGTGCTGTGGGGGTGCACACGGTCAGTTCCCCCTACCAGGCCGAGGTGCTGTGGGGGTGCATACCCCATCTTGTGCTCATCTGTAGACTGCTGATTTGCATGTACAGTGCATCATGGGTACGGGTGCGTTAACCCTATCCTGCTAACCACAGCAGACAGTTTGTGTGGTGACGTGCAATCCTTCTGCAGCCAGCCAGGGGTTTGTTAGCAGCTGTAGCTCACTGGTTACTTCACTGCCTGTAGAGTCAGAGATCATGGGTTCATACCCACAGTGGGGTTATTTGATAGGGCTGTTGGAGGCATTGTCTGTTTTTAATGTACATTAGTGCTGCCAGCAAAAACACCCTCAGTGTACTGTAACCATAGGGCGCCTTATAGGTGCCTTATCAGGTGTCCTCTAAAGCGCCTTATAAGGTGTCCTTTAAAGCGCCTTATAGGGTGCCCTATAGGGGACATTATAGGGTGCCTTGGCGGACAGTGCACTTTATAATGTGCCCTATGGAGTGCCTTATAGGGTGCCTTATGCGGCACCTTAGGTTACGGCACGTGAGGGTGTGTTTGCTGGCAGCACTAATTAAAATACAACTAAAATGCCTCAAACAGCAATAATTACGCGTAAAAGCTAATGCCTCAGTCAGCCTTATGCATTAGGCACACTGGGGGATTGAACTCATGACTCCTGTACCATCAGTCAGTGTATTTACCATTGTACTACACCTCTGCTTCTGTAGTTGCATGTCTGCGTGCCTACTTAAGATTACCGCACGTTAACATGCTTAGCGGCGTCTCACCCGATAATGTGCGCAGCGCACGTTATCACGCGATAATCCTGTTTTGCTACATTCAGACCGAAACGCCCACTCCTTTTATGGCATCCTGCACACTAACACCGGGCGCACGTTAAGACGGTTTAGGAAACATGCCCCTTGGTTTTGTGAGTCACTAAAGAATTTTTGCTCTTGTTTTTTGGGAGATTTTCTCCTGTCTTTCGTTGAGTATTTGTATTTTCCTTTCTTATTTCTAAAGTGTCCTTAGATAGGAAACTTTAAAACAATTTGAAATAACCCGTCTTTTTATCACATTGCCACTTGTCCATTTAGACTGAAGGCTAACTGCATAACTTTTTTCATCACGGAGTCATTGATTTTGCAGTGGCTATTTTTCCAGCCGAAATTCCCAGAAACTCACCAGCAGGTATAAAAAGTGCATCAAGTGCTCTAGGACTATGTCCCTCATGGATACCCAGGACTTGTGCCTAAAGTGCTTGAGACCAGACCATAAGTTGCCTTCTTGGATTTGTGTTTACAGATGACAAGAAGAGGCCTCCAGGGCTGAAAGAGACAGTGCAAATGGATTTTTGATGCTGAGAAGTCTGACCCATGCAGTTCTGCATCAGTGGCTTTGCTCTTGATTTATTTATTTATTTTATTTATTTATTTACATTCTCTTATATACCGCGCTATTCTGCATCAGTGTGGTTTACATTGAACAAACTGAAATTACATTGAACACGGGATCATAACTTGGAGATAACTATTTTACAGGGAACATGGGCTATGGAGGGTTAAGTGGCTTGCCCAAGACCACAAGGAGCACCTGTGGGACTAGAAACCCCAGCCCTTCCGGCCCAAGGTTGCTGCCCTCTAATGGGATTTGAACCTCTGACCTTCCAGCCTGAAGTACCTGATGGCTTCAGAGGCTGCACCAGTCGCTGGTGGAGCATTGGTCTCGAGGGGTCCAGGAGCTCTTTCTGAACTGATTACTTATAATTTGCCTAAACATCAATCAGGAGAAGGCAAAGTTACTCACCTGTTTCAGGTGTCCTCTGTGGACAGCAGGATAAGTCCTTACAGCCATCCCATTCTATTCACCTTTTCAACTGGCTAAGGAGAAACGGTCCTGTGGGAAGATACATGCATGCACAGTGAGGCCTACCAAAAGCTTCTAGAAGGAGGCAAGGAATGCTCCCATGCTACGGCTCTATCAGTGATGTCACCCATACATGAGGACTTATTTGTCTGTTTATGGAGAACACCCACTGCAGGTGAGTAACTTCACTTCTGACAAAAGAAATGCTTTCAAAATAAGGGTGACATTACTTGGGGCTTTGTACATGTAAGTGCTGGTAGAACTTGTATGTGTAAGTGGCAAATTTTACTACCTACATGTAGAAGTATCGCCATGCTCCAGGGGAATCAGTTAAGGAGTCAAGATCCAAAACTCAGTTCCTTATCGTTCCTCCAGTTCAGTCCTCCACATTTGGGTTGTGTACATACTCCTGCAGTTTGGAGACTGGGCATGTCAAAACCGTTATATCACTGGATGTAGTCTACTGGTCTCTCCCATCAGCCCCAGTGTGTCCGGTCTCCATGCTGCAGGAGGACGTAGTGAGCTTAGGTCCGGACTCACTTGAGGAACAGATAAGGAGCTGCTAGGGTAGCTAGATTAGAGGTAGTGTAGGTCGAGTTAGTCCTGTTTCCAAATTTTGGCTGCTGTAGCTTTAAAAAAAAACAAACATTCAGGACGGCATTGCTGCCTTGCACCGGCCCCAGTCTGTCTCCCCTCTTTGTTTCATATGTGGGACAATTTTAGCTGCCAGATCTCTCCTCCTTGCCAGTACGGAGGAGAGCTCTGCAGCAGGCACCCTCAGTCATCACTCCTCTGACAGCCGCGGAGTAACCGGGTAGCGGCGTGAAGGAGAGCAGAGAGGAGGTGATATCGCCGGCGGCTTCCCGCTCACTTTTGTGATGAGCGGGGCCGCGCGAGCTGCAGTACTCTGTGGCAGCGACTGAGGCAGCGTTGCATCTGGAAAGGGGTAAGAAGCCTTTTTCTCTTTAAGGCAGTATTTGAGTGGGAGCAGGCCGGTAAAGCGGAGTGCATAATCAGAGATGTTTACTAAAGGACTTCTCTGTGTTAATTGCTGGCGGCCATTTTGGACTAAGACTGCTGTGTTTACCCCAAAGATATAAGATTGACCTCACACTGCTCCAAACCTGCGCAAGCACTTTCAGACTTCTCAGACTTCCACAAATAACTGGAGTTTGTGTTATCACTTCCATATCAGCTTGTCTTTACTTTGTTTCTACCCCCCTTTTCCTTCCCCCTGTCTAGTCTGTGGTGGGCATATTTCCTGTTTCTACTTGTCCTGTAGCTGACCCACTGCCAGGAGTTTTTCTGCAATTCTCTGCAAGCAGTTTGTGTTCTTTGAAATCTGCCCAGCAACAAAACAATAGTCACATTTAGTTAGGCTCTTGCTACAAGTCTACTTCCAGTCATTCTTTAAGCCACAGGATTGCCTTTAGGATATGGTATGAAATGGGCTTTAACCTTCTTCATCCCAACAATACCCAGTCCCTTGTGAACATATATCCAGTCCCTTGGTGCCTTTATCTCATCCCATGGCTTTCAGTACCATCTTTATGCTGATGACTCTCAGATCTACCTCTCTAAACCTGAAATCTCTCTGGCAATCCAGACCTGGATCTCTGCCTGCCTTTCTGACATTGTTACTTGGATGTCTCACCACCACTTGAAATTGAACATGGCCAAAACTGAGTGTCTTATTTTTCCCCCTAAACCCTCATCTCCCCTTCCTCCTTTCTCAGTCTCTATGGATAACTCTCTATCTTCCCTGTTTCCTCAGCTCGCAACCTTGGGGTCATCTTTGACTCCTCTCTCTCCTTCTCTACACACATCCAACTGATAGCTAAGACCTGATGTTTCTTTCTCTATAACATCAACAAAATCTGCCCATTCCTTTCTGAACACACTAAAGATACTTATCCACTCTTTAATTACTTCCCGTCTTGACTATTGTAACCTACTCCTTGCTGGTTTCCCGCCTAATCATCTCTCTCCCCTTCAATCTGTTCAACTCTCTGCTGAATGGCTGATCTTCCCCCAGCCTCATCATGCTCATATTACTCCTCTTAAGTCACTTCATTGGTTCCCTATCCATTTCCACATCTAGTTCAAACTTCTCCTGCTTACCTATAAGTGCATTCACTTTGCAGCTCCTCACCATCTTTCCTCTCTTATACCTCCCTACACCCCTCCCTGGAAATTCTGCTCTTCTGGCAAATTGCTTCTATCTATGCCCTTCTCTTCTATTGCTAACTCCAGATTTCAATTCTTTCACCTTGCTGCTCCTTATGCCTGAAAACAAACTACCTGTCTAGTCCTTTCCCCTCCCATTCCCTGAGGGCACATGCACCTGTGCCTCAGTAACCACAGTCACAGCTGTGCATGGTGGCATCCTCCATGGACACTGTAGGCAGAGAAGGAACTGCTGCCTTTGGAGATACAGCAGGGGTACCTGTAAAGACATAGACAACATTGTGGGTCATACCTGCAGTCAGCAATGGTGCAACTAATGGGGTAGCAGTGTCATAGCTATGTGGGTCAGCCACAGGGCAACACTGGCTGAGAGGGGCCGCTGCCATGGTGTGCGACATACCCTGTCCCCATGCGCACAGCCAGATGGTCTCCAAGACCTGTGCACAGACATACACCCTGGTAGTTTGTGCACTCAGCCCTGCCACCACCAGCTGGTGGCCATGCTACCAATGCCCCTGACACACAGTCCAGCAGTGGAGCATCCACATGCACTATGAGTGTGCCTGGCACCGGTGGCATGACTAGGACACCATGGCAATCAATGTTGGTAGCTACTGTAAGTGCAAGTGTGTGCAGGCACACAGTGGGAGGGGGTACATGGGGTAAGGGGCAGGGACACACACATCACACATGTACCTTTTTCCTAGTTTGGCTCAGATCTAATCGAGGGGGCCTATCCCCCCTGAGGTGACAGGGTCAATTGTAGTGAGGATGCGCTGTTCCAGGTCAGTCAGCTGCTCCCCCTGTGCACCTGAGGACCCTTGCCATGCCTTCTGGATGGTGTTGGATTGCGCCTGACGCCAACTGAGTTTCACATCCTTGATGTCCTGGTTCTAGTGATATATGGCATTGATATGACAACACATATCAAGCCATAGACATCCACACATGTGGATGCATCCCCCACCAATTGTGGCAGCTGCTGAAGGATCTCCTCCAGCATGAGGGTCACCTCACCCTCAGAGCATGTTGCCTTCCTGGTAGAGACCTTAAATGCCATGACATGGACTGTTTGTGTCAGGGAGACAATGCATGGGAGCCTGGGATGGGCCTATTTGGACATCCATGCTGTGATGTGCCAATGCATATGTATCTGCGCTGATGTCACCATGCCCGCATGCACACATATCTGTGCCCAGACAGCCAGAAAGGTACATCTGCTGCACAGAGTGGAGGGGATGGCATATGGAATGCAGAGGGTCGGTGGTTTGACTCCTGCAGCTGGCTCAATTGGGGGGGTGGACTGTGAATGCATGGTCAGTGGCCAGAGAGGGGGAGCAGGCATGACATTTCAGCACTAGGGGGCATGGTGAGGTCAGGCCACATGCAAACATTATGCATGTGTATGCATGCATGTATCTGTGAATGTGCACCACTGTGGAGACATCTGTGCATGGCATGACCTGAACTGCTTCGCAGCAGGACTGACACAGTGTGTGAATATGATAGTGCCACCTGCAGCTCTCTGTAACACTCCACTATGTGTGTGATGGCTGCTAATTATTGTGCGGCTGGCTGCATGAGGACAACATGCAGGACATCCAGTGCTGGCCCTGCTGCACAGCTGTGCCCATGGTAGACAGGATATGGTTTGCAGGCATACCCATGCCTATGTCCCATAGCAAAGATTCTGGTATATGGACATGAGCACTGCAGTATGTGTGGCAAGATACCATTTTGACCAGGCAGCCAGCAGCTTGAGCCATGATTGGAAAGCCCCACGCAGAGGGGTGATCTTATCCTAGTGCACCTGAAGGTGGCGACTGCACTTGCCTTCCTGGCAACGAGGTCATTCCAGATGGTGCTTTCAGTTGTGGGGGGACTCAGTCAGCCTGCGGTTTCACGGTGCCTCACCCAGTTCCTGGGTGCCTTCCTGAGGTCCATGGTGCAGAACATCTGCTTCCCAACAATGCAGCATGACCAGCACTGGGCCATGCAGGAGTTCTACGCTGTGGCAGGATTCCTGTTGGTCCTAGGTGGGGTGGATGGAACCCACATCACCCTCTGGTTACTGCGTCAGAGTGAGGCTGCATACCACAATTGCAAGGCATACCAATCTGTCAGTGTGCAGGTGGTCTATAATGCAAATGCGGGGATCATCGATGTATGTGCCAGGTATCCAGGTTCCTGCCATGATGCCTATATCCTGAGCCTGTCAGGGATCCATGCGCACTTTGAGGGGTGCCACATCAGTGGTGGATGGCTGCTAGGTGGGCATATACATGAACACCCTGGGTATGGGATGCAGGATGCAATGCATGGTGGTGGGCCCATTGAGCAGGTGGTGTTACCCCCAAACCCCAAGCCCAGTGTGGCAACTCCCTGACTATGGGGGGTGGCTGGGCACATATGGAGGGTAGTCTGCCACCCATCAACATGGTGGGGGTAGGCATAGGGCACCCCCCTGCAGGGCCGGCCCGTCCATTGAGCAAGAATGTTTTTTGCACAGGGCCCCGCGTTTCAGGGGACCCTACGCAAAGAACATTCTGCTTTAAAAATAAATTAAATTTTAAAAAAAAAGCTGGCTGCTGCGGCTGTTGCCGCAGCAGCAGCAGAATCGACTGTCCCGCGGGGCCCCCCTGCCCGGCTGAGCCCCTCCACGACGGCTTTCAGATCCACGAAGGGAGAGTGTCTCCTCATGGCTCTGTTAAGCCTGCAGGGGCTGATGGGAAATTTCCCATCAGCCCCTGCGGGCTTAACAGAGCCACGAGGAAGACAGTGAGACACTCTCCCTTTGCGGATCTGAAAGCCGTCGCAGAGAGGCTCAGCCAGGCAGGGATGGCCCCGCGGGACAGTCGATTCTGCTGCTGCCGACAGCGGCAGCAGCCAGCTTTTTTTTTTTTAATTTTCCCTGGGCCAATGGGGGGAGGGAGGTTAGGACTGGTAATGGGCTGTAGGCTGATGGGGGGGGTTAGGACTGGAAATGGGCTATGGGGGGGCTAGGACTAGAAATGGGCTGATGGGGGGGGTTAGGACTGGATGTGGGCTGATGGGGTTAGGACTGGTAATGGGCTGTGCGCTGATGGGGGGTTAGGAATGGTAATGGGCTATGGGGGGGGCTAAGTCTGGAAATGGGGTGATGGGGGGTTAGGACTAGTAATGGGCTGTAGGGGGCTAAGACTGGAAATGGGCTGATGGGGTTAGGACTGGAAGTGGGCTGATGGGGGGTTAGGACTGGTAATGGGCTATGGGGGGCTTAAACTGAAAATGGGGTGATGGGTGTTAGGACTGGAAGTGGGTTGATGGGGGGCTAGGACTGGTAATGGGTTGGGGGTTGCTAGGACTGGAAATGGGCTGAGTGGAAGGGGAGGCTTGAACTGCAAATAGCTGATGGGGACGGGGACTTGGAATGGAAATGGGCTGAGTGGAAGGGGAGCTTGAACTGCAAATAGCTGATGGGTAGGGGGACTTGGAATGGAAATGGGCTGTGAGGGGAGGGAGCTAGGACAGGAAATGGGCTGATGGAGCAGCTAGGATAGGACTGGAAATGGGTTGTTGGGGGAGCTAAGATTGGAAATGGGCTGTGCGGGGGCTTGGATTGAAATGGACTCATGTAGGGGCTAGAACTGGAAGTAGGCTCATGGGGGGCTTGGATTGGAATTGGGATGAGTGGAGGGGAGGGGAGCTAGGATTTGACATGGGTTGATGGTGGGGCTAGGAAAGGACTAGAAATGGGCTGATGAGGGGCTGGGATTGGAAATGAGCTGATGGAGGGACTCGGATAGGACTGGAAATGGATGGGGAGCTAGGACTGGAAATGGGCTGATGGGGGACTAGGACTGGAAATGGGCTGATGCAGGGACTAGAAGGGAGCGGATGCTGGGTGAGGCTGGAACTAGAAGGGAGCTGATGTTGGGGGAGGATTAGAATGGGATGGGGCTGGGAGAGTGAAATGGAGAGGGGAAAAATATTTTGTGTGAGAGGGATGAAAAATCTACTATTGGCCGGGTATTGGGAGAGTAAGTGGGGATTGAGGATGGAGGGGTAAAATTTGAGTGGATGAAATAGGAATGAGGAAAGAGCAAAAGGAGAAAGATTAGTATATTAAAGCAGATGTAGAGAGAGAGAATGGAAAAAAACTAGAAGAGAGAAGAAAGGACAAATGGACAGCAGACGATGGAGAGTTAGCAGAAGACACAAAGAAACCAGAAGAAAGTGGCTGGAGCAATTGCAACTGAAAAACAAATGCACAAAAGGTAGAAAGATATCTCTTTATTTTGAATTTATTAACTGGAATATGTCAGCTCTGGGAAATGTGAATCATTAACGTCTGCGCTTTGTTTAGTACAAGAGGAAATTAATTTAGAGTTTTATTTCTACAGTGTTGTTGTACATTCCAAGTCTGGCTTTTGGGGTTCCCAGTTTAATTATTGCCTTTCTGTTTCCAAATTGTGATTCCTTGTTTGGTGATGGTCTATGTCAGGGGTCTCAAACTCCAGTCCTGGAGGGCCGCAAACCAGTCAGGTTTTCAGGGTATCCTTAATGAATATGCATGAGATATATTTGCATGCACTGCCCCCATTGTATGCAAATATATCCATGCATATTCATTAGGGCTACCCTGAAAACCTGACTGGTTTGCGGCCCTCCAGGACTGGAGTTTGAGACCCCTGGTCTATGTTCTGCATGTGTAACTGAGCTGAGGTATTCTGTTTATGTAATTCCTATTTGACATTGCCACTTGTTCTCTTTCCCCAGTAGATCATGTATTGTTGTTCTCTAAAATGTATTTGTTTAATATTTGCAGTGTTGCCTTTTGATAGGTAGGGTCTGGTGCTTTGTGAGTCCTGGTAGTGCTGTTATGATATGGCTGGTTTGCTATGGGTTCTAAATGGGCAGTGTTTGTAGTAGTTCCTAATGTGCCTGGCAGTTGGCACTGGATTATAGTAATGTAGAAATCTTTTAGTCTTTCTTTATCCATACATTCATTAAGAGACGTGTTTACTAAAAGTTAGTGTATGGTAACATTATGCAAATATTTATGCAAATAAGGCCACTTATGTAAATAAGGCCCAACACCTAGTCTCTGCACATGGCCCCACACCCCCCTTGGGCCACCCCTGCCTCCCTGGGGACCTCCCACATACATGGGCATGGTACGCCCTGTCCCTATCCATCTGGGGATTGACCCCAGCTGTCCCACATGCACTCTCCACACATGTCATGTCCTGGTCCCCCACAGCAGGCACAATGGCAGGTGACCAGGGTGGCAGCAGCAGGCCTGCATGTGGTGGTATGTTGTGCAGACCCATCTACCACCTCCGAGAGGTGTGCCTGCCATGGGCCAGGCACAGGGCAGGGGCACCAGACACACACACAGTGCCCAGGCTTACCCCCCAGCAGGGACTCCACCACCTTTGGGTGTGGCCATGCACACGTGGTGGGCTGCGGACAAACAGTGGCCCACTGTCATCCCTGGGACACTCCAGATGTTGTCCACAGATTTATGTTTATGTTTATTAAATTTGATATAACCGCCTTTCTACTGAAATCAAGGCGGTGTACAATTTTCAAAAAACAAAAGAAAATCAAGGCCAAGGCCAGAAGAAAAAGGAAAAGAAATTACAATTCTTTGACAGAAAAGAAAGAGGGAAAGGAGGGGTAAGACGAGACAGTAGAACATATACTCCAGGGTAGAGACAATGGGAAGAGCGAGAGAGATCAGACGAAAGGGGAGGAAAGGTCAAACACCAGGGAAAACAGGTGGGTCTTCAGGTTTTGCTTGAAAGTGGTATGGTTGGTTTCTAGACGCAAGGAGGAGGGGAGAGCATTCCAAAGAGCAGGGCCGGCGAAGAAAAAGGCAGAGGAGCGAGTGGATTGTAGGTGGGCAGATGAAGGGGAAGGAAGGGTGAGGCGGTTAAGGTGGAAGGAACGTGGGGTGTACCTGGGAGAGTGCAAGTGAATGAGGTCTGCTAAATACTGAGGGGTGCTGGTGTAGAGAACTTTGTGGACCAGGGTAAGTAGTTTGTATTGGGAGTGGACTGAGATGGGTAACCAGTGGAGGCGGAAAAGTAGTGGAGTTACATGGTCGCGGAGGGTGGCGTGTGTGATAAGACGGGCTGCAGTGCTTTGGATTCTTTGGAGCCGAGATAATTGAGTTTTAGGGAGACCGAGAAAAACAGAGTTTGAGAAATCGACGCGTGACATGACTAGAGACAGAGATAGGGTGGTGAGAGCTGCAGAGGAGAGGAAAGGGCGAATGGCTTGGATTTGTCGAAGAAAAAAAAAGGATGTTTTGGAGATGTGTGAGATGTGATCTTGAAATGAGAGTTCAGGATCGAAATGAACCCCGAGATAACGGAAGGTGGTGACTAAGGGAACGGAAGTACCAGAAAAGGAAGGGGCGAGTGAAGGAGGGGGAGCACCGTAAGAGAACCAGATTGCAACGGTCTTAGTGAGATTGAGGTGGAGGCAGTTTTGGGTTAGCCAGTTGGCCACGGAAGATAGACAAGAATTTAGTACAGAAAGGTCAGGACAGGAAGACGAGGTATGGTGCAGTAAGACAATGTCGTCTTCATAGTTGAACGCAGAGATGCCAGATTGCTGAATTAAGAGGGCAAGGGGGGCCAGGAAAAGATTAAAGAGGAGAGGGGCCAGCACCGAACCCTGAGGGACCCCACAAGGAAGGGGAAATGGGTCTGAGGGAGGGACAGAGGGAGAGGAGGAAAGAACTGTGCAGGAACGGGAAGAGAGAAAGGAGTGGAACCAGCGATGGACAACACTACAGAGCCCTGCATCCCGTAGGCGGTGGAGAAGAAGAGAGTGGTCAACCAAATCAAATGCTGCCGAGAGGTCAAGTGCAACCGCCACCGAGATGTCACCACGATCACGTGCTACGTGCAGTGCGTTAGTGAAAGCCAGCAGTACTGTCTCCACACTATGGCCCTGGCGGAATCCGGACTGACGAGGGTGGAGGTAGTTAGTGGAGTTGAGGTGGTGTGAGAGCTGAGCAAAGACAATTTTTTCTAGAAGTTTGGAGAGAAAGGGGAGATTAGAAACAGGGCGATAGTGGGCGGGAGTCAGAGGATCAAGCGTAGGGTTTTTAAGAATAGGACGAATCAGTGCATGTTTCCAGGGGCGGGGAAAAGTACCGGAGGAGAGACTTGAATTGAACATAGAGAGGATTGGGGGAAGGAGTACCAGATGAGGGGTAAGTAGCCAAGAGGAAAGGATGGGGTCCAGGGCACAAGAGGTTTTCTTGGAAGAAGAAATGAGCTGAAGAAGCTCAGGGGCAGTGATTGGGGAAAAAGAAGCCCAAGTATGGGAATGTTGAGAGACCGGGGGGGGGATGCTATGGGGGGAGGGGAGTGAATGGGTGCCGGACAGGAGGGTAAGGATGCTCGTAGGGAGGCAATCTTACCGCTGAAGAATGATGCAAGAAGGGGAGGAGCAGGGGAGGGGAGGTCAGGAGGAGCAGAGGGAGAAGAATGAAGAGAGGTAAGAGTCCGAAGAGTAGAGTAAAGATGTCGGGTTTGGTTAGGAGCATTAGAAATGGCATTGGAAAAATAGAAGCATTTAGCCGAGTGAACTTGAGCATGGTAGTGAGAGTGAGCTGATTTAAAAAGAGCAAGTTTGGCAGGAGAGGGGTCCTTTCGCCATAGCCGCTCAGCCCTGCGGAGGTGAGAGCGCAACAGCTGAAGGCCCTTGTGATACCATGGATGGGTGGGCTTACGTGGTGGGGGCCGAGGAAGAAGAGGGGCAACTTGGTCAAGAGTGGTGGAGAGGGAGGATGACCATAGAGTGGCCTGGGAAGTTGGCGAGAGAGAGGAGAAATGGGGGGGGAGGACCTCGGATGCTGGGGGAAAGCGCTGAAGTGTGAGGGGAGTTATAGAGCGAGAAAGCCACAGAGGAGGGGGTGAGGAGGGAGAGGGGGGAGAAAAGTGGGAAGGTCCGGAGTGCGAGCAAAAGACAGAGATGCAGGCATGGTCCGTCCATGGAAAGTATGTGGCACGGAGATCTTGGAATGAAAGTGAGGAGGAGGAGGGAGTCAGGAGGAGATCAAGAGTATGGCCAGCTTGATGGGTGGGAAAGGTAACGTGTTGCAGCAAGGACAGATCATGAAGGAGGGATGTAAAAGACAATTCTCTAGAGGAAACAGGAAGGTCCATGTGAAGGTTGAAGTCACCTGCAATAAGGAGATGGGGGAAAGCCAGGGAAAGATCAGTGATAGTCCGAAGAAGCGCATCCCAGAGATCAGAGCGAAGAGCAGGTGGTGAGTAGATGAGAAGGATATGTGTAGGAGGGGAAGTGTGGAGGAGGAGCAGCAAGGATTCGGGATAGTGCAGAGAGGGGGAGAAAAGCTGGGTAAACGTGAGGGAGGGACAGAGTATAGCCGCCACACCACCACCTGAGCGGCCAAGGCGGGGGGGTAGAGATGGCGGAGAAACCGGGAGGGAGACAGCGTGCTAGTAGAGCCTCCTCCCCCTCCCTGAGCCATGTTTCAGTGAGGAGGGTGAGACTGAAAGAGGACTGGAGGATGAGATCCTGAATAAGCAGGGTTTTATTACGCAGGGACCGACAGTTAACAAGGCCAAGGTGGAAAGGGCATAAAGCAGAAGAGAAGGATTTGGAAGGCAGGGGAAGAGTAGGGAGGGAGGACAAACAGGGTTGCAAATTGAAAGGACAACAGGAACGAGTGCAGAGCGGTCTAGGTGGGCGTCTACCCCATAACACTGCAGGTCAGTTGTCCACAGCCCACTACATGTCCAGCACACATCACCCCCTCACTGGCACACCAGCTAATTAACGGTTTGCTTTTCTGTCTCCCCCTGCAGGTGACCGAGGCTACCCCCTTTGTGACTGGCTGATGACCCCCATACTTCACCCCAACAGCCAGGCACAACATCAGCATAACCGTGTGCATCGGACCATGAGGGGTATCATAGAGAGGACCTTCGGCCAGCTCAAGTGTCGGTTCCACTGCCTGGACCAGTCTGGGGAGGAGCTGCTGTACAGGCCTCCCAAGGAGCATGAGATCTCCATGGCATGCTACATGCTACATAACCTTGCCCTGCAGTGCAGGCAGCCATTGTCTGATGAGTCAGAGCCTGCCATGGATGATGGGTATGAACTCGAAGCTGATGCAGATGTGAAAGTGGGCGCACCGTCCAGACGGGGTGGGTTGGCACATACTGACCTTGTCCAGGCACACTTTGCCTGACAGCCTGGTACATCTGTATCCCACTCATAACAACCAAGACACATGCCAGTGAATGGGGAGGGGATGGGGTACATGCCGCAGCCAGCACCGCCCTGTGCATGTCCGCACCATCCAGACATGGCCTGTGTATCCAGGCCATGCTCCCGTGCATCATAAACATTGCCTGCCTGTGACATTGTTCACAGCAGTTCTCCACTGTGGCCCACTGGTATATGGGCTACCTCTGGGTCCATGGGTGGTGGGTTTGGAACCTGCCCCACCAGTATTTTTGCTGACATGTGCCAGGTGTGTGGTGACTGCCAGACACATCACATGACCTCCCTGATCCAACATATGGTGTGACATGTTCTGGGGCAATCACCAGTCATGGCCTGCATGGGTGCCCCTATGTCTAGACATGGGCATCCATGGCATTGCACCCATGGCTGATGTACCTGGGGCACACACATCACAAGGTCCACCTGTCCCTTAGCCGTTCGGCACCCACACCTTGCCCGCTGGAGGTGGTGCACACCTGTGGGCTACCATGAGCAGTGTGGTACAGGCACATGGTTTGGCACATATACATGGTGCCCTTGGCACAGCCCCATCCATCCATCCTGGCCTGTGCCACCCCCATGGGCCACTGACTGAGCTGCTGCCACATGTTTATGGTACCCCCACCCGTGGTCCTCCCAGTCTCCCTGGGTGTTTGCACCGTCACCTGCAACTATGGTGGCCAGTCTACCTGTCTTTATGCCTCAGACATACATTCTATTAGTATTTGATTTCACTGAACTCATTCTCAATTCAGGAACCAGAAAATATTATCAATTAATCTAAATTGTATATTAATTTTTTGTCGGATCAGACATACATTGGCAACCATTTACATGTAATGTATATCACAGCATGCCCCCTATAGTGCAACACATACATCCAGGTCCAATGGTGGCCAGTGTCATTTTGGCCATTGGACACTTAGGCACATATGTTTAACTTCATAGCACTTTATTTTCCTAGTCAACATGCATGGGACAGGCAGAAAATATGGGTGACTAGTGCCCACACACACTGGCCAACAGGTGTGCCCCCAGCACCCAGCCTCACCCTTCCCACACCTACATGGCCATGAACATCAGCGGCCAGTCCACCCTGGTGGCTGTCACTGCACCAGCTCCAACCGGTGCCGACCATGCTTCTTAGTGCTACTGCTGCCCCTGGGCACCTCCCAGGTGGCGTGTCCCCCACAGTGAGCCGCAGGGCTGCCTGCTGTACGACTGGGGGGTGGTGTGTGGGGCTGCAGATGGTCCTCCAGCAGCAGGCATAGGCCCCTGAGCTCATCCCTCAGGCCCTGCACCTCTCCCCTGAGACCCTCCATATGGTATGAGAGGTGTGAGAAGGGCCTGCGCAGCCATGCAAGGCTGCATGACAGCACATGCTCCAAACAGGCCAGAGCTGGCATGTCCTCGGGACCTCCTGGGCCCACCAACATGGCCACGCTGCTCCCACGTGAACATGGACAATGGCACATCTGCAGCATCGCCACCCTCATCACTGACATCATCCGGCACTGCCTTATGGCAACCCCAGCTTCCATAACCTCGGCTCCCTACTGCTTCCTCGCCATCAGCATCCTCCTACAGCTGCAATGTCACATCCAGCCCTCCCCACATCCCCACTTGAATCACATATCCACTCTCCCCACCCACCCACTGTCACCCACACCCTTGTTCTCCCCCTCCTGCCACGCACATACACCCACATGCTCCCCCTGCATGCACTCCAAGCCCTCCCCCTCACTGCCCCATCCTGCCACTCACACCCCCCCACATGCACACAGACTCCTCACCCTCATGCATGCACTCAGCTGCATCACCCTCCCCACTCCTGCCTTGTCCCTCAGTCTGGGTTGCTACAGCCTCATCCAGCACATTCCATGGAGTCTCCCCAGCTGCCAATCCTTCCATGCCATGCCACATGCACCCTCCATCAGGGGTTGGAGGATGAGGGTCCAGAGGCCACATCCCGGCTCCAGGCCTTCTGCCACCTGGCCACTGCCCTGCTGTGCAATATCTCCTGCTCTGCCTCCTTCAGGGGGTGGAGGGGGAGTATGCTGCCTCCCCTGCCAACCCCTCATCATCCTCCACAGATGGTGTTGGGCTGGACAGAAGGATGTGGCTTTGCTGTGAACTGCTGCTGCTCCCACTGGGGCTGGGGGGTATATATGCACCTTCATCCTCCACGGTGTCAGGGGTGGAGCCATCTGGGGACAGGGTTGAGGAGTCCTCCTTCTGCTGTGCTGCCACTGTGGGAGGCAGAGGTCATGGTTAGTTTCACAACTGTTGTTGCTGGAGGGCCAGCCACACACACAGGGTGTTCCAGCATATCCCATCTCTGCAGGAGGTGGGGCAGTGTGAGCCAGAACTATGTGTTGTGGGACCCTGGGGTGGGGGCATGCTGTTTCTGAGGTGTCCATGTCACAGCAGTGTCCACTCCTACATGTGTTGGCCTGCCTCTGTGTTGGGGGGCCTGTCAGCCTGCTGCTCAGACAGGGTATCTGCCTGGCTATTCACCCTGCCAGATACACTATATCCAGTCACAGGCATGTGCAGCAGATTGTGCAGTACTGCACACAGTAGGCCTCCATGTCATGCAAGATCCAGACACCTTTATGGGGTAGAGACACACCTCATCATTCATCCATGCAGGGCACAGACCTGCCTACTCTATGGGATGATTCTGCTTGCACTCTGCACATGGTCATCATGTGCTGTGTCACCATCTGCTCTCAGTAGCACATTAACCTAGAATGCTATGTCAGGGACGGAGGGGGAGGGGAGCAGCAGCTGATCATTGCATTTGGTGTCCATGCTCCCTCACCTCCAGGGGTTTGTGAGCATTGACAGCTGTAGCCTGATGGTTCTGACCCTGAACCTGAACCACAGTGCTTGGGATCCTGGATTTGCCTCCCATCTAGGGGCATGCACAGAGCCCTTTTATTTTGCCTCCTCAGGGGGCATCTGTGTGATCTGGGGATGTGGCTGACACACTGAGATGGCTCTCTGCTATGCATGTCCCTTCCATCTGTCTCTGTGTCCCCTTGTGCTGTCACTGTAGGCATGCATGCATCCTATTCTTCCTTGTTTTTTGGGCCACTGCTGTCAGGCTGCTCTATCTGTGCTGTGCTGTCACTGTGCAGCCAGCCAGATCCTTATCTCCCCTGCCCTTTCTCTCCACCTTGATGCATGCCTATCTGTGTGCCAACTTGTGTGCTGCTCCAGCCTGCCTACTTCTCTCTGCTTCCAGCTTGTGCTGTACTTACTGGGCGAGGGTGGTCCTGATATTTATTTATTTGATCTTTTATACTGCTTTATCATTTCAGTCAAAGTGGTTTACATTGTAACTTAAACTTGGTAATGTACATTAAACAGGGACATTGATAACTTGGATTTTTCTGAGGCAATGGAGGGTGACGTGACTTCCAAAGGCCACAAGGAGTGCTAGTGGAAATTGAGCCCTGGTTTCTTGGTTCCCAAGCCAGTGCTCTAACAACTAGGCTAGGCCTCCACTCCCAGCTCCTGTGTGCTGGCCACCTCTGCCCCGTAGGGAGGAGAATCTCCTCCTGCTTCATGACCATGCTCACCAGCAGCCTCACCCAAGTTAGACTGCCTGGTAGCCAAATTGAAGTGTGATTTATGTTGGGGGGGGGGGGGGGAGCCTTCTTCCTGGATCCAGGTGCACGTGTGCTATAGGTCATGGGGTTGGGGACATTTTCAGGTTTCCAGGTGCATGGAGCTGCTGGGCAGTGTGTACACGGCCTACACATGCCATGGCACATGGCAGCCCAATAAACCTCCAGTTGGACGTACTTAGCCAGCTACAGCTATACGCCGATTCTAAAACACCCTATACCTGTCTGCGCAGGGTGGTAGAATAGTGCCACTGTGTGCATGCATTATTTGGGGACATGCACAGGGCCCGGACATGCCCTTTCAGAATCAGGCTCCACGTTACTATGTTATTATTTCCCTTCTAAAATGGGGAATAAATTTTGCTATTTTAGACCCATCCAATCCACTCTGTATTCATGCCCTAAATACCCCTCCTAGAAATCTGTCATGATGTGGATTACTGCATATAAATAACAGCGTCCTAAAGTAACTATTTGCACATGTAGCCATCTACATGCTTAAAAACTGCTAGTTGCGTGTGGGGGTGCTTCTAGAATAAGGGCCATTACTACTAGTGCCACAAGACTATCACTAGGGGTCAGCTGTGATCATATTTGTATAGGCAACTGCTGGGGCAAGACTGAGTAGGAATTGGTCCTGTCCCCATAACTATGCCCCAAACTCTTAGGGGAGGGGAAGTAAGGCCAATCTCACCTGAGTATATCTAAATTGCAGGGCTTCAATGGAAGAGGGGTTGGAGGCATTTATACATTTTAGCTCCATAGCAGGGCTGGGGGGGGAAGCATTCAGGGCTGACCCATCCATTGAGCAAGCGTTTCAGGGGGCCCCGCGCAAACAACATTCTGCCCATCAGCCCAGGGAAACTTTAAAAGAAAAATCCGCTTGCTGCTGCTGCCACTGCGGCAGCAGCAGAATCAAGTGTCTCCCACGGGGCCTCCGCCCCCCGCCTGCCCGGCAGAGCCCTCTCTCCTGCCCGAGAGCCCTCCCTCGATCACTCTCCTCAGAGCGGCTTTCAGAGCCACGAAGGGAGAGTTAGTTTCCCTCTCGCGGCTCTGTTAAGCCCGCTGAGGCTAATGGGAACAGGCATTTCTGCTGCTGCCATGGTGGCAGCGGCAGCAGCAAGCTGTTTTTTATTTTAAAGTTTCCTTGGGCTGATGGAGGGGAGGGGGTTAGGACTGGTAATGGGCTATGGGGGGCTAGGACTGGAAATGGGCTGATGGGGGGGTTAGGACTGGTAATGGGCGATGTGGGAGGTTCTAGGACTGGAAATGGGCTGAGGGGGCGTTAGGACTGGTAATGGTCTATGGGGGGCTAGGACTGGAAATGGGCTGATGGGGGGTGAGGACTGGTAATGGGCTATGGGGGGCTTAGGACTGGTAATGGGTTGATGGGGGGCTAGGACTGGAAATGGGATGATGGGAGGGTTAGGACTGGTAATGGGCTATGGGGGGGATAGGACTGGTAATAGGCTATGGGGGGGCTAAAGACTGAAAATGGGGTGATGGGGGGTTAGGACTGGAAGTGGGCTGATGGGGGACTTAGGACTGGTAATGGGCTATGGGGGGCTAGGACAGGAAATGGGCTGAGAGGAAGAGCGGCTTGAACTTCAAATAGCTGATGGGGAGGGGGGCTTGGAATGGAAATGGGCTGTGAGGGGAGGGAGCTAGGACTGGAAATGGGCTGAGTGGGGGGGAGCTAGGACAGGAAATGGGCTGATGGAGGTGCTAGGATAGGACTGGAAATGGGCTGTTGGGGGGTGCTAAGATTGAAAATGGGCTGTGGTGGGGGCTTGGATTGAAATGGACTCATGGAGGGGCTAGAACTGGAAGTAGGCTCATGGGGGGCTTGGATTGGAAATGGGCTGAGTGGAGGGGAGCTAGGATTTGACATGGGCTGATGGTGGGGCTAGGAAAGGAATAGAAATCGGCTGATGGGGGGCTGGGATTGGAAATGAGCTGAAGGAGGGACTCGGGTAGGACTGGAAATGGATGTGGGAGCGGATTGGAAATGGGCTGATGGTGGGGCTAGGATAGGACTGGAAATCGGCTGATGGGGGTCTAGGACTGAAAATGGGCTGATGCGGGGACTAGAAGGGTCCGGATGCTGGGTGGGGCTGGAACTAGAAGGGAGCTGATGTTGGGGGAGAATTAGAATGGGATGGGGCTGGGAGAGTGAAATGGAGAGGGGAAAAATATTTTTTGTGGGAGGGAAGAAAAATCCACAATTGGCCGGGTATTGGGAGAGTAAGTGGGGATTGAGGATGGAGGGGTAAAATTTGAGTGGATGAAATAGGAATGAGGAAAGAGCAAAATGAGAAAGATTAGTATGTTAAAGCAGATGTAGAGAGAGAATGGAAAAAAAACTAGAAGAGAGAAGAAATGACAAATGGACAGCAGATGATGGAGAATTAGCAGAAGACACGAAAAAACAGAAAAAAATGTCTGGAGCAATTGCAACTGAAAAACAAATGCACAAAAGGTAGAAAAATATCTCTTTATTTTGAATTTATTAACTGGAATATGTCAGCTCTGGGAAATGTGCATCATTAACGTCTCCGCTTTATTTAATACAACAGGAAATTAATTTATAGTTTTATTTCTACAGTGGTGTTGTACATTCCAAGTTTGGCTTTTGGGGTTCCCAGTTTAATTATTGTCTTCTTGTTTCTAAATTGTGATTCCTTGTTTGGTGATGGTCTATGTTCTGCATGTGTAACTGAGCTGAGGTATTCTGTTTATGTAATTCCTATTTGACATTGCCACTTGTTCTCTTTCCCCTGTAGGTCATGTATTGTTATTCTCTGAAATGTATTGGTTTAATATTTCAAGTGTTGCCTTTTGATAGGCAGAGTGTGGTGCTTTGAGTCCTGGTAGTGCTGTTACGATATGGTGGGTTTGCTATGGGTTTTAAATGGGCAGTGTTTGTAGTAGTTCCTAATGTGCCCGGCGGTTGGCACTGGATTATAGTAATGTAGAAATCTTTTAATCTTCCTTTATCCATACAGTCATTAAGAGGCATGTTTACTAAAAGTTAGTGTATGGTAACATTATGCAAATATATATGCAAATGAAGTCCCTTATGCAAATAAGGCCCCACACCGAGTCTCCGCACATGGCCCCGCACCCCCCTTGGGCCGCCCCTGGAAGCATTAGTCCCACTAGACCACCAGAGATCACAGGTATCCTTGAGGGAGGGGTCTGGGGGACTCCAATTTAGCCCAATGTGCTATTAATTTTCTGCTGGCTATAGCTGATCTTTGCTGGTGGAAGCTGTGGACTGTTGTGGGCTCTTCATTCTAATATATTTGCAACACATCTTGTGTTTGCACAAGCCAGTATTGTGTGATGTGAAACATGCTATAAAAACACAATATGGTGGTTTGTATACTAACGACAGCATTGTAAATGGTGTAAACTACTTTGCTGCCCTTTCTGATATACTTTTCTTTTAGCATTGCTAGACCCCCTATACCATACTAAACCTTGGTATTAAAATCCATTATCCCCTACCCTATCTTCCAATCTCACTCTCAACCTCAGTCAATCCGGCGTGTTTGAAGCTGTGCCATTTTTGCATATACAATGTATTACAGCAAGTCTAGACTGACAGTTCTATTCTGTGCAGTAAGCAGAGTCTCTCTTTTTCTTATTCCTGCTTGCTGTCTCTCATGATTTGCTTTGCTTGTCTTTGTCTTTCATTGCTGTTTCCTGACTTTCTCACTGACTCATTCTCATTGTCTTTCTGCCACTTTCTCTATTTCTGTCTGTCTCTAGCTTATCTGTCTGTCTCTCCTGGGACTGAACTGCATCTTTGCTGGTATTATTCTTTTTTTTAGGGGGGGGGGGAGTGTAAGTAATGTATTGTTATTATTCTGTGTCAGTGATTTAAGTGTTCTGATTGCAGCAGTGATAACTTCAATGGCTTTAGCCAGCAGCGTGCCCCCACCTCCCTGGAGCCTGCAGTTAGTCTCTTTTACAGATGGAAGCCTGACAATTTCTGTTTATGAAGTCGGGGAACAATCAAAAGTGAGAGAGTAGGTGGAAAAGAGCTGTAATTGTTTAAATCTTTCCCCCTTTATAGAGTAAGTAAACTGTAGGGTTTTTATTCCCTTTTTATCTAAGATATATCACTAGAGATCATCATAATTGTAACTACAGTTTCTTTACACGGAAATTCTTTGTGAAATCCATGAGGTCAATGTTTAGCTGCTCAAGTGCCACACAAGTTATCCATATTTTCATCAATCCTAAATTTATGACTGCTGAAAATCCACGTGATTTTAAACAAATAACTTATCCATTTAAAGTTATACCTGCCATTTGGCAGTTCACACATGCATTTTCCACTTAGCGTTTGATGTTAGCAGCTGAATGAATAACTTACAATGTCACCCCTCAAGGCACCCCCAAACCACACCTTAATTTAAAAGAATAACTTTGGCAGTTTAGAGCCTTTTTTACTAAAGTGTGTTAACATTTTTAGGTATCACACATTAATGGCCAAAAGAATATGTGTTAACTGGAAAGCCTCTGCATTAACGTTTGGGGTATGTCCAGCAATTTACAAAGTAGCATAATAAATGCTGGCAGATAAAGACCAACATGGTCTATCTAGTCTGCCCAGATTACCCTCCCCCCCCCCCCATGTCTTTGTTTATGATTGTGCCTGCTGCTCCATGCAGATTACCTCTCCCCCTCTATGCCTTTGCTAAGTATTAAGAGGGTATTAAGAGGATGGGGATATTCAAGGGCATGTACACAGTTAGTATCATTGAATGTCCCCTGCTAAGTCCCGTATGCGCACCGATGCTATCCGGTTAGCATCAGAGCATGCTGGGGACGTTCTGGGGTGGAGCAGAGGCAGTGACTGCCACTAACCGTATAGCGGCGATATTGCACCATTATCTGATTAGCGATCTATGGCTAAAACTAGACCAGCCTTTGGCTCGCCTGGTTTTATTCACAGAAGCTAACCAGGTAGCGGTGCAATATCACCACTACCCTGTTAGGCTCTACAGCATTGTCCTCTTTGTGCCAAATCTGGATATTTAATGCCGTCATAGCAGTAGTGAATATCTGGGGTTAGGGGTCAGCAGGCAGGGCTGTGCGCCATAGAGGCGCATAGCCTGCCCAGTTGAATATCAGGCCCCTATTATTTATTTATTTGTGATTTCTTCTATACCGCACTATTTACCATCAGCGCGGTTTACATGTAACCAAAGTTGTACAATGTATAACAGTCTAACATTGACATTTACAGAGAACAGGGAACTTAAACAAGGAGAACGGGGTGAACTATATACACTATGTAAAAATTAGAATAATAATTGTCTATATAAAATAATATATTGTCTATATAAAATATTAGCCTAATTTGCAGAAACTGTGCCTTAAGTTAACAGTGTGGATATTTACACCAGCCATTAAGCTGGTATAAATATCCACCTCTAAAGTTTTCAAGGACGCACATAAATTATAGACTTGAATAATCAATGTGCGTACTTCTATGCTCCCACGCTCCATCCAAGCTCCACCCATGCACATGCCCACTAACAAAGTATGTGCCAGGCAGGCAACGCATGAAAATATGCTGGTTGGTATTTTAGAAGAGGTCCTTTATGTGCAGATGTGGCCCCCTATGCACATAAATGACTAAACTACCAAGAAGTACACATTTTAGTGTCTAAAAAGAGGGGCATCCATACTATAAAATTACCCCTAACTGTATTGTAGTTAATGCGAATGAACTTAAAGCCACCTACTGAGGTGGCATTAACTTCACTGCATTATCTGCTATATTAATAGCGGACATGCAATACCATACTGCACATTAAGGGTCTGATTCCAAAAGGAGCTACGTAAAGATACGTGCCCTTTACATGTATAAGTCATTTATTTTCAAGGACTTGCACATGTGAATGGGTAATTACACACATACTCTAGGTAGTGACCATTCTGTGAGCACACACCCAAGACTGACCAGGTGTACTGTCAGTGTGGGCATGCACATGGGTGGAGTTTGGGTGGAGCATAGGTGACACACAATTTTACACATGTAAGTTATAAAATACTATAACTTACATGCATGCCTGAAAAATCTAGATGTGGACATTTACGCCTGCCATAGGACTGGTGTAAGTACTCGCGCCTAGTTTGTGCACAGCTTTACACCATTTGCACCTCTATTTTATAAAGAAAAAGTATGTAGGTATTTCACTTTATAACATAGGCCTCGAATACTCACTTATTCATATACATAAGCTCCACAGACCTTTATGAAATTACCTTCTAAGACTGATAAATAATTGGGATGCTACCGTACCTTCCTTCCACAGTAGATCTCAAAAGACTTTACAGTTAAGTTTGGGAGGAAGCATGGTAGAAACATTCAGATACTTCAGAGTTATAAATATTTCACAAAGACAATTTCCAATGGAAAGCAAATTGCACAACAGGATTCATGATAGGCTGCTCAATGTGGGTAGACTCAGAAAGAGCATTAGAAAATACTTCTTCACAGAAGGGACAGTGGACACATTGAATAGCCTCCCAGATGAAGGAGGAAGGCCAAAGAATATGTGGCATCTAAATGCATGTAAATGGTGAGCTTCTTTAATTAGTAGTAAAGAACAGAAGTTAAATCTTGAGATTGAGGAGGCTCTATTGCGTCAGGATGGGTGAATGGGCTGACTGTGTTACTTAAGAAACATGAATGCTGGAGTGGGTGACTTGGCAGTACATTTTTGGTGACAAGCCTAAACGAAGCCTTTCAGAGGAAAACATGAAAATATCTATATAGTAAGCAGAAACTCCCCATTCCTCTGCAGATGAGATTTGGTAAAACTACCAGATATCTCTGATTTTCTCAGCTTGTCCCCTGAAGCATCTGCTTTTTCTGGCTGTGCCCCTGATCCCACAGGCAGCACTCAATGGTATACTGCAGCATTGGGCCCGGATTGGATGTGCCCAATGAGTGCATAGGCAGCAGGATCGTCCATCTTCTCAATGACTTGAAGAAAGGAAGGGCTGTGGGGCTTACCAGAAGCCACCACCCCACTGTTTTTGCCCCCATCCTTTATCGTTCAGCCCACATGGGACTGATGGAAACAAGTCTGGTTTGCTGTCTACCTCTGATATGATCAGTGCCAAGCCAAAAAAGAACTACTGTTTTCTACTTCCAATGAGGTCCTCACTGGTGTGAAGAAGCAATTCACATGGCAGTCATTGCCTTCCTCCTGTGCAGCCTGCACTGGACAGAAAAACAGCTGCTGCTTAGCTCTTGTCTCTGCTTCCTCAAGCTTTGGGCAAATGTGGCCAAAGATTTGAGTAATGGTGCAGACCCGTCCCCTTCTTCTTCCTTCCCCAGCCAGGCTGGCAAGAGTGCAGGGCCCATGGTTGGGTATTTCTGTCAATCTGCTCTTTCTTGTCCTGCTTCTCTTCTCCTGCATTGGTCAGATAAGCTGATAGGAGAGGAGCACAGGAGGGAGAGGAGAGATAGACTGAAGCACCTGGCTGCCAGCCCCTGCATTCTTGCCATCCAGGCTGGTGCGAGAAGCAAGAGAAACATCCATGAAGACAGGACATTTTAGTGTGAAAAGATGGATACTGAAGTATCATTAAATAAATAAAATAAAAATGGTAAGCATGTTTGAAATGGGAGAGGGAGGAGCATTGAAAGAATGGGGTCTCATGAGGGGGAGCACACAGAAAATGGGGCCTTGAAGGTTGGGGAATAAAAAAAGAGAGACTCAGGGATTTAGTTGGCAGAGGAGGACAGCTGGAAATTAGGAACTGGAAAAGAGAGGGCAAGGATTAGGGGAATAATTGGAGACTGTGAAAAGAAGACTTTGGAAGGGACAATGGAGTAAGGCAAAGTTGAGATTTTGGGATGGAAGAGACAGTGGAGACTCAAGAATACAAAGACTCAGTAATTGGTGGGAAGGGAACAGGGGGGATCTGAAATTATATCAGGGGTATGAGTAGGGAATGGAAAATTGAATGGGGGTAAGAGAGAGTGAAGAATCAGAGATAGAGAGTACTAAGAACTGAAGGGTATGAATGAGGAGTGAGAGATGGGGATGCGAGACAGGGATAAGAGATGATGGTGCCAGGGAGGGAGGAAATATGGGAAGAGATGGTAAGAGCTGAGAAACAAGAGGGATAATGTATTGGGAAGTGTTGATGAGAGGAAGGAATAGAAGAACTGAAAAGGTGATGAGATGTAAGAGTTGGAAACATGGTCCCTGCACTGCATGTTGTTGTCTTTCATGTGGTGCTGTCTCCTGCCCATGTGAATCATGTTGCTGTCTCACATACAACACTGTCATCTGACAAATTCTGCCACCTCTTATCTGCCCAACTCTGCTGTGTCCCTCGCTAGATACTCAACTTCCGGATATGACCTGACTTGTTTAATTCTCACACACGATACCATCTCATTCTTCTACCTAGAACTTCCATCACGCGAGTCTTTTGCTCTCCCACCTACCAGATGCTTCTGACCTCCCATATTCTTTCCCTCCTACCTTATGCTGTACAAAGAAGTCAGATGGCCTAAGAATTCCCACCCCTAGTCCAGGAAGACATGGCAGGAGAATGTTTTAATGGAACTGGGGATGCCCTGGACGAATGTTATTGTTTTTACATTATCACTATTAGCCAATTACAAGCGTCATGCGAAGTTAAATGATTTGCTTAGGATTCCTGAATTTATATCCTGGAACAGCTTCTAAAATGTAAGTCATAGAGCATTAAACACACAACATAACAACAGACAAAACTATCCAGCACCCTAACAACTAGATCTCAGCATTTGTATCCGTATGAAATGCAAGGCCCAGTGTTCTTGCTACTCAGACTATGCTGTGATAAAGGAGATTTTGAAAATTGTATCTTTATAAATAAAGGGTTAAATAAAGGATTATGAAACAGATGTGCATCAGACTCCAGGAAGAATAGGCTCTGGGTGGCTACTGTTTAAGCAAAACTCCCATGCAGTCATGACGATCGGAACAAATTAGCATATAGCTAAAGGCACTATAAAATGTTCCACATTAGTAGTTATACATTTGTAAAATCATGTCATTATGTGACAATTTCAGCATTTTTCCAGACTAAAGGTAGCGCAGATGTTATGAATTTTATTTTTTTTTACACCATTAAAATAAGCTACATCCCCACTGTAGCAAAGATAAGTAAACTGCAGAAAAGGACTGATCTTCCAAGTCTCCTGGATTTTATTGGAGACGCTAGGCCACCTGCATTCCTTCCCTCCACCATGCTCCCTCGCTAGAGTCGTGCTACAGCCTTTCACACCCACTATGGAAGAGTCACTAGGCAGAGCATGGTGCAAGAATCCAAGTACATTTTCTTCATGGATTCCCCTAGTGGTACTTTGTCATACTAACTGCTGACGCATTGAAAAATGAAACAATTTTAGGGAGAGTACCAGAGCTGCTGTTTTTCATGTGCATCATAAGGTATTGAGTCATGAATAACAAACAAAAAAAAATTGCCTTTGCCCTCTTGGGAAGGAGTTTGTCAATCTGGTGCCTAGGTACGGAGCCATGCCTTCAGGTTATATTGCAGCAGCGCTGGGATCATTGCTGCATCATTTCATGTAAATCTCTGGCTTCAGAATGTCCCAGTTCTGAGCTCATATAGCAGCTCTCTCTCTCTCTCTCTCTGTCTTCTGTCCAAAATGCTCCTCATGCTACCACCTGCTCCATAGCAAACAGCACAGGAGATCAGAGACTAGGAGGCAAACACTTCCTTCTCTGGTTATCCTCTCTTTCCTCTCTTTTTAGCTTCTCCAAAATTCCTCTTCTTTCTCTTTCCCATTCTCTTTCTTTCTGTACTCTCCCTTCTTGCCTTTCTCAAAATCCCATATCCTTTCATGCTGCCTTTTTGTCTTTTCTTCCATTTTTGTCTCTGTTTTTCTTTCTTTCCTTCTCTTGGTGCAGTGTCTCTCTTATTATCCCAGAATTTGCTACGTTTGCCGGTACAATCTCCACAGGCTGCACTTTCCTTCCCATCTACCCCACCCCCCTCCCGTCCACTCCATTCTCTTATAAAGATAGAACAAAGCATTTTTCACGTGTTTTGTAGAAATGTAGTGCAGGTTCATAGGTAAGCTATGACAACCAACAGGATGTAAAACATGACAAGCTACATAAATTAACACAGCAGGAGAAAGTGAAGCACGGCAGAGTCCTAGAAACCTGTTCCACAGGAGGAAGCATGGACATTTCTTTTAGATACTATTAAAACTACAAAGTTGCTCAAGAATAAAGCTGAAGAAAGGACGCAGCCCCAGCTCTTGAAAATAAATGTAGCTTGCAGCCCTTTCTGAAATATAACTTCTCAGACAATGTTCTCTACGGCTCATTTTTCAAATGGAGTTATATGTTTACTAGAAGCTGGCACATATATAACTCCACTACCCAGAGATATTTAACAGCTATATGGATAGTGCAAGACTGAAATTATGTCTAGCACTTACACACGTGCTTACAGAATAGCAAGTGCCTATAACGTGCCTTAGAAAATCATCCCCTTATGGCTCAGTATCACCTCATAGATAAACGGAGGGCAATTTTCAATAGGGGCACTTGGTTTAAGAGGGCAAATAGGCGCCTACGTAGTAAGGGTACCAGATTTTTTTCAAACAAATCTGGGACAATTATCAGAAGTGTGAAGATGGGTGGGCAGGGGAGACAGGAAGGGCAGGACTGTACCTAGCCCTGTGCGAGCAGTGCAGCCGCACAGGGCACAAAAGCTTAAGGGGCGCATTTCAGCTGTCTGCTGTTGCCTGCCGCCACCACTTTTTCTTCTCTCAGCGGCGGCAGGCAACGGCAGACAGCTGAAATGCGCACCTTAAGCCTTCTCATGGCATGCCAAGCAGGTCTGGTCCCTCCCTCCTCTGACGCGGCATCAGAGCAGGGAGGAACAGATCTGCTTAGCACGCTGGCGACTTGCACATTGGGCACGCCTCTTCTCTCCCGCCACTGTCCAGAAAGGGCATGATGAAGGGCGGGGAGGGGGCGTGCGCCCGATGTGCAAGTCGCACAGGCCGTGATTCACGCTTGGTACGGTCCTGAGGTGGGACACCTTATTTCCAGGTTTGAGCAACAAGGTGTGGAAGAGGGAAAAGGAGTCATTACCCTGCCCCCCCCCATTCC
Source organism: Ichthyophis bannanicus (assembly GCA_033557465.1). Classification (NCBI taxonomy): domain Eukaryota; kingdom Metazoa; phylum Chordata; class Amphibia; order Gymnophiona; family Ichthyophiidae; genus Ichthyophis; species Ichthyophis bannanicus. The sequence continues at coordinate 45,450,275 of CM066046.1, forward strand.
ATCCCATGACAGCCACAATATCACTTCTAAGCAGACAAATTGACAGAGAAATAGAAGCAGTGATGCATTTCCACTCCTGCACTGTGCAAAATATAAAAATAATGGATGTAAATTATTAAACCTGACATATTCAAATCATTTCCGGGCATGTGCGGCAAACCTGATATTCAATGCCAGGGGCCACATATGACCCAGCATTGAATATCAAGGGTTAAGGATCGGCAGGTATGGCTATGTGAAAGTCCCTGTATTCTTACCATTGTGCATACTTGTACATGCAGAATCACTTTGTAAGAGACATTTAATGTGCATATACTGGCATATACACATGAACATGCTTTTATTAATTTAGTCCCTATGTGCATAGCACTCTCTTTCTCTATCCCTCTCCCTCCAATACCCACCTCTGGTTCTCTTGTCACCTCCTCTATGCCATTCAAAAGTGAAGGTCCCAGACTTCAGAAAAACTAACTTTGCCGAGATGGGATAATACAGGATGGGAATAGCTGAGAGATGAAAAAAAGCAGGGGTCAAAACTGAAAGGGGATATTTTAAGGGAAACGCCTTTTTGTTAGGAAAGTAAATGTAGTAAATGTAAAAAGAAAAAGAGGCCATTATGGTTAAAAGAAGTAGTTGAAGAAAAGCAAAGACGCAAATGGAAGAAAAAATACCAATACAGTAAAATGGGGGGACAAGACATTTTTCAGATATGTCAGTGAGAGGAGAAAGTGCAAAAGTGGTATTGTCAGATTCATGGGAGAGGTTTGCCTCTTTGCAGATGATACCAAAAACTGCAATAGATGCTCAGGAAGGAGAAGATAACACAAGGAGGGATCTATCTAAGCTTGAAGAATGGCCAAGAATTTGGCAGCTGAGATTTAATGTTGAGAAATGCAAGGTGATGCATTTAGGATGTAAAAATTGAAGGAAACGGTACAGTATAGGGGGTGATGTACTTCTATCCACAAAAGAAGAGCAGGACCTGGGCGTGATTGTTTCTGATGATTCTAAAGTGGCTAAACAGGTAGAAAAGGCAACGGCAAAAGACAGAAGGTTGCTTGGGTGCATAGGGAGCAAGAAGAAGGAGGTGAGAGTGCCTCTGTATAAGTCTTTGGTGAGACCTCAGTTGGAGTATTGGGTGCAGTTCTGGAGATCACGCCTTTGAAAGGATATAAATAGGATGGAATCGGTGCAGAGGGTGGCTACCAAAAAGGTCAGTGGACCATCAAAAGGCATATGGGGACAGACTTAAAGATCTCAATATGTATAGTTTGGAGGAAAGGCAGGAGAGAGGAGATATGATAGAGACATTTACAGTAAATATCTCCATGGCATAAATGCACAGGAGGAGAGCCTCTTTTAATTTAAAGTAAGTTCTGCAATGAGGGGGCATAGAATAAAGGCAAAAGGAGATAGACTCAGGAGAAATAAGCAGAAATATTTCTTTTTTGAAAGAGCGGTAGATGCGTGGAATAATCTCCCAATGGAAGTAGTAGAGATAGACTGAATCTGAATTCAAGAAAGCATGGGACAGACACAGAAGATCTCTAAAGGGAAAAAAGGGACTGTGTAGAACATAGTAGTTGGTATGGAAGGGCAGACTGGATAGGTCGTATGGTCTTTTTCTTGCATCATGTTTCTACGTTTCTCTCTCTTTTTTTTTAAATTGAAACTTTTAAGCTTCCTACAAAGGAATAAATAACAAAGACAAAAAAAAATAGGTCTGAATAAAAGACCTACAGAAAAAGATAATATAAACAAGAAAAACTAATTATTAAAGCCTACATCACAGAGGACTATTAGAGAGAAAAAAAATTAAGCACTGGTGAAATTCCAACGAGGGTCACTCTTTTGGTTCTTTTTTCCTCTCAGATAAAAAGAAGATCTTTTGAAAAGAAAGATATGGGTTTTTTGTAGAAAAAAAATATTAATGTTTTCCCTGATGTTTGCAGAGTTACTTAGTTGAGAAAGAGGACTTTTCTGGGCCTAAAACTGAGGGTTTTGGCCCTGAGGAGGGCTATCTTCTTTCTTAAGGTTCCTGGCAAATATTTATGCTGTATCAGGATTCACATTATATTTTTTATCATCCTGTGCAACTGGAAACTTTCCTTCTAGGGAATAAGGGTTGAAATGCTTTTTAGTTTTCTTCTGAACCGTTTAGATTAAACAGGTCTAAATTTATTTTGATGGTACTGGAAGGTATAATTTTTATTGATTCTTTTTTTCCCTTCAAATTCTCTCTCTGCCTGCCTTATTGCTTTGCATCAAACTTGCCAGTGCTTATACTCTTTCCTGTTTTCTTCATTTGGATCCTTTTGCCATTTTTTGAAGAATGGTTTTGTTTTGTTTTTGCTATCACAGCATCTCTTACTTCACCTTTAAACTATGCTGGCAGTGTTTGGCCTTCCTGCCACCTTTTTTAAAACATGGATCATATCTGTTCTGGGCTTCCAAGATGGTATTTTTCAACTATGTCTAGGTCTGAAGTAAACTGTTTACTTTGCAGTTGCTTCTTTTAGAGTTTTCTTAAAGATTTTCCTCACTTTTTCATAGTCTCCCCTTTGAAAGTTAAATGTTAGTGCAGTAGATTTCCATGCTGTTCTCTCTCCATTTATTAAAACAAATTTTACCATATTTTCAGTATTGCCAAGTGGTCCTAACACCATCTTTTCTCACATGAGATCCTGTGTTCCACTGAGGACTAGGTCCAAAATAGCTCCTCCATCTAAAAACGTTATCTCCTTAACACGTCCTGATATGACATTCACCGAGTCAATACCGTGGTAATTGAAATCATCCATTATTAATGTGTTGCCAGTTTTGTTAGCTTCCCTAATTTCTGTTAGTATTTTATCATCTGTCTGTTCATTCTGGCCAGGAGAGCAGTAGTATACTCTCACTGCTATTTCCTCCCCCTTCACACATAAAATTTCTATCCATAATGATTCTTCAGTTTATTTTGATTCCTGCAAAGCTTTTATCCTGGTTAACTCGATGCCCTCTTTAACATATAGGGGTATGTTTACTAAACTGGGCTAACAGTTAACCTGGGCTATCTGCAACTAGGTCCCACTGAATAATATGGGACCTAGTGGCAGATAGCCCGGGTTAGCCATTAGCCCGGTTTAGTAAACATACCCCATAGTGCCACCTCTCAATTTAATCTACCCTGTCATTGCTGAATAAATTCTACCATGGTATCACAGTGTCCTATTGGTTATCCTCCTTTCTCCAGGTTTGTGAAATGCCTCTTCATTCAGTGCTATATAGTCTAACTCTCCCATCTTATTTTAAAAGACTTTGAACATTTGTATACAAGCATTTCAAATATGCTTTTGTTCGTATTGACAATGGTGGTCATTCTCAATGGTGAATAGTGGGGTTGGAGGTCCAATCCTCACTTTGCCCCTGAATGCGATTCTGTTCCAAGGGCTCTCCGCATGTATAGGGTTGTGCAGGAGGGGGCGTGGTGGAGGCAGATTGGGGGTGGAGCCATGCTCCAGGACAGTCGGGTCGGCCCTCTGTACGTCCCCCCAGCACAGAGATGGACACCCACCTTATTCCTCCCCGAGGGGGGAATAAGTGGTGGGCACAGTGGCATTCGCCTCGTGCAGCCCCCCAAACCCATCAGGCCACTGCGGAGGTGCTCACACTGCCCAACCCTGGCCTTGGGGACCCCCACAGAGGGTCAGACAGCGAACTTCACTGGAACTGCATCTGGCTGGCCATCTCAGTGCCATGGTGATAGGACGCCATTGCACAGGCATGCTAGCTGGAGTGCTATGTGATTTAGACAGGCAGCCCATGGGACATTCCCCTCACCAGAATTGGGTGCCTGCCCAGACATCCAAGTCCTCGATTCTGTCATTGCATGTACGTCCGGGCCACGCGGTAGCAGAATCTGTTCCATTTCCTGAAAGTCTGGTTTTTGCACAGCCAATACAGCCAGACGTGTGGGAACCAGAATCAGCCTCAATCTGTTTATCAGTTGGCGGGGTAATTTGGAATCTTTCAACTCTATCTGCTGTTTACTTAGGGGCACCTAGACTACTTTAACCTTTATTGCAATCTCTCTTTTGGGAAGCCCTAACCTCCCTGGTTTGATAGTATTACAGTACCTTCAAAAAGATATAAACATGATGGAGTCAGAGCAGAGGATAGCTACTAAAATGGTCAGTGGTCTTTCTCATAAAGTATATGGGGACAGACCTAAAGATCTCAATATATATACTTTGGAAGAAAGGTGGGAGAGAGGAGATATAAACACCTCCATGGCATAAATGCATAGCAGGTGAGCCTCTTTCAATGTATTTCTATATTTATTATTTTGCTTTCTAGATCAACCCTAATAAAAAAAAACTTGAGAAGATTTACAACACACTACATTCAAAATACAAATAATTTTATATTTTAAAACACAACAGGCCCAATATTCAGAGGCATTTATATGGTTTACAGGCATATAGCCGTCACAAATGAATATCGGGCCCAACATCAATAAAAATAAACAGATATATCAAATGTCATCCCACCCAGCAACCCTCATCCACATCCAGACTAAATTGAAAGGAAGCTCTGGTGCAATGGAGTATAGGATGAAGCTCAAAGGCAATAGTCTCAGGAGTGATCTAAAGAAATATTTGCAGTTGTGGTCAACATTGACACCCTTGCATTTTACGTATGTTGTGTACAATATCGAGAAATAATTGGAAATATTGCAACTGTATGTCATCATAATATTTTAATAGTATGTTCAAAGGTATACAACAAAAAAAAAATCTGTGCAGCTTAGATGTAGTGGGAAAAAAAAAACAAAATATGACCTGGACAGGAATAATGGCACCCTTCACTAATATTTGATTGCACAACCCTTGGGAGTGATGACAGGATCCAAACGTTTCTTGTAGCCATCTATAAGTTTCATACATCTGTCTGCTGGTAATTTCTTCCACTCTTCAACTGTGATTTGTTCCAGCTCATGAATATTTCCAGGGTTCCTTTTACCAATGGCAGATTTCAGCTCTTTCCAAAGGTTCTCAATTAGATTGAGATCAGGACTCATTGCTGGCCAGTTTAAAACAGTCCATTTGTTCCTTTTTAACAATTCTTTTATACTTTTGGATGTATGTTTTGGGTTATTGTCCTGCTGGAGGACCCCTGACATTTCGCTCCAAAATACCTTTGTAATCCTCCGTCTTCATGATTCCTTTAATACGTTCCAGGATTCCAATTCCTGAGGCAGCAAAACAGCCCCACAACATTATGGAACCTCCACTATATTAACTGTAGGAAGAGTGTTCTTTTTTCCATATATGCTTCATTTCGGCGCCTGTAAATGTATTGCTGGTCTGCATTGCCAAAGAGCTCAAGTTTGGTTTTGTCCACAGAACATTTTTCCAGAAGGATTGTGGTTTCTCAAGGTGGGTTTGGGCAAAGATCAAGCATGCCATTTTATGTCTGTCTTTGAGCAGTGGGGTCCTCCTTGGCCCTTGTCCATGAAGTCCTTCATTGTTTGTGTGTGGCATATGGTATGGGGTTGGAACCACCACTCCAGATTGCTCCAGGTCAGCCTTCAGCTCTTTGGATGTTGTACCTTGTGTTTTTCCAACAGTTTGCACTAAACTTCAAAGACTTCTTGGATTAATTTTCCTCTTCCCACCATGTCCTGGTAGGTTCTTGACAGTTCCATGAGCAGAAAACTTATTAATAACATTGTGAACTGTAGACACAGCAATCACAAGGTCTTTGGAGATGGCCTTGTAGCCCTTTGAAGTTTGATGTTTGGTGATAATGGCTTTTCTGACAGTTTCAGACAGCTCTCTTGTCTTCACAATTGTGAAAATGGAACAGCGAGTGAATGTTGCCATTTTAAAAATTAGTGTCATCTTTCATTGGTTGATTCAAGTCATGTGAGTACTGACGATCACAGTTGCATCTAATTTTACTGCAGTGGGAATATGGTTCCTCTTTCAAATTGATTTGCATTGTTTATAAGGGTGCCAATAATCACATCCTGGCAATGTCCTAGTTTTTATACTATTTTCTACAATTTCCTTTTTTAATTGGTCTTGTCTTATTTGATTCTTTTATGTGTCAAATATGTGTGCATATATAGTCCAAAGCCATTTCACTGAGCACTTTTTTTAGGAGATACTGGACATTAAAGGGTTGAACTGCAAGGGTGCCAATAATGTTGACCACAAAAGAGTGGTTGATGCATGTAATAGCTTCCCAATGGAGATGATGGAAACAAGGATTGTGTATGAATTCAAAAATTCATGTGACAAGTACAGAGGATCTCTAAGGGAGAGGAGGAGACTATGGAGCTTAGCTTTTGGTATGCATGGGCACACTCAAACACAAAGCCCTAAAACCACACTCAACTACCCACACACATACACCCACCACATACACCCACCACATACACCCCAAAATACTCCCAAGAGATGAAAAAAGGAAATAAATTCCTCCACACACACACACATATAAAAGGTAGAAAACTCTGACTACCTATAAAAAGGTAGAAAAAACTCTGATCAACACTAGATCAACACTACGATACAGAAACTTATTAATGTATATAAAATGTAAATAGTTTTGACAATTAATGCACAGTTATTTGTATAAAGTTACAATGTTATAAATCTCTATTAACAACTATTATCTGTATAAAGTTAAAAAAATCTCTGTTTCATGTAATGTATACATTAGTATACAAATTTGTTTACTTGTTCCATGTAAACCGCCCCTGATCTCTGGAAGGGGCGGTATAGAAGAAATAGCTAAATAAATAAATAAAATAAATAAATAAATAGGTCGGATGATCTTGATCTGCCATCATTTTTCTATATTGTTCTGCTTAGTACAGGAATATTAGATATAGTCAGGCTTGCAGACAACCATGGTCTCCATAAATGAGGTGACACATCCAGATACAGAGAAGTGACTGATGCCTGTAATGTCTTCTTTTGCCCTCTGGAAAGAACCAGCAGCCAAATACATTTAACACTAATCGGAGAAAATAGTTTTTTCACTCAACATAGAATTAAGCTCTGGAATTCATTGCCAGAGGATGTGGCTAAAACTGTTAGTGTAGCTGGATTTAAAAAAGGCTTTGACAAGTTCTTGGAGGAAAAGTTCATACAGCATTATTAAAGTAGACTTGGGGAGAGTCACTGCCTAATCCTGGATTGGCCACTATTAAAAACAGGATACTGTACTTGCTGAACTTTTGGTTTTTACCCAGTGTAGCAATTTGTATGTTCTTATGCCATTCTCTAGTGCAGCGATGGCGAACCTATGGCACGCGTGCCAGCTGTGGCACGCGAAGGCCTTGCAGCTGGCACGCGGGAAGGTCCGCAATCGAAAAAAAAAAAAACAACCCTGTCTGCTGCCGCTGTCGGGGCCGCCGTGGCAGAATCGAGCGTGCCGCGGGGCCCCCCTGTACCCGGCAGATCCTGCCCTCCCCGTAGCAGCTCTCTCTTTGGAGCTACAGTCAGACGCGCCGGCTTGCAGAGCGCGAAGGGAAGAGTTTCCCTTTCGCGACTCTGTTAAGCCCGCGGGGGCTGATGGGAACTTCCCATCAGCCCCCGCGGGCTTAACAGAGCAGCGAGGGAACTCTTCCCTCGTGCTCTGCAAGCCGGCGCGTCTGACTGCAGCTCCAAAGAGAGAGCTGCTACGGGGAGGGCAGGCTCTGCCGGGTGGGTACAGGGGGGCCCCGCGGCATGCTCGATTCTGCCGCGGCGGCCCCGACAGCGGCAGCAGACAGGTTTTCTTTTTTTTTTAATTTTCCCTGGGCTGGGCTGGGCTGGGCTGGGGGGGGTGGGGGTTAGGAGTGGTGATGGGCTGGGCTGGGCTGGGCTGGGGGGGGGGTTAGGAGTGGTGATGGGCTGGGCTGGGCTGGGCTGGGGGGGGGTTAGGAGTGGTGATGGGCTGGAGGGGGGGTTAGGAGTGGTGATGGGCTTGGCTGGGCTGGGGGGGGTTAGGAGTGGTGATGGCTGGGCTGGGCTGGGGGGGTTAGGAGTGGTGATGGGATGGGCTGGGCTGGGGGGGGGTTAGGATTAGTGATGGGCTGGGCTGGGCTGGGCTGGGGGGTGTTAGGAGTAGTGATGGGCTGGGGTGGGGGGGGTTAGGAGTGGTGAAGGGCACTGGGCTGGGGGGGTTAGGAGTGTTGATGGACACTGGGCTGGATTGGGGGGTTTAGGATTGGTGATGGGCACAGGGCTGTCTGGGGGGGTTAGGAGAGGTGATGGGTGCTGGGCTGGGGGGGTAGGAGTGGTGATGGGCGCTGGGGGGGTTAGGAGTGGTGATAGGCGCTGGGGGGGCTTAAACTAAAAATTGAGTGATGGGGGATTAGGACTGGGAGTGGGCTGATGGGGAGGTTAGGACTGGAAATGGGCTGGTGGGCTTAGGACTGGGAGTGGGCTATGGGGGGCTAGGACTGGAAATGGGCTGAGTGGAAGGGGGCTTGAACTGCAAATAGCTGTTGGGGATGGGGCTTGGAATGGAAATGGGCTGAGGGGAAGTGGGGGGCTTGAACTGCAAATAGCTGATGGGGACGGGGCTTGGAATGGAAATGGGCTGAGGGGAAGTGGGGGGCTTGAAGAAGGGAATGGATGCTGGGTGAGACTGGAACTAGAAGGGAGCTGATGTTGGGGGAGGATTAGAATGGGATGGGGCTGGGAGAGTAAAATGGAGAGGGGAAAAATATTTTGTGTAGGAGGGATGAAAAATCTACAATTGGCCAGGTATTGGGAGAGTAATTGGGGATTGAGGATGGAGGGGTAAAATTTGTGTGGATGAAATAGGAATGAGGAAAGAGCAAAAGGAGAAAGATTAGTATGTTAAAGCAGATGTAGAGAGAGAGAGAATGGAAAAAAAACTAGAAGAGAGAAGAAAGGACAAATGGACAGCAGACGATGGAGAGTTAGCAGAAAACATGAAGAAACCAGAAGAAAATGGCTGGACCAATTGCAACTGAAAAAAAATGCACAAAAGGTAGAAAGATATCTCTTTATTTTGAATTTATTAACTGGAATATGTCAGCTCTGGGAAATGTGCATCATTAACATCTGCGCTTTGTTTGGTACAAGAGGAAATTCCTATTTGACGTTGCCACTTGTTCTCTTTCCCCAGTATTCACTGAAATGTATTGGTTTAATATTTGCAGTGTTGCCTTTTGATAGGTAGGGTATGGTGCTTTGTGAGTCCTGGTAATGCTGTCAGGATACGGCGGGTTTGCTATGGGTTCTAAATGGGCAGCGTTTGTAGTAGTTCCTAATGTGCCTGGCGGTTGGCACTGGATTATAGTAATGTAGAAATCTTTTAGTCTTTCTTTATCCATACACTCATTAAGAGACATGTTTACTAAAAGTTAGTGTATGGTAACATTATGCAAATATTTATGCAAATAAGACCACTTATGCAAATGACGTGCTGGCACTTTGAGGAAATTCTTTGGTTTTGTGCGGCAGTTTGGGCACTCGGGCTCAAAAAGGTTAGCCATCACTGCTCTAGTGTGTAATATCTCTAAATGGGTTAGTTTTGCACATAAACAGAACCACCCTTTATCACCTCCTATCTCACCTTTTACTTCAATAAACTATACCTCAACACTATAACCGAATTAAATTGAATCAAGGTCAAAAAGGCCTCAGTTATCGCTCATACAATCATTAGTGAACAGAGTCACCATAGGACAGAGCTGAAAGACTTCCACATCATAGGCCTTACCCTCCCTACCTACACCTTTCATTGACAATACGCCATAAAATTTTTATCCTAAAAAAGTACTTTTAGAGGATTCACTCAAACAATCGTTCTTATAAATCAATTCAATAACTAAAGTGTATCAGTTACTTGGAATCTAAATTAAATCAGAGGGATGAACACCTCTTTCATATGGAGAAATACAATTAAGTCTCTTACAAAGACCAGCAAACTTCTGAAAAATTAAAGAGAAAAGAAACGTTATAAACAACCAGTTTCAATCTCTTAATCATGTAGTAATACTCCACTTATCTGAACAATTAGCTCCCAACGTAGTTCCTTCAAAGATATTCAAAACGCCTCATGGTTCGCCGCCGCTGGCAAGCAAAACCGCTGGTCAAGCAACACCACGAGCTTAAACTGGGCAGCGGAAACGTTCCAGATCCGACAAAAGCTTCTGTTTCACCCTGCCGGGCTTCCTCAGGGATCCAACGTTATGCCCAAGTAACGATTACACCATTAAAATAGAGCAACTAAAGCGCTTCAACTACTAAAACAGCGTCTGACATCACTGCCCTTAAATTCAATCACACATCAAGCTGATACGCTGGAAGAATCTTACGTCATCTCCCTTCCAAGCAATACTCAACTTTATTAAAAACACAAACATCACCCACAGACATACAAACACTGTCATCACATTCACTACACTTAAATCGCTATATTAAATATAACTAGCCATAACTCCACTCCTATGCGGAATATACACATATTAGAACACCTAAATCAGAACTCATATACACCCGCTTTAAAAAACCAAAAGAAACCAAAAGAAAAAGCAGAGCTGGAACTCCCATTTAGTCTAACCTATAGGACAAAAAAATCCATCAAAAATTATACCTTGGAAATATATTTAGAAAAACAATGCCCATTCGATCTTATCATTCAGACCAGTAGGGGCTAAAGTGTGTAAAGTGTGAATCCAATACTGTTCTCTTTGGAGAAAGAGCCCAAGGCCGAAGAACTTGAAATTCTTCAATACCCTACAGCCCCGAAGGAGGCTGCTACGCTACCTATCCATCGGATACTTCACGACCTTATGCTTCATATGTGGGAGACACCCCTTACCATCTCTCCTGATACCCGGTGACTCGATACCATGTACTGGGTACCAGAGTGTCCCGGTTTCCAAAATACCCAATTGCCATACCATTCCATGGTGGTGGAATCGGCAATGCATCAAATTAAGAGTGCAAAGACACATTCCTCTAATCCTCCTGGTAGGGAATCGAGAACCCTCAACGCCTCTGGTCGATGTTGTTTCCAGGCCTCTATGTTATCAACAGGATCAGTTCCTACATACTCTATATCAGCATGTTTCTTAGACAGGTAGCTAAGGATTTGGAGTTAATGGCTCCTCTTCTCCCCGATGACAAGAGATCAGATTATCTCATCCTTGTAAAGCATGCTCGGAATGTTTCAAAGTTTGTTAATAGAGAAACTTTTGACTGTTTTGAGTGCATCAGCAGGACTTCATCCATATGCATCGGTGCACGCAGGATTGCTTGGCTTCGAGCATTGGATCTTGAACAATGGGTTCAAGATAAGCTGGGTAATATTCCTTGCACCGGGGAAAACCTTTTTGGCAAGGATTGGCAAGACAAAGCCTCTTAGTTAGAATCTGAGAACACTACCCTCAATAGGCTATCTAGATCTACTGCCAACCCAGCTAGGAAAAAAGCAGCAAATAACTTTTTTTCAATAATAATAAGAAGTACTATCCTTCTTATACCCCTTCTGTTCATTGTCAGCATCATGTTCCTCATAAGGGGTAGAAACCACCAAAGCAGCAAAAAAAGGCTCAGACTCCTAAGTTACAGCCACCTCAGCAGACCCAGTCTCCTCAGGGTCTTTGACTCCTTTGTAGAGAACATAACACCTCTGCCTCTGGAGATTCCAGATCCTGTCCACATCCCTGGCAGACTCTGTCACTTTGCCCACAGGTGGCATCTTATCACATCAGAGCAGTGGACTTTGTCCATAGTACAAGAGGGGTACAAGCTTCATCTACAAAGTCTACCCCACGGACTCCTCCAAGAGAGTTCTGCTCTCAACCACCCCTCACTGCTCTGTTTCTCCAAGAGGTCACCTCCCTTCTCTTGCAGGGTGCAATAAAGGAGGTTCCACCATCCCAACAGGGAATGGGCTTTTATTCCCCATACTTCCTCATTCCAAAGAAAACAGGAGAGTGCAGGCCCATTCTGGACCTCAGAGAACTGAACAAGTAGCTACTATGAGAGAAGTTCAAAATGATCTCCCCTATCTCCAGAGTCAGGATTGGCTCTGTTCTCTAGATCTAAAGAAAGCATACACTCATATTCTTATTAATTCGCAGCACAGAAAGTTCCTGTGCTTCATGTTTCAAGGGAGACATTATCAATACAGAGTTCTGCCTTTTGGCTTCGCCTCTGTCCCAAGAGTCTTCACAAAATGTATGGCAGTATTGGCCGCATTCCTAAGGACTCTAGGGATATTTGTCTTCCCTTACTTAGATGACTGGCTCATTCGAGCAAGCACCTCTCTAGAGGCCAGCCTATCCCTCTCGCGTATCATGCAGGCACTGTTCCCTCTAAGCTGTGCGCGTGTGCGCACGCACACACCTCGCCGAGCGAGCGCACATACTTTACAACAGGGCGCACAAAAATTACGGCTCTGATTCTGATAGAAAACAACACAGATGTCTTAAAATTTAAAAGTTATGATTGTAATTACTAGAAATTTCCCGCTTCATTTAGTTATTGTCTATTTTCATTTAATTTGATTAAAATCAATGTGGTGTACATACTGTATTCTGATGTGTAGTCAAATTTTAAAGTATATAACTCCGAGTGTCGTTATGTGGTGCACAAAAATTTTACCTTCCTTCAAAAGTTGCACACAGCTGATATTTTATGCGCACACAGCCTACAGAAAATTAGAGGGAACACTGCATGCAGGTGCTACAACACTTGGGATTTGTAATAAAACTTCCAAAGTCCTAACTCATCCCCTCTCAAACTTTAGAGTTTATAGGGGCTCTCCTAGACACTCAACAATCAAAGACATTTCTGCCCCAACTCCACTGTGCTTGACTCAATCAGTTAGTATCTCAGGCATGCCTCAAAACCTTTCTCACCGCTTGAGAAATGCCACAGCTTCTGGGCCATAAGGCATCAACGGTGCATGTTGTTCCGTATGCTCATCTACATATGTGCACAGCGCAATGGACACTGGCATCCCAGTGATCTCAGGCTGTGGGTCACCTGGGAGACAAAATAGCAGTCTCTACCCTAATCTCATCTCTCCAGTGGTGGCTATCCCCAGAAAACCTCCTGGTAGAGTTAACTTTTCAGATGCCATCACATCAATGTACCCTGACGATGGATGCAACCACTTTGGACTAGGGAGCTCATCTGGACACTCTCTCCACTCAGGTAATCTGGTCTTGTCAGGAGTCACAACTCCACATAAATCTGCTAGAACTCAGTCATTCACACTGCTCTCAAAGTGTTCCAGGACCATCTTCGAGACTGCACAGTTCTAGTCCAGACGGACAGTCAGGTAGCCATATTCTACTTGAACAAGCAGGGTGGAACATGCTCTTGGACTCTCTGCAGCGAGGCTTTACATCTGTAGTCCTTTGCCATACAGCATCACATTCACCTGCATGCTGTGTATCTTCTGGGCAAGCACAATGTCTTAGCGGACAAACTAAGCTGAGTCCTTCTCCCCCACTAGTAGTCTCCTCATGCAGACAAAGTCTCTCACATTTTTCAAATCTGGGCGACTCCAGGGATAGACCTGTTCACAAGTCCTCAGAATACCAAGCTTCCTCATTTCTGCACCAGGACTCCTGCACTGCACAGCCAGCAAGTGGATGCTTTTCACCTCCACTGGGGTCAAGGCTTCCTATATGCTTTCCCTCCCATTCCCCTAATTCCCAAGACTCTTTTCAAACTCCAGAGAGATAAGAGCTGCATGATACGCATAGCCCCACACTGGCCACATCAATCGTGATACCCTTTCCTTCTACGCCTGTCTCAAGAGGAGGGGATGCTGCTCCATCCCAATCCACAGTCCCTCCATCTCACAGCATGGCTGCTGAGGGCATAGCTTTCCAGGACATTAACCTTTCCCAGGAAGTTAAGGACATCCTCTTAGCTTCTAAGAAGCCATCCACCAGGTGCTCCTATGCCTTCAAGTGGTGTAGATTTTCTCTCTGGTTTTCTTAGAGAGATCTTAACCCCTTCTCAGCTCCAGTGGTGGCATGATACTCAAGTAATACTCTCCTCCACCTTTCTTCTTCTGGATTCAAAACCAATTAGGTCATACATCTGTGCAATTTCAGCCTCTCACATGCCCTTAGTTGTTGTTCTAGGAAAGCTTCTCAAGTTGGCTTTTGAACCTCTAGCTACTACTTCACTGAAGTTTCTCACATGGAAGGTAATCTTCCTTATTGCCCTCACTTCAGCTAGATGCATTATTAAGCTCCAGGCTTTGGTGGCTGACCCTCCTTAAACATGATTCCACCATGATAAGGTTGTCCTTAGGACTCATCCTCACTTTATGCTGAAGGTGGTCTTGCCCTTCCATTTAAACCAGTCAGTCTACCTTCCTGTGTTTTTCCCTAGACCTCTTTCCTCTAGGGCAGAGGCAACCCTTCACACTCTGGACTGCAAATGTGCCTTAGCTTTTTATCTCCAGAGAACTCAAGAGCACCAAAAAGCTTCCGAGCTTTTCATTTCCTTTGACTCGAGTCACCTTGGCTTGCCAATATCCAAACAAACTCTCTCCAGGTGGATAGCTGACTGCATCACTTTTTCCTATGAACTTTCTCTCAAGGGTCACGTCACTGCCCATAATGTTCGAGCCATGGCTGCCTCTATGGCAAATCTACGCTCTGTAGCTATTGATGAGATATGCAAAGCAGCAAGTTAGTCTTCAGTCCACACTTTTGCTGCTCTCTACTGCCTGGACAAGGACTGTCTTTCAGCCTTAGAGCAACTCCTACCCTCCATACCAGGTTTCGATACCAGACATCCTTGGAGGACACATGACCTCACTAGGCATACCTGTGCAACACACAGTTGACCCTGAGGTCATCTCTCTAGCATCTCCTAGCTAGGGAGTGCCATATGTGAAGGCTACATTCCTACTTGTTCCTGGAGATAGCGTAGTTACTCACTTATAACAGGTGGTCTCCGAGAACTGCGGGAATTAAGTCTTCACACCCTCCCCTCCTCCCCTAGGAGTTGTAGGTCTCTTCTCGTTCTCTCCTTTTATCTCAGCTACAAACTCAGCTGAGGAGGGCGAGCTGGATAGGTGGGGAGGCAGTTACACAAGCGCAGTGGGATGCTCCCAAAGGCTTTCCTATTGGACACTGGGGAGCATTCCCATGCGGGCTCCATTGGTACCGACATCACCCATATGTGAAGACTAAATTCCTGCTGTTCCTGGAGATCACCTGTTACAGGTGAGTAACTATGCTTTATCTTACTGCTACATTTCTTTGGTCTCTGACTACATCTCCTGAGGATCTTTTCCCTCTCCACAATTCACAGAATAATCACCTGCCACTGACACCTCTCTTGTCAGTGAAGTTCTTGTATTTTTATGCTTTACCCTGTTTGTTTTCATTGCAAAAAATTGCAATGTGTGCCATCGAATTAGTGCTGACTCCTAGCAACCCAGCAGCTCCTGGGTTTTCTTGGCTGTGTGACCAGAAGTAGATTATCAGGCCTTTTTTCTAAGACAAGGTCAGGTTAAATGACTTGCCCAAGACTACAAGGACTGCCAGTGGGAATAAAACACTTGTCTTTTGGTTACCAAGCCAGTGCTCTAACCGCTAGACTGCTCCTCATTTTGCTGCATCAAGCTTTTTATAGACCAGAATGGAATTGTCTCAAGTGATTATGACCTCTTCATTCTCCATAATTCTCTTAGGTCGTGATCCCAGTGCTTTTCTGGGACAGTGATGATGTATTATTTACAAACCTTTCAATGGATGAGACATATTACCTTATTATGTCTTTATATATTATTTTTTTCCCATCAGTTAACTATTACTACTGCTACTACTACTATTAAACACTTGTAAAGCGCCATGCACGCAGCGCTGTACAACCAAAAGTACCAGAGAGAGTCCTTGCTTGTCCGAGCTTACAATCTAATCAAGATAATATAAAACATTAGTCAATTCGATGGGTTTTACAGTTCGGTCATGAAAATGATGGGGGTTAGGTTAAGATGAAGGATAGAAGTCAGGATCTGAACGCGACAGTGAAGAGGTGGGTTTTTAACCTGGATTTGAAGAGGGCTAGGGACGGTGCCTGGCGTATAGACACAGGTAAGCTGTTCCAGGCATAGGGTGCAGCAAGGTGAAAAGAGCGAAGTCGGAAGTTAGCAGTGCGAGTAAAAGGCCTAGATAGAAGTAATTTGTTGGTGGAGCAAAGATCCCGAGCTGGGATGTGGGGAGAGATAAGAGATGAGAGGTAAGGAGGAGAGTGAATGCATTTATAGGTGAGTAGGAGAAGTTTGAATTGGATGCGGAATTGGATGGGGAGCCAATGAAGCAACTTGAGGAGGGGAGTAATGTGGGCATGGCGGGATTGGCGGAAGATTAGTCGAGCAGCATAATTTTGTATGGATTGAAGGGAGAGAAGATGGCTCATGGGGAGACCAGCAAGGAGTAGGTTGCAGTAGTCAAGGCGAGAGGAGATTAGGGAGTGGATAAGCGTTTTGGTGGTGTGTTCTGACAGGAAGGGGTGGATTTTGCTAATGTTGTAGAGAAATGAGCGACAGATTTTAGCAATGTGTTGAATATGTAAGGAGAAGGAGAGAGAGGTGTCAAAGACGACCCCCAGATTGCGGGCCGAGGGGACAGGAAGGATCGTAGATCCATCCACGGAGACTAAGGGGGGAAGAGGAGGGGAGGAGTTAGGGAGAAAGAGGAGAAGTTCAGTATTGGCCATGTTCAATTTCAAGTGGCGATGAGACATCCAGTTGGCGATGTCAGAAAGGCAGGCAGAGATCTTGGTTTGGATTGCTGGAGAGATATCGGGTATAGAGAGGTAGATTTGGGAGTCATCGGCATAAAGGGAGGGAGTAGCCTAGTGGTTGGGGCAAGGTACTTCAGGCCGGAAGGTCGGGGGTTCAAATCCCACTAGAGGACAGCAACCTTGGGCTGGAAGGACTGGGGTTTCTAGTCCCACAGATGCTCCTTGTGGTCTTGGGCAAGCCACTTAACCCTCCATTGCCCATGTTCCCTGTAAGTATTAGTGTATGTGTCTCATATCCCCACGTGTTAAATGTATACCCCAATTGTGTTGTGACTGCTTTGATTGAAGGATAAGGCGGTATACAAAAACTGTCTAAATAAATAAATAAAGATGATATTGAAAGCCATGAGAGGAGATAAGTGTGCCAACGGATTGGGTGTAGAACGAGAAGAGGAGGGGGCCCAAGACGGATCCCTGGGGTACACCAATATCGAGGGGGGTGGGAGAGGAGTAGGAGCCACCAGAGCTTACACTAAAGGAGCGATGGGAGAAGTAGGATGAGAACCAGGACAGCACGGAGCCCCTGAAGCCAAGCGAGGAGAGGGTGAAGAGGATGAGGTTGTGGTCGACAGTGTCAAAGGCAGCGGAGAGGTCAAGAAGGATGAGGACAGAGTAAAGGCCCTTAGGTTTAGCGAGGAACAAGTCATTGGAGATTTTTGTAAGAGCCGTTTCGGTGGAGTGTAGGGGACGAAAGCCAGATTGGAGTGGGTCAAGGAGGGCCTGGGAGGTGAGGAAATCGAGGCAACATCAGAGGACTGCTCATTCAAGAAGTTTAGATATGAAGGGGAGGAGGGAGATGGGTCGATAGTTAGAAGGACAGGTGGGATCGAGGGAGGGTTTCTTGAGGAGATGTGTGACAATGGCATGTTTGAACTTGATGGAGACAGTTGCAGTGGAGAGTGATAAGTTGAGAATATGAGAGATGGAGGGGATGACGGTGGAGGAGATGGGGTGGAGAAGATGGGTGGGGTTGGGGTCAGAGGTACAGGTGGTGGGTTTGGAGGAGGAAAGGAGAAGTGAGGTTTCCTCATCAGAGATTGTAGGGAAGGAGGAGAGGGTAGCAGAGGAAGTTGGGAGGGGGGAAGTGGGGAGGGGGATAGAGAGGGTGTGGGGAATTGGAGGGTAATCTTTTGGATTTTGTCATGGAAGTAGTCGGCAAGGGTTTGGGCAGAAAGTGAGGGTGGAACTGGGGGAGAGGGGACCTTGAGGAGAGAATTGAGGGTGTTAAAGAGGCGGCGAGGATCAGAGGCTAGCGAGTTGGTCAGATGGGTGAAGTAGTTTTGTTTGGCAAGTGCTATGGCTGACTGCAAGCAGCCAAGCATGAATTTGAAGTGTAGAAGGTCTTCAGGGGAGCGGGATTTGGTCCAAGCACATTCAACAGAACGGGCACATATGCATAAGTAGCGGGTTGTAGATGAAAGCCAGGGCTGGGGAGGAGAACATCTAACGGGACGAGGGGTGGGCAGGGCAGGAGTGTCAAGAGCCGAGGACAGTGCAGCATTATAAGAGGCTACTGCCTCGTCTATGGATTTGGAGGTCAAAATGGAGGAAAGAGATGGAGAGATGGTGGAGGAGAGAGTTAAGGGATCAATATTATGAGTGTTTCTGAATAGGTTGGAGGAGACAGGCCGGGCTTGAGGCAGCGGAAGCTGAAGATTGAAGGTTAAAAGGTGATGGTCAGATGGGGGAAGGATTGAGTTGTGGAAGTTTAAGGATGAAGAGTTAGAGAAGAATATCAGGTCAAGGCAATGGCCGTGCGTGTGAGTGGGGCAGTGAAGCAAAGTTGGAGGTTAAATGAGGAGGTGAGGGCAAGGAGCTTTAAAGCATGGGGATCGGAGGGGTTGCCAACATGAATGTTCAAGTCGCCAAGAATAAGAGTGGAGGAGGAGGGATCTAGAAAGTTGGAAAGCCAGGAGTCAAAGTCGGTGAGGAAGGTTGATTTGGATTTGTTGGGTGGGCGATAGATAACAGCTACACGGAGGGGAAGTGCTGTGAGGAGACGAATGGAGTGGACTTCAAAGGAGAGGGCAGAGTGAGATTGAGGCAGCCGGAGGGGTTGGAATTGGCAAGAGGGAGAAAGTAGGAGCCCAATGCCCACATCGCGGCCAGTGGAACGAGGTGTATGGGAGAACTGGTAGCCCCCATGGCAGAGAGCAGCAGCGGATGTACTATCGTCTGGGTGGAGTCAGTTCTCAGTTAGGGCAAGAAGGTGTAGTGCATTAGAGATAAAGAGATCATGAGTAAAAGGAAGTTTGCTAGCGAGTGAGCATGCATTCCATAGGGCGCATGAGAATGGGAGAGCGAAGGGGAAAAGGAGAGGGATATGGATAAGGTTGGATAGGTTACGTGAGGACTTCTTTTGACAATGAGGCAGCGGTCTAGGGGGACTGTTACATGAGGATCTATTGCCAGGGCAATGCAGAGGTCTGGGTGGACCAGGGTATGGGTGGGTGTCTCTGGATGAATGTGCCCTCCAAAAGGGACATGAGGGAGGGGAAGTGAATGGGGAATGAAGGGGGGTATCGATGATATCAGATGGGGTGTGTGAGGATTTCTTTTTAGGGTGGGGCAAGACTCTAAAGGGGATAGGGTTGAGGTTGGGGTCAATATCCCTGGTTGAGAGACTGGGGCATGGGTGAAGGAGTGCAGAAGGGGAGAGTAGAGGGATATGGATGAGATTAGATAAGGTGCATGAGGAGCTCTTCTTGGAATGAGAAAGATATCGAGGGGGGCCAGGGCTGGGGTTAATATTACCTGATGAGAGAAGGAGAAGGAGTAGTAGAGAGCGGGGTAAGGTTGAGACAGTACGGTGGAAGTGAGGATGTGGTTGTCTTTACGAGAGAGGGGTTGGTTGAATGAGGGGGAGGGGGAGATGTAGCTCAAGGGCTGATGCTAAGTTAGAAGATAGAATGGAGGGAGTAGTGAGGAAGCTAGAGGGAGAGTGGGGGGAGAGGAGTGAGGGTGTTGGTAGGAGGGGAGACAATTGGGGAGTATGAGGAAGAGAAGGACAATGTGATGTGGGGCCATAGTAGGGAAGTAGAGGGATCAAAGCAGCATGAGTTATCTTGCAGGTGATGAGATGGCTTTGGATTTTAAGCAATGTGCAGTATAGGTTGAGTTACAAATGGGGACTACCCGCTAAGGACTATGGATTGTGGTAAGGGTAGGGTAATGTAAGGTAAGGGTAGTGGCCAGTGCAGCAAGTTTTAGTGGAAGTAATGGGTAAGCAGCACAGAGCTAGCAATGGGTAACCAGATCAGTGCAAGCAGTGGGTAGTCAGATCTGTAGTGGGTAGCTAGTTCAGTGCAAGCAGCGGGTAACCAGTTCAGTGCAAGCAGTGGGTGACCAGTGGATAGTCAGTTCAGTGCAAGCAGCAGGTGACCAGTGGATAGTCAGTTCAGTGCAAGCAGTGGGTAACCAGATCAGTGCAAGCAGTGAGTGACCAGTGGATAGTCAGTTCAGTGCAAGCAGTGGGTAACCAGTTCAGTGCAAGCAGTGGGTGACCAGATCAGTGCAAGCAATGGGTAGCCAGTTCAGCAGTGGGTAACCAGTTCAGTGCAAGCAGTGGGTAACCAGTGGATAGTCAGTTCAGTGCAAGCAGTGGGTGACCAGTGGATAGTCAGTTCAGTGCAAGCAGTGAGTAACCAGTGGATAGTCAGTTCAGGTCAAGCAGCGGGTGACCAGTTCAGTGCAGGCAATGGGTAGCCAGTTCAGCAGTGGGTAACCAGTTCAGTGCAAGCAGTGGGTAGCCAGTTCAGTTCAAGCAGTGGGTAACCAGTTCAGTGCAAGCAGTGGGTAGCCAGTTCAGTGCAGGCAATGGGTAGCCATTTCAGTGCAAGCAGTGGGTAGCCAGATTGGTGCAAGCAGTAGGTAATCTGATTGGTGCAGTGCAGGGTTAGCTGCAGTACAGGGGAGAGGTAATGAGGGAGCAATGGGTAGCTGTGGAGTCAAATGGCTGTGGGTAGCACTAAGAGAGGGGTACTTACCTCGTGAGGAAGTTGGATAGGGTCAGGCGGCAAGGTGTAGAGGAGCAGCGCTCCAAAAGCACCTTGGTCCCCGCTGAAGGGCCACGCCAAAGGGCCCTCTGGTGAGGCCTACCAGGCATGGCCGTGCCCGATGGCACCTCCTCTTAAAGCTGCAGGGCCCGAGTGAAGAGCAGGCTGTCTGACGTGGAGGAGGAGCACCCGATGGCGCCTCCTCTTAAAGCTGCAGGGCCCGAGTGAAGAGTGGGCCATTTGATGCAGTGGAGGAGTGCCCGGTGGCGCCTCCTCTTAAAGCTGCAGGGCCCGAGTGAAGAGCAGGCTGTCCGACGTGGTGGAGGAGCGCTCGATGGCGCCTCCTCTTAAAGCTGCAGGGCCCGAGTGAAGAGCGGGCTGTCCGACACAGTGGAGGAGTGCCCGATGGCACCTCCTCCTAAAGCTGCAGGGCCCGAGTGAAGAGCGGGCCGTCCAACGCGGTGGAGGAACGCCCGATGGCGCTTCCTCTTAAAGCTGCAGGCCCCGAGTGAAGAGCGGGCCGTCCGACGTGGTGGAGGAGTGCCCGATGGCGCCTCCTCTTAAAGCTGCAGGGCCCGAGTGAAGAGCAGGCTATCCGACGTGGTGGAGGAGTGCCCAATGGTGCCTCCTCTTAAAGCTGCAGGGCCCGAGTGAAGAGCGGGCTATCTGACACAGTGGAGGAGTGCCCGATGGCACCTCCTCTTAAAGCCACAGGGCCCGAGTGAAGAGCGGGCCGTCCGACGCGGTGGAGGAACGCCTAATGGCACTTCCTCTTAAAGCTGCAGGCCCCGAGTGAAGAGCGGGCCATCCGATGTGGTGGAGGAGTGCCCGATGGTGCCTCCTCTTAAAGCTGCAGGGCCTGAGTGAAGAGCGAGCCGTCTGATGAGGTGAGATAAGTAACTGTTTCTAACTTTTTCTTAGAGAATCTACATATCTGTTTTACCTGTATTTTCTATATTTGCTGTGAACCATCTCATCCTTAATTCACTGTCCCGAACTGCAGCTATCTATCATCCCTAGATTTCAGTTTTCCTCTCTTTAACTCTTCATTTGTCTAGTTTTGATCAACCCGTGGTTCCTAGAATAATACCGTACTTTAATACTCAACTCTATAGAAGCTTGTATTTGTGTATCATCCTGTGAAAAATGAGTAAGCTCATGAAAACAAGAAAGAGAATGCTTTTTCCTAGGTCTGTTCTGGTCTATGGAACAATACACCTAAAGATATCAGGTTGAGAGAGACTATTTAAGGTTTGAAAAATATTATAAAGCTTAGCTGCTTATGTCTATAGTCAATGAGTAAGATTCTCTTCTTATTGTGAGATTTAGGTCTATTGCATTAATTTGTAATGTGTTATGAGGCTGATACTTGGGCTAGGCTCTTTTTCAGTTGATCAGTTTTCTGTTCTAAACTTTCTCTTAGTAGCTGGTGTGCATAGGTCATATGTTCTTTATGTGCCATCATTCTCCCTATTTCTCAGTTTCTATGTTTCTGTTTTATGAGGAGGATTTTCCCCATGTTTGATTATTTTTAGGCTTTAATTTCTGGTCACATTACATGAATCTTTTTAGTATATATCTGGGGTGTCATATTTTTGTTTAAATAATGTGTATATTATCTTGACAGGGATGAAGTTCTGATAATTTTGTTGTAATTCCAACCATGTCTACCATATCTGAATGTTAACTTGTCTTGAGCTACTACTGAAAAGACATGAGTGAGATCCAAATTAGATTTATTACTACCACTACAAGTAGTTATAGTAATGGAAAAGCCCATCAGCAATGACAGAGAATGACCTAATTTCTCTTGTATTCCTGGGACCATGCTAGTAAGTTTAAGGGGCTTGTTTACAAAGCCGCGGTAGCGGTTTGCGATCGTAATCGGAGCCGCGGCCCCATTGATTTCAATGGGGCCGCGGTTGCGATCGCGATCGCGAACCACTACCGCGGCTTTGTAAACAAGCCCCTAAGTTTTTTGTATTTGATATACCTTCTCTGGTCAAAAGACATCAAGGTGGTTTGCGTAATTCAATTATAAAAAAAAAAAAGCTAGCAAAGAGGAAGGGTTGAGAGAAGTCAACAGATGAACAAAAAAGACTGCATATAGGCCAGACACATGAGGAACAAAGATTATAATGTGCAATTATTAGACACCTCACTTTAGCCTCTCCCTCATGCTCTCAGATAGTACCACAATCTTGCACCCCCCCCCCCCCCCCCCATCTTGTAAATCCCTCTGGTCTATCACCCAAACTCCCACAACAACCCATACCAAATGGCATGCAGTACTCCTTGGGGGTAAGAGCCCAGTTAGTCTGCCTATCATTAATGAGAGTCAACAGACTGCCGGCTCGCTCTCCTCAATATATAGATTATATGTAATACTCTGTGCAATGTGGAGTCATCATATGTGCAAATCAACTTTGCTGAAACACACGAGTGCCAATGACAAAACTCTAAAGGCCGTTTATACTATATTGTTTATGCTGTTCTTTGTTCCAATATGACGGGTTTTTGACAGAGTGGTTTATACATTACACCATAATCAGAAAATGCATAGCCAAAAATGAAAATGTTGACCATCTAATCGGTGCCTGTGGCAAAATAGCCCAAACTGGCTATAAATAACATTATGATCTCGTAGCTAAATTAATCCATTAAAATCTTTGCAAAAAGTATGGTTTTAGCATAGCAAACAACAATTGGAACCATACCACTGAAGAAGTTATACAAAAACACTACTTATCTCACCGTCACTTAATTGTAAATAAGTTATTAAGTAGATACAATGTTTTGTTATTTTGCTACTCAACATGTTATGTTATTTGTACATAAGTTCACGAATGTTATAATGTAACCTGTTTGGAGCTTGCGTCAGAAGCCTTATGAGAAGACTTGAAGACCTAAATATGTACACTCTGGAGAAGAGGAGAGACAGGGGAGATATAATTCAGACCTTTAAATGCTTAAAGAGTATTAATGAACAAACAAACCTCTTCCAAAGACGGGGAAGCTGTAAAACTAGAGGGCATAACATGAAGCTGCAAGGGGGTAAATTGAAAGGCAATGTCAGGAAATACTTTTTCATTGAAAGGGTGGTGGATGCTTGGAATGCCCTCCCAATGGAAGTGGTGGGGGCAAATATTTATATATTTATTTATTTATTTATTAGCTTTTATATACCGCACTATTTAGTATCAGAGCGGTTTACAAGGAACGTTAACAGTCAAGCAACTTTACATAGAACAAGCAGTGACAGAATTCAAAATGGCATGGGACAGACACAGTGGATCCCTTTATAGAAACAGGATAAAATCAAAATAAGCTTAACTATCTAATTTCTCAACAAACAGGGGTGCCCTACACAGAGCGGTCAGTTCATCCCTAAACAAAATCATCTGGAGGGGTGACCTGCACGGAGCAGCAGGTGCACCTACTCTTGCCACATTGCTGGGCAGACTAGATGGACCATACTGGTCTTTATCTGCCGTCATTTACTGTATTACTATGTTTGTGTTTCATTGTAAACCGCCATTGATCTATGGAAGTGGCAGTATATAAAAGCTCATAAATAGATAAATAAAAGAGCAGGTCAAGATCTGGGGGGATTTTAAAATGCAAACTGACAGGCACTTGGAACACAACACTCGTGACATCCAGTCATAGAAAAGTAATTAAATGTATGGTTTATAGAGTGGTAATACCTAATGACAGTAGAATTGATGAAAAATAGTTGGTAAAGATAACAAATACTATGATTTGCAAATTAAAGTAGAAAGACTTTGGAACAAAAAAGTGATGGCATTACCAATTGTGATTGGAGCTCTTAGAGCAATACTCATTGTACTTCCAAAATGTTTGGAATCTTTAAATATAAAACATATAACCACAGAGGAATAGCATATTGGTTAGAGCACTGGCTTAGTAACCAAGAGACCAGGGTTCATTTCACACTAGTGCTCCTTGTGGCCTTGGGCTAGTAACTTAACCCTTCATTGCCTCAGAAGAAAGGCCTGGCAATCTACATCCAGTCATGCGGCCAAGAAAACCAAGGACTGCTAGGTCACCAGGAATCGGCATTGACTCAAAGGTACATATTGCATTTTACAGTAATAATAATGGGTGATTTCAATTACCCCGGTATCGACTGGGTCAGTGTCACGGCAGGACATGCTAGGGAGGTAAAGTTTCTAGATAAAATAAATAACTGCTTCTTGGAGCAGCTGGTTTATGAACCAACCAAGGGGAAGCAATTTTGGACCTAGTCCTTAGTGGAACACAAGATCTGGTTCAAGAGATAAAGGTGTTGGGGCCACTTGGCAATAGCAATCATGTTTGATTTAATAAATGGAGCAAGGATGGTTAGGAAATCCACAGTACTACCTTTTAACTTTTAAAAGGGAGAGTATGTTAAAATAAAGAAAATAGTGAAGAAAGAAAAAACTAAAAGGAGCAGTTGCAAAGGTTAAAGATTTTACATCAAGCATGGGTATTGTTTAAAAATATTATCTTGAAAGCCCAGACCAGCCGTATTCCATGCTTTAAGAAAAGTGGAAGGATGTCTAAAAAACTACTAGCAAGGTTTAAAGGTGAGGTCAGAGAGGCTGTTGTTGCCAAAAAAGCATCTTTCAGGAAATGGAAAAAGAAGCCAAACTACAAAAGCTGGAAACAACATAAGTGCTGGCAAGTTAGATGCAAGGCATTGATAAGGAAGGCAAAGAGAGAATTTGAGAAGAAGCTTGCTGTGGAAGCAAAAATGCATAATAAAGACATTTTCAAGTAGATTTATAGCAAAAAAAAACCTGTGAGAGAATCAGCTGGCTCATTAGATGATAGAGGGGTAAAAGGGGCACTAAGAGGGGACAAGGAAATAGCGGAGAGACTGAACGAATTCTTTTGCTTCTGTCTTTACTGAGAAAGATGAAGGGATGTTACCCATGCCTGAAATGATATTTAAAGGTGATGCCGCAGAAGAATTGAAAGAAATATCGATACACTGGTAAGATGTATTAGAACTATTTGATAAACTCAACAGTAGCAAATCACCTGGACTAGATGGTATACATCCAAGGGTGTTGAAAGAACTGAAAAATGAGATTGCAGACCTACTATTAGTAATCTGTGAACTATCATTAAAATCATCTGTAATACATGAAGACTGGAGGAAGGCCAATGTAATGCCAATTTTTAAAAAGGGTTCCAGAGGTGATCCGGGAAACTACAGACTGGTGAGCCTGACATCAGTACCAGGAAAAAGGTAGAAAACCATTATAAAGAACAAAATTACTGAACACGTAGTGTCATGCAGCAGGAGCTGATGGAAGCAAAGATGCAAGAAAAGAAGCTGTTTTTCATAATATAAAAGATGTGCACGGGATGCAATTCCCACACAGAGCAGCTAGAGTGAGCAGGCGTGCACTCACAGAGGCTGACTGGACACACCTAGCTAATCGACACCACCTGACATGCAGCCCAGAAAGCTCAGACACAGGAGAGCTTTATAAGCAAGAGGCTGGAGACTGGAAGAGGTGTGGAGGTAGAGGTGGACAGGAGAGAAGCACCAGGAGCAAAGCCGTGCAAGAGAAATGCACCACGAGCAAGGGCCAAGAAGAAGGAAGCACCAGGAGCATTGAGCTAAGCCCTAGGAGTGAATGGGAAAGCAATGCTGAGCAAAGAAACAGTCACTTTGGGAAGAAGAGCAGTGCTGAAGGAGGAAGCCAGAAGTTAGGCTTGGAAAGAGGCCTGCGCTTACCAGAGGAACCAGTGACCAGACTGAAAGGTAACAAGAGCTTTCAGGGAAAAGACTGGCACGAGGATTGTATCCCAGGAGAACTACTGGAAGGAGAAAGTTCCTGTTCTACATGCTGTTGAAAGCCAAGGTATGCTGACTCTTGTTTTTAAGAGAAAAAGCTCATCTCATAAGTGCCCTTTTAAAAGCAATGCTCGTTTTACAAGAAAGGAAAGTAAACCTACCTTGTATAACCCAGATTGTAAAAGCACAAAGGTAGACCACGCTCACTGGCGAACCTTAGAAGAACTCTACAAACATCCAGAGAATAAGAATAGCGACTGGCCAGTTCCAATAACCAGAGAAACCCCAGATACAGAAAGGGATAACTCTGACTCAGAGCCGATGCAAGTGGAATTTGTGGAGCCTAGTCTTTTGTCTCAAGAGGAGATGGACTGTTCTCTATGCGTTACAAGCAGTATAGAATCACTGCTAGACTTGTAAATAATATATGCTAACTCCAGAGTGTTACTTGTATGCTAAAAGGAAGAAGAGTATTGAAGTGGTTGAGTTACTCTAGGAAGCCTTAATTAATCCTTGTTACAACTGTGAAGTATAACAGTTTTTCTTTACCATGAGTTTGTGTCATTCCTGATGTAAAGGACATTTTCCTCTATGTTGTGACCCACCTGAACTGTTTGCGTAAAGGGAAATAAAAGCCTATGTTATCCCTCTACTCTGTATTCACAATTTACTTCTTAATAGGAGCTGAACTACTAAGACCAGGCTGCACCTGGCTCTTAAAGGAACCTCCTCTCATATAAAAAATATCTTTGTGTCCAACCTACCCCTATGACCACCGGCCACCAGGGGCGGTACGCGACAGTAGATAATCATGGCTTAATGGGAGACTAGACAACATGGCTTTAGCCAAGGAAGGTTTTGTCTTATTAATCTGTATGTGTTTTTGAAGGTGTGAATAAACAAGTAGACAAAGATGAGTCGGTTGATATAGTGTATCTAGATTTTCAGAAAGCATTTTGACAAGGTCCCTCATCAGAGACTTTTGGCGGAATTAAAAAGTCATGGGATAGGACGCAGTGTGGATCAGGAACTGATTAAAGATAGAAAGCAAAGGGTAGAACTGGCCAAATTTCCCAGTGGAGAAAGGAGTACCCCAGGGATCTGTGCTAGGTCCGCTGCTTTTTAACACATTCATAAATTACCTGGACATGGGAATAATGAGTGAGGCAATCAAATTTGCAGATGACACAAAATAATTCAAAGTTGATAAAACCATGAGGATTGTGAAAAATTGCAAGAGCACCTTGATAAATTGGAAAACTGGGCATCCAAATGGCAGATGAAATTTAATGTGAACAAGTGCAAAGTTATGCACCTAGGAAAGAACAACCCAAACTATGGTTACCCGATGCAAGGTTCTACATTAGGAACCACCACCCTGGAAAAAAGATTTAGGCGTCAATGTGGCTAGCACATTTTAACCCTCCGCTCTGTGTGCATTGGTGGCTAAGAGAGCAAATAGAATGCTAGGTATCATAAGGAAAGGAATAGAGAATAAAACAAAGGATATTATAATGCCTCTGTATTGTTCCATGGTGCAATCGCACCTTGAATACTGTGTGCAATTCTGGTCGCTGTATCTTAAAAAGGATATGGCATTATTAGAAAAGGTACAGAGAAGAGCCACCAAAATGGTAAAGAGGATGGAAGGATACCCCTATGAAGAAAGGCTACAAAGGTTAGGGCTCTTCAACCTGGAAAAGATGGCTGTGGGGAGATATGATAGAGGTCTATAAATTAATGAATGGAGTAGAACGGGTAAACATAGATTGATTGCTTATACCATCAAAATATAGAAAGAATAGGGGACATGCAATAAAGCTACAGGGTAAGCTATTTAAAACTAATAAGAGAAAATATTTTTTTCACTCAACATGTAATCAAACTCTGGAATTCACTATTGGAGAATGTAGTAAAAGCTGTTAGTGTAACTGGGTTTAAAAAAGGTTTGGACAAGTTCCTGGAGGAAAGGTCCATAAACCATTATTAAAGGGGACCCGGTATATCCATTGCTTGCCCCTATACAAGCATTTTGGAACCTGTGTCCTTTAGGGAAAATGCTAGATACTTGTGACCTAGATTGGCCACTGTTGAAGGCAGATACTGGGCTTGATGGACCTTGGTCTGACACAGTATGGAGTACCTTATGTACTTATGTTCTTATCAATTTTGTAAAACACTGTCCCTGTAATGTGGGATGGGGGGTGGGGATGGGTACAGGCAGAAAGGGGGTCCACATGATGGTAGTAAAAGCAGAGCAGCAAACTTACTTTAAAATGTTTGCTGTGCTGCCTCTGCTCTTCTTTTAAGTTTTGACGCCCTGCAGCTATCACCTCCCATTGCCAGCCAGAGTCTTGCAATAACAGCTGCACCGTGAAACTTTGGCTTGGCAGCAGTTGGGAGATGATGGCTGCCGAGCCTCAAAACTTAAATGAAGAGTGAAGCACAACAAACAATTGAAAATAAGCTTGCCCACACAGAGGGGAGGGGACTGTGCCACTGCTATTGCCATGACAATGGAGGGCCCTGAACAAAATTTGCTTGGGGCCTCATTAGAACTTAAACCATTGAAACACAGCATAAATTTTATACCAATATCTCTAAGGGGGCACTAAATTGTTGTACATAACATGCCAATAGTGCCAAAATCATGATGAGTTACTTGCAACAACTCCACGTTAACTGTTGGGTGTGTGGAACCCTGTCCTATAGCATGTGCTGCATTAGTGCAGATGCAATTAACAACACCTAGGTGAATCCATCCTAGTGTAGTTAGCGTGCGGTGTGAACACAGCACTACATGTGCCAAGCTAACCATGCCCACTCTCCACCCCACCACACCCACTCTCCACCCCTAGCATGCCCACTCATGACCTTAATGCAGGTTGCACAGTTAGCACGGGAATCATCCTGCGCTGTCATGGCCTGCGCTACTTGGCAACGTGTGTCTCAGCATGCCTTCAGTGCATGCCAGAACACATGCTGCCAGGTAGCACCCATTAGTAAAAGATCCTCTAAGATTCCTAGGCCTTTGGGTAGGATCCCAATGAATGCAGTTTAAACTAGTCAGTATTGGCTGTTATGCATCATACATGAAAAATAAATGATAATAATAATAATAATAATAATGGTCCCAATTTTCAACAAGGAGCTGAGGCATGTCATACCGCAGAAAGATACCCGCTCAGGAAAAGTGCTTGAATCATGAGTCATGCACCTCCAAAACAGCCAAACATCAAAAATGCAACACAAAGTGAGTACAGCGACAGGCGCCCAGCACGGCATAGAAGGATAGGTGCAGGGTCCAGAACCCAGGCTCAGTGCCTAAGGTTGGCCCATGATACCCATGTATTTGTCCAAACCAGCGGCTAGAGAAGCAGGGCGGCAAGTATGCATGAACCTGTGTATCACCCATCCGGCATATTCGTGCATTGACAACACTGTCACACAGGCCCCGCGGGCTGCCTATGCAAGAGCCCCCTCTGGCTGGGTGGAATGACACTAGTGGCATGACTGCAAGGAGGACAGCAAACTTCAGCCCTAAGAGTCTGCTTCAGTACAAGGGGGTTCTATA
This sequence comes from Ichthyophis bannanicus, assembly GCA_033557465.1. NCBI lineage: Eukaryota > Metazoa > Chordata > Amphibia > Gymnophiona > Ichthyophiidae > Ichthyophis > Ichthyophis bannanicus. The sequence goes on from CM066046.1 coordinate 45,480,464, forward strand.
CCTCAGGGGGGGGCTGGCAGCCAAACCTGCGGCTGGCCATGTTCATATGGAGGGCCATCCAACTCTGCCTGCACAGGTAAGAGGCCTGAATGGATGGGGGGAGGCTGAGTACCATGCTAGGCGATACACACCGTGAAAGACACAGCTATGTGGCAGCCCCAATATTTGTAGAACAGGTGTCAGCAGGGGGATGGGCCATGCATTGGCACAGGTGCCATCCCTGGCTGCCTGCAGGTCATTGGCAGCAACACCAAAGGGCACACACAGCAATGGCAATGCCCATACATGGAGAGCTGTAGTCGGGCTGCCCGCCCCTGGGACCCTGCTGGCCAGTGCAGATGCCCTGGACATATGCCCCATCCCCCAGCCCCTGCAACCCCAGCTCAGGGGTCTGAGTGGGCCAGTGGCAGAATCCACATAGGTGTTTTCTGTCTGTCCCGGCAAGTGGATCTGCCACCACTGCCCACCACCCCCTGTCTGGCTGTGAAAGCGTGTCATTGATGTGATGCCACAGACCCTGACAGATGTATCATGGTGAGCATGCACAAACCACAACACCTGTCCTGCATGGTGCCTAACAAACCATGCAGTGATGCGGCCCCTAAGGCAGTGGATGCCCTCTGGCATGACACATGCCCACAGCTGAGGCCATGAGCAGCCCACAACCATGTACTATGGTGCCAATGCAAGCCTGAGTGCAACAGATGGGAGCAAGGGAAGGGAGGAGGACTGCAGAGATGGCCAAAGGGGCCAGAGGGATGACACAGGTGAATCAGTGACCCAGATGGAACTGTTGGTGGTGGCACGGGGCATGTATCAAAGGTCCAGGGGAGTGGTGGGTAGGAATCTGGTGGCAGATATCAGAGGTGTACCATCATATGCACCCATGGGTATGCTCCTGCCCCCAGGATGGGCAGGCCACCAGACTGAGGCAGAATATAGATATGTGCATCAGGCAATATGGAAGCACCCAACTGAGCCCATGTGTGTCCCCTCCTCCTCTCTCCCACACAGAATATGGCATGTGACACACACTGGAGGTCCTGAAGTGCCACTATCAGACTGCGCTGGAAGCGACTGAACAAGCTGTAGCGCATCATGGAGCTGCTGGTGGCTGAGGAAGGTCAGTGGAGTACACAGTGGAGCCCAGCAGATGCAGGGGGTGGCAGACATGGCTGCCAGACAGGTTCAGGCAGACCATCTGGTGGTGGACTCTCTCTATGCAATGATGGGAATGTGCTTGGGGCAGTCGTGCCATCCCCCGGTGCCACTATCCCACATGTGCACCAGCCAGCACCCAGTATGTGCAAGTGCACATGCATATGACTGGGGCATGGCACAGATGATGGTACAGGGGCACATACCAGCAGTGATGGCCCCAGGTGCACATTGTGCATCTGCCTACTCTGCCCCCTGTGGGTGCCCATCTCCAGAGGGTCTGGCAAGCTATAGCTGGGCATTTGAGGGGGAGAACAGAGCTGGCTAGAGGTGTGCAAAGGAGGGGAGGTCAGTGTGCACTGTGGGGTGGCATGTCCCTGTGACCCAAAGGTGAGTTGCACAGTGCATCTGCGGGTCTCCAGAGGTGCACCAGTCCCACACCAGGGCCATGCCTGTATGGAACATTAACCCCCCTTCCCTCTTCCCCCACAGCCAGTCCAGTGCAGGTACAGCTGGCCCAAGGTGCAAAGCCCAGTGGTACCTCCAGCAGTGACAGGGAGGAGGACTCCAGTGACACTGCATCAGAAGACAGCACCACAGAGGGCAGTAAGGGGGCCAAGGTGGAGCAGCAAGATGGGGAGTCTGTTGAGGGGGAGGGATCAGAGGGCCAGGGGCAGGGTCGGGATTCTGAGGAAGAGTAGGGATCAGAGGGCTAAGGGCATGGCAGGAAGTCTGAGGAGGAGGAGGGATCAGAGGGCCAGGGGCAGGGTGGGGAGGAGGAGGAGGGATCAGAGGTGGTAGCAGGGGGATGCAGGCACCACCCTCCAAGCACCCCAGGTATGGCAGTGTGGTGAAGTGCACAGCCACCAGGCACCTGGCAGGGGGTCCAGAGGTGGAGCTGCAAACCCCGGCTATGCCCCACAGCCCACAGCAATGCCTCTCCACATCCCTACCAGGGGGCCATGTACCCACCACATGGCTTGGCATAGACCGAGCGCAACAGGCAGCAGAGCCTTGGTCCACCTTCCACAGCCATGGGCCCCCATTGCCACCCAAGCACCCATGGGCATGCCATGGCTGTGCCACAAAAGGCCCCTCTGCATCACCACCCCTCATCCATCTGGGCTCTGGCCACCCTGGTGGCAGAAGTGCAGCTCCTCAGGGAGGATGCACAGACCACAGCACGGACCATTGGTGTGCACCTGGATGCCCTCACTGCTGCAGTGACAGGGCACAAGCAGGGCCCCTCTGCACCATAGGCCATTCCCATGCCAGGGATTGCCCTGTGATGGGCTATAATGGGGTGGACCACATTTTGTACCGCTGTTGGTTCTATACTGCTGTTACCATCATTGTTATATTTGTGACAGGTTTGCAAATAAACTGCTCACAGTTTGCAATCACAATATGTTGTCTGTTTTGTGGGGGCAGGGCGGTGTGTCTGTGTGGAGGGTGTAGGAAATGGTGGGAGAGGGTCTGGGGGTTATGGGCATGGGGTGTCTGCCCTGTGGGTCATGTCCGTAGGTGCGGGTATGGCACTGAGGCATCACACATGCAGAAAGGTGATGGTCTCATCTCTGCATGGGTAATGCCTCCGTGCAATACCCATGCAGTGTGGCTGCAGCTACCGCCTAGTGCAAGTAGTGCCTCGGTACCATACCTGCACAGTGCAGCTGCAGCTGCCACCTAGCACGAGTTGTGCTTCTGTGCCATACCCATGCAGAGTGACTGCTGTCAGTAATGTCTGTGCCATACCGGCACAGAACAGGTTACAGTCAGCACAGGTGTGACATAGTGGCGCTACATACGCAGGACTCCCCCTACCCCTGGAGGCACATGGTCGGAGCGATGCCGTGCACCTGTCTGCATGCTGTGGCGGCCATGCCCGCATACTGTGCTATCTGTCCTACCCAGGTATTACCATCTGGGCGTCCATTCATGCATATGTTGCCGTTGCGCAGTGGTGCATGGCTATGGTGTCCTACAGCTGCTAGCTGTCATGCAGATTTTCATACCATCAGTGCTCAGGAACCTATGCGGGTACCAGATATGTCTTTGGATAGGGAATGGCATGGCTGCACGTCATAACCACGTATGTGGTAAAGGGCCTATGCAGGTAGCCTTACACTGCCATAGTGCCTGAACTACACAATGGCAGATATGGCTTCTAGAGGGGCAAAGCGAACCTAGAAGGTGAACTTTATGCCCTCTGAGACCACTATGGCCCTGAGGTTCATCCTGAAGCAGCATGCTTCCCTCTTTGCAGCAGAGGATGCCAGCTCACAGCTGACAGCATGGCATGACATCGTTAGGAGGGTCAATGCCGTCCACCACCACAACAGGGATGTGGAGGATATCAAGAAGTGGTGGATGGTATGGCAGGCTGCAAAGGAGAAGAGGGCCAGCAACAGTAGGCTGTCACTTATGCAGCAGCTCAGACTCACCCATCTGGAGGAACAGGTGCTGCAGTTCAGGGAGGAGGTCTCTGTCTCAGGGGCTGCGGGTTTTGAAGCTCCACCCCGGGCATATAGGAGATTGGGTGCCCCATGGCCTGAGTGACATTGTGACAGCCATGTATGTATCCCCACCATAGTTCCATCCACACAGGGCCTGTCTGTCTGTCAGACCTTGGGTGCTGTGTGGGTTTGGGATGGTGTGGACCGGGAATCCACCTGCCAATTCCGTAATGGGCCTGGTGGAACCCCATAGGCTGACATGCAATCCATGTCACTAACCTCCGCCACCTTTGCTCTCCCACAGATCTGCCAGGTACCCTACCCTCACAGCCTAGAACCAATGCTTCAGGGGGAGCCTCACCACCCACCGTGGATGATGCCAGTATACAGCTGGGATGCAGCACAGCCATAGGGGCTGGTGTGCCTGCCAGAGTGGAGGTTCAGTCCGGTGTGCCACCCAGGGCAGGGGAGCAGGTCAATGTGTCTGCCAGTGCTGGGGAGATGGAAATGGATGACGCCCCACTTGATGAGCTACAATTTGCCATCCTGGATGACCCTGTGTATGCAGGAGGCACTGAACTGGACCAGGAGTTACTGCAAGTGGGTGTGCACCAAGTGGCTGGCACTGAGGACATATGGTCCAAGCTGCAGGAAGCTACACAGGAGAGGGAGGCACAGTTTGAGGTGTGGCAGGAACACTGACTGCATGTGGAGCACCATCTGGAGGGGCATCTGCATCTGATGAAGGAGATAGCAGCATACCAGGAAACAATCGCTGCCCTGTTATCCCCAAGTGCCATCTCCACTCTGGCCCTGGAGTGCCCCGATGCTAGCTGGCACACATTAGGACGTTCAGTGGCGGCAAACAAGGATATTCAGCGGCACTAGCCGCAGTAGTGTTGCTGAGTAGCCAGTCATTGTGCTTAACACAATTAGCAGGTCTTCTAACTCTGAATATTTATTTATTTATTTATTTAACCTTTTTTATATACCGTCTTTCTACAAATCAAGACGGTTTACATAAAACATTTTGTGGCAGTATGTTTCAACTGTTTACATAGAACAAGTTAACAGGGATATATAGGTAAACAATATAATCTAATTAAATGAACAATGAACAACTATTTACAAAGGTAAATAGTTGTTCATTGTTCATTTAATTAGATTATATTGTTTGAATATCAGGCCCTTAGTTAATAAATAAAGCCTCATTGTCCATAATTTGAAATGCAATGTTTTGAGGATAATTTTCAAACAAGATGGCTGGAGTATGAAAGTTGCTATACTTTGGTAAAAGCCGTCAAGCAGTGAAAGGCTTGCCTAACTTTCACTGCCATAGAGGCTGAATATTGCTGCTGCCTAGTTAGATGGGGTGCGATCTGGCCGACCCACATATTCATGCCGGTTGCTGGATATGGAGCTGGCATTGAATATCTGGCTTTAAAGTTCAGCGACAGCAGCTAGCCATTTTCTCGGCACTAGCTGCTACCACTGAATAGCCCCCCCCCCCCTTAGCCTGCCTCTTATTTAGACTTCTTTTTTCAATAAAGTGGCTCCTGTACACTTCACTAGATTTTAGAGATCTAACTGGTGCATCTGCCATTGCTCACTGGGTAAAGGACACTGCTCTCACTTGATATAGTAACATTTCTATACATTTTCTTTGCAAACACAATGAGAGCCCATGATAAGTAAGTAGGTAGAGAAAGCTGAGGTTATTCTGTCTGTGATTTTCTAAGTGTTGTCACTAATCCTCACAGTGTCACAATAAATAAGAGAGGTGCTATGTAAGCTGTGCATTCGCCTGTTGGCGGGCAAATGATGTAAAAACACCAGCTGGTAGGTCGCTAGTTAAAAAGTCTCAGGGAGTATGCTCATGACAAGAGGATGTGAGAGCACTCTTGAAAACTGCTGAGATGGAACAGCTGCCAAGGGAGTCTTTGCCATCAAGGTACCAATTACAGTCAAAGCCGATAAGAGTTTCCTTCTAATTTGATAGGAAACGCTCCTTAGCTCACTAAAAGCCTGATGTACTAAAAGGTTCTTCCCATGGGGAGGGCAATTTTCAAATGATCTAGCCATATTTAAATGAATGTGGCTAAATGTTGCCCCCTGCCCTCAATGCCAGTCAAAGTATATTTTTGAAACACACATCTGTCTGTATTAGGTAGGAGTGGGTTGGAGGGCGGTGGTAGAGCAGAAATGGAAAATACATTTTTTTCATTTTACACTTTTAACTTACTATAAGCCTCAGGGCAAATTACAGCTAGCTTCAAATCAAGATGACAAATTCAAATTCCCAATAGCCATCTAAAAATGAATTTATAGATTCCCAGTAGATTTATAGATTCACATATCTGAAGTCAAATTTCATATACTGATATCCTCAGAGCCAGATGTTCACCATTTTCTGAAATTTTGTGTAGTACCCTTGTTTCTTCCTCTTTGAACAGTCACCCCGTATCTGCATGCCTGTTGAAGATACAGCCAGGGCACTGTTGAATTGTGGATTCTGGCCACCTGCAGTCCTTCTTTGTATGGCTGCCTCAGTCTGTCCTCTCCTCATGAACTGAACTATGCCTTTGATCACATGACTGTAAGAGCTAATTGTAATGCAGATGGGTATTTGGCCAGTCAGAAGCTGAAGAGGACAAAGATTTCACATCTATCCAGGCTTTGGGGTTCAGTTAGAGATAGGGAAGGAAAGGAAAGCAGAAGTGCTGCCTGTGACTTTATGGGCCCAATATTCAAAAACCCTATTTTCAGCCACTCTTAGGAGCCTAAATTTTCAGCTAAAAATTCATCCTAATTTAGGGGCTTAAAAACTGATGCTCCTATATTTAGGCCTGCCATTCATTTGCCTAAATTTATGAATCTAATTTTTGTGCTTAGGGCCTGATATTCAGCTGGGCAGGCTATGTGGCTCTTAACACTGTATATTCAATGCTGTGGCAATGACATTGAATATCCAGTATCGCCACACATGCCCTGGAGCCACTGAGGCTAACCAGGTAGCAGCGATTTGCACTGGTACCTGGTTAGTATCCACAGCTAAAGCTAGGCAAGTCAAAAGCTGGCCTAGTTTTAGTCGCAGATCGCTAACCGGATAGCGGTACAATATCATTGCTTCCGGTTAGCAGCAGTTTCCGCCTCTGCTCCACCCTGAAACACCCTCAATACACCCAATGCTAACCTCAGAGCATCCGGGCATGTAGCAGGCTTTGAAGGGGATATTCAACGGTCCTCACCATGTAAGTGCCGTTGAATATCCCGATTAAAGACATTTACTCTGTTTACTGGTCTGTAAATCATGTAAATGCCTTTCAAATATCGGAGCCTTAGTGCTGAACAACAGTACTAAGCTCCTAGGGCTTGATATTGAGTTAGGACGGCTAGGCGTGAGTACAGCGCCTAGCCATCACTGCCATCCTCTAACCCCGAATATTCAATGCCTGGGTCATATTCGGCCCCAGCATTGAATATTTGGGGTCACCACACATGCCCAGAAGCCACAGAGGCTAACCAGGTAGCGGTGATATTGCACCGCTGCACAGTTAGCCTCTACATGTAAAGTTAGGCCAGTTTTTGCAGCACCTATTTTTTACCCACAGAAGCTAACTGGCTAGCGATGCAATATTGCCGCTAACCGGTTAGCCTCTGTCGCCACTCATAACTCGCCCAGATGCTAAGTGGTTAGAATTGGGGCATGTAGGGGAGAAGAACGGGCACTAACCAAGTTAGTGCTGTTGAATATCCTGCTGAGTAGCATTTACATGGTTTACAGGGCTGTAAACTGTGTAAATGCCTTTTGAATATCGGGTCCCTAATTTCTTTTCTCTGACATAAATCCACCCCTATTCCCACCCACTTTTTATGCTCCTAAATTTAGGAGTTTAGTGACATTTTAAGTAAAAATATAGGCACTCAGTCCTAGTAAATTTTCAAAGAGCCCAAGTTGGGAGCACGACTTTCAAAGTTAGGTGCATAAATCCTTTGAATATTGGGCCCTACCAATTTAGGCTTGCTGTCCTTTACAAGGAATCCATAGTGAGTGCTATGGTTAGGGTGGATAGCAAAAGACAAATCCTGTCCATGGTTTGGGATTAGATTAGCAGTAAGCAGGTAGGTGCAAAATAAGCACCTTCCTACTTTACTAAAAGTGCCACGACCAGGCTTCTTCAGTTCAGCACAGCTGCGGGAGGAAAGGAAAAAGCTCCCGCGGCCGTGTTAAGTGTTAATACAGTCATGGCACACAGAGCAGGCAGACGAAGAGAAGAGGTATCTGCAGTCATATTAATGCTTAACATAGCCGCGGGAACATTATCATTTTGCTCCAATGGTTGTGTTAAGCACGGAACAGGAAGGGAGAGGGAAAGAGGAGGCACTGTAGCTGACTCAGAGTGATGTGAGGGAGAAAGTGAACAGACTACTAGAGCTGATGGAGGGGAGCTATTGTAAGGTGAGGGAGAGAGGAACTGGAAAGGGGCTGGGGCAATGGAAATGGGCTGATGGTGGTAGACAGGACTGGGACTGGAAGAGGGCCAATGCTGGGAGGGAGGCTGTGACTAGAAATGGGCTGATACTGGGGCTGGGGGGGGACTTTAACTGGAAATAGACTAATACAGGGCTGGGGGAACTGAGACTGGGCATGGGCTGATACTGGGGCTGCAGGGGGAGATTAAGACAATATGGTCTGATACTGGGGCTGTGGGGGGACTGGGACCAATATGGGCTGAAACTGGGGCAGCAGAGGGGATAGGACCGGAAATGGACTGATACTGGGACTGGAGGGGCAGGACTGCGACTGGAAATGGACTGATACCTGGGCTGAGAATATAAATGGATTTAAGCTGAAGTGGACTAATTGTAAGGCTGGGGGCCTGGTACTGAAAGAGAATTAGTGCTGACAAATGCTTGGGTCAGAGTGGAGAAAAAGGAGGAGATGCTGAGGGTGTGAGGAGGGAGAGGAGGATAGATTGTGGAGGCTGGGAAAGAAGTAAAGTCATAACCAGGGGAAGGTTGAGAGGGTGGGCTATAAGATCAGATGCTGGGGTAAGGAGGAGGAAAGGAAGGGTTAATAAGTATTGGAGAATGAGATAGGTGGGTGGACACAGGGGACATGGGGATGTGGGAGAGAAGGGACTTGAGCTTAGGTGGAGAATATGAGTGAGAAAACAGAAGAAAAACTAACATAGGCTGGGTATTGGGCGTGTGAGGACTCAGGGCTCGGGTAGGATTGTGAGCGAGGACACAGGGACTGGGTCGGGTGGACTTTGGGCTGCCTGAGGGGATAGTGGAGACTAAGAAATTGACCAGAGATTAGGAGGACAATGGGGACGTGAGGGGTATGAGTAAGACTGTGAGACCAAGTGCAGAAATATGGGGCGGGGCAAAGGCTTGAACAATTCCAGCCCAGTCCCCGCCCCCAGAGAACACTTCCAGCCTTTGCCCTGCCCAAAGTTCCACTTCTTTTTTGTCTACAAATTAAGCCCTGGCGATTGCAGCACTGTTTGCTGCAGCCCATGTGTTGAGAATAAAGGTACTGTGGAGCAAGGCTCAAGACTGCTACTTGGGAAGAATCCTTGTGAGTAACCCTTTGCATAAATAAACACACAGGGGAAGAGGTTTGTGCTAGGATAAAATTAATGAGTCCTTGAACTCTACTCTGGTAATATCCATCACCACTATAAAAATACATATTATTTAATAATAATATTAATTAATTAATGAATTTATAAGCTGCCTTTTGAGGAGAACTATGAAAGCAATGTACAAAATACTAGGGCTGGATTTACTTTCTGAACCCTGTCGCCCTGCCGCGGCGCCAGCCCCCCCTGGTGGCGGCGTAGTTTTTCCACCGAAGGGCTGGGCCCGGGGCCACTAAGATGTTTGTGATTGGGATTGGCCAGGTGCGAGGGTCAAGGGCCAGTGCCTTGTGCCGGCCTCGTTGCCAACTCCCAAAGAGAATACAGTCTTGCACAAAAGTGGAGGGAAAAAGAAAAAGGCTTTATTTTCCCTTTTTTTGCACTAAGGGTTCAGAACATAGGATAAACACATTGGTAGACGTAGCAAAATAAGTCCTTACAGCAGCTTTTGTAAGCACAAGAAAAACAACCAGAAACTGTTAACTTCACAGCATAAAAGCTACCAAAACAATATTGCTTCATTCACTCCAAAGGGCTCTGGAGTGACTCTATATCACTCACGGCACAATATGCACATTCCATAGGGCTATCAAGATCTTCATGTACGGATTCTACCTGCATGGCCTCTTCTGACTGTTCTGAAGAGTCAAGATAGGTGTCCTTTATGTGGGTTTGGCTCACTGCTTCCCAGGACTTAGCAGTTTGTTTGGGCCTACGGTTCTGTGTGGTGGAATACCATGATGGCATCTCTTCCTCTAGAGATTTAAAAACATTTTCTTTATAATGCTTTCCTCTAAAAGTTCTGTCCTTGCTCAAACTGTCTTTTAACTTTGGCTTTGGCTTGTGCTTTAGGTAAGGAGACTCTCCCTCCCAAGGTTCTTCTCTTAACTTGGCTTTAGGAAAACAGTAGCAAAGATTAAAAGCTTTACCTCTGGATTTTCTTTTGGTTCTCTGGGGCGAGACAGGAGGCCTACCTTGGCTGCTGCCTTCCGTATCAGTGCTCTCAGGTATTCTCCTTCGGCTCTCCCAGTCTTTCCTCCTCAGGCCTTTGAGGCCTGCCCTCCTGTGGGTTTCAGGGCCTGGTCTGGTTTGGCTTTGGCTTTCTCGGCCTAGCCTTTGGCTTACAGGACTGGTTCTCCTCTCCCAGTCTGTCTTTTTACTCAGGTTTGCTTTTGGACTAGATCCCAATCCTGCTCTGGTACCTTCATAGCATGTCCTCAATCTCTCTCTGGAACAGGCTCCCGCTTGTTCTCTCCCAGCTGAGGAAGGTAATCCTTCCACTGCTTCCCCAGTAGTGGATCTCCAGGCAGATGAGATTCTAGCAGCTGAGCTTTTTGCAGGTAAGCTCCCAGCGTATGAGCTTCCTTCTGACTCTTGCTTGCCTCCCCTTAAATGTGAGCTTTTGGAACATAAGTCCTGTCCACAGAGGCGTGGTTCTGTGGTCTCTGTCCTGACTCTCCTGTTCCCTCTAGGTGGATCCTCTGGATATTGCAGGCAACTTCTTTTTCTTTCAGAATCCAGAACTGTTTTTCTCTCCAAAGGAGGGTCCGCTGCATCACAACCCACCTAGGCAAGAAGAGGGGGAGGGTGTTGCCTTTAACACAGGTACACTTACCACTTCTTCAAGGGGTGGCAGTAAGTGCACTACATAGTAACACAGTATATGATGGCAGATAAAGACCAATATGGTCCATCTAGTCTGCCCAGCAAGGCGGCAAGAGTAGGTACACCTGCCGCTCCGTGCAGGTCACCCCTCCACATGCCTTTTTTTAGTGGTGTACCCATCGCTCCATGTAGGTCACACCCTAGTGTGCTGTTTAGCATTGTGAGCCCCGACTCCAATGTGTTAATGATGGGGGGACATGCGGACATCCCCCAAAGCTTTGCAGTGGCTTCTGCACTAATCACTTGGGGTTGAATCCAAGCAAACATTGCCTGTTTTAGTAAACATACCCCTCTGTATGTTACATTATCGCTTGTCCCCTGTTTCTTTTGTTTTTCGAGCATGGATTATAAGCTCTATTGAGAAGGGACTGTCTCTTATATGTATATGTACAGCACTGTGTACATAGTAGTAATAGCGAGTACCTTATATATGTAATTGCCAGTGCTTAAATGTGTAGGTGGTGGCTTTTGCTTCCTACACATGTAAGTGCCATATTCCACCACATTCCAAGTAGAAGAGCAGCCAATTAAGGGACCAAGTTCCTGAAGACAATTTTTTATGGTGGGGGGGGGGGGATATTACATGGTAACATAGTAAATGACGACAGATAAAGACCAGTGTGGTTCATCTAGTCTGCCCAGCAAGGTGGCAAGAATAGGTGCACCTGCCGCTCCATGCAGGCCACCCCTCCCCATGTCTTTGTTTTAGAGGTGAACCCACCGCTACGTGTATGTTGAGAAATTAGATAGTAAGTTTATTTTCATTTTATCCTGTTGCTGTAAAGGGATCCACTGTGTCTGTCCCATGACATTTTGAATTCTGTCACTGTATTTGCCCCCACCACTTCCATCGGGAGGGCGTTCCAAGCATCCACCATCCTTTCAGTGAAAAAGTATTTCCTGACATTGCCTTTCAATTTACCCCCTTGCAGCTTCATGTTATGCCCTCTAGTTTTACAGCTTCCCCATCTTAGGAAGAGGTTTGTTTGTTCATTATTTCTCTTTAAGTATTTAAAGGTTTGAATCATATCTCCCCTGTCCCTCCTCTCCTCCAGAGTGTACATATTTAGGTCTTGAAGTCTCTTCTCATAAGGCTTCTAATGCAGGCTCCAAATCATTTTGGTCACCTTCCTCTGAACAGTTTCCAGTCTTTTTATATCCTCTGCAAGATATGGTCTCCAAAACTGAACACAGTATTCCAAGTGAGGCCTCACCAGTGACTTATACAGTGGCATTAGTACCTCTTCCTTTCTGCTGGTAATTCCTCTTTGTATGCAACCCAACATCCTCCTGGCTTTTGCCACTGCCTTGTCGCACTGCTTTGCCTTCTTGAGATTCGCAGAAATAATCACACCAAGGCCCTTCTCCTGGTCCATGCACACCAACCTCTCGCCCCCTATCGTGTACATTTCCCCTGGATTTCTGCTTCCCAAGTGCATGACACTGCACTTCTTCACATTAAACCTTAACTGCCAAGCATTAGACCATTCTTCCAGCTTTTGTAGATCTTTCCTCATGTTATCCACTCCCTTAGGGGAGTCCACTCTGTTGTAAATTTTCGTGTCATCTGCAAAAAGACAGACTTTTCCATGCAGTCCTTCAGCAATATCACTCACAAATACATTGAACAGTGCCGGGCACAGGACCAAACCCTGGGGCACCCCGCTAATCACCCTCCTTTCATCCAAGTGAGCTCTGTTTACCATCACCTTCTGTCGTTTGTCAGTCAACCAATTTCTGATCAAGTTCACTACCTTGGGACCCATCCCCAAACTACTGAGTTTATTGATAAGCCTCCTATGAGGAACACTATCAAAGGCTTTGCTGAAATCCAGGTAGATGACATCCATCGCATGCCCCCGATCTAGTTCTCTGGTCACCCAGTCAAAGAACTCAATCAGATTTGTTTGGCAAGATCATCCTTTGGTAAAACCATGTTGCCTCAGATCATGCAACCTGTGGGTTTTGAGAAAGTCCACTATTCGCTCTTTCAGAAGCGCCTCCATTACCTTTCCCGCCACCAAGGTAAGGCTCACGAGCCTGTAGTTTGTCACTTCCACCCTGTCACCACTTTTGCGAAGAGGTACCACATCCGCCCTTCTCCAGTCCTGAGGAACTACTCCTGTTTCCAAGGATCTGTTGAAAACACCCTTTAACGGCCCTGCAAGAACCTGAGCTCTTTCAGTATCCTGGGATGTATCCTATCAGGTCTGCAAACTGCCTAAATGACGCTCATCAGGATATTTCATCGCACTATCATGGATAGTACCGCTGAATATATCCTGTTTCAGAACACACAAAAAGCGAAGTCTATGATGGTCAGATCCAACACTTTTATTGTAGCACTACCCCGATGAGTTTTGGCATGTGCCTTTCTCAGGGACTAGCCTCATAAGAAATAAAAGTAAAATTAAATAAAATAAAACAAATATCAAAAGCAATATAGACACATTATATCAATTGAAAGAAATCATAAATAGTCATTACAACAATTAAAATGTAATTAAAACAACGCATATAATATAAAACCAAATAAAATTTCTGAAATGTAAAACCAGAATACATATCATAAAAAATGATTGCTAGAATAAATAATCCATTTAAGAAAACATAAATAAGCTATAATAGCAGTCAAAACATGCAAATAAAATAAATAAGTAAAAGGTAGCAACAGTTTAAAATGCACATAGATATATGTTATAAAAAGGACAGACGTTGAAAAATGTATATGCATTAAAACTAGACATTCAAAGACATGTCTTATGTATCATAATATATGTGACTGCTGTGGTGCAATACAATTAACTTGTAAGCATCGGGGAAGAGGAGGACACCCGATGGCCCAAAGGAGGGGAGAATGAACTTACTAATGTGTTGGTTCAAAAACACTCGTATGGAAAAATAGACGCCAGTATCAGGGAAGCTATTGAGAAGCAACAATACAATCTACTCACTTTTTTAACTACTGATTTTTAAAACACTAGTTACAATCTAAAAAAATAATAATAGTAAGGAATAAAGGTGAGAAAGAAGTTATATTAAAGAATGACTTGCCTGATTCTTAGTAACCTCTGAGAGCATTCCAGCATAGCCGTAAAGGACTTACTTTGAAAAACGCTAGGCTTTTAAAGATGCCATATTTCGTGCCAAATCCCAAGGGGTCAGAGAGCACAAGTGCCAGCAACAACAGAATAAAAAACTACTTTAAAAATGAATGCTAGCGATCAGATGGCAAAAACATACATATGTAACCTATCGCCTCTGTTTATTGAAAGTATATATGCTTACATTTGACAAACTCGCCATAAGTTCAAAGGTTAAGAAGCTGAAACTAACCAAGGGCACAAATGAAAATTACATCATCGATTCCTACACTGGATTACAGTGTACAATGAACCAGGCATTACAGTATTGAATGCCCTAACCAAAAGGGATAAAATCATTATATCTCAATAATGAGAGCTGTCAAAGGAACATGAATGATAGATACAGGCAACTGACCAAACGGCCCAATAATATCAACAATGTATATTGTAAATATATGACAGCTGCATAAAAATAATGAATCTAGTAAAAGGGAGCGGACATCACGATTATAGACAGTTCTGTATACAATAAAATATCAATTGCCACAAGCACCATAGTGAAAAGAACAACTACTAGCACTCTTAAATCACAGTAACATAGTATATGACGGCAGATAAAGACCAGTATGGTCCATCTAGTCTGCCCAGCAAGGCGGCAAGAATAGGTGCACCTGTCACTCCGTGCAGGTCACCCCTGCTCATGCCTTTGTTTAGGGGTGTACCCACCGCTCCATGCAGGTAACCCCTATTTGTGCAGATATAAGAGATAGTTATGTTCGAATCAATAGATATCAATGAATAAAAAAGAAAGAAACATAAAAAGAACTATAAATAAATAAGCACAATAAATAAGATAATATTAAAAAGCATAAGAGCCATAAAAGAAATTAAGAACACTATGGGATTCAAGGGACCATAAAATATAGTGAGCACACACTATAACACCAAAGCAATGATGGGGACACTTGGGTTCAATTCCCACTGGCACTCCTTGTGACCTTGGGCAAGTCACTTTACCCTCCATTGCCTCAGAAGAAAAGGCCTGGCAATCTACTTACAGTGATACCTTGCCAAGAAAACCCAGAGGCAGCTGGGTCACTAGGAATCAGCACTGACTTGACAGCACAAAAAAAAAAGACTATCTATTTATGATTTGTTTCAATTGCTATGTTGCGTTTATATTGTTTTTGATCTTTGTTTTGTTTAATTTCATTTTACTTTTATTTCTTATGAGGCTATATCCCCTGAGGAAGGCAATGCCAAAACGCGTTGGGGTAATGCTACAATTAAGATGTTGGATCTGACTGCCATAGACTCTTCACTTTTTGTGCATTTTGTAAATACTGTTAGAGTGACTGCTCTTATTCTTGGACTCGTATATCCGGTTTCAGCCACTAAGCTCCACAACACTAGCCGGCTAGCGTTGGGGCTTTGCAGAGGCGGAGTAGAGCCAGCACCCAAGGATAACTGGCTAGTGATGAAATTCAGCCGGTAGCGAGTTATCCTAAACCAGATAAAATTAGTAACTTTAGTCAGTTTAGCTAACCAGCCAGTGGCTGAATATCGCCACTGAACAGCTAGTTAAATCACTATAGAGCAACCCAGATATTCAGTGCCGGTAGCCAGATATGACCCCGGCATTATAGTAACCTTCCATTGCCTCAGGTACAAACTTAGATTGTGACGTGAGCCCTTTGGGGACAAGGAGATGCATACTGTACCTGAATGTAACTTGCCTTCATCTTCTCCTGGAAAGGCGAGAGCTACATATAAATATAAATATTAAATACATTTAAAGCAACAACAGCATTAGCTGCTGCCACTGAATATCCCCCCTACATTTTTGTGATGATCAAATCTGTCAATGACACAAAATGGTTCAAAGTTAAGCCCTGAGCAAACTGTGAGGAATTACAAGAGGACCTTACAAGACTGGGGGACTGGTTATCTAAATGGCAGATGAAATTTAATGTGGCAAGTGAAAAGTAATGTATACAGGGAAATATTATCCAAATTATAGGTACTGTACATGATGGTGGGTTCTAAATTAGGAGAAAAAGCTCTTGGAGTCTGTGACAAGCACAGGTCCCCAGGGGACAGCCCCAAAACTGGTTGGGCTTGGACTGTCTTCAGCTCTCTGAGTCCCCAGGAGTAGTGTGAATCACCCCTCTGAGATGGGGAATTGGAGGCAGGTCCCTAAGATTCAGGGTTACTATGAACCAGAGATTGAGAATGGGAGACAGCCCTCAGACACCTGGGGTAGGTTGTATGACTTCACATTTCCCAGGGCAACCCAGAGAGAGGATGTAGCTGAAGAGTTCCCTTGGGAATATAACCAGTTTGTCTTTGAGATTAAGCAGAAGAATGCACCCGAAGGAGAGTCTAAGGTAAAGGAAACTGTGTCACTTAAATTTGTCTCTTTGAATGTTGGAGGCATTAATAGGCCAGTCAAGAGGACAAGATTTCTTAAATATCAGTTTCAAGAGACAAGATTGTCTGCCAAGAAGCATCCTAAGCACCAAAAGGGTTGGTGTAGGGAAGGTTTTTTTCTGAGTAGAATGCAAAGAAAAAGGGTGTGGCTATATGGATAATAAGAATATCCCATTTGTAAAGTATGAAATGGTAGGGATCAGCAGGGAGGCCATATGCATTATGGGGCATGTGGATCAATCAGAGATCTCCATCCTCAATATATATGCTCCAGCCAGTACTACTACTACTACTACTATTAATCATTTATATAGCACTACAAGGCATACACAGTGCTGCACAGACATAAAGCCAGTCTCTGCTCATCAGAGCTTACAATCTAATTAAGACAGACAAGACAAACAAGACAAAGAATAAGAATAAGGGTGAAATAGGGAAGGGTAAGGAGACACAAGGAAAGCAAGAGAACGCAAGGAAGGCAACTGGCACCAAGGAGGATTCTGTCAAATATTTTGGCTAAAGGAGTTTATGGGAGAGTATTTATTTATTTATTTTTATTTATTTAACAGTTCTTTTATACCACGCTCTTTATTATCAGTGCGGTTTACAGTGAACAAAATGACTCTAGGACAGCAATAGACTGTCATGAGTTTACATACAACAGGGAAATTAACAATGACTCAAACTTTGGGAAACTTTGTACATATAAAGTATACAACTATATACAGTGGTAGTGTTCTATTTACAATAATGTGCGACATGCGACAGAACAATTGTTGTTTCATATTGAGGGA
The DNA here is from genome assembly GCA_033557465.1 of Ichthyophis bannanicus. Taxonomy (NCBI): domain Eukaryota; kingdom Metazoa; phylum Chordata; class Amphibia; order Gymnophiona; family Ichthyophiidae; genus Ichthyophis; species Ichthyophis bannanicus. Next base: position 45,497,698 of record CM066046.1, read on the forward strand.
TTGGGTTGTGTTGTGGGAGTAGGTGAGGGGTTGTAGTGTTGGGAGAAGTGTATAAGGAACAGGTAGTGTTTTAGGGCTTTTCTAAATTGCTTGAGGTCTGTGATTGATCTGATGGTAGGTGGAAGGTTGTTCCAGCATCTGGGGGCGTAGTATGCGAATGCTCTGTCAATAGTTGAGTGTGTGCATTTTGTGGATTCTCTCGGTATGGATAGTGTATTAGCTGCTACTGATCTCCTAGGTCTAATATTGGGGGTGTGATTGAGGAGTGTTGAGATTGAAGGGGGAGCTATTTTGTTAATGGCTTTGAAGGTAATGAGAAGGACTTTATATGAAATCCTGCAGCTTATCAGGAGCCAGTGTAATTCCCTTAGGAAGGGGGTTGTGTTGTCTCTCCTTGATGCTCCGCACAGGACACGGGCCACGGCATTCATGGCTAATTGTAGTGTGTTTAGGCCGTGGAGTATGATGTTTGCGTAGTCAAAGTGGGGTGTGACTATCGCTTGGAAAATTGTTCGGAAGTTATCAGCATCGAGCATGTGTTTCAGGTGTCGGAGGGTCCTGATCTTGAAATAGATGGTTTTTACAGTGCAGTTTATGTGCTTTTTGAAATCCAGCTGTTGATCCAATGTCACACCTAGGTATCTTATGGTGGACTTGATTGGAAGTTCCGCGTCTCGTACTTTTAGGGTCACCGTGGGTGAAAATCCTTTGTTTTTTGTGACGATTAGGACCTCGGTTTCTTTAAAATTTATTTGCATGTTCTGATTGAGGAGCCAGTCTGTTACTGCGTTGAAGCACTCAACTAGTACTGTATAATCTGGGAGCGTGACATTGATCGGCGTAAATATCAGCACATCGTCTGCGTAAATTAGGCAGGATATACCGTAGGAGCGGGTGATTTCACAAATCGGCTGCATGTATATATTAAAGAGCAGCGCAGAGAGGGAGGAGCCTTGGGGTACTCCTTGCTTTTGCTGGAAAGGTTCCGATGTATTTGATCCAATCCGAACTTGTTGCCATCGGTCTTCTAGGTAAGATTTACACCAATCCCATGCTAGACCCTGGATTCCCTTCTCATGTAGTCGGGTTAGGAGTTTGTCATGGTCGACTGAATCAAATGCTACAGAAATGTTGAGGAAGATTAGCGTGAAGCCCATTTTGATGTTATCAATCCCGCTGATGAGCGCGTTAATTAGGGAGGTCAGAAGTGTTTCAACTCCGTGAGTTTCCCTGAATCCATGTTGGCTGGGGTCTAGTGGGGATCCGGTATCTATATGTTGCTGGATCTGTCTCTGAGTCACCTTCTCGATTATTTTAGATAGTAGTGGGATACTGGAGATCGATCGGTAGGATTCCTCCTTCTTTGGGTCCAGCTGGTTGTTCTTTAGCAGTGGTCTGATGGACGTCTGCTTAAGAGCCGATGGGAATATTCCTGTTGAGAAGGACTGATTTCTGATTTCTGATATGAATGGGCTGAGTTCGGAACGCATCGCTCTTATCCAGTGTGCAGGGTATGGGTCATTTGGTGCCGTGGTGGTGTTTATGTTGCTAATAATGTCTTCAATGCTTTTCGCGTATGGAGATGAGAGCTTGATGAGAGGGTTCTGGTGCCAAGGGGGCTGGGTCACTTTTGAAGTGGGGGCTGTTGTTGCTTTGATGGCTTTGGATTGGATATAGTTGGCGTATATTTGGGGATGTATATGTTCTTGTTGTGGTGGTGATGGTTCTGTGGTTAGAGATTTTACTAAATTGAAGAGGTCACATGGCTTGTTTAAAGAGCGGTTGAGGAGCTCGGAATGGAAAGTCATTCTCTTGTCCCAAATTGCTTCACGATGAGTTTTCAGATGGGCTAAGAATGTGGCTTGGTTTGCTGTGTTATGGGATTTACGCCATTTTCTCTCTAGTTTTCTCAGGAGAAGAAGGGACTTCCTTAGTTCCGGCAAGAACCAAGGGGCTGACAGCCTTTTATCTGCACGGTTATTTGATGTTGATTGTTTGTTAGTGGAAGGCAGTTTAGAGTACAGGTTAAGGGTGTCATTCCAGTTAGCAACCATGTCGTTGATGTTGGATGATGGCTGGGCACGTTTTCGGAGTACATGTTTCATAATTTCTTCTTTGTCAAGTGGTTTGAATCGTACTGAGTTAGCTGTTGACTTGTATGGCTGACGGTGTCTTGTTGTGAAGGCATCTTGAATGTTATCAGGCTGTGGTCTGACCAGGGGACAGGGGTGATGGAGAGATCGAATTTGCATTTCGTGGATGAGTCATTGGATGGTACAAAGACAAGATTGAGAGCATTCCCTCATTGGTGGGTGGGATTGTTTACAATCTGTTTGTAATTGAGGTTGGACATTGCCTCAAGGAAGGTGTTAGCTAAGGCGGGTTGGACGGATGCAAGATTGAAATCGCCCAGTAGCCAGTTTGGTTTGCTTGGGTTTTCGGGATTACAAGCCAAGTCAATTATGATGGATAGTTCTTCAGATGGTGAGATTGGAGCCCTATAAATAAGGTTAATAGTGTTGTACTTATTAGAGATGATGATTGTGTCTAGTTGTTGTGTGCTTCTAGCTAGGATCATTCAGTATTGGAATTCAGTTTTTGCTATAATGAAGACCCCACCTCCTCTTTTGTTAGCCCTGTTACATGTGTAAATAGAGTAGTTGGGAGGTGTGAGTTGGTTTAATAGTACAGTGTCAGTGTCAGAGAGCCAAGATTCTGTGACCATTAATATGTCTAGGTTAAGGTTGGTTATTAGGTCTGTGATGGCTGGCCATTTCTTACGGGCAGAGCGAGCGTCGATGAGTGCACACCTGAGTTCTTGTTGAACATCTGACTTGTTGCCTTTTGTGTTGGTTGTGTGCTCTAGTGCTATATGGAGCAAATGAGTCTGTCTCTTGTAGCATGGGTTTTGTGGAGGTTGGTAATGGCTCCGGTAGTGTTTTTTGCTCATACTGTGAAGTAGGGGGATATGGTTATGAGCATGAGTGAGAGCATTAGCTTCATAGATGGCACTGGAAAGTAGATAAAGGCATGTGAAGGCCAGCATGGAAAAGGTCATGATTCGTTGTTGTGTGCAAGTTAAGGCTATAATAACTGAATTTGTTTCACGAGCTGTTTGATTAGCTTGGGATTCTGCAATCACAGTGGTGGGTAAAGGTGGACTATGGGTGTTGCGTTGAGTCAGTGTGTTGTGGGAAGAAGAATGTTGTAATTACTCAAGGTGAATGGTGTTTCTGTCTTACAGGTACCGCAGGAGCAATATTATCTTGTATTCACATTTGCAAAAAGATTACTTTGTTCAGCAGGCCCCGATAAAGTGAGTTACTTTGTTTCAATCAACATGGTTCCAACAACATAGATTCATCCGACAATGTTACAGGGAGGATGCTATGTTTCAAATGAGTCATATGCTGAGCAGCTTACAGAGACTAAACTTTCACATTTGGCAGGACACTACTCTGTGTTCAGATGAAAGGATTGTCAAAGGATTGTCACTAGTAGGACAAAATATGAACAGCATTTGAAAGAACTGGATAGATCGAAAGGGGAGGAGTGGTGTGAGGGGCCCCAAGCAAAGTTTTGCTGAGGGCCCCCCACTGTAGCAGTAGCATGCCCCCATGTGGCCCCCCTTCCTTGTGGGGCCCCCCCTCATGCAGCCCCTTCAGCGTGTGGGTCCCCTCATATGGCAGCAGTGGCAGCAAACTTACTTTCCCATCTTGCCATACCGCCTCCGCTCTTGTAAGTTTGACGCTGGCCCGGCGTTTGTTCTCCACCATGCCCGAAGTCTTAAATGCCCGATCAACGCCAAACTTACAAAAGCAAAGACAGCCCGGCAAGATAAGAAAATATGTTTGCCGCATTGCCTTACCGCTGCTGTGTGGGCCCCTTTTTCCCCAGGCCACCCACACTATGGGTAGGATTTCCACCACGGGGGGGGGGGGGGGCAGAGACAGGGAGAGTAGATCTCTACTGCAGTGCTCGCAAGAGTTTGATGTTCTGGATGTTTGAAAGAAATCCTAGAATCAGAGACTTCACATTCTAGTCAGAAAAAAACAATCATACTCGAGGACTGGCTATTTATTTCTAAGGAGAGTTCAAGTGGAACATCCGTGCTCAGAAAGGATGTGAAGGGTCAAAAAAGAGTTTGTTAGTTTTTGCTTAAAACAAACTTTTAACGATTTTTGTATTTTTCCACATGGTGCTCTTGAGTGACTTCCATGTACACTACAGCTATTTTGTGAACGCAGATTGATTGATTGAACCGCATTAATTTATAGATAAACACATGCATGAGCGATTTTCATGCACTTTCAATTTTTAAGCAACCAAATGAATACCCAAATACCCCTAGTACCCAGTGACTTCTCACCTAGTTGTAATTTCTAATCATGCCATGATTTCTGGGATTTTAAAGCTTGGGAGGGGTATTTACAACAGACTAGATACTGGAGGGCTAATGTCAACTTACTACAAACTTGCAAGAAGAGTAGAAGTACATTAAATGATCACGTGGGGGTATCCCTTCGTACTCTCTGGGATACAGGCAAAGCTTATATGTGTCTAGGAAACAAGAGAGAGACAGAGAGCTGGGAAAGCTGTATTAGGAGTTAGAGGGGTTGCAGAAGCAGTGTAAATTATCCAGGAGCCCAAGGGGATTCAAGGTGATGATGCAGGCTGGTGATAAGATCGACTCTCTGGAAAGGCAGAATGGAAAGGCTTATGTGCCTCACTAAAAGGGATTTTTTTAGACTAGGGGAACAGAGCTAATAAGCCTTTGGCTTGGCAAATGAAAAAGAAAAGAAAAGAAATAGTTGATTAATAAAAGAGACTCAGGGAGGGTGAGGGAGATTGATTAGATCAACTAAGATTACAAGGGAGTTTATATGAACAGTCTTATGAATCAGAATGGCCTCAAAAGAAAGGGCATTGAGTGACTGATTGACTGATTTTATTGATTTATAAACATTTACTGTTTTTAATGGGTTACAAAGAACATAAATAATCAAAACAAGTAGAACAGACACAAAAAGTGAAGAGAAACCTTAGGGAGGCATATTCAAAGGAATGAATGCAGTTAGCAGACTGGCTGACCACGTTCCTCTTACTGAGTGGGTTATTTAGTGACCCACTCCTGCTTTATGTCGCTGGCCATCCCCTCTTAGTGCCACTGAACACCCAGATGCTAACTGCTTAGTGTTGAGTGATTCTGGGAGTACAGCGGGGCAGCACCGAGAGTTAGCTGGTCAGTGGCCACATCGAGCTGCTGACCAGTTAATTCTAACCAACTAAAGTTAGGCCAGCTGTTTTTCTGACCTAATTAGCCGCTTAACTATCCAGCCAGTGGCTGAATATCATCACTGCTATCTGGGAAACCTGGATATTTAATACTGCTGGTCAGATATGGCCCCAGCATTGAATAGCTGGACATTATTTAAAATAGTGACAGTCAAGATGCTTTAATTGCGCTCGCCACTGCTGCTGAATATTCCCCCTCTAATGTTTTCTTTGTTTTGTCGAGGCTTTTCTTGTGAGGTTGGGGGAACAGGAGAGGCATTTGTTAAACAAATCTATTAGTTAGGTAGCGATTACTTATGTTGTTATTCCCTAACTAAGCTCAAGGCAGCAGGGGAAGATGGTCTGCCAGCTGAGTATTTTAATCAAAGTAGCTAAACAAGTAGAAAAGGTGACGGCGAAAGCTATAAGAATGCTTGGGTGCATATGGAGAGGAATGGCCAGCAGAAGAAAGGAGGTGATAGTGCCTCTGTATAAGTCTTTGACGTCAGTGCAGAGGGTTGCTACTAAAATGGTTAGTGGTCTTCATTATAAAGCATATGAGGATAGACTTAAGGATCTTAATATGCATGCTTTAGAGGAAAAGGCGGGATAGAGGTGATACAATTGAGATGTTTAAATACCTCGGTGGCATAAATGCACAAGAGAAGAGTCTCTTTCGATTGATAGCAAGCTCTGCTATGAGGGGACATAGGATGAGGGTGAAAGGGGATAAACTCAGGAGTAATATGAGGAAAAACTTCTTTATGGAAAGAAATGCAGTAGAAATGTAGATGCAGTGGAGGTGGTGGACAAGAGGACAGTATCTGAATTTCAATCCATAGAGGTTCCACAGTGTATTTTATTTCCTGCAAAACTTTAATCCTGTGTGACTCAATGCCCTCTCTAACCTCCGACAGGAGGTGCAGCATCAGCAAGGTACGTCATGGTACACATTGCACAAATGTTACAAATGGGGAGGGATTGCCATATGTGCAATGTGTAAGGCTATGAGATAGATGCAAACACTATGCATCCATGATATGTAGTGGAACATTGGAGCACTGAATGCAGTAGCACAGCTGTCAAGGCATAAGCTGGAATGGCTGCATACAGAAGAGAGTCAAACATTGCTATTGGCAAATGAAGAGTGGGCCAAATGGATGCCCAAGGGGACCTGGTATCACAGAAAAAATAGAGGTGCAGAAGTGGAGAATCATTAGCTAGGAATGAGGACCCCCGGGAAGGTCAACAGGATGAGGGAGAAATGGGTTGGGGGAAGGTCAGCGTGGCCATAAGTGGTGTTCATTGATGCAAGGAGAAAGTACAGAATAGAAGCAATGTGCAAATGCCACAGCTGCAAGCTACAGTAGTGTTCGGGATGTGGATGGCAGGTTCTGAGATGCATCAGGGATGTAGCTTGCACCACCTTCCCAGAGACACAAGTGCCAGATGTCCACAGGGCACAAGGCACATTGCCTTCCCAGCCCAGGGCAACCAGTGCCCTGTGTTTAGATGGCACTCAGCAGTTACCTATGGAACAATGGGACAGTAGAGGTTTGCATTGGAGTCAGGAAGTGCAAACTCCAGACACTATTGCAAGGGACAGAGCCACACAATGATGTAGCTGCCAAGAGCCACCTGTGCAGTGCCTTTGAAACATCCCCCATGACACAGAATGTGCTGGATAGTGGAAGAGCTGCACCCTTGTAACAAATGTCTACAGCAGGAAACCACATTTGGAAAGGTCAGAGTCAGGCAAGACACATATGATTTTGGAAGGAAGCCTGTTGCTGTCACACCAACACACATCATAATACCAAGCATGACACATCTGTTTTGCAGATGCAGTGACATCAGCAGCAGCACTGCCTTTTTCAGCAGCACAAATGCCAGCAGCCCCCGATGATGACACCTCCACTACCGAGACAAGCAATAGCTCCCTGTCAGGTTGGAGGGTGAATAGAGGAGTGGAGGAAGACTCCTTCAATATGGGAACATCCCCAGAAGTGGAGCTGGGAGAGGACAGCAGTCACACAAGGACCCACAGCTGCAAGCAGCAGAGGATGCACCAGGGCCATGGGACATTCTTGTGGCACCTCTGCCTATACAGACCCATCGTGGGTTGCACCAGTGGTGAGACAGAGGCCCGGCACAGTGGGCTCCCAGGTTTGTCTATTTATTTATTTAGGAAATTTGTTATACTACTAGTGGTGGCGCAAAAAGCTCGCTGTGATGGAGGCTATAGAGTGTTGCCCATACCTCTCCGGAGGGATTATCAACAGGCCCCTTTAAGAGAGCCTGCAGCCCAGAGTTCAGGGCTTGGAGGGCATGGCTCACAGGAAGAGGTTAAAAACCCAGCATGCTGCAGGAGGAGGAGAGGCCTATGAAGCCAGGAGTTCTTTCAAGGCAAGCCGTACAAAGCTAGGAACTTTAACTGGGCAAGGAAAGAACTTTCTGGGCTGGAGGAAGGGCTGGGAGACCAGCTTTGTGAAGGTTTAACAAACTGGATCTGAATAAAACACATTTAGTTTTCCATGAACTGCTGTCTGGTGTTTTAACAGAAAACCGATTCCCACCGCAAGCCACACTACCAATCTTGCATTATAGCGGTTTACAATCTAGGTAATGGCAGCAAATATATCCAACATAAAAGGAACAGTACACAGTTCGAGCAAAGTACAGTACTCAACATCATAAGTAAGAACATTAAGTGGTTACCAAGAAGGCCATTGACATGTTAGGAAGGGAGTAAGCAGAAAAACATTAATTCTCTGGATAACAATAAAAATAAAACAAAAAAAATGCTTCAAGGAGAGGGATAGAAAAATGTTTAGTAGCATAGTAACATAGAAAATGACGGCAGAAAAAGACCAGCATGGTCCATCTAGTCTGCCCAGTACGATGCCAAGAGTAGGTACACCTGCCGCTCCGTGCAGGCCTCCCCTCCCCATGTCTTTGTCCAGGGGTGATCCCGCCACTCCATGTAGGATACCCTATTTGTTAAGGAATTAGATGGTTCAGATTATTTTGATATTTTCTTGTTGCTGTAATGGGATCCACTGTGTCTGTCCCATGCCCTTTTGAACCCCGTCACCGTGTTTGCCCCCACCACTTCCATTGGGAGCGCATTCCAAGCATCCACCACCCCTTCAGTGAAAAAGTATTTCCTGACATTGCCTTTCAATTTACCACCTTGTAGCTTCATGTTATGCCCTCTAGTTTTGCAGCTTCTCTGTCTTTGGAAGAGGTTTATTTGTTCATTATTTCTCTTTAAGTATTTAAAGGTCTGAATCATATCTCCCCTGTCCCTCCTCTACTCTAAAGTGTACATGTTTAGGTCTTCAAGTCTCTTCTCATAAGGCTTACGACGCAGGCTCCAAATCATTTTGGTCGCCTTCCTCTGAACCGTTTCCAATCTTTTTACATCCTTTGCAAGATATGGTCTCCAAAACCGAACACAGTATTCCAAGTGAGGCCTCACCAGTGACTTGTACAGTGGCATAAGAACCTCTTCCTTTCTGCTGGTAATACCTCTTCGTATGCAGCCCAACATCCTCCTGGCTTTTGCCACCGCCTTGTCGCACTGTTTTACCACCTTGAGATCTTCAGAAATAATCACTCCAAGGTCTTTCTCCTGATCCGTACACACCAATCTCTCGCCCCCTATCGCATACATTTCCCTTGGATTTCTGCTTCCCAAGTGCATGAGATCTGCACTTCTTCGCATTAAATCTTAATTGCCAAGCATTAGACCATTCTTCCAGCTTTTGTAGATCATTCCTCATGTTAATTACTCCCTCGGGGGAGTCCACTCTGTTGCAAATTTTTGTGTCATCCGCAAAAAGACAGACTCTTCCATGCAGTCCTTCAGCAATATCACTCACAAATACATTGAACAGTGCCGGGCCCAGGACCTACCCCTGGGGCACATCTCTAATCACCTTCCCTTCAGCCGAGTGAGTTCCATTTACCATCACCCTCGGTCATCTGTCAGTCAACCAATTTCTGATCCAATTTACCATCTTGGGATCTATCCCCAAGCTACTGAGTAAATTGATAAGCCTCCTATGAGGAACAGTATCAAAGGCTTTGCTGAAATCCAGGTACATGACATCCATTGCATGCCCCTGATCTAGTTCCCTTGTCACCCAGTCAAAGAACTCAATCAGATTTGTTTGGCAAGATCGTCCTTCGGTAAAACCATGTTGCCTCGGATCTTGCAACCTGTTGGCTTTGAGAAAGTTCACAATTCGCTCTTTCAGCAGCGCCGCCATTACTTTTCCCGCCACTGAGGTAAGGCTCACAGGCCTGTAGTTTGACACTTCTTCCCTGTCACCACTTTTGTGTAGAGGTACAACATCAGCCATTCTCCAGTCCTGAGGAATCTCTCCTGTTTCCAAGGATCTGTTGAAAACATCCTTTAACGGCCCTGCAAGAACCTGTCTGAGCTCTTTCAGTATCCTGGGATGTATCTCATCCAGTCCCATGGCCTTGTCCACTTTCAGTTTTGCAAGTTGTTCTAACACATCATCTTCTGTGAATGGTGTAGTATCTACTTCATTCCCAGTTTTATATTTGGGAGTCACAGGTGGTCCTTCTCCAGGACTTTCCTTAGTTAGAACAGAGGTATTCGTTTAGCAATTTCGCTTTTTCAATGTCACTTTCCACGAGTGGAATTTAATTTGTGGAAATAAGCTAAGGGACAGTCCTAGTTATTCTCACACATTGATTATTTATTATTTATTTATTTTGAGCACTTGATATACCACCAACAAGCAAAAAGCTATCACAGCAGTTTACAAATTAAATATAAAAAAGGGAAAAACAAACAGAAAGAAACAATAAAAGGAAAGACAGAATAGGACATTACAATGCGAGGATGGGATAAGCAGGTTACTGGCTGAGAAAATAGAGTCGGGGGCATTGGCCTGGGCGAAAGCTTGTTGAAACAGCCAGATCTTAAGGTTCTTCTCAAAAATGGGGCTATAGGATTCAAACCAAAGAGAGAAAGGGAGAGTTCCACAGGGATGGGCCAGCATAGGCAAAGGAAGAATTTCTAGAAACAAAAGGCCAAAGCAGAAGAAGGGGGGGGGAAGAGAAGAGCGGTATTGGACAAATGAAGAAAGCGACCTGGGCAATAAGAGTGGCCAGGTAAGGAGGGAGTGATGAGAATAGAGCTTGGTGAATCAGAACAAGGATTTTATAGCGAATGTGAAATAAGATAGGAAGCCAGTTTAAAGATATAGAAACATAGAAAAATGACGACAGATAAAGACCACATGGCTTATGTAGTCTGTCCTTCAATATCAACAACTACAACAGTCCCCTTTTTTCCTTTAGAGATCCTCTGTGTTTGTCCCATGCCTTTTTGAATTCAGATACTGTCCTCATATCTACCACCTCCACTGGTAGACTATTCCATGCATCTATCATTCTTTCCATAAAGAAATATTTCGCATATTACTCCTGACTCTATCCTCTTCTACCCTCATCCTATGTCCCCTCATAGCAGAACTTGCTTTCAGTTGAAAGAGGCTCTGCCCCTGTGCATTTATGCCATGGGGGTATTTAAATGTCTCAATCATATTACCTCTATTCCGCCTTTCCTCTAAGGTGTACATATTAAGATCCTTAAGTCTGTCCTCATATGCTTTATAATGAAGACCACTAACCATTTTAGTACCCACCCTCTGTACTGACTCCATCCTGTTTATATCCTTTTGAAGGTGCGGTCTCCAGAATTGCCCACAATACTCCAAATGAGGTCGCACCAAAGAATTATACATGAGAAAAGGAGAAACATGAGCGAACCAATGGGCCTTATGAATACGTCTGGCAGCAGTGGACTGTATCAGTTGTAAGTGACGAAGAGAATATGGGGGAAGACCAAGGAACAGGGAATTGCAGTAATCTAGATGTGAAATAGCATGAGCCAGAACTAGCTGAGTGAACTAAGTCTGAGTGAAAGCAGATCAGGCAGAATGAAGGCAACGAAGGACAAAAAAAGGAGGATTTGGATTAGGAAACCAAATGAGGTTTGAAAGAAAGGGCAGAATCAAGGATAACATCCAAGGTTTAAACACAATCATGGAACTGGAGCAGTAAGGAAGTTATGACTGGGGAAAGCAGATTGAGAGGGGAATGAAATAGCTTCACAGTTGCTAGTACTGAGGATAAGATGGTTGTTGCAAAGCTACTGGTGAACTGCTGTGAGACACAATTGGAAATGAGAGATATCTGAAGAAGAGGAAGGAACAGTGAAGAGAATCTGAATATCCTGCATAGAGAAAGGGTGTGCAGCCAAGGGACTGAATCAGGAGGGGGTGAGGGGTCATAAAAATGTTAGAGTGGCAGCAAGAAGAGATCCCCGAGGGACTCCGAAAAGGACAAAAAAAGAAGTTGACAGTCTAGAGATAGAAGAAACCTGGAAAGAATAGTTTGACAAATAAGAGGAGAACCAATTAAGCTGAGAATCTCGGATCCCACTAGAATAGAGCCATTAAAGCAGGAGGGAGTGATCTACAAGGATGAATGCTGAAGAGAGATCTAGAGTGATGAGAATAACCGAGTTAACGATCTAAAGAGGACCAGATTTAATTCATAAGGATGCAGAGCAGAGATTCAGTTGAGTGTCCAGAATGAAAGCCAGCCTGTCAAGGATGAAGAATGAGAGATTTTTCCAGATATGGAAGGAGCAGGGAGAGCAGAATTTGTTTGAGAAATTTAGAGAGAAATGCCAGATATGAGATGGGGTGGAAATTTGAGAGAGGAAGGGTTGAGAGAGGACAGTAAAGGAAAGATAGAGAGGTTGAATGAGAGGGGGTTGGCTAGGCAGAGGAGAGAGGGGACAAGAGGGAGAAGAGGAAGGCTGTTGAAAAGAAACATGAAGGGAAGTGGTCTTATTGAAGAGAAAAAGAGGCAAAGGAGGTAGGAGAAGGGGGGAACTGAAGGGACGGAAGAGGGAGACAAGGAGTTGAACAAATGAGAAAACTGGCAAGGTTTGCTAGAAGAGGCGGAAAGACATGCTTGAACAAAGGTGGCAGGGGCAGAATGCAGACACCATCTTTCTGCAGCTTTTGACAGTTTTGACCACTACCTTCTCCTCAATACTGTGTCCTTACTTGGTTCCATTTGCTCTACTAATGTTGGGAAATATGTGGCGATTTCCATATCAGGGGAGTTTCCCCAGACATATTTTGTGCACTCTCCTGAAATAGGAACAACTCCTAGGTTATAAAAACCTCAGCCAGAGACAGTTTCCTGTCTTTGGCCCCCAAGCCACTGCACCATGCATTACTGACAGAGAATTACCCTAAAGGGACAGGTACCACAGGTACCCAGCCAGAGCCAGTCCAGGGTTAGTACAGGAAAAGGAATAAAGAGATTTAGAGTCATTGCAACTAGCAGCTCAGCCTGAAGCAGCAGTTCCTGAAAAGAGTCTGCACTAGTCCATCCAGAAGACTGAGAGAAGACAACAACATCAGCTACATTCAAAGGTATTTCTGCAAGGAGATAGTCAACCACACAGGACTGGAGGTTTGAGCCACTGAACTTCAAGTATTCAGGAAAGAGACTGACAAAAAAAAGGAAACCGTTAATTGATGTAATTAACTGGTCAAATATCTACACCTACTTATATGATGCCTATGAGATAGAAAAATAGAACAGAATGTCTTCCAGTAAAAGGACTGGGGTAACAGCGATACTCCAATTTGGTTAAAGGAGATTACTTATTTTCTAACATAATTCAAAAGTAATATTTACTCAAATGTTATAAATTGTTTTGTCCCTGGCCAATAGACCTTATATGAAATGAGGGCACACTCAGATATCTGATTTAAAGGCTATGCAAGGAATGTAGGCAGTCTTAATATTCCTAAAAACTTATATCCAACAGTTAAAACATATTTAAAAAAAACAGGCAATTGCAAAGTCTGAAAGCCTTAGCTGTGTGTAGTCTCTTGGAGCTTGATGAGCAGACTGGTTGAGGTACTTGGTCAGGTTGTAGAGTTGATTCAATTAACCCCACCCTGTGAAGCAGGCTTGTAACAGATAATGGAAACTGAAATATTCAAACTGAAATCTTACTTCTACATATCAGCCCACTATGCAAAGGTCCCTGTAACCTTAAAATGTATACCTTTGCTGCAAAATTAAGTAGGAGTCCTAAGTAGAAGACCAAGTCTCTGCAAATTTAAAAGCAAATGTGTATTTCTATTCGAAGTAGCTATAAATCACAAGAGTCCCTGGCAGGTAGACCTTATATGAACTGAGAGCGCACTTAGATATTTGATTTAAAGGCATGAACAATGAGCCACAACTATGTTACAAAAATATAGGGAGCTGTAAACCATGTAAATGCCCCTAAGCAGGATATTATATCCCAGAGTAATGCCGCTATATGCCCCAATGCTAACCACTAAGCATGGGAGCATTCCGGGGACAGTGCCCGGGGAAAACCGTACAGCAACAATATTCAACCACTGTCTGGTTATCCCTCAGCAGCAAAAGCTGTCCTAACTTTCTCCGCTGGAGCTAACCAGGCAGCAGCTGAATATTGCCACAGCAAGGTTAGCTTCTGTGCTATGTGCGGCTGTGCGGTGACCCCGGATATTTAATGTCTTTTCTTTTTTTTTTTTTACTTATTTATTTATGAAAATTTTACAGCAATATACAGTAAAATTATAAATCGAAGAAACAAAATTATACAAAGTAGTAAATGTCATTAAGCAATACACAGTAGGAGCACAGCCCACATCAATGGGGAGAGATGTCCAACAATAAAACAAGAAAACAAAAAAAAAGGATAAACAAGGCTAAAACAGACTCTCAAGGAACCTGTAGCCAACAAAAGACCGGCTTAATGAGACCCTCCCTTCTCAGGAACATTAGTTACCTCTGGTTTTTCCCTGTCCAGAATCCACTTTCCAAATCGGAAGACGAGAGAAATATAAACTTATCATTATTCAGAGAGACACAATATTTACAGGGGTATTTAAAAAGAAAGTCGCCCCCAAAGCAAGTATTCTAGGCTTAAGTGAAAGAAAAGCTTTCCTACGTAATTGAGTAGGGCGAGAAACATCAGGGACCATCAATATCTTAGCCCCACAAAACTGTATCTCTTTTTTCCTAAAATAAGCCTTTAAAATATTGACCTTGTCTTCCTCGGAAGAAAAGGTCACCAACAACGTGGCCCGAGTAGAGATAAGGTCATGTGATTCTTCTAAAAAGCCGTTAAGTTAAATTTCTCCGAATCCACTAAAGGAGCCTCCTCCTGTTCCGCAGTGCTAAATAACACATTAGAGGACAAATAATAACACTTAGGGGCTTGTTTACAAAGCCGCGGTAGTGGTTCGCGATCGCGATCGCAGCCGCGGCCCCATTGATTTCAATGGGGCCGCGGCTCTGATAACGATCGCGAATCGCTACCGCGGCTTTGTAAACAAGCCCCTTAGTAATGAAACAAGAGTCAGCCTGTGGAAAAAGAAGGGCTTCCTTCAAGTATTTCTGAAATAATATCAGAGGAGAGAGCAACGAGCATATAGGAAAATTTAAGATCCGTAAATTTCTTGAACGATTTACATTCTCTAGATTCTCAAGTTTCTGGTGCAAAAGTAAGCTATCTTTCACATAGGTTGCAGAAATTTCAACAGAAGTAATAACTTGAGGCTCCATTTTTGCCACCACAGAGCTCAAGGCCCCAACTTGGGATTCAAGAGAGTGAAATTTTTGTACCACATCCCTTGTAAACTGACATAATGAGGGAATAGTCTCAGCAAGAGTTTTTTCCGTTCGTGTGACCACTCGCCATATATCCAAAAGGGAAATTTCGGAGACTGGAAGTTCAATGGGGAGAGCAGAAGGAGGTTGCCAAGACACCGCCTTCAAGGACTCCTTACATTGAGAAGGGGAACCAAGATAAGGATCACCCGAAAGCTCAAGAAAACCTGGAG
Source organism: Ichthyophis bannanicus (assembly GCA_033557465.1). Lineage (NCBI taxonomy): Eukaryota > Metazoa > Chordata > Amphibia > Gymnophiona > Ichthyophiidae > Ichthyophis > Ichthyophis bannanicus. Next base: position 45,512,925 of record CM066046.1, read on the forward strand.
GAAGCGGAGGGGTACGCTCAACTGAGCTTAAACTCACACCCTCAGCAGAGGGATCAAGTGGCACAGTACCTGAGCTGATATTCCGTGGAGTAGAAACCACATGTTTTTCAATGGCGCCAACTTGCGAAGCCTCAGCCGGAGGTTTCTTCTTACGCTTCCCGCCCGGCATTACTAGATTCCGAGTTGCCTGGGCTCCAAAAGTGCTCCTAAGGGGCTCATAAGGGGCGTGACCATGCCCCTTTGGAATCGCCCCTTAGGAGACGCGCCGACGGCTGGGCGCCATACAGATGACCAAAATATAGGGCCCGTAAGGTGACGTCAGCTGGTCTGCCCGCTCGATTCGCCAGGCTTCCAACCGGCCCCTCTCTCCCTCAAGGGGTACCGGACTGCAGGTAGACACTCCCACGGAAGGTGCAGTAGCAAGGGGAGTGTCTACCTGTGTCCGGTACCCCTTGAGGAAGAGAGGGGCCGGTTGGAAGCCTGGCGAATCGAGTGGGCAGCCCAGCTGACGTCACCTTATGGGCCCTGTTAAAAGACCTTGATACTGCACCTTCCGTGGGAGTGTCTACCTGCAGTCCGGTACACCTTGAGAAAGAGAGGGGCCGGTTGGAAGCCTGGCGAATCGAGCGGGCAGCCCAGCTGACGTCACCTTATGGGCCCTATTTAATGTCTTTTCTGCTGCCCCTGCACCCCCCAATGAGCATCGGGTGAGAGGATTGGGGTAGGGAAGCCCCTCCCCACCCCTCACAGCCAAGACCAATCGGGCCAAAGAAGGAGGAGACCATCACAGCTTCAAAAAGACCACCGGAGCCGGTGAGAGCCCTTTTCTGCTACCCCTGCACCCCTGATCGGCATCTGGCAAGAGAAGCGGGTTAGGAAGCCCCTCCCCACCCCTCCAAGCCAAGGCCAATTGGGCTGAAGAAGGAAGACACCACCACAGCTTTAAAAAGACCGCCGGATCAGGTGTGCCTGTGCCTGAGGGCCTCATCAGAGGCAGGGGCGGCCCAAAGGGGGTGCGGGGCCATGTGCGGAGGCTCATTGCAGGGCCTCATTTGTATAAGAAGTCTCATTTGCATAAACATTAGCATAATGTTAACATACCTCTTAATGAGTGTCTGGATAAAGAAAGACTACCAGATTTCTACATTACTATACTCCAGTGCCAACTGCCAGGCACATTAGGAAGTACTATAACACTGACCATTTAGAACCCATAGCAAACCCGCCATATCATAACAGCACTACCAGGACTCACAAAGTACCAAACCCTACCTATCAAAAGGCAACACTGCAAATATTAAATCAATACATCTCCTACTAGGGAAAGAGAACAAGTGACACTGTCAAACAGAAACTACAACAATAGAATGCCTCAGCTCAGTTACACATGCAGAACATAGACCATCACCAAACAAAGAACAAGGAATCACAATTTAGAAATCGGAAGACAATAATTAAATTGGGAACCCCTAAAGCCAAATTTGGAATGTACAACAACACTATAAATTAATTTCCTTTTGTACTAAACAAAAATGCAACATAAGAACATAAGATATGCCATACTGGGTCAAGGTCCATCAAGCCCAGTATCCTGTCTCCAACAGTGGCAAATCTAGGTCATATGTACCTAGCAGTATCCCCAAAAGACATAGATTCCACAATGCTTGTATTGGTTCAAGCATTGATATCCTGGGTCCCTTTTTAATAATGGTTTATGGACCTTTCCTCCAGGAACTTGTCCAAACCTCTTTTAAACCCAGCCACACCAACAGCTCTCACTACATCCTCCGGTAACAAATTCCAGAGTTTGATTACACATTGAGTGAAAAAATAAACAATTGACCTACGTTTACCCGTTCCACTCCATTCATTAATTTATAGACCTCTATCATATCTCCCCTCAGCCGTCTCTTTTCCAGGTTGAAGAGCCCTAACCTTTGTAGCCTCTCTTCATAGGAGTAGCCTTCCATCCCCTTTACCATTTTGGTGGCTCTTCTCTGTACCTTTTCTAATAATGCTATATCCTTTTTAAGATACGGTGACCAGAATTGCACACAATATTCAAGGTGCGGTCGTACCATGGAACGATACAGAGGCATTATAATATCCTTTGTTTTATTTTCCATTCTTGATATTCTTGATATTATTTTTGATATTTTCATGTGCTATGGTCAGTATGGGTCCAATATTTCCATTGATGGCTAGACACGAGTACAGCATCTAACTGTCGGTGCTGAACGTAACTCTGGATATTCAATGCCAGGAATCATATGCAGTCCCAGCATTAAGAACATAAGAACATAAGGAATGCCATACTAGGTCAGACCAAGGTCCATCAAGCCCAGTATCCTGTTTCCAACAGTGGCCAATCTAGGTCAATAGTACCTAGCAGTTTCCCCAAAAAATGCAGGTTCCATAATGCTTGTATTGGGGCAACCAGTGGCTTTCCCAGGTCCCCTTTAAGAATGGTTTATGGACCTTTCTTCCAGGAACTTGCCCAAACTTTTTTTTAAACCCAGCTACACTAACAGCTCTTATAACAGCCTCTAGTAATAAATTCCAACGTTTTGTTACACGTTGAGTGAAAAAATATTTTCTCTTATTAGTTTTATATAGGTTACACTGTAGCTTCGTTTTATGTCCTCTAGTCTTTCTACATTTTGATGGCATAAATCGATCTACATTTACCTGTTCCACTACATTCATTAATTTATAGTCCTATATCATATCTCCCCTCAGCTGTCTCTTTTCCAGGTTGAGGAGCCCTAACCTTTTTAGCCTTTCCTCATCGGAGTATCCTTCCATCCCCTTTACCATTTTGGTGGCTCTTCTCTGTACCTTTTCTAATAACGCTATATCCTTTTTAAACATACAAAAGTGCACACAATATTCAAGGTGCGGTCTCACCATGGAACGATATAGAGGCATTATAATATCCTTTGTTTTATTCTCCATTCCTTTTCTTATGATACCTAGCATTCTGTTTGCTCTCTTGGCTGCCGCTGCACACAGGGCGGAAGGTTTTAACATGTTATCCACGATGACACATACATATTTTTCTTGGGTGGTGGTTCCTAATGTGGAACCTTGCATCGTGTAACCATAGTTCAGGTTGTTCTTTCCTAGATGCAAAACTTTGCACTTGTCAACATTAAAATTCATTTGCTATTTGAGTAACCAGTCTTCCTATTTATCAAGGTTCTCTTGCTATTGTGCACAATCCTCCTCCTATTTTTTTAACAACTTTGAATAATTTTGTTTTTTAACAACTTTGAATAATTTTGTTTCATCTGCAAAGACGTTAGTGATACACATTTCTCAGAGCTGACATATTCCAGTTAATAAATTCAAAATAAAAAAGTATTTTTCTACCTTTTGTTGTTTGGGCATTTTATTTTTCAATTGCAATTGCTCCAGTCACTTTCTTCTGGTCTCTTCTGTCTTCTGCTAATTCTTCATTGTCTGCTGTCCATTTGTCCTTTCTTCTCTCTTCTAGATTTTTTCCATTCTGTCTTCTACATCTGCTTTAATATACTGATATTTCCCCTTTTGCTCTTTCCCCAATTTCTTTTTATTCCTTTATCATCCACTCAGATTTTAACCCTTCCATTCTCAATCCCCACTTACTCTGCCAATACCCAGCAATTTGTGGATTTTTCTTTCCTCCCACACAAAATATCTTTTCCCTCTCCATCCTCATTCCCCCAGCCCCATCCCCTTCTAGTCCTCCCCCAAAATCAGCTCCCTTCTAGTTCCAGCCCCACTCAGCATCTGCTCCCTTCTAATTGCATTCTCCCCTCCCCCCCCCCCCGCATCAGCCCATTTCCAGTCCTAGCCCCCCCAATCAGCTCATTTCCAGTCCAAGCTCCCCCATCAGCTCATTAGCAATCCTAGGCCTCCCATCAGCCATTTCCAATACTAGCCCCCCCATAAACCAATTCCAAACCTATTCCAGTGAGCTGATGGGGAGCTTGGACTGGAAATTGGGCTGAGTGTGGAGGAGCTTCAGCCCATTTCCAGTCCAAGCTCCCCCACACTCAGTCCATTTCCAGTCCAAGCCTCACCATCAGCTCATTTCCAGTCCGTGCCCCCCCCCCCCCCATCAACTCATTTCCAGTCCAAGCTGCCCCTATCAGCCATTTCTAAAAGTAGCCCCCCATCGGACATTTCCAATCCTATTCCAGAACTACATCAGTCCATTTCCAATCCTACCTCCCAAAAGCCCATTTGCTGTCCTAGTCCTCCCCATCAGCTCATTTGCACCCCCACCCCCTCAGCCCATTTCCAATCCTAGCCTCCCCCCCCCATTTCCAATTATAGCCCCACCAGCCCATTTCCAATCCTAGCCTCCCCCATTCAGCCCATTTCAAATTATAGCCCCCCCAGCCCAATTCCAATCCTAGCCTCCCCCCAATTCAGCCGATTTTCAATTATATTCCCCCCAGCCTATTTCCAATCCTAGCCTCCCCCCACCCCATTCATTTCCAATTATAGCCCCCCCCAGCCCAATTCCAATTTTAGACCCCTCCACAGCCCATTTCAAGCCCAAGCCCTCCTCCACGAAGAACTCTGCGGCAGGCTTCAGCGGCTCCCAGCAGGCTCAGCACAGCTCGTTACAGCCGCCAAAGTGAAGAGCGTTGTTCCCTTCACTTCGGCAGCTGTATTGTAATGAAGATCGCAGGCGCGCTGAGAGCCAGGACACAGGAAGTGTCCTTTGACCTCGGGCACGCCTGCGATCTTCATTACAATTCAGCTGCCAAAGTGAAGGGAACAACGCTCTTCACTTCGGCAGCTGTAACGAGCTGTGCTGAGCCTGCCGGGTGCCGTTAAAGAAGGTGAGCAGTGTGCAGAATGTTGTTGGCGCGGGGCCCCCTGAAGCGCGGGGCCCTGTGTCAACAACATTCTTGCTCAATGGACGGGCCGGCCCTGATCAGAGGGCCCTTTGGTATGGCCCTTAGGTGTGGAGATTAGGCCTGACCATTATTAAAACTAAAATTAAGAGCCTCTCAAACTTTATTGCAATTCATGAAAGATCATCCAAGAATTAACAGTAACACCTTAGCCAACGCACAACTCTTCAATCAACATGGTACACAGCACAGCAAAACCTCAGCTAATCTCCCAACAGCTAAGCTGTGAAGCCAAGCAACAACATCAGGACTCACTGCTAGCAAGGCGACTTGATTCCAGCAAGAACTCGGAAAATCAATTTTATCACCCTATGTCAGTTATTGTAAGCACTTATTGTATCTGCATCTATTATACGTAGTACAGTATTTACAAAGCATATTTTTTCCTATGCCATAAAGAACAATCATGCCTGTTCTACCAGCAGCAATGTGCCTTCATCTGTAAACTAGGTGCAAGGAGCTATTTGCTCTTAGGGAACGAGTCTGATCTCTGGAGGCTAGAGTAGCAGACTTGGAGGACATAACGAAGACAGAGAAGTACATAGACGAGACCTACAGAGATATAGTCCTGAAGTCCCACCTCCAGTCTGGCAACATCTCTGTTGCCATGGAGGAGAGAGGTCACGTGACAGGACAGCATCACCCTGGTGTGGCAGGAAGTAATCCTGTAGCTAGGACCTGTCCTCCAGGTGATATAAAACCCTCTCACAATGAGGAGGTTTCTCCAGGGCCAAGTGCCCACGAGGGAAGGGTTAGGACAGCCGTTATAGTTGGTGATTCGATCATTAGGCATGTAGATAACTGGGTGGCTGGTGGATGTGAGGATCGCCTGGCAACATGCCTGCCTAGTGCGAAGGTAGCAGACCTCACATGCCACCTACACAAGGTCTTAGATAGTGCTGGGGAGGAGTCTGCTGTCTTGGTACATGTTGGTACCAATGACATAGGAAAATGTGGTAGGGAGGTTCTGGAGGCTAAATTTAGGCTTTTAGGTAGGAAGTTGAAATCCAGAACTTCCAGGGTAGCGTTCTCCGAAATGCTTCCCGTTCCATGCGCAGAACCCAAAAGTCAAGAAGAGCTCTAGAGTCTCAATGCATGGATGAGAGGATGGTGCAAGGATAAAGGTTTTGGATTTGTTAGGAACTGGGGAACATTTTGGGGAAAGGAGGGGCTCTTCTGAAGGGATGGGCTTCACCTTAACTGGGATGGAACCAGGCTGCTGGCATTAACCTTTATAAAGGAGATAGAACAGCTTTTAAACTAGATAATAGGGGAGAGCCGACAATCGCCCAAGAGCGCATGGCTCGGAACAATGTATCCTTGAAGGATACTACCAAAAGAATGAAGTTAGGGCATATCAGCAGAGAGGTTCCAATAAAGACAAAAGTATCCCAAATGCCCTTGAGTACGGAGCACACAGAGCTTAAAGATTCCAAATTACCCCTGGCTACCGATAGCCAGATTAATATGAATAAAATACAATCTCTAAAATATTTGTATGCAAATGCTAGAAGTCTAAAAAATAAGATGGGAAAGAATATATAGCACTAAATTAGAGATTAGATATGATTGGTATCTCAGAGACATGGTGGAAGGTGGAAAACCAGTGGGACACTGTGATACCTGGGTACAAACTATATCGCAATGATAGAACTGATCAAATTGATGGAGGGTTGCGCTCTATGTTAGAGAGGGTATTGAGTCACAAAGGATTACAATTTTGCAGGAAATAAAATTTGCTGTAGAATCTCTGTGGCTTGAAATTCCATGTAAAAAGGGGAGGCGATGGCATTGGGGGTGTACCAGAAAGAACAGATGGATGATGAAATGCTCAAAGAAATCAGGGAAGCTAGCAAAGGTTGCAGCATGGTAATAATAATGGGTTATTTCAATTACCCCGGTATTGACTGGGTCAGTGTTAGAGCAGAACATGCTAGGGAAATAAAATTTCTGGATGACATAAATGACTGCTTTTTGGAGCAGCTGCTTCCTGAACCAAACCAGAGAGGAAGCCATTCTGGACCAAGTCCTTAGTGGAACACCAGATCTTGTGCAAGAGATAAAGGTGTTGGGGCCACTTGGCAATAGTGATCATAGCATGATCGTGTTTGACTTAATTAATGGAGAAGGGATGATAAGGAAATCCACATTACTACCTTTTAACTTTTGAAAGTGAGACTATGATAAAATGAGGAAAATTGTTGAAAAAAGAAACTAAAAGGAGCAGTTGCAAAGGTTAAAGATGTACATCAAGCTTGGATGTTGTTTAAAAATACTATCTTCGATGCCCAGACCAGCTGTATTCCACACTTTAAGAAAAGTGGGAGGAAGTCCAAAAAACTACCAGCATGGTTTAAAGGTGAGGTCAGAGAGGCTGTTGTTGCCAAAAGAGCATCTTTCAGGAAATGGAAAAAAGAGCCAAATGATGAAAACTGGAAACAGCACAAGCTCTGTTAAGTTAAATGCAAGGCATTGATAAGGCAGGCAAAGATAGAATTTGAGAAGAAGCTTTCTGTAGAAGCAAAAACATGTAATAAAGATTTTTTCAAGTACATTTGTAGTAAAAAACCTGTGAGAGAGTCAGTTGGACCATTAGATGATAGAGGGGTAAAAGGGGCACTAAGAGGGAACAAGGCCATAGCGGAGAGACTGAATGAATTCTTTCCTTCGGTCTTTACTGAGGAAGATGTAGGGATGTTACCCATGACTGAAGTGATATTTAAAGGTGATACTGCGGAAGAATTGAAAGAAATATCTATACACCGTGAAGATATATTACTACTATTTGATTAACTGAAGAATAGCAAATAACCTGGACTGGATGGTATACATCCAAGGGGTGTTGAAAGAACTGAAATATGAGATTGCAGACCTGCTATTAGTAATCTGTGAACTATTATTAAAATCATCTGTAATAGCTGAAGATTGGTGGATGGTCAATGTAACACCAATTTTTAAAAAGGGTTACAGGGGTGATCCAAGAAACTACAGACCAGTGAGCCTGACATCATTACCGGGAAAAATGGTAGAAACCATAATAAAGAACAAAATTTCTGAACATGTAAATAGTCATGGCTTAATGGGAGACAGCCAACATGGCTTTAGACAAGGAAGATCTTGTCTTACTGATCTGTTAAGGTTTTTTGAAGGTATGAATAAACAGGTAGACAAAGGTGAGTTGGTTGATATAGTATATCTGGACTTTCAGAAAGCCTTTGACAAGGTCCCTCATCAGATACTTTTGGCAAAACTAAGGGATTTGTTTACTAAACTGCGGTAAGGTAGCATCGGTAACATTACCATGCGGTAACATTACCTAGGGGCATGTTTACTAAACTGCGTTAGTGTGATTCGCGTTAGGATCTGCGGTACAGGCAGAAATCCCAAATAAGGACATGGGCGGTACATCGTTACTGATAACACGCGTTACCAGGCGCCATAGCCTAACGAGCGTTAAAAAACATCGTGTAGAGCGCCACGCAATGCACGCCCATAAGGCGTCTGATAAGGTGCTTAGCAAGGCATCTAGAACTGTAGCACAATGGTTAATACACTGACTAATGGTGCAGGGGATGTGGGTTCAATCCCCCTGTGGGTCTAATGAGTTAAGCTGGCTGAGACATCACCTTTTACTCAAAATCAGTGCTGTTTGAAGCATTTTGTTTGTTAATTTTAATTAGTGCTGCCAGCAAACACACCCTCACAGGGCCGTAACCTAAGGTGCCGCATAAGGCACCCTATAAGGCACCCCAGAGGACACATTATAAAGTGCACTGTCCGCCAAGGCACCCTAGAATGTCCCCTATGGGGCACCCCACAGGGCGCAGTATAGGGTCCCGCATTGGGCACCGTAAGGAGACAGCACTGTGAGGGTTTGTTGCTGGCAGAAGCAATTTAAATTAAAAAAGGAAAATGCCTCAGACAGCCCTACCAAATAACCCCACTGTGGAATCAAACCCATGACCCCTGGCTCCACAGGCAGTGAAGTAACTAGTGGGCCACATCACTAGTGCCATTAACAAATCCCTGGCTGGCTGTTGAAGGACGTCAGGTCACCACACAAACTGTCTGCTGTGGTGGCCAGGATTTGGGTTATCCCACTCATACCCATGGTGCACTGCACATGCAGATCTGCAGTCTATAGATGAACACAAGATGGGGTATGCACCCCCACAGCACCTCGGCCTGGTAGGGGGAACTGACCGTGTGTCTCACTGGCACAGAGTAGCTACAGACAGTAACCCAACAGGGTGCCCTATACGATGCATGAAAAGGTATCTAGCAAAGCATCCAGAGCTATAGCACAATGGTTAATACCCTGACTAATGGTGCAGGAGTCACGAGTTCAATCCCACTGTGGGTCTAATGAGTAAAGCTGGTGGAGGCATCACCTTTTACTTTAAATCAGTGCTGTCAGAAGCAGTTATTTTGTTAACTTTAACTAGTGCTGCCAGCAAACACACCCTCACGGGGCCGTAACCTAAGGTGCCGCATAAGGCACCCTATAAGGCACCCCAGAGGGCACATTATAAAGTGCACTGTCCGCCAAGGCACCCTAGAATGTCCCCTATGGGGCACCCCACAGGGCGCATCAAAGGGTGCCTCACAGGGCACGTGAAAGGGTGCCTGATGAGGCACCGTAAGGAGACAGCACTGTGAGGGTGATGTAGCTGGCAGCACCACTTCAAATAACAAAAAGAATATGCCTCACACAGCCCCACCAAATAACCCACCACACACTGGATAGACAGACACACACTCCCCACACCTATGCCAGCATTGTGCAACTATAGAGGTGTTTGGCAGCCCTGGCCACCACACCAGTCCTGGGCAGAGTGCAGGCATGGCTATGGTAAGCAATACTGTTGGGGTCACTCCCCAGGATGGTAAACACTGTCAGACACCAGACCTGAAGCACACTCCACAGACATCAGAAAGGTTGCTATGATGCAGCTCAATCAGTAAATTGTGCTTAACTTAGGAAGTGCTATCTGACAGTAATCATAGCAACCTTTTGATAGCTGTGTACCGTATTCCCAGGTTTAGGGTGGCATTGCTAAGGTATGCAAGTACTAGTATTGGGAGATGAACGCAGGGCCCAATGTCCTGCCTCTCCAGGAGGCATTGGATAATGGAGCCTGTGGGTGTGGGTGTGTCTGCCCCTGTTGGCTGCTGCTTTATGGCAGAGGTTCCCAACTCCAGTTCTGGTGTGCCAAACACTGTTTGGGATTTCATGCTGTCCCTCATGAATATGCATGAGATACATCTGCATACCATGGGGGTGGTGCATAGAAATGCAGCACAGGCATCTTTATTAGAGGCAGCATTTATTTATTTAGACAGCTTTGTATACCACCTTATCCTTCAATCAAAGCGGTCACAACACAATTGGGGGATACATTTAACACGTGGGGATATGAGACACATACACTAATACTTACAGGGAACATGGGCAATGGAGGGTTACGTGGCTTGCCCAAGACCACAAGGAGCATCTGTGGGACTAGAAACCCCAGTCCTTCCGGCCCAAGGTTGCTTTCCTCTAGTGAGATTTGAACCCCCGACCTTCCAGCTTGAAGTACCTTGCCCCAACCACTAGGCTACTCCTCCCTATGTTTTTATGCCTTACAGTTCATGCTTGTCAACATGAGGAACCTTACTGCCCTTAGGACACCTTAACTTAAGGTACCTTAACGTCCTTAGTGCACCTTAACCTAACGGACTGCAAACCTAAACACACTCTGCGTACCCAGCAGCATAAGATCAGTCAAAGAACGGACGAGCAACCGGGCATTCACGTACTCAGCACCTATGCTCTGGAACCGGCTGCCACACGAGTTACGCCAGACCAAAGACTTACACACCTTCAGAAAAGAGCTTAAAACACACCTGTTCCAATCGTATTACGGCATCACCTAGCCGATCTCAACTATATCTTCCCATGCTGCCTTCCTACCTCTTAAGCATAAGGTTAATAGGAACCTATTTCTCATTGATGCATCACATCCTTGAAGATTCTTAAAAAAGAACAAAAAAAAAAAATTGTTTATATGTATATATTGCTCTGCTAATTGCTTGTATTTTTGCGATCTCTATGTACAATTATAACCTCTCTGGTTGCTCAATCTGTAATTTATTGAATAATCAATTGTATAACATGTCAATAAACCACAAAAAAACAGAGGTCATGTTCATCTCCAAAAAAAACAACTTCTCCCCACCCACCACAGTCGCCCTCAACAAAAACATATACCATGCGAAGCCTGCAATAAAGTACCTAGGAGTCCTACTAGACAACAACCTTCAGATGAATAACCATCTCCGAACAGTCAACCGAGCCATCTTTTACAAATTAAAAGTCCTCCAACCACTTCGCAGTATCCTAGAAAAATCTGACTTCAGGACTGTCGCACAAGCGCTAATCATTCCTCACCTGGACTACTGCAACGTCATTCTCCAAGGGCTTCCGAAGAACACCCTAAATATCTTACAAATGGCTCAAAATGTTGCTGCAAGAATCATCATGGAAAAAAAGGTCACGGATCACATAACACCAGTACTTATGGAACTACATTGGCTCCCGGTAGCCGCCCGTATCATCTACAAACTACTCATAACAACGTTTAAACTCATTCACAATATTGCTCCCTCATACCTTGACAACCTAATCACTAAGCAAGCGCACAACAGGAACAGAAGAACCATACATCTCAACACTCTCTGTGTCCCAACCAGCATAAGATCCGTTAAAACAGAAACAAGCAACAGAGCATTCAGCTATGCAGCGCCGATCCACTGGAACCAGCTCCCCCCTGAACTCCGAATGTCAAATAACCTGAATGAATTCAGAAGGAACCTCAAAACTCATTTATTCCAGGCATACTACAACCCAACCTAATTACAGCACTGTACCACAATAAGTTCTCTTCTGCCCACCGTAATGACACTCTGAATACACGCAGCATATAGACGACTGATATGTAATCCTGTATATATGTATATTATATCCCCCTCCCACGCACCTTTTAATCTAATGTTTATTTAGAGTTGTGAAAAGTATCTAATCTCTAATCCGTGTGCTATGTAATCATTGTTCAAATCAAAATTGTATTTTTAAAAAATTCATTGTAGTATACGATACATGATGATTCTGTAAAGGAAACCGCAGCTGATCGTAGGAAGCAGCGGTATATAAATGTTTGCTAAATAAATAAATAAATAAATAACTGTGATCTGGTGGTTGTTAGTCCCCTCCCCCTACCGTAATCATACTGTATTCCTAAATTTATGCTGTACATATTCCCTTGTCTTGTCCACTTAAGGACCGCTTCTGATCGCTGGAAGGAGCGGTGTATAAATTTATGCCAAATAAATAAATAAATAAATTAAAGTGCCTTAAGGGTTTTAAGGTGCCTTAACGTAAGGCACCTTACAGCCCTTAAGACGTCTTGTCTGCCTTAACGTGCCCTGTTTTTCACCTTAACGTGCAAAGTCCCGTTAATGTGCGTTAAACGGCCCAGGCTCCCTTTATGCCGGAATGACCCCTACCTGTCCTCTGCCTTATATGGCTTCAGATACCTTAACGCTACACTTACCGCTGGTAACTTTACCGCGGTTTAGTAAACATGCCCCTAAAAAGTCATGGGATAGGAGGCAGTGTACTATTGTGGATCAGGAACTGGTTAAAAGATAGAAAGCAGAGGGTAGGGCTAAATGGCCAATTTTCCCAATGGAGAAAGGTGAATAGTGGTATACCACAGGGATCTGTGCTAGGTCCGCTGCTCTTTGACATATTCATAAATGACCTGGAAAAGGGAATAACGAGTGAGGTTATCAAATTTACAGATGACATGAAACTACTTAAAGTTGTTAAAACCCATGAGGATTGTGGAAAATTGCAAGAGGATCTTGATAAATTGGGAGACTGGGCATCCAAATGGTAGATGAAATTTAATGTGGACAAGTGCAAAGTTATGCACCTAGGAAATAAAAACCCAAACTATGCTTACACGATGCAAGGTTCCACATTAGGGACCACCACCCAGGAAAAAGATTTAGGTGTCATCATGGATAACATGTTAAAACCCTCTGCCCAGTGTGCAGCAGCGGCCAAGAAAGCAAATAGAATGCTAGGTATCATAAGGAAAGGAATGGAAAATAAAACAAAGGATATTATAATGCCTCTATATCGTTCCATGGTGAGACCGCACCTTGAATATTGTGTGCAATTCTGATCGCCGTATCTTAAAAAAGATATAGCGTTATTAGAAAAGGTACAGAGAAGAGCCACCAAAATGGTAAAGGGGATGGAAGGATACTCCTATGAAGAGAGGCTAAAAAGGTTAGGGCTCTTCAACCTGGAAAAGAGACAGCTGAGGGGAGATATGATAGAGGTCTATAAATTAATGAATGGAGTGGAACAGATAAACGTAGATCGATTGTTTATGTCATCAGAATATAGAAAGACTAGAGGACATGCAATTAAGCTAGGTGGTAAACTATTTAAGACTAATAAGAGAAAATATTTTTTCACTCAATGTGTAATCAAACTCTGGAATTTGTTACCGGAGGATGTAATAAAAGCTGTCAGGGTTTAAAAAAGGTTTGGACAAGTTCCTGGAGGAAAGATCCATAAACCATCATTAAAAGGGACCTGGGATATCAGTGGTTGACCCAATGCAAGCATTGTGGAACCTGTGTCTTTTGGGAAAACTGCTAGGTACTTCTGACTTAGATTGGCCACTGTTGAAAACAGGATACTGGGCTTGATGGACCTTGCTCTGACCCAGTATGGCATATCTTATGTTCTTATGATTAGTGGTCATATTTGCTTAGTCCTGTTTCAATCAAGAGTGACCTACCATACTTTTAAAATCTTTTCAACATAGTAGTAAGACCTGAACTATTTCTCCATCGTAGCAGTAGGATCAGAAAAATCCCCTCAGCCTACCCCGAGCTATCCCATCCGCCTTGATTTGAACATCATTTTCCCCCTTTAGTACACCCCTGTACTCTCTGCCCCACCTCAACCACAATGGATAACAAACCCTCATTCTGGATTAAATATTTCATATGTATCATAATCTGTGCCATAATACAAAGTCATGCCCTCCAACAAACACAACATTGCCTCATACCCATTATCTACTGTCCCACTAGACACCTCTCCACACATACACACTCATGACAATAAACATGAACAAAACAAACTCATCTCAATCCAACAAAAATCATACCTCACACCTTTAAATATGGCCTCACCTCACCTGAAAAATCGAACATGTTACCTTATGACTGCACAGACAATAAGGAATAAGATACCTATATTTAATGACATAATAATTCATAATAGTCCCGACCTTGTCTGCATTACTGTTAAACATGGCTTTCAGAATCAGACTCTGTACTAATCAACCAGCTCAAAACACCGGGTTACAACATTTTCCACTCCCCAAGATCTTCAAGGAGAGGGGGAGGTGTCTTTATAACCATTAAAGAGGAGCTCAATGCTTCCCTACTCACCACAAACAATGCTGAAGATATAGACATACTCACGATAGACTAACAATCTATCCTTCTGTCTAGTTTACAGACCCAAAAACGCGAACCCTGACAGTCTAGATGTCATAACAGAAATAATATGCTCCTCTTCCAGCAACGGCCCCTTATATTACTAGGTGACTTCAGCCTGGCCTCACTGTCCCACAATCTTGTTACCTGATTTCTAAACACCATAACGGACATGGACTTCCATCAACTAATTAATACACCCAAACACATCAACAGTAACATCCTTGACTTAGTATTCGTTCCTAATGATACCAATAACTCCCTTTCCCCTACAATGCTGGAGATACAACCGGTCCCCTGGTCAAACCATCATATCATCAAATTTCAACTCCCAGCTTACCCCCCTACTCACGTTGAACCCACTAATATCTCTCCTCTTATAAGATATAAAAAAATTGGTAAAGACAGTTCTTACAACAAACCCTACAGCACCTAAACCCAACTCCAAAAAATGTCGCAGAAGCCATAACAAATTGGAATGACACTATATCCTATGCTGCCACCATTAAAGCACCAATTCCAACCAACATTAGAAAGAGAACTACAGCATGGTATAACCATGAACTAAAGGAACTAAAAACCACTCTACGCAAAATTGAGCACAAATAGAGACACATAAAGTCCACTGCACTTCGATCACAATACATGGCCACACTCCAACATTACAAAGATGCCACTAACAAAAAGAAAAAAGAATACCACTTCAACATCCTCTCAAAATCCCTCAACCGTCATAGGGAACTATTCCAAATTGTAAAGTCCCTTTCTAATAATGCTTTAAATAAAGACACAACAGACTCTACCATTGACCCTCAAATACTGGCTGATTATTATAAAGTAAAATTAAAACAACACACTATAGTCCTAAACCCCCACACCCATTACATATCTTGAACCAAAACTCACCAGGTCAACATTCACACTAACCAGCAAAGATACCCTCAGTTATACAATAACTAAAATAAATACAAACACTTCCAAACTTGACGTATGTCTGGTCAGCTGGATAAAAGCCACAAAAGCAGAGCTTTCCCCCTTCATCCTGCCCATTCTTAACTCTTCTCTGCAACAAAGTTTCATGCCTTCCTCCCTTAAACATGCCATAATATGCCCCATCCTGAAAAACACCTCCTTGGATAAAAGCAGCCCCACTTCATACAGACCTATATCTAGCCTCCCCTTCATGGCGAAGCTAATTGAAAAAATAGTACAAATTCAGCTCCAAGATCATATTGACACCCATGCTCCTCTAGATGAACACCAATATGGCTTCCGCCCACATTACGATGTTGAAACTCTCTTTTCTGCACTATTTGACAATCTTATCCAAGGCATAGATAACTCCAGGTAAGCATTTATCCTGATAGATATCACAGCAGCTTTTGACAGTATAAACCACTCCATAATGCTCTCCAGACTACAGCAAATAGGTAACAAAGGAACAGTATTCCAATGGTTTCAATCATATCTATCCAATAGAACACAACAGGTCAACTCCGGGCAAAATACATCTAAATCATATAACCTAGAACAAGGTCTACCTCAAGAATCAACCCTACCTGCCCTCCTGTTTAACATCTATCTTCAACCCATTTGCATGATCTTCAAAAAATTCAAAGTGAACTATCATATTTACGTGGATGATATTATGTTATATCTCCCATTCAGCATGTCTAATCCCTCACTGAAACAGATTACAGACTGTTTCTCTGAAGTAGCAAAATGGCTCACTACCCATAATCTCATGATCAACCTTAGTAAAATTGAAGCCCTTTATATAACCAGAAACCAAAGTTTCACCCCTCCATCCTCCATCAGAATCCAAGATACAGATATTTCCATAAAAAACAAAGTGAAATATCTTGGGGTAATTATAGACCAGTCACTCAATATGACAGCACACATAAAACATACAACAAAAAATATCTTCTATAAACTCAAAATGATAAAATAATTACGCCCACTGCTACTCACCCATGATTTTAGATCAATCCTACAAGCTCTCATCACACCTCACTTTGACTTTAGCAATAGCATCCTCCAAGGATTACCAAAACAAACCTTAAGACCATTCCAAATGGCACAACATGTGGCAGCATGCATAGCATGGAATGCTAACATATCTGAACACATCACCCCTATACTTTACAATTTACACTGGCTCTCAGTCCAGAGCTGTATACTCTATAAAATAATAGTAACCACATTCAAGCTCCTCAGAGACATAGCCTCCTCACACCTTCTACATTAACCTTTAAGGAATTAGATACTTGATTAAAAAGAGGATGCAGCAAAAACAAACTTACTATGCCATCGGACTACAGAAAGTCCACCAAAGCAACAAATAACAGGGCCTTTTCTCACTTCATCCCCACCATCTGGAATACTCTCCCAGATGAGCTAAGAGAGGTGAATGACCTTCCCACATTCCGTAAAAAGTTAAAAACGTATCTGTTCATATAGCACTTTGGAACCCCACGAGAGAATTCCATTGCAGAACTAACCAAGCTACAAATGTAAACTTCCCCCACATCTTCATACTATCCCAATCCATCTACTCAAAAAACACCCACATAAACCACCAATTTCACATGCACAATTATCTCTGGGTTTGCGACCTCAAACCTGATGATCCCACACATTGTACATAGCTCTCAACTTAGGCTAGATTCAGCCGTCGTCTTGTGCAACCTTTTTGTATATAGTTCAATTGCTACATGTAACTGATTTTGTACTGCCTTCTGTACATCTCAAACATAGTTCGCAACAAGCTAGTTCTAGCCGACATTTTGTTTAAACATACTAGGGGTCATTCTGAACCACGAATAGCGGGGATGGACGTCCCAACGGGATGTCCATCCCCACTATTCGTGCCGGCTTCAGCGCCCGACTAACTTCCCCACCGGTTGTGCAGGGAAGTTAGTCGGGGTGGAGAATGGGTGGCCCGAGAGCGGAGAGTGGGGAGGGCAGTGGGCGGTTGCCGGCCCTGGATGTACAGGGCCAATTTTAATGTTGGCCCTGTACATCCAGGACTGGCAAAATGGCTGGGGAAGTTATTCCACCTCCAAGGTGGAATAACTCCCCTGGATGTTTTTTTTGGGGGGGGGGGTTACATTTGGGGTGCGGAAGGGGCTGGGGGGACCAGAGGACATTCCCCGCAGCCCGCACCTGGACTTTGGAGGCTGGATCGGGGGTTGGGCTGCGGGGAATGTACCGCTTTGGTCAGCGGCCTGCATTACGGCTTTTAAATGGAGCCACGGTGCCATGGCGATATGATACCATGGCACCGCGGCTCCATTTAAATGCCCTGTCTGAGTTAACCAGGTGCAGTCCTGCAGTTCAGGCCAGATAGCATCGCTGTCCCGGCCTGCAAGTGCAGGACTGTTCGCAATTCTGATCCCATGGGGCTAGACGTGCCGCACGTGATCAGAATCGCGATCCCCTCTGTGCATCCGGTTCAGACTGGATGCACAGAGGGGATCTACGTCTGCATCAGAATCGAGTCCATTGTATATAGTTCCTTTGTTTCATGTAATTGATTTGGTGCTGCTTACTGTACATCTCAAAAGTTGTTCGATGTAAACCACATTTGATCTATTTGGAAAATGCAGTATAGAAATCCTAATAATAAATAAATAAATAAAATAAAAATGCCGGTGGCCAGATATAGCTCCGGATTTAATATCTGGGGTTAAACTTCAGTGGTGACAGCTATGCGCTCAAGAAGAGCATAGCCATTACAAATGAATATTGAGCCCAGACTATTTTCATCTTCTTTTAGTTAATGTGTTTTGTACCTCATTCCTTCCTCATTTTATGATTGCACCTTAATTTTTGGTACTTGATGTCTTCCATGTAACTCTTCTCTTTTAATGTACTATCCCTAGGTACTTGTTGTCTACCACCTGCATATGTTTAGTGCCGTTGAATATCCCTGAGTACCACCACTACATGCCCTAATGTTAACCATGTAGCTTTGGGGCGTGTCGTGGGCATTCTGGGGCGAAATGGAGGTGTACCTGTTGCTAAGTGGGCAACAGCGATTTCTCCAGGACCAAGCAGGAAGTCAGTCCTCACATATGGGTGACGTCGGCGCCGACGGAGCCCTCGCGAAGCAATTTTCCCCAGCTTTCAAAGAAAGCCTTTGGGAATTGCAGCGCGCATGCGCGGTCCCCTTCCCGCCCAAAGGTGCCATCTTTCCGACAATACCTAAGGTTTGTGGTGGCGGGCAATCATTACCAATACAGAGTACTGCCCTTTGGCCTATCCTCCGCACCACGAGTCTTCACAAAATGTCTCGCAGTGGTTGCGGCTTATCTCCGGCTTCAAGGCCTCTTCGTCTTTCCTTACCTGGACGACTGGCTTATCAGGGCCCCGTCCGCCACGGAGGCCACTCACACCACAAAACGTACTGTAACTCTACTCCAGTACTTGGGCTTTGTCATAAACTTCGAAAAGTCCACTTTGCTCCCCTCTCAGGACCTCGAGTTCATCGGCGCCAGACTGGACACGCTTCAGGCGTGGGCTTTTCTGCCGCTCGACAGGGCTCACCGGCTCATGGCTCTCGCCAGCCGTTTTCGCAGCCATCCCCGGGTCTCGGCCCGGCTCTTCCTGAAACTGCTCGGCCATATGGCGTCCACGGTCCATGTGACCCCCAATGCCCGCCTGAACATGCGGCCAGCTCAGTGGTGCCTTCGCTCTCAATGGCGTCAGGCCTCGGGGAGACTGGCGGACTCGGTACGCATCTCCGGCCCGCTAGTCTCTTCCCTACGATGGTGGCTTCACCTACCCAACCTAGTGCTCGGAATGCTTTTCCAGTCTCCTCCGCCGGTCCAGGTTCTGACGACCGACGCTTCTCTCCTGGGTTGGGGAGCACATTGCCAGGGGTCATGTACTCAGGGTCTCTGGACCCCGTGGGAATCTGCCCAGCAGATCAACTTCCTGGAGCTCCGGGCCATTCGCCTGGCTCTGAAGGCCTTCTCCCACCTCACGTCTCACCAGTCTGTGCTGGTCCAAACGGACAATCAAGTTGCTATGTTCTATGTGAACAAGCAGGGGGGCACGGGCTCCTCCCTTCTCTGCCGGGAAGCACAAAAGCTCTGCGCTTGGGCCGTCAGCCGGGGAATCCTCCTCAAAGCTGTCTATCTCCCAGGTCAAGAAAATCACCTGGCAGACAAACTGAGCAGAATCCTCCAACCGCACGAGTGGAGATTGGACCTGTTGGTGGCCCAATGGATCTTCCTGCGGTGGGGCCTCCCCACGCTGGATCTCTTCGCCAGTCCTCTGAACCGGCAACTTCCTCGATTCTGCTCTCGGGAACCGCACCCCCTTCGAGTAGCGGCGGATGCTTTTCTGCTCTCATGGTCCACGGGCCTTCTGTATGCTTTTCCTCCCATGCCGCTGGTGTCTCGAACTCTTTTCAAGGTTCTCCAGGACAAGGCCTCCGTGATCCTGATCGCTCCCCGGTGGCCCCGGCAACCGTGGTTCCCGCTTCTGATGCAGCTGGCGGTGGATACCCCGTTGCCTCTGGGGTTTCAACCAGATCTCCTGACTCAGGATCAGGGGTCTCTCCTACACCCCAACCTCAGAACTCTTCATCTGATGGCCTGGCTGCTGAAAGGGTAGTCCTTGCTCCCCTCCTGTTACCCCCGGAGGTAGAGGAAGTCGTACTGGCTTCCAGGCGACCCTCTACCCGGAAATCCTACGCCCTTAAATGGCGTCGCTTTTCCAACTGGTGTACTCAATGGTCTCAAGATCCCTTCTCCTGCTCGGTGTCGGTGGTCTTGCAGTACTTGCTTTCCCTCTCCAATCTTGGGCTCAAGTCCAACTCGGTCAAGGTTCACCTCAGTGCTATTTCGGCACATCATGTGCCAGTGGAAGGCAGGCCTCTTTCCGGCCACCCCCTCGTGGCTCGGTTCTCCCGGGGCCTTCTTCTCCTCAAACCACCGTTGCGCCCCCCAGCCCCTGACTGGGACCTGAACGTGGTTTTACAGTGGATCACCTGCCCGCCTTTTGAACCCATGGCTACCTGTCCTCTTCGTTTTCTTTCTTGGAAAACCTTATTCCTGGTGGCCCTCACTTCCGCTAGACGCGTTAGTGAACTGCAGGCCCTGGTGTCTGATCCTCCCTACACTCGGTTCTACAAGAACAGGGTAGTCCTGCGGACTCACCCTAAGTTTCTTCCAAAGGTGGTCTCCCCTTTTCACATCAATCAGGAGGTGGTGCTTCCGACCTTCTTTCCCAGGCCACACTCCAGCCGAGCTGAGATGGTCTTGCATACCCTGGACTGTAGAAGGGCGCTGAACTTCTACCTTGATCGTACGCGGGAGCACCGTAAGACTGTCCAGCTCTTCCTGTCTTACGACCCTAATAAATTAGGGCTCCCTGTCTCTAAGCGTACTCTGTCCATCTGGGTAGCTGACTGTATCGCTTGGACTTATGCGGCGGCAGGCCTCTCGCTGGAGAGTCGAGTCACCGCTCATCGGGTTCGGGCGAAGGCTGCGTCAGTGGCTTACCTCCGCTCTGTTCCGTTGGCAGACATCTGCCGGGCCGCTACTTGGTCTTCGGGCCAGACTTTTGCGGCCCATTACTGCCTCGAGAGGGAGTCCCGCAGGGACAGTGCTTTCGGACAGGCAGTCCTCCGTAATCTCTTCGAGGTTTAGGCAACTCCTACCCTCCATCCCGGATGTTGGGCTACCGGTTGGAGATTAATCAGAGAAGATTCCTTCCTTCTGTGCTGCTGAGCTAGAGGGAGCTCATTTTTGTGCTTATGGTCTCCGGTAGCCTTAAGCTGGGGAGTCCCATATGTGAGGACTGACTTCCTGCTTGGTCCTGGAGAAAGCGTAGTTACTCACCTGTAACAGGTGTTCTCCAGGAGCAGCAGGAATCAGTCCTCACAACCCTCCCTCCTCCCCTTGGAGTTGCAATCCTATGATTTAGTTTTTGCAATTTTTTTGCTGTCTTTTTGCTCTGTCATCAGACTGGCCAAGATGGCACCTTTGGGCGGGAAGGGGACCGCGCATGCGCGCTGCAATTCCCAAAGGCTTTCTTTGAAAGCTGGGGAAAATTGCTCCGCGAGGGCTCCGTCGGCGCCAACGTCACCCATATGTGAGGACTGATTCCTGCTGCTCCTGGAGAACACCTGTTACAGGTGAGTAACTACGCTATTGCACTGCTGCCCGGTTAGCAACCCATGGATAAAGATAGACGCAGCAAAAGCTGGCCTATCTTTACCCGTGGGAGTTAGCCGGGCAGCAGCTCAATATCTCCGCTGCATGGTTAGCTTCTGCAGCGTCTGCAGCTGTAAGGCGACCTCAGATATTCAGTGCCAGGGCCATATATGACACCGGCATTGAATTTCCACCTTTAATGTTCAGCACCGGCACTGAATATCGGGCCCGTAGTTTCTGAAGATGCAGTTTTTCCAAGTGCTGCTCCACTTGACCCCTGGCTCCTATGGTCTGGAGGGACTGGTGCAGACACACTCCTGGAACCTCTTTTTAGGCTGAGCTCTCCTCTGCTCCAAGGCAGTGAGCTCTAAGCCTGTCCACTTTCTTCTCTGGTCATGGTGGCTGGATTAAGATTCCCCTCTTTGCAAAATGATTGCTCCAGCTGAGGGCCAGAGCCACTTGCCCATCAAGGGCAGACTCCCTTTACAGCCTCATGGTACACTGGCTAGGAGCCAAATACAGGATTCTGCCTTTGGGAGTGGTTTCTATACTAAGGGGGATTTTCCCTCTGAGTCTGAAATAACTGGTAGAAATAATCTCCCCTGTTCTGGAAAATGTTAAACCTTTCGCTCTGCTTCTTGTAATATTTATTGTGGACACTGAATAGTGCTCCTGCTCTTACTGCAGCATCCAAGTAGTCTCTGTATATCTGTTAAAATGGACTGTTGGAGGCCCTAGTGAATATGTTTATATGTATACACACACATGATAATAGCACATACTAAATTAATTTCCCACCCCTCCCTAGAGGTCCCACTCCCCAATGAGTTCACGACAGCTACAAGGGAAATAGAAAGCATAGTCCAACATAGGAGCATACATGCCCCCCTCCTTCCTTCCCCAACACCCAGCCACCCAATGTAAAGGAGGCAACTTTCTGTGGATACATGCAGACGAGCCCCATTCAGGTGATGGCCAAGCCCATACCAGAGTACACTCTTGGGATTCCAATAAAGACTGATTCAAGTGCACCCTGAGAATAGAAGTGACTAATTAGGAAGAGCTTTCAAACATGTTAACTGGCAAAATCTTCTCACAAGCAACATAAGACGTAAAATGTGGGGTTTTAAATATTTTGTTTCTTTTAAATGCCAATTGAATTATCAAACAAAAATTACTTAGCAGTTGCCTACTTTAAAAAATTAGATGTGCATCTTTAATATAAGGATCCCCTTTCATATGAATAAATATATTCTGTGAATGAGAATCTTGGGAGCAGGATGCAGCTCCTACTAGAGACTTCTTATTTTGTGCCCTGGTTTTGCAAGGCAGAATAGCGGTTAAGCAGAGCTGTCGTCCTGGTGACACGCATTTGGCTCCGTGATAAAGTGGGTCTCTTAATGAAGGAAAGTATCAATTAAGCATAATGATGTTCCTCTAATGTGAGTTCACTGGAGGATAGCATGCTGGTATCTTAAATGATCCTATATTTAAATGTTTGAGGAGAAAGTTCATGAAACCGCAACATAAATAAATCCAGGCTCATTAGCCTATATTTCAGTTTGTAAACCTAATGGAAATCCCCTCTCTGCCCATCTCTTTGTTTATGATTTAAGTATAAACAGGCAGGAAATATCCCTTACGGAGCTCATTATTGCTCAATAAATCTTTCTGGTGATTTATTTATTCAGAAGAAATGTGTTTTGTGGTGTGCTAAAATCAGTGCTATAAAGAAAATGCTACAAATCTCATTTTGTGTAGGGAAAGGTAATAATCAACATTTTTCATAGAACCTCTGGCCACTGCAGTGCGTTCTGCCCTTGGAATTAGCTCTGAATAAAGCATTTGTAGAATCTTAGGTACTTATATTTTCCTCGCTCAGGGTGTTCCTGTCTTTGTTCAAACAAAGAGATGAAATGCCATAGACTTAAGGGGCTATATCCGATATTTGAGTGCAATACCCTTGAAGTCCTAGGAGCTGACTGAGATGGAGAAGCAAGTCTACCTTTACCCTAAGGTTCTATTCTTGAGATGAAAGTAAGGGAATCAGTTAGATCGGTATTTCCAAATTCTCTTGCAGCCTTACTTTAAAAAAACACATTAAAATCAGCTTAAGATTTGTAGAAAATTCTTTCTATGTACATGTTCTTTTTTTTTTTACTTTATTTTCAATGTAATATGCAACAAGCAGCAAAGTAAAATTTCACACTAAAATGGAAGTTAAAAAATAGCACAACATAAGTAATGTTTTTAAACTTCGAAGTAAACTTCATTTATTTTCATTTCAAAGTTAAAATGGAATTAAAAGTTTACTTCTAACTTTTCCTCTATTTTAACAATGGAGATTCCCTGCCCTGGACCCCCTTCCCAAGGCTGTACCAAGGGCTTGCCAAGCGGTGCAGCCACACAGGGCACAAGTACAGAAGGGGCACCAGTATCATCGCTGGGCTTCCAGGAACAGAAGAACATAAGAGATGCCATACAGGGTCAGACCGAGGTCCATCAAGCCCAGTATCCTGCTTCCAACAGTGGCCAATCTAGGTCACTAGTACCTAGCAGTTTCCCCAAAAGACACAGGTTCCACAATGCTTGTATTGGGTCAAGCTCAATATCAATGAGTTACTGCACATGACTAGGGGGAGGGGGCTCCAGATTCATTAGTCGCACAGGGTGCACTTCTACCTTGCTACGGTCCTGTCCCTTCCTCAGGCCTTTCCCTCCATCCATGGCCCCATTGGGCAGGCCCTCAGCACTAGAGTACATCTCCAAGTCATTTTCCTAGATAACAGCAGTTTGGCTGGATGTGTTGGAGGTTTGGGAGGTCCTCTGATAGAGGACTTCCCTGTGTCTGTGGCCCATACCATTGGTGCTCTGGTTTTGGATTCCCTAGGACCATGGATGCCTGGCTTGGTATGCCAGGGCCAAAGATGATTTGGGACCCGTACATCCCAAAGTTAGGGATCCCACGATCCGATACTTAGGGATTACCTTAGATCAGCGGCTTGATATGTCAGCTCACATCAAGAAAACAACAAACTCAATTTACCAAAAGATTCGATCCCTACGTAATCTCTGACCTCTCCTTGATTACTCTGACTTCCGCACTATCTTCCAAGCTCTGGTACTACCACAGTTGGATTTTGCTAATATCATACTACATGGTCTCCCACAATCTACTCTAAATCCCCTCCGGCTAGCCATGAATTCAGCTGCGAGAATTCTCGTAGGTGCTCCACAATCAGAACACATAACTCCAATACTGAAGAGTTTACACTGGCTACCCCTCCAGGCCAGAACCTTATATAAAACCCTGGTCATGACTTTTAAAGCTGTCAAGAACCCATCCCTATCACCCATCAGCAATATGATACATGTCACTGCATCAAACAGATCCAGGAGACCTGCTGCATTGAACTCCATCAACCTACCAAAAATCCTTACCAAATGCTCTAAAACAACATCCTCCAGAGCCTTCTCACTGTTTGCGCCCAGAGCCTGGAACACCCTCCCACCCGAAATCAGATCCATCCCTAGCCTCACGACATTCAGAAAGGTCTTAAAATATCATCTGTTCCTAATATACTACCCTGAAGCAACCCCAAATGAACATAGCCCTTATTCTGATCTTTCCCATTTAACCCCGGTAGAAAATGGCTAATCTTGTTGATCCATACTTGCACATTCTACCCATACTGTTTTTATACTTTACTGTAATTTTTCTACCATGTAGTTACTCAAAATTGCCATGTACATAGTTAACCCTATTCACATCCAAGTTTTTTGTATATAGTTAACCCTGTTACTTCCTAGTTTTTGTACCCTGTTCAATGTAAAAAACCAATGCAGACTGTACCATTGTGTTTAAATTTGTTCATTTGTAAACCGCACTGATTAAAAGAGCGCAGTATATAAGAAATAAAAATAAATAAATAAATAAATAAAATCCTGTCTCCAGGGATCCTGAATTTAGAGATCCAGTGCTAATATCTTACCTTTCCATTGACTTCCGCTGAAGTCAATGAGAATTAAAACTTACTGAGCCTCCAGAGATGAAGTAAACTTTCAGTGCTAACCCAAAAAAAGGCACTAATCTTTAGGACAGTTTTCTGCATCTGAGGATACTCCATTTGCAGCTCATTAGTACTCATTACCATGCTAATTGCACTAAGGGATATGTTTACTAAAGGATGATAAGATAGCAGATTTTTACGGCAGTGATAAGGCATTTTTATATGCGGAAAAGGCTCTGGGAGGGCAGGAGGCATTCTGGCACAATGGGCCACTTGTTTATTTATTTTATTTAACATTTCTTATATACTGCCTTTCATGATATCAAGGCAGTTTACATTGAACAAACTGAAATTACATTGAACAGGGCATTATAACTTGGAGATAACTATTTTACAGGGAACATGGGCTATGGAGGGTTAAGTGGCTTGCCCAAGACCACAAGGAGCACCTGTGGGACTAGAAACCCCAGTCCTTCCGGCCCAAGGTTGCTGTCCTCTAGTGGGATTTGAACCCTTGACCTTATGGCCTGAGGTAACTTGTCCCTACCACTATGTTTATGTTTATGTTTATGTTTATGTTTATTTAAACTTGTTATACCGCTCAATACCATAGGCGTCTGAGCGGTTTACAATAGCTAAAATCAAGCAAGTTAATTAAAACAAGCTCTTGGCTGCAGAAAAGAAAAAGGAAAAGAACGCCATTAAATGTGAGAAAAGTGAGGAGAGAAAGAAAAGAAAGCTGGGAGCAGAGTAGAAGTTTAAAATAGGAAAGAGCATTACACGCATACTATCAAGGCGGAGAGGGAAGGGGGAGCAGACATTCACGAGAGACATGGAGGGAAGGAGGGGGGGAAGGATAGGCTAGGGAGGGGGATCAAACGCAAGGCAGAAAAGGTGGGTTTTGAGTTGGGTTTTAAATGAGGGGTATGAGTCTTCTGCACGGAGGGAGGGGGGAGTGAGTTCCAGAGACTTGGAGCCAAAAAATAGAATGCAGAGGAGCGGGTTTGTTCTAGACGAGCATGTGCGGGGGAGGGGAGGACCATACAGTTTATGTGTATGGAACGGAGGAGACGGTGAGAGGTACGGAATTGTATCTGATTCGCCAGGTAGAGGGGAGTGCCGGTGTGGATGACTTTGAATGTGAGAATGAGAAGTTTATACCGAATGCGGAAAGAGATAGGTAACCAGTGATGCTGGTAGAGAAGGGGAGTAACGTGGTCGAAACGTGATGCATGGGTCAACAAACGGATGGCAGCATTTTGGACACGTTGGAGACAGGACAATTGGGACTGGGATAGGCCGGCGAAAGAAACATTACAGTAGTCGAGACGAGACAGCACAAGGGTAAGCAGGAGAGTGGTAAGGGCAGAGGCAGAGAGAAAGGGACAGACTGCTCTGAGTTGGCGAAGAGAGAAAAAGGAGCGCTGTACAATTGAGGAGATATGGTCCTTGAAAGTAAGGTTGGAATCAAGAATAACGCCTAGGTAGCGGAGTGATGATACCAGGGGGATAGGCTGGGAGGATAGAGAAGGGGCACAGGTAGGGGAAGGGCTGCCAAAGGTGAACCAGATTGCAAAGGACACTAGGCCACTCCTCCCTCCTAACAAGTGCTAACAGGACATTGGGTGTACCTTAACACCCAAAAAGGCTGTAATGAGCCCCAGCAAAAGTCAGTATAAAGGTGATGAATGGAAGAACAGGTGGGAGCTGAAAGGCCTGTCAGATCTGTGAGCATCCAACTTGCCAGCCAGTAAGTGTGATGAGCATGTGTGAGGCAGTTGTACCTTTGCGCTGGGGGGTGCCCACATAAAATGCTGCAATGTCATTGTGTGGCATAGGATGGGGAAGACGGGTCCCCCAGCAGAGTCAGAAGTGCACGATGTGTGCTGTGAAAGGAGGACAGAGCAGGAGTGGCGAAGTGAAGATCAGACACAGGAGAGGCATGAGTTTAGCGCAGAAATGCAGAAAAGAGGACCTGTGTAGGCCATGGTGTAGCAGCTTGCATGAGAAGACATGACTGCACATAGCCACCAGAGGCTGAAGGATGTGCTGAAGGAAGGATGGCAGCAGAGGAGAGAGCGGCATGGGCTGGCAGCACCGATGTACCAGAGGTGCTTTCCCCAACGCATTTGCACTGTGTGGGAAAAACGTGTCATTGCCACGTATAAGGCCTGATACAAGACATATGGGTCTCACACCTGTCCCAGCCACTCAACCACCATACAACAACCCAGACAAAAATGCATACAACAGCTGGGCAGGAGTCACTCAAACTGGACAAAAGGGGAACGTACGGACATGATTTAATAACTACAGCTGGCTATCCGAGGGGTAGAGTGTTTCTGCATGTAATGCAGAGATGTGATGGAGCCAAAGCTATACGGTCACAGTCATGATGTCATACCTGACTCATGTTTCACAAATAGGTTACAGCTGTATGCATGTAACTGCCTGTTAGTATACGGCAGCATGAGTGCACTCACACTGGGGTATGTTGTACCAAAAAGTGGCAATGGATGGCAAAGGAGGACGTATAATACCTTTATTAACCAATATCAGCCAAAGGCCCAACACAGGCCGTGTTTCGGATTACCCTTCTTCAGGGGCTAAATGGCTAAAACAACACATAAAAATAGAACAAAGATAAATGATTAAAAACAATTAAAACTTAATACAAATTGGCAAAACCGGTGGACATAATGAATGTATAAATAATAAAATATATATTATTTACGGTAAACTTATATATATAAAATGGGAACAAATAAGTGCGGCTAACATGAAAAAACAGGAACAGAACCTAAATGTCACATCAAAACACAGTTAAAGTGGATAAAACATGTTGTTTGTAATGTATAAAAAAAATTTTTATAATATATAAAAAATATAAAAAAATAAATAAATAGATAATAATAAATTAATACATCATTAAAATCAATAAGTAAATAAATGCATGCGAAGGAACATATAAATAACACATACCTGAATGAAAAGTGTGTAACTTGATCAATAAAGAACTAAAACAATTTATATCTTCACAGATATGCTGAACAAAAACAAACATTACAATGATGAATCTGCCTTAAACAAACAACTTGATATCAACATAACAAATGGCCATCTATAATAAACTTGGAACTCAATAAAAAAATGTTTTACATCTGAATATTAATAATGAAACAATTTTATACCTTCATAGATGTACTGAACAGACTTTACTCGAGCAAGGAACATAAAAAATGGCGGTCTATAATGGACTTGAAACTCAAAAAAAATTTTTTATGTTTACATATAAATGTTGATAAATAAATAAATGAATTATTAAAATAATAAATAAACTGTGAAACAATAAAAAAGTAATGACATGTGACTAAAAATAAATAAAGTTTTAAAATAAATTTTAGATTAAGGATGTGTGTCTGCCAGTGTCAGCAGAGCCTGGACTGTTACAGGCATGAAAATGAACTGAGTAGCACACAGTCACAGAAAGAACAAATGGGAATCAAGACTGCTGTCCCCTGCTTATAGAGACATATAGAGATCATATGCCACATACCTTGGCTTAGAAGTGAGGTTCACGACTGCCATGGTATGCACAAAACTAACCCATTAGGAGAAATTACCCCAAAAGACATTGCACTAACCAATAGACTATACCTCCATGCCTCTTTGAAAGCAATGGCTGGATTCAAAGAGACTTGCTAGTCACTGCCTAAAATGACTGCTGTGTGTGCCGGTATAGGTTAGCCCCTCCAGTACCCATGATGCACAGCACACGTAGAACACCACTCTGCAGCTGATCACCAAATGGAGAATGCACTGATCCATCACCTCAGCTCTTTAAAATGCACTGACAATGTGTGCTCCAAGCACAGAACAGATACAAACAGTGCTACTGAGCAGTTTCAACGGTCACCCTGAGGGTGAGGATGGTCGCCCACCACCTGGTCCCCAGAGCTTACAGTGCTAGAAATGGTCTCTGCTACAGTTCTACATCACTTCCAGTGTATTATGCTAGTCACTTTGCTTCCTGCACAATTGCGGTATGCTATAGGCACCTATAAAAACCAGGAGAAGGAGGCCTTCCGCAAAAGAGTAATCTGAACAACAGCAGACGACAAAGACCACAGCCAGACACTATATAAAATATCAGGAAAGCTTTATTGAAGACCCAACTTAACAAGTTTCGGCTCTAGGCCTTCGTCAGGGGTCAAAAGGGTACAAAAGGCTGAGCATAGAGCCTGTCCAGAAGGGTGGAACAATACCACTCTTCCCAATCTGTAAGTGCTGCCACATCTGGACCCTGTTCCTGTTGAACAGGGAAACTCCTATAACAGCACATGGCAGTGCCCACTGTAGCTGCTGCTACCAGGGATACCAAATTTAGGGAGACTCACTAGGCTTTCATGGGGCTGCTGTCCCTACCCTGATCACAATGAGCAGGCTAGGAACAACCTCTGCCCCAACCATCTAGAACTACCAAGCCACCACAGCAAGAACAGTCAGACTGCACCTGATACCTACCACAAAACAATTTTAGCCATGCACATACCAAATGTAGCCAGTCTGCTGGTAAGCATATAATGCATGGCAACCCAGCAGGTTGCTCAGTGATTGGGCTTCCAGGGCAGGGAATACACCTACATCATTGGAGCTGGACACCATACAGCACTACCTGGATACATAGCCATGCCATGCTCACAGCTCAGTCAGAGTGAGAGTGCCCTTGCAGCATGAAATGCTGTGTCCACCCAGGTCATGCACATGGCAGACGGGCACTATGACGTCTCAGCCATTGACCCTACCTCCGATGCAGACACATCCTGGCCAAGTCGCTCTATTTCAGGCCATACCCACAATCCTCTGCTCCTCATCATGCACAACTACAAACTAACACTGGTAACAGTTTAGGAAATGTGAGCCACAGTGAAGTGCAGAAGGCCACTGAATTCTGGAGAGACACACACACATACACACTGCCATGCTATGCAAATGTGGGAATGGTTGGCATTCCTGCCTGCCACTTTGGTCTCCTATCAGCCCAAGCATTCTTAACATGTTCTCATTGTGCAGGCTGTACTAGCGTGCTCTGACACTCACACCCATTGTTAATGCCCGCTTACTATGCCGGTGCTATCAGCCTGCCTTTCCATCCAGCTGTGGATATTGGAGTCTGTCTGTGTGGCTGGTGGGTGGGTGTACTCTTGCCGGCCGATTCATTGCCCCTGCTGGAACAAGCTGTGATGCACACAAACTATTAGTGGGTATGGGTTCTGTAGAAATCTGTGTATATTCTAGAAATAATAAAAAATTAAGTAAAGTCTCACAAGACAGGAATAACAGTGTCCTTCTAAAATGTAAATTGAAGTTTTCCAAAATCACATATGGAATTCACCTGAAGGATCCACCATCAAAGATTCAAATAACAGAGATGAGTCAGATTCCAACAAATGAGGGGGACAATATATCACAATTATCCTGAAGATCTTGGAGACCAGGAAAAGCATTTCATATTGTGCTATGATAGCCTCCTGTGATCTAACTATTTCTAAATAAGCTCAGCTTTATAGATTACCGGGTGGGCCCCCCCCCCCCCCCCCGCCTTTTCCACTGTGAGGCTTAGAAATAGCTTATAACCTACAGGTAACGCTTATTTAATCATTACATTGTCAGTTTCTACAAGGCATGACTCCATAATACTGAGTATGTCTGGTCTTCTCTCAGCAAGTAAATCAAAATTGACAACACTCTTATTTCTAATGGATCTGGCATTAATCAGAAACTGGGAGAAACCCTGAGATACCATAGCATTTAAAACATTATTCTGAACAATCTGACATTTAGTATTATGCCTGTCGCTTTTCATAAGAACAAGAACTCGAGGTCTTAAGACTTGTTTTGATTTCCAACACAAATCTCCATATTTACAATTTCTAGTGATAATTGGTATGAAGCACATAATTATTTCAGTAAGGTACACTACCTTCTACTACCAAAACCCACAAATCTCATTATGTCCAGTGTTAGACAACTTCAAATTGATATTATTTACATTCTCTTATATACCGCGCTATTCTGCATCAGTGCGGAATAGCGCGGTATATAAGAGAATCAATGTAGATTCAATGAATTCATTCAATGTAGAATCTACATTGATTCTCTTATATACTGCTAGTACAGCCTGCACAATGAGAATCAATGTAGATTTTCTTACATATGAATAAAAGCTTTTTCAGGCAGATGTAAATTCAGAGTCACACTCCTTTGTTGGAGCGACTACATCGGTACACCCTCCTCTATCATACAACGTCACTGGTATGTGCTAGCCACCTTCACTCGGCTCCCCTGATGATGTCACAGTGGGCAGGGCTAATGCTCAGACCACAGCAGGGCAAACCTCTGCCCCGTTACTTTTCTTCTAAAAATGACTATTCAATTTGATTCTCACCACTAACTTACATTACAATCTCAGTTATTTTCTGCTTATTAACCTCCAAAATGTAATCTCCAGGAACAAGCAGGAATGAGTCTTCACATATGGGTACGTCGGTACCGACGGAGCCTGCGCGGGAACGCTCCCCAGCGTCCAATCAGAAAGCTTTTGGGAGCATCCCTCAGCGCCTGCGTGCTGCCTTCCCGCCTTTCCAACTGTCTCTCCTCAGTTTTCGTTTTTCCGCGGAGCCGGCAGGACGTCTTCCTGTCACCGCAGAAAATGTTTTCCTAAATCTTTTACTTTTTGTTTTCTTGTGGTCGCGGCTGTTTCCCCGACTCCACCGGTACCGCCAGTGGTTTTTTTCTTTTCTTTTCCTAAAACTCAGGGAGTTTTTTTCCCTCTGTTTCTGTCTTGAATTTTTGGGCCTGTAAGGCCTCTCCATTATGGAGCCTTCTTCTCCTAAGAAGTGCCTTAACTGTGGAAATACAGTTTTCTTTTTAGACTCCAATAGCTGGTGTCTAACCTGTTTGGGTCCTGACCCCTTTCCTCCAGAGCCATCAGGCTACAATTTTATGAGGAGAAATTCTCCATTTAGAGTTTCCCTCGATACAGTTTTCCCTTCCAGTGTAAGGGCACCGATCATTTCTTCTCTACAGGATCAGGTAACCCACAAACAGTCTGTTAAGACTAGCCAATCCTTGGGTGGTAGGTCTCATGCCAAGCATGATGACGGCTCCGGCCTTGCCCTCAAGACCTCATTGGCTTCAAAACCCCGGCGGGAGTCTTCAGTCTCCAAAGCCTTTCAGGGGTTTCAGGTTGTTCCTGGGGCTCACCCCTCACAGAACATACCTGAGCCATGCTCGGGGGTGGCATCCGCTTCGAGCGGTACCGATAACCCGGCATCGGCACTGGTGTTGAGCGATCCACTCCTCACCAGGGATCGTCATCTGCTGTACTCGGTACCTTCGGGACCGATCGATACCCAGATTGACTTTCCAGTATCAGCAGCTCCGTCGATACGACCCCTGACGTCGGTACCATCTAGACATGCATCGATAGATTCGCTTCCTTCGATGCCGAGTCTAGAATCGATATCTAGTCTGGAAGACTGGGTACCGACGCATCTCGGAACCGACACGCACCAATTCCGGATGCGCGGTACCGAGGATATTCACCGAGACTTTCGAGTTACCTCGGTACCGTTTGAGCAGCCTCCGATGACTGTTTCGATGTCGGTATCGCCTTCGATTCCGGCTCAGCTACCGGTATCGGTGTCGATGCTGGTACCTGCAGTAACATCGGGACCAGCTCCATCCATGCTTTTTTCACCAGGATCGCTCCTTTCTATACCTAGTTTGGAATCGATACCTAGCATGGACGATACAGTACTGACTGTCTCAGGTCATACCCGACAGTCCCAGTATCCATCCATTAGAGATCCTGTTTTGCACCGGACAAGTACATCCTCTGGTGCCCAGGCTAGTTCTTCGAGTTTAGCCTGTCCAGGGTGTTGTTCTCATTGGAGATCCTTCTTTTCAGAAATTTCTCCTTGACATGGCAACATTCCTGGCTATTCCTATCCCTGGCTATGATCCTACACAAGGCTTTTCTGGGGAAAAGGAAAATATAATGCTTCCTTTACATCATTCTTTACAGGATCTTCTTCTGAAAATATGGGAAACACCTTTAAGGGCTTCCTCACCTTCTACAGCAACTGCTCTTCTGTATCAGGTACCCCCCTCTCCAGGGTTTCAAAAGACTCAACTTCCCCATCATTCCATTGTAGTGGAATCAGCAATGAGGAAGGTAAAAAGCAAGAAGAAGCATTCTTCTTTCCCGCCAGGTCGTGCATCTAGAACAATGGATGCCTTTGGACGTCAAACCTTCCAAACATCTATGCTGGCAACAAGGATTCTCTCATTTATTTTTTATATGAGTCTATCCCTTCAGGAGGTCACAGAGAAATTATCTCTTTTGACTCCTTTTCTTTCAGAGCCCAAGGCTGCAGACTATTCCTTGCTTCTTAGTCATAGCCAGAATATCTCTAGATTTCTTTCTCGTGCTTCCCTAGACTCCTTTGAGTCTGTTAGCAGAACCTCTGCTATAGCCATAGGAGCACGACGTAGAGCCTGGCTCCAAGCTTCAGACTTGAGCAGATGGGCACAACAAAGACTGGGTAACACTCCTTGTACTGGAGAAAATCTCTTCAACAAGGAGTCTTTGCGTCAGGTTGCTCATTGCTCCACTGACTTCCCTGCTTCTGAGAGCCATCCTAAACCTTCTCCTTCCCCAGCAGGTAAGAAATGCCCTACCAAACCTCCTTTTCCTAAAAGAAGAAGGTTTTATTCTTCTCCTGCCCATCATGCCGATGTTCCCAAACAAGGGAAACCTCGCCCTGGTCTGAAGAATCCAAACTCAAGCCAGGAAAATTAACCCTTAATAGGGTTCCAATTAATCTGTTATAATATACAGTTCACTTCTCCTTAGAAGTTTTTTCATTTAAACCTCTACACTTGGATTCCTGTTTCCAGGACATCCACTTGCCTTTAGGTATGCTGAGCTGTCAGGATATTCATGTCTATGGTCACAGGGTTTTCCTCCTCTTCCTACAATGAAGAGAGGTTTGCCAACTATCTCATGATAGTTTTTCTGGGCCACCATGAATTTTTCCTTCTACAGACTTACCATATGGCAAGTATCCCCTCAGCTCCTATTTTTTCTTTACCTTCTTTCCAGGGTTCCCCTGTAAGATTGGTACCATACCAATGGAAGGCTTTCTTAGCCTTTCCAGTCTTCCTTTCCATTCCAGTGTAGAGTTCTTTCTCTTGAGTAAACCCCCTTTTTCCTCATCTGGGCAGCTCCTCAGACAGGGATAGGATATTCTCCTCTTGTTCTATCTGTTCTCTCTGTTAAAAACAGAAAGATCTCTCTGCTGTGCCATTCAGCAGCTGCCCATGCAGGAGCTTCAGTGATTGCTCTACTGGTACTTTTCTATAAGTTCCAGTATTGTCTTCCACTACTTTTTGTCTAACCTTAGTAGTGCTTTCATGATAGTGCTCATCTATCTTGGATAATCCTTATAACTTCTCTTCTGCCATCTCCAAATCCCTGGAGTTGGCAGCATAGTTGAGCTGGCAGCTGGTTGTCTCCAACAGCCAGTTTTCTTTCCCAACTCTCCTGCATAATGCTCTCTGCAATCCTACAGAGAAGCTTTCCACTATGGGCCCTTGCTAGAGAGCATGAGGGTTTTTTCTCTAATGCCTATCCTATATGGTTGAAAAAGGCTTCCTCAGTCACCTCCCATGACTGTGAGGGTTCTTTACACCCTTCTATTTCCTTTTAATAAAGGACATCAGCCTTTCCTACGTGACAGTCTAAAGAGTTACCAAATTCCTACAGGAAATATGCTCTTTTTCCTTGCAGCTTGTCCTCATGGTATCCTAATCCTTCATGGACAGCACATATTTAACTAAATAACGCATGATACCCCACCCCTTGTCCCTCAAGTTTGTCTACATGGTGTCTCTTCCTATGCGTATTCTGTCCCTTCACCATGTTAGAGTTCTACTGGACTCAGGACTTGCTGTTTACAGACTAATATTATCCTCTGTTTTCTCGCAACCAGCCTGGTTATTTTACTGGGTAGCATTCTACTCCATCTTAACCAGAGGGAATAGATTCTCTATATCTTCTCAAGTAGGTTCCACCTTCTTGTTATGAGATGAATCATTCCTCTTCACATCTTCCATGTGAAGATTCCCGTAGACATATCTCTTTCTGCTTAATTGCAGACATTTCTCTTTAGACCTATATATATATTCATATATGTACATATGTCTATATGCTTTCTTTAGATGCATATGTCTGTCAGCCATGTGTGCATAGGCTAGACCCCCTGGATCTCGCCATAAACATATATACTCACAAAGCCTCAAATGTGCCCTCATCAATGCCCGTTCAATTCGTACGAAATGGCCGGTGATTGTGGATACTATTTCCCTACATAACCTTGATATTCTCATGGTTACTGAAACGTGGCTTTCTGCAGAAGACAATGTGCTACTTAACCAACTTCTTCCACCAAATTTCTCAGTGTTTGCCAGCCACAGACAAAACAAGCGAGGAGGGGGCGTGCTCATTCTCTCCAGATCAGACCTTCAG
This sequence comes from Ichthyophis bannanicus, assembly GCA_033557465.1. Lineage (NCBI taxonomy): Eukaryota > Metazoa > Chordata > Amphibia > Gymnophiona > Ichthyophiidae > Ichthyophis > Ichthyophis bannanicus. Next base: position 45,549,178 of record CM066046.1, read on the forward strand.
TTCCAGCTGAAAGATACCCCTAGATCCGACCACCTTGAGTTAGTTTCTATCTCCAACAAATATTGCACAATAAGCCTTCTATACAGAGCACCTTCATCCTCCCCAGAAGTCCTTCCAGCCATTATAGATCTGGCATCCAACATTCAGAATCCTAATATCCCAACTTGGATTGTGGGTGATTTTAACCTGCCAGCTCTCCAAGATAGTCACTCTTCCGCCTTCCTCGAAGCACTTGAATCCCTGGGATACCAACAACTAATCCATGAACCTACCCATGTAAAGGGAAACACCCTTGATCTTATCTTTGCCCCACAGTCCTTAAACACCCAATCTTATACTGCCGCGATATCTATTACTGATGTACCGTGGTCAGATCATAAACTCATCTTTTTCCAAATCCCTACGCACAACAGACATTCAATGACTAACAATGCTCCGGATAACAGCCCCAAATCTCTGGCTAGGAGCTTTCTTCCTTTCAACAGAGATCGCATCCTTGCTGGAACATGCTCACTCCGTAACAAGGCCTCCCTAGAAATAGAAGATCTAATCACCTGCTGAAACACCAGTCTTAATTCGATTGCAATACGACCATCACTCAACAGGCTGCCTAGAAAGAGAGCTTCGGCACCATGGTACACAGATGACCTGAGAAGATCACTATCCCAACTACGGAACCTCGAGAAGCGCTGGCGTCGGTCTCGCTCAACAGCAGACCAGGCAGCCTACCTCAATCAGCTATCCATCCACCGCAAGGCCATCTCAGAGAAAATGAAGCGGTACCACACGGACACCTTGAGGCGGGCACTAAACAAACCTCATGATTTGTTTAACCTAGTCAAGACCTTATCTAAAGAGCCAGCCCCTGAAAAGCAAGGCGAGATCCATCCTCAAGACTTCGCAGCCTACCTACAATCCAAGCTTACACAAACAAATAAACCTCCATTAAAATTAACCCCCACAGATCAAGATTGCCAAACAGCTCTAACCATGTTTTCTACCCCTACCAAGAAGCGAATTGAGGATCTGATCATGTCTCTCAATTCCACAACTGCTCAGACGGACCCCTGCCCAGCCTTCTGGATAAGGGATCTGCGTTGTGAATTCAGCCCAATAATAACTAAAATAGTAAACCTGTCTTTCAACTCCGGTACATTCCCATCTGCCCTCAAGCAAACTTCCATCAGACCTCTCCTGAAAAACTGTAAGTTAGATCCTCAAAAGGTAGACTCCTACAGACCCATCTCAAGTATACCTTTTCTCGCGAAGTTAATAGAAAAGGAGGTACAATGTCAATTGCAAGACCACATCGATACCAATGCTCCATTGGATCCTTGCCAACATGGCTTCAGAGAGTCACATGGTGTAGAGACTCTCCTCACAGCTCTCCTCAATACCATAATTTCTGGTATCAACAACATCCGACAGGGTTTCGCACTTGTGTTCCTGGACATAGCCGCTGCTTTTGATTCTGTGAGCCATGACCTCCTCCTATTACGGCTGAAGGAGAAAGGAGTAGGCGGAACTGCCCTTGAGTGGTGCAGATCGTACTTATCCGAAAGATGGCAACATGTTCGTGCTGGGGGAGTGATGTCTGATCCATTCCACCAATGGCAAGGGGTCCCACAAGGCTCCTCTCTCTCTGCTTTGTTGTTCAATATTTATATGCAACCTATTTGCAAGATCATCCGGTCTTTCAATGTTGGTTGCATGATATATGCGGACGACGTCCTGCTTTATATGCCTTTCAACATTGACAATTTGGACCTGTCCCCTCTGAGCAACTGCTTTGACGCCATATCGGAATGGCTCCTATCACAAAACCTCCGGATTCAACATAAGAAGACAGAGGTGCTTTTCATGTCAAAGAACCCGAACTTCAGCCCTCCACAATTCCTTAAGGTGAAAGATGCTGAGCTACAATCAAAACAGCAAATACGTTACCTGGGTGTTACACTCGATCAGAACCTGGACATGAAGGCGCATATAGCTAACACGGTAAGATCCATATACTACAAAATCCGATCACTAAGACACCTTCGCCCACTGCTTGAACCTGAGGATTTCCGTACCATCTACCAGGCTCTGATCATGCCCCACTTTGACTATGCTAATGTCATTTTGCTAGGCCTCCCTCAATCCACCTTGAACCCTTTACAGCTTGCAATGAATAGCGCTGCGAGGATTCTCTATGGGGCATCTAGGAGTGAGCATGTGTCGCCCCTTCTGAAGCAGTTACACTGGCTTCCTGTACAGGCCAGGATCATTTTCAAGACATTACTACTTACATTCAAAGCGGTAAATAGTATCTCATCCACATCATTAACTGATCTCATCAAACCCATTTCTTCTAATAGATCAAGAAGATCAATGGCATTAAATACGCTATTGGTTCCCCGTGAACTTACAAAAAGCACCTCATCAACAGCAAACAGAGCTTTCAGTCTCCGTGCCCCGAAGCTTTGGAATATGCTGCCACCTGATATTAGAGCAATTACCAGCATACTCCAATTCAGAAAGGCCCTCAAACATTACCTATTCCTTATATACTTCCCAGTGAGTGCAGAATCACGACCCATCACTGTTAGTTATAGAAACTCTGAATCACCCATTGACCCTGAATTCCCCACTTAGTAAGTTCAACGCTCAACTGACCATTACGTCTCAACGGTGCCCTAACTTATTGATGTAAATAGTTTACACTACAATCAAAGTTTATTTACCTGAGTTGTAAAATTACCCTGTTGTCCAAGTTGTTAACCCTGTTTAATGTAACTCAGACATTTTTGTGTACTGAAATGTTTTGTTTGATGTAAACCGCGCTGATGTCAAATAGTGCGGTATATAAGAAATGTAAATAAATAAATAAATAAATATATATATATATATATATATATATATATATATATATATATGCCCCTATATATATATATCTATATATATCTACACATATATTTATATATATATATATATATATACATATATATATGTGTGTATCTGTCGAGATACTTCTTTTAGGTAGATATGTATTCACATACTTATCTCTCTAACTGTCTGTGCTCATAAAGGTGTTTTTTCCTTCCTATCTGTTCCAGACAGTGGGTTTTCACATGTTCATACTATTTCTCAGTATGTTTTTGTTTTATGCACACAACCACTCCTGTGGTACTGACAGCTTTTTCCATAACCTTAGTTTCAGGTATCCCTGAAGCTCCCTATTCCTTTATCTTCCTACCTCTCGTCAGTCAGGACAGACATGGGGGATCTTCAGTAGGTCTGAGGTTTCCAACTCCACAGACATCTGTCCTTCCTTGGGATTACGGGGTTTTCTCAATACCCCTTCTTCCCTCAAGGACTAAGCCAATTTTGTCCAACTCGGTCAGTCTTCCTCTTTTGCTCCTAACTATAATTAACTCTGTAGCCAAAAGAGTTTTCAGCTTTTTCCATAAAGCTTTCTACTAAAGACCTACCGTTTTGGTTCTTCCCCAGTTGAATCCTGGGGTCATCTGTTAGTTCCAGATTTTGACCTTCAACTCACTTCAGTGAGGTCATCTTGAAGATTCCTCTACTGGATCCCCAGTAGATTCCATCAGCCTCTCTACTTCCTGCAATCCAGTAGGTGAGGTCCATATGGTGATTGTTCATTTCTATTTATTTCAAGATGCTTATCATATATACAGGGACTCCTTATCTGTAGTCCTATTTTAGGTCAGCTGTCTCCTACAGCTCCTCTCTTCTTCAACTCCTACCCTCCATCCTCGGGATGCCTGGGCATATGAGGTGGAGCATGTTTCAATCACCAACATGCTAGGGCTCCAGGCATCTTAGCTTGGGAGTCCCCATATGTGAAGACTCATTCCTGCTTGTTCCTGGAGATAGCACAGTTACTTACCTGTAACAGGTGATCTCTGGGAACAGCAGGAATAAGTCTTCACAACCCACCCACCTCCCCTAGGAGTTGTATCTCTCTATCTCTCTTCCTTTCCTCTTTCTCTCTTTTTGTCTCAGCTATAAAACTCAACTGAGGAGAGACAGTTGGAAAGGCGGGAAGGCAGCACGCAGGCGCTGAGGGATGCTCCCAAAAGCCTTCTGATTGGACACTGGGGAGCGTTCCCGCGCAGGCTCCGTCGGTACCGACGTACCCATATGTGAAGACTTATTCCTGCTGTTCCCAGAGATCACCTGTTACAGGTAAGTAACTGTGCTTTCTCAACTATTGGCTCCAATAATACTTGGTTTAATCATTCTCTCATGCCTAACAATAAAAGGCAATGCTCAATTCTTCTCACTCACACAACCAGAAATAATCCCTATTGTACGTTCACAACTTTATTCACATAGACCGTTATCATAGACCATCAAATAACACCAGCACCCGCAGACTTATATCACCTATAAACACCTACGGAATTTGGAAGACCCCTCATAAAACCTCCCTGCTTCAATGTTCATATATAAATGCAAGGTCGATAAAAAATAAGACCCCTATCATTTTTGATTATGCAAATGCTACCAAACCTGATATAATATTTATAACTGAAACCTGGCTCTCTGATCTTGATAATGTTATACTAAACCAACTATGCCCACCAAATTATAAAATATTTCAGACCCCCAGAACAGTTAAACAGGGTGGAGGCATTCTAATTTTAATTAAAGACTCTTTAGATCCACACTACACTGCTCTGCCTCCACACCAGATGCTGACCTTCTAATAATCATTACCGACACAACAGCTTTCTGCCTTGTATATCGACCACCAACTGCTGACCCTGATAGCCTTATAAGCATCACTGAAGAAATTGTTAACATCACACCAAATAAAAACCCCGTGCTCTTAGGGGACTTTAATCTCCCTTCATTACAAAATTTGCACTCAGCCTCCTTTGTCAGTGCAATGGAAAATTTAAATTATAAACAAATTATTACTAATCCCACACACAAAAAAGGTAACATACTTGATCTTGTATTTATTCCTCAAAAAAATCCATCTGTCTCATGATTCCCCACCACGGATAATCCCAGTTCCATGGTCTGATCACCACCTCATTGAATTCACCCTTGAGATTAAACAACTACAAACCCATATTGAAAGAAATCACCCTAAATCCTATTCTAAATACAAACAATTTGATAAAGACATCTTCATTGAAGTGCTTCAAAAGTCCGTTAACCTCAATTCAAATTATCTTGACACAATTATAAACAATTGGAAACCTCAATTACTGACATAGCTACCAAACCACTTAATTCTAAAAGCATGTAAAAAAAAAACCTTCTAAACAATGGTATGCCCATGAGCTGAGAATTATGAAAAGAGAGCTTAGAAAATTAGAACGTTCCTGGCGTGCCAAGAAAACCACTGAAAACAGGAACAAATATATGTTCATGCTCACCAAATATCATCACCATATTAATTCAACTAAAAAGGACTTTCATACAAAACTCCTCATGAGATCAATTAATAAAGCCAAAGACCTATTTGCTATAGTTAAGTCCCTTACAGCTCACCCTAACCATTCATCTACATCTACAAACATAGCACCTCAAACACTTGCTGATTTTTATATGTCCAAATTAAACTCCCAAACACACACTACTAGTACAACTGTCCACAACTCATCACAGCCTACAGAAATATGGAAAAAGTTCCATTCAGTTTACCCTGAATCCCTTAAAAGGATAATTGTATCTATGAACACCACAACATTTCAAGCAGATCCATGCCCAGTTAAATGGATCAAGGATTCTATTGCAGAAATTGCCCCTTTTATACAAGCAATTGTAAATAAATCACTATTTCAAGGCTACATGCCTCTAGAGCTTAAAAAAGCTAACATTTGGCCAATCTTAAAAAACAAAGCAATGGACAAATTATGCCCATCTTCCTACCGACCTATCTCCAGTTTTGTCTTTCCTCGCTAAAATAATAGAAAAATATGTTTGCATTCAATTGCAAGACCATATTGATCTCTATTCACTCCTAGACGACAAACAATTTGGGTTTAGACCATACCACAGTGTGGAGACATTGAGGTTAACCATATACAACAAAATCATTAAGACAATAGATAACAATAACCAAGCCTATATGTTAATCTTTTTTGATATAGCTGCCGCATTCAACTCTGTCATCCACTCTCTTCTAATTCAACGGCTAGTACAAATAGCTATATGTGATACCACCTTAAATGGTTTATGTCCTATCTCTCTAAAAGATTTCAACAAGTAACCATTGGACAAACATCCTCTACCTCCTACCCTCAAACTACTGGCCTTTCTCAGGGAAATGCACCATCAGCGCGCCTATTTAATATTTATATTCAACCGGTTTCTCAAATAATTAAACAATTCAAGATTGATTATGCCATTTATGCAGATGACATTTTGCTGTTCATGCTCGTTAACATAAATTCACCCAACTTTGACCCTATAACATCTTGCTTCAAGAAAATCGCAATATGGCTCAAAAACATAGGCCTAAATATCAATTACAAAAAAAACTGAAGTGTTAATAATTACTAGGAACCAAACCTATATCTCACCACAGTCCATACCAATTGATGATGTTTTACTTGAAGTTAAAGATGAGGTCAAATATTTATTTATTTATTTATTTTATTTATTTCAACAGTTGTTTATACCGCCCCTTCCAACGATCAGGGGCAGTTTACATTGAACAAATAGAGTTACAGTGAACAATATATAAGCTGTAAACTATATGCAGGGAACATAGCACATGCCATCTACACCCAGGATAGGTATAGTGGTGGTTGGCTAAAACATAACCATATACATAGTGGAATGCAAAACTATATACATAATAGTGTGCAGTATATGTTTAGTAAACAGAGGTCGCTATGTAGGAGGTTCAGCCTGGAATGATGTGCTAGATGGAATTTGGGTTGCTGGGTGGCATGATTGCATAGTGAAGCTATAATGTTCGGTAAAGAGCAGTGTTTTCAGTTCTTTCCTAAATTCCTGAAGGTCTTTTATTGATCTGATTGGGTCTGGGAGGGAGTTCCATAGTGTAGGCGCAGTATAGGAAAAGGCTCTATTACTAGTAGTTTGTTTTGTTTTGCAGAATGAGGCTGGGGTTGCTAGTAAGTTTAATTTACTTTTTCTCCTGCTTCTGTTTTTTGTTTGAGTTTGTATTTTGGTTGTGAGGAAAGATGGGGATAAGCTATTTATTAGTTTGAATATAGTGACTAAAGATTTGTATTTTATTCTACTGGCTACCGGGAGCCAGTGTAGATTATAGAGGATGGGGAGATATGATCCCTTAGTTTTGCCTTGGATATGATCCTTGCAGTAACATTTTGGGCTAATTGGAGCATGTAGAGAGTCTTTTTAGACAGTCTTTGTAGTATACAAATACAAATATACAAGTATACTATTTAGGGGTTTACTTTAGGTAAACTCTTATCTTTCTATACCCACATCAAGAATACTACTAAAGCAATATTCAACAAAATCCATCTACTGCAACATATAAAACCCTTAATACAGCCATCAGACTTCAGAACGATAATGCAGGCAATGATAACCCCACACATAGACTATTGTAATAGTCTACTGCATGGTCTACCGAAAATATCCCTACATTATTATTATTTTTATTATTATTAAGCATTTATAAAGCGCTGCAAACAAGTGCTGTACACACAAAGAAGAGAGACAATCCCTGCTCATCAGAGCTCACAATCTAGTCAAGACAAAAAATTACATAATACAAATTACAGATCAAGAGGACAAAGTATACATTTAACGTTAGAGAGAGCAAACACAGCATATATAAAATAGTCATATCACAACACAAGAGTCAATAATGAAAAGCAATAGTGAAGAGGTGGGATTTTAACCTGGACTTGAAGATGGCCAGGGAGGACGCCTGGCACACAGAGACAGGAAGGCTGTTCCAGGCGAAGGGTGCAGCATGGTGAAAGGAGCGAAGTCTAGAATTAGCAATACGAGTGAAAGGCATAGATAAACGAAGACTATTAGAAGAGCGAAGTAACCGAGAGGGAGTGTAAAGAGAGATAAGAGACGAAAGGTACCGGGGGGCAGAAGAGTGAATACATTTATAGGTCAGTAGGAGAAACTTGAATTGGATACAGAAATGGATGGGGAGCCAATGAAGTGACATGAGGAGAGGAGTGATGTGGGAAAAACGAGACTGGCGGAAAATCAGACGAGCAGCAGAATGTTGAATAGACTGAAGGGGAAAGAGGTGGTTTGCGGGGAGGCTGGCAAGGAGAAGGTTACAGTAATCAAGGCGGGATGTGATTAAGGAGTGGACAATCATTTTAGTAGTGTTAACAGAGAGGAAGGGGCGAATTTTGCAGATATTGTAAAGAAAGAAACGGCATGACGTAGCAATGAGTTGGATATGTAGAGAGAAAGAGAGAGAGGAGTCAAAGATAACACCAAGGTTACGCACAGAGGAGACAGGAAGGATAACAGAGTTATCCACAGAGACAGAGAAAGGGGAAAGAGGAGGGGAGGGATTCGGGGGAAAGATAAGGAGTTCAGTCTTGGCCATCCACTTATGATGGCACAACACACTGTTGCTCGAATCCTTCACAATACATGTCGAATTGACCATATTACACTGATCTTGTATGACCTGCACTGGTTACCCATCCATAGCTATATAAAATACAAGTTACTTATGATCACTTTCAAAGTCATTAGAAAACTATCGCCCCTACGCCTCTCGAAATTAGTCAAAGTCGTACCTAACAACCAACAAAGATGACAGCAATTGAATAACACCCTGGTTACTCCCAGGGGCGGCCCAAGGGGGGTGCGGGGCCATGTGCGGAGACTCGGTGCGGGGCCTCATTTGCATAAGGGGCCTCATTTGCATAAATATTTGCATAATGTTACCATACACTAACTTTTAGTATACATGCCTCTTCATGAGTGTATGGATAAAAAAGACAAAGATTTCTACATTACTATAATCCAGTGCCAACCGCCAGGCACATTAGGAACTACTACAAACACTGCCCATTTAGAACCCATAGCAAACCCACCGTATCCCAACAGCACTACCAGGACTCATAAAGCACCATACACTACCTATCAAAAGGCAACACTGCAAATATTAAACCAATACATTTCAGAGAATAACAATACATGACCTACTGGGGAAAGAGAACAAGTGACAATGTCAAATAGGAATTACATAAACAGAATACCTCAGAGCTCAGTTACACATGCAGAACATAGACTATCACCAAACAAGGAATCACAATTTAAAAACAGGAAGACAATAATTAAACTGGGAACCCTAAAAGCCAAACTTGGAATGTACAACAACAATGTAGAAATAAAACTATAAATTAATTTCCTCTTGTACTAAACAAAGCACAGACATTAATGATGCACATTTCCCAGAGCTGACATATTCCAGTTATAAATTCAAAATAAAGAGATATCTTTGTACCTTTTGTGCATTTTTTTTTCAGTTGCAATTGTTCCAGCCACTTTCTTCTGGTTTATTTGTGTCTTCTGCTATCTCTCCATCGTCTGCTGTCCATTTGTCCTTTCTTCTCTTCTAGTTTTTTCCATTCTCTCTCTACATCTGCTTTAACATAATAATCTTTCTCCTTTTGCTCTTTCCTCATTCCTATTTCATCCACTCAAATTTTACCCCTCCATCCTCAATCCCCACTTAGTCTCCCAATACCCGGCCAATTGTACATTTTTCTTCCCTCCCACACAAAATATTTTTCCCCTCTCCATTTCATTCTCCCAGCCCCATCCCCATCCCCTTCTAATCTCCCCCAACATCAGCTCCCTTTTAGTTCCAGCCCCACCCAGTATCCGCTCCCTTCTAGTCCCCACATCAGCCCATTTCCAGTCCTAGCTCCCCCATCCATTTCCAGTCCTATCCGAGTCCCTTCATCAGCTCATTTCCAATACCAGCCTCCCATCAGCCCATTTCTAGTCCTTTCCTAGCCCCACCATCAGCCCATGTTAAATCCTAGCTCCCCTCCACTCAGCCCATTTCTAAACCAAGCCCCCCATGAGCCTACTTCCAGTTCTAGCCCCTCCATGAGTCCATTTCAATCCAAGCCCCCACCACAGCCCATTTCCAATCTTAGTTCCCCCAACACCCAATTCTCAGTTCTATCCTAGCCCATCCATCAGCCCAGTTCCTGTCCTAGCTCCCTCCCCTAAGAGCCCATTCCAAGCCCCCCTTCCCATCAGTTATTTGCAGTTCAAGCCCCCTTCCACTCAGCCCATTTCCATTCCAAGTCCCCCTCCCCATCAGCTATTTGCAGTTCAAGCCCCCCACTTCCCCTCAGCCCATTTCCATTCCAAGCCCCGTCCCCATCAGCGATTTGCAGTTCAAGGTCCCCTCTTCCCCTCAGCCCAGTTCCTTTCCATGCCCCATCCCCAACAGCTATTTGCAGTTCAAGCCCCCTTCCACTCAGCCCATTTCCAGTCCTAGCAACCCCCCCAACCCATTACCAGTCCTAGCCCCCCCATAGCCCACTCCCAGTCCTAATCCCACCAGCCCATTTCCAGTCCTAATCCCCCATCAGCCAATTTTTAGTTTAAGCCCCCCCAGCGCCCCGTACCAGTCCTAACCTCCCCATCAGCCCACTCCCAGTCCTAATCCCCCATCACTCAATTTTTAGTTTAAGCCCTCCCATAGCCCATTACCAGTCCTAACCCCCCATCAACCCACTTCCAGTCCTAATCCCACCAGCCCATTTCCAGTCCTAATCCCCCATCATCCAATTTTTAGTTTAAGCCCCCCCAGCGCCCATCACCACTCCTAACCCCTCCCCAGCGCCCATCACAACTCCTAACCCCCCCAGCGCCCATCACCACTCCTAACCCCCCCAGCCCAGCACCCATCACCACTCCTAACCCCCCCAGCCAGCCCAGTGCCCATCACCACTCCTACCCCCCCCAGCCAGCCCAGTGCCCATCACCACTCCTAACCCCCCCAACCAGCCCAGTGTCCATCACCACTCCTAACCCCCCCCCAGCCAGCCCAGCCCAGCCCATCCCATCACTACTCCTAACACCTCCCCCCCCAGCCCAGCCCAGCCCAGCCCATCACAACTCCTAACCCCCCCCAGCCCAGCCCAGCCCATCACTACTCCTAACACCCCCCCCCGCCCAGCCCAGCCCAGCCCAGCCCAGCCCATCACTACTCCTAACACCACCCCCCCAGCCCAGCCCAGCCCAGCCCAGCAGCACTTCTAACCCCCAGCCCAGCCCAGCCCAGCACCACTCCGAACGCCCAGCCCCGCCCCGCCCCGGGAAATTTTTAAAAAAAAGAAAACCTGTCTCCTGCCGCTGTCGGGGCCGCCGCGGCAGAATCGAGCGTGCCGCGGGGCCCCCCTGTACCCGGCACAGCCTCTCCTCCCTGTAGCAGCTCTCTCTTCTGAGCTGCAGTCAGACGCGCCGGCTTGCAGAGCGCGAGGGAAGAGTTTTTCCCTCGCTGCTCTGTTGAGCCCGCGGGGGCTGATGGGAAGTTCCCATCAGCCCCCGCGGGCCTAACAGAGTCGCGAAAGGGAAACTCTTCCCTTCGCGCTCTGCAAGCCGGCGCGTCTGACTGCAGCTCAGAAGAGAGAGCTGCTACAGGGAGGAGAGGCTGTGCCGGGTACAGGGGGGCCCCGCGGCACGCTCGATTCTGCCGCGGCGGCCCCGACAGCGGCAGGAGACAGGTTTTCTTTTTTTTTTTCAATTTTACTTTTACAAAAGAATGTTTTTTGCGCGGGGCCCCCTGAAACGCGGGGCCCTGTGCAAAAAACATTCTCGCTCAATGGACGGGCCGGCCCTGGTTACTCCATCTGAATTCCGTAAAACTTAAAAATGCACAAGCAATAGAGCTTTCAAATATATCTCCCCTATGCACTGGAATACTTTACCAGCTAGCCTTCGAAACATTACAGACCTCGCCACCTTTCATTCCTACCTCAAAACTCATCTCTTTACTGAACATTTTCGTCAAAACTCACCACAATTCAATACAGATCCTACATAAATAACTACTCTCCCCCTACTATTCAAACCATATGAACCCATAATATAACAATCTTCCCCGCCAGTACCCCCTGACCTTACCCTTTTGCATCATAATATTCCTTGTATATTAACTGTAAATAAGTTATTTTCTCTTGAATCATGTAAATCATTGATTGCAGCACCAGTTATTCTGTTAATATGTTCTATGTACTTGTTGTTCAATTGTAAACCGCTATGATTACATGATTTAGCAGTATAGAAAACACTCAAATAAATAAATAATAAACAAATAAAACCAACAGCTGATATGAGGCAGAGAACAGCAGTTTAATGACAAAAACTCTCAGGTGTCATCAAAGTTAGTTCCAGAATGCTGTCCTCATTGGTGTGTGCTTGCCCTTCTTTACATGGCCCTCCTGATGATGTCACCTGGGGATGGAGCTAACACTGGGTCTGGAACAGAACAAATCGGCAGCTGATATGAGGCAAAGAACAGCAGTTTAAACAGCAAAAACTCTCAGGTGGAATAGATGGATCCACCTAGTTAGATAATGCATCTGGAGGGAGTAGTGGGCTAGAGGGTGACACAGATTGCTTAGGCCTTGCACCCAATATCCATTGTGTCTTAGTAAATACTGCCAACACAGCCCCATGCTCAGGAGAAGAAGAGACAGTTCTACTTTAATTCTGTTTATTGAAATTTTCAAAAACTATACAATGTTCACAAAGTATCGAGAAACACAATAAGTCAACAATAGAAATAGTTCAAAAGAGAAATAATACAAACGTCACTGCGCCTTTTCCTTATCAAGAATCCACCTTTCCAAATCCGAAAATGACAAAAATACAAACCTGTGATATCCAAGAGATACTAAGCATTTACAAGGGTAGCACAAGAAAGAAGTAGTGCCTAAGGCAAGAGTTCTAGACTTGAGAGCAAGAAAGGACTTCCTACGTGCTTGTGTTGAATGAGATACATCAGGAAAAATAGAGACCTTATCACCACAATGGAGATTGTCCCTTTTCCGAAAATAAGCTTTAAGAATAGAGACTTTATTTTCTTCAGAAACCAAAGTTACTAATAATGTGGCTCTACTGGAAATAATATCTTGAATGTCTTCCAAGAAGGCAGTCAAGTTAAACCCATTTTTATCTTCAAGAACAGCTACTTCCCCTTCCCCATCACCTGGAGAAACAATTTTTGAGGAAATATAATAACATTTAGCAAACACTATAGCATCGGCGGTGGGGAGGAGAAGAACATCTTTTAAATATTTCCTAAACAGTATTGATGAAGATAATAAACTACTAGAAGGAAAATTTTAAAACTCAAATTCTTAGACCTAGCCATATTCTCTAAATTCTCAAGTTTTTGACACATTATATAACTTTCTTTCATGGTAGCAGACTGGAATAAAGAAAACAATTTAACCTGCGTATTGTCGTGGGGAGCCCCGTCTACACCATTAGAAATATGGGGCTGCTCCACAGCAAATATTATTTTAGGTAGCCAAAGGGAATGTAAGGTTCATCTGACGTAGTAAAGATGTTCTTACTTATTCCAGCTTCCTAAGAGCACTCATTAACGAAACTGAGTGTAGAGAAATTAAGGCTTTTATTCCCCGTCAGTGCAAGGGTTCAAAATAAGACATTTAGAATCAACAGAAAGTCCTTTGTTTCAAAAGGTACCAGCATTCAAATTATATGCTTAATTGTTAAACTTCACAATTAATGCAAGGCTTGATTAAATGAATTCAGCTCATTCCAATAGCATAGGAAGTCTACAAACTTCTTCTAGGTTACACGGTGGCTACAGACTCCTGGCACGAGGCTATGCACAACTCACATTCCATCTGTTCAGGTTGAGACATGGGAACAGTATTTATGCATTCTATCTCCATGGATTCTTCATCAGGGGAATAATCACTGTCCCTGTCTGACACAGGTCTGTGTGCAATGTCTCTAGGGTCTTGTCTCCAGTACCACTGTGTTCTAAGTGCTTTAGGGATTTTATGAAACCAATCTGGCTTCCCCTTCTTTACAGAGTGAGCACGTGTTTCAACAGGGCCTTTAGGACTCAAGCATTTTCTATCATTAATAAATCTTTCATACCTGGCTCATTTGAATCCGCGGAGTTTTCCCTTTCAGAAACTTTCCTCCTGTAACAGGTTCTCTGCCTGTAAGCTTTAGGCAATGCTCTGCTTTCTGGCAGCCTGGTAAAACCTGACCTGGATTCCCTTTTCTCCTTTGGTAAGAACTCAGCCTTTTCACAAAGTGCTTTTCCTTTCTTGCCTGTTAACACTTGGTTAGCATTTCTCAGAGATTGCAAGCTTTTCTCTAAACCATTCTCTCTGGTTCTTTGCTTCTGTCTCTCTGCTCTCTGCTCTTGAGTCAGGAACGCTGTGAGAACAGGGCGTGGCACACACTCTAACTTCAGAGCTGGCTCTAACAAACTTCCCTTGAACAGCAGCACGCTTAGCCTGGCCCTTCTGAACTTCACCCTTGTGAACTCTGTTCCTTTGGGCTTGCTCACATAGGATTCTTTCACTTACTCCTTCTCTTGGAGCTGATCCTCTTAATAGAGCTGTTCCTCCTTGTGAAGACGTTCCTCCTTTCTCTGCTCCTTTCTCTGCTTGCTCTCTCTCCTTCTCTCCTTGCTCCTCTTCTGCCTTGCTGGCATTCAGCTCTGACTTATAAAGGAATCTTTCCTTCAAGACTTCCGGGGTCATTTCCAGGTGCAAATCATTAGCCCTCTTAGGCTCATTAGCTCCTGTATGGTCATTCCTGCTCCCTCTAGCTGTGCCTGGAGGTAACTGCACATCTAGATTCCTAAAAGAAACAGGGTTTCTTTTCAAGTTCTCATCTTTATTGATACCCACATCATGACAGTATCTATACTCGAAATAGATGAATGCAAAGTTCCAATCTGACTATCAAGATTCTGAAATTTAATAACAGTGTCCCTAGTAAATTGACATAAAGAGGGAACAGTCTCAGCAAGAATCTGTTCAGTATGATTAACTACTTGCCAAATATCAGGAAGAGAAATGGAGGAGACTTGTGAGTCACCAGGAGGAATGGAGGGCTCCGACCAAGAAACCATTTTGGGGAGCACAACTTCCTTCTGTGAACTCAAAACACCGGACTGAAGCACAGCAGACAATTCCAAAAAAACAGGAGGAAGAGGAGGGATATGCTCAGGAGAGCTAAGACTCGGCCCCTCCACCAAGGGGTCAAAAGGAACAGTACCTAGTGTTGTTAAGACCGGTGTAGATATTACATGCTTGTCCATAGGGCCACAAGCAGACACAGCCACGAGAGTATTCTTTTTCCTTTTACCGCCGGGCTTCACCAATTCACAGATCTATAAATGCTCCCAATGTACTTCTAAAGGGCTCACAAGGGGCATACGTCCCCCTTGGAATACACCCCTTAGAAAAAGCCCCAACAAGTGCCGACAGCTAAGCGCCATAAAGCACTCTAGATATATTAAGGAGCTTCAAACTGACGTCAGCGGTGATTGCCCCGCACGGGCCTGCTCTCTCCAGCACCAGCTGTTCTTACTCTCCACAGCGTGTAAAACTACAGGCAACACTCCCAAGAAACAGCTCCGTGCACAGATCCTTTATGGAGCCTCAAAATGACGTCAAGGGTGACTGCCCCGCAAGGGCCCGCTCTCTCCAGCACCAGCTGTTCTCACTCTCCACAGCGTGTGAAACTGCAGGCAACACGCCCAAGAAACAGCTCCGTGCACAGATCCATTATGGAGCCTCAAAATGACATCAGCAGTGACTGCCCCGCACGGGCTGGCTATCTCCAGCACTAGCTGTTCTCACTCTCCACAGCGTGTGAAACTGCAGGCAACACTCCCAAGAAACAGCTCCATGCACAGATCCTTTATGGAGCCTCAAAATAACGTCCACAGTGACTGCCCCGCAAGGGCCAGCTCTCTCCAGCACCAGCTGTTCTCACTCTCTACTTTCCACAGCGTGTGAAACTGCACGCAACACTCCCCAGAAACAGCTCTGTGCACAGATCCTTTATGGAGCCTCAAAATGACGTCAGCAGTGACTGCCCCACACGGGCCAGCTCTCTCCAGCACCTGCTGTTAAGAACATAAGATATGCCATACTGGGTCAGACCAAGGTCCATCAAGCCCAGTATCCTGTTTCCAACAGTGGCCAATCTAGGTCATACGTACCTAGCAATTTCCCCAAAAGACACAGGTTCCATAGTGCTTGTACTGGGTCAAGCATTGATATCCTGGGTCCCTTCTTATTAATGGTTTATGGACCTTTCCTCCAGGAACTTGTCCAAACCTTTTTTAAAGCCAGCTACACTAACAGCCTTTATTAATTCTCTGGTAACAAATTCCAGAGTTTGATTATACATTGAGTGAAAAAATATTTTCTCTTATTAGTCTTAAATAGTTTACCCTGTAGCTTCATTGCATGTCCCCTAGTCTTTCTATATTCTGATAACGTAAACAATCGATCTACGTTTACACGCTTCACTCCATTCATTAATTTATAGACTTCTATCATATCTCCCCTCAGCCATCTCTTGTCCAGGTTAAAGAGCCCTAACCTTTTAAGCCTTTCTTCATAGGAGTATCCTTCCATCCCCTTTACCATTTTGGTGGCTCTTCTCTGAACCTTTTCTAATAACGCTATATCCTTTTTAAGATATGGCGACCAGAATTGCACACAATATTCAAGGTGCGGTCTCACCATGGAAATATATAGAGACATTATAATATCTTTTGTTTTATTTTCCATTCCCTTCCTTATGATACCTAGCATTCTATTTGCTCTCTTGGCCGCCGCTGCACACTGGGCAGAGGGTTTTAACATGTTATCCACAATGACGCCTAAATCTTTTTCCTGGGTGGTGGTTCCTAATGTGGAACCTTGCATCTTGTAACCATAGTTTGGGTTGTTCTTCCCTCGGTGCATAACTTTGCACTTGTCCACATTAAATTTCATCTGCCATTTTGTTGCCCAGTCTTCCAATTTATCAAGATCCTCTTGCAATTTTCCACAATCCTCTTGGGTTTTAACAACTTTAAATAGTTTTGTGTCATCTGCAAATTTGATAACCTCACTCGTTATTCCCTTTTCCAGGTTATTTATGAATATGTCAAAAAGCAGCGGACCCTGCACAGATCCCTGGGGTACATCACTATTCACCTTTCTCCATTGGGAAAATTGGCCATTTAGCCCTACCTTGTGCTTTCTATCGTTTAACCAGTTCCTGATCCACAATAGTACACTGCCTCCTATCCCATGACTCGTTAGTTTTGCCAAACGTCTCTGATGAGGGACCTTGTCAAAGGCTTTCTGAAAGTCCAGATACACTATATCAACCGACTCACCTTTGTCCACCTGTTTATTCACATCTTGAAAAAAACATAACAGATTAGTAAGACAAGATCTTCCTTTTCTAAAGCCATGTTGGCAGTCTCCCATTAGGCCATGACTATCTACATGCTGAGTAATTTTGTTATTTATGATGGTTTCTACCATTTTTCCCGGTACTGACGTCAGGTTCACCGGTCTGTAGTTTCCCGGATCACCCCTGGAACCCTTTTTAAAAATTGGCATTACATTGGCAATCCTCCAATCTTCAGGTATTACAGATGATTTTAATGAAAATTCACAGATTACTAATAGCGGGTCTGCAATCTCATATTTCAGTTCTTTCAACACCTTTGGATGTATACCATCCGGCCCAAGTGATTTGCTACTCTTCAGTTTATCTAATAGTTGTAAGACATCTTCCCGATGTATCGATATTTCCTTCAATTCTTCCGCACCTTTAAATACCACTTCAGTCATGGATAACATCCCATCTTCTTTAGTAAAGACCGAATCAAAGAATTCATTCAGTCTCTCTGCTATCGCCTTGTTACCTCTTAGTGCCCCTTTAACGCCTCTATCATCTAATGGACCAACTGACTCTCTGACAGGTTTTTTGCTACGAATGTACTTGAAAAAGTCTTTATTTCACGTTTTTGCTTCCGCAGCAAGCTTCTTCTCAAATTCTCAAATCCTTTATGGAGCCTCAAAATGATGTCAGCAGTGACTGCCCCGCAAGGGCCGGCTCTCTCCAGCACCAGCTGTTCTCACTCTCCACAGCGTGTGAAACTGCAGGCAACACTCCCAAGAAACAGCTCCGTGCACAGATCCTTTATGGAGCCTCAAAATGACATCAGCAGTGACTGCCTCGCAAGGGCTGGCTCTCTCCAGCACCAGCTGTTCTCACTCTCCACAGCGTGTGAAACTGCAGGCAACACGCCCAAGAAACAGCTCCGTGCACAGATCCATTATGCCTCAAAATTACATCAGCAGTGACTGCCCCGCACGGGCTGGCTCTCTCCAGCGCTAGCTGTTCTCACTCTCCACAGCGTGTGAAACTGCAGGCAACACGCCCAAGAAACAGCTCCATGCACAGATCCTTTATGGAGCCTCAAAATGACCTCAGCAGTGACTGCCCCGCAAGGGCTGGCTCTCTCCAGCACCAGCTGTTCTCACTCTCCACTCCCCACAGCGTGTGAAACTGCAGGCAACACTCCCCAGAAAGAGAAGAGCCAGTTCTAACAGTGGAGAGGGGAAGGAATGAAGCATTGAAACATCAGGGAGCTGCTGGTCCAAAGGAGAAAGAAGAGGATGCAGAGCAACATTCCCAAATGAATGGCCAAACAAGTCTGAAATGCACATCCCTAGGGGCCACATGGTATCCAGAGATCACTTGTTGATGTGGTTCAGTCTACTTGACAATGAAGGTCTTATTTCAGGAGGGGCAGCTTGCTTAAGATGGTGTAGAGATGAACAGTGAGTGAAACTGAAAAGACTCATCATTGTGGGACAGCTAATGTTTATGCCGGAAACATAGAAAATGATGGCAGATAAAGACCATATGGCCATCCTGTCTGCCCATCTATAAGAACTATTAAGTTCTACAATCCCTTCATTTCAGAGATCGTTTGTATTAGTCCCATGCTTTCTTGAATTCAGATATAGTTCTCCTCTCCACCACCTTCAAACATCTACCACCCTTTCTGTAAATAAATATTTCCTTGGATTACTCCTGTCTATTCCTGTTCTCTTTTATCCTATGACCCCTCGCTCCAGAGCTTCATTTTAATAGAAAGAGGCCCATCTCTTGTGCATTTATACCACAGAAGTATTTAAATGTCTCTATCATATCTCCGCTCTCCTGCTTTCAGGGGCGGCTCAAGGCAATCTGCTGCCTGAGGCGAGGGATGAGATGGCACACCCCCCTGCCGTAGTGTGTGGGGGGGGGGAGTTGTTTTCTCAAAACTCTAGTCAGGGACTGAACCAAACCAAAACGCTGATTAGATAATATGGAAGAAATGCAAGATGTTTGAAAACCAAGTAATTAAAAGAATGAACAAGAACCACAGCACACTTTATAAAACTAAATTATAACTCATTTTTATTTTGTTGTTATAGACTGCGTTATGGTTCTTACTTTTTCTTTCTGAACATATATTTTGCATCCACAGAGCCCCCTCCCTAAACAGTGGGTGCAGAGAAGAACTAGGACATTCACTCACAGAACTCAATATCTTAAAAAAAATAAATCTGGTTCTGGTCATTTCACTAACAAATATTCTCCAGTACCAGGCATATTGGGAACTAATATAAAACCTTACAAAAGTCACTAAAGATCTACAAGACCAAATCTACCATTCCATTACCAGCATAAACTTCCAAAAATAATACAAGGTGCCTACCCAGAAAAAAGCAGCACTATAAATACTGCAGTGGGTCCTAGAACATCTAACATCTATTTGAAAAGCTGAACAAGGCAAATTACTACAGTACAGATCCCTGCATACAAATTTCATGTTAACAGAACACACGGCCTTGGTCACATACTCAGAATACAGACTCTCACCAAGTACAGAATAAGTGATCACAGCCTAAAGTAAAAATAAAATATTTAGACAAAAATTAAACTGGAACCCCAAGAAGTCAGACTCTGCATGCAGTGCAACACCAGATAAGAGATGCAGTTCCCCATACAGTGTAAACTATAAAGATAGTGCAAAGTCCAATTACTAAACTGAAAATAAAATTATTTTTTCTACCTTTGTTGTCTGACCATTTTATTCTCTGGTCATGCCAGTCCTGATCTGAGGCTTCAGCTTTCCTGTCTTCTCTTAGCACTCTGCCATTTCTTGTCTCTTTTTTAATTTTCTTCACTTCCTTCCATCAGTCTATTTCCAGTCCTAGTAACCCTCTCCACTTGTCTGCTCTCTTCCAGTCCCAGTGCCACCTCCCTGCCAGCCTCCTCCACATTACCCAGCCACCTACCAGTCCCAACCCCAAGTGTCAGCTCCCTTCAGTCCCACCCCGAGGTGTCAGCTCCCTTCCATCCCCTTCTTCCCCCCCCCCCCCATGTCAGTTCCCTCACAGCCATCTCTGCCCCTCTGTCAGCTCTCGTCCAGCCCTTTTTGCCCCTCTGTCAGCTCCCTTTCAGCCCTCTCTTTCCCCTCTCTCAGCTCTCTTCCAATCCTCTCCTTGCCTTTCTGTCAGCTCCCTTCCAGCCCTCTCTTTCCCCCTCTGTCAGCTCCGTTCTGCTCCCTCTCCTTCCCCGTGTCAGCCCCGATCCGCGCCCCCTCCTTCCCCTCTGTGGAGCCCCCTCTTCTTCCTCCATGTAGCTCATTCCACTCCCTCTCCTGCCGCCCATGTCATCTCCATTCTGCTCCCTCTCCTGCCGCCCGTGTCTCCGTTCTGCTCTTTCCCCTTCCTCTGCAGCTGTGATAGCACTAATTTAAAATGAAAGGAAACTAGTGCAGAGCCTCACGGCCCTATGGAACCCCTGCTACTGTGTCCTGTCCCCAAAAGGAAGTGATGCTAGAGTGGGACGCAGCAGCAGGGGTTCCATAGGGCCAGAGGCTCCGCACCGTTTTCCTTTCATTTTAAATTACCACTATCGCAGCCGCAGCAGCTTGTCCACATTTTTTGTCTTTTTAAAACTGAAGGCAGAGTGAGGCGGCTGTTTTGGGGGCTGTTTTGTCGCCCCCCAAAGTTTGCTGCCTGATGCTACTGCCTCACTCCACCTCATTATAGAGCTGCCAATGCCTGCTTTTCCTATAAAGAAAACATAAATAGATCTTTATGTCTATCCCCATATGCCTTTTGACGAAGGCCACTGACCAACTCCATCCTTCTAAAGGTGTGGTTTCCACTGTACAGAGTACTCCAAATGAGGTCTCACTAGAGACTTATACAAAGGCACTGATAGTTATTCCTCTCCCTATGCACCCAAGCATCCTTCTGGCTTTTGCCATCGCCTTTTGTACCTGTTTGGTCCCTTTAAGATTTTGTGATATGATCATCCCAATGTCCCACTCTTCTATTGTGCATCACCTTGCATTTTTAGCATTATGTCTCAGCTGCTGAAATGTTGACTATTCCTTCAGCTTTTCTAAATCCTCTTCATGTTATCCAAACCTTCCAGGATGTCTACCCCTTTCTCATTTACAAATATCAAGGGGCTCCACCTTAATACATGTCTTGGGTGTATATTTTTATTTATTTAGTTATTTATCAATCATTTTTATACCACGCTTTCCACATGATCAAACGCGGTTTACACTGAACAAATTCTGAATAGGGCAATGAACATATTGTTATTCAGTTACATAGAACTATTTTAACTATATACATTGCAAGGTACACATTGAACCGTCAACTTATTGCAAACTTTAACTATATACAATATCTGCGTTGTTCTGATGTTAGGGGTATTTCTATTCATGCATCGCTAATGTAAACTGATTATGTAATTGGGTCGCTATTTGTCCTGTTCTGTGCATGTACTGCATTGGGGATGGGTTGTGCATCATTGGTAGGTTGAGTAGGTTGAGTGCCATAGTGGGAAATAACTAGGAATGTTTTCCGTTTTTTTCTAAATGATTTGATGTCATTTTGTGCTCTAATTTCATCCGATAGCTCATTCCAAAGTGCTGGAGCTATGTGTGAGAATGCTTTTTTATTTGTTAGCTTTATGGCATTTCTGAAGTCTTTTGGGAATTCCAGTTTGTTTTTATTCTGTGTTCTTTAGCTTCTGTTTGAAGTTTCAATAGAGATTAAGGTGTTGAGGAAGGATTGGACTATGTTATGGATTATTTTGAATGTGGTGACAAGTATTTTATGTGTAATACGACTATTAATTGGTAACCAGTGGAGATCAGACAAGATGGGCGTAATGTGTTCTATAGATCTAATGTTTAAGACTGAACGGGCTGCCACATTTTGTGCTAACTGCAACCGTCTAAGGGTTTGTTTTGGTAGTCCCTGTAAAATGGTGTTCGCGAAGTCAAAGTGTGGAGTGATAATTGATTATATAACTAATTTGAAATCTTGTTGATGAATCAGGGGCCTGAGCTGTTTTAATAGTTTCAATTTGTAATGTATTTTTGTCATCATATATTTGACGTTGAATTCCATGCTTAGGGTCTGGTCTAGGATGACTCCTAAATATTTTACCTCCTTTTTTACAGTTATGTTGGCATTCAGGAGCAGTATTGAATTAGGTGAGACGAAATAATTGTTTCTAGTGACATATAGGGCTTCCGTTTTGGAGAAATTGATGTATAAGTTATGGTTTTTAAGCCACTGTGTGGTCTCGCTGAAGCACTCAGATAAAAGTTGAATTGGGGAGTTTCGTATTGTGAATGGAAGGTATAACATAATGTCGTCCGCATATATGTGGTAGTAAATGCAGAATTTCTTGAATATATGACAAATGGGCTGGAGGTATATGTTAAAAAGTAGGGCAGATAGTGCCGAGCCTTGTGGGAGGCCTTGTTCCCGTTTGAAATTTGGTGAGGTTTCTAGGTTGATTCTGACTGTTTGCATTCTATCTTGGAGGTACAATGTAAACCAGTTGAGGACAGTGTCTCTGAGGCCAATTTGTTGTAGTCTTTTAAGCATCAGTAGGTGGTTAACGCTATCAAAAGCTGCAGATATGTCCAGGAATAGAAGAATAAATGCTTGTTTATTGTTATCTATGCCTCTTGACAGCTTGTCGGTTAAGACCGTAAGGAGAGATTCCACACCGTGATGTGAGCGAAAGCCGTATTGATGCTCATCAAGAGGGGCTGATGCATCTATGTGCTCTTGAAGTTGCATTTGTGCAACTTTTTCTATTAGTTTAGTTAATAGTGGTATACTTGATATTGGTCTGTACGAGTTGGGTGATTTTTTGTCTAGATTGGCATTTTTTAAGATTGGACATATTTGGGCATGTTTGAGTGAAGGTGGTAAGTACCCATTATTGAGTGATAGATTGAGTATTGGGAGGATGAAATTTGAGAGTTCTGGTAAGGATGTTTTTAACCATTGGACTGGGCATGGATCTAGGTATGAGGTTGTGGTATTTAACATGGCAACTATATTCTCAAGGTTGTCTTTTGAGATGTGGTAGAAGTTGGACCATGTATCGTGTTTGTTCGCTGGTGTTACATCCTGTACTATGGGAGTTGTAGCTTGCAGTTTTCCTTATCTTCTCTCCAGTCCAGTCCCTTTCTTCTGGGTTGTGCATCCCTTCCAGCAGCTTGGAGGCTGAGTCTATCATCATCTTGATGATGCTCTGTTATAAATACCACTGGCACCACCCACCGGCACCAGTAAACTCAGCCTCCAAGCAGCTGGAGGGTGCCTGTCAGCCAGACAGGGCTTACTGGAGAGACTGTTAGGCAGGGAGTTGATTTTAAGGACTCCCAGGTCTAGTAGTTAGTGTTAATTATTTTAAGTTGCTTTTAATTATTTTAATTATTTTTATTTTACTCTAATTTACTAAAATTTTGGCTAGGTTTAGATTTACACCCCCTCCCCTTCCCCCTGCCTTACCTCCATTCAGCCCCGCTCTTACCGGAGACGCTTGAGGAGGAGTCTTACCTGCTGCAGCTCGAGGGAGAGAAGAAGAGAAGCCTCCCCGGGCACGCCGAGCCGGCTGGCACTTTAGAGCCCGTGCCTGTGGCCTGCCCCGCCACGCACCGAAACCCTACTGGTGGCTGAGCACTAGAGGCAGATCCAGCAACGCGATGGCCAGCAGACAGTTTGGCACCATCAGAGAACCAGACAGAAGAAACAGCAAGCACCGAAAACAGGCAGGGGAAGCTGCGAGCGGCGGTGCGAGCGGAGCCTCGCGACCGTTGAGCGGAGCGCTGCGTGGCTGCGGCCTAACACGTGGGTAATCAACTCAAGGTAGGAGACATTGATTTCCTCACGTGCTTTTCGCGCGCGCTCTAAGACAGGGGGAGAGGAGCAGAAATTGGGAGTGTGGTGTTCACTGGTTCAAAAGGGGCCCCCCCCTTTTTTGGCTTCGAACAAAGACTTTTATTAATTTCTTTAATTTAATTTATTTAATTCATTTAAGTTTAATTTAAACAAAGTTTACTGGAATTTCCTTAATTTTCTTTAGTGGGTTAATTTAGCTAATGTATTGTGGCTAATTAATCAATTTAATTAATTTGGCTTATTTATTTTAGTTTATTTAAGTGGATTGATTTCTTAAGGGACTCCGCACCATGCCCGGGAGGCCACGGTGCCTGGTCTGCGGCACCTGGCAGGACACGGTGTCAGAAGCAGGAGTTTGCAGAGGTTGTACTGCAGAGGCTTCTTCTGTGGAGCAAGACATGCAATTGGGGTTATCCCAAGAATGAATCTCGGATTCCCAGGAATCAGGGAACCCCCTGGAGGAGGGGGGGTGAGTGGTTCTCACCTCCGCCTTTAACCATGGATCTCCCTGGAACCTCCCGATCTCAACCCCACCCATCCACACCCTCGGGGGAGGGAGGGGGCTGGGGAGACTTCTCACCTGAATTTGTTCTCCTACTGCACAAAGCCTTTTGTATGCGCCAGCTGGGAACAAAAGGGTCTTCGGCATCGCAGATAAGCGCACCCCCCAGACAGGGGATGGCCAAGACTCAGGAAGTGGGCGTCCCACCTAAGCGGGCTAGACGGATGAATGAGGAGAGCCTCACGTCCCCCCTATCGGAGAATCTGGAAGAGGAGTTCTCGGACAGGGATGTAGGGGAAGATGAAGAAGAACTCGAAGAGGGAGAGATTCCGGAGGAGGAGCAAGCCCGGATAGTACGCGTTTTCCATTGGGAGGAACTCCTAGAATGATTACAGAATCGCTGAGAGTGCTTAATATGGCTCCTCACATGCCAGCGGACGAGGAGGCCTTGGAAGACCCATTGATCCAAGCAGTTAGGAAATCCCAGAAGGTTTTTCCAGTGCACAGAGTGGTGCATCAAATGTGCCAGTGGTATTTATACCAGAGCATCATCAAGACAATCATAGACTCAGCCTCCAAGCTGCTGGAAGGGATACACAACCCAGAAGAAAGGGACTAGACTGGAGTTCCTTCAAGAACACTAATAAGCAGGTAAGGTCTAATTACTCTTTACTTTATTCGTGTAGTGGTGTGTTAGTGTTTGAGGAGTTCTCATATTCAGTTACATCTGAGTTATAGTTTTTGTTTGTTAGGTTTTTGACTATGCTAAACTGTTCTCAGGGTCGATTTAGAGATTTTATTAGGATACTAGAGTAGTGGTCTTTCTTTGTGTTATCTAGGGTGCTCCTGTATTTGTTAAGGATGTTTATATAGCTAGTTTGGTGAGTCAGGGCTTTTGAGCGACACCATTTACGCTCGGTCTTTCTCAGCTCTGTCTTCATGGATATGAGTGAAGGATTGAACCAGGGTGCATTGTTATATATCCGACTGCTGTTATTAATTTCAAATCATCTACCTCAATAGCAAAACTTTATCATTGACTTGCCACTGAGTGATCCAAAACATATTTTCCCATGTTTATAATAAGTGAAACACAGGGAAATATGAAACAATGTCTAAATATTCATCAAAAGTGATAACATATGATATTAAGTGACAAAGGTCAAGGACTCCAACCTGATCCACATATCTCAGGTATATATGTCCAGACTGCTGTATTAATTTCAAATCATCTACCTCAATAGTAAAACTTTATCACTGACTCACCACTAATGAACCAAAACATATTTCCCTGTGCTTCACTTACTATTAACATGGGGAAATATGTTTTACATCACTCAGTGGAAAGTCAATGATAAAATTTTACTAATGAGGCAGATGATTTTAAATTAATAACGGCATTCTGGAGATATACACCCGAAACGTGTATTAAGATGGAGTCCCTTGATATTTGTCAGTGACATCTTATGCTACCTCTTTTGGTTAATACTTAGACATTGTTTCATAAGTTTTCAGAGTTCAGTGATATAAGTGTTGGTTGCTCCACTTTTGATTAGATTATAGCTGATTTGAGACTAGTTTTCCTTCCAGTTTTCATTTGATTTGGACTTTTATCTAGGATGAGATATTAAACTCATTCAAGCAGATTTACTCAGCAGGGTGTGCTACTTGTTATCCAATTATATATGCATCTGATTTAATTAGCCTATTAATTATGTTAAGGAAACTAGGAGTTCACTTATTTCATATACTGATTTTGAATTAATCTTAAGAAAGCATTTGACAAAGTTCCTCATGAGAGCCTATTGGGGACATTAAAAAGCAATGGGATAGGAGGCAGTGTACTATTCTGGATAAGGAACTGCTTGAAAGATAGAAAACAGAGAGCGAATGGCCAATTTCCCCAGTGGATAAATGTGAATAGTGGAGTGCCCCAGGGATCTGTGCTTTTTGACATATTTATAAATGGCCTGGAAATCAGAATGAGTGAGATGATCAGATTTGCAGATGACACAAAATAATTGTTAAAAACACAAGAGGATTGTAAAAAATTGCAAGAGGGACTTGATAAATTGGGAGATTGGGCATCCAAATGGCAGATGACATTTAATGTGGACAAGTGCAAAGTCATGCACTTAGGGAAGAATAACCCAAACTAGGCTTACACGATGCAAGGTTCCACATTACGAACCACCACCCAGGAAAAGGATTTAGGCATCATGATGGATAATACATTGAAACCCTCTGCCCAGTGTGCAGCGGCAGCCAAGAAAGCAAATAGAATGCTAGGAATCATAAAGAAAGGAAAGGAGAATAAAACAGAGGATATTAAATGCTCTGTATCGCTCCATGGTGCAAACATGCCTCGAATATTGTGTGCAATTCTGGTCACCATATCATACCATTACCAGCAGAAAGGAAGAGGTACTAATGCCACTGTATAAGTCACTGGTGAGGCCTCACTTGGAATACTGTGTTCAGTTTTGGAGACCATATCTTGCAAAGGATATAAAAAGACTGGAAACTGTTAAGAAGAAGGCGACCAAAATGATTTGGAGCCTGCGTCAGAAGCCTTATGAGAAGAGACTTGAAGACCTAAATATGTACACTCTGGAGGAGAGGAGGGACAGGGGAGATATGATTCAGACCTTTAAATACTTAAAGAGAAATAATGAACAAACAAACCTCTTCCAAAGATGGGGAAGCTGCAAAACTAGAGGGCATAACATGAAGCTGCAAGGGGGTAAATTGAAAGGCAATGTCAGGAAATACTTTTCCACTGAAAGGGTAGCGGATGTTTGGAATGTCCTCTCGATGGAAGTGGTGGGGGCAAATACAGCGACAGAATTCAAAATGGCATGGGACAGACACAGTGGATCCCTTTACAGCAACAGGATAAAATCAAAATAAACTTAACTATCTAATTTCTCAACAAACAGGGGTGTCCTACACATAGCGGTAGGTTCATCCCTAAACAAAGACATGGGAAGGGGCGACCTGCACGGAGCGACAGGTGCACCTACTCTTGCCATCTTACTTAGCAGATTAGAGGGACCATACTGGTCTTTATCTGCCGTCATTTACTATGTTACTATGTTAAAAAGGATAGAGTAGAATTAGAAAAGGTACAGAGAAGAGCCATGGGGATGGAAAGATATCCTTATGAGGAAAAGGCTTAAAAGGTTTGGGCTCTTCAACTTGGAAAAGAGACTGCAGAGGAGATATGATAGAGGTCTATAACATAATGAATGGAGTAGAATGGGTAAATGTAGACTGGTTGTTTACTCCTTCAAAACATAGAAAGACTAGGGGACACACAATGAAGCTATAGTGTAGCATATTTTAGATCAACTGGAGAAAATATTTTTTCACTCAATGCATAATCCAGTGATTCCCAAATTTGGGGTCGAAACCCCAAATGGGGTCACATCATTACTGAATGGGGTCACAGAAACATGGCCATTTCCCTTTCTCTCTGGACTTTCACTATGACCGATTCCAAGTAGTGGCAGTCACCAGTCAGCATGTGAGCTACTGAACATTCATAGGCCCTTGCCCCTCCTGGATAAGCTTCTTCTTAGAATGAAACCCCATGCTGAGTACTGGGGTCTGTAAGCACACACACCGCACACTGACACAAGGAACCCTGTGCTGGCTACTGCTGCTTTTGCCATTACTGCTGCCTTCTTGCTTTATATGAATGAAGGGAGGCTGGAGACCTGCTATTTTGATTTCATCATCATCTGTGGTCATGTGAATTTTCAGTTGTTAAAATGGGATCATACAAAATAAAAGTTTGAAAAGCAGTGGCATAATCAAACTCTGGAATTTGTTACCAGAGAATGTAGTAAAATCTGTTAGTATAGCTGGATTTAAAAGAGATTTGGATAAGTTCCTGGAAGAAAAGTCCATAAACCATTTATAAAAAGGACTGGGGAAATCCACTGCTTACCCATTGGACAAGCAGCATGGAATCTGTATACCTTTTGGGAACCTGACAGGTACTTGTGGTCTGGATTAGCTGCTGTTGGAAACAGGATACTGGGCTTGATGGTCCCTTGGTCTGACCCAGTATGGCATATCTTATGTTCTTATGTACTTTTGGAGGTCTGGTAGGGCCCTGCTGGGACAAATTCAATAGCTTTCCTCTCAGATTTCTGGTATGGAGGTTGTTATTTCTCACCATACCAGGGAAATTGAAAACTCTAGGAAGTGCTTTATGAGGAAAAATGTTTTGATTAAAGATAACTTCTTGATACATAGGACTCTGAAAAGAAAGTTTCTTTAAAGTTGATATGATGTCTGCTCGGAAAATGTTTAGACAAGATTTGACTGAAATGTTGAAATTACCCGGGCCAGGGTCTTTTATATTAAATGCATTAACAGGAATCAGTAGTTTCAAATGCACAATGGAAAAAATATCTACTTATCAATTAAATTTGCTGTCTACCATGTGGTTCCCGTTTTACTCTTCAACCACATAAAAATTATTTGAAAGTAGAAAAAGACCTCAGATACTACATCCCTTATTAATGTATAGGGATAACTCAAGTACCGATTGGTCTAAAAAAGAACTCCTTTTTAATTTACTGTTTTTATTTTTTAAACTTTTTTTAAAATAATGCTCTTAATGCTCATTAAAACAATTCCATAGAAAGTTCAACACATTGTAAAGATGACAAGTTCATGGACTTTTCATAAGCAGCTATTCATTGCACTTATCTTAAAATAGCTGAACTCCAAAGTCATCCATAATGATTAAGATGGGAGCTGGTGACTATCATTCCACACTGCTGCTTTAACATTCTAAGTCCTCTCTATGTATCAAAACCTACCCAAGTTCCCATCATATTCCAGCCAATGCAGGGCCCCTCGTTTTGCCAACAGGTTTCATCAGGGGGGTTTATTATGCTGTCTTCTCCAGCTTTTCTGCTATTGCTCGAGCATTAACAAGCATGGTATGCACAAAATTAATCCATTTGGAGAAATTGCTCCTAGACAGCATATTTAATCGATCAGTAGATATTTTTTTCAGGGTCTTCTATATACCATCTATTAAGAAGGGGACCTTGTTGGAGGACTAGATGGAGGTTTCATGGATTTATGATGATAGTTTAAACCTCACAGAGTTTCTTGTACCATCTAAGAAGGCAATAATGGGGACTACTCTGATTGTGACTTTTGCCTTTGAATCAGATAGGGACTTGGGGGTATGTTTACTAAAGAGCGCTAAGGGAGCAAATGTGGCATTAATGCCTGTTACCGGCACCCTTGTGTCCTTAATGCTGCAATAACGCTGCATTAACAAGCATTAAAGGCTGTTGCAGCATTAAGGGAACAGGCATCGGAGAGTGGGCGTTAACGGGGGTGGAGAGTGGGCGTTGACAGCGGGTGCTCCCGAATGGGAGTCAACAACAACCACAGAATCCTCCCTAGCCACAAGAAACTCCAGTAGTTGATGGGGTTCAAAAAACAATACAACTTTTCTTTATAGGTAACATGACATCTAGCAGGAAATTTCAACACAAAAGACCCACCTAGGGAAAGGACCCTGGGTTTCAACCTCAGGAATTCCTCCTTAGCTGGGTATCCCTCCTTAGCTGGGTATCCCTAGCAAGATCGGGGAAAATGCGAACATATGAACCCAAAAACTGCACACTGAAATTTCTAAAATATGATCTAAGAATTAACGATTTATCAGATTCAAGAGCCAGCGTAACAAGGAGAGTGGTGCGAGCCATAACCAGCTCCAGAGAATTCTCCAGGAACCCAGTGAGATCTCTGGGTTCTACTTGAGCTTCACCAGACACTCCCTGATTACCCCGGCCAACAACAAGATATTGAACCCTGGTCAGCGGTGGAAGGTGCTCCTCAGAGATCTTCAAGACCTCCTGGAAGTACCTACGGACCATCTCCATGGGTGAATGCAATGGAGATCTAGGAAAATTAATCAGTCACAAATTGTTCTTCCGGACTTGATTCTCAAGGTATTCCATTCTCCTAGAAGTCACATTTCTATCTTTAATGTGGGCACCGTGCAACTCCCAGAGTTGTTCAAGATCTCCCTCCAGCCACACCAGCTTCCCCACTTGCTCCTGCTGAGCTCTGGAACATTCTTATATATATGAGTACATAGAGAAACAGTTTCAGTACTTACAAATGATGAAATAGCCACAAGAGAAGAATTCATGGTGGAAATAGCCTCCCATAGCACCTCCAACGTATAACTTTTTGGGGTTTCACTAACACACCAGCACCTCCGATAGACACCAAAGAGCTGCCTGCCTGGTGTGGTGAGGAGAGCTCCCAGGAAGAGATGGAAGTGGAAGAAAACCCTGTTTTTCCCTTTAAAACCAATGACAGTTCAAGTTGTGCACAGTGTTTGCAAGGCAGGCAAGAAAAAAACTCAGGTCTCTGCTGAGGCCAGGCCACGCCCTAGTTCAGACGGGGAGCCAAGCTTGCTCAGTGATTGGTCACACCTGTGCAAAGGCAAGGGAGTGCCTGGCAGCAAACGGTAAAAAAAAACACACTCAGAGTGGAGACAGGAGAGACATGAGAGACACAGGAGACACACACACATGAGACGCAGCAGAGAGAGCAGAGCCAGCAGGTCCAGGGGAAGCTGGAAAGGAACAGATCTGCAGACAGAGCAGCAGAGGCACAAGAAGGAGAAACTCTGAGAGATCCTGGAAAGGGAGAAAGGTTCCAAGGAAACTTTCAAGAGAGTGGCTATCTGGGAAGGAGTGGAAAAAGGCACCAGAAGGCTGAGTTCCATAGCCTGAAAGATATCAGGAGGAAAGGAATCAGTAGCTGTCTGAGAGACCCACCCCAAGGTAAAGCCAGTACGTGTAAACCTGAACAGCTTGCAGAGAAACAGTTTGCTTCCGCTAGTGTCCAGGACACAGGCCTAACATCTGCTAAGAGGTGGGTGGATAATTGTATGTATGAAGAGAACCGAAACCCAGATAAGAGCAGAGAAACTGAGCTTTTAACACTAGAAGCATTAAGAAAACTGTTTGCAGAGAGGAAGCTTTACCCTCCCAATACAAGTGTGCCTTCTCAGAGTGATCTGCTGTTGAAGCAGTTCCAAGAGTTTTTAGAAGACAGGAAGTCTGGGAAAGTTTATAAAACTGGTGGAAGTAAGAGGTACCCGGTGTCCATAGAAGAGATGCAGGTGGATTCTTGTATGCCAGAATCTGAGTCAGAATTGTCACCAATGGATTGCTCTTTTTGTCTAAAGGAGAACTGAGCATTGTTGAACAGGGTTGAAAGACTGTGAAACAATATAGTGACGAATTTTTATGACTGCAAAGAGTTGGAAAAAACCAAGAATGTGTTCTACTAAGTATGTGAGCTTCTGAAGCCAAGAAGCTGTCTGTAGTAAAACTTTGGTTTGGGAAAAGAAAACAGCAGCTGTTAAAAGTTTACCTGTTATGTTGAATGACCACCAGAAGCTGTGCTCTGTGAAAGTTTATTGGGAAGAAAGCTGCTGCCCAGTGATAGAAGGCCTTTTTGTTACATTTTCCTCTGTTAACCTGATTTACTCTTATGTTGGAGAAGCATCCTCTTGCTTTTGCGTTTTGAGCTTTAATGCCTTGGAATCCCACAAAAAAATAAATTTTCTTGCTGCCTTAAACTACCGGTCTCACAACTACATTTGTCCTTATATAAGTAAGCCAACTACATGTCCCAGAATCCCTCTGGTGACAAACAAGGGAAGCTTTATTTAAAAGGACACTATAAGGCTGCTCTATGTTTGTAAGTCTTCGGTCCCAAGCAAGGGCATCGCACTGAGGTAGGTTATCTCCCAAAGAAGATATACCCTCTGTTCTCTCTCTTCCTCCAGACGGAGAAGTCAGATGTGTGCAGCCTGCCACGGAGCCCTCTTCACTCCCCCGAACCGGCATATCTTATGTTCTTATTGGGTTTAAAAAAGGTTTGGACAAGTTCCTGGAGGAAAGGTCCATAAACCATTATTAAAAAAGGACCCAGGATATCAATGCTTGACCCAATGCAAGCATTGCTGAACCTGTGTCTTTTGGGGAAACTGCTAGGTACGTATGACCTAGATTGGCCACTGTTAGAAACAGGATATTGGGCTTGATGGACCTTGGTCTGACTCAGTATGGCATATCTTATGTTCTTATGTTCTTACTAGCTTTCACGCCGCCGGGAAGCACACCCGAAGCCGCTGCAACACTTCTGGGGCATGGCAGGGGGGCCCGCTGCTCAGGTACTACCCTCGATGTGCTCAGGTCTGAACTCAACGTCAGACCCACCGAGGATGCCGCTTCAGCTCCCAGGATCCTAAAGCCGCACTTCTGAAGTGTTCTCTGCCCAGCGGGACCGATATGAGCCTCACTCGAGGGTAAGGAGACTTGCTTACGCTTCCTGTGTCCCATCTCCACCGCTGAAAGAGCAAGCCGCCACGAGCAGAGCACTTCCTAGAGGGCCGGATCACCCGAAGCTGATCACCACCGCCATCTTGCCTCCTCCTCCCCTTATGAGGCGGACCCCAGTTTTAGTTCAGTGTTCAGACAGCAAGGTGGTCTGTGTGAACTGTGGACCCCTCCAAAGTAGCGAACCTAGTCACTAACAGACATCTGGGGCACATGTGGATCCACATCAGCCAAGTCCATCTGCAAGAGGTGACTTCATGGCCTTACTGCTACATGAGCGCCAACCAGATAAGGGTGACTCTGGCCATTCTACTTGTTTCGCCATGCCGTGCAATGTGTGTGTGCCTGTCACCTGGGCTGTCCCGCTGAGTGGACATATCCTATGTGTTAGACAGGAATGTCAGTTTCACCAGCAGCATAGACAGCCAGTGCAGCATACAGAACGAAGAACACATCTCCCTCGCACACTCACAGAACACACCTTGTCAGACAAGTATGGCACATGGCCTGCACAGATACCAGCAGACATGGGCAGACCCCTCTACGTGGCTGTATCCATCTTGACAATGGCCACATCTACATCCATGGGTTGCTAGCACCATAAGACAGCTCTGTGGCTCCACACACAAGGGCAGTGTGTATATAAGAGGAGGGTTGCTGGTCCAAATCCTGGTAGTATAGCATTTTCCCATAGGTAAACTTTATCTCACATTGCAGGTACAGCACCAGCTTATGCAACCCTCACTGACCTGTCCAGCAAGGGGCCGCACAGACACAGCCTCCACTACCTACTCCTGAATTGATGGGCAGGCTGATAGCACAGGCAAACTGAGCTGGTGTTAACAAGGTACCATAATTTCAGAATGCACTAATAGAGCTTGCACAATGAGTACACCTTAGTAATGTTTGCACAGATAAGGGAGTGGCAGGCAGGAATGGCAATCATCACCACTTTTGCACATTGCTGTAAAGTGTGTGTGTGTATGTCTCTCTAGAGTACTGGGGCTTTCTATAATGCACAATGGCTGGCATTGCATTAGCTGTTCCCAGCTTTGGTCTTGAAATGTGCATGATGAGCAGCAGAGGATTGTGGGTATGGCTTGAAACTGAGTAGTCAGGCCAGGATGTGTATGTGTCAGAGGTGGGCTCTATGGCTGGGACTTTGTAGACCCCATCTGCCACATGTGTGGCCTGGGGTGCCACATTCTCACTGTGACTGAGGTGTGACCATGTCATGGCAAGGTAGTCACATAGTGCTATACAGTGTCAAGCTGCAGTGACATAGATGCTCCCTTTTCCTGGGAGACCAAATCACTGTGCCGACTGCTGGTTGTCCATGCTCACTCTATGCACATACAATGTGTGTTTGCCACCAGACTGGCCAGTGCATGGTCGAGACTGCTCTGCGGTGGGTTTCAAATGCAGACTTACTACATGTGCTGTAGTGGATCAGTAGCTCATGATAGTTAGGACAGCAGCTGTTCTTGGTCTACTCACTATGGTTTAGCCAGACCCATGCCAACCTGGATAAACCACACTACATAGTGCTCAACGGAAACAGTTGCTACAACTCTGGGCAGTGAAATGAAATGTTGTAGAAGAATCCCTGGCTAACAGGAACAGGAGAAGAACAGAGAGCCCAGATAAGGCAAGCAGCTCTTGCACACAGCAGAAAATCAGGTGACTGACATCACACACTGACAGTGATATGGATCTGCAGAACTCATCTCTAGCAAGGCAGGCTCTGGGGACCAGGTGCTGTGCACCCCTCCTCACCTTCAGGGTGACCGCTGAAACCGGTCAATAGCACGGTTTACAGCTGTTATGTGTTTGTCAGTGTCAGTGGATATTGGTGAGCTGCTAAATGACCCACTACATCCCCAATGTGGTGATCAGCTGCAGGACACTGTTCTGGGTGTGCAGTGCATCCTAGGTAATGGAGGGGGCTAATCTATTCTGGGCACGCACAGCTAACATTGCAGGCACATATCTGCAGCCTCTGTGGTTCCAGCCAAAGATGTGCAGAATGGAACAGTGGTGTGCCCTGATGTCTAGGGCACTATCTCAATAAGCAAGGAACGTGGGTTTGATTCTCACTTATTCTCTGTGTGCTATTCGGTTCATTTTCATGCCTGTGACAGTCCAGGGTCTGTTGTGACTGGCTGACACACATTTTTATGCTTTGTTAGGTGTTCTGCCCACACTTTTGGTCTGCACACATGTAATTTGCCATCCTGCCCTTATTGGCGCTGCTAAAGGCCACTGCAGCGGGTCAGACATGCTAACCCTGCAGATAGCTGCCACCTGACTGGAGGCATAGCCTAATGGTCATGTCACTGACTTTGGAACTTGCACACCTGGGTTCAATATCCAGTGGCACCAAGATGGTAAAAGGGATGAAAGGATACTACTATGAAGAAAGGCTAAAACGTTAGGGCTCTTCAACCTGGAAAAGAGACGGCTGAGGGGAGATATGATAGAGGTCTATAAATTAATGAATGGAATGGAACAGGTAAACATAGATCAATTGTTTACATCATCAGAATATAGAAAGACTAGGGGACATACAATGAAGCTACAGGGTAAACTATTTAAGACTAATAAAAGAAAATATTTTTTCACTCAATGTGTAATCAAACTCTGGAATTTGTTACCGGAGGATGTAGTAAAGGCTGTTAGTGTAGCTGGGTTTAAAAAATGTTTGGACAAGTTCCTGGAGAAAAGGTCCATAAACCATTATTAAAAGGGACCCAGGATATCACTGCTTGACCCAATACAAGCACTGAGGAACCTGTGTCTTTTGGGGAGACTGCTAGGTACTTATGACCTAGATTGGTCACTACTGGAAACAGGATACTGGGCTTGATGGATCTTGGTCTGACCCAGTATGCATATCATATGTTCTTATGGTGTGATGGTTTAACTGCAGCTTTTAATGTATTTCGCAGCCTTTATAGGATGTCCACAACTCCTTTTCACCTTGGGCAGGTCACTTAACACTCCATTGCCTCAGCAGACTGCAGCTTCTCACAGTTCCTGTTGTTCATCATATATTAACAAGGCTTCACTACACTGTACCCCGTATTGACTGCACTGAAACAGCAATCTGATAGATGCAGTTACATTCATGCAGATATCACCTACTTGTGATACCTGATTGAGGTATTACATCATGAATTTGACTCCTCACATCTCTGCATTACCTGCGGACATATCCTACCCCTTAGATGGCCACTTGCAGTGCTCAACTCATGTCCTTATGTGCCTCATTGGCCCAGTTTGAGCAACTCCTGTCCAGGTGTTGTATGCACATTTTTCGGGAGAGTTGTATGGTTGTTGGGTGGCTGGGACAGGTGTGGGAACAACATAACATGTGTGGTAACAGGCCTTCCACGTGGCTCTTGCAGATGTCTCCCCCACGCAGTACACACAAAAGAGTAAAGTAGCCCAAATGCCCTCAAGTATGGAGCAGACAGAGCTTAAAGATCCCAAATTACTCATGTCTATCAGACAAATTAATATGGATAAAATACAGTCTCTAAAATGCTTGTATGCAAATGCTAGAAGTCTAAAAAATAAGATGGGAGAGTTAGAATATATAGCACTAAATGAAAGGTTAGATATGATTGGAATATCAGAGACATGGTGGAAGGACGACAACCAGTGGGACACTGTGATACCTGGGTACAAACTATATCGTAATGATAGAGCTGATCAAATTGGTGGAGGGGTTGCTCTCTATGTTAGAGAGGGCATTGAGTCAGAAGGGATTAAAGTTTTGCAGGAAACAAAATCTGCTGTAGAATCTATATGGATTGAAATTCCATGTAAAAGGGGGACGGCAATGGCAGTGGGGGTGTACTATCGAGCGCCTGGCCAGAATGACCAAATGGATGATGAAATGCTCAAAGAAATCAAGGAAGCTAACAAACGTTACAGCACAGTAATAATAATGGGTGATTTCAACTACCCCGGTATCGACTGGGTCAGTGTCACGTCAGGACATGCTAGGGAGATAAAGTTCCTAGATGATATAAATGACTGCTTCTTGGAGCAGCTGCTTCATGAACCGACCAGAGGGGAAGCCATATTAGACCTAATCCTTAGTGGAACACCAGATCTAGTGCAAGAGATAAGGTTGTTGGGGCCACTTGGCAATAGTGATCATAGCATGATCGCCTTTGATTTAATTAGTGGAGGAGGGATAGTAAGGAAATCCACAGTACTACCTTTTAACTTTCGAAAGGGAGACTATGATAAAATGAGGAAAACAGTCAAGAAAAAACTAAAAGGAGCAGTTGCAAAGGTTAAAGACGTACATCAGGCTTGGGTGTTGTTGAAAAATACTATCTTGGAAGCCCAGACCAGCTGTATTCCACACTTTAAGAAAAGTGGAAAGAAGTCCAAAAAACTGCCAGCATGGTTTAAAGTTGAGGTCAGAGAGGCTGTTGTTGCCAAAAAAGCATCTTTCAGGAAATGGAAAAAAGAGCCAAACGACGAAACCTGGAAACAGCACAAGCACTGGCAAGTCAAATGCAAGGCATTGATAAGGCAGGCAAAGGGAGAATTTGAGAAGAAGCTTGCTGCAGAAGCAAAAACGCGAAGTAAAGACCTTTTCAAGTACATTCGTAGCAAAAAACCTGTGAGAGAGTCAATTGGTCCATTAGATGATAAAGGGGTTAAAGGAGCACTAAGAGGCGACAAGGCGATAGCAGAGAGACTGAACGAATTCTTTGCTTCAGTCTTTACTGAGGAAGATGTAGGGATGTTACCCATGACTGAAGTGGTATTTAAAGGTGCAGAAGAATTGAAGGAAATATCGATACATCAAGAAGATGTATTACAACTATTAGATAAGCTGAAGAGTAGCAAATCACCTGGGCCGGATGGTATACATCCAAGGGTATTGAAAGAACTGAAATATGAGATTGCAGACCTGCTATTAGTAATCTGTGAACTATCATTAAAATCATCTCTAATACCTGAAGATTGGAGGATCGCCAATGTAACACCAATTTTTAAAAAGGGTTCCAGGGGTGATCCGGGAAACTACAGACCGGTGAGCCTGACGTCAATACCGGGAAAAATGATAGAAACCATCATAAAGAATAAAATTACTCAGCATGTAGATAGTCATGAACTAATGAGAGACAGCCAACATGGCTTTAGACAAGGAAGATCTTGTCTTACTAATCTGTTATGTTTTTTTGAAGGAGTGAATAATCAGGTGGACAAAGGTGAGTCGGTTGATATTGTGTATCTGGACTTTCAGAAAGCCTTTGACAAGGTCCCTCATGAGAGACTTTTGGCAAAACTAAAGAGTCATGGGATAGGAGGCAGTGTACTATTGTGGATCAGGAACTGGTTAAAAGATAGAAAGCAGAGGGTAGGGCTAAATGGCCAATTTTCCCAATGGAGAAAAGGTGAATAGTGGTGTACCCCAGGGATCTGTGCTGGGTCCGCTGCTTTTTGACATATTCATAAATGACCTGGAAAGTGGAATAACGAGTGAGGTTATCAAATTTGCAGATGACACAAAACTATTTAAAGTTGTTAAAACCCAAGAGGATTGTGGAAAATTGCAAGAGGATCTTGATAAATTGGAAGACTGGGCATCAAAATGGCAAATGAAATTTAATGTGGACAAGTGCAAGGTTATGCACCTAGGGAAGAACAACCCAAACTATGGTTACACGATGCAAGGTTCCACATTAGGAACCACCACCCAGGAAAAAGATTTAGGCGTCATTGTGGATACCATGTTAAAACCCTCGGCCCAGTGTGCAGCGGCGGCCAAGAGAGCAAATAGAATGCTAGGTATGATAAGGAAAGGAATGGAAAATAAAACAAAGGATATTAGAATGCCTCTATATCGTTCCATGGTGAGACCGCACCTTGAATATTGTGTGCAATTCTGGTCGCCGTATCTTAAAAAGGATATAGAGTTATTAGAAAAGGTTCAGAGAAGAGCCACCAAAATGGTAAAGGGGATGGAAGGATACTCCTATGAAGAAAGGCTAAAAAGGTTAGGGCTCTTTAACCTGGAAAAGAGACGGCTGAGGGGAGATATGATAGAAGTCTATAAATTAATGAGCGGAGTGGAACGGGTAAACGTAGATCGATTGTTTACCTTATCGGAATATAGAAAGACTAGGGGACATGCAATGAAGCTACAGGGTAAAGTATTTAAGACTAATAAGAGAAAATATTTTTTCACTCAACGTGTAATCAAACTCTGCAATTTGTTACCGGAGGATGTAGTAAAGGCTGTTAGTGTAGCTGGCTTTAAAAAAGGTTTGGACAAGTTCCTGGAGGAAAGGTCCATAAGCCATTATTAAGAAGGGACCCAGGATATCAATGCTTGAACCAATACAAGCATTGTGGAACCTGTGTCCCTTGGGGAAACTGCTAGGTACATATGACCTAGATTGGCCACTGTTGGAAACAGAATACTGGGCTTGATGGACCTTGGCCTGACCCAGTATGGCATATCTTATGTTCTTATGTTCTTATATGTTCTTAGATGACATCTCAGGTACATTGCTGCCACCAGCCCGTACCACACTCTCATCTACCACCATTCCTCCTTCAGCCCATCCATCAGACTCTGCCAGCTAAATGTAGTCATATATTCTCCTGCAAGATGCTACATCGTGGTCCTCACAGGTACTCTTTTCTGCATGCTGAACTCTCAGGCACACCTCTTCTGTGCCTGATCTACACATCACCACTCCTGCTCTGTTATCCTTTGGCTGCACACATTGTGCCGCTACTGACTCCGCATTGGGACATGTTGTCCCAATCCTCTGTCACTTGCTGCCAATGCAGCATTTTAAATAGTCGCACCTCAGTGCATCAGTGCAGCTGTCTCCCACATGCTCATACCATTTACTGACTGCCACATAGGGAGCCCACGAATCTGTCAGGTCCATCAGCTCCCACCTATCCTTCCATCCATCACCTTTACGTTGCCTTTCCCTGGTGCTCCCTTATCCAGCATTAGGGTGACAGCTGTTTTTGGGCATTAAGGTGTACACTTGACACCTTACCGCCCAATGTCCTGTTAGCGCATGTTAAGTGGACCACTGTGTCCTTACCACCGGAATGCTTCCTACCGCCCAGAGCCTTTTTTGCATGGAAAACCCCTTATCGCTGCCATTAACACTAGATAACACCTGCTACCTTAACGCCTTTTAGTAAACATACCCTTTGGTCTTTTAAGTTATATTTTGGGGGAGTAGCCTAGAGCACTGGCTTGGGAAAAAGAGACCAGCGGTTCGGTTCCCACTATCACTCCTTGTGTCCTTGGGCAAGTGACGTAACCCTCCATTGCCTCAGAAAAATCCAAGTTATCAATGTCTCGTTTAATGTACATTACCAAGTTTAAGTTGAAATGTAAACCACTTTGACTGAAGTGATAAAGCTGCATTAAAAAAAACTATTAAATAAATAAGAGCTGTTTCACAGCTTAAAACCAATGGTTTTTCCTGATGTTGCCAGATCTACTCAGAACAGAAACAATTTCTGTTTATGCTCCAAATTGGGGCCATATTTTTCCTTAAGTTCCTGTGTAAGTGTACTGTATTATTAAGAGCAAAAATGTTAAGTATGTTTTCTTTGACCCACTGAAATTAATGAACTTTTTAGTGGACAAACCCTCTTTAAACTTTTCAAGATGTGAGCTCCCTTTGGGATATATGTTTGCAGCTTAACTCATGCCTTCATAGTAGAATTTGTGTTTACAAGTTGCTGCTTGTCTCTTTTGCTAGTTAAAGTATGAGAATAGATTTTCTAGATCTCACGTTTTCCTGGATCTCCAACTGCAGTGTCCCTTTTACATGGGGTCTCTATTGAGATATTAATTTGTATTTCTTTCTGTCATGATTTTTCCTTGATTTCTTTTTTTTCTTCTTTATGGGTTGTCTCTATTCTGAATAAGCGTTATGCTTGGATGGATATTTGAAGTATTTGTATGTGAAGGGGTACTTACACATGTGCTTTAGGTGGAGGCTATCCTATAAGCATTTACACAAATCTGATCACGTGTACTTTCAGTGCAGACATGAATAGGGACAGAGCTTGGGTGGAACATAAATTTACACATGTAAGTTATAAAATATTATGACTTACCCACATTTCTGAATAATCTAGGTGTGGGCCCTTATGCCTACTCTAACTGCCATGACTTGATACATGAGCATCTTCACTCCCCTGTTTTATAAAATAAAGTGTAGACCCCTAAACAAAGCCTGACAATGCACATAAACTGCACGTGAGTTCATAAAATTACCCTCCATATTTTATAGACCTCTATCATATCTCCCCCCTCAAGAGTCTGTTTTCCAAGGTGAAGAGCCCTAACCTTTTTAGCCATACTCATATGAGAATCCTTACATCCCCTTTTTGATCTCTTTTCTCTCTACATTTTCTAATTCCATTACATCCTCTGTTTTATTCACCATTCCTTTCTTTATAATTCCTAGCATTTTCATTCTCGGTTGCTACTGTACACTGAACAGAGTATTTCAATGTACTATCCAAGATGATGCATAGATCCTTTTCCTGGATGGTTACTCCTAGTTTGGCTATAATTTGGGTTGTTCTTTCCTAACAA
This sequence comes from Ichthyophis bannanicus, assembly GCA_033557465.1. NCBI lineage: Eukaryota > Metazoa > Chordata > Amphibia > Gymnophiona > Ichthyophiidae > Ichthyophis > Ichthyophis bannanicus. Next base: position 45,590,965 of record CM066046.1, read on the forward strand.
CATTATTCTGAGCCATGAATAGTGGGGATGGATAACCCAACGGGACATCCATCCCCGCTATTCGTTGCTTCTCCTGCCTGTGAATATCTTCTCCGCCGGTTGTGCAGGGAAGTTAGACAGGGCAGAGAAGGGGCGGCCCGAGGCGGAGTCTGGGTGGGCAGTGGGCAGTCGCTGGCCCTGGACATGCAGGGCCAATTGTAATGTCAGCCCTGTACGTCCAGGGCTGGTGACATTTGTGGGGAAGTTATTCCACCTCGGAGGTGGAATAACTTCCCTGGACGTGGTTTTTTTAATTGCTCAGGGCGTGGATGGGGCAGGGGGACCAGGTGACATTTCCCACAGCCCGACCCTGGCCTTAGGAGGCCAGATCAGGGGTCGGGCTGTGGAGAATAAACACTTTTTTCAGGCGAATGGCATCATGGCTTTTAAATCAGGCCACTCCTCAAAAACAACAAACTGGACCCTAAGAAACCCGACTCATATAGACCGATATCCAGCAAACCACTGTTGGCGAAAATCGTCGAGAAAGACGTCCAAAATCAAATTCAAGATCATATTGACGCCTCCGCACCACTTGATCCATGTCAGCACGGCTTCAGAGCCGCACATGGGGTCGAAACTCTCCTCACCATCCTCTTCAGTACCATAATTACAGGAATTGACAGCATACGCCAAGGATACGTACTCATATTCTTGGATATAGCGGCGGCCTTTGATTCTGTCTCACATGACATCCTCTTACACCGCCTCAAAGAGAAGGGGATTTGTGACTTAGCACTCAAATGGTGCAAGTCATATCTCTCGGATAGATGGCAACAAGTAAGATCAGATGAAGCAACATCAGAACCTTTCCACAAGAGCCAAGGGGTCCCACAAGGATCCTCTCTATCTGCCTTGTTGTTTAATATTTATATGCAACCGATCTGCGAGATCGTCCAGTCCTTCAAGGTGGAATGCCTGTTATACGCAGACGACGTGCTCCTATATATTCCTTTTGCAACGGAGAACCCTGAACTCTCACCACTCATGGACTGTTTTAACGCAGTATCCAGATGGCTCCAATCACAAAACCTGCGAATCCAACATAAGAAAACCGAAGTCCTTTTCATCGCCAGAGATCCGAAATTCATTACAACACCATGCTTGAAGGTCTTAGATGCAGAACTACTTACCAAACCCTCTATTAGATATCTAGGAGTCACACTTGGCCAGCGACTAGACATGAAGACCCATATAGGCAATGTAGCAAGAGCTATATACCATAAAATCCGATCACTTAGACACATACGCACCTTACTGGAACCTGGCGACTTCCGCACAGTATACCAAGCCTTGATCATACCGCATTTTGACTATGCAAACGCCATACTCCAGGGTCTCCCGCAATCCACGATACACCCTTTACAGCTTGCAATAAACTCTGCTGTAAGAGTGCTCCAGGACGCTTCCAAGTGGGAACACATGACACCCATCCTTAAACAACTCCACTGGCTCCCCATAAAAGGCAGAATTACGTTCAAAACCATAATTCCAACCTTCAAGATCATAAATAAGCTCGCCCCACCAGCCCTAGCAGACCTCATTCAGATAACCCCCCTGAACAGACCTAGAAGATCCCCTGAGGACAATAAACTAATAGTCCCAAGAGAAACAACCAGGTGCTGCCATACAACAGTGAACAGGGCTTTCAAATTCTCTGCACCAAAATGCTGGAACAGCCTCCCTCCCAGTATACGGACAATCACTAATTTAACGCAGTTTAGGAAAGCTCTGAAATATCACCTTTTCCTCGCGCACTACTCGGATGACAGCACCTCAAATGCCTCATCAGTAAACTAACCACGTCAAACAGATGTTCAGCCAGCTCTTTCTGTACAGTTGTAAATAGTTACCCCTTGTTGTCTATTCCAAGTTCTGTCGCCTGTTAATTGTAAACACAAATCGACTGTTTTGAGATGTGTATTTAATTGGTTCTATGTAAACCGCACTGATGGAAAATAGCGCGGTATATAAGTGCACGTAATAAAATAAATAAAATAAAATAAATAGAGCCACGGTGCCATGGCAACAGGGTGCCATGGTGCCGCTGCTCCATTCAAAAGTCCTGACTGAGTTAGCCAGGCTGTGCATGTACGTGCAGGCTGGACTGAATTGCAGTCCTGTCCTGCAAGTACATGCCTGATCGCGATTCTGATCCCGTAGGGCTAGACGTGCCCTGCGGGATCAGAATCGCTATCCCCTCTGTACATCCGTCTCAGACCGGACATACAGAGGGGATCGACATCAGGGATGGAATCGGGCCTTAAGTGCATAACTTTGCACTTGTTCACAATAAATGTCGTCTGCCATTTCAATATCTTGTCTCCCAGTTTCTTTAGGTCCTCTTGCAATTTCTCACTATCCTGTGATTTAACAAGGAATGTCTTCTCAGAAGAATAAGAACTCAATCAATTGGTTTTCAGATTATTGCTTAATTTGACCCCTTTATCAGGATCTTATTTTGCTAAGAGTGTCAAAAAATTTTCATTACATATCCCCATCACTACTACTACTATTACTAGTACTATTAAACATTTATATAATGCTACAAGGCATACCCAGCGCTATACATATACAGCCTGCTCTCTTGCAAAAGAAAAAAAAACACAATAAAAATACATTTTAGTAGGGCTTTATAACATTCCCATCACATGTGTTCTGAAATGAACCAGGAAATAACTTCAGAGTCGGCTTCCCCACAGAAAACATCAGGCCAGCCTCAAGAGGTCCTCAAAAGCTCTAAGAACACCTTTTCCTACCAAGCATTATCCCTGCAATGACTGTACCAGTAATTATGTATTTTTCTGGGAAATCATTTGGATAAAAATGCTATGCATGTATAGCATTATGACATATTAATCTAACACAATAATATACAGACGCTTTCCATTTCTCACAATATATAGGCCATGGTCCCTTCTAGTTAGACAACTGGAAAAGCAAATATATCACCAAGCTGTGTTTGTGTGAATCTACCCCCTTTTTCGAATTTGTCTACCATAGGAGGGAAATTATGTAATTGTAAGCTATGTGTATTATGTCTCTTTGACAATTAGTTACTGCAAAGTAAATGTGCTGGAAGAGTCTGTGCCCCTCGCAGCTACATTGTGTGCAGACAGCAGAGCTGGGGAGAAGCAGCCTGCATATGTTTGAAAACAGGACATGCCTATATTGTAGTGATGTGCATTCCATTTCAGAAAATGCTATCCAAGTAAAGAGTTCACACTAAGGGACCTCTTTACTAATGAAGTTACCACGCGTTAAGTGCCATTGTGCCCACAGAAATAAGAAGGCTGTGGACACTTAACACACATTTATTTCATTAAAACCTTTTCCCCTAAATCATCTCTATGTGCATTAAATCTCCAAATTAATGCTCATACAATTATTTGCATGCTTTAACAATTTTCTTGTGTGCTAAATTATAAACTTACTAATTTCTGCAATATAAAAACAAAATAATATCTGAAAATCTACCAAAAATCCAAAAGTGATTGCAAAATGAGCCAAAACTTTCTGTGCACACCCCCAATACATTGTTTTCCTCATCCAACATAAACATACTTTTAGGAATGCCTCATTTTCCCATGTCCAAAAGAACACAGACCAGAAACCCATGCATACGTTTAGCAATCTGAGGTGGGGGGGGGGCAATTTTCAGCCAAGCCATTTTAACCAGGAAAATTGTACTATTTTCCCATGTAAATGACTTTGAAACTTGCCCTTGAAAAGTTCTTTAGAGAATAAAGGTCAAAGTATTTTCAGAAGACAGCTTTTGATTATTGTTTTCTATTGTTTACAGAAGCATAAGATAAAATTACATTCTTTACCTTTTTGGAAACTCTACTATGTCTGCAACATATTTTTCTCATACAGGACAATATGCTCAGAGCACAGTCAGGTTAGTTATTTCATTCGTTTGACACATCGCCTACGGAGTCAAAACATTGTCAACAAGCCAGGGAAGAAAGATCAGGAGAGGTTGAAGAAGAGAAATAGACAAAGGGGAATGTTTACTAAAGGACGTTAATGGAGCAAGTGTGAGATTAACTCCTCTTAATGGCACCCTTGTGCCCTTAACACTGGTAAAAAGCTGTTTTAATGGGCAGTAAATGCTCCTGCAGTGTTAAGGGTGCTGTAGGTGGAGAGCGGGCGTTAACGGGATGGAGAGTGGACATTAACAGCGTGTGTTCCCTTAACGCCTGTTCTGCAATGTGTTTAAAAGCCCTTTAACACATTAAGAGTTCACAGCGGACGTTAATATCAGAGCGTGCTACTAGCACCAGCACAATAAGCACACATTAACAATACTAGTTGATATGGAGATCAAAGTGGCAGGCAGAAATGCCAATCATCCCCACTTTTGCACAGCACGGCGATGTGAGTGTGTGTGTGTATGTCTGTCTCTCCATTGTTCTGTAGCTTTCTGCACTTCACTGTGCCACGCATTGCCTAAGCTTTCCCAGCGTTAGTCTGCAAATGTGCATGATGAGGAGCAGAGGATTGTGAGAGGCAGATTGGCCAGAATGCATCTGCCTCGGTGGTAGGTCAATGACTGAGACTTCATAGTGCCCATCTGCTAGGTGGCCACAGCATGTCGTGCTGAGAGGGTGCTCTTACTCTGACCGAGCAGTGACCATGTCATGGCTATGTATCCACATAGTGCTATATAATATCTGGCTCTAGTGATGTGGCTGCAATCTCTGTCCAGGGAGCCCAATCACTGAGCCAAATGTTGAGTGTCCATGTGGTTTATCTCAAGCCAGGATGCACATGGTCACTCAGTGCACATGCATTGTGTGCAGGCCAGCTACAGTTGGGATATGCATGGCTGAATCAGCCCAGTAGTGGGCAGCAGGTGCAGTCTGACTGAGCTTGCCATGGTAGATTGTTAGACCTAGATGGTTGGGATAGTAGTTGTTCCTGGCCTACTCATTATGGTCATGGCAAGACAATAGCAGCAACCCCACACAAACCTAGAAGCCCCACTCCATTGGAAATCCATGGCATCAACTTTTTAACACTGGGCACAGACATGCACTGTTCTAGAAGGATCCCTGTCCAACAGAAGCAAAACACAGAACCCAGCTATGACTAGCACCTACAGCATACTGCAATTGTGCAGGAAACAAGGTGACTAGCATAACACACTAGTATTAAAGTGAACCTGCCACATAGCCAGCAGAGACCATCTTTAGCAGTGCAAGTTCTCGGGACCAGGTGCTGGGTACCCATCCTCACTCTCAGGGTGTCTCTAAAACTGCTCAGTAGCATGGTTTGTAGCTGTTATGTGCTTGTAGCACACACTGTCAGTGCGTCTTACTAAGCTGATGTGATGGATCAGTGCATTCTCCATTTGGTGATCAGCTGCAGACTGCTGTTCCATGTGTGTAGTGCATCATGGGTACTGGAGGGGCTAAGCTATACTTGCACACACAGCAGACAGTTTAGGCAGAGTCTTGCAGGCTCTTTGAATCCAAATATTGTTGTGAAGAGAGATGTAGTCTACTGGTTAGTGCAATGTCTCTATAAGCAGAAGATAAAGGTTTAATTCCTACTTGCTCATTTTGCGCCTGTGTGCTACTCAGGTCATTTCCCAGCCTATAACATTCCTCACTCTGCTGTGACTTGCTGACATTCATCCTTCTACTTTTTTATGCATTCTGACCACACTTTTGGTCAGCAAACATGCTACTCCCTATCATGGCCTTCTGAGAGCATGGCTATATTGGCTCTGCTGCAGCCCATTGCAGGGAGTCAGACATATTCACCCTGTAGATGTCAGGTCTCTGCTTGGAGGCGTGGCGTGATGGTCATGGCAATGGCTAGGGTGGGCCAAGATACCACATTGTGAGGCCCACTACCACTCCTTATGCAACATTTTGGAATGAACATAAGAACATAAGCTATACCAAGGTCCATCAAGCCCAGTATGCTGTTTCCAACAGTGGCCAATCTTGGTCATAAATACCTAGCAGTTTCCCCAAAAGACACAGGTTCCTCAATGCTTGTATTGGGTCTATCCCGGGTCACTTTTAATAATGGTTTATGGACATTTCCTCCAGGAACTTGTCCAAACCTTTTTTTAAAACCCAGCTACACTAACAGCTTTTACTGCATCCTCCGGTAACAAATTATGCGTCTTTGCTTCCACAGCAAGTTTCTTCTTAAATTCTCTCTTTGCCTGCCTTATCAATGACTTGCATTTAATTTTCCAGTGCTTGTGCTGTTTTCTGTTTTTGTCATTTGGCTCTTTTTTCCATTTCCTGAAAGACGCTTTTTTGCAACAACAGCCTCTCTGACTTCACCTTTAAACCAAGTTGGCAGTTTTTTGGACTTCCTTCCACTTTTCTTAAAGCGTGGACTATAGTTGGTCTGGGCGTCCACAATAGTATTTTTATACAACACCCAAGCATAATGTAAGTCTTTAACCTTTGCAACTGCTCCTTTTAGTTTTTTCTTAACTATTTTCCTCATTTTATCATAGTCTCCCTTTCGAAAGTTAAAAGGTAGTACTGTGGATTTCCTTACCATCCCTCCTCCATTAATTAAATCAAACATGATCATGCTACGATCACTATTGCCAAAATGGCCCCAACACCCTTTTCTCTTGCAACAGATCTGGTGTTCCACTAAGGACTAAGTCCAAAATGGCTTCCCCTCTGGTTGTTTCATGAACTAGCTGCTCCAAGAAGCAGTCATTTATTTCATCTAGAAACATTATCTCCCTAGCATGTCCTTCTGTGGCACTGACCCAGTCAATACCGGGGTAGTTGAAATCACCCATTATTATTACTGCACTTTAACGTTTGTTAGCTTCCCTGATTTCTTTGAGCAGTTCATCATCCATTTGTTCATTCTGGCCAGACAGTCAATAGTACAACCCCACTGCCATCGCCTTCCCCTTGTTACATGGAATTTCAATCCATAGAGATTCTACAGCGAATTTTGTTTCCTGCAAAACTTTAATCCTTTGTGACTCAATGCCCTCTCAAACACAGAGCGCAACCCCTCCACCAATTTGATCAGCTCTATCATTATGATACAGTTCGTACCCAGGTATCAGAGTGTCCCACTGGTTGCCCTCCTTCCACCATGTCTCTGAGATACCAATCATATCTAACTTCTCATTTAGTACTATATATTCTAACTCTCCCATCTTATTTTTTAGACTTCTAGCATTTGCATACAAGCATTTTAGAGACTGTATTTCATTCATATTAATCTGGTTATAGCTAGGCAGGGGTAATTTGGAATCTTTAAGCTCTGTCTGCTCTGTACTCAAGGACATTTGGGCTACTTTTGTCTTTATTAGAACCTCTCTGCTGATGTGCCCTAACTTCACTTTTTTGGTAGTATCCTTCAAGGATACATTGTTCCGGACCATGCACTCTTGGGCGATTGTTGGCTCTCCCCTATTATCTAGTTTAAAAGCTGCTCTATCTCCTTTTTAAGGGTTAATGCCAGCAGCCTGGTTACATCCCGGTTAAGGTGAAGCCCATCCCTTTGGAAGAGCACCTCCTTTCCCCAGAATGTTCCCCAGTTCCTAACAAATCCAAAACCCTCATCTCTGCACCATCATCTCATCCACGCATTGAGACTCTGGAGCTCTACCTGCCTTTTGGGTCCTGCGCGTGGAACAGGAAGCATTTTGGAGAACGCTACCCTGGAAGTTTTGAATTTCAACTTCATAACTAAAAGCCTAAATTTAGCCTCCATAACCTCCCTACCACATTTTCCTATGTCATTGGTACTGACATGTACCAAGACAGCACACTCCTCCCCAGCACTATCTAAGACCTTATCTAGGTGGCGCATGAGGTCCTCTACCTTCGCATCAGGCAGGCATGTTACCAGGTGATCCTCACGTCCACCAGCCACCCAGCTATCTACATGCCTAGTGATCGAATCACCAACAATAACAGCTGCCCTAACCCTTCCCTTTTGGGCACAAAGCCCTGGAGAAACTTCCTTGTTGCAAGAGGGTTTTACACCACCTGGAGGACAGGTACTAGCTATAGGAACACTTCCTGCCACACCAGGGTGATGCTCTCCTGTCACATGACCTCTCTCCTCCTGTTGCCAGACTGGAGGTGGGACTTTAGGACTATATCCCTGTAAGTCTCATCTATGTACCTCTCTGTCTTCCTTATGTCTTCCAAGTCTGCTACTCTTGCCTCCAGAGATTGGACTCGTTTCCTGACAGCAAAGAGCTCCTTACACCTTGTGCACACATAAGACCCCTCACCAACTGGGAGAAAATCATACATGTGACACTCAATTCAAAAGACTGGAAAAACCCCATCTCACTTCTGGACTGCTGTCTGCATCTTCATTTTAAGGTTGTGTTTAGATATCTAAGTTCTTTAAAAAGGAGATAGAGCAGCTTTAACCTTTAAAAAGGAGATAGAGCAGTTTTTAAACTAGATAATAGGGGAAAGCTGACAGTCGCCCAAGCGCGCATGGTTCAGAAGAATGTATCCTTGAAGGATACTACCAAAAGCAGAGAGGTTCCAAAAAAGAGTAAAGTAGCCCAAATGCCCTCGAGTACGGAGCAGAGAGAGCTTAAAGATCCAAAATTACCCATGCCTACCAATAGCCAAATTAATATGAATAAAATACAGTTTCTAAAATGCTTGTATGCAAATGCTAGAAGTTTAAAAAATAAGATGGGAGAGTTAGAATATATAGCACTAAATGAGAGATTAGATATGATTGGAATATCAGAGACATGGTGGAAGGAGGACTACCAGTGGGACACTGTGATACCTGGGTACAAACTATATCGTAATGATAGAGCTGATCAAATTGGAGGAGGGGTTGTGCTCTATGTTAGAGAGGGCATTGAGTTAGAAAGGATTAAAGTTTTGCAGGAAACAAAATTTGCAGTAGAATCTCTATGGATTGAAATTCCATGTAAAAAGGGGAAGGCGATGGCGGTGGGGGTGTACTATCGACCACCTGGCCAGAATGAACAAATGGATGATGAAATGCTCAAAGAAATCAAGGAAGCTTACAAAAGTTACAGCGCAGTAATAATGATGGGTGATTTCAATTACCCCGGTATCGATTGGGTCAGTGTCACGGCAGGACATGCTAGGGAGATAAAGTTCCTAGATGAAATAAATGACAGCTTCTTGGAGCAGCTGGTTCATGAACCGACCAGAGGGGAAGCCATATTAGAACTAGTCCTAAGTGGAACACCAGATCTAGTGCAAGAGATAACGGTGATGGGGCCACTTGGCAATAGTGATTATAGCATGATCGCATTTGATTTAATTAATGGAGGAGAGATAGTAAGAAAATCCACAGTATTACCTTTTAACTTTTGAAAGGGAGACTATGATAAAATGAGGAAAATAGTTAAGAAAAAACTAAAAGGAGCAGTTGCAAAGGTTAAAGACTTACATCAAGCTTGGGTGTTGTTGAAAAATACTACCTTGGAAGCCCAGACCAGCTGTATTCCACGCTTCAAGAAAAGTGGAAGGAAGTCCAAAAAAACTGCCAGCATGGTTTAAAGGTGAGATCAGAGAGGCTGTTGTTTCCAAAAAAGTATCTTTCAGGAAATGGAAAAAAGAGCCAAACGACGAAACCTGGAAACAGCACAAGCACTGTCAAGTCAAATGCAAGGCATTGATAAGGCAGGCAAAGGGAGAATTTGAGAAGAAGCTTGCTGTGGAAGCAAAAACACGAAATAAAGACTTTTTCAAGTACATTCATAGCAAAAAACCTGTGAGAGCGTCAGTTGGTCCATTAGATGACAGAGGTGTTAAAGGGGCACTAAGAGGTGACAAGGCGATAGCGGAGAGACTGAATGAATTCTTTGCTTCGGTCTTTACTGAGGAAGATGTAGGGATGTTACCCATGGCTGAAGTGGTATTTAAAGGTGCAGAAGAATTGAAGGAAATATCGATACATCAGGAAGATATATTACAACTATTAGATAAACTGAAGAGAAGCAAATCACCTGGGCCGGATGGTATACATCCAAGGGTGTTGAAAGAACTTAAATATGAGATTTCAGACCTGCTATTAGTAATCTGTGAATTTTCATTAAAATCATCTGTAATACCTGAAGATTGGAGGATCGCCAATTTAACGCCAATTTTTAAAAAGGGTTCCAGAGTTGATCTGGGAAACTACAGATCGGTGAGCCCGACGTCAGTACCGGGAAAAATGGTAGAAACCATCATAAAGAACAAAATTACTCAGCATGTAGATAGTCATGGCCTAGTGGGAGACAGCCAACATGGCTTTAGACAAGGAAGATCTTGTCTTACTAATCTGTTATGTTGTTTTGAAGGTGTGAATAAACAGGTGGACAAAAGTGAGTCGGTTGATATAGTGTATCTGGACTTTCAGAAAGCCTTTGAGAAGGTCCCTCATCAGAGACTTTTGGCAAAACTAAAGAGTCATGGGATAGGAGGCAGTGTACTATTGTGGATCAGGAACTGGTTAAAAGATAGAAAGCAGAGGGTTGGGCTAAATGGCCAATTTTCCCAATGGAGAAAGGTGAATAGTGGTGTACCCCAGGGATCTGTGCTGGGTCTGCTGCTTTTTGACATATTCATAAATGACCTGTAAAGGGGAATAACGAGTGAGATTATCATATTTGCAGATGACACAAAACTATTTAAAGTTGTCAAAACCCAAGAGGATTGTGGAAAATTGCAAGAGGATCTTGATAAATTGGAAGACTGGGCATCAAAATGGCAGATGAAATTTAATGTGGACAAGTGCAAAGTTAAGCACCTAGGGAAGAACAACCCAAACTATGGTTACACGATGCAAGGTTCCACATTAGGAACCACCACCCAGGAAAAAGATTTAGGCGTCATTGTGGATAACATGTTAAAACCCTCGGCCCAGTGTGCAGCGGCAGCCAAGAAAGCAAATAGAATGCTAGTTATCATAAGGAAAGGAATGGAAAATAAAACAAAAGATATTATAATGCCTCTATATCTTCCATGGTGAGACTGCACCTTGAATATTGTGTGCAATTCTGGTCGCCATATCTTAAAAATGATATAGCGTTATTAGAAAGGGTTCAGAGAAGAGCCACCAAAATGGTAAAGAAGATGGAAGGATACTCCTATGAAGAAAGGCTAAAAAGGTTAGGGCTCTTTAACCTGGAAAAGAGACGGCTGAGGGGAGATATGATAGAAGTCTATAAATTAATGAACGGAGTGAAACGGGTAAACGTAGATCGATTGTTTACATTATCAGACTATAGAAAGACTAGGGGACATGCAATGAAGCTACAGGGTAAACAATTTAAGACTAATAAAAGAAATTTTTTTTTCCCTCCACGTGTAATCAAGCTCTGGAGTTTGTTACCAGAGGATGTAGTAAAGGCTGTTAGTGTAGCTGGGTTTGAAAAAGGTTTGGACAAGTTCCTGGAGGAAAGGTCCATAAACCATTATTAAGAAGGGACCCAGGATATCAATGCTTGACCCAGTATAAGCATTGTGGAACCTATGTCTTCTGGGGAAACTTCTAGGTACGTATGACCTAGATTGGCCACTGTTGGAAACAGGATACTGGGCTTGATGGACCTTGGTCTGACCCAGTATGGCATATATTATGTTCTTTTGTACTTACTAAGGGTTGCTATCTTACTGTTGTATTTTATGTCTGCCACAACCTTCATGGACTGACAACACCTCCTTGTGACCTTGAGCAGATCACTTAACCCACCAATGGCTCAGCTGACGGCAGGTTCTTACAGTCCCTGTTTATCATCAGACATTACCAATTGACAGTAAGATGTACCCCAATGTGACTGCATTTCTTCAGTGGTATATTAACAGACAGTTATATGCATACAGCTGTAACCTACTTGGGAAACATGAGTCATGTGTGACATCATGTCTGTTACTGTACAGCTTTGGTTCCATTACATTTCTGCAGTACATGCGGATAAATCCTACCCCTCGGATAACCACCTGCAGTACCACCTCATGTCCGTACATGGCCCATTTGTCCAGTTTGGATAATATCTATGCAGTTGTTACCTACACATTTGTCTGAGGTGTTTTATGGTGGCTGTGTTGCTGGGAGAGGTGTGAATCCCACATGTCTGGCATCAGGCCTTCCAAGTGGTACTGGTGCACATTTTCACAAGCAGTGCAAATACGTTGGGTATGGCACCTATGGCATATCGGTGCTGCCAACCCATATCACTCTTTCCTCAGCCACCATCCTTCCTTCAGCCCATCCATCTGGCTCTGTCGGCTGTGTGCAGTTATGTCTTCTTGTGCAAGTTGCTACACCATGGCCTACACTGGTACTCTTTTCTGCATTTTGGCTCTTCACACATGCCACTCCTATGCCTGATCTGCACATCTCAACTTCTACTCTATCCTCCTGTCGCTGCACACATTCAGCCATTTCTAACTCCGTTGGGGGACACATTTTCCCCATCCTTTGCCACAGACTGACATTGCGCCATTTTACATTGGCACCCCCCTGTGCATCGGTACAGCTGCCTCCCACATGCTCATCCACTTTACTGGCTGCCACATAGGGTGTCCACGGATTTGGCAGGTCCATCAGCTCCCACCTGTCCTTCCCTCCATCACCTTCAGATTGACTTTCCTTGCTCCTTTATCCAACATTAGGGTTACAGCTATTTTCTGACGTTAAGGTGCATGCTTGACACCTTAATGCCCAATGTCCCGTTAATGTACATTAAATGGCCCATATCACCCTTAACGCCGGAACACCTCCTACACACCCAGAGCCCTTTTTGCATGTAAAACCCCTTATCGCTTCTGTTAACGCTCACTAATGCCTGCTCCCTTAACGCCCTTTAGTAAATATACCCCTAAGAGCCTAAAGAAAACTTGCCATACCATAACAACACTAGCAGGATTCACACAGCACCAACCCTACCTATTACAAGGCAGTACTACAAATACATCTTGTTCTAGAAAAATAGAACAAGTAGGGCTAAGGGTGGAATGACAGTGATCTAATTCCTCAGGCAATAAGAGTCTTTGGCCCCTAACCATTCATCCATAATAAATGGAGAGTAGGAGAGAGTAGGCCCCCTAATGCTGTGAGCCTTCGAGCACTATCCTATACCTCGACTGATCAGTCTGCCCTTGAGTGGGGCTGCTACACCGAAACTACACTGACACCTAGGTCGCACACACAAACATAGACAGATCATTATCAAACACAGAATAAGGGACCACAAATTAGAAATAGAAATATGAAGAAAAAAATTGATGTACTGCAACATTGGCAAAATAAACATAAAAATGCATTTCCTCTTATACAGAACAAAACACAAACAGTGATGCATATTCTCAAAGCTAACGTATTCCATAGAGCCGACCCAACAGCCCTAGACAGAAACTCTGGCCTTGCCACCCCTCCAGCTGACGCTGCCACTGATTCCATCTCGGGAAGAGGAGGTGGGGAGCGGTAGCAGCAATATTTCCAAAAGTGGTGACTTTTTACCGCCACTATTATAAATACTGCCACTATTTTATTTTATTTTATTTATTTATTTATTTAAATACCCAAATGGAATTGGCGGTAGCTGGTGGGACAGCATGGCTGCCCATGTGTGCTTCTGCTGTCACCACCAACCCATGCCACTGCCACCACCCACCCAGGCTGGCCACCCTTGGCAGCCACCTAGTGGACATGTTGGTTCTGATATTCCATTTAATAAATTCAAAATAAAGTGCTTTCTTCTAATTTTGTTGCCTAGATATATTATTTTTCAGTCACAATGGCCCCAGTCTCTCTTTTCTGCTTTCCTTGTCTGTCTTCTGGGAACACTGTTTCCATTGTTTGCTATCCAATTGTCCTTTTGTAGCGGCGGAAAGCCACCAAACCAATTACACCAGGAGTCTTTATCAAGGTTCAAGCCAGTTTATTGTGCACAAGGCAGTCTAAAAAGTGACAGAGCCCCGCTTTAGTGGAAACATGTTCATTTTATACAGCCAAAACATTTTGATACATGAAAACATTCTATTGGTCTCATGCTAATTTCTACAAACTTTCTATTGGTCTGACATTTTCCTGAATTTGACCAATCAGGATCTATGCCCTTTGCTCTGCTTTCTCCAGCTAGCTGAACAATGGCTTGGTTCAAACCTGGTTACTTTCCTTCATCAAGGTCATATCTAGCTCCTAAAATGTGTAAGTTACAATTCTGGAGTAACGATTTAACATACAGGCATTGTATTCACTTTGTGCAAACATTGCAATAGCAGCATTTCATTCTAAAGAAGCATTTAATTCTGTCTTTTAATTTTATGTCTCAGCACTACTGAAATCCAGGCTTGGTTCTTAGGCCTGTCATTTTTCAGGTTCAGGCTTATGGCCTAGTCTATAGGTCTTGGCTACCACATTCCCCCCTTTGATTATTCTCACCCAGAATGTTAAGATGGGTGAGAAACAAATCACTTATACTTGAGTTGTTGCCATGTTATGTGGTATAGGCTGATACCGTCTCATAGCTAGGAGTTTAGCTGTTGTCTTTCTTTCTACAATACGAGTAGTAGTTATGCATGCAGCACAGGGTGGCAAGGCAAAAGTCAGTTCAAAGCATCTCAAGGCTGCTATCAAGATGAAACAGTAGAGAATCATGATAAAAAGTCTCTGAAAAATTAGTGCAAGTCTTTGAAAAACCAGTGCAACTGTTGATAATTCTTGACCACGAAGTCTTCTTCTTCTTTACTGTACGTTGACCTGTTTTGCTCTCAGTAGCATGCAACAGATGTAGCGTTGATTGTAGATCCTCAAGCTTCCGCTGTACATGACCTTACCAATTTCATTGGTAGGTGTGTAGAGCTGTAGATTCCAACGTATTTCAATAGACACAGTCCTTTTAGTTTGCACTGTTGATCAAAATGGCACAAAGATTTTCAAATAATATAGTCCATAATACAGTCTCTTTCTGTTGATAATAATCTCTTCAGAATAAACAAATAATCTCTTGGGATTCAGGAATTCTATATTAGCACAGTGTCTTTTAAAAATTTCCTGAATTTTTCAATTTGCTTGTCTTCGCAAAGTTAGCCGCAATGGAACTTCTGGATCATGTTCTGATGTCCACTGGTCTGGCTCTGGAGCTGCTGCTGATTTCACTCTGCTGTGATGAATCCAGGGTTCGAGTTCTGCAACTTTCACTGCTGTAGGTGTTGACAGGATGATGACATATGGTCCTCTCCAGTATGGTTCTAATGGTGTCTTCTTCCAGTCAGGGCCGGCCCGTCCATTGAGCAAGAATGTTTTTTGCACAGGGTCCCGCGTTTCAGGGGGCCCCGCGCAAAAAGCATTCTTCATCCCAAGTATAAAAAAAAAAAAACAGCTGCTTCTGCCGCGGCAGCATCAAGAGTGCCGTCACGGGCCCCCTCCCCCCCCCCCCCCGGCAGAGCCTCCCTGCATGGTAGCCTAGCGTCGAATCCCCGAATGCGGGCTTCTTTCAGAGCCACGAGAGTTTCCTTTCTCGCGGCTCTGTTAATCCCGCCGGGCAGGGGGGGGCCCCGCGGCAGCACTCTTGATGCGGCCGCGGCAGAAGCAGCTGTTTTTTTTTATTTTTTAATTTGGGATGATAGGGGGGAAGGGGGTTTAGGACTGGTAATGGGCTATGGGGGGGAGGCTAAGACTGGAAGTGGGCTAATAGGGGAGGGTTAGGACTAGTAATGGGCCATGGGGGGGTGCTAAGACTGGAAGGGGGCTGATGGGGGGGTTAGGACTGGTAATGGGCTATGGGGGGGCTAAGACTGGAAATGGGCTGATGGGAGGTTTAGGACTGGTAATGGGTTATGGGGGGGCTAAGAATGGAAGTGGGCTGATGGGGGGGTTAGGACTGGTAATTGGCTATGGGAGGGGTTAGGACTGGTAATGGGCTGATGGGGGATTAGGACTGGTAATGGGCTATGGGGGGCTAGGACTGGAAATAGGCTGATGGGGGGCTAGGACAGGGTGATGGGGGGGTTAGGACGTAATGGGATGATGGGGAGGTTTAGGACTGGTAATGGGTTATGGGGGGGCTAAGACTGGAAGTGGGCTGATGGGGGAGGGTTAGGACTAGTAATGGGCCATGGGGGATGCTAAGACTGGAAGTGGGCTGATGGGGAGGTTTAGGACTGGTAATGGGCTATGGGGGGAGCTAAGACTGGAAATGGGCTGATGGGGGTTAGGACTGTTAATGGGCTATGGGAGGGGTTAGGACTGGTAATGGGCTGATGGGGGATTAGGACTGGTAATGGGCTATGGGGGGCTAAGACTGGAAATAGGCTGATGGGGGGGCTAGGCCTGGAAATAGGGTGATGGGGGGGTTAGGACGTAATGGGCTGATGGGGGGGTTAGGACTAGTAATGGGCTATGGGGGCTAGGACTGGAAATAGGGTGATGGGGGGGTTAGGACGTAATGGGCTGATGGGGGGGTTAGGACTAGTAATGGGCTATGGGGGGGCTAGGACTGGAAATCGGCTGATGGGGGGTTAGGACTGGTAATGGGCTGGGGGGGCTAAGACTGTTAATGGGCTGGGGGGGTTGCTAGGACTGGAAATGGGCTGTGGAAGGAGGGCTTGACTTGCAAATAGCTGATGGGGACGGGGGCTTGGAATGGAAATGGGTTGTGAGGGGGAGGGAGCTAGGACTGGAAATGGGTGAGTGGGGGGGCTAGGACAGGAAATGGGCTGATGGAGGGGCTAGAATAGGACTGGAAATTGGCTGTTGGGTGGGTGCTAAGATTGGAAATGGGCTGTGGTGGGGGTTTGGATTCAAATGGACTCATGAAGGGGCTAGAACTGGAAGTGGGCTCATGGGGGGCTTGGATTGGAAATGGGCTGAGTGGAGGGGAGCTAGGATTTGACATGGGCTGATGGGCTCATGGGGGGCTGGGATTGGAAATGAGCTGATGGAGGGACTCGGATGGGACTGGAAATAGATGGGGGAGCTAGGACTGGAAATAGGCTGATGGTGGGTCTAGGATAGGACTGGAAATGGGCTTATGGGGGGCTAGGACTGGAAATGGGCTGATGCAGGGACTAGAAGGGAGCGGATGCTGGGTGGGACTGGAACTAGAATGGAGCTGATGTTGGGGGAGGATTAGAATGGGATGGAGCTGGGAGAGTGAAATGGAGAGGGAAAAAATATTTTGTGTGGGAGGGAAGACAAATCTACAATTGGCCGGATATTGGGAGAGTAAGTGTGGATTGAGAATGGAGGGGTAAAATTTGAGTAGATGAAATAGGAATGAGGAAAGAGCAAAAGGAGAAAGATTAGTATGTTAAAGCAGATGTAGAGAGAGAATGGAAAAAACTAGAAGAGAGAAGAAAAGACAAATGGACAGCAGACGATGGAGAGTTAGCGGAAGACACAAAGAAACCAGAAGAAAGTGACTGGAGCAATTGCAGCTGAAAAAAAATGCACAAAAGGTAGAAAAATATCTCTTTATTTTGAATTTATTAATTGGAATATGTCAGCTCTGGGAAATATGCATCATTAACGTCTGCGCTTTGTTTAGTACAAGAGCAAATTAATGTATAGTTTTATTTCTACAGTGTTGTACATTCCAAGTTTGGCTTTTGGGATTCCCAGTTTAATTATTGTCTTCCTGTTTCTAAATTGTGATTCCTTGTTTGGTGATGGTCTATCTTCTGCATGTGTAACTGAGCTGAGGTATTCTGTTTATGTAATTCCTATTTGACATTGCCACTTGTTCTCTTTCCCCAGTAGGTCATGTATTGTTGTTCTCTGAAATGTATTGGTTTAATATTTGTACCGTTTCCTTTTGATAGTTAGGGTATGGTGCTTTATGAGTCCTGGTAGTGCTGTTAGGATATGGCGGGTTTGCTATGGGTTCTAAATGGGCAGTGTTTGTAGTAGTTCCTAATGTGTCTGGCGGTTGGCACTGGATTATAGTAATGTAGAAGTCTTTTAGTCTTTCTTTATTCATACACTCATTAAGAGGCATGTTTACTAAAAGTTAGTGTATGGTAACATTATGCAAATGAGGCCTCTTATGCAAATGAGGCCCCCACACCGAGTCTCCGCACATGGCCCCGCACCCCCTTGGGCCGCCCCTTCTTCCAGTCTTTGACCCACACCGAAGTACTGGGTTTGTAAGGATGCAGCGGTTCAGTCAGGTTGATGGGTAATTGGTCTTGTACCCATTTGTGAAGATTCTGCAAAATAGAACTTAGTGCTAATAGTTCTTGCCTAGTAATTTCAGATCCTATCTGCTTCATATCCCCTTTGATCCCTTTGACAATAGGTGAAGGTCTACCATACAAAATCTCATAGGGAGAAAGTCCTAATGACTTAGTAGGTGCTGAGCGTATCCTTAAAAGAGCTATTGGAAGTACCTGTGGCCATTTTAAATGTGTTTCCTGACAAAGTTTGGACAATTGAGATTTCAGAGTTCCATTCATTCGCTCTACTTTCCCTGAACTCTGAGGTCTGTATGCTGTGTGTAACTTCCCTTGTATCTGTAGAGCTTTAGCTAACTGTTGAGTTACTTGGGATATAAATGAGGGCCCATTATCTGATCCTATAACTAATGGTATTCCAAATCTTGGAACAATTTCACGAAGTAGGACTTTAGTGACCTCTCTGGCTTTCTCAGTCCTGGTGGGAAAAGCTTCTACCCACCCAGAGTAGGTACACACTAGAACAAGCAAGTAACGGTATCCATTTGCTTTTGGCATTTCAGTAAAGTCCACTTGAAAATTACTCATGGGAATAACTCCTGTTGATTGAATTCTTATTGGTAGATTAGGACCTTGCTTGGCATTGTTTTTGGCACATGTTTTACATTGACGAGCTATTGAAGCTGTCAAAGGTCCCAACAAAGAAATATAAAAATGAGGTTTCAAAGCTTTTGTCATTGCAGTTTTTCCATAATGTGTTGCTTGATGAAATGCTTGAACAAAGGCTAAACTTAATGCTTCAGGAATCACTATTTGTCCAGGAGGTTGACTCCCCTCCTGTGGTGGAAGTTCTATCCATCCATTTCTGAGTACTGTCAGACGGCTGCCTGGGTGAGAATGTTCACAGCCTTGGCAAAGGCATATATCAACATGATTTGCAAGCGATTGTGGGAAATGCAGTCCATTCACACCAGACACAGCTGCTCACAATAATTAGTTGTGCTTGAGTGTAAAGCCAATAAGATATTTATTTATGGGGTTATTTCTCCCAACACAGATATGCTTGGTAGCACATAAAACAGGATACTTGCTTTCAGTGTTAAACTTAGAAAAACAAAATCAGGAAAACAACAGCTGAACTTGTCAGGCAATCAAAGCAAAAGAATAAAGACCTGGTTGGTAACAAACTGGTCTTTTCTGTAGGCTTTAGCTAATATTTTCTTAGCAGTGTTTCAAACAACAAGCAAAACCCACAAAGAAGGGAAAAACTGTTCTTTTCAGGTTAACTTCTTATATATTCACATATAGACTCAGAAGTGATTCCCTCAGAGCTCACAAGCAATTAGGTAAGGCTCAATTGCTAGCAGTTACCCAGCTGAAACCCCTTAGCTGGCTTGCTTTTTACTGCATGGCCCAAAATCCTACTCAGGAGCTTTTCTGAGTAGATTAAAGAACAAGTTTGTATTTCTTTGTGATGGTTGCTGTACTTTGTAACAATAAATTACCAAAGGAGTTTAGACAGAGAGCAATCCATGTATTCACAGCCTGTATCTAAGACTTCTCCCCCTTCCTCAACAATCATCGGTTCAATATCATGGATTGGCACAGAGGAATTTCTCAATGGAGCACTTTCAGGAGAATACTTGTTTCCCTGCTGTCTTTCAAGGTTATAGCTAGGGCATAGATCAGTGTTCATACCTGAGCTTCCATTGCTGTTAGAGTTCCTCTCTAAATAGCCTGGCCAGTATGTAGTCCAGTTTTTATGTCCAGCCTTCCAATCCAGATCCCTGGACACTGGATCTCTCTTCACATACCTTCTGGCACGGGTCCTAGGGTCCCTTCCACGTGCAGCCGTCTCCCTCACAGGTACCGTCTGGAGATTCCTAGCTCTGCAGCACCATTCCTCTGGCTTTCCCCAGTCCAATGGTGTATGCTGGCCTTTTGAATGTCTCCCAGTATACGTACTGCTCTGGACTCCTTTAGACCTCCCAAATGCTTTTCTCTTCTTTCTTCCAAAGGGTTTCTTGCCCTTTCTGTCCGTTCGCTCTGGCTTCTGCTTCTGATGATCCTCCAGATGATGAAGATGTCCAAGATGAGGATATCCAAGCTGATCCTGAGGATAAGGATAATTCTCTGTAGAATAAACTCTACCTTTATTCTGCTTTGATGAGTGCTCCACCCTAGCACAGCGCAGCTGTGCTGAATCAGGCCCTGCCCTTTGAGATGAGTGCTTGTGGATTACCTCATAGCCCTCTTGATTGAACACATGTTTCCCCACTTCAGCTCCTCTAATGGCTGTTGGAAACCTGGTGCATTCTGGGACTGGTAGTCTTTTATGGCAAAATTCTTTTTTCTTATTTCTACCAGAACTGACAGGTTGCTTGTTCAGAGTCACTTCACCTTTTCTATAGCTCCTTCCTGAGCTATGATAAGCTTCCTTATCACAGTACTCCCCCTTCTTGTTCACAATAATAGTCCAATTCTTTTGTAGTATATCTGGGATCCCATGAATTAAGAGGTACAGGAAATAGAACTGCTTGAATTGTAGTATTCTGAGTTAGAGTCTGTCGGGTAATGGCTGCTTTACGAGCATAGGCATCTGCAAATCTGTTCCCTTGTGCAATTTCTCCTTTTCCTGCTTGATGTCCTCGACAGTGCATAACTGCAACTTGCTTGGGGGCCCATACAGCATCTAACAATGTCAATATCTCTGGGCCATATTTGATAGATTTTCCTCCTGAAGTTATCAATCCCCGTTCTCTATACAAGGCTCCATGAGCATGCAATGTTGTGAATGCATACTTAGAATCTGTGTACACATTTATACAGAGTTCTTTTCCCAGTATTAGTGCTCTTGTGAGTGCTATCAATTCTGCTTTCTGTGCTGATGTTCCTGAGGCTAGGGCTGAAGATTCAATTACAAGATCCAGGGTTACTACTGCATATCCAGCACAACGATGTCCATTGACTACAAGACTGCTTCCATCCACGAAGAAAGTTTGTTCTGGATCTTCAAAAGGTACATCTGTCAGGTCTGGTCGACTTGAGAATACAGTATCCATGACTTCTATGCAGTCATGATCAGGAGGGTCAGTTCCAATTGGTAACAGTGTAGCTGGATTCAAGACCTGACTGACCATCAATTGCAATCGAGGATTTTCACACAACATGCTCTGGTATTTTAGCATTCGTGAGTTGGTGAACCAGTAATTTCCTTTGTGGTCCATTAGGGTTTGAACAGAATGTGGCACTATTACACAGAGATTTTGTCCTAGAGTGAGCTTGTCTGCTTCAGTTACTAGAAGTGCTGTAGCTGCGATGGCTCTCAGACAAGGTGGCCATCCTTTTGCAACAATGTCCAATTGCTTAGATAGATACGCTACAGGTCGCTGCCAAGATCCAAGTGGCTGAGTCAACACTCCTAAGGCATTTCCTTGTGACTCATGAACATATAAACGAAATGGCTTCTGTACATCTGGTAGTCCAAGGGCTGGTGATGTCATCAGGGCTGTCTTCAGAGTCTTGAATGCTGTTTCTTGTTCAGGTCCCCATTCTAATGGAGATTGTTCCAATCCTTTGATGGCTTGATATAGTGGTTTTGCAATTAGAGCAAAGTTAGGTATCCATATTCGACAGTATCCTACTGCACCTAAAAAAGCTCTTACCTGTCTTCTGGTAGTTTGAATTGGAATGCTGCATACTGCTTCTTTGCGTTCTGGTCCCAGTCGTCGTGTTCCATTGGATAGCTGAAAACCTAAGTATTTGACTTCTTTTTGGCATAGTTGTGCTTTTGCTCTGGAGACTTTGTATCCTGCTTCATTCAAGAGATGTAGAAGTTCACTTGTGGCTTGCAAACATTCTTCTTCTGAGTTGGTGGCAATCAGCAAATCATCTACGTATTGAAGAAGAATTCTCTCTCCTGGGATAACTGGATAACCTGATAAATCCTTGATGAGTGAAGTACTGAAGATTGTTGGTGAATTTTTGAATCCTTGTGGTAATCTTGTCCAGGTAAGTTGGCCTCCTCTTCCTGTTGTTGGATTTCTCCATTCAAATGCAAATAAAAGCTGGCTGGCAGGGGCAAGCCGTATACAGAAGAAAGCATCCTTTAAATCTAGAACAGTGAAGTGAGTGGCTTCAGTATGAATTAATCCCAGCAGTGTGTATGGATTCGGTACTACTGGATGTATAGTTTCAATTGCATCATTGACTCTTCTCAGATCTTGTACTGGTCTGTAGTCACCTCCAGGTTTCTTGATTGGAAGTAAAGGAGTATTCCATGATGATTGGCATTCTTTTAGTAATCCATGTTTCAATAATCTCTTCAAATGGATATGTATTCCTTCTATTGCTGGTCGTGGAAGAGGATATTGCTTCACATGCACAGGTTCTGCTCCTGATTTGAGAGTTACAAGAATTGGGGCTATATTCTTTGCTAGGCCAGGTGGATTATCTTCTGCCCATACTCCAGGTGGTGCTGAAATTTCAATAGGAATAGTTGCTTTCTTGACAGGAAAAATGCTGTAGAATCTCCATTCTTCTTCTTGTGGAACTGTTAGTGTCATTAATCCTGCAGGTTTGGGATTTGTGTTTACAGACATTTGCATTTCTCCTTCTTCAGTGAAAGTTATCTGTGCCTGCAGTTTAGCAAGCATGTCTCGACCTAAAAGTGGAATAGGGCATTCTGGTATGTATAAAAATTGATGTGTTATCTTTTGTCCTCCTAATTCACACATGCGATTCTGTAAAAATGGTTTAGTTGCTTTTGTCCCGGTGGCTCCAACAATAGTGACAGTTCGTTTAGATAAAGGGGCTACTGGTTTTGCTACTACTGAATGTTCAGCTCCTGTATCTATCATAAAGTTCATGTATTGATCCCCTATCTTCATGCAGACCATAGGCTCTTGGGGACCTAGAGTAAACTCAGAGCCCAGTCTGTCCTAATCTTCATCACTATTGTATTCTGCTTCTGCCACTGCAACTGCTTCAATAGCTTCTTCTCCTTTTTGCTGAAACTACATACGACCTGTTCCTGCTTGATTCTGGTTACGCCCTCTTCCTCTCCAGCTCCCTCCTCCCCTCTGTGAAGCAGGGTTTCTCTGCGGGCACTCATTTCTCCAGTGCCCCTCCTCCTTGTAATAGGCACATTGGTTCTCACCTAGTGGGGGTAGACTATTTCCTCGACTCCTCCCACGCCCTCTCATTCTTCTGTTGGAAAAACTTCTCCCTCGCTGCTCTACCAAAGCTGTGGCTAAAAGATCTGCTTTCTTTTTAATTTTTCGTTCACTTTCTCTCTCTCTCTCATTATCACGATTTATAAATACTTTTTGAGCAACTTCCATCAATTGCGCTGTATTCATGCCTGCAAAGCCATCCATTTTCTGCAATTTTCATTTAATATCCCCTTGGGATTGACTTACAAAAGCTGCGTTTACCATGCTCAAATTCTCCATAGCTGCTGGATCATATGGGGTATACAGTCTATATGCTTCAGATAATCGCTCATAAAAAGCTGCAGGACTTTCAGTTGGACTTTGTATTACTTCTGCTACTTTTCCAATATTCATTGCTTTTTGGCCTCCTTTTTTTAGGCCTTGTAATAGGGCTTGGCGAAACTGTGTTAAAGCTCTCGCCCCCCTTCACTATTTGGATCCCATCCAGGATCTTCATTTGGAAAAGCTGCAGCTGCTGCTTGTTGAAGATTTAAATTTGCTCTTTCAACAAAGTTTTCTTCTAGCCACTTAGTGGATGCCTGCACAATTCTTACTCTTTCTTCAGTAGTAAATAGAGTAGACAAGAGCTGACGACAATCTGACCAGGTAGGCTGGTGCGTTTGCATAATACTGCTCATTAATTCAGTTAAATCTTGAGGCTTGCTAGTATAGGATGCATAATGTGTTTTCCAATTTAACAAGTCAGTTGTAGAAAATGGTACGTAAATCAGGCTGGTAGGTCCTAAAGCCATCTGTCCCTGATCATCCCTGATAGGCAGGCCAGGTACCTGACGTAGGGGCATTACTTTTTTACTGGCACCGCCAATACTTCTTAAATCGTATGTTTTCTGAGAAAAACTTTCTATAGCTGCAGGAGATTCTATACTTGTGGATGATTCTGCACTCTCAGTTTCGTCAGTAGTCTGTCTCCCCGAAGTGCTAGGACTTTCAATCGGGGAAGTCTGCACTTCCCCCTGCTGCAGAGGCGGCACATCAGGTCTAGGCAGTGCTAGTGTAACAGAATGCTGCAGTGATCGTGCTAGAATATCTGGAGACTCTGGGGCAGAGTATATAGGCAATCCCCCCTTCCCGGGTTTCTGTTCAGCTTTCTCTAATCCTTTTGCTAGCATAATTTTTCTTAACTCATAATACTGTCTTATCCAGGGTGGCTGCTTCTCACAAACATCTAACCAAGAGTCTATGTAAGGAAACTGATCTGGATAACGTTCTCTCACACTCTTATGCACAGATGAAATAATTCTCACATTGAAAGTACCCTCACGGGGCCATGCATTGCTTATTAACGGCCACTCTCTTTCACACAGCACAGCCATTCTATTAGGAGACATTGTAATACCATAATCCCCAGTAAACCCTTTATTAAAGTTCTTGATCATGATTTCTAGCAGAGTTTGCGTAGACTCTATCCCACCCATTTTACGTGTAATGTGGTGCATCTGTACTACGTAATCGAGTACAACAAATCATTACTTCAAACAGTAGGAGAGGGAGGTCGAACTGTGGGGTAAGGGGTCCTCACAGCTCTGGAGACAGATAGGGACACAAACAGCAATCACTTCCTCCGTTTCGCGACCTGGACGCGGTCGCCCGGCCAGGAACTGCGCTAGTCCGGAGTCCACTCTCGCTCAGCCTTTTCAAGACCTCTCACTCACACATCTCACACACAAACACAATTGCATTTCCCAAAAGCCCAATCCTGACTATCTAGGCTTACCAAAATTTTACCATTACCATTAATCATGATTTTTTTACCAGAAGGAGTCAGTGGTTTCCTCTTGCACTCTTAATAGCCCTTGCAAGAGTACTCGGACCGCTCCGGACGTGATCAGTTTCCTTTTACCATTTTTCCCATACCATATGGTTCCAGGTTCCAGTACTGTCTGACTTAATAATACAAAAACTCTATACTCACCCAGACCGGTACCCGTCCCCCAAGCCAGCGCATGGGTTGAAGCCTGGACTCCCCTCCTCGGGTTCGAAGGTGTTGGCCTAGCCGGACCCAATGCCCGTCGAGGCTAGAACCCTCTCCGATTCAATGGACAGGTTGGCGCCTGAGAATTCACACATCGGTCAGACGCGGTCCCAACCAGGCCAAACCTTGAGGCAAATTTCATGGTAAATCAGTTTGACCACTCTCCACCACCACACCTTCC
Source organism: Ichthyophis bannanicus (assembly GCA_033557465.1). Classification (NCBI taxonomy): domain Eukaryota; kingdom Metazoa; phylum Chordata; class Amphibia; order Gymnophiona; family Ichthyophiidae; genus Ichthyophis; species Ichthyophis bannanicus. The sequence goes on from CM066046.1 coordinate 45,616,513, forward strand.
AGGCCAACGCACCAAGAATATGTAGCGGCGGAAAGCCACCAAACCAATTACACCAGGAGTCTTTATCAAGGTTCAAGCCAGTTTATTGTGCACAAGGCAGTCTAAAAAGTGACAGAGCACCGCTTTAGCAGAAACATGTTCATTTTATACAGCCAAAACATTTTGATACATGAAAACATTATATTGGTCTCATGCTAATTTCTACAAACTTTCTATTGGTCTGACATTTCCCTGAATTTGACCAATCAGGATCTATGCCCTTTGCTCTGCTTTCTCCAGCTAGCTGAACAATGGCTTGGTTCAAACCTGGTTACTTTCCTTCATCAAGGTCATATCTAGCTCCTAAAATGTGTAAGTAACAATTCTGGAGTAACGATTTAACATACAGGCATTGTATTCACTTTGTGCAAACTTTGCAATAGCAGCATTTCATTCTAAAGCAGCATTTAATTCTGTCTTTTAATTTTATGTCTCAGCACTACTGAAATCCAGGCTTGGTTCTTAGGCCTGTCATTTTTCAGGTTCAGGCTTATGGCCTAGTCTATAGGTCTTGGCTACCACACTTTCGCTCCTGTCTTTTTCAATTTCCTCCCTAAATCTATCTCTGACATATTGATCTTTCTCTTTTTTGCTCTGTCTTCCTTCTTTCTTTATTCCCTCTCTGTCCACTCAAATTATTTTCACCTTCTAGTCCTCTATCTCCTTTTGACTTTTCACCTACCTATCAATATTATATTTCCTTCTCTTATCTTCAACCCAGCCCATCTCCTCTAACTCTCCCATTTCCCCTGTCTTGCTCCCTCCCTGACTTTGTATTCCCTTTTTTCACTCATTCACCATTACCACATTTAGGTCCTCCATACTCACCATCCTCCTCTAACTCATCTGCTTGCCAGCCCTCCAGGGTTTCTCTCACATAGCTCCATCATGCTTGTAGGAATGGACAGATAGAGGGATATCAAAATCTCTAACATGTAATTGAAGATAGATTAAATTCTTGATACAGACCTCTAATATGTGCTGATTAAATGAATTTTGGTAACAGTGACAGTCACTCATGAGTTTAGCTTTTCACCTACTGCTTTTAAATAGAATTAGACATAATAGTCATAAGAGGTTCAAACAATACTCACAGTCTTCCTAACGCTGAATTCAGCATCTCTCCTCTTTCTTTTATATTCTCATACCTTTTTCTTCATCTCAGCAGAATCCTATTGCTTCTCCCTTCTCCAGCCGCCCCAAGTGATCATCTTCGCTCTCTTTCTTTCTCTGTTCCCACCCAATCCAGCATTTTTCTCTGTGAAAAACAGGATGTGCTAGTTAGTGCCTTTAAATGCCATGGTATCAGAGGTATCTAAGGCAGCACAGCCGTGGGAGCAAAGAAGAGTGCTCCCATGGCTGTGTACATTGGCAGCAACTGCACAGCTTCGAGGAAATCAGGGAAGCTAACAAACGTTACAACACAGTAATAATAATATACCTTTTTGGCTACAACAGCCTCTCTGAACTCACCTTTAAACCAGGCTGGCAGTTTTATGGACTTCTTTCCACTTTTCTTAAAGCATGGAATACAGCTAGTCTGGGCTTCCAAGATAGTACTTTTGAACAACACCCATGTTTGATGTAAATCTTTAACCTTTGAAGCTGCTCCTTTTAGTTTTTTCTTAACTATTTTCCTCATTTTATCATAATCTCCCTTTTGAAAGTTAAAAGGTAGTACTGAGGATTTATTTGCTGTCCTTTCTCTATTTATTAAATCAAACACAATCATGCTATGATCTCTATTGCCAAGTTGCCCCAACATCCTTATCTCTTGCCCTAGATCTTGTGTTCCAATAAGGACTAGGTCCAAAATGGCATCCCCTTTTGTCAGTTCATAAACCAGCTGCTCCAAGAAGCAGTCATTTATTTCATTTAGAAACTTTAGCTCCCTGGAATCAACTGGGTCAGTGTCATGGCAGGACATGCTAGGGAGCTAAAGTTTCTAAATGAAATAAATGACTGCTTCTTGGAGCAGCTGGTTTATGAACTGACAAAAGGGGATGCCATTTTGGACCTAGTCCTTATTGGAACACAAGATCTAGGGCAAGAGATAAGGATGTTGGGGCAACTTGGCAATAGAGATCATAGCATGATCGTGTTTGATTTAATAAATAGAGAAAGGACAGCAAAGAAATCCTCAGTACTACCTTTTTTTTTTATAAACTTTATTTATAAACACCAAGAAAGTACAAATAACAGCAAACAACAAGCTCCGAGCGGGGTGGACTCTGATCCCCACCTCTGAGCTGAATTAACAGTTAGGTGTTATTTACTTATAGCCCCCGCTCCCCCCACTCCGCCCCCTCCCCCCCCCCCCACCCAGTCACCATCCCGTCCGGAAAGTAACCGGTACCAGGGAATCTAACAGCCCATTTGCAATACCTCATTACGAACACCAGAGCTCAGCACTTGGATATAGGGGTCCCAAAGCCTCTGGAAGGCCGGCCACCGCCGTGTACTACCCCGAGCTTGGCGACATTCCCACAGCATCAATTGATGAAAGGCATTGTGCCATTCCCAATAGGAGGGCGGCTGCAAATCCCGCCACCCTCGCAGAAGGGGCTCCTTACCCACCAGACAGGCTTTGCGCACCATCAATCGCTCCCATTTCCCCTTAGGCTGGGTGGGGCACAGTCGATCCAGTACCACCAGGGGTCCATCCCAACACACCCGCTGTCCCAGCAGTCGCACCAGAAAGGTACAGATTTTTGCCCAGTAAGGCCGTATGTGGCGGCACCCCCACCACATATGAAACAGGGTAGCAAGGGGTGCGGAGCAGCGCGGACAACTCCCGTCAGAGGCCAGGTGACTGCGGAAGGCCCGCCGGGGAGAAAAGTGTACCCGAGTGATGCATTTAAATTGTATTTCTCTCCAGCGGACCCCCACAGCCAACTCCGCAATATGCTGTAAGGCCTCCAGCACTGTGCCAGGAGGGACCGCGCTACTCATTTCCACCTCCCACGCAAGTTCCACCGGACGGTAATCAGCCGCCGGCCTGAAGGGGGCCACCCCATTCCGCAGCCCACGAATGGTGGGTGTTTCCACACCCCCCAGCCCAAAGTACTCAATAATTTGCGCGGAACGCTCCACCCGAAGCTCCGCAACCGGCAAGGACTGTACATAGTGAGCTAGCTGCATGTACGCGAAATAATGCCCTGACCGCAACTCATATTCCTCCCGTAAGGATTGAAATGGTTTGCATTTCCCGGAGGACTCCACCACGTGTCCTATATTCCGGATGCCCTGCCTCGCCCATTCGGCAAACGTTCCCGTGTCCGTCCCCGGGGTAAACTGCGCATTACCCTGCAGCGGGATCCAACTTGAGACTCTCCAATTCGCCCCCCAGTATCCATTTAACCGCCGCCAGGTCTGCCGAACCGACCCCAGTATCACGCTGTCCTCCACTCTGCCCCAACACAACCGGTTCTCCAAATGCAGTAAGGCTAGCAAAGAATTTGGAGCCGCTAGCGCCTCCTCCATGGCCCTTGGGGTAAAAACTTCCGTGCCCCCCAACCAGTCACCCAAGTGGCGCGACTGGCAGGCCAGGGCGTACGCCTCGATGTCCGGGAGCCCCAACCTTCCCTGCTCCGATTTCCCCACCAAGCGACCATAAGGGATCCGCGCCCTCTTACCATTCCACAGAAACCCCCGGAACACCGCCTCAAGCCTGCGGAGGTCGCGCCGCTTCAGACACACCGGAAGGGTTTGTAGCCAGTACAGGATCCTTGGCAGGATAACCATCTTAAGTACCGCTATCTTCCCCGACAGGGATAAGGGGAGAGATCTCCATATCAACAATTGCTCCCGCAGCCTACCCAAGGTCCATTCGAGATTGCTGCCATACAACCGAGACGGCTGCCCCGTTAGTCGTATGCCTAAGTACGTAAAATACTCCGCGGCCCATCTAAGTGGGAACACTCCCCGCCACCCATCACGTAAAAGGCCCAGCACATCTAAAGCCACGGATTTCTCCATGTTAATAGCTAAGCCCGCAAAGCGTCCGAAAAGGCGCAATTCCTGCAGCAATGAAGGTAAGGAGGCCTGAGGAGAAGTCAAATGGACCAATAAGTCGTCTGCGAAGGCCGACAGTTTGAACTCATGCGCGCCTATACGAATGCCCTTGATCTCTGAAGATTGCTCCACACTCCGTATGAGTGGATCCAGGGATAGCACAAAAAGTAACGGAGACAGGGGACAGCCCTGCCGGGTCCCGCGGTATAAGGGGAAAGGATCAGATAACACCCCATTACAATAAATGGTAGCTGTCGGGTCCGCATACAAACTGTGAACCATCGTACAAAAGGCCGGTCCCAAGCCATAACACGGGAGCAGATACTTAAGGTACTGCCAATCTACCCTATCAAATGCTTTCTCCGCGTCGAAGCTCACCAATAATGAGGGGATCCGACGTCGGTTTACCCATTCCAGCGAAGAGAGGATTTTGCGGAGGTTACGGACCGCGTGGCGCTGCCCGACGAAGCCAACCTGCGATTCATGAATCAGCTGACCTAGCACCCCCGCCAAGCGGTCTGCCAGAATCTTGGCCAGTAGCTTAACATCAAAGTTAAGCAGGGAGATGGGACGCTAGGACGCCGCCTGCAAGGGGTCCTTCCCCGGCTTGGGAAAGAGAGTGATATGGGCCTGGTTCCCCCCCCCCATCGGAATCCGCCCCGCTCCGCTCTTTTAGTGTGTAAGGCCACCAACAGTGGGGAGATATAGTCATTGAGAATCTTATACATCTCTGCCCCCAGTCCGTCCGGACCCGGGGATTTGTAGCAGCTCGCCCTGGCAATAACCTTCTGCACCTCTACAATTGTCAGGGGCTGGTCCAGCAGCGCCTTCTCAGCCCCACTCAACCGCGGCAAGTCCAGCCCCTGGAGGTAGGATACCATCCGCTCTGGGGATCCCGCTTCCGCCGTATAGAGCGTCTGAAAAAATGAACGAAAAACTCGGGCAATCTGTTGGTTATCCCTATGAAGGGTCCCCTGATCATCCCTCACCGCCGCTATCAAGCGTGACCCACGGGGACCCCGCAGGCAACGCGCCAGCAATTTGCCCGGTCTATCCCCCTGACAGTACAATTGGTATCTGTAATACGTGGCCGATTTCTTTGCCCGCTGATGCAGGAGCTCGTTCAGAGCCGTCTGCGTTTCCCATAGATGTTTCTTAAGAGCCGGACTAGGGGTATTGGCCTGCCATCGGCGAAGTTTCATGACAGTTTTCTCGAGGCGGATAATTTGCTCCGCCCGGAGCCTCCGCCTTCGAGCCATGTAGCCTATGATGTCTCCCCTTAAAACCACTTTGGCCGTCTCCCACACTAGCTCAGGATCGTCTTGATGTCCGGCATGGTCTGATTCGAATTCCTGCCACCGACGTACCAGGAACTGCCGGAATTGGGTATCTTTGTAAAGCTCCAGCGGGAAGCGCCAGATGCGCGCCCCCTGACTATTCCCCACCCCCCGCAGCGTAAGCCAGATTGGCGCGTGATCGGAAATTTCCGTCGGGCCTATCTGTGCCTCTACCACTTTGGCAAACAGACGTTTGGCAATCAACAGGTAATCAATCCGCGCGCTGGTCCCATGTGCCCGGGACTGATGAGTGTAATCCCTTTCGTCTAGATGTAGAAGCCGCCACGGATCTACCAACCCCAGGTGGGTGCACAACCGTAAGAGCGCACGGGCCGACTGATAGCGTTCCTTTGGCCCCCCTCCCCTCGATGTATCCAGTGCGACGTCCATTACGCCATTGAAATCTCCGCCCAGAATCAGAGGTATGTCTGGCAACTGCTCGATTTGTGATGCCAGGCGGGAATACAAGGCAGTATCCAGCACATTAGGGCAGTAAAGATTGCCAAGAATGATGGGTTGCCCCCCCAGTCGGCCATGCAGCAAGATATACCGCCCCGTAGGATCAAGAACCTGCTTAAGAACTTCGAATCTGGTGTGTTTATGGATAAGCACTACCACCCCCCCTTTTTTACCCGTGGCTGGGGCTCCCCAGACCTGCCCCACCCAGCCTCGTTGAAGTTTGCGATGCTCGTCCTCTGTCTGGTGGGTTTCTTGGAGCAAGGCGATGTCGGCCCGCAGCCGCGCCAACGCTTGCAAGATTTTTGATCGCTTAATGGGGCTCCCCAATCCGCATACGTTTCAGGAAATAATTTTCAGGGTAACAGTATATTAATTAGCAGTTTTATCAAAGCAGGTATCCAATATCTTGGGGAGAGCCCCCCCAGCCTGGGACTCCCCTCCCCACCTACACTGTATTCCCTCCTAAGATATCGACTTTCGTACCCGGATGTGACTGTGATACCCCCCCACACCCCCCCACCTCCCCACCCTCCCCCCTGTCCCCCCCCACCCACCCCCCTTCCCCCCTACCACTCTCCCACCCCACACTCTCATTCTACCAATCTTCCGTCGACCCAGCTGGGTCTCGGAGATCCTCCCCGCTGGATCCATGAGAGGCGTATGGTCTGCCCCGGCCTCTTGTCTGGGGATTATGCACTCTACATTTAGGCGGTGGGCCTGATAACCGCTCGGCTCGTAGGCCTCGAAGTTGCGGCTCGCGTGGCTTAGTACCGGGGCCCCGCCCTCGGGAGTCTGTACCCTCCACACCTATCCACCCGGTCCCCTCTGACCAATAAGCTAGGGGCCGATTATGGAAAGCGCCCAGGTGATAGCATGGGCGGCCCCCCGGATGGGGAACCGCTCAGGATGCCCTACCTATCCCGCTCCGCCCGTTGGCCACAGGGTTATCCCTGCCCTCTCATAGCGCCACCCCCACAGACCTCGTCCCCGCTATACTCTAACAGAACCCCCCATACAGGCAAACAGTCATCCACATTGAGAAATTTGTACACAAAAAACATTGTAACATTATAAGATGAACCAACAGGCCTCATCTGACCGCCCAACTATCTCCGAACATTACAAGCAAGGTATAGGTGCCACCGATGCCTCCTTTAGGGATGATGTCCGGAGGCATTCGGGTACCATGTCCCCCACTGGCTCGCTCGTCTCCAATACCAGGCAGACAGGTCTCTGCCCCGGTGTCTCTCCAGGCAGGGCTCCAGGTTCCGCAGAGCGGTTGTCAAGGGCAGACCCGGGCAGGGTCTGCGGTGCCCCAGCCGGGCAGGATCACGCCGCATCGATGAGGCACGCCCTCCCCTAGAGGGACCGGTGCGGTACTTATTACTGTCCGCTTTCCAACGAATAAATATAAGGCCCAGCCTCCACTGCTGATTCAAAGGAGCGGTGGCCGCCGGCGTGAAACACGTGCAGCTGCACGGGATACTGCACAGAGAACTTGATATTCAATGCTATCAATTTATGGCAAAGGGGAGCATAGGCCCGGCGTTTTTGGCTAAGCGCTACTGAATAGTCCTGGGCAAAACGAAGTGTCATGTTGCCATGCTTGATTTCCCCCTTCTGCCATGCGGCTCGGAGTATGGCCTCCTTTTGGGGAAACTGAAGAAATTTCGCCAGTACCACTCTCGGGCGCTGATCCCGGGGCTGCCTAGCTCCCACACGATGAGCCCGCTCTATCTGCACTCTACCGCCCTCTGCCATACCTTCAAATAGTTACGGTAGCAATGTCTCCAGGTAATGTACCAGTTCTTTATCCGCAATGGTGTTATCAAGGCCCAGCACCCTCAGATTATTTCTTCTGGAGCGATTTTCTAAGTCGTCCATTTTGGCTTCATAGGCTTGCAGCTGGGCCTTCAGTTGGGTAAGATCGGACCCCAGGGTCTCCAGGCTATCCTCTGCCTTGCCCAGCCTGTCCTCCGCCTCCTGAAGTCTGGTGTCCAGAGCCCCTACCGAGATCTGAATATTGTCCATTTTCTCGTGCAGGGCTGTAAATTGAGCCGACAGAGCCTCCGCTACTGCTGCCGAGACCTCCTCGACGAAAGCCGGTGTGGTGGGGGATTTTGGCATGGCTGGGTGGTCGGCCATTTTAGCCGCCGGAGTAGTCCTCTCCTTCTCTTTTTCCCGCCGCGAGGGTTTTACCGCGGATGCCATCCCGACCGCCGCTCTGAGTAACTGACACCTTCTGGCCCCTGCTACTGCAGATTCAGCCCAGGCATGGTATTTAAGCAGGCTTTTAGTGCTCGGTTTGGGCCGGGGAAGACCGGAGCGCTAGCAGACATGACCTGCTGCTCTCACCGCATCACGTGATCCTCTCAGTACTACCTTTTAACTTTCAAAAGGGAGATTATGATAAAATGAGGAAAATAGTTAAGAAAAAACTAAAAGGAGCAGCTTCAAAGGTTAAAGATTTACATCAAACATGGGTGTTGTTCAAAAAAAGTACTATCTTGGAAGCCCAGACTAACTGTATTCCATGCTTTAAGAAAAGTGGAAAGAAGTCCAAAAAACTGCCAGCCTGGTTTAAAGGTGAGTTCAGAGAGGCTGTTGTAGCCAAAAAGGTATATTTCAGGAAATGGAAAAAGGAGTCAAATGATGAAAATTGGAAACAACATAAGCATTGGCAAGTTAGATGAAAGGCATTGATAAGGCAGGCAAAGAGAGAATTTGAAAAAATGCATGCCGTGGAAGCAAAAATACATAATAAAAATGTTTTCAAGTACATTTGTAGCAAAAAGCCTGTGAGAGAGTCAGTTGGACCATTAGATGATAGAGGGGTAAAATGGGCACTAAGAGGGGACAAGGCCATTGCAGAGAGACTGAATGAATTCTTTGCTTTGGTCTTTACTGAGGAAGATGTAGGGAAGCTAAATGGACAATATTCCCAATGAAGAAAGACGAATAGTGAAGTACCCCAGGGATCTGTGCTGGGTCCAAATGGTAGATTAAATTTAATGTGGACAAGTGCAAAGTTATGCACCTAGGAAAAAACAACCCAAACTGTGGTTACACAATGCAAGGGTCCACATTAGGAACCAGCACGCAGGAAAAAGATTTAGGTGCCATCGTGGACAAGAAGGCAAATAGAATGCTAGGAAACATAAAGAAAGGAATAGAGTATAAAACAAAGGATATTATAATGCCTCTGTATCTTTCTATGGTGCGACAGCCCCTTGAATATTGTGTGCAATTCTGGTCACTGTATTTTAAAAAGGATATAGCAGTATTAGAAAAGGTTCAGGAAAGAGCCATCAAAATGGTAAAGAAGAGGGAAGGATACCCCTATGAGGAGAGGCTTAAAAGGTTAAGACTCTTCAATCTGGAAAAGAGACGGCTGAGGGGAGATATGATAGAGGTCTATAAATTAACGAATGGAGTGGAACAGGTAAACGTAGATCGAATGTTTATGACATCAGAAGTAGAAAGACTAGGGAATATGCAATGAAGCTACAGTGTAACCCATTTAAGACTAATAAGAGAAAATATTTTTTCACTCAACGAGTAATCAAACTATGGAATTTGTTACCGGAGGATATAGTAAAAGCTGTTAGTGTAGCTGGGTTTAAAAAACATTTGGACAAGTTCCTGGAGAAAAGATTCATAAACCGTTATTAAAGAGGACCCAGGAAATCCACTGCTTGCCCCAATAAAAGCACTGTGGAACCTGTGTGTCTTTTTGGAAAACTGCTAGGTACTTGTGACCTGGATTGGTCACTGTTGGAAACAGGATACTGGGCTTGATGGACCTTGGTCTGACCCAGTATGGCATATTTTATGTTCTTATATTTGTATGTTATGTTCTACTCTATTCTGCAGCACACTCTCAGCTAAGAGATCGGGGCTTCCTCTGAATCATCTCTCCCCACTTCAGTCTCCTACTACTATTACTACTATTCATCATTTATATAGCGCTGCAAGCTGTTCAAAACTCAGCTGTACGGCTAGCTTTCCACCATTGTTGCTATGATCATGTCATCCTTCTTCTCAAATCACTTCATTAGCTCCCTATCCATTTCTGCATCCTGTTCAAACTATAAGTGCCTTCATTTGGCTGCTCCTCACTTCCGTTCCTCTCTTATCTCTCTCTACACCCCTCCTTGGGAACTCCACTCTTCTGCAGATCCCTTCTATCTGTGCCCTTCCACTGCCAACTACAGATTTCGATCTTTCTACCTTGCTGCTCCTTATGCCTGAAACAAACTACCTGAGTCGATGATCTTGGGCACTGTTAACAGATTTAATCCTTTCCACTCAGCTGTCCCACCTCATGGGACATTTAAATTTTCCCATTCCGATAGTTTGTCCCACCCTGTGGGATATATGGATATCATGCTAGCTTATGGTCCATATGTCCCTCCCTGTGGTTACTGTAGAATGTGTATGTCATATGGGTTGTAATTTGGGCAGTTTCTTGTTAAAATTTATTCAGATTTAGCATGAATGACACAGAAAATTTATCTGAGTGGAAAGGGTTAAGACAGGGTTGTAGTTATCACAATTGTTTGAATCTGTTATTCCTCTTTTTAATACTGATCTGTTGAAAGTAAATTTCCTAACAGGAATTATTAATCATGCTCTGATAGGTCCTTTAAAAGCCATCCAAGGCATGAATCCATTACACTATTGTTTCCTAATCCAGGAAATCTGATTTCTAACCACTTACAGGGAAACCTTGTGAAATTCTCATAATGAATCACGAAAGGGCACTTCTATTCCTTTAAACTTGGATCAGTTATTCCCTTGATCCTTTCTCTCAGAGAATTACTGCTTTATTCTTGTAGTTTCCCAACAAATAAACCATTTTGTCTAATTTTTCATGGAAATAGTTGCCCAATTAATCTTGGATGGGATGCTTACATTTTGTTTCAAACCTCGTGCTTCTGACCCCGGTTCCTTACCCACCTGGAACAATTTCTTGAAGAATTATGGGCATTATGTTTATTGCCAGTTTAAAACCTCTGTTTTGTCTCTAAAACGACCCTGTGGTAAACCCTGAACACTTTTAGGCACATTCCAATGTGGCTGTCCAGGACCCTGTGCGTCCGATCGGAATTGGGACACCCAGTTGTAGAACGGATTCTGATCCTGCGGGGGCTAGGCATGACCACTGGATCAGATTCAGATATAGGGCCTGAATGTGCAGGCTGGGTCCCGATTCCAATTGGCCTGCATGCACAGCCACATGTCCGGCTACTTCAGTCAGGCTCCCGAATGGAGCCGCAGTGTCATGGCATCCCATCGCCATGGCACCGCAGCTCCATTCAGAACCTACCCTGTACGTCTGGAGTCACGGAGCACCCATGCCCCACCCTCACACCGCTTCAGCAACACCACCTCCCGCTCCCATCTAGGCCTCCCAATACAAACGCGCTGTTCATACGAGGAGGCAGTAGCCGGGACCGACAGGGGTGCGAATAGCGGGGATGGATGTCCAAACGGGACATCCATCCCCGCTAATTGCGGGACAGAATGATCCCCTTTTTGTCATTCTTATTTGTCTTCCTACACCTGTATTTTCCTCTATGGTCCTAAAACTTACATACAAATATTAGTATCCATGAGCAAACCAGTAATGGCAATGGACATACTTCCACCTTTATGTCAGAGGATTGAGTACATCCTGAACTTGGCATAATGAGGAATTTCATGATGGCAATAAATCATCCAAATTTTTCACTAATTGTAAATCTATTGCCTGATCAAAAATCTCTGTAACTGATTTCATAAATTTCTTTAAATGTATAATTCCCCTTCCTACTGATAACTCTACCACTTTTTCTTTATGTTGTAGTTTGCCATTAATTTTACATGCACATGATAATTGCTCATGGTCAGAGTAAGGCATTGATTGATGCTGCAACCCATAAATCAAGAGTCTAATTTCCTCCCCTTCCAAAATAAGATCTTGCAAATGTCCTACCTGCTGTATAGGCAGATAGTTTAACTGTTGCATTCCCAGACCTTTCATTAATAGAAAATCTATTGCCGATTTATGTAAGGGATTTTGAAAGTGACAGTTAACATCTCCCAACACAATTACTCCCTTCTGTTTTCAGCAAAGATTTACCACGCTAGCCATCAATTCTTCCTTTCCCTAGGCAGTAGATTTGCAAATTGCCTTCTAATTTTATTAAGGGACTTTGGAAGTGAAGGGATCTTGGATTTGGCTCACACTTTTTCCAGTAATAGTTCACGGTGAGTTACAGTCAAGTACCTATCCCCAGAGGACTTACAATCTAACAGGCCAATGCAGAAAACCAGTGCTAGGCATGCGCTAACTTGACTTTTTACATTTTTAGTAGGTGCCCTGACAGTGCACAACTTTTGATGCTGAATGCAAAAAAGATAGGGTATGCAAATGAAGGATGCGGTAACTGTGTACCTGAAATTGAGTCACCCGTTAAACGTGGCGCAAAATGGCAGCGCTAAACTGGGACAGCAAGCCAAACACATGCATACAAGAAGTCTGTGCTAGCTTGGCATTCTCTTCCAGAGAAACAGGTATCATGAGACTAATTTGCATATTGTCCCAGACATTATTTTGATTGCATCAAGAACGATTGCAGCACCGGGAGAAGCTCCCGATGCCATCAAAATACTGTCGGCGGCTGGTGCTCCAACAGAAGGAGAATCCCTAGTGGCCTAGCAGCCCCAATCACCCCACCCAATAGTATTTTGATGGCATCGGGGATAATTGGAGCATCGGGAAAAAGCCCCAATGCCATCAAAATACTTTGGGGGCTGGTGCCCTGACATAAAGAGAATCGCTGGTGGTCTAGCATCCCCTGAACCCCTCACCCCCACCCGAAATAAAATAAAAGAACCTGGTGGTCTAGTGGCCCTTGAAACCCCCACCTGAAATAAAATAAAAGAAATGGTGGTCTAGCATCTCATGAACCTCACCCCCCACTCAAAATAACAATAAAATAACCTGGTGGCCTAGCGACCCCTGAACTGCCTACTCCACACCCAAAATAAAAAGAAAATAACCTGGTGGTCTAGCGGCCCCTGAACCCTCTACCCCCACCCAAAATAAAAAGAAAATAACCTGGTGGTCTAACAGCCCCTGAACCCTCTGCCCCCCACCCAAAATAAAAATAAAATAACCTGGTGGTCTAGCAGCCCCTGAACCCTCTACCCCCCACCCAAAATAAAAAGAAAATAACCTGGTGGTCTAGCGGCCCCTGAACCCTCTACCCCCACCCAAAATAAAAAGAAAATAACCTGGTGGTCTAGCGGCCCCTGAACCCTCTACCCCCACCCAAAATAAAAATAAAATAGCCTGGTAGTCTAGCGACCGCTGAATACACCACCCCCCACCCAGTATCTTAAAATAAGCGGGAGCTCTGCCTACGCACTCCTGCTCTGAGTCTGCTGTCTTGTAAAATGGTGGCGCCTGGCCCCGCATGGTGCAGTCTGATCTTGCCCGGTGCATCCCAGGATGTACAGCGTGGGGCCAAGTGCTGCCATTTTTTAAGATAGTGGACCCAGAGCAGGAGCACGTAGGCAGCGCTCCCGCTTATTTTAAGATACCGGGTGGTGGATTCAGTGGCCACTAGACCACCAGGTTATTTTATTTTTATTTTGGGTGGGGGTAAGGGGTTCAGGAGCCCCTAGACCACCAGGTTCTTTTATTTTTATTTCAGGTGAGGGATTCAGGGGTCGCTAGACCACCAGGTTATTTTAATTTGGGTGAGGGGTAGGGGGTTCAAGGACTGTTGAACCACCGGGTTCTTTTATTTTTATTTTGGGTGGAGGGTGGTGGATTCAGGGGCCACTAGACCACCAGGTTCTTTTATTTTTATTTTGGGTGGCGGGTGGTGGATTCAGGGACTGCTAGACCACCAGGTTCTTTTATTTTTATTTTGGGTGTGGGTGGGGGGTTCAGGGACTGCTAGACCACCAGGTTCTTTTATTTTTATTTTGGGTGGGGGTGGGGGGTTCAGGGGCCGCTAGACCACCAGGTTCTTTTATTTTTATTTTGGGTGGGGGTGGGGGGTTCAGGGGCCGCTAGACCACCAGGTTCTTTTATTTTTATTTTGGGTGGGGGTGGGTGGTTCAGGGGCTGCTAGACCACCAGGTTCTTTTATTTTTATTTTGGGTGGGGGTGGGGGGTTCAGGGACCTCTAGAACACCAGGTTCTTTTATTTTTATTTTGGGTGTGGGTGGGGGGTTCAGGGGCCGCTAGACCACCAGGTTATTTTCTTTTTATTTTGGGTGTGGGTGAGGGGTTCAGGGGCCGCTAGACCACCAGGTTCTTTTATTTTTATTTTGGGTGTGGGTGGGGGGTTCAGGGGCCGCTAGACCACCAGGTTCTTTTATTTTTATTTTGGGTGTGGGTGGGGGGTTCAGGGGCAGCTAGACCACCTGGTTCTTTTACTTTTATTTTGGGTGTGGGTGGGGGGTTCAGGGGCCGCTTGACCACCAGGTTCTTTTATTTTTATTGTGGGTGTGGGTGTGGGGTTCAGGGGCCGCTAGACCACCAGGTTCTTTTATTTTTATTTTGGGTGTGGGTGGGGGGTTCAGGGGCCGCTAGACCACCAGGTTCTTTTATTTTTATTTTGGGTGTGGGTGGGGGGTTCAGGGGCCGCTAGGCCACCAGGTTCTTTTATTTTTATTTTGGGTGTGGGTGGGGGGTTCAGGGGCCGCTAGACCACCAGGTTCTTTTATTTTTATTTTGGGTGTGGGTGGGGGGTTCAGGGGCCGCTAGACCACCAGGTTCTTTTATTTTTATATTGTGTGTGGGTGGGGGGTTCAGGGGCTGCTAGACCTCCAGGGATTCTCTTTCTGTCGGGGCACCGGCCCCTGACAGTAGTTTGATGGCATCTGGGCTTTTCTGATGCCGCAATTGTCCCTGATGCTATCAAAATACTGTCAGGTGGGGGAATCGGGGTTGCTGGGCCATCAGGGATTTTTTTCCCTATTTTGATGGCTTTGGGGGCTTTGCTCGATGCCTGGATCATCTGAGGAGGATGAGCCAGGCATCGGGAAAAGCACCTGAAGCCATCAAAATATTGTCAGGGGCGCACATTAGAGGTTTAAGTCATCTCAGACCCTGCAGTAAAAATATTGGTGCTGTGGCTGGCTGCAAAACCTTTACACCTGTCTTTGCATTGGGCGTAGCCATCATTTGTATACCAGACTATTATGTGCAGCTCATTTTTCTTCAATTTAAATACATTTAAATACTCGTGGCGTTAACTGGGCGCTAGATTTTCTGTTGCTGTTTACACGCACGTTCATCTATTTTCTGCATTTGATGTTAGCTAAAAAGTGCTTAAAGTGTGTTTAAATGTGGTGTTATCTATGCTTAAAGGTCGTACTAGCTTTCTGCATCGGCCTGTAAGTTTGTACCTAAGGTAATAGAGGGTTAAATGAGCTAGCCAAGATACTCCTGCTGGAATTCTACTTACAATAATTCAAAATTTTGCACTTTTTTGCAATATGATTTTTCTGTATTGTATTTTAAATTAAGGGGCTTGTTTACAAAGCTGCGATATCAGTTTCCGCCCGATATCGGAGTCACGGCCCCATTGAATTCAATGGGGCTGCGGCTCCAATATCGGGCGGAAACCGCTACCGTGGCTTTGTAAACAAGCCCCTAAGTATCACTCAAAAACAATAAGCTTTTTTATTTTGACAAAAAACATGCAGAATTTTGTATAATTCAGACCTTTTGACACAGAATTTAGATTTTTGTGAACAGAATTCCATTAGGAATATAACAGGCAATCAATCTCTGTTGAATAAAAAAAAATACACCTCTTATCACTTCTTAGTATAATGCCACCCTTCTCCCATTTGTTATTGAGTCCAAAGAGCAGGTGTATCAATCTATTACCATGTGGAAGCAACTCTAGGAAACCTAGATTTTCTTCTTTTTACAACTAGGATTTTATCACCTATACAAAATCCATCAGATTCACTAATAGATCATGAGTAAGAAGTGTTTAAATTGACCAATGATCTGGTATTCAAATATGTACAATGCAATGATTGCATCTGATAAAAATCTCAGTTTTGTATTTTACTGATAGAAACCAAGAAAAAACCTGTTCTCTTCTGACCTGACCTTTGTAGTTCATCATAATCCATAATAAGAATACTGACCTCTTCCACTGGTGGTTAATATTGAACAAGCAAAATCCCACAGCTCTTGTGCTGAATAAGGGGAGATTAAGTCTTGCAACATTCTCACAAACAATAACAGGTTGTAAAGTGCATGCTGGAAGCATTGCAAATAGGTGCATTTCACTCTAATAGGGGGTAGAGTCTGGTGCCAGCCCATGACATCCAGGAAAGAAGCACGACTGGGCTTGACTGCTCTTTGGATTTGCCAAGACTCCTCTGTTGGATTTTGTGCATGCTGAGAAGTGTGATGATGGGAGTTGGGGTGCTGAGGTTTAACCCTCTGATTTTCACTGCCATGACATGTATCTGTGAGTGTAGACTTGCATGGATAGTAAGTGCAACTTGGTTGGGGGGAGGAGGGGTAGAATGTATGGCGTGCATGTATATGTGCAGTAGGATGCATGGGAGTTAGGTGCATACGTTTTTAGTGTGTGTGTGTCTGTGTGTGAATGTGAATGTGAAGCAAGAGTGCAGGTGAGTGGAAGGATATACTGTATGACTGTGTAGGTAGGTGTTGGTGGATGGGTGATGTTTGAGGTGGCGATCATACTTGAATTGTTCACTTAGGAGGTTTCTAGCATCCTTTCACTCCCTGTACTCATATCCTTTACAGTCGTTCACCCTTTGGTGTTCATGCTCCTTCCTCCTTGCAGTCATTCCCTCCTACCCCAGGAAACTGCCTTCTCACCTTGTTTGTGGCAGTGAGCTTCTCCACCACTATGGGAACTACCTCCTCCTCTTCGGTGGGGTACAAGGAGTTCGGGGAAATGAGCTCCTCCCTCCTTCTTGACACCACCCTGCTTTGAATCGCCCTCATTGCTCATCTTTTCTGTCCCTATTTGGGAGGGTCCAGCCTTGAAGTTAAAGATAAGGGATGAGCTGGGGAGGACAGCAGTGGTGGGCTTTGCCTCCCTTCCTTTTGGTCTGATTTCTGGCTTCATTCTATAGGTTGCTGTTGACCATTGCATTCTGTCGGGGCTTGCTGATCTGTGTGCCAGCACAGGAGTCTCCTCTGCTTCAGCTGGCAGGGGTAGAACACCCAGGACTGTGTCACCACTGCTGTGGGTTATCTTCAATTTTTGTGCTGCAAGGCTTGGGATCTCCACAGCACCAAATTTTCTGATGCAACCCTACTAGATCCTCTAGCCAACAAGCTGTTCTCTGCTGTCCTCTATCGGTAAACATAGGTTTGTTTGCATATGTACAAACAAATCTATGCATATCGATGGGCAAATAGACAAAGAGATGGACAGATCCTCCCTAATAGGTGCAGGAGGCATTCCAAACAGGGGCTCTACAGGTCAAACAACGGTAAGGATTTGAGGATTTATTTTTATTAAATTGCTAGCTCTCTGACTAGGAGCTCTTAAAAGGGTTCTGGCATATTTTTAAAGCAAAGCTACATTCTTTTTGGTGGTTTAGTGGCAATATGTTCTTTAGCAGAGTAGGTTTTAAACTCTAGTCACATTCTCAGCTTATGGGAACTGCTGATACCTAATCAGGAGTTAGTGGGCCTGATCAGCCTGTGAATGAACTGAGAGCAGCTGAGGCCTGCATAAAAGGCTTCAGAACCCTGCCCTGTTGAGGCATTCCAAAGAGGGGCTCTACAGGTCAAACAACGGTAAGGATTTGAGAGTTTATTTTTATTAAATTGCTAGCTCTCTGACTGGGAGCTCTTAAAAGGGTTCTGGTATATTTTTAAAGCAAATCTTTTTGGTGGTTTAGTGGCATTCTTTTTGGTGGTTTAGTGGCAATATTTTCTTTAGCAGAGTAAGTTTTAAACTCTAGTAATCTTCACAGCTTGTGGGAACTGCTGACACCTCCCTCACAAGAGGAAGAGGTGGACAGAGAGTTAATTGAAAGAAAACATACGCAGCATTACTAGGAAAGGGGAAGTGCTACTGATAGGGGATTTCAATATGCCAGATGTTGATTGGCACATTCCTGCTGCAGTATCATCTAGAAGTAAAGAGATCCTGGATTCTCTACAGGAAGAACTATTCAAGCAATTGGTAACAGACCCCACACCTGAAGGGGCCATACTGGACTTGGTGCTTACCAATGGTGAAAGTGTTTCTGATGTTATAGTAGTAGACCATTTTGCATCCAGTGATCATCAGATGGTGTGGTTCAGTATTAGGACTAGGGCTGTTAGAATCCATTCAAAGGTGAGGGTCTTAGACTTTAGGAAGACTAACTTTGTCAAGATGGGCCAATACCTCAGGGAGTCGTTAGTGGGATGGGAACAGCTGGGGGATGTAGAAAAACAGTGGGTAAAACTGAAAGGAGATATTTTAAGGCAACCAACCTTTTTGTTAAAATGGTAAATAAAGGTAAAAGGAAAAGGAGACCGCTATGGCTTTTGAAAGAGGTAGCTGAAAAAGTGAAGAAAAAGGGAGGCTTTCATGAAATACTAGAGAGAGGAAGACAGTCATCTATATTTGGAAAAACTTAGAGAAGCTAGCAAAGTAGTCAGGAAAGCAAAGATTCAAAAAGAGGAGGAAATAGCCAATGCAATAAAATGGGTGGATAAGACATTTTTCAGATGTGTTAGTGAGAAGAGGAAGGGCAAAAGTGGTATTGTCAGACTCAAGGTTGAAGAGGAGGAATATGTAGAAGCAGATGAGGATAAAGCGGAATTGCTTAACAAATATTTCTGTTCTGTGTTCACAGATGAAGAACCAGGAGCAGGACTTCAGAAAACACCCACAAACAGGAACAGAAGCGAGGGACATCATGAAAAATTTTCAGAAGACTGTGTTCGTGAGAAACTAGCTCAACTTAAAGTAGACAAAGCGATGGGACCAGATGGGATACACCCCAGAATACTGAGGGAACTTGGGGACGTTCTAGCAGCTCCACTGACTGACCTTTTCAATTCCTAGTTGGAGTCGGGAGTGGTGCCAAAGGACTGGAGAGAGGCTCATGTGGTGCCTTTACACAAAAGCGGAAGTAAGGATGTGGTTGAAAACTACAGGCCGGTTAGTTTAACTTCGGTGGTGAGTAAATTATTGGAAACGCTGCTGAAAGAGAAAATAGTGAGGTTTCTGGAGTCCAGCGGATTACAGGATCCGAGGCAGTATGGATTCACCAGAGGCAGGTCTTGTCAGACAAATCAGATTGATTTCTTTGACTAGGTGACCAGGGAGTTGGACCGAGGGAGAGCCCTAGATGTGATGTATTTAGATTTCAGTAAAGCCTTTAGCACTGTTCCTCACAGGCGACTTATAAACAAACTGAGCACCCTAGGGATGGACCCTAAAGTTACTGCTTGGGTTAGAAATTGGTTGGGTGGGAGGCGACAAAGAGTACAGGTAAATGTGGCTCACTCTGAGGAGAAGGATGTTACCAGAGGTGTGCCCCAGGGATCTGTCCTTGGTCCGATTCTTTTTAACATCTTTGTTAGTGATATAGCAGAAGGACTGTCGGGTAAGGTTTGCCTTTTTTGCGGATGATACCAAAATCTGCAATAGAGTAGACACCCAGGAAGGTGTAGATAACATGAGGAGGGATCTAGCTAAGCTTGAAGAATGGTCTAGAATCTGTCAGCTGGGATTTAATGTTAAAAAATGTAAGGTCATGCATTTGGGCTGCAGCAATCCAAGGGAGCAATATAGTATAGGGGGTGAAGTACTTTTGTCCACTAAAGAAGAGCGGGACCTAGGTGTGCTTGTGTCTGATGATCTTAAAGTAGCTAAACAGGTAGAAAAGGCGACGGCAAAAGCTAGAAGGATGCTTGGGTGCATACGGAGAGGAATGGCTAGCAGAAAAAAGGAGGTGATAGTGCCTCTGTATAAGTCTTTGGTGCAACCTCATTTGGAGTATAGTGTGCAATTCTGGAGACCGCACCTTCAAAAGGATGTGAACAGGATGGAGTCGGTGCAGAGGGTGGCTACTAGAATGATTAGTGGTCTTCATTATAAAGCATATGGGGACAGACTTAAGGCTGTTAATATGTACACCTTAGAGAAAAGGCAGGATAGAGGTGATATGATTGAGTTGTTTAAATACCTCCGTGGCATAAATGTTCAGGGGGAGATCCTCTTTCAATTGAAAGCAAGTTCTGCTACGAGGGGACATGGGATGAGGGTGAAGGGGGATAGATTCAGGAGTGATATGCGGAAATATTTCTTTACAGAAAGAGTGGTGGATCCGTGGAATAGTCTCCCAGTGGAGGTGGTAGAGATGAGGACAGTATCTGAATTCAAAAACGCATAGGACAAGCACAGAGGATCTCTAAAGGCAAAGAGGGGAATGTAGTTGTTGATATGGAAGGACAGACTAGATAGACCATGTGGTCTTTTTCTGTCGTCATATTTCTATGTTTCTATGTTTCTATCACTCTAGGGAGACGCGCCTAAAAGCACTCAGATATCCACTTTCACACAAATAACTATTTTATTTTATTTGTAGTTAGCTCCTGCTTGTCATCCAACATCAACCACGCCATCTACAATTTATTATATTCCAATATAGTCCTCTGTAATCTATTATGTCTGAGTATATGTTTTGCAAAAAAGTTTCAACATAGATATTCACAGCATCTTGTCAACTCTTACTTATGAACAAAATGTAAGAGCCCTGATTGTCATGCCTAGAAGCACCTTGAGGAGCATCCAAGGCAAGTTCCTTAGATTTGCACCTGTAACAGCATGCTACTAGTGCAGCTCTTAGAATGTGAAGGAACATTTTAGAAAGGTCAATTTGATGCCATCTAGGGAATCCAAGTCAAAACATCTGAAATTCCATGGGGGGGGGGCCTACAGAGAAGGTGGATGTGTAAATATCTATTAAAATCAACCTCTCTGCCCCAAAATAAGAAGGAAACAAGAACATGCAGAATAAAGTCCCTGACACGTGCAGGAGACCACTGAATTTTAGAAACATGGACATGCAAAACATAGACATTAGTGGTCCTAGCAACATACACGTCTGCGCCAGTATTTCTGAGTGCGCATGTATACATGTTGAAGAATATACACCTTGGCCTGCTACTTTGGAAACAGACATGTAGTGCTGCAGCCGTATTCAAAGAGGCCCTGATTTTCACCTGATTTGGTACACTAAGCAGGAGGAAAATATCGTAGCAATAAGAAGCAATGCCCTTGTCATCACAAGTGTTGAAAGTTGGCTGAAACAAGCACTTTCCAAATTCATGTGCATGTCAAGGAGCAGGTCTAGAAATGGACATGTCCCTTAGAGGTTTTCCATATGTGGCGCCAATCTCAAATCAAGAATACACATGCCTCTGCCATGCCTCAATGCAACACAGACATGGTCACACCGCACATGTGTATATTCAGGCCATTTAAAATGGCTCTTGGAACGTGGATGTGATTTGAATAACTGAATAGGTGTTTTCAATATGCAAATCACAAATAAGGATTCTAAATGACTTAAGGGTAGATTCCAAGCCGGGTTTAGCAGGGATGGATGTACGGTTCGAACATCCATCCCCGCTAAACGCCCGGGACCATATTCCCTGCCCAAAGCTCCCTGCATATATGTAGGAGATGTTCAGGGAGTTCTGGATGGGGGAAGGCAGGGGCAGCGATGGGGAGGAGAGGGGGCGGGCTGAGGATGTGGCGCACAACCCGGACGTACAGGACCGATTCCGGTCACGGCCCTGTATATCTGGGTCCACCAGGATAGACGGGGGACTTATTCCACTCGGAGGTGGAATAAGTCCCTCTAGATGTCAGGGGACAATGGTGTCGGGGCATGGAGGAAAGGTGAGGGGTGCAGGAGATTCCCCGCAGCCTAACCCTCGCCATGGAAGGCTGATCGGGGGTCAGGCTGCAGGGAAAGAAAGGTTTGGCATTTGGCCAGTGATCATGGCTCCATGCAGGAGCCTGGCTGAGTTAGCCGGGTCATCCGGGAGCCCAGAATTGGGGCCCGGCCTGCATGTCCAGGCCAGATCTGAACGACCAGGCCAGTTGCACCCAATTCTGATCCCATGGGGACTTCTAGGCACTGCAGGATCAGAATCGGGTGCAATTCCTAGCCATCCCGATTCTGAATACCCAGACAGACCAGGCACATACAGCATGGAATTGGCCTCATAGACTCCATCAACAAATTCTAATTTTGATGATATATTATTGTAAACTACCATTGGGGTTTTTTTGTGTATTAGCTAAAACAACAGTATAATTTAAGACTGACATGTCTTGTGCTACAGAATTGCAAAACATATAACACTTCATTCACTGTCTCTTCTGCCCCGACCCACCATTGTGCAGCTTCTCTTCTGTAAATAAGTATTTCACAGTTCCAAACCATAGATTCACTGGCTTAATCGAGATAAGTTGTAACTTCTTGTAAGAGCAGAAAACATCTTGTGAGTCAAATAGTGATACTTAATTACACAGTCAATTAAACATACATTTTGGTACTAAGCTTCCCTCGCTTCCAGGGTATAAAACATGAGTTCTCAAGGAGATGATTCAGGAAACAGCTTTCCAGCTATTTCTTTTTCCCTCATTTTCTTGGTGAAGAGATATTCAGTGAAACTATGCATGAGCAGTCCTAATAGTGCATGCATGAAGGCTTCAGGTAGCATTCTTCAATTACTGGCCTGTATTTAATTTGCTTTAGAGTCCAGAATTGCACAGTCCTTGGGAAGCAGAATCTGAACTAGATTGCTGTGTTCATGTGTTGCAGCTGGAAGAAAAGATGGGTCTCAATTTCTCTACTCACCTAAAAGGTACTGTAGTTATAGTCCCTGGGATTTCTGTTCTAGTTAGAATAAATTCTCAATGCAACATCTTGGAATCAGAGAAAAATCGGATCCATTCTCTCAGGGACTCGATAACTTGAGCTGCTTTCTGTGTTAGAATTAATTAGGGCTCAGTTCTCCCAATTTAAGTCTTCTGAGAATAATTATTTGGGAAGGTTATTGAATTTAAAAACTTCACAATACAAATCTGGAGCAAAATTGATATGGAATTCTGAAAAATTAATTGTGTTCAGCACCAAGCATATACTAAAAAATATGTGACCTGACTAGCTCTGACCCATGGAAATTATTAGCTTCCCCTTTGTGCTATGCATGAGCCTGATTATTCCTTTTCAGCTATACTAAGTTGCTCAGGTGATGTTGGTCTTCTATAGAGGAAGGCAGGAAAACCACATTGAACATGCACAGGCTTTCTGTCAGTATAATGCAGTTCTTAACCCAGTCCTTGGGATATACCTTAGCCAGTCAGGTTTTCAGAATAATCACAATGAATATGCATGAGATAGATTTGCATGCACTGTTTCCATTGTATATAAATCTCTCTCATGCATATTCATTGTGGTTATCCTGAAAACCTGACTGGCTAGATGTGTCCCCAAGGACTGGGTTGAGAACCCCTGGTGTAATTCAAGAGTAAGAAGTGAAAATGCCTGCCAATACTCAGGGCTGGCCTGTCCACTAGGCGAGCTAGATTTCCGCCTAGGGCAGCTGGCCTAGGTGGGCAGTGGCAGCTGCATCCCAGCTGCCGCCACCGCCCCCCTAGCTGCCACTGATGCTGTCTCAGGAGGGGGAGGCGGCAGTATTTCCAAAAGTGGAAGTTTATTGCCGCCGCTTTTGGAAATATTGCTGCTGCCACTGCTCGCCTCCCTCTCCCGAGATGGAATTGGCAGCAGCTGTGGGGGGTGGCAGCAGCTGGGGGGACAGCGAGGCCAGGGTTCTGCCTAGGGCAGCAAAAAACCCTTGAGCCAGCCCTGCCAATATTTAATCCCCACAATATCTTATTTGTAAACGTTTTGAAACATTTTTTGTCCTAGCTTGCTAGCAATCAATTTAATTTGTAGAAAATGATTCTAGCAGTTTGATTTATTTGGGCTGTCATTGTGAGTGATCTATCTATTGTGATGCCTAGGTACTTCACCTCATTCTTAACTGTGAGGGTGGTGTTATATAGACATTCCCAGTGCAAGAATGTCCATGTAATCTGGGGGCAAGATGGAAGCGTGGTCTGTGTGGAGCAAGAGAGATGGCATCTGCTCTATGTTCCCTTAATGCTTTTGGATGTATCCCATCCAATTCCATTGTTTTGTCTATTTTTGGTTTAACTAGCTCCTCATGAACACAGCATCTCCAGGAACAAGCAGGAATGTAGTCTTTACATATGGGTATCGTCGATACCGACGGAGCCTGCGCGGGAATGCTCCCCAGCGTCCAATAGGAAAGCTTTTGGGAGCATCCCACAGCGCCTGCGTGCTGCCTTCCCGCCTTTCCCAACTATCCCTCTCCAGTTCTTCGTTTTCCACGGAGCCGACAGGTCGCACATCCTGTCACCACAGAAAATTCCCTTCTTATACTTCTTTTTTGTGGTCGCGTCTGCCTTCCCTCGACACTATACCGGTACCGCCGGTTCTTCTTCTTTTTTTCTTAAAAAAAAAAAAACTTTGTTTCTGGAGTCTTTCTCCAGTAATTTTCTTCTCAGGTGCAACGCGCCATTTTGGGCACTAGGCCCAACTTTTTCCCTCAAAATGGAAAAACCCACTTCAGGTTTTAAAAAATGTTCTAAGTGTGGCAGTACCATCTCCGTCACCGACACCCATGAGTGGTGTCTCAAATGTTAAGGTCCTGACCACTCTTTTTCAGAGTGTGTTGCCTGTGGAATTATGTCATAAAGGGGCCGGCAAAACCGAGCTGCTAAGTTCAGCACCCTTTTTCCCTCCGATGCAGCCTCCGTGGCATCGACGTCCTCCAGGGCTTCATCCTCCTCCCATGGATCTCAGGTAACTAAACATAAATCTAGCTGATCCTCAAAGGGTAGATCTCTTTCTAAACATCGAGATACCTCTGGCATTGCCCTTGAGGGACTTTCACCGGCAAAATTGCCCCGGCGGGAGGCTTCGGCTTCCAAAGCACTAACGGGGCTCCAGGATGTTCTCGAGGCTTCAACCTCGGCAGAACTACTGGTGCCATGCTCTGGGGTTCTGGCCGCTTTAACTGGCACCGATACCCAAGCATCGGCAGCGTCGATAGACCAAAGATTCTTGGCTATTGAACGCAGTCTGGCGGCTCTTCTCACAGCCTCGATGCCCCTGAAACCACTTCAGACAATTCAACCGCTACCGGCACCGACTCCAGTACCAGCACCGACTGCATCAACATCGACAGGTAGTCTACCGGGCCTGAGTCATACATCTCTATCCGGCATCGACAAGTTGGTACCGGACCACTCCGATGCCAACTTCGATCGGTACCGGTACCGTGCCTTGCACGATCACCTGAATCGGAGATACTTTGAATCCTCGGATGAGTCTGAAGACTCCAAAGGCTCTGCCAATACCAGAGTACTTCTTCCTGAGGATTCCTCTTCTCCTCAGTGTAGGATGTCTCCACCAGAGGATATGTCCTTTCAGGATTTTATCCGAGATGTGGCCCGAGGTCTTTCCATCACAGTGGCTCCTGAGAAAGAGCCTAGGGAAAAGGAATTAGAAATCCTACAATACCCTAAAGCTCCCAAGGAGGCAGCTACCTTACCTATTCATGAGACCTTGCATGATCTTATGTTAAGGATGTGGGAAACACCTCTAATCACATCTCCTCATTCTCGAAGGCTCGACACCATGTATCAAGTTCCTCCTTGTCCTGGGTTTCAGAAGACTCAATTACCACACCATTTCATGGTGGTGGAATCAGCCATGAGACGGATGAAGAGTGCAAAAAGGCATGCATCTAATCCTCCAGGACGTGAGTGTAGGACTCTTGACGCCTTTGGACATTGATCTTTCCAGGCTTCCATGCTTTCTGCTAGGATCAGTTCCTGTATCTTTTATATGGGAATGTTCCTTAAGGAAGTCACAGGAGACTTAGAACTTATGAGCCCTCTCCTTCCTGATGATAAAAGGCAAGATTATCTTACTCTTGTTAAACATGCTCAGGATGTTTCTAAGTTTGTGAATCGTGCAGCCTTTGACTGCTTTGAATGCATAAGTAGAACCTCTGCTATTGCCATAGGTGCACGTAGAATTGCCTGGCTCCAGGCATCTGACATAGAAATCTGGGTACAGGACAAACTGGGGAATACACCTTGCACAGGAGAGAATCTCTTTGGCAAGAATTGGCAGGAAAAAGCTAATAAGATAGATGCTGACAATATCACTTTGGATAGGTTGTCCAAATCTACAGCTGATCCTGTGAGGAAAAGATCCTCTAAGAAACCATTCTTCAGTAAGAAGAAGAAGTTTTATTCCTCCTATACCCAGCAGGGACATCGTTCAGGTCAGTCTGCCCAAAAGGGACAGCAGCAACAACTTAGGCAAAAAAGGAAGCCAAAAGCAGCTAAGCCTCAACCGGCTCAGCAGACTCGGCCTCCACAGGGGCTTTGACTTCTACCTAGAGAACTTTGCCTTCCTGGCCCTGAACAGCCCAGAACCCTCCACCATCCTAGGAAGGTTATGTCATTTTTCCCCCAGATGGTGTCAGATAACAGCGGAAAATTGGACTCTGTCTATTGTACAAGAGGGGTACAAGCTTCATTTCCTCAGCATGCCCCCTCCTACAATAGTAAGACAGTTCAATTCTCAGACCTCTCCCAATGACCGGTTAGGTCAAGAAGTCACAATGCTCCTTGCTCAAGGAGCAATAGAAGAGATGCCCATTCCCCAACGGGGTACAGGGTTTTACTCCTCCCTGTTTCCTTACTCCAAAGAAAACAGGAAGAGACAGACCCATTCTAGACCTCAGAGAATTGAACAAATTCCTGTTCAGAGAGAAGTTCAAAATGATTTCTCTAGGAACTCTGCTGCCATACCTTCAGAGTCAGGATTGGCTTTGTTCTCTAGATCTCAAGGATGCGTACACTCATGTTCTCATCCATCCAAATCATCGAAAGCTCCTTCAATACCTGTTTCAAGGGAAGCACTACCAATACAGGGTTCTTCCTTTTGGCCTGGCTTCTGCACCAAGGGTATTCACAAAATGCATGGCTGTGGTAGCAGCATTTCTCCGCACCCTGGGAATATTCGTCTTCCCTTACTTAGACGACTGGCTCATTCGAGCCCCTTCAGAGCCAGAGGCCAGGATTGCTCTGTCTTGCACAATGCGCATCCTTCAGTATTTGGGACTTGTTATAAACTTGCCAAAGTCCAACCTTGCTCCCACTCAATCCCTAGAGTTTATAGGAGCTTTTCTGGATACCAGACAGACAAGGGCCTTCCTTCCATAGCCCCGCTGCCTTCGCATTGTGCAGTTAGCTTCCCAAGCAGTGCTAAAACCTCACCTCACTGCTCAAGAAATGTTACAGTTGCTAGGCCACCTGGCATCCACCATGCATGTGGTTCCTTATGCTTGCCTCCATATGAGGGCAGCCCAGTGGACCTTATCCACTCAGTGGACTCAGGCATCAGGTTGCCTGTCAGACAAAATAGTAAACTCAGATCACCTTATTTTGTCCCTCCAATGGTGGCAGTCACCCAAAAACCTTCTGGTGGAGTCTCCTTTTCAGCAACCCCCACCCCAGGCCACTCTAACAACAGATGCTTCACAGGTGGGTTGGGGAGCCCACCTGCAAGGCCTCTCTACCCAGGGTACCTGGACTCCACAGGAGGCCTATCTCCATATCAACCTCTTGGAGTTCAGAGCAATCTTCCTTGCTCTTCGAGTATTTCACACCCAGCTCAGCTACAAGGCAGTCCTAGTTCAAATGGAAATCAGGTAGCCATGTTCTATGTGAACAAGCAGGGCGGAACAGGCTCTCTGTCGCTGTGCAACGAAGCTTTGCGACTATGGGCCCTCGCCAGAGAGCATCAGATTCATCTCCTTGCGGTGTATCTTCCAGGCATTCAAAACTCTTGGGCAGACAAACTCAGTTGAGTTCTGCTTCCACACGAATGGTCTCTCCATGCAGACCAGGTGGCCCAAATTTTTCAAATTTGGGGAACCCCGGACATAGACCTCTTTGCAAGTCCGCTGAATGCCAAACTTCCCCGATTCTGTTCCAGAATTCCGGCTCGAGGTTGTCAAGCCAGGGATGCCTTCCTCCTTCATTGGGGTCAGGACTTCTTATATGCCTTTCCACCCATTCCCCTGATTCCCAAAACACTGTTCAAGCTTCAGAGAGACAGAGGTCATATGATCCTCATAGCTCCACGTTAGCTATGGCAAATGTGGTACCCTCTGCTCCTACATCTCTCTCAAGCTCCTCCTCTGGAGTTAGGATCTGCTCCAGATCTTCTTTCTCAAGAGGACGGGATGCTGTGGCATCCCAATCCCCAGTCTCTGCATCTCAGGGCCTGGTTGCTGAAAGCCTAGAACTTCACGGTCTTAACCTTTCCCAGCAGGTAAAGGATATCCTTCTTGCTTCCAGGAAACCTTCTGCATTATAGTAGTGCTCATCCTATACAGTTAAGAGATAGTTTACCTTTTTCGCAGTTTGTGAGCTATAGGAGGAATTGTTCAGAAGAGCATGACTTTAAACATCAATCAAAAGTTTTGAAATATAATTTTCTGAATCGTGGTTACCCTAAGCAGGTGGTGGATAAAGCATTTCAAAGAGCGTTGTTCAACAATCGGGATTTACTGTTACATCCACAGAAAAAAGCTGCTGTAGCTGATGTATCCAGTCATAATATCAACTTGGTTACTAAATATTCTCCATACAGTCCTCAAATTATACAGATTATAAAAAGACATGCTAATGTATTTAAGTAGTATTCCAGGATTAGAAGAAAAAGTGGTCCGTTGTGTTTGGCAGCGTCATAAAAATTTAAAAGAAAAATTGAGTCCGGCGGTGCTGCGACCTCTGTCAATACAGCAAGCGGTTAATATGAATGGCCATAAGAGATGTGGTGAATGCAGAATATGTGATATTACCCGTGAACTGACGGAGTTTCAATCCCACGGAGTAACTTATTATCTCAAAGGCCAGACGTCTTGTGTCTCTAGTTTTGTAATTTACTGCATCCAATGCCCATGCCAACTAATATATTTAGGTAAAACGATTTGGGCTTTTAAAGTAAGAATGAATGAGCATAAAAGCAGATTAAAGTGTAGGAAAAGAGAGGCACCTATTGTTGATCACTGTTTGGAATTTGACCATAAGTTTGAAGAGTTACACTGCTTCTGTATTGATCAGATTGTTTCAGGCTATAATGGAAAATCGAATGAACAAACTCTTCTGATCCATGAACAGCGGTGGATATATAATTTGTGATCAGTTATACCAGACGGTTTAAATGCTCAAATAGAGTGGAATGTATGTACATGATGAAAGATACAGAACATCGGTTTCCTAAATGAGAGATGCATAGTTGAATGAAGGGAGGTGCCTAAACTCCACGTAATGGAGAATGTATAAATAATTAGCCTGCATGCGCGGCATTTTTTGGGAAGCCAGCAGGCTCGTAGGAGAAACACAAAAACCTTCAGTGAGATGATTTGTTCAACGGAGGTAAAAAATTTTCTGGCAGTAGATGTTTCTATAGACAAAGTATGAATTCAGTTCAATGGTACATGTGTTTGGAGAGAATGTGATTAACTCGGTGCTTTTAAAAAAAGAACCCCCTGATGAAACTGAAGAACAGTGAAACGCAGAAAAAGCGCTGAGGCTTGGCATTGGGGATTTGCGTGGAAAGTTAAGCACTGTTTTGGATTATCTAAGGAGTTAAAAGTTATTTTGATTAAGCAACGTTGCAAGGTCATTGATGCAATTAGGGTGTATATTCAGTAAACTTGTTGAAGTCTGAATGTTAAGTCACCCGGATAAGTCTGAGACCTGTTGCTTATAAGTAAGATAATAACTTCTGATGAATAATTTTTGATGGATATGTTTTGTAATGCGTGAATAACATTACATCTCGAAGATATTATCAGAGTGTGATACTGAAAAATTGACAGAATAATTCACTCTGGGAAGTGACCATATTTTGTTTTGTGAAGTACAGTCCAGGAAACCTTCCACAAGACGCTCTTGTGCATTTAAGTGGAAAAGGTTTACCATATGGTGCTCGCAGAAGGGTCTTAACCCTCTTGCGATACCTCTGGAATCATTACTGGAGTACCTCCTTCATTTATCAAATGCAGGGCTTAAGACCAATTCAGTGAGAGTCCATTTGAGTGCTATTGCAGCTTCTTTCAAGCCTCTAAATGGACAACCTATTTCCTCTCATCCTCTCATAGCGAGATTTATGAGAGGCCTTCTTTTAACAAAGCCTCCCATTAAGCCACCATCGGTGGCATGGGACTTAAATCTGGTACTTGAGCAGCTCATGAAACCGCCCTTTGAACCATTAGCCTCTTTGAAATTCCTTTCCTGGAAGGTTATCTTTCTCATTGCAATCACATCAGCACGTCGCATCAGTGAATTGCAAGCGTTGGTGGCTGATCCTCCTTATACAAGGTTCCATCATGATAAGGTAGTCCTTAGGACTCATCCACACTTTATGCCAAAGGTGTTTTCGCCCTTTCATTTAAACCAAGCGGTTTACCTTCCTGTATTCTTTCCAAGGCTTCGTGCCTCAAATGCAGAAAGGAACCTTCATGCTTTGGACTGTAAAAGAGCTTTGGCCTTTTACTTGCAAAGGACACAGCAACATAGAAAATCCTCTCAACTCTTTGTTGCTTTTGATCCTAGTCATTTGGGACTTCCAGTCTCCAAATGACACTGTCCAGCTGGATTGCACAGTGTATATCTTTTGCCTTTGAGAGTAAAAACCTTCCTCTTGAAGGCCATGTCACAGCTCACAATGTGAGAGCCATGGCAGCCTCAATGGCTCATCTTCACTCTGTGTCTATTGACGACATCTGTCGAGCAGCTACTTGGGCTTTGGTACATACCTTTACAGCCCATTACTGCTTAGACAAGTACTCCTGCCAGGATTTATTTATTTATTATTTTAGATTTTCTTTTATACCGCGCTATTCAACATCAGTGTGGTTTCCATGAAACATAAAACATACACGTTGCATACAATGAACTGTGCTTACAAAAAACAGGATATAAAACTAGGATAACTTGGGGTAACTATTTACACCAGATTTTCATAGAATTAGTATGCCTTGTTTGGTCAGGCTGTTCTTCAACACCTGTTCCAGACTTAATCAACTCCTACCCACCATCCCTGGTAGGATGCTAGAGATCCATGGGGGGAAGTGGAGCCCTTTCACAAGGGCACACAACTTTCTGGGGCCATCTCCCTGGCATCTGCAGCTAGGGAGTCCCCATATGTGAAAACTACATTCCTGCTTGTTCCTGGAGATAGCATAGTTACTCACCTGTAACAGGTGATCTCTGGGAACAGCAGGAACTTAGTCTTCACAACCCACCCACCTCCCCTAGGAGTTGTATCTTTCTATCTCTCTCTCTCTTTCCCTTTCTCTTTTGTCTCAGCTTTAAACTCAACTGGAGAGGGACAGTTGGGAAAGGCGGGAAGGCAGCATGCAGGCACTGTGGGATGCTCCCAAAAGCTTTCCTATTGGATGCTGGGGAGCATTCCCGCACAGGCTCCATTGGTACCGACGATACCGATATGTGAAGACTAAATTCCTACTGTTCCCGGAGATTACCTGTTATAGGTGAGTAACTATGCTTTTCATTTGAGATCTACCAGTCCTGTTTGCATTTATTTTCTGTGCTCCTATTCCCAGCCTCTACTAAGTGAGCACTCCACAGAAATATTTGTTAAGCAATTCTACTGTATTTCTCTCATCCACCTTTGAGTTTCAAAATATCACTTCTGTATTTCCTCCTGTCAATAATCTAAAAAGGGGTCTTATGCTCTGTTTTAATGTTTTAGCTCTTTTTAGGTGTGTTTCACCAAAGCGACAGGGCCTATTGTGGAGATCTCATCCATCTGTCTGTCTGTCCATCCGCCCATATGCATAGATTTGTTTGTGCTTGCCAGAAGCCATGGCTATGGCTAAAATTTTAATTATTTGAATTTAGATCACTCTGTTTTCAGTGATAGATTAAGTTGAGTTGTTAGGTATTCCCTTGTCCCCAGAGGGCTCACAGTCTAAGTTCCCTATTTACTAAGTTGCATTGTTAAAACTTAATTATTCTTTAAAGTTAAAAGCAACTCAAGGAATGTTAACTTAGCTCCAGGAACATTGGCCCATGAATACATGAAAACAAAAATAGGATCAGCATGTTCACTATGGACGTCATTCAGTGGGACGTGCAGCCTCGCAAACCATCCATGCCCAATTCCCCCTCCGGCTCTCCCTGTACGCCTTCTGCATCAGGATAGAGAGAGCCGGTAGAGGGTGGGAGAGGGCAGGAATGGGGCAGAATGGGGACAGGCCATCCCGGCAGCACATACAGAGCCTATTTAGGTCATAGCCCTGTACGTGCTGCCGGTCCTGTGGGGACATACTGCTTATACCGCCTCAAAGGTGGTATAAGCAGCACTTTTGGCCTGATCGGGCCCGAGGATCCCCCCTGGGTCCAGGGCTGGCTGCGGGGGAGTCCCCATCACCCGATCCAGGCCACGGTAGGCCATTGGTGAAATGGGGGACCGGAACCAAGGATGTCGGGGGAGCTTGCGGGGAGGGATTCTGGCTCAATTCTGGCAACCGTGTCAGACAGACCTTTGCACATGTTGCAATGTGCACAGCACAGAAGACCAGGAAATGGCTTTGGTCTGCTGCAGGCAGGTGCCGCTGCCCCCACTGCCACCCCCCCATACCATGCTGACATCCCCGCATGCTGTCAGTGGTGGTGGTACACAGTCCCAGCCCATCAAAAATGCGGGTTTGGTGGGTAACTGGGGCACAAGGTCTAGATGGGGTGGGCAGAGGCACACATGGATGACCATGCAGCCCCTCCAACCATCTGCCTTTGCAGGGACCCCATCACCGTCTGCTACCGATATGTCTCGGGGTAGGATAGAACTGTTTTAGGATGAGTGTAATGTGGTCCTGTCTTCTTGCTCCTTGTAGGATACTTGCAGTTGTATGGACCACTGTCCATAGTGGGTGTAGCATTGCTGGTAGACTGAGTTGCATTAGTCGAGTTACAGGAGGATCATAGCCTGGAATGTAGAGCAGAAGTGTGGTGGTCCAAGGAATGGTTGGAGATGTTGCAGGATATTTGTTTTGAAATATATTGCATTTTGTTTATGTGGGCTTTGAAGGGGAGTTGCCGGTCTAGAGAGATGCCAAGGTTCTTGAGCTCATCCTGGACTCTCACTTGAGTGTTGTTCAGTGTCACCATGGTTGGAGGGAGAATGTGTTGCCCTTTGTTATGAAGAGGGCTTCTGTTTTTTTGTAGTTTATTTCTAGGTTGTTGTCCTTCAGCCAGTTGGAGACGTCAGTGAAGCAGTTTTGGTGGGTAGAGTAGGATGGATTTTTCATGCCAAAGGTCCTGTACAGCATGATATCATCTGCATATATATGGAAGTTGAGGCCATGAGCCCTGATGATTGAGCAGAGGGGTCGAAGATAGATGTTAAAGATTAACGTAGAGAGGGTAGATCCCTGGAGTACTCCTTGTATTTGACAGTAAGGAGCAGAGGTGTTTAGTCTGATTTTTACTTGTTGATGTCTGTCAGTTAGGTAGGATGTAAACCATCTGAGGACTGTGTTCTGGAGGCCATTGGCTCATAGGCGTTGAAGGAGGATATTATGGTTGACTGTATTAAAGGTTGCAGAGATATCCAGGAAGATCAGCAGCACTCCTTGTTATATAGTATTTGTTATCTGTTGTTTTTTAATATTTTAATTATTTATTTGGCTGCTTTTTGGTTTTTATGAGTTTATGTATTGCATAACCATTATAGTAGTCACTCTCTGAACTGACTCCAGCCTGTTTATATCCTTCTGAAGGTGCAGTCTCTAGAATTGCACACAATACTCCAAATGAGGTCGCACCAAAGACTTATACAGAGGTACTATCACCTCCTTTCTTCTGCTGGCCATTCCTATCCCTATGCACCCAAGCATCCTTCTAGCTTTTGCTGTCACATTTTCTATCTGTTTAACTCATTTAAGATCATCAGACAAAATCACACCTAGGTCTAGCTCTTCTTTAGTGGACAAAAGTACTTCACCCTCTATCCTATAATCGCTCCATTGGATTGCTATAGCCCAAATGCACGACCTTGCATTTTTTAACATTAAATCTCAGCTGCCAAATCCTAGACCATTCTTCAAGCTTAGCTAGATCCCTCCTCATGTTATCTACACCTTCCTGGGTGTCTACTCTATTGCAGATTTTCATATCATCCGCAAAGAGGCAAACCTTACCTGACAGCCCTTCCGCTATATCACTAACAAAGATGTTAAAAGGAATCAGACCAAGGACAGATCCCTGGGGCACACCACTGGTAACTTCCTTCTTCTCAGAGTGAGCTCCATTTACCTATATCCTTTATTGCCTCCCACTCAACCAATTTCCAACCCAAGCAGTAAGTTTACGATCCAACCCTAGGGTGCTCAGTTTATGTATAAGTCGCCTGTGAAGAACGGTGTCAAAGGCTTTACTGAAATCTAAATACACCACATCTAGGGCTCTCCCTCGGTCCAACTCCCTGGTAACCCATTCAAAGAAATCAATCAGATTTGTCTGACAAGACCTGCCTCTGGTGAATCCATGCTGCCTCAGATCCTGTAATCCGCTGGACTCCAGAAACCTCACTATTTTCTCTTTCAGCAGCGTTTCCAATAATTTACTCACCACCGAAGTTAAACTAACCGGCCTGTAGTTTTGAACCACATCCTTACTTCTGCTTTTGTGTAAAGGCACCACATGAGCCTCTCTCCAGTCCTTTGGCACCACTCCCGACTCCAAAGAGGCATTGAAAATGTCAGTCAGTGGAGCTACTAGAACGTCCCCAAGTTCCCTCAGTTTTCTAGGATGTATCCCATCCGGTTCCATCGCTTTGTTTACTTTAAGTTTAGCTAGTTTCTCATGAACACAGTTTTCTGAAAATTGTTCAACATGCCCCTCGCTTCTGTTTCTGTTTGTGGGTGTTTTCTGAGGGCCTGCTCCTGGTTCTTCATCTGTGAACACAGGACAGAAATATTTGTTAAGCAATTCCGCTTTATCCTCATCAGCTTCTACATATTCCTCCCCCTCACCCTTGAGTCTGACAATACCACTTCTTCCCTTCCTCTTCTCACTAACATACCTGAAAAATGTCTTACCCCCACCCCTCCCACCCCATTTTACTGAATTGGCTGTTTCCTCCTCTTTTTGAATCTTTGTTTTCCTGACTACTTTGCTAGCTTCTCTTTCCAAATATAGATGCCTGTCTTCCTCTCTCTGTGATCTCTTGTATTTCATGAAGACTTCCCTCTTTTTCTTCATCTTTTCAGCTACTTCTTTCGAAAACTATAGCGGTCTCTTTTTCCTTTTTACCTTTATTTACAGTTTTAACAAAAAGTTTGTTTGCCCTTAAAGTATCCCCTTTCAGTTTTGCCCATTGTTTTTCTACATCCCCCAGCTGTTCCCATCCCGCTAATGACTCCCTGAGGTATTGGCCCATCTTGGCAAAGTTAGTTTTCCTAAAGTCTAAGACTCTTATTTTTGAATGGATTCTAATAGCCATAGTCCTAATACTGAACCACACCATCTGGTGATCACTGGATGCAAAATGATCTCCCACTATAACATCGGAAACGCTTTCACCGTTTGTAAGCACCAAGTCCAGTATGGCCCCTTCACGTGTGGGGTCTGTTACCAAATGTCTGAATAGTTCTCCCTTTAGAGAATCCAGGATCTCCTTACTTCTTGATGATACTGCAGCTGGAATGTGCCAATCAACATCTGGCATATTGAAATCCTCTATCAGTAGCACTTCCCCTTTCCTAGCAATGCTGCATATGTCTTTAATTAACTCTCCGTCCACCTCTTCCTCCTGTCTTTATGTCACACCAATGCAAATAGATTTCTCTTTTCCCTTTCTAGTTTAACTCACAGTGCCTCCTCTCTCCCTTTTAAGCTCTGTAGTTCCAAAGCTTTAATATTATTTTTTACATATAGTGCCACGTCTTCTCCCCTTCTTGCTACCCTGTCCTTTCTAAATAAAATATAGTCTGGTATAGTTACATCCCAGTCAGGGTTTTCTGTGAACCATGTTTCTGTAACTGCCACTAAATCCAAGTCAGCCTCTCCCATTAAAGCTTCAACATCTGGTATCTTATTTCCCATGCTATAGGCATTTATACACACCACTTTCCATATGCTGCTCCTTTTAGCCATTTCCATAAAGATACTTAATGTTTCACTTACCTGGATGCTGTCTTCACCCATCCCCAATGAACCTAGTTTAAAGCCCTCTTCAGTAGATTAGCCAGTCTGCTACTGAAGACACATCAACCTTTCTTGGACAGATGAACACCATCTCTGCTCTGCAACCCTTGGAACAGCATTGCATGGTCCAGGAAACCCAAACGCTCTCAATGACTCCATCCACACAACCATGCATTCATCTCCAGGATACCAGATTCTCTGCCTTGGCCTTTACCCTCAACAGGAAGGACTGAAGAGAACACCACCTGCACCCCTATCTGCTTCACCCTCTGTCCCAGAGCCATGAAGTCACTTTTGATACACTCAGAGGGATACCTGGCAGTATCATTTGTGCTGACATGGATTACCAACATTGGGTAATAGTCAGTGGGCTTGATGAGTCTCGGCAAACTCTCCATAACATCTCGGATTTTGGCACCTCGCAGACAGCATACCTTTCTGGACATCAAGCCTGGTCGGCAGATGGATGCCACAGTACCCCACAGAACAGAGTCACCAACCACCACTACCTTCCGCTTCCTTGTGGTCACTGATTCTGCAACTTTGGGGCACTGGAGCTCTGGTTCTTCCTTTTCCAGGTATGCTTTCACCTCCTCCACTTCCAGGGTTGCATAATGGTTCTTCAATTCAAGGGCTGGAGAAATTGGATTGGTGATTCTGCAGGCCCTGGTGACTTGTGTCCAACCTTCATCATTCTGTAGGCACCCATCTTCTCCTCACTGGAGAGCTTGGATGTTGCAAGAAGCATCTCATCAATGTACTTCTCACTGTTTTGAATGCTCCTCAGCCTCACCATCTCCTCTCTGAGTTCTTCCATTTGTTTCCTGAGAGATTCAGCATGCAGGCATCCTGCACATGGAACCGGTCCTGCAGCTGGCATTGGGACCTCTGTCTGGACAGAGGCAGAAGTTGTAATGGGGGCAACAGCTTTAGCGATACAATTTTTCCCAGCCATTGTTCAGTTCGTAGAGCTTAGGTATCTGTTAAGGCAAAAGAAAGAGATCTACCAGCCGGTTTCCCATTTGTTCTTTCAGATAAAAAGCAGTTAAATCTCTTTAAGTGTGTTCAAAATGTGCTGTCCCAAGTCCCCGTGTGTTGTTAATTGGGGAGGTGCCCTATAAAGCAAGACTGCTCACAAGGGGTGGGTGGGAACTAACACCTGATGAGGTGTCAGTAGCTTCAAAGAGCTGAAGAAAGATACTAAAGTAGAGTTTTATACCTACCCCACTAAACAAAATATTTCCCCTTTTAAACGAAAGCACCAAAAAGAATGTAACTTTGTTTTAAAAATGTACCAAACCCCTTTTAAGAGCTCCCAGACAGAGAGCTATTAATTTAAATAAAACACAAACTCTTGCCTTTGCTTGACACAATAAAAAGTGCAAATTTCAAACTGTCCACAATTGGACAAAGTCTGGGGGTAGATTTTATCCATGGACTCTGCATCAATATTCAAAGTTAAAGTACCTGTCAATGTTTGCATTTGGTTTTTGCGGGCAGAGCCATACCAAGGGTGGTGCAAGCAGTGCGGCTGCACAGGTCGCTGATACAGAAGAGGCACTGATGTCAGCACTGGACCTGCCAAGAGCGAGCTCCTCTGCATGGCTGGGGGTGAGGGGGGGGGGAGCCAGGATTGTAAGTTGCACAAGGTGTGTTTCTAGCTTAGTTTGTTCGTGTTTGTGGAGCTACTGTTGTAATAAAACAGGTGGATTTGAAAATGCAATCTACAATGTTCTTTTTCTCTACCAACCTAAACATGCCCCCAGAAATGCCTCCTCTCAATGCCTCCCTCTAGCTGCATTGAGGGAGGGCAATTGTCAGTCAGGCAATTTATTTGGGTAAATTGCTATTTATCTATGCAAATGGCTTTGAAAATTATCTTTTATACGCCTTGTTTCTTTCAAGTGCTTTTTCCCTTATTTGTCTATTTTTTCTTTTGCAGTTGCTTAAAGCAATCACTACAGCATATTGGGATAATGGCAATGTAATTGTTTGTTTTATTGATCATTATAAACGGTTTTGCATCCTGGGTGATTGATGTCACTCATAACCATCTCTGACTCTTTTTTTTGTATGTGGCTTCCCTTCCACCACTACAATGCAGCTAAAGAGACAGGAGAGCCATTGGCTAAAACCAATACAATTAAATTAATAGCAGCAATGAAGGCTTTCTCAGCAACTGCACTGTGCGCCTGAGGCCTGCAGACTTCCCAGAGATTGCACCGTGTGAGCTCTAATATACTTCATGGAGTAGGAGGAATTGAGGAGCCTGAGATTGGAGAACTGAAAATCCTTATGGTGTGCCCCCATGTGACTACAAGTCAGAAGGAACAGGTGCTCAGGCTTGGCTTATCAGTTCCCTGTTTCATTTGCTACCAATCTCAGGTTTGTTTGAATATGAAACATTTTAAAACAGAAGTTGAGAAACCAGAACTCATCTGTTCCATAAAGACTTCCAGTGGGCAGGGGCGGCCCAAGGGGGGTGCGGGGCCATGTGCGGAGACTCGGTGCGGGGCCTCATTTGCATAAGTGGCCTCATTTGCATAAATATTTGCATAATGTTACCATACACTAACTTTTAGTAAACATGCCTCTTCATGAGTGTATGGATAAAAAAAGACAAAGATTTCTACATTACTATAATCCAGTGCCAACCGCCAGGCACATTAGGAACTACTACAAACACTGCCCATTTAGAACCCATAGCAAAACCGCCGTATCCTAACAGCACTACCAGGATTCACAAAGCGCCAAACCCTACCTATTAAAAGACAACACTGCAAATATTAAACCAATACATTTCAGAGAATAACAATACATGACCTACTGGGGAAAGAGAACAAGTGACAATGTCAAATAGGAATTACATAAACAGAATACCTCAGCTCAGTTACACATGCAGAACATAGACTATCACCAAACAAGGAATCACAATTTAAAAACAGGAAGACAATAATTAAACTGGGAACCCTAAAAGTCAAACTTGGAATGTACAACAACAATGTAGAAATAAAACCATAAATTAATTTCCTCTTGTACTAAACAAAGCACAGACATTAATGATGCACATTTCCCAGAGCTGACATATTCCAGTTAATAAATTCAAAATAAAGAGATATCTTTGTACCTTTTGTGCATTTTTTTTTTCAGTTGCAATTGTTCCAGCCACTTTCTTCTGGTATGTGTCTTCTGCTATCTCTCCATCGTCTGCTGTCCATTTGTCCTTTCTTCTCTTCTAGTTTTTTCCATTCTCTCTCTACATCTGCTTTAACATAATAATCTTTCTCCTTTTGCTCTTTCCTCATTCCTATTTCATCCACTCAAATTTTACCCCTCCATCCTCAATCCCCACTTAGTCTCCCAATACCCGGCCAATTGTACATTTTTCTTCCCTCCCACACAAAATATTTTTCCTCTCTCCATTTCATTCTCCCAGCCCCATCCCCTTCTAATCTCCCCCAACATCAGCTCCCTTTTAGTTCCAGCCCCACCCAGTATCCGCTCCCTTCTAGTCCCCACATCAGCCCATTTCCAGTCCTGGCCCCTCATCAGTCCATTTCCAGTCCTAGCTCCCCCATCCATTTCCAGTCCTATCCGAGTCCCTTCATCAGCTCATTTCCAATACCAGCCTCCCATCAGCCCATTTCTAGTCCTTTCCTAGCCCCACCATCAGCCCATGTCAAATCCTAGCTCCCCTCCACTCAGCCCATCTCTAAACCAAGCCCCCCATGAGCCTACTTCCAGTTCTAGCCCCTCCATGAGTCCATTTCAATCCAAGCCCCCACCACAGCCCATTTCCAATCTTAGCTCCCCCCAACACCCAATTCTCAGTTCTATCCTAGCCCATCCATCAGCCCAGTTCCTGTCCTAGCTCCCTCCCCTAAGAGCCCATTCCAAGCCCCCCTTCCCATCAGCTATTTGCAGTTCAAGCCCCCTTCGACTCAGCCCATTTCCATTCCAAGTCCCCCTCCCCATCAGCTATTTGCAGTTCAAGCCCCCCACTTCCCCTCAGCCCATTTCCATTCCAAGCCCCATCCCCAACAGCTATTTGCAGTTCAAGCCCCCTTCCACTCAGCCCATTACCAGTCCTAGCCCCCCCATAGCCCACTCCCAATCCCACTAGCCCATTTCCAGTCCTAATCCCCCATCACCCAATTTTCAGTTTAAGCCCCCCCATAGCCCATTACCAGTCCTAACCTCCCCATCAGCCCACTCCCAGTCCTAATCCCCCATCACTCAATTTTTAGTTTAAGCCCTCCCATAGCCCATTACCAGTCTTAACCCCCCCATCAACCCACTTTCAGTCCTAATCCCACCAGCCCATTTCCAGTCCTAATCCCCCATCACCCAATTTTTAGTTTAAGCCCCGCCAGCGCCCATCACCACTCCTAACCCCTCCCCAGCGCCCATCACCACTCCTAACCCCCCCAGCCCAGCACCCAGCACCACTCCTAACCCCCCCAGCCAGCCCAGTGCCCATCACCACTCCTAACCCCCCCAGCCAGCCCAGTTCCCATCACCACTCCTAACCCCCCACTGCCAGCCCATTGCCCATCACCACTCCTACCCCCCCCCGCCAGCCCAGTGCCCATCACCACTCCTAACCCCCCCCAGCCAGCCCAGTGTCCATCACCACTCCTAACCCCCCCCAGCCAGCCCAGCCCATCACGACTCCTAACACCCCCCCAGCCCAGCCCATCACAACTCCTAACCCCCCCCCAGCCCAGCCCAGCCCATCACAACTCCTAACCCCCCCCCAGCCCAGCCCATCACAACTCCTAACCCACCCCAGCCCAGCACTACTCCTAACACCCCCCCCAGCCCTGCACGACTCTTAACCCGCCCAGCTCAGCACCACGGGTTGCCCTGCCAAGCACCACTCTTAACCCCCCCCAGCCCAGCCCAGCACCACTCCTACCCCCCCCACCCAGCCCAGCACAGCACCACTCCTAACCCCCCCCACCCAGCCCAGCACCACTCCTAACCCCCCCCCATCCCAGCCCAGCCCACCACAGAACCACTCCTAACCCCCCCCCAGCCCAGCACCATTCTTAACCCCCCCATCCCAGCCCAGCCCAGCACCACTCCTAACCCCCCCCCAGCCCAGCACAGCACCGCACCCCTCCTAACCCCCCCCCCAGCCCAGCACAGCACCTCTCCTAACCCCCCCCCAGCCCAGCACAGCACCGCACCACTCCTAACCCCCCCCCCAGCCCAGCACAGCACCGCACCACTCCTAACCCCCCCCCCCCCAGCCCAGCCCAGCCCAGCCCAGGGAAAGTTAAAAAAAATGAAAGAACCTGTCTCCTGCCGATGTCGGGGCCGCCGCGGCAGAATCGAGCGTGCCGCGGGGCCCCCCTGTACCCGGCACAGCCTCTTCTCCCCGTAGCAGCTCTCTCTTCTGAGCTGCAGTCAACGCGCCGGCTTGCAGAGCGCGAGGGAAGAGTTTTTCCCTCGCTGCTCTGTTAAGCCCGCGGGGGCTGATGGGAAGTTCCCATCAGCCCCCGCGGGCTTAACAGAGTCGCGAAAGGGAAACTCTTCCCTCGCGCTCTGCAAGCCGGCGCGTTGACTGCAGCTCCACAGTGAGAGCTGCTACGGGGAGAAGAGGCTGTGCCGGGTACAGGGGGGCCCCGCGGCACGCTCGATTCTGCCGCGGCGGCCCCGACATCGGCAGGAGACAGGTTCTTTCATTTTTTTTTTTATTTTACTTTTACAAAAGAATGTTTTTTGCGCGGGGCCCCCTGAAACGCGGGGCCCTGTGCAAAAAACATTCTCGCTCAATGGACGGGCCGGCCCTGCCA
Source organism: Ichthyophis bannanicus (assembly GCA_033557465.1). NCBI lineage: Eukaryota > Metazoa > Chordata > Amphibia > Gymnophiona > Ichthyophiidae > Ichthyophis > Ichthyophis bannanicus. The sequence continues at coordinate 45,658,546 of CM066046.1, forward strand.
GTGGGCATATGGTCACAAGTACGCCCTACATTCAATACTAGCTAAAAAAAAAAAAAAAAAAACCTTAAAAATAGATACTTTGTGGCAGGTGATTCACTTCTAGTGCATTTTTCCTAGGAAAAAAGATGCCGGTATTCATAAGCGGGGCTCTTTCATTAACACATGAAGGCAATTGGTAACAGACCCCACACGTGAAGGGGCCATACTGGACTTGGTGCTTACCAATAGTGAAAGTGTTTCCGATGTTATAGTGGGAGATCATTTTGCATCCAGTGATCATCAGATGGTGTGGTTCAATATTAGGACTAGGGCTGTTAGAATTCATTCAAAGGTGAGGGTCTTAGACTTTAGGAAGGCTAACTTTGGAATCGTTAGCAGGATGGGAACAGCTGGGGGATGTAGAAAAACAGTGGACAAAACTAAAAGGGGATATTTTAAGGGCAACCAACTTTTTTATTAAAATGGTAGATAAAGGTAAAAGGAAAAAATGACTGCTATGGCTTTCGAAAGAAGTAGCTGGAAAGGTGAAGAAAAATAGGGAGGCATTCATGAAATACAAGAGGTCACAGAGAGAGGAAGACAGGCATCTCTATATTTGGAAAAACTTGGAGAAGCTACCAAAGTAGTCAGGAGAGCAAAGATTCAAAAAGAGGAGGAAATACCCAATGCAATAAAATGGGGGGATAAGACATTTTTCAGATATGTTAGTGAGAAGAGGAAGGGCAAAAGTGGCATTGCCAGACTCAAGGGGAGGAATATGTAGAAGCAGATGAGGATAAAGTGGAATTGCTTAACAAATATTTCTGTTCTGTGTTCACAGATGAAGAACCAGGAGCAGGACCTCAGAAAACACCCATAAACAGGAACAGAAGCGAGGAACATCTTGAACAATTTTCAAAAGATTGTGTTCGTGAGAAACTTGCTCATCTTAAAGTAGACAAAGTGATGGGACCAGATGGGATACACCCTAGAATACAGAGGGAACTTGGGGACATTCTCGCAGCTCCACTGACTGATCTTTTCAATTCCTAGTTGGAGTCAGGAGTGGTGCCAAAGGATTGGAGAGAGGCTCATGTGGTGCCTTTACACAAAAGCGGAAGTAAGGATGTAGTTGAAATCTACAGGCTGGTTAGTTTAACTTCTGTGGTGAGTAAATTATTGGAAACGCTCCTGAAAGAGAAAATAGTGAGGTTTCTCGAGTCCAGCGGATTACAGGAGCTGAGGCAGCATGGATTCACCAGAGGCAGGTCTTGTCAGATTGATTTTTTTGAGTGGGTGACCAGGGAGTTGGTGATGTGGTGTATTTAGATTTCAGTAAAGCCTTTGACACTGCTACACACAGGTGACTTATAAACAAACTGAGCACCCTAGGGATGGACCCTAAAGTTACTGCTTGGGTTATTAATTGGTTGGGTGGGAGGTGACAAAGAGTACAGATGGAGCTCACTCTAAGGAGAAGGATGTTACCAGTGGTGTGCCCCAGGGATCTCTCCTTGGTCCAATTCTTTTTAACATCTTTGTTAGTGATATAGGGGAAGGACTATCGGGTAAGGTTTGCCTCTTTGCGGATGATACCAAAATCTGCAATAGAGTAGTCACCCAGGAAGGTGTAGATAACATGAAGCTTGAAGAATGGTCTAGAATTTTGCAGCTGGGATTTAATGTTAAAAAATGTAAGGTCATGCATTTGGGCTGCAGCAATCCAAGGGAGCAATATAGTATAGGGGAATGAAGTACTTTTGTCAACTAAAGAAGAGCGGGACCTAGGCGTGGTTGTGTCTGATGATCTTAGGTGATGGCAAAAGCTAGAGGGATGCTTGGGTGCATACGGAGAGGAATGGCTAGTAGAAAAAAAGGAGATGATAGTGCCTCTGTATAGGTCTTTGGTGCAATCTCATTTGGAGTATGGTGTGCAATTCTGGAGACCACACCTTCAAAAGGATGTGAACAGGATGGAGTCCGTGCAGATGGTGGTCTTCATTATAAAGCATATGAGGACAGACTTAAGGATCTTAATATGTAGACCTTAGAGGAAAGGCGGGATAGAGGTGATATGATTGAGATGTTTAAATACCTCCATGGCATAAATGGACAGGGGGAGATGCCTCTTTCAATTGAAAGCAAGTTCTGCTACAAGGGGACATAGGATGAGGGTGAAGAGGAATAGATTCAGGAGTGATATGCAGAAATATTTCTTTACGGAAAGAGTGGTGGATCCATGGAATAGTCTCCCAGTGGAGGTGGTAGAGATGAGGACAGTATCTGAATTCAAAAAACCATGGGACAAAACCAGAGGATCTCTAAAGGAAAAAAGGGGACTGTTGTAGTCATTGATATGGAAGGACAGACTAGATAGGCCATGTCGTCTTTTTCTGTCATGTTTCTATGTTTCTATCATGGGTTAATTTTAGCAGGGAATGAAAACGGTGCCAGTACTCTATACTACTGTGTACTCCCTCAAAAAAGCTCTGTACACGTCTATGTAATTATAAAATGCATCCAGCTGCCTGGGGCAGTTTCTCCAAATGGGCTAGCTTTGTGCATACCATGACCGTCGTGAACCACACATCTAAGCCAGGGCATGGGGAGTATAATCTCAGTATCTCAAATTTACTGCTAAGGCTAGGCATAGTACCTGCATCGTGCCAAAGAGAGCCTTCTGCTGGAGTTCATAAGATGTAACTTGTATTGGTAGTTTGTTAAGATGTGTTTGGCAATTCTTCTTTATCAAGCCCGTGGCACCCAAAACGATGGGAAATAAGAACATAAAAACATCAGATATGCCATACTGCATCAGACAAAGGTCCATCAAGCCTAGTATCCTGTTTCCAACAGTGTCCAATCTAGGTCATACGTACCTAGCAGTTTCCCCAAAAGACACACGTTCCACAATGGTTGTATTGGGTCAAGCACTGATATCCTGTGTCTCTTCTTAATAATGGTTTATGGACTTTTCCTCCAGGAACTTGTCCAAACCTTTTTTAAACCCAGCTACACTAACAGCCTTTACTACATCCTCCGGTAACAAATTCCAGAGTTTGATTACACATTGAGTGAAAAAATATTTTCTTTTATTAGTCTTAGTTTACCCTGTAGCTTCATTGCATATCCCCTAGTCTTTCTATATTCTGATGACATAAACCATCGATCTACATTTACCCATTCCACTCCGTTCATTAATATATAGACTTCTATCATATCTCCCCTCAGCCGCCTCTTTTCCAGGTTAAAGAGCCCTAACCTTTTTACCTTTCTTCATAGGGGTATCCTTCCATCCCCTTTACCATTTTGGTGGCTCTTCTCTGAACCTTTTCTAATAACACTATATTCTTTTTAAGATACAGCGACCAGAATTGCACACAATATTCAAGGTGCGGTCTCACCATGGAACGATATAGAGGCATTATAATATCTTTTGTTTTATTTTCCATTCCTTTCCTTATGATACCTAGCATTCTATTTGCTCTCTTGGCCGCCTCTGCACACTGGACTGCGGGTTTTAACATGTTATCCACAATGACACCTAAATCTTTTTCCTGGGTGGTGGTTCCTAATGTGAAACTTTGCATCGTGTAACTATAGTTTGGGTTGTTCTTCCCTCGGTGCATAACTTTACACTTGTCCACATTAAATTTCATCTGCCATTTGGATGCCCAGTCTTCCAATTTATCAAGATCCTCTTGCAATTTTCCACAATCCTCTTGGGTTTTAACAACTTTAAATAGCTTTGTGTCATCTGCAAATTTGATAACCTCACTCGTTATTCCCTTTTCCAGATCATTTATGAATATGTCAAAAAGCAGCGGACCCAGCACAGATCCCTGGGGTACACCACTATTCAACATTGTCCATTGGGAAAATTGGCCATTTAGCCCTACCGTCTGATTTCTATCTTTTAACCAGTTCCTGATCCACAATAGTACACTGCCTCCTATCCCATGACTCTAGTTTTGCCAAAAGTCTCTGATGAAGGACCTTGTCAAAGGTTTTCTGAAAGTCCAAATACACTATATCAACTGACTCACCTTTGTCTACCAGTTTATTCACAGCTTCTAAAAAACATAACAGATACTAAGATAAGATCTTTTTAAAAATTGGTGTTACGGTCACCATCCTCCAATCTTCAGGTATAACAGATGATTTTAATGATAGTTCACAGATTACTAATAGCAGGTCTGCAATCTCATATTTCAGTTCTTTCAACACCCTTGAAAGTATATCATCCGGCCCAGGTGATTTGCTACTCTTCAGTTTATCAAATAGTTGTAATACATCTTCCTGATGTATCGATATTTCCTTCAATTCTTCCACACCTTTAAATACCACTTCAGTCATGGGTAATATCCATACATCTTCCTCAGTAAAAACCGAAGCAAAGAATTCATTCAGTCTCTCCGCTATCGCCTTGTCGCCTCTTAGTGCCCTTTAACCCCTCTATCATCTAATGGACCAACTGACTCTCTCACAGGTTTTTTGCTACAAATGTACTTGAAAAAGTCTTTATTACGCGCTTTTGCTTCTGCAGCAAACTTCTTCTCAGATTCTCCCTTTGCCTGCCTTATCAATGCCTTGCATTTAACTTGCCAGTGCTTGTGCTGTTTCCAGGTTTCGTCATTTTGCTCTTTTTTCCATTTCTTGAAAGATGCTTTTTTGGCAACAACAGCCTCTCTGACCTCACCTTTAAACCATGCTGGCAGTTTTTTGGACTTCCTTCCACTTTTCTTAACACCCAAGCTTGATGTAAGTCTTTAAGCTTTGCAACTGCTCCTTTTAGTTTTTTCTTAACTATTTTCCTCATTTTGTCATAGTCTCCCTTTCAAAAGTTAAAAGGTAGTACTGTGGATTTCCTTACTATCCCTCCTCCACTAATTAAATTAAACACGATCATGCTATGATCACTATTGCCAAGTGGCCCCAACACCCACTGCCATCGCTTTCCCCTTTTTACATGGAATTTCAATCCATAGAGATTCTACAGCAAATTTTGCTTCCTGCAAAACTTTAATCCTTTCTGACTCAATGCCCTCTCTAACATAGAGTGCAACCCCTCCACCAATTTTATCAGCTCTATCATTACGATATAGTTTGTACCCAGGTAACACAGTGTCCCACTGGTTGTCCTCCTTCCACCATGTCTCTGAGATTTCAATTATATCTAACCTCTCATTTAGTGCTATATATTCTAACTCTCCCATCTTATTTTTTAGACTTCTAGCATTTGCATACAAGCATTTTAGAGACTGTATTTATTCATATTAATTTGGCTATTGGTAGGCATGGGTAACTTGGGATCGTTAAGCTCTGTCTGCTCCATACTTGAGGGCATTTGGGCTACTTTACTCTTTTTGGAACCTCTGCTTTTGGTAGAATCCTTCAAGGATACATTCTTTCGAACCATGCGCTTTTGTATGACTGTCGGCTTTCCCTTATTATCTAGTTTAAAAGCTGCTCTATCTCCTTTTTAACGCTAGAAGCTCCAAAGTGCGTCAATTGACGCAAATGCATCTTCAAAGTTGTATACCAGCGCCACTGCTAGAACCATGTCAGTCATATTCCATGACTTTGTTAGCAAGGTCAAGATGTTCAAATATGTGCAACGAAAATTAATGACAGATGCACCACCTAGCGAGAAAATGAATTTATACCTAGAAGCCCCAAAGTACGCCAGTTGACACACTCAATTGTCTTGGATTCGTCAATTGACGTACTTTGGGGCTTCTAGGTATAAATTCATGTTCCCACTAGGTGGCGCATCTCAATCGCTGTTAACAGTTTTACTCCGACATTACAAACAATAAACACATGATGATGTCATGTAATGACGTCACATATTGCACATATTTAACAAATAAGTAACTTCACATTAATTCACATCTGCATTTGATGCTAAACGCAGTCATCATGATAATGTGTCAATTGACGCACTTTGGGGTTTCTAGGTAAAATTCCTTTTGGGGCTTCTAGTATTAAAGGTTAATGCCAGCAGCCTGGTTCCATCCCAGTTAAGGTGAAGCCCATCCCTTCGGAAGAGCCCCTCCTTTCCCCAGAATGTTCCCCAGTTCCTAAGAAATCCAAACCCCTCATCCTTGCACCATCATCTCATCCACACATTGAGACTCCGGAGCTCTGCCTGCCTTTTGGGTCCTGCACGTGGAATGGGAAGCATTTTGGAGAACGCTACCCTGGAAGTTCTGGATTTCAACTTTCTACCTAAAAGCCTAAATTTAGCCTCCAGAACCTCCCTACCACATTTTCCTATGTCATTGATACTGACATGTACCAAGACAGCAGACTCCTCCCCAGCACTATCTAAGACCTTATCTAGGTGGCGCGTGAGGTCTGCTACCTTCGCACCAGGCAGGCATGTTACCAGACGATCCTCACGTCCACCAGCCACCCAGCTATCTACTTGTCTAATGATTGAATCACCAACTATAACGTCTGTCCTAACCCTTCCCTCATGGGCACATGGCCCTGGAGAAACTTCCTCGGTGCAAGAGGGTTTTACATCACCTGGAGGACAGGTCCTAGTTATAGGATCACTTCTGGGTTGTTACCTTCTTTAGGATTCAGGCTAAATCTGTACCCCAGAGTTGATAAGAGCACTCATGGGATTAAGCACCACACAAAACAGAAGAGGCAACATGGAATCCCCCTGAAATATTCCTCGCTGGATCTTGATGTTAGGAATGATATACTGACCATCTTCAATTTCAAAAAGAGTGTGGTTTGCCACATTGTCATGGTGAACTTAATGTATTCTATCAAACCAGGATTTATTTTATACATTTCAAGGCAATTTATTATCCAAAAGTGTGGGATGCTGTCAAAAGCTTTCTTATAATCAATCCATGCTATACTGAGATTTCTGCTTTTCTTAGCGCTAGCCATTATGGTCTTATTCAACATTTACTAGTCTTTGGTGCTATATGCTCCTCTCTTGTTGCCTTTTTGCTCTATTGCCATGATGTTATGCTACTCAATATGATCATATATTCTTTCTGCATCTATTGCAGTGAACAGCTTATAGATTTAGGTGGACATGTTATTGGTCTATAATAGCTGGAAGTGTTACTTGGGTCCCCATTTAAAAGGAGAAATGTTCTTCCTGTAGTAAGCCATTGTGGTGTTAAGTCTGGCTGCTTAAACAATTGATTATTGCAATTCATCAGGTTTGGGTGGAGTGATGTTAACTGTTTTTGCCAAAATTTGGTTACTCCATCTGGGCTAGGGCTCTTCCAGTTTGGGGCTCGCTTTAAGCTGCTTTCTAGCTCTTTTGTTGCTACTGCAGGCCATTCCATAGGTTTGATGTTTGCTTTTTCTGAATGCTCCTGTATGTAGGGTAAGCATTCTGCTTCTTGATTGTGCTTTATAGGGTCCTCGTATAGTTTTCTCCAGAAGCTTTCTGTTTCGGCTTAGTTTGGTGGTGCTTTTATTATCTTAATGCTCTTTCCTAATTCCTTGTAGAATTGTTTTGGGTTCTCTCTAAATATCCTATTTTGATATCTTTCTTTTCTTCTTTTTTTCATATCTTCACAGTTTTTGAGCTTCTGCTGCTACTTTCTATTTATTGTTGGAACATATAAATTTCAGGTCTTCTTCTATTAATGCTGCATGCTTCAGCTTGATGTCTTGGATCTTTCTTACTATCTTTGATGATCTTAATCCTTTTAGATACCCATCTATCAGGGATACCTTTGCATGCAATGACTATTGTCCCTTGATGTGCTTTTTCCAAAGAGGAACTGTTACTGTTTTCTTTTTCTTCTGGCCCTGCATTTTAGCTGGTATTATTCTTGAAGTAATCACTTTAGCTGCACAATACTATATTTGATTTATTTTAGTGATGTCAATAAATGGTCCCTTAATACTGGGTATGGCCTTGTTCATCTTTATAATCATACTTTTAACTTTAGGTGTTACATTTAAATTGGGTAAGCTTTCCCTTGCCTGAAGCCAGCATATTCATCTTTATACATGTGGAATAGAAGTTCAGTCTTGAATTCCTCCACCTCTGGTCTTTCTCCTCCCTTTCTTCCTCCTCTTCAGTTGATTGGCTGACGTGTCCTGTAGTTACCTCACTCTCCTGCAGTTCCAGATCTCCAAGCTCCATCTCCCCCTCGACTGCTCTTTCTGTTTCTGCGTATTCCTTTCTTCCAGCACTCTCACCCAGGTCACCTCTTCCTCCCTGTAATTCTTTTGCCACGGAAGCCCTTAGTTGCTTCAAGATGTTATCATTCACATACTTCTTTGCTTTGATCTGTGAAATTAAAGATATTAAATTTGTATCTGCTGCTTTTTGCAGTTTTTCTTGTGGCAATTTTCCTCTTTCTTCCAGTTTTTGGGCAATTCTCTTTTTATACCCTCTAAATTTAAATATAGGGGTTGTAGCATAAAAGTAGCAGTACATTATCTCCTCCTTATCTGCAGAAGTCCACCATAGTTAATCCTCTTAACGTTTTCATTAATTTCTGTGGTTTATCTCCTGCCACAATGGGTCCACGAATATGCTCACCTTGGCCTTTATCTGTGACACTTCCAGTACAGAGTTCTTCCTTTCGGACTTGCGAGAGTCTTCACAAAATGCATGGCAGTGGTAGCAGCATTTATGGATACTCTGGGGAATATTCGTCTTCCCTTACTTAGACGATTGGCTCATTCGAGCATCGACAGCTCCAGAGGCCAGCTTTGCTCTCTCTCGAGCAATGACAATTCTTCAATACTTGGGGATGGTCATAAACCTCCCAAAATCTCATCTCACCCCCTCTTAATCTGTAGAGTTCATAGGGGCTCGTCTAGACACATGGCAGTCAAAGGCTTTCCTGCCCCAGCCACGCTGTCTATGTATAATACAACTGGCATCTCAAGCATCTATGAAGGTATTCCTTACTGCCCGGGAGATGCTTCAACTGCTGGGACACATGGCATCCACTGTCCATGTGGTTCTTTATACTCGCCTGCACATGCGAGCAGCATAGTGGACCCTTTCCTCTCAGTGGTCACAAGCCTCGGGTCGACTAACAGACATGGGAGGAAACATGACCCTTCTCACCTGGGTTCGCAGCCAGCTGGGGTCACCCTTTGGCATCTTTCAGCTGGGGAGTCCCCATATGTGAAGACTACATTCCTGCTTGTTCCTGGAGATAGCGTAGTTACTGACCTGTAACAGGTGATCTCTAGGAACAGCAGGAATTTAGTCTTCACAACCCACCCACCTCCCCTAGGAGTTTGTCTCTATCTCTCTCTTTCTCTACTTCTCTCCTTTGGTCTCAGCTATAAACTCAACTGAAGTGAGAGAGGTACAGAGGCGGGAAGGCAGCATGCATGCGCTGTGGGATTCTCCCAAAAGCTTTCCTATTGGATGCTAGGGAGCGTTCCCACGCGTGCTCCGTCGGTACCAACGATACCCATATGTGAAGACTAAATTCCTGCTGTTCCAGGAGATCACCTCTTCCAGGTCAGTAACTATGCTTTACCCCATAAGAAAAGCACAGCAGTTCAACAACCACGGCTAGTGAAGTTTATGCTGCACTTCCCCTTGACCCCTGGCCTTGAGGTTAATGCTGTGTGCTATTAAGTAGTAAACTTAAGGGCCTGTTTTGTTTACTAAAGTGTGGCAAGATTTTGCACTTACCATGAATGAGGTGCAAAACGTAACATGCGGTAAATGAAAAGCCTGTGTGCAATTTATGGGGACATGCTCAGCATCTGCCTATGAGTTATCACACAGGGCATACATTTACTGCATGTTAAATGCATTAGATGATAGAGTAGAGAGTGCATCCATACTACTGGCATGCAATTCCTGCAATGTGTCCTCCATCAGCACCTATCAATCCCCACTCCTCAATCAGCATTCTCACTTACTCCAACCCCTATCCCCCTCTGATCAGCAACCACTAACTTTCCACTCACTCCCCACTTCTGATGCCTCCTGTCACTGAATGGAAGTGTCCCTGATGGTTTCATGGGAGGAGAAGGGGAAGAATTGAGCTCCAGACACACCTTTATTTGACAACATGACCCTTAACGGTAGTACCACAAGGAGTCTGCCACCATTTTTCTTATGAGTTACGTGAGATCAGAAGAGTCCAGAGATCGCTCCTGCCCCCCCCCCCCCCCCACTAACCCACTAGGGATAATACCAGTAAGTGTTGGGAAGGTAGCGAGGAGGCTGGCAAGCTGATGGGAAGAGGAGTTGGTAGATGCTGATTGGAGAGAATCAGGAGATTTTCACAGCCATGTGCTGTGATAACTGCACTCCAATAGTGCAGGTGCACTTAATGCCACCTTCAAAAAGTGGTAAGTGCCCCTGCGCTATTGGCAGCCGAAACTGTTAGTGCACGGTAAATTACCGTATGCTAACTCCACAGGGCGGTCCACGCCTTAAATCACTTATTACCCAGTCCAATCCAACCTAAGCAATCAGCACGTGAATTAGCATGTCCTGCTGCCGTGGTAACTGTTACCATGGCTGTGCAGTAACAACACACACTAATTCAGGGGCTAACTGCTTGAAGCACTTTAATTAGGTTCTGATCTAAACAAAGGCTCCTGTCCTGTCCCTGGTGCTAGCTGTCGATGAGAGTATTCCTGCAATAACAGCCACAATCTTAATTTGAGCCTACTTTAGAAGTACTTCTGGAGGAAGCACAGACATGCCAAGGGTGGACCATGCCAAAGAATGAGATTTAAAGCCCCAAAGAGTAAGATTAAAGGCTAAAGAGCTATATTTTCAGACAATGTGTCTAGGGTATAGATCTTGAAATATTTAGATGCATATGCATTGCAAATGAAAGAAACAAAATGATATTTTGTTTTCTTCAGTGCCTCTGAAAGGAGAGAGACAAAACAGAAGCAAAATTAGGGCAGTTTTCAAAAGGATATACTTAGATAACTAAGCAGTTACCCAGGTAAACTCACACTGAAAATTGCTCTCCACTCAGTGGCTAAAATTATGCACATGGGTTTCATAGCTTCAGGGTAGAAGGAACATAAACATAAGACTTGATTCTGAAATTCCTGGTTATAATTTGCCGAGTACACTTTTACACCTGCAACAGAGATGTTGCAAAGTTCACAGATAACTATGCACTAGTAAACATTACAGGTCCAAATTTTCAAAGGGAAAGCCGCAAGTCAATATTCATTAGTGACAAGCGCACATATACGAGGTGTGACAAAAAAGAAACAAGACTGTCCCATAAATGTTTTATTACAAAATCTACAGAGAAATTACGCATTGTCCCCTTCAAAGTAATCCCTCCCCAGAGTTAATGCACTTCTGCATTTGCTTCTGCCACATACGGAAGCACTAGGTTAAGTCCTCCTCCTTGAGTTCCCTCAGCTCCCTCATCACAGTGGCCTTGATCTCTTCTACAGAGGCAAAATAAGTTCCTTCCTTATCGTTCCTCCAGTTCAGTCCCGCACCGCTGGGTAGTGTACCTCTTCCTGCAGCATGGAGACTGGGCATGTCAGAAGCTTGACACATCTACCGGTGACACCTCCCACCAGCTTCCAGTGTGTCCAGTCTCCATGCAGCAGGAGGTTGTGAGCCTAGGGTGTAGGCTCAACTTGAGGAACACATAAGGAGAGTTAGTGGTTTAATATTTGCTTTAAATTTTGGGTTAAGATTTAGTTTTGAAGGGGATTTGTTTTTGGTACACTGTACCTTTAATTTATTTTTATTCTTTCAAAAAAAAAAAAAGAATCTGTGCCAGTAAGAGCAGAGAAGGGGGGCAGTGGAAGGGATTCCTGCTTCCCCTTCCCTTTAATATTCTTTCTCTTAATGCCCTGTTAGCACTCCCTACCTTGAGAGGACGGTGGGGAGCTGTGTTGGCTGTGTTAAGCTGCTGCCCGATTCAGTCAGCAGCGTGGGAGAAGGCTCTGAGGTGAGGACTGCACTTCGTTCGGCATCGCAGCTGACCGGCTTGGGGTTCTGACAGCTACTGGCAGGAATCCAGGTATTTCTCTTCTCTCTTTCCTCCGGATCGGGAGGAAAGGTTGCAGGGATCTTTGAAAGAACTGCGGGGACTCTGGCTGCCGGTTGAGACCTTCAGCCTCGTGGTAAGCTGGGGGCTAGATTTTGGAGGCAGCCATTTTCAGTCGGGAGTGATTTTTCTCTCAGTTTTTGCAGCAAGGGATTTTTTTAAATTATTTATTTATGCATTTTACAATAAATCAAGCGACGCTTGTACAGAACAATAATGCTTGCAAATAATATAAATGTAACAAGAGAAAGATTATACAGGAAATATACTAAATGCAAGAATTATAAGTAGTCCCCTATACTGAGGGGAAAAGGCTAACACACAATCAATATATCAGGTACACAATTTTAAGAAAATAAGTGAAGACAGTGTTCCAAGGAGTCCTAACACTAAGATGGAATCATATTTCAGGAGAAGAAGAACCTGGTAAATGAGAACTCAAAAAAGCAGAAAGATCTGCAGGTGAAAAAAAACATACTTATGAGCTTTATAGGTAATCAAGCATTTGCAGGGAAAGCGAAGGATAAACGTAGCACCCAGACAGCCCAGCCCAGGTTTTAATAATAGAAAAGCTCTCCGCCGCTTCTGTGTTTCCCGTGCCACATCTTGGAAAATAAGAACTTTTTTACCATAGAACAGAACAGCACGTTTTTTATAAAACAGTTTCAACAGCCATTCCCTGTCGGAAGAGAGAGCCAGCGTAACTAGAAAAGTTGAAACTGCTATCTCTTCTTCTTTAGGGGTAGAGAGTAATTTGGAAACATTAAGGAAATCCATTTCCAAACCCCCAGTAGGACACTTTTAGCTGTGCAGGCAATCCCTGCAGCTTCTTGGCTTCACATTTTGAGAATATATTAATTTTAAAGCTTGCCCCAAGCCTCTGAAGTGCCAGTGGTTAGGCATTGGAGGTAAAAAAAAAAAAAAAAAGATTTCTAGAGTGCATTGTGTTTTTGGTAACTTTAATAGCTCACTGGGTTGAGGGGCCAGACCCAGTTACTGGGAAGCCTCCAGATCTGGTAAGGCGGAGAATGGTAGCTGATGCCTGCTCTGCCTCAGTGCCTGGTGTGCGGAACCCGCAGGGGCACTGTTTCGGTGGATGGCGTGTGTCAGGGCTGTGCGGTGGAAACGGTGCAAATGGAGCAGGAGTTACAGGATCAGAGTAAGGGAGAACCTCTTTCCATGCTCTTAGGGGCTGAAGGGGAGGAAAAGGAAAAGGGGGGGCTGAGCCTCCCCCCTGTCACCGCAAGCGTCGATCTCATCGCTTCCCGGTATGGGTGCACCTCGAGGGGCGGCATCCGCAACCCTGGAGGAATTTTCCCCAGATTTTGTGCTACTGCTGCATCAAGCGTTTTGCCTTCGTAAGCGGGGTGCTGCTCCAGCTGCCTCGGGGTTGTGCTCCGCGGCGGTTATGTTGGAGGTGCAGGCAGCAGAGTGTTCTCAGGGGAGACCGGCCAAATGGCCATGGTTGGTGGAAGATGAGACCCATCCTTTCGAGTCTTTGGACGATGAAGGGCTAGAAGGGGAGTTGGAGGATCAGGGTGAGGATCTTGAAGAGGGTGAGATTCCAGAACCTGAGGATCAGGCCTGGATTATTCAGGTGTTCAGGAGAGAGGAACTGGCTGTGTTAATTTTGGAATCGCTGCAGGCCCTTAACCTGCCGGAGCCGCGTCAGTGGAAGAGGACAGTGTGGAAGATCCGCTCATTCAGGCAGTAAGGAAGTCCCAGGCAGTTTCCCGTCCATAAGGTGGTTATACAGAAGATCCAGGATGAGTGGGACATTCCAGAGTCAGCTCTCAGAGGTGGGAGGTCCATGGCTCGGCTCTATCTATTGTGTGATCAGGAGTGGGAGCAGTTTTGCTCTCCTAGGATAGAAGCAGCGGTTGCGGCGATGACAAAGAAGACTACCATTCCGGTGGAAGGTAGCCCAGCGTTGAAGGATGGAAAAGACAGGAAAATAGATTCAATGGTGAAACAAGCCTTTGAGGTTAAGGCCTCCATTTGTGGGGCGTGGGTGGCAAGGGCTTGTCTGTGGTGGTCTCAATGTTCGCAGGGGACAGACTTGTCGCAGAGCCAGTTGCAGGACTTGTCCAGGTTGGAGTCCGGAGCGGCTTATTTGGCGGACGTGCAGTGGGAACTCACCCGGATGTCTTACGTTTCTTGAGAGCGGTATCTCATTTGCGGCCTCCTTGCCGTGTGTTAATTCCTCCGTGGGATCTCAATTTGGTGTTGGGGGCGTTAACAGGAAGGCCTTGGTGAAGGACTTGATGTTGAAAACAGTGTTTCTGGTGGCTATCTGTTCGGCACATCGGGTTTCGGAGTTGCAGTCTTTATCTTGCAGGGAACCTGTCCTAGTGTTCTCCAAGGAAAAGGTGGTGTTATGCCCGGTTCCGTCATTCTTGCCGAAAGTGGTTTCGCAGTTTCATCTGAATCAATCGGTCGCCTTACGTGTGTTAAGGTCATCAGGCAGGGAGGTGATCAATCGTAAATTGCGGTTGCTGGATGTGAAGAGTGCATCATCATTACTTGCGAAGGTCCGAGGCCTTTCAGCGGTTTGAGCGTTTGTGCTTTTTGGAGGACGGCGTAAAGGTGAAGCAGCGTCCAAGGCGTCCATTGCTAGATGGATTAAGGAAGCGATTGCATCAGCTTATCTCTTGCAGGAGCGTCAAGAGCCTTTGGAATTAAGGGCTCATTCAACAAGGGCCCAGGCGACGTCCTGGGCAGAACGCAGTTGTGTTCCAGCAGCTGAAATCTGTAAGGCAGCCACATGGACTTCTTTGCATACCTTTAGCAAGCATTACCGTCTTGATGTGCAGGCGACGGGGGGTGCCGGTTTTGGGTCAGCAGTTTTGCGGGCCGGTTTTTCGGGTCCCTCCCATTAATGTACTGCTCTGCTACATCCCAGCGGTGCGGGAATGAACTGGAGGAACAATAAGGAAAGAGAAATTAGATGTACCTGCTAATTGTTGTTCCTTGAGGAACTCCAGTTCAGTCCCGATTCCCACCCAGGTTGGGGATTCAGTCAATGGTCTCATGACATTGAAGGGACCGGCCACGCAAAGGAAAGTCTAAAGGTAAGTAGCTAGTTCCTGTTTAGGTGAGAGGGTTGTCTTAGGGGCGGCTTTGCTCGCTTCTTCTTTCTGTTGCCTTCTTTCATGCATTTTTTATCTTTACTCTTGATTTCCTTGGGGGGAAGGTCAAGCAAGAACTGCCTCACACTGAGCGTGGTGTGTGCGGGCGCGTTGTCGTGGTAAAGCAGCCATGACTTGTCTCTGGACAGAGCCAACCTGCTGCACTGAACCCGGTCATGGAGGCGATTGAGGACCTGCTGGAAGAAGTGCTGGTTGACTGTCTGACCCTCAGCCACAAACTCATGATGGACCACTCCCTTCTGGTCAAAGAATGTGATCAGCATGACCTTTATCCTTGATTTGGACATGCGTGCCTTCTTGGGTCTGGGTGACAGTCGAGTCTTCCACTGCAGGCTCTGTCTCTTGCTTTCAGGGTCGTACTGGAAGACCCAAGTCTTGTCTCCTGTGAGGACTCGGCCAACAAACTCTGGATCTTCTCCGATCTTCTCTAGCAAGTCACAACAAACATTGACCCGGTGCTCCTTCTTGTCGTCCGATAAAAGCTTGGGCACCATCTTGGCACACACCTTCCGCATCCCCAGCTCCTGCACCAAAATGGTCCGCACTGACTCCCTGTTCAGGCTGAGCTCCTCAGCTATCATCCACACCGTCAATCTGCAATCACTCCGCACCAGCTGGTTCACTCTGTCAATGTTCTCAGCCGTCTTTGTCATGGAAGGCCATCCTGACTTGGGTCATCCTCCACCTCCTCGCGGCCAGTCTTGAAGCATTTGTGCCACTCAAAGACTCGCGGCCTTGACATTGCATCTTCTCGATAAGCCTTTTGGAGAAGTTGGAGACACTCCATTGGGCCCTTCTCCAACTTAACCAGAAATTTCAAGTTGATTCTTTGCTCCATATTTCTGCCACCTTCAGTTGCGTGACAAAGCGATGGAGCAGTGCGATACAAAAAAACCTGAAAAAAGAAAAACAGAGTGAGAGAGATGAAAAATATTATAGCAGAATAGTGGCGAGATGTTGCACAACACAGGTTAAGAGGTTGGCCATTTGGCATTGAGTCATGGGTGTGACTGCCACAGTCTTATTTATTTTTTTTGTCACACCTCGTATATATGCAGAAGAGACACATACAGATGGCAAGGAAGTCAGACACATATACATACAGATGGAGGTGGAGATGCATCCAAGGATGGAGAGGAGATAGACACTTGCATTATCACACATTAAGGGGTTATTTTAGAAGCCTTATTCATGCTTTGAACATGTATCTACCAGCATATAAACATGCAAACTATATCCTCATCCAAACAGCCAGTTTAGAAATGTCTGAATTTACATGTCTTCACCATGATTATGTCCAAGTTACATGGGGGTGTGCCAGGGGCATGGTCTGAGAGTAACAAAACGTTAAACATGCATCCTCCATTTCATATAGGAGATATACGTGAAAAATGGAATTTGTCCACATCTCAGTTTACACCTGCTCCTTGACACCTTTAGGTTGTTAAAAAGTGCTCATTTCTGTGAGCCCTTTACAGGAGAGATTAAGGGGGATATCCCCTTTAATCCCCTTGTGTTTATTTCCCCTTCTACATTTTAATTGGGTAGACATTGAGTCCTCTGAGAGTGATTATGAGTGGTTGGACATCTGAGTGAGTAAGTGCTGACATCTACACATCCACGTTCTGAAATGACGGCACTTACATGTGTAAGTTGCTGAGGTTCCTGTGCTGATTTTTCCCATGTGTATGTTTGTAAAATAGCAACATAGATTTGTAGACATTTTTCTTTGGACATTACTGCAACTACATAAACAGCCCTTTGAAAATCTGCCTTTATATGGATCAGCAAATCTCTTCCTTCTTCATTATAGGCAACTTCATAAACTTCATTCTAAACAATATCTGAAAGAATATAATTCAGATGTGAGCACAGAAATGTACTATAGTTGCTATGTTAGTCCATTTGGATATATGCAAATAAAAGTCAAAAATAAGTTGTAGGTGATACCGTTTTATTGGACTAACTTTATGAATCTTTGACAAGCTTTGGAGAATATTTGCTAACATGTGTTAGGCTTTGCAGCTAATGCGGGGAGTTAGTATCAGAAGCGCCATGTTAGCTGTTGGGGGTGTGTGCAGCATTCCCTTGGCAGGTAATGTGGCAAAACTGCAGAGATCGTGGTGCTAATGCAGCTATCACCACCCATTGAGGTGATGTTAGTTGCACCCACGGTGTCTGCAGCTTTGACAGTGACTGCGCACTAGTAACTGCCGTGGTAACTGCATTGCAGACAGGCTCACTCTCTGCCCTATTCCCAGCCACATATGCAGATAACATGCAATCAGCAAATAGTGCTGAAAATTGTCATATTATCTGCATTTGTCCTGCATTAACTGTCAATGTGGCAAGCTGCTCCAGTGCTGCCTTGTTAATAGCTAACGTGCTTTAGTAAACATGCCCCTTATTCTTTCTTTATCACATCAATGAAGAAATAATGCAGTTAACTGGATTTAAATAATACAAAATCATCTAGGCTCAGGGCTGTCTGCATATGTCACGACAGTTCAATGCAAGGAGATGAGAGACCCTGACAGTTTACAGTACAAAGGTCTTCTCTGATCTTAGGTTGTTTGCATATGTCCTTACAGTTCAATGACAGGGAACAGGTGACAGAGGTAATGAGACAGTAACCCTTTGCATTTCAAAGATCTTAAATCTGATAATGGGTAAGGAAGGCAATGTCCTTCTTCAACTCTTCTCTGTCATTGTCTAAGTATTTGACCATTCAAATTTCATTTTCCTTTCTTGGGCATTTCCTTTCAGTACTCTTATTATTAATAACCTTACAATAAAAGCCACTGAAAGGAAAGGCAATATTGTTTCATAGTAGTGAGGGTTTCCATCCATTTTTAATGAAACCAGCTTAAAACGTGTTAGCAGGCATCTGTAATGGAGGCAACAGCACTATAAGACATCAAGAGTAGAATGGCAGCAAAAGAGGGCGAAGAACACTAACAGTAACATGAAGATTCCAGGCCACCATCAGAAGAGCACAAAGAGTGGAATGAAGATCCGAGCTTCTGGGACAGGGGCAAGTGAGTATCAATATTGGTAGGAAACCTCCAAGGCACTGATGAAGGGATGAAACAGCACCAAGATTGGCAGGAAGATTCCAAGGCACTAGGAGAAGAGCAAAGAAGCAACAACACTAACCAGAAGATCCCAAAGCAGAGGAGGAGAGCAAAGATGGAAGACTCCAAGGCAGCGGGAGAGAGTTACAGCAGTGCTGGCATTAGCTGGAAGATCTCAAAGCTATGAGGATAAAAAGTTTAAGCACTGGTGTTCAGGGAGTTTGGGGGAGTATCCACTGAAAATTTGGCAATTGGAGGTCAATGGGTTTTTGAGCATTAGAATTGGCATCAATATTCTCCGGAAGTAATTGGGTTCACAAGATTTGTTCACAAGGAGGAAATGTTATCCTAGTGCATAGTTGGTAATTGGGAGCCAAGAGGTACAGCAATAATATCCTCTTTGTACCCTGGAGGAAGAAGGCCACAAGTCATCGCAGAAGGAGTAAAGTGGAACCAGCAACAGCGGAATGAAGACCAAAGCAGACAGAGGAGAAAATTGCCATCTATGTAGGAAGACACCAGTCACATAGCATGGAAATTGATGACATGGTTGGTAGAATCAGAATGGCAGGCCATTTGTGTCTTGTGTAATCTTAGGAAGAGGCAACAATATCAGAGAACAAAAAAAGCCACACTAAAAGTTTTATGCTAGCAACCTATCCAGTGACATCATCATGAAGTAGCTGAAAAAGTAAATCTGAGTCTCCAAGTATATAAGCCAAAGCATAACTAATACAAACATTGCCTTAAATGTATGTGCATGACATCCTTCTCAAACTACTTGTTAACTTCTTCTGCAACATTAACGGGAATATCAGTCAAAGCGTATTACTAATTTGCTGGCATAATAATTCTACCTGCATCTTTTTAGGTATTGTAAAGTCCTCTAAAGCTGTGTGTGTACCATTGCCTACCTCAAGAATACTTAAAGCAAATGAGATGGTTGTGCTTACATGAGTACACTACATTTGTACAGTATCCCAAAAGCTTTTTTTACATCAGCCATTTAACTAGGACTGGTCGAAGAGTATATTTGCTGCCTCTTCAATTGTGAGTGGTATGATTTCTGAGTGTCTACCTTTCTGCATATATACCCCAGGCAATGTTATATGTGTCTGCTTGAGCAAATAAAATGCAGTTGTACATGTTGAAGTCACTTATAAAATTATCCTCAAAATATGGAGTTCCTCGGGGCTCAGTTTTATCTCCCACACTATTTAACATCTTGATTCCTTTAGCCACACTACTACATTTTAATGTCTTTTTATTCATACCTACCCAATGGCATGTTGGAAAGAAATTACACATAAGAGGTTGAAAAAATGTTAGTGTGTCTGTCTGAAGGCAAATTAACTTTCTAAAAACTAAATAGAATGGCATCAATCGGGCATGGGGGGGGGGGGAGGGAGAAATCAAATTCAAAAATGGCTACATCAGAGTGGGGTTCCAGAGAAATAAAGACCTCAGAAAAATAGCCCAGGGTATTCCTATGGGAGAAGCTGTTCCAGTAGTTGTAGCATAAACATCGGCGGCCAAGAAAGCAAATAGAATGCTAGGTATCATAAGGAAAGGGATGGAGAATAAAACAAAGGATATTATAATGCCTCTGTATCGCTCCATGGTACGACCGCACCTTGAATATTGTGTGCAATTCTGGTCACCGTATCTTAAAAAGGACATAGAGTTATTAGAAAAAGTACAGAGAAGAGCCACCAAATTGGTGAAGGGGATGGAAGGCTACTCCTATGAAGAGAGGCTAAAAAGGTTAGGGCTCTTTAACCTAGAAAAGAGGCGGCTGAGGGGAGATATGATAGAGGTGTATAAATTAATGAATGGAGTGGAACGGATAAACGTGGATAAATTGTTTACGCTATCAGAATATAGAAGGACTAGGGGGCATGTAATGAAGCTACAGGGTAAACTATTTAAGACAAATAGGAGAAAATATTTCTTCTCTCAACGTGTAATCAAACTCTGGAATCTGTTACCGGAGGATGTAGTAAGGGCTGTTAGTATAGCTGGGTTTAAAAAAGGTTTGGACAAGTTCCTGGAGGAAAGGTCCATAAACCACTATTAAAAAGGGACCCAGGATATCAATGCTTGGCCTAGTACAAGCACTGCAGAACCTGTGTCTTTTGGGGAAACTGCTAGGTACGTATGACCTAGATTGGCCACTGTTGGAAACAGGATACTGGGCTTGATGGACCTCGGTCTGACCCAGTATGGCATTTCTTATGTTCTTATGATGCATTGAAATATGATAGTTAGGTGACACACACACACAAACACACAGAGGCTTGCTATTATTTCATAAGACATGCACCACATGTTTTCCCCACCAAGAACTTCCCCACCTTTGCTATCACACTCCTATTCCTGCTGGGCTGGCTCTTAATACTATTCAGTATCTTACTTGCAAATTCAACTGTGAAACGTAGTAACTGAATCATATTTTCCTTAATGGTTGCTATCAGACATGCCAAGGGTGAGATGTACCACACCAGAGAATGAGATTGAAGTCCAAAGAGTGATATATTTTCAGATGGTGCATCCAGGGTATAGATCTAAAAAGATTTAAATGTCGTATTGCTTTGCAAATTAAAAAAAACAGCATAAATATTTGCTTTTTTTGGAATTTGTGAAAGATACATATATAGTGAAGACAATATTACAAGCCTTATCATTCTCAGCGCCTGCACTCTGGAATTCTCTTCCAGATGAATTAAGAGCCATAAAAGACATCAAGGATTTCTGCAAATCCCTCAAGACCCTATTATTCACAGAAGTCTATGATTGTGGGACATGCTTCACTGACGTATGAGATAAAGCAAAGAACTAGTTAATCTATGTCTATATGTGTGTCTTGTCACCCCTTCCCTTCTGTTCTATGTAAATCCACAATTGTATGGTTAACCACTTTCTGGTTAAATAAATAAATATGGGGAAATTCTCTGGGCTGAAAATAATTGCTGTCCTCTGAGTGGCTAAAATATGTGCAGAGATTTCACAGCACCTGACAGTAAACAGGAAGGTGAGTTCAGATTTCTTCTTACTGGATGGGCCACGTGTTTTTTCTTCTCTTAGGCTTGTTTTTTATGAAAGCAGTGATCAGGCTCTAATGCTTGAGAGAAGGGCCTCAACGAGGGTAAGAGTGAGAAAGCCTTCAAATGAGTGTCACAACCATAATGAGTGAGATTCGGCATCTCTGCGCTATGAACAATTGGCCCGATATTGCAAGGCATTTACACAGTTTACAGAGCTGTAAACCATGTAAATACCCCTAAGGGCCCAATTCTGTGAGGCGAATAGCAGGGCTGTACATCCCGGTAGGATGTGCAGCCCTGCTATCCATCCCAGCCATATTCCGTGACACACCCAGAGCCGCAGAATGGGGAGAGCCAGAGGAGGGTGAGAGGGGGTGGAGTGTGGACAGAGTAGGGGTGAGCCAAGGCAGCAAGACGTACAGGACCAATTTAGGTCACGGCCCTGTATGTCCTGCAGGTGGGGGTCAGATGTGCTGCTTATTCCACCATGGAAGTAGAATAAGCAGCAGCAAAGTCTCCAATTGGGCACGGGAACCCCCTTCAAGGCCAGAAGCAGCTGCCGGTAGGTTCCTGCCGCCTGATCCTGGCCCCAATTGCCCTGCCGAGGGTCGAGTGGCGGGGAAACAGGGGTCAGCACTGCTGTGGACTGGCTGTGGAGTGGGGAAGATGTCTCCTGCCAGGATGCAGGGGCACGCTGAGCCATCTCAGTTCCCAATCTTGCTACCGCGGGGGCATCTAGCTCCTGCGATGCAGGATCGGGTACAAAGGAGCCCGTCCTGAACAGGGACGTCTGGACGGCCTGGACGTGCCCTTCCTGGGTTGGGCTCTAAGCGGGATATTCAGCGGCACTAACGCTAAATGTAATGCCACTATACATCCCGATGCTAACCGCTAAGCATCGGGACGTGTTGGGGCATTCTGGGGGCGGTACCCAGGAATAATCATTTAGCGGCAATATTCAGCTGCTGCCCATTTATCCCTCAGTGGCGAAAGTTAGGCACAGCAAAAGCTGTCCTAACCTTTGCTGCTGAAGCTATCCGGGTTGTGGCTGAATATAATTGCTACATGATTAGCTTCTTTGCTGTGTGCAGCTGAGTGGTGACCCAAGATATTCAATGCCAGGGTTAAAGTTAGAGGCGCATAGCCGTCAAAACTCAATATCAGGCCTGATTACACTAGTCATTGAACTGTGTAGTCTGTGTATGGCTCTTAGTGATAGGAAGCATGGAAAGCTATAATGGCACCCTGTGGTTTAAATATAAAAGACTTATTCAGTCCCAGACATAGATCCTCTCTGTACGTCCGGTCTGAGCTGCTTGTACAGAGGGGATCGTGATTCTGATCCCGCGGGGCATGTCTAGCCCCATGGGATTAGAATTGCGAACAGTCATGTACATGCAGGCCAGGACTGCGATTCAGTCTGGCCTGCACGTACATGAACAGCCTGACTAACTCAGTCAGGGCTTTTAAATGGAGCCGTGGCACCATAGTGTCCGGTTGCCATTGCACCGTGGTTCCATTTAAAAGCTGTGATGCCGACCATTGGATAAAGGTGCTTATTCCCCACAGCCTGACCCCCGATCTGGCCTCCTAAGTCTAGGGTCAGGCTGCAGGGAATGTCCTCTGGCCCCTCCTGCCCCATCCACGCCCCAGCATAACAAAACAGACATGTCCAGGGAAGTTATTCCAACTCGGAAGTGGAATAACTTCCCCACACATGTCGCCGGCTCTGGATGTACAGGCCCGACATTAGAATCGGCCCTGTACAACTGGCGGAGAAGATAGATGCGGGCAGAGAAGGGACGTCCATCCCTGCTATTCATGGCACAGAATCAGCCCCAAAATGTATTCTTTCAAACTGAAGGTGAAATCTAAAAGTTAATAGATACATTTAATTTAATTTTCATAAATTTATAGTCCACTGAAACATTAGCAACAGAGTTCAAAATCATACTTGGTGATATTATTCTTTCAAAACCAACAGAATATTTGGGAGCTACTATTCAGATACAGTAACAGTAACAGTATATGATCACCTTTCCTCTCTCCCACCCCCAGGTCAGAAACATACACACACACACACACATACACGAGGGGGGATTGCAAAGAATTCTATGAGCCACTCTCTGCTTGCTTTCCGCATTGATGCATTGTTCTGCTGATGATCTTCAGGTGTACTCTTCTGATGCTTCTGAATTGAATGCTTGTCTGAGGAACTTGATAGGCTGGATAAAGCAAATGGATTATACTTCAACTCCTCAGACTAGGTGTTATAGTTTTGAAACTCAATTGCCCCCTCCCTTTCCCCCCCCCCCCCCCTCCCCGTTTGTGGTCTTTTCCTCAGATAGCTTCTTGACTTCTTCTGCGGTGAAGAATTTGGAGGTGTCTATAGATTACAAGCTGAATCTGGACCATCATTTAGCTGGGAAGTCTATTGTTGTTTTACTGTAGAATATTCTGTATCTGAGACTGTTTTCATGCTTTTATTTTCTCTTGCATTGATTATTATAATTCCCTCTTCCTTGGCTTGCCTATTAAATCTTTGAAGAAACTTCAATTAGTACAGAATGCTGCCACCAGACAGCTGACTGGGACATCTTTATTTGCTTATATAATTTGAGTTTCAAAGGATCTGCATTGGTTCCCTATGGCCTACTGAATTAAAATTAAGATACACACTATTGTGTTTAAAGCTTTGAGAGATCTGTTGTGTTGTTAAGTGCTGTCGATTCAGTGTCGACTCATGGCGACCTCTGGATAGTTGTCCTAAACGTTTTTTGGTCTTCAGTTAGGTGGCTCATTCTTGATAGAGTGGCACCCATAGCTGCTATTTTTGTATCGATCCATATCATTCCTAGTCTTCCTCTTTTGTGCTGACCTTCTATCTTGCCAAGCATGATGTCGTTCTCTAATGATCTTTCTCTTCGCATGATGTGTCCAAAGTATGAAAGTTGAAGTCTTGTCATCTGAGCTTCTAAAGAAAACTTAGGTTTGATCTCCTCTAGTACTGACTGGTTTGTTCTTTGGACAGTCAGTGGTATATACAGTATTCATCGCCAGCACCATAATTCCAAGACATCCATTTTCTTCCTGTCTATCTTTTTCATTGTCCAACTTTCATATCCATATGATGTTATTGAAAATAAAATGACTTGAACAAGTTGAATCTTTGTATGGAGAGAGACATCTCTGCTCTTGAGAATCTTGTCTAGGTCCTTCATAGCCATTCTGCTAAGAGCAATGCATCGTCAGATTTCTTGACTGCTTGTTGGTTCTTTATTGATAGTTGATCCAATTAGGCTAAAGTTGTCCACTATTTCAATTTCTTCTCCATCAACAATGAACTTATTGATTTTGCCATTTGTCAGGATCTTTGTCTTCTTTACATTAAGGTGCAGACCCATTTTAAGACTATGTTCCTTGATCTTGAGGATCAAATGTTTCAGATTGTCTTCCTTTTCAGCCAGTAATATGGCATCATCAGCATAGCAAAGGTTTTTGATAAGTCTTCCACCAATCTTCACACCACGGCTGTCTTCATACAGTCCTGCTTCTCTGATAATTTGTTCTGCATATAAATTAAAAAGGTGGGGGAAAATATGCAGCCTTGTCATACACCTTTGCTGATTTTTTTTTTAATTTTTATTTAATGCTTTTCATGATTACAAATTATTAAGAAAGGTAAACTTAACAAAAATACAATAATAAATTCAGAAAAGAGAATTATCACATAAGTAAATCACATCAAGGAGAGACAATCAAAACCTACTCATACACAATCAAGCAATAAAGAGTGATTTACACTCCACATAAGGGAGCTTAAGAGAAAAACAAAACCACCTATCTACTTCTCGGCCAATTCTTTATCAGACAAAAATTTCTGCAACTGCATCACATCAGTATAAGCATAACTTTGCCCCTGGTAAGTTACCAGGCAGCGACAGGGAAATCTAAAAAAAAAGGACGCTCCCAGAGTTACAACTCTAGATCTTAACTCCAAAAACTGTTTGCGTCTAAATTGAGTAGCGCGCCCAACATCCGGAAAAATTTGGCGTCGATAACCACAAAACAAAGCGTCCTTATGCTTAAAATAAGCTCTAAGGACTAACAATTTAATAGACTCAGAGCCAAACGTTGCAACAACAGTGCAGCATTGGGTATGAGATCCAAAGTATCCTCCAAAAAAGCGGTAAGATCCTGAGCAACAGACTCAGCAGGGGGAGCAACCACCCCTGCCTGATGAGATGCTGCGCAGTTAGGGGAAAACAAATAGACTTCGACAACTTCTAAAGTATCCTTAATCTGTAATACCTCGGAGAAATATTTTTGCAACAAAATTTCTGGAGACAATAGGCGAGTTGAGGGAAAATTAAGAAAACAAAGGTTTCTTGCCCTATGCTGATTTTCTAAACTCTCCAAACGACAGGAAACAGCAGAGATATCTCTAATTAAACCAACATTACCATTCATACTTGTTTGGAGCTGAGAATCAGCATGAGCAGAAACTTGAACCAAAGAGCCTATCTGTTTATCAACATCTTTAAATTTATCCACAACATCATGCGTAAAGGCACATAGAGCAGAGACAGTTGAAGTTAAACGCGTATCAATTCCTTGAATCGCAGTCCATATGTCCGCATGCGTAACCTCTCCCGAAGGGAGAGGGAGAGCCTGGTCAACGACAATTGGACTAACAGCCTTCAAGGAAGGAGTTACAGCATCCGGAAGGACGTCAAGAAACGTAGACGAAGACAGTGGCTGAGGAAAAGGAGGTGGCAGCCGAGAATCAGGACTCAAAGAGACCTCATCTGGCGAAGTTGCAGGCAGTAACAACGTCACATGCTTGTCCATGGGACCAACCAACTTACTTCCTTGTGCACCATCACCGGTCCCAGGCTTCACACCCGATTTCACCTTGCGCTTTCCCATGGGCACTGCAATGCAACGAACAGCGCTCAGAGAAAACCTCAAGAGCACCGAAGGAGCACAAAAGGAGCAAGTCCTGCCCCTTGTGATGCGCCCCTTAGGATGCAACCACGCAGGCCGCGACTCGCAGCCGCGAGTGAGTCCACAGTACTTTATGTGTAGTGAAGGGGGGGTCCTCGGAGGCAGGAGCGTCTACACAGTGCCTGCAACTCAGCACCGCGGCTCAGACTCCCTCCTACTGCACCGCTCCGCGCAGCTGATCAAAATGCGGCAGCTCCCAGGCAAAGATGACTTCTCCCACTGCTGTACAACATCCACAGCACTTTATGTGGATCAAAGGGGGGGTCCTCGGAGGCAGGAGCGTCTACACAGTGCCTGCAACTCAGCACCGTGGCTCAGACTCCCTCCTACTGCACCACTCTGCGCAGCTGATAAAAACGCGGCAGCTCCCAGGCAAAGATGACTTCTTCCACTGCTGTACAACATCCACAGCACTTTATGTGGAGCAAAGGGGGGGGGGTCCTCAGAGGCAGGAGCATCTACACAGTGCCTGCAACTCAGCACCACGGCTCAGACTCCCTCCTACTGCACCACTCCGCGCAGCTGATCAATACGCGGCAGCTCCCAGGCAAAGATGACTTCTCCCACTGCTGTACAACATCCACAGCACTTTATGTGGAGCGAAGGGGGGGTCCTCAGAGGCAGGAGCATTTACACAGTGCCTGCAACTCAGCACCGCGACTCAGACTCCCTCCTACTGCACCACTCCGTGCAGCTGATCAAAACGCGGCAGCTCCCAGGCAAAGATGACTTCTCCCACTGCTGTACAACATCCACAGCACTTTATGTGGAGCGAAGGGGGGGTCCTCGGAGGCAGGAGCATCTACACAGTGCCTGCAACTCAGCACCGCAGCTTAGACTTCCTCCTACTGCACCGCTCCGCGCAGCTGATCAAAACGCGGAAGCTCCCAGGCAAAGATGACTTCTCCCACTGCTGTACAACATCCACAGCACTTTATGTGAAGTGAAGGGGGGGTCCTCGGAGGCAGGAGCATCTACACAGTGCCTGAAACTCAGCACCGTGGCTCAGACTCCCTCCTACTGCACCGCTCCGTGCAGCTGATCAAAACGCGGCAGCTCC
This sequence comes from Ichthyophis bannanicus, assembly GCA_033557465.1. Classification (NCBI taxonomy): domain Eukaryota; kingdom Metazoa; phylum Chordata; class Amphibia; order Gymnophiona; family Ichthyophiidae; genus Ichthyophis; species Ichthyophis bannanicus. Next base: position 45,685,870 of record CM066046.1, read on the forward strand.
CAGGCAAAGATGACTTCTTGCACACCTTTGCTGATTTTAAACAATTCTGTTTCTCCTTGTTCTGTTCAAACTGTTGCTTCTTGATCAATGTAAATGTGCAAGAGAACAATCAAGTGTTCTGGTATACCTATGCTTCTTAATGTGGCCCAGAGTTTCTCATGGTTTACACAGTCAAAAGCCTTTCTGTAGTCGATAAAAATATATAGATATCCTTTTGGTATTCTTTTGTCTTTTCAATGATCCATCTCACATCCACGATAATGTCTCTCGTTCCTCGCCCTTTTCTGAACCCTGCTTGCACTTCAGGCAGTTCTCGTTCCAGATATGGTTGTAGTCTTTGCTGAATAATCTTCAGTAGAATCTTGCTGGCATGTGAGATCAAAGCGATTGTGCGATACTTTCCATAGTTGGATCACCTTTCTTTATTAGTAGTATAAACACAGATCTTTTCCAGTCAGTTGGCCATGATGTTGTCTTCCAAATTTCCTGGCAGAGCCTTGTACGTATGGTAACATCTGCATCAAATTGCTGTAATACTTCAATAGGAATGCCATCAATGCCCGGTGCTTTGTTCTTTGATAAGGCTTTCAATGCTGCTTCAACTTCTTCTTTCATCACAAATAGTTCCTGATCATAAGGTACAGATTGAAACAGCTGTTGGTCCACTTGATCTTTATCATATAATGATTCTGTACATTCTTTCCACCTTTTCTTGATATTCTCAGCATCATTCAACAAGTGAGGGTGAGATGTCTAGGTCCTTTATATTTCAGTAATAAACAGCAGGCTTCTGTACATTCAAGATGTCTAACATCTGATGATATTGCACTGTTGTCTTTGCTTCCTTAGTCTCAGGCCAAACTTGTTAGAATACGGAGATATACTTTTGTTTATGCTGCATCAAATTATGGAGTAGCTTACCCAAAGCTGAGTGGTAATATCCATTCTTTTAAAAAATCATTAAAGACCTGAAAGTTTTATTTGGGGTTTTTTTCAGCTTGACTGTCTGTTTTGTATATTTCTGCTATCTTTATTTTTATAGGCCTGATATTCAGTGGCGGTGGCTAGCCACTGTGGAGCAACTAGCCAGCACTGCTGAAATAAAGACCCGGATAGGTTATATCCAGCCATCAGCATTAAATATCTAGGTTGGCCCGATAGCAGAGAAGCTAACCAGACAGTGACGATATTCAGCCGCTGCACAGTTAGCTTTGGCAGCAAAGGTTAGGTCACCTTTCAGATGTCCAACTTTTGTTGCTTAGCGATAACCAGGCAGCGGCTGAATATCACCACTGCCCAATTATCCCAAAGTGTTGCCTCTGCTCCACCCCCAAAATTCCCCAGTGCTAGCCAGCTAGTATCAGTGGCAGCACCCATGTTAGTACCACTGAATATCTCAATCACTGTGATTAACGCATTGCATAACAGCCGTATATTTCTTTTTATTATTGTATTTACTTTTGTTTTATTTGTTTCTATGTTGGTTTATCTTCTTATTTGATTACAGTATATTGCAAATTGCTTTGATCTTGTTTGTAATCCATAAATAGAATGATTTTCTCCTGCTTAGCTCTCCTGCCTCTCCTTTTGTGCCCTTTGATAAGTACTTCAGAGCATAGCAGCTTAATAACCCCTCCACCCCCACCCCCAGGTCTGATTGGGTCTCAGAAGCTGAATGAACCAATCTGACAGCAGAGATGGAAGATAAACCACAGTGTGCTCAGATTCCTACAGGTAAAGACAGTTGACTTTTCTCCTCTTCAGTTTTCCTCTCTTCAGAGCAGGGATTAGGATCAGTGTGAATTAGGATCAGTGTGCCCGCAATGAGGCTCTGATGTGCAAGAAAATAATCTTAAAGTGTGTGAAAGTGAAAGTTACCAATTGTGCATGACACATGCCTAATGAATGAGGGTTGTCAAGTCTGACAATAATGTCATGTCCTATTAATCCCAGGAAAGAAGAAAGTCACTGATGGGAGATACCTAACTACAATTCATTTGAAGGTCCTCACGTAAGATAAGCACAATAATGCTAAGGACATCTTTGCTCATCTTCAAAAGGTCTCTTAGTTTCCTTTCTCTTACAGTATTTTTTCCCATACACCATCTTTAGAATATCTCTTTCCTTAGTCATTCACAAAGCTACTATTATTTTGCATTTGTGGACAGCATCACTAGTTCTCCACCTTTTTCCTCTTTTAGCCAGTAGAAACTCTGGGCCCAATATTCAAAAGGGTTTATCCTGTCAGCAGGATCTGCCAATGCAATAATGTGTTTATGTCATGTTTATGTTTATGTATTTGATGAATCGCCTTCCTTACAGAGAATAACAAGGCAATTTACAATTACAAATTGCTTACAAAATTAAATCAATGCAATGCAGAAAATAAAAACTAATTAAAATTTAAGTGGAAACACAACTGCCATACAGATGTAAAGACTGACATACAAAAGAAGAAAGTAAAAATACTCATACAACAGAAAAAGTAATAAACACACCATCAACTAAGGAGACAAAAGAGAATCAAAAAGACTCAGTCAGGCTGTCCATCTGGTGGGTGACGAATCAGTTGAAATTATAAAAGCCAACTAGCAACAGTTCTTCCTCAGCAGAAATCTGGAAAAGCATATTCAAATATGTTTTCAGCATCCTTTTAAATCTTAGGCGCTTTATGGCCCTTATTTTTTTTTAATTACACATGAATTATACATGAATTGCGCAATTGAAAAGCTGCCCAGTGCGATATACAGAAACACAATAATACAATAACAGATCATATTCCTTTAACAATACTCCCATCTCCCTAAAAATACTCTATCAAACACACCCTCTCCCTTCACCACCACCTTCCTCAAATGCCTTCCTAAACAGCACTATTTAAAGCTTTCCGAAACTGCTGTAAATCATCCATCAACCATAGATCTCCAGGGAGGGCATTCTACAATAACAGAGGCTTGTATTGAGAAAGACCTATTACAATGTATCACTCGCTTCATAACCTTACGTGTAGGCTATAAGGAACCTCTCCGTCCGGGATCGCAGTGATTGAAATGGAACATAAGGAACCAATCTTGAGGCCAAATAGGTGGGTGCCAGAGAATGTAGGATCTTAAAGGTCAAAATCAACACTTTATATTGTATTCCAAATTTAATAGGCAACCAATACAACTCAATCAAAGTAGGAGTAACATGATCATATTTATGTGGCCTCTTAATCAGCTTCGCAGTTGTATTCTGCATCAACTGAAGGTGCATTATTCAGTCTGGGAAAGCCTCAGCAACAAGGCATTACAGTAATCCAATTGTGGCACCAGTAAAACTCAGAGTTGCCAAGTTACCCAGTTCCAGGAGTGAGATTTTAAGCCAGTCCTGGATTTCTGGCAATCTCATTCTGATGGGGCAATTTCTCCAAATGGGTGAGTTTTGCGCATACCATGACAGTCATGAACCTCACTTCTAAGCCAGGGTATGTGGAATATGATCTCAGTCGCGCTAATTTACTGCTAATGCTCAGCGTAGTACTTTCATTGTGCCAAAGAGAGCCTCCCTTGTTATGTGGCATCAGTGAGGGTGGGTGTCGAGACCGGGTGTTTTGCCTAGGGTGGCAGAAACCCTTGGGCTGGCAGAAACCCTTGGGCTGGCCCTTCTGGTGTGGTATGGGTATGATCCCCATACAGTTAACAGCACAGAGCCATCCCACACAGAGAACAGGCAAGTCACTCATGGCTTTTACCGTACAAGGTAAATCAAGTGGTTTCCTAGGACAATGGCAATTGGAGGAGTATCAATGTGCAGCAGCCAGGACAGCAAAACAATTGACCCTGACAGCCACAAAAACCAGGAGCATCAGCAGAGGATAATACCTGCTGGGAGATTGTACACACATATACCTACAAAGCAAAGGTAGTCTGAAGAATATGTTGTGCAGGTCTGTGCATCAGGCCAATGCAACTCCCCCTTCAGCCATATAAGGAGGGGTTCACACTCCTCCCTAGCAAGGGTACAGTGCCAGGTGTATGAAGGAAGTGACAGGGAAGCATATCAAACCACCACCACCACTCCTCCCCAGGTCTGGGCATCTGTCTATGGCACCCTAGGCAGTCAGGCACCCTGGGTGACTCAAGATGAGTGAGTTTCATACTCCACTGCCAAGATGACACCCTGCCTGCACCAGAATGGGGCCCCCTGCACAGGAGGATTCAGCATTTGTGCCCTAATTCCCACAGATGTGGCCACAGCTCATTCACTACTGAGGTGTGGTGGGCAGCTTCCTCACATGTTGACAGGGTGGCACCGCTGTGTTTCTGGGCCATGAGGCTGTGTGCTCCCACCCTGCACACATCATGGTTTTGTAGCTCCAATGACATACTTCAGTCTAGGGGAGAGGAGTCACATTGGCATTACTATGTAAATGCAGGGCACACATAGTGCATGACTTCACAGTGCGCATATACACCTGATACCCAGTCACTACGTACTATCACACGACTGGTCTGCCTAGGATGCCATTACTTCTCTGCCATGGTCTTGCCCCCAGATTTACCATGGCCGCTTTGCCCTTGTCACGGTAGAAATGCATGCTAACCATGCATTCGTCCTACACCACCTGCAGCACTTTAGTTAACATACCCCTTAGATTGCGAGCCCTCAGAGGACAGGAAAATACAAACTATACCTGAATGTAACTCACCTTGAGCTTCTCCTGAAAAAGGCATGAGCCTAATCCAAAATCTCTCCCCTATAATAAATTGTAACATGCAGAGAAAAAGTCAACTCTTACTTTTTGAAACACTGAGTAATTTCCCAAGAATCTCATCTTTTGGTTGAGTTAGTTACCATTGTTACCATCCAATGAGGAAGTTAAAGAAGACAGTTATGATATGTATCTTATGGAATGAGTGGGGAAGTTAATAGCATAGGCAGGATAATTTATGTATTAGCTAGCTATTCTGAATGGGAATTTTATGTGATATGAATGTATATTGCTCATTTTAATTTGTAAACTGCCTTGAACTCTGATAAGCAGAAGAAGCAGGGCATAAATGCCTGTTTAAATTAAAAATGAAATTTAAATTGACTTCCAAAAAGTGCAACATATGAAAACATACATTTACATGTGTCAGGATGCCTAAGTTCCAAAGGGAAGGGTAGAACCAACAACCTAACCCTGAAGTCTCCCTGAAGTATAAAGTTTTAACCTGCCCCCAAAGATAAATTGAGTGATGGTCTTGAATGATACTAAAATGCGTTAGGTTACCATGTGATTGGGCTGCGAATCTAGCACGGAGACCCATACTAACCTCAGGGGGTGTGCACATCCATCCCCCTGCTGTGCACTGTGCTGAGACGCAGAAGCACTTAATGCCACCCATTGAAGATGACCTGCTCTAATGGCAAGAGACACATTTAACAGCACGCTTTAGTAAACATGCCCCTAAGAGATTTAAAAGATGAGACACAGGAAGAAAGTGTTCTGTCTGCCAAGTTATTCACGTTTATCAGCTAGCCCAGTAAGATGCTTTCTTTTGAAACAACCTCATCCTGTATGATAGTGTAGGTAGTCTCTTGAACTATTTAGACATTACAATTTATGCCCCAGATGTCATGATGAAAAATTGACTCCTTAGTAAGCAGGGCCCTTGAAGACTCCAAAGGTTAAGAAACAAAGCAAACGACTTTCCTCCTCCTGTACTTGCAAGTTGCCCCAGATTTCTTTTCTTAAGTAAAAGCCTTCACAAAGAAGGCTGACCGAAGCCCCATGCATGACTGAAATCCGTCCCTACAGACAGCAGGTAAGATGATTCATTTCTATACAGGAAGTACTTTAGGACATGACAGTTTTAAAATTGGTTTTGTGACTTCTTTCTTTTCATTTCTTTCTAATGGCAAATGTTTGTTTCTGAGATGGTTTTTTAATGTCTGCAGAAGATGAAAATGCACAAATAACTCCTATGTAATTGATTCACTAACTATATATCTAGCTCAGGCTATTAAAACACCTTTTTATCTTGTAGATGAAATGTCTGGTCCTGTTATTCTGTACCATACAACCTGCATTATACATGCAACAAAGTACAGCAACTGGACTACAGATAGCCATTGGCTCCTTCCAGTCCAGTGCGAACTTGGTGTTAGTAGTCCACAGCTGCATTCAGCCCCTCAGTAATAATGGTGCACCCACCTTGAACTATGCACATAGCATCACATAGCTCAGGTTTATGAAGTCAATTGTAAACTAAATCTGTCAGAGGTGTAATAACACTCCCATCAAAATGTAACCACTATGGTAATTTTATGGTAACGCATGCTGAACTATAGCCTTATCCTGGCATTTGCATCATTATAGCTATACTACAATCCATATAATTCAACCATAAAACTAGTCTTTGATGGTATTTTTTTAATTTCAATTTGCATGTTTCCCAGGATGCAATGTAGAATTTGTTTGCTTGAGACATAATAGGGACACTGTCAACTTTACTCTGGATTTCCTTATTGAGCCTTCTCTACAACATAACTTTCTAACGTGGCAGGTTGTCTTACCAAATATTTATACAAATGGAGCAATCAGTTTGGCTAGTTAACATTACAGCCTGTCAAAGCACTGCATTGCTAAGGTTAGACATCATGTTTAACTGCTGGGTTGATGTGTGCTGCATTTATAGAAGGCAAGTGAATGCTTGCTGTCAGGAATTCATATAGCTAAGAGAAAATTCAGAGCCAGGGATTAGAATGGCATAGGAAAGCTGCTGATTGTCGAACTAGAACAACCATACCTTACCACTAGCACTGAAGGAGAATCTGGCCTTGACATTTTGGCTGCAGTGTCATCTAGAAGTAGGGTCATCCTGGATTCTCTACAGGGAGCACTGTTCTGGCAACTGGGAAAGGAGCCCACATGGGAGGAGAAGATACTAGATCCTGTGTTTACAAATGGGAAGAGTGTTTCAGATGGCATAGTTGCTGGTCATCCGGCATCAAGTGATCACCAGATGGTGTGGTTCAGTATTAGAACACAAGTGAAGATGATTCATTCAAATGGCGGGGGAGGGGGAAGCCTAGACTTCACGAAAAATAACTTAAGATGGAGGAGTACCTCAAGAAGTCATTAGCTGGATGGTAAAATCTAAAATTGAGAAAAATCTAGAAGAGCAGTGAAAGGATATCTTGTAAGAACAACAAATCTTACAACAACTAGATTGATTTTAAAAGCTTGTGTTATATGTAGATAGGGTGATATATTTGTTATTTCAACTGCACTTTCTGCCAATTTGGATGTAAATTGTTTTTAAAAGTATTATGTTTAGTTTTAAAATTTTATATGGTTTAGTCCCCAGATATATGACTGGATTAGTCATGTTACCTGATAATATAGGATTACTTCATTCTACAAATGTTTTGGTCTTATCTGTTGAAAAAGAGCTTTCATTAAAAAAGGACTCTTGACAAATTATTCTCATATTGAGCAGGTATAGGATGGAATAATTTACTAAATGACATTAAGGGATATGTCTATTAAAATACATTAGCTGTCCTTTTGATGCTAATGCAGCTGCATTTCATGGTGGATGACTGAATGGGCGGTATGTGGATGGAGAGTGGGTGATCCAGTTTCGAGCAGCTACCACAGCATTTCACGCAGTAGCAGCGCTTTCTGCAGGCTTCGCAGATTCAGCTATCACTATCTCAATGGGTGGTGTTAGCTGTATCCGCAAAGCTGGCCCCATGATCCCAGCATTTTCTCCACGGCATCTGCAAGGAAATGCTTGGAACACCCTCTGCACATACTACAAGACTTTGGCAGCTAACACCAGCTTTTTGCATCTATAGCCTGGTGTTAGCTGCAAAAACCATTTACGCTATCATAAACATACCCATAAGGACCTTGAGAATTATGCAGCTTTTCTATGGACATTGAAAACTTATTTTTCTGTGAACATAAGATATGCCATACTGGATCAAACCAAGGGTCCATCAAGCCCAGTAGCCTGTTTCCAACAGTGGCCAATCCAGGTCACAAGTGCCTGTTCCCAAAAGGTACGCAGATTCTATGTTGCTTGTCCAATGGTTAAGCAGTGGATTTCCCCAGTCCTCTTTAATGATGTTTCTGGACTTTTCCTTCAGAAACTTGTCCAAACCTCTTTTAAATCCAGCTACACTAACAGCTTTTAGTACATCCTCTGGTAACGAATTCCAGAGCTTGATTACGCATTGAGTAAAAAATATATTTTCTCCGATTAGTCTTAAATGTGCTACATTATAGCTTTATTGCGTGTCCCTTAGTCTTTCTACTTTTTGATGGAGTACACAACCTATCTACGTTTACCCGTCCTACTTCATTCATTAACACTAGAAGCCCCAAAAGGCATTTTACCTAGAAACCCCAAAGTGCATCAATTGAGACATTATCATGATGACTGCGTTTAGCATGAAATGCAGATGTGAATTAATTTGAAGTTACTTATTTATTAAATATATGCAGTATGTGACATCATTACATGATGTCATTGTGTGTTTATTGTTTTGTAATGTCGGAGTAAAACTGTAAACAGTGATTGATTTAAAACTGAAATTTACTCTGTTACACAGGTATGTACAACGTCGTGACTTTCGAACACGCCCTAGAACAGGCCGACACTCCAGAACTTTTAGCATATCGCTTCCTCCCTGAAATTGTATTCATTTTTTTTCTACAATTCTATTTACAAAATGCCAAGACCTCATAAGAAGACAGCAGTGCCTAGATGTGCTGGTGCAAAATCAGATTCAAACGTTGATCTACATGTTACAGGTTGTGCAGGCGTACATGCTTATCCTGTTCGTTTGTTAACTGATATGGACTTTGAAGTTACTTTTGAATTTGCAGTTACTTTTACATTTAGTTAACACTGTTCTTATGTTAGTCGTTGTATGAAACTTGTGAAAACCACTCAATTTTCTTGGTTATGTCAATTGCTGTACTTTGGGGCTTCTAGGTATAAATTCATTTTCCCGCTAGGTGGCACATCTTTCATTAATTTTCAATGCACATATTTGAACATCTTGACCTCGCTAACAAAGTCATGGAACATAACTGACATGGTTCTAGCAGTGGCGCTGGTATAAAACTTTGAAGATGCATTTGCATCAATTGATGCACTTTGGGGCTTCTAAGTATAAATTAATTTTCCTGCTAGGTGGCGCATCTGTCATTAACTTTCGATGCACATATTTGAACATCTTGACCTCGCTAACAAAGTCATGGAACATAATTGACATGGTTCTAGCAGTGGCGCTGGTATACAACTTCGAAAATGCATTTGCGTCAATTGACGCACTTTGGGGCTTCTAGGTATAAATTCATTTTCCTGCTAGGTGGCGCATCTGTCATTAATTTTCGATGCACATATTTCAACATCTTGACCTCGCTAACAAAGTCCTGGAACATAACTGACATAGTTCTAGCAGTGGCGCTGGTATACAACTTCGAAGATGCATTTGCGTCAATTGACGCACTTTGGGGCTTCTAGTGTTAATTTATAGACATCTATCATATCTCCTCCCAGACGTCTCTTTTCATGGGTGTCTTTGACTCCTCTCTCTCCTTCTCCACACACATCCATCTGATAGCTAAGACCTGTCGTTTCTTTCTCTATAACATCAACAAAATCCACCCATTCCTTTCTTTTTTTTTTTTAAACTTTTATTTTCATTTTGCAACAAACAAAAGAAACAACACACCAAAGGAGACAAAACAAGTATACAATAAGGAAAAGCAAACCCAATTACCCCCCACCCCCATGCTTCTTCTCTAGCTGATTATGTCAGCATGTGAGCGCTTCCAAACAACAGTGATTATACATCAAAAACAATCAAAAGAGTATCTGCGATACAGAATAATCATGGGACAAAGATATATACAAAGTTAGACAGTCAGATGAGAGCATTGAGCAGAATGTACATAGTCATTGAGCATCTTCCATTTAGACCGATGATGAGGAGTCTGAATGGGGGAAGCAAACATACGAGGTATTTGTTCATATTTACTGTAGAGACAGACATGATTCCACCATTCATTGGGGCTCAGCTGAGAGCTATTTTTCCAGTATTTCGTAATGAGGGAAATAGCAATGCCAAGCATAAAGTCCAAAAGGAAGTAAGCCGTTTTTGGAAGAGAGGGGATCCCCGCAGCTGAGCGAAGTCCCACTATCCTCCAAGAAAGGGGCTCTTGAAAGTGCAAAATAGACTGGATACGACCCCAGACCCGACGCCAGTAATACTGTAGTGCGGGGCATTCATACATAACATGAGGTAGTGAACCAATGGCCGCATGGCATGTCCAACAACTATTGCCCTGAGTAGTGTTCCATTTGGCTAATCTGTCAGGAGTGTAAAAACACCAGTGGGCTAGAAAGAAGAGTGTCTGAGTGAGTGAGGCGGATCGGGAGACCCGTGTCACTCTACTCCAGACAAGGCTCCATTGCTCCGGGGTCAAAGTCACATGCAATTCTCTCTCCCATGCTTTCTGCGCTATAGGGGTATCTCTAGTTATAGCATTACATAAGGTTTTGTAAAAATTGGATGCTACACCCGGTGAACTACCGATAGATCGGATAGTCTCCAACCAACCTTGTGTAGGGGAGGCCGATGGCGGGAGCACCTTAGCACTCCGAAGGCAATGCTGAAGTTGCATCAACTGAAAGTAGTGTTTCGCTGGGAGACCAAATTCAATTTGCAATTCACTAAAAGTTTTCCAGTGACCTTCATGGAACAACTGACTAGGAATCCAAATGCCCCTAGTGTACCAGGGGCTCCACGCCATCGGCTTATTTTGTATTCGAAATCGAGTGTTATACCAAAGTGGGAGCTTGTCTAACGGACAGAGTCGGGAGTCTAAAGAGTGCATAAGATTATTAAAGGCACCTAAGGTGTCTAAAAGCATTGGTGGAAAGTGGGAGTCTGATGGGAGAGTCATACCAGGGAGAAAAGTAAGAGGAATCGGTTTGCAAAGGTCCTCTTCTATGTCTAGCCACACAGGTCTACTCGGTACTGGATCTTCCAGCCAGCGAGCACCTTGTTTGAGAAGAAAAGATTGATGATACTTCAGGAAATCAGGGAATCGGACACCCCCATTTTCCTTATCTGCTTGCAGCTTATGTTTCGCTATCCTAGGTGTCTTGTTTTGCCACAAGTATCTAGTCAGAAGGCCCTCTATATCTTTATATATACGTCGAGGGAAGAGACAGGGCAACATTTCTAAGATATAATTCACTTTCGGAACAATCATCATTTTTATGGTTTCTAATCGACCCCACCAGGTAAGTGTTAAAGGAGTCCAGCGGTGAGTAAGCGCCCGGACTTTAGAGGTTAAGTCTTTGGCATTGAAGGAGATAGTGTCTTCCAAAGGAGAACAATAGTGAACCCCAAGGTATTTGACCATGCGAGGTTGCCATAAAAAGGGGAAGGGTTGCATATCTGCCTGATGAAGCAAAGGATTTAATGGAAAGGCTACCGACTTGGTCCAATTTATCTTATAACCGGACAGTTGTGAGTATTTACCAATTTGCTCTAGGACAGCCGGTACTGAGTCTATAGAGACAAAAAGCATAAGGTCATCAGCATACGCTGAAATTTTGATTTCCCTATGGGTGAAGGGGACTCCATGAATCTCCTCCGATTGCCGGATTAGTAAAGCCAAGGGTTCAAGTGCAAGATCGAAGAGAAGTGGAGACAGTGGGCATCCCTGGCGAGTGCCGCGTTGAAGGGGAAAAGGCTGAGACTTTAAAGCATTGGCACATATACTGGCTGTAGGCTGTGCGTACATGGTGCGAAGACAACGGAGAAAACCTTCCCCGAATCCGTACCAGCGGAGGACTGCAAACAGGAAGGGCCACTCTAAGCGATCAAAGGCCTTCTCAGCATCAAGTGAGAGGCCAACAAATGGGCGATCAAGATTAACTGCGGTAGTCAGTACATGGCATAGAGTCCGAGCATTGTCAGCAGTTGATCTACCAGGAATGAAACCGCATTGATCTGGGTGTATTAAGGTAGGCATCCTATCCGAGAGCCGGGTAGAGAGAATGGTGGCAAATATTTTATAGTCCGCGTTGAGGAGGGAAATTGGACGATAATTAGCTGTTAGTTGCGGGTCTCTCCCCTCTTTCTCAAAAACTACTACATTTGCCATTGAAAAGGACCCAGAAGGAGAACCCTCCTCGGCCAGAGCAGAAAAATAAATTTTCAAAACTGGAGCTAAGTCAGCGTGAAAAGTTTTGTAGAATTCAGCAGGGAGACCGTCTGGGCCTGCGGCTCGACCTGAGGCACATTTCTTGATAGCAGAATGAATTTCTGAGACAGTAAATGGTGTGTCCAAGGCCACTCTATCTTCGTCAGTTAGGGTCGGTCTTTGTACCCCTGAAAGTAAGCGTTCAAATACATCTGGCTCAAAATCACATTCAGATTGATAAAGCCGAGTATAAAAATCACGAAAGAGTTCTAAGATTCCGGTATCTTTAGTGACCAAGCCCCCCCCCCGACGGATTACGGAGGGCGGTAACACGCTTGGCTTCTTTTTGACCTTTTAGGGCATTTGCTAATAATTTGCCAGCACGATTATTTTCCCGATAATATAGCCCTTGTTGTGATTCGATATTTTTAACAGCAGCAGTGTACAAAAGCTGATTGTATTGAAAACGCAAGCGTTGTAAACGGAGTAAAATACATGGGTCAGTACGGGACGTGAGGAGACGCTCCCCAGCTTGTATCTGCTGCTCTAGAATCAGTAAATGCTGCTTTCTTTGTTTCCCCTGCCGAATTTGATAGCTAGTTATAGTGGCGCGGATAGATGCTTTAAAACCCTCCCACCAAGCCCAGCTCGCTGTGTCATGGGGTGAGTTAAAATGAAAATAATCTTGGATAGCGGCCTTTATATCAACCTGAAAATCTTTTTGACCCAGTAGGGATCTATCAAAAAACCAAGCTCGGGGAGAATCGTCCCGTGCAGTGACACGTAATGATAAAGATATGGCAGCATGATCTGAAATATGGAGAGGATGAGTCCTAGTCGTGTCTACTTGAGAAATCAGTGCTTTGGAAATGAGAAAGAAATCTATTCTAGATTGGGAGTGATGGGGGGCAGAAAAGAAAGTGAACTCTAAGTCGGAGGGGTGTAGCAGCCTCCATATATCTACCAGCGCAAGGTCTTGCATCAGAGCTGTAAGGGTAGCAAGACTCTTGGGTGGACTACTCGTTCTAGGCGGCTGTCTATCTATCAGAGGGTCTAACACTTGATTAAAATCACCACCAAGTATTAATGGAGTATTGGCAGAGGCCTGTGCCAACTGCGCAATACTTGCATAGTAAGCAGGGTTGTCCACATTCGGGGCATAAATGCAAATACATGTAAATTCACTATCTCCAACCTTAAGATGTACGCGGGCCCATCTACCCTCCTTGTCAGCGCTAGTATCAATTACAGTAGCTTGCAAAGATTTCTTAACCAGAATGGCTACCCCGCACCGTTTGGAAACGGCGGGAGAATAGGCAGCCACCATGTAAGGCTTAACATTGAGTTTCAGTGTTTCAGCAGAGTTTAAGTGCGTTTCCTGAAGAAACGCTAAATCAGCATGCTCATGGCTAAGATAGCTAAGGATTTTCTTTCTCTTGATTGGACTATTAATGCCCTTTACGTTGAGTGATAAGATTTTACATAAAGCCATTCAGACAAGTTAAAAATTCTGAGCATGATAGCGCACATAATTTCACAATGTCCCTCATATTGACTGTATCTGGCTGTACATATGGCAGGAAAGAAAATAAGCTTAGATAATACAATGAAGCGCCCCACATGAAAAAAGAAAAAACCGCAGCGCGGTAGAGAAGAAGCAGAACCCCAAAAATTACTGGCGACCATGTGTCTGCGGGGAGAAGCCCCAGAGAAGGCCGAAATTGAAAAAACACATAACCTGTAGGACTGTGCGTGCTCCGAATCCGACCGAGGCACACATCATGGAGGGATAGGAGACCACACAACAAAAGTCATAGAAAGAAAGAAAGAAAGTCCAGGCAGTCTCTGTACTGAACTATGACCGCCGCATCGGGCCCTTCAAAATGACGGACAGAGCCGGCAAATAAAAGTCCAAGTCGTTGGATTAGCGCATCTGCTCTGCTTCTTTGGAGTCTAAAAATGTTGATAGTAGATCAGGATCTTCGAATGTCCTGGTTTGGTTGTGGAGAGTCACTCGGAGCTTCGCGGGATACAACAGGCCAAAGCGAGCCTGTAGCTGTTGAAGTCGAGGGCGAAAAGCAAGGAGTTTCTTCCGTCGGTCGACTGTAGGCTTTGCCAAATCAGGGAAGAAGGAGACTTTGTGACCTTCAAATTCCAAATGATGGTTCGCCCGGGCAGCATTTAAAATTTGTTCCACTTGTTGATATCGTAGCAAGCGAAAGATAATAGGCCGGGGGGTCGTTCGGTTGAGCGCTATGTGGGTAGGAACACGGTGTGCTCGATCGATTTCCAGTTCTTTATGAAAGGTGATCTTCAGCAAGGAAGGAAGAGTTTTGAGCAGGAATTCTCTCATATCTCCCGCTTCCACCCCCTCCGGTATTCCAATGAGCCTCACATTGTTGCGACGGGCTCGATTATTGCTATCTTCTAACTCCTTTTGAAGATTCTGTATCTGGCGCTCAGCCTTGTCCAGTGTGCCCAAGCGCACCGCGTGCGAGTCGAGGACCCCCGCCATATTGTCCTGCCGTAATGAGAGACCTTCAAGTCGGTCCTGGAGCACTCCAAAGTCTTCTCGCATGGCTCTAAGCGCTTCTCCATTGGACTGCACCAATTCCTTCACGCCGCATATTTCCTCTAAAATCTCCAGGTGCATTTCGGGGTTCTCCCGAAGTGGAACCATCTTCTGTGGGGAGGACACCTCTGTTTTGGAGCGTTTTCCGTGAGAAGAAGAAGGAGACCCGAAGTCCAAGCGCGCTGGTTTATGGGCCGCCATCCCCCCCGAGGTACCCCGGTCAGCCCGGAGCGAAATAGTAAGTTTGTATAGGTATTATGTCAGGATTCTAAGTAGGCCTCTCGGGAGCTTCAGCGCGAAGCGTCTTACCCGCTGGACATCAGGCTCCGCCCCCCCACCCATTCCTTTCTGAATACTCTACTAAGACGCTTATCCACTCCTTAATCACCTCCCATCTTGACTACTGTAACCTACTCCTTGCTAGTCTCCCTTTGAATTATCTCTCTCCCCTTCAATCTCTTCAAAACTCTACTGTGCAGCTAATCTACCACCATCCTCGCCATACCCATATTACCCCTCTTCTCAAGTCACTTCATTGGCTCCCTATCCACTTCCATATCCATTTCAAACTTCTCCTGCTGACCTATAAATGCATTCACTCTGCAGTTCCTCACTACTTCTCTCATCTCTCCTTACACCCCCCCCCCCTCCCCCCTCGGGAACTCTGCTCTTCTGGCAAATTGCTTTTATCTGTGCCCTTCTCTTCTATTGCTAACTCCAGACTTCGCTCCTTTCACCTTGTTGTACCTTATGACTGGAACAAACTACCTGTGTCTGTATGCCAGGCACCTTCTCTGACCCTTT
This sequence comes from Ichthyophis bannanicus, assembly GCA_033557465.1. Classification (NCBI taxonomy): domain Eukaryota; kingdom Metazoa; phylum Chordata; class Amphibia; order Gymnophiona; family Ichthyophiidae; genus Ichthyophis; species Ichthyophis bannanicus. The sequence goes on from CM066046.1 coordinate 45,701,451, forward strand.
TCAAATCTGTGCTGAAAACTCACCTCTTTGCTGCTGCTTTTGGATCTTGACTCACCTGATCTCCTTGCTTCTTTACCTTTCCCCCTTGTTTTAGCCCTGTCTACTCCTTCTGTGTTGTCTTTCTTGACTAGATTGTAAGCTCTGATGAGCAGGGACTGTCTTACATGTCTGTGAAGCGCTGCGTACGACTTGTAGTGCTATACAAATGCTCAGCAGTAGTAGTAACAGTTTTCCATGTTGAAGAGCCCCAACCTTTTAAGCCTTTCCTTGTAGGGATATCCTTCCATCCCCTTTACGTTGCTCTTCTCTGTAACTTTTCTAATTCTGCTTTATCCTTTTTAAGATATGGTGACCACAATTACACACAATGTTCAAGGTATAGTTGCACCATGGAGCAATAGAGACATTCAGAAGCATTTGAACATATTAGAATTTAGGAGGAGGGAATTCAAAGGGATTAACACAGTTAGAAGACCTGCTTTTGGATTCTGATGCTCCTCACTAATTATGTATATCTTACCATACTCTAGTCCCCAGTTTTGTGATGTCTTTTCATCTTGATTAGATTGTAAGTTCTGATGAACAGGGACTGTGCCTTACATCTATATGTACAGCACTATGTACATGATTATTATTATTAGTTTTGGGGGGCTTTTAGTGCCATCAAGTCAGTGTTGACTCATAGCAACCCAGCTACCTCTAGGTTTTCTTGGCAATGTATCACTGGAAGTACATTGCCAGCCTTTTCTTCTGAGGCAATGGAGGGTAAAGTGACTTGACAAAGGTCACAAAGAGTGCCAGTGGGAATCAAACCCTTGATTGTCTGGGTAGTAGGCAATTGCTCTAACCACTAGGCTACTCCTTCACTCCTTAATACTCCTTATTATTAGTAGTTGGTAGTAAAGTAAGGTGTAGCAAAGGCTGGCCTTACTTTCACTGCAGAAGCTAATCAGGCAGTAACTGAATATTGCTGCTACCTGGATCTTTTTTTTTGTGCTGTCAAGTCAGTGCTGACTCCTGGCGAACCAGCTGCCTCTGGGTTTTCTTAGCAATATATCACTGGAAGCAGATTGCCAGGCCTTTTCTTCCAAGGCAATGGAGGGTAAAGTGACTTGCCAAAGGTCACAACGAGTGCCAGTGGGAATCAAACCCTTGATCTTCTGGGTACTAGGCTACTCCTCCACTCCTGGTTAGCTTCCTGCAAATCTGGCAACCTGGATAGTCAATGCCAGGGCCGGATACGACCCTGGCATTGAATATCCAGGTTGAAAGTTTGACAGCTGAATATTGAGCCCATAATCTCTAGATGTACTTTATCGCATCATTCATTATGCATTATTGTACATTTTTAGGATAATTTATTGCATGTGACTGTAATGTATTTTATGTAATCTTCTTCAAATTGGCTGGGAGTTAGTGGAATATAAGAAGTGACATTAAATTAGAGAAGATAAATGTAAGAGACAAAAAAGGGTGCCATGGTTTTTGAAAGAAGTAACTGAAAAGGTAAGAAGAAAAAGGTTAGTGTTCCTAAATTACGAGACATCACAGAAAGAGGAAGGCACTGTCGGCAACAATATCTGGCAAAAGGTAACAGATGCTAGAAAAGTAGTTAGGAAAACAACAATGCAAATTAAAGAAGAAATAGCTAAAATAGTAAAATAGAGGTAACAGACAGGAAGAAATACAAAACTGGCATTAAGAGACTCAAAAGTAAAATAGAAGAATATGTAGAAATGAAAGAGGAAAAAATGGAATTGCTTAATCAATATTTCTGTTAAGTGTTCTCAGAGCAAAGGTCAGGAGGAGGATCAAGGGAAATAGACACATACAGGAATGGATCTGAGTAAAATTGTGTTTGTAAGGACCAGGGCCGGCCCAAGGATTTCTGCTGCCCTAGGCAGGACTGTCATGTCATCCCCCTCACTCGTGTCACCTGGCCTACTGTGCTGCTTCCGCTGCCACCACCCAGCTTGGCTCATTGTGTCACATTGCCCCCCAGCATCGAGCCTCTCACTTGGAGGAGGTGGGCATCACAGTGATCACGTCTTCAAAGCAGCAGCAAAGCTGGCAATTCAAGGCCGCAGCAGTCCTTAAAGCATATGCGTGCACTTGCAGCCTGCTACTCATGTGACCTCTGATGCAACTTTCTGTTGGAGGGGGCAGGATTATCAGGCTGTGACTGCACGCGTGCACACAGCTGCTTAAAGGCCCACCATGGTGCAGATGTGGCGGCTGAGCAGCTGATTCAAAGAGGCCAGGATCGTCCTGCCACTCACCATGGTCTGCTGGCCTAGGCTACTTCTTGGTTTGCCTAGTAGATGGCTTGGCCCTAGCAAGGACCTAGCTAAACAAAATAATGGGGTTGGATGAGACATAGCAACAGGGATAGAGACAAGGTTTCTAACACCCCCCCTGCAAACTATAAATCACTACCCCTGCTGGAACTGCCACCACCGTCATCCTATCTCCTTTGCTGCAAACCAGATGTCTGCATCAAGGGGGGGGGGGGCAGTTTAGAAGCGGCAGGTCATAGAGGGCAGGTACCGCAACAACATTGCAGAGTTCAGATAAGCACTGCATCACAGTTTCAATGCAATTGCTGCTGCTGAAAGTCTTGAAGAGGGGCGGCAGTGGCAGTAATAAGGGCATCCCTGGAATGCTAGTGCAATAGGTGACCACCTAATTCACCTAATGGAAGTACCAACCCTGATTGGATTAGAAACTAGATCAGGATCATGCTATATGGAATTCATTCCAAGGAGAGGGGCATTACCAGTGGCATGAACAAGAATCAGTCCTTGGTGCAATTCTTTTCAATTATTTTGTAGGTAATATTGCAGGGGGGCTGTCAGGTAAGGTTTGCCTTTTAATGGATGATGCCAAAATCTCCAAAAGGCAGCAGGTATGAAAAAAAGATGAGGAAGAATGGTTTAAGTTTGGCATCTAATGCAGCAGTGTGTGCCTTGAGTCAATGCTGACTCCTGGTGGCCCAGCAGCTCCTGGGTGTTCTTGGCAGTGTGACCAGTAGTAGATTGCCAGGCCTTTCTTCTGAGGCAATGAAGGGGTGCTAGTGAGAATCAAACCCTGGTCTCTTAGGTTACCAAGCCAGTGCACTAACCATTAGGTTACTTCTCTAAGCATTTAAAATTGCATGCTAAAAGAAGAGGGTCATGCATTTTGGCTTTAAAAGGGTAATTTTATAAGAGGACCTATATGTTAAGTGGGTTGGCAGGTCCCTATTTTAAACCCATTTTATAAAGATAAGTAGGTGCCTACTTGTCTTTATAAAATACCAGATTATCTTTATTTATTTATGCCTTTGCTCAATTTTAGAATGTATACACTGGCCAAAAATATGCAGCAGAGCAGTTTACATAACTACAATTACATACATATAATAAGAGAGGTAGGAAGGAGGTGAGAAGGGAGGGGAAGAGGAGGGGAACAAAAGGAAAGCGGATCATGCCATCTCACAGCACTGAGCCATCACCAAGCGCAAGGGAAGAGAGCCATGTTTTCACTGCCTTCTTGAATTAGAGGAAGGAAAGTTCCTACCAGATAAAGAGGAAGAAAGTTCCAAAGAGAAGGGTCTAAATAAGAGAAAATAGAAGTGCAAGAAGATTGCAGGTGTAGACGGAAGGGGGGAAGGGCAAGAAGAGAGACTTGGATGAGCACAAGATACGAGAGGGGGCATAAAGAGACAGGAAACAAGAGATGTGAGTGGAGACAGGAAACCAATGTTGCGATTGGAGGAGAGGTGTGACATGATGAAAGCGGCATGCCCAAGAAGAATATTCCAGGCATGGACATTATGCTTGCTTGCTAGCAGCTATAAATGCCTCTGCCTACAGTATGGAAGAAAGCATGTAAATGAATGAATTTTGTAATCCATGCATGTACTTTCTGACTCTGCTCATGCTCTGCCAGACCGTGCCCCTAACAAAGCCTACAGTAAAATTATGTATGTGCATTCCATTATACATACTTTATGCCTGGTGCAGCTTTATAAAACCCAACTTATACTGCCACTTATGCAATAAAGTGACTATAAAAATTACCTCCCAAAAACCCAAGAAAGGGGTACTGGATAGGGGCGAAGTTCTTCTGTGCAAAATAGAACAGGACCTGTGGGTCGTTGTATCTGATGAAATTAAAGTAGCCAAACAGTTAGATAAGGTGAATAAAATGTGAGTGTATTAGGAGAGGAATGACCAGGAGGAAAAAGGAGGTGATAGTGCCTCTGTGCAAGTCTGACAAGACGTCAATTGGAGCACTATGTGCAATTCTGGAAATTGCGCCTCCAAAAAGGTATAAATCAGATGGTGTCAATCTAGAAGGTGGCTTCTAAAATGGTTGACACCTTCATTGTAAAGCATATGGAGGCAGACTTCAAAGATCTAAACATGCATACCAGGAAGGACAGGTGGGAAATGGAAGATATTATAGAGACAATTAAATATCTCCAAGATATAAATACACATTAGTCAGGCCTTTTTCAGTGGAAAGGGGGAGGATCTGGAATGAAGAGTCACAGGATGGGGTGAATGGGGAAAGACTCAGGAGTAGTCTAAGGAATTATTTATTTAGAGCAAGGGTAGTGGATGTGTGGAACAGCCTCCCAATGGATGTGATTGCAATGGAAACAGTATCAGAATTCAAGAAAGCATAGGATAAGTACCAAGAACCTTTAAGGGAGAAGGGATTATTGAGACTGGGGTTTTAATTTGAATGGGTATAGATCTTTTTCTGCTGTCATTATTTAAGTTTCTGTGTAAATAGCAATAGTAGTGCCAATAGCTGATTTGGGTGGCCACATTTCAGATCAGTTGTATTCTTCCTTTATCTTTCCTCTGGCATAAAGTACAGTAAGTTAGTACAAGCAAGACATGATTGTTAATTGTCTCTTAGAAATGAAGGTGTCATTATGCACTGACTCCATTGAAAAACTCCTTCTAGACCACAGGAGACTCTACTTTATTCATAAAATTATATTTCTAAATGTACTTTTATTACAGTTTCCGAGCAAATAATTTGACTTCTTGAAGCCAAGAGCATATTCCATCCCCATCAATCTGGATTTAGAGCTAAGCACAGTACTGAAATGGCTTTATTAGCTCTCCTTAATGAAATAATTACGCATCAAGATAATTTTTGTGATGCCCTACTTCTACAGTTTGATCTCACAGCAGCCTTTGATATTATTGACCATATGTTCATTCTGGAGTGTCTACATTAGGTTGGCCTCTCCGGGATAATCTTGAATTGATTCCGTTCTTACTTTTCTCAAACAATCCTTCATGTTTCAGCAGATAACAAGATCTCCTCTTACCCCTCTCTTCTATTGTTCCACAGAAATCAATTTTGGCTCCCACTATTTTTAATGTTTTTATTGCTGTATTGACCATACTGATTCAGGAACTGGGTCTAAGCAACTGTATCTACGCAGATGACATCCAGCTGTAATTTCCACAGATACATGGGAAGACCATTTCAAAGTCAAATTAAATAATCAACTTCAAAAAATAACCTCATGGACTGAAGACAACAAGATTGTCCTGAACCCCAAGAAAACAGCAGCCATCTGGATTTTCTTTCAGGATAATCCTTTGCCATTTACTCCTCAAATTAACTCAACTTTAGAAGAAATTAAGGACACCATTAAACTCTTAGGAGCTCAATGTGACAATTTATTTATTTATTTAACTGTATTTATATCCCGCTTATCACCGGGTCAAAGCGGCGCTACATAAAGGGGTGGGGAAATTAAGTATAGGGTGGGGCCATCACCAGGGAGGCAACATTGATGATTCTGACATGAAACAGACATTGGACAGGGACAGATTAGTGGTGCTTTGAGTCAGAGGTTCATGGTGGGCGGGATCAGGGGTTAGTGTACTTTTTGGTGGGAGTCGTATTGAAGTATTCTTGGAAAAGGATAGTTTTTACTGTTTTCTGAAAGATAGTAGATCAGCATTATTTCTGAGACGGCTTGGTAGAGAATTCCATAGGGATGGAGCATAAAGTTCAAAGGCTCGATTGCATGTCCGTTGAGAGCATTTGGTTCTTTTGTGAGGGACGGTGAGGGAATTGCTGGAGGCTTGTCTGGTAGTTCTGCCATGGGCTGGACGAGACAGTAGTGTGCAAAGCTGGGTGTTCTGTGTTTGATGGATGGCTTTGTGGGTAAGTAGGATGGCTTTGTATTTAGTTCTTGCTTCGAGGGGAAGTATGTGTAGGTCTTTCAGAATTGGGGTGATGTGGTCGGTTTTCTTTGCGCTCTGAATGATTCTTGCTGTGGTGTTCAATGCTGTTCGGAGAGGGTTGGTCTGTGTGGCTGGAAGGCCATGGTAGATGATGTTGCAGTAGTCCAGATGTGGGAGTGTCATAGCTTGCATTACCTTCCGGAAGTCTTGATGTTCGAGAAGGGGTCTGAGACGTTGCACTGTTCTTGCTTTGTGGAATATAATTCCAGAGGTTTTAGTAATTTGTTGCTTTAAGGTGAGGGCTTGGTCAATAATAATGCCCAGGTATCTTATTTGTGGTTGTATTTGAATGCTTGTGGTTCCTACATTGAGGTGAGTAGGTGGTGTGAAGTCTGGGTCTTTTGTCACTATGAGGGCTTCAGTTTTCTTTATGTTGATGGATAGGTTATTTGCTTGCAACCAGTTGGACACCTCGGAGAAGCATGTTGATAGATGGGTGTTTGTTGGGTTTGTGGTCGTAATAGGGGCGTAGAGCATGATATCATCAGCATATATGTGGAAGCTGATGTTGTGGGTGCGTATGACTGAGCAGAGCGGTTGAAGGTAAATGTTGAAGAGCATGGCTGACAATGTGGATCCTTGAGGTACTCCTTGGTGTTGCTGGAAGGGGGGGGGGGGAGGTCGAGGTGCTGGTACGGATTAATTGTTGTCTGTAGATTATCCTTTGGCCCTCAGATTTCCCAAATAGTTAAGGGCTCTTTTGCAGCTTTACAAAGAAAGAGCTGTGAAACATTCTCTGGATACAAGGGCCCTTAAAACACTGCTGTACACTCTTGTTATAATGTGACTTGATTACTGTAACTAATTACTTGGTGGTGTACCACAGTACCATTTAAAAAGGTTCAACAAGTTGAGAATACAGCCGGAAAATTAGTTTATGGCAAGAGAATGAGAGACCATGTGACACCTCTTCTCACTTAACAACACTGGCTCCCAGTGATAAGCCGTATTCAATTTAAGATCCTGCTATTAACACAACAAACTTACTTCTCAGAAATTCCAGTCTACCTTAGCTCTTTATTGACTGCATACGTTCCACAGAGAACTCTATGCTCTTCTCAAGGCAACTATTTTGCAATGGCTTCGAAGTCAAGGCTAAGACTCTTTTTCTTTCAAAATTCAACATTTAGGGCCCAATATTCAAAGTACTAAGTGTCTGATGTGCGCAGGAAGGAGGCTATACACATGGAATTCCGCCATAACCATGTAACCCGGATCGCCACATGAAAGTTCAAAAAACAATATTGCCATTCCACAGGTAGCACTAACCGCCTAGTGCTGAGGGTGTAATGGGGCATGCCATGGGTAGGGAGCCAGCCAAATCATGTAACAGAGATATCCAACATGTATATCCACCACCATTAATTGTCAGAATCTATGTAGTACTAAGCAAGGTTTCAGGGCGCCTAGGAGTGGAGGAAAGGCTGCGGCAAACCTGTGTAGTGGCACATATCCACGTGTGCACTAGTTTGCGGTAAAGGGGGGAGTGTTGTGGCTACTACAGAGGTGACACAGGACCCGATGAGCCCAGACACAGAGGAGGAGGTGGCAAGCCAGCCAGGCACTACAGTGGCCAGGCAACCAGCACCAGAGGCGCAGGTACCGTGTCCTCTGAGTGCACAGGCACAGGGTAACCTACCTCCAATTAATAGAGGAGGAGGTCTACCAGTGCTACAGACTAAATGGGGCAACCATCACAGAGTTCTGTGCTCTTCTCAGCCAGGATGTGGAGCCAGCCACTGTGAGAAGTCAGGCACTGCCATTGGTGCTTCGGGTCACCACCACCCTTGCATTTCTCACCACAGGGAGATTCCAACATGTTGTGGGGGCGATGATAGGGATCACCCAGTCTGCCACCAGCCACTGCATTGCTGATGTCACCAGGACCATCCTGCGACACCTAAGGCATCTCATAGCCTTCCCAACAAGAGCAGAGGAGTGCCAGGAGACAATGCATGAGTTTTTTTATATCGCTGGGTTCCCCTCTCTGCTTGGTGTGCTGGACTGGACTGCACACATGTCGCCCTGAGAGCACCCAGACAGGAACAGTGGGCCTACAGAAATCGGCATGGCTATACCTCCCTCAATATGCAGGTGGTGGTGAATGCAGAGATGCACATCACTGATGTATGTGCCAGGTACCCCGGCTCATGTCATGACGCCTTCATGCTGGCACAGTCAGGTCTGGGCCACACAGCTGCCAGAGGTGATCTCTGAGAGGGATGGCTGTTTGGTACATGTACACAGTTGTAAGGCCAATGTGTAGCAAGGTGCAGACTGCATGCATACTAGACTAGGGGAAAGGCTGGATGTTAGGCCTGCGAGGGCATGTAGGAATGGTGTGTGCCAATCACACGTGTATGGGCAATGTGCCTAAAGTGAGCTGGAGAGTGGCTATTTTATGTCTCTTTTATAAAGACAAATAGGTGTCTATTTGTTGTCATAAAATACTAGCACAATTCTTGCTGAGACTGCGTCTACCTTGCAGGTGCAGATATTACGCCTGCCTGCGATCAGGAATAAATGTCTGCACCTAGATTGTTGAAGTACAGGCATAAACAAAGACGTTTTATAATGTACACATATACTTCATGACTCCACTCTTGTTCCACTTAGACTACAGTCCCTGCAATGCCTACAGGAAAAGTGTACATGTTCATGCCATCACACATATGTTTATGCAAGGTACAATTTTATTTTATGCACATATATTGCCATATACAGGAAAATGACTTTATAAAATTACTCCTATGTCCAAGTATCCCCTTTTACAACAGAAGATATTCAGGGAAACCTAATATTCCATTAGTATTTAACTCCTGGAAGCCAGTGAAGAGTGAGTCTGTAATATCTGTTGGTAAGCAAGGATTGTAAGGCCTATTGAGATGGAGTGTATAGAACACTCCCCATCCCCGCAGGGAAACTGCCCAACCAAGCTAAGAACCAGTAAGGCACTGCTCTGGTAAGATCTTTAATCTCTGTCCCTTTAAAAGAATAGACTGGAGAATGCCTGGGGAGGGTGTGGCCAGGTCCCAGGGGTTAAACCAGGAAGCCCTAAAGAGAGTGAAGCCCAGGGTTCTATGGGTTTCATGCTGATGACTTATCTGTGAGAAGGTAGGAACAGTACCTGTTGAAAATAGCTGTTTTTCTGGTTTATATGTATGTTGCTGATGAAAGATTGACAAGTGTATGAACTGAGTTGTGTTGGCCAGAGTGAGGAAACTGGAGCACCAGCTTTTGTTTTGTGCCTTTGAAATACTGTTTGTAAATACACAAAGACCCAAGAAGGGGCCAGGCAGCCTGCCTGATCTTGAACAAGTGCATAATAGTGTTTGTGTTTCCCTATCAACCTCCTATTGTCTGTGGATCCCTGGGTCACTGCCACCTACTGTAATTTGCTTAGATGGTCATGGTCATGGTTATGGTTATGGTTATGTTTGTTTTGTCACTTTTGTGGTATATCAAATCTATGCAGTTTACAAAGTTAAAAATAACAGTAAATAATAGAAAATGAACGCCATTAAAATCTGAAAATGGCCATATTTACCCTTGTTCTTCAGCATATGTAGATGTCGAGCACAGGAATCCAGATGCCATTTCTTTTGTAACTCTAATTGAATTGTGTGGGAAGATTTGCCCTCTTTTAAAATTCATATTCATATTGTGAGAGGTCTATGCACCTTTGTGAAAATGAAGGTACATAAAATTCAGATCACATAGCAGAACTATGAGCTTTCACTTGAAAATGCAGTGCTAAATTTAACTCAAAAGGCCAGAGTACTGCTTTGTAAATATGCCATCAGTATCCAAGACAGCACCAAGCCCCTGGCACTGAGGCTCACACTTTGTAAATGAACCCCTTTGTCTCTTCAGTTCCAGATTGCCATCTCGCAATTGCCCCTTGGTATTTTTCAAATCTGTTTTTGAGATTTTTTAGAAGAGAAAATATTTTTATGCATTGCTCTTGTTTGTTTTGACTGCCTTTCTAATTTGTCGGGTTTTTTTCTTTTTTTAATGAAAGAAAATGTTTCCTGCTAGCAATACAGTATTCATTTACTTTCTATAATTTCTAATTTGCTCCTTTTTGTACTAATGTGTCTCTTTGCAGAAAGGCAGTGAATGCATCTTAATTTTTCCCTAAATAGGACATTGCAGTATGATAAAGATCAGACTTCAACTTGAAAACTGATTCTGAACGTGAAGTAGCTGGTTTGGATCCAGCCTCTTGACTTGCTGATACCCAGTCAGCCAATATATTTGATGTTTATACTAACAGAGAACCTCTGTGCTGTACTCCCAAGTCAAAGTATATCTACCAAGAAAAGCTCGTATTAAGGGGGTCATTTACTAACAGTAGGCATGTGTGCACCAAAGATTTTCAGGCTTGCTTTGTTTGTCAAAATGTATCCATTCGGTTGATCTTTGGGAACTGAAGCATTTGTTTGTTTGTCCCCATTAAAGTCTTTGGGAAGAAGCTATTTTGCAATGCAACAATCAGGTTTGCCATCTATTTTCAATCAAACCTGCTTGAAACTTGATGGTAGGCATCTTTAACAGCACTATAAGCCATCAAGAGTGTCACAAACCCCTTTGGGGAACCTGAAGAGGGGCAAAGCATACACACAGTGTCCGAGTGAGTACCAGAAACCACTATTAGAAGGGCATAGCTGTACCAAGAGCACAATGAAGATCTCAAGATAGCGGAAGAGGGCACAGCAGCACCACAATTGGTGGAAGCAAAGCAAGGCACTCTGAGAGGAGTAAAATAGCAAGGAGACCAGCACAGCACCCAGATCAGCTGAGAGACCCTAAATTATGCCAGGAGGACCAGCAGAGCACAAAATCCAGACTACTTGGAAGGCCCTAAATTATACCCAGAGGATCAGCACAATGCCCAGATTGCCTGGAAAGCCATAAAACAGAAGAGGAAATGGCATGAGCATAAGCCGCAGGAGTGGGGTGAGTTCAGCTCAGCAGTGTGCCTGCAAGTTAGAGGCCTGGCATTGACGACTTTGGTCCCAGCACAGGAAGCTTAAGTACAGCATAAGATCCCCCTGGGATGGAAGAAGCATTCATAGAGTACCTAGATGACATGCTAAGGGATAGAAAGAAAAATTGGAGATGGCCCCAAAAACAGTGGAAGTGGGGCTACAGCACTGGCTACAACAACCTAGAAGAGCTGAGGAAGATCAACACAGCAGGAAGATAGACTAAAAGCCCTTACAATGAAAGGCTAATGGTTGTGGCAGAAAACCAATAGTTAACTAGGCAGTAATGATGGATGGTAAATGTGAGGGCAGCTAGGGATGATCTGACTATCAGGCTGGCAAGACAGGTGCCCCCTTCTTCTGTCAATGCTCCATACTCTTCTCTCCTGATAGAAATACCGTTCTTCGGTCAAGGGTATAATAGTCGCTGCACTCTCCTGCTAGAATACCCGTAAAACTGTTCTACAGCTAAAATGCTTCCAAAATAAATTCAGTCACACTTTACTAAGTCTGGCTCTCTGAGAACAAAAATGATGCTTAAAATTGTTTGTTGGCTCTAGTTTTCAGTTTACACTACTGGGTCAGTACATACGACCTTGACTTCGGAAGTGCTAAGGATATGAAAGTTATAATGGGAAGGGATCTCAAGTTAAACCATATATTACTAAAATATATGCATATCTTCGACTGGATTTGTGATAAATCTGTTTTTGTTTGGAATGTACTTGTTTTTCAGGCAAAACAATTAATGAATAAATAATTAAACAATTAAATAAATAACCTAATCATCAAGGAACCCAGTCATAACCTACAAAGACGAGACCAATTAAATAAGTTAATAACACCAAAAGAATTTATAAGAGCCAAAAAATCAACGAACAAGAAAGCTTTCTCCCATGCTGCCCCCATACTGTGGAACAACATCCCAGCGGAATTAAGATCATCACCCCAAATCACGGAGTTTAGGAAAAAACTCAAAACATACTTATTCTCAACACATTATGCATCCGTATCAAACTCTCAAATACAACAAGAAAAGGGATAGCCGCACCAGCAATAAGTGACCCTCGAACTGGAATATGTACTAAAACCTTGTAAGATATCCAGAGATTCTAATTAAAATTGTATTATAGTTCTAAACATGTTCACTGTATATAGTTCTCAATTCTACCATCTGTTACTGTTAGATTTGAGCCCATTATTGTTTACACTGTTATATGTAAAAACAGCATTGATGTTTTCTGCCGTTCCTTGTAAAACAGCCTTGCTTGTTCATTGTTGTTCATTGTAAACCGCAACTGATCTATGGAAGTTGCGGTATATAAAAACCTGCTAATTAAATTAAATTAAATTAAATGAATGATGCAATTTGAAGGTGCTTTTACATCATACATGATATGAATTGCATCATGTTATTCCTAGATGTCATAGATGATGCAATCCTAACTTGGCTTAATTATACCACTCTGCAGAACAAATTGTGCAACATTTCTTTAATGAACATGATGGGTCAGTAGTATTTTGACTGTAGGCCGGTCTTCTCAATGCTTGATTTTTTTTTCCATTAGGCAAAGTAAGAGATGCCTCATAATAGTTTTGAGCAATGCTGATCACTTCTGCTATGTTTGTGGTAAAGTGACATTTGCATCACAAAAACACAGTATAACTGTTTTAATTAAGAAAGTTTACCATCTTTACTTTGGCTACAAAATTGGAGATCAGGGCAAGAGCTGGGCCCCACACATGTGCTGCAACACTTGTGCAACAAATCTTCACCAGTGGTTGAATAGAAAAAGGAAATCCATGCCTTTTGCAGTGCCAATGTTTTGGAGAGAGCCAACAGATCATATTAGCAATTGTTACTTCTGCATGGTGTCTCCTGTTGGGAAAGATTTGTTAAAGAAGAAAAAGTGGAATGTGCAGTATCCAAACATTCCATCAGCTAATACCCCAGAGAGAAGGACTGGCAGTTCCTGATGCTCCAGAATCATTCTCACTTTATCTTTATTCAAAACATTTGATATACCGCCCATTGCTGGAGCGGTGTACAATAATAACCAAGTGCAACTGGTGAAAGTAAAGGAGGAAGAAGGAACGCCATCGGTATGATAGGAAAGCCAATAGAAAAGAAGAGAAAAGGATAGTAAGGACAGCGGTTATTCTTTAAGTCAGACAAGGAAGAGGAAGGGGATGAAACTTCTTGTCCCGAACCATCAATGTCACATGACCGAGACTTTCTCCCATCCTCCTCCTCTGAACCACACCTCGTAACACAAGGTGAGCTGAATGACCTTGTCAGGGATTTGGAACTACCTAAGAGAAAAGCAGAGCTGTGGGCTGCAGACTGCAGCAGTGGAATATTCTGTCACATGATGTTAGGGTTTCTATCTTCTGTGAACGTCAAAAGGTTCTTGTTACATTCTTCTCCATGGAAGTTTATCTTGTAGCCTGCAACAACATCGATGGTCTGATGGCAGCCCTCAGCATTATTCATCATCCAGATGAGCGGAGACTGTTTATCGAGTCATCGAAGACGCGTCTTAAAGCTGTTTTGCTGCATAACAGCAATGTTTTGCCATCGATTCCAGTGGTCATGCAGTCCATATTAAAGAAACCTATGACAATCTAAAATAACTGTTGAGATACATAAATGACCAACATCAGTGGCAGCTTTGTGGTGATTTGAAAGTCATTGCTCAGTCTGCAGACTGAATACACAAAGTACTGCATAGGATAATTATGCAAAAGATTCCCACTACATCAAGAAAGATTGGCCACTCCGACAGTCATTGGAGCCTGGAACGAAAAGTGTGCAGCATCCACCATTTGTTGAATCAAGGAAGATTTTGTTACCACTCTTACACATTAAGCTGGGTCTAATGGAAAATTTTGTCAAGGCCATGGAGAAAACAAAAACAATTTTCAGGTATCTCAGCGGGAAATTTCCATGACTAAGTGAAGCTAAGATAAAGGAAGGTGTCTTTTGTTGGTCCTCAGATTTGTGAACTTCTTCAAAATCATGCATTTAACTGGGCAGTTACATGGCAAAGAAAGGACGGCATGGAAAGCCTTCCAGTTAGTGGCAACAAGTTTTCTCAGAAACAACAAAGCAGACAATTACAGGGAACTGGTGGAAAAGCTCCTCAATGCATGCAAAAGTCTTGGCTGCAACATGTCACTAAAGATACATTTTTTGTACTCTCCTCTTGATTTTTCCCACTGAACTGCAGAGCAGTGAGCGATGAGCATGGCGAGCGAGTTCATCAGGACATTGCAGCATGGAGAAAAGACAGATATCAAGGCAGATAGAGCCTATCAATGCTGGCAGACTATTGCTGGACAGTGACTAGAGAGACTCCATTTACAGAACACAAGAGACCCGCCAAGAAACGCCGAGTAGACACTGAATAAGATCTGAAATGAATTCTAATGCATACATAGTCACTTTTTACTTTCTGTTTCGTCCTAACTTTTTTTTAAGTAAATTGTATTTAAATAACCCTTTGGCTGAATTTTTATCTTTTAAACAAAGACAGGTGAAATATTATCAAGGTCATATATATGACAACCATAAACACCTGAAAAGACCTAGGTTTATAATTTGTGATTATGACTCTACTACCAACTTGCTATACTGTATATACTCATAAAATGGAAAAGCTTAGCTTGGAAACAGTAGCTAATCCATGGTTTTAATTGACATTTTTTAATTCAGCACATCAAAATCCATAAGAATTGGCAGATTTTGTTTCTGAGGCAGAAAACTTTTTAAAAAATTGTAGACCGGTGTAACAAGTACAGTAAAAATTTGAAAAAAAAAACACCCCTTTGAAGAGTTCTCAAGGCTGGTCAACAGTGGTATGCTGGTAGTGTCCTCCCACTGCACTGGGTTCAGTTTCTCCTAGGCTCGGGTTGTTGGGAACTGCATGCCAAAGCAAGTAGAGTGGAGGAGTGGCCTAGTGGTTGGGGCAAGGTACTTCAGGCCAGAAGGTCAGGGGTTCAAATCCCCCTAGAGGACAGCAACCTTGGGCCAGAAGGACTGGGGTTTCTAGTCCCACAGGTTCTCCTTGTGGTCTTGGGCAATCCACTTAACCTTCCATAGCCCATGTTCCCTGTAAAATAGTTATCTCCAAGTTATAATGCCCTGTTCAATGTAATTTTGGTTTGTTCAATGTAAACCACACTGATGCAGAATAGCGCGGTATATAAGAGAATGTAAATAAATAAATAAAATAAGTAGCAGAACACCTGCAGAGGTGTATAATAACAAGCCAAAGGCATCCACAAAGATGCAAATCAGGAGGATGATGAAGACTGCACACTGGTTGCAGGGCCAAGCAGCTTGAAAGGTAGCAACAAATTGGCATGGCATTTAGACAGGGTGAAAGTTGTACAACGGCAAGCATAAGCGGTGCAAAAAAGGAGGAGGATGAAGTTTAGCCCAGAATGAGCTAAAGCACACTGGT
The DNA here is from genome assembly GCA_033557465.1 of Ichthyophis bannanicus. NCBI lineage: Eukaryota > Metazoa > Chordata > Amphibia > Gymnophiona > Ichthyophiidae > Ichthyophis > Ichthyophis bannanicus. The sequence goes on from CM066046.1 coordinate 45,717,168, forward strand.
CACAAGCCACGCAGCTAGAAGGGAGGTATAAAGCACCCAAATCATCAGGGAGGGGTGAAGGGCAGCAGTGATACAAGCTATGAGAACAGTGTAAACAGAGTGGCACATACAGCAGAAAGAGGCAAGGGGGTGTTTATTTCATTTTTTGTTTTAGTTTTGCTGAGTTAGCCTAAACAGACACACTGTAAGCATGCTAGCAGGCTGCAGAGCGGCTGTGTAAGCAGGAACAGGATTTGTGTCCACTGCCAAGCAGTTGTGGTTCTGATCTCAAGAGCAGGACCTGCTGGCAACAGAGGGACAATATGTGACAGCAATAGCAGGACAGTGAAACTGGCACCAGCAGCAGAGGGAGACGTTTTTTTCAAATTTTTAAGTTTTATTTCCTTTTTGTTGCTTTTGTCTTTGGCTTCATTTTTTCTTGCTTTTTAATTTTAAGTTTTGTCATGGGAGGGCTGAAAGGTAGCCACTGGAAATAGGCACCATCCCGGAGAGATTGCAATGCAAACTGTCAAAAACACAGCTAGTAGACACAGTGAAGACAAGAGTGTGGACAACTGCCCTTTAGTATACTTCTTCCTCCTCCCGGTCACTTGACAATGAAAGGAAACCAAGCAAGGGGAGATTTGTCTTCAGAAACACTAGCTTTTCCAGCAAATTTGATGCTAGCTGTGAACAATGGAGAGCCACGATATCCCCTGACATGGAGAATAGAGGGTCACTGAGCAAACTGGTTGGAGAGCAGGAGAGGAAATGATGCACAGCTTGGCCAGCTCTGGCTAGATTGTGCCCAGTATGCTAAGGGATCTATGTGCATGGTATCAATGGACTCTGCAGGACAGGGTTTCACTGAAATCTGTGCAGGAGCCTGACTTGTGGTAGGCTGATCTTCTCTGCAGCTTAGCATGGTAGCTAATACTTTGGTTGCCAAAGATTGTTCCTGGCTGGGTCACACATCATGCGAAGAGAGAGATCATTAGAGAAAGACATCATGCTTGGCAGGGTAGAAGGTCAACGCATGGGCCATGGCCATGTAAAGCTGGGGGGAGGGGTAGTGGTACTCATGCTATCAATATTGCTTGCCAGCGAGTCTGGTACTTCCTGCGCTACATCACCACCACCACCACTGCCCTCCTGCCTCTGGCATGTCCTTTCCTCCACTTCTGTCACCATTATTTCTTTATAGTAACTCAGTGAGCTGCACCACAGAATGAAAGTTCCTTTCATCTGTGGGTCACAGAGTTAACAGACAGTATAAGTACCCTCCTTCGTAAGGGGTTGCAACCTTTTTCCCATGTGACCATGCAAGGAGTCCGCCATCACCAAACCTTTGCTGTGAACTCCTATTGCTACTGGAAACCCTCCAACTTTGTCTGTAAAATATTCACTTCTGGGATGAGACGGCTCGGGGTAGCCTTGTAGAACTCGGTTCCTCAATGGCAACCATAAGGTCTTTAAAACGTCCATCATCTATGTGAAATTGGCTAGTCCTGGTGACCCAAGGGACTGTCTAAGCCAATATCAGTCTTCAACATCTGATGCAGGGCTGTGCATTGCTCAACTAATCTCCCCAGCCTGTCATAAGTGGAATTCCACCTGGTGCTAACATCCTGCTTGAGCTGGTGTGCAGGTGCCCCGATTGCTTCCTGCTTCTCATGCAGCTCACATGCACCCTTCACGCTCCAATGAAAATACCCAGCTATTTTCAACACTTCGATTAGTTCCCTCAGGACACGGCTGTGACTTGCCTTGCTCCTCGGGCCTAGTGAGTCTCTGACAACCAGATGCAGCGAGTGTGCCAAGAATCTGATCCTCTGAAAGTCCCCCTCCTTCACTTCCTTGACTACGTTTGTCCCCGCATCTGTTACAAAGAAACCTAGATGCACGGTACTCTCCTCTTGTGCCGGCCCTACATCATTGCCCTTGTTTCTACTGAGATATAGATCCACGTATGGCTGTCATCCATTAGCAGGTTGTGTAGCACAGCCTATCGGTTGCCTCTGCCTGTTGCTCCCCTTTTAGACCTACAGCTTGTTCCTGCCTCAGCTGACTGCCACCAGGCGTGTGTAGCATTCTGACTACATGTTGCCAGTCTAATTTTAGTCCTTCGTGAAATTTCATGTCCGATCCTCATTTTCTAACTAACCATATGTCGTTTTGGTCCCTGGTGATCTGATTTTAAAGCAGCTCTTAAAGAACCAGGATGCACTGGGATGGGAGTTAATGACCAATGCAAGACAAGATGAGAGGAGGAATGGGGATGTAGACTAGATGTTGGATTGGGTAAGGACATTTAGAAGCTCCTGTATCTAGGGTGGTAAAGAACCAAAGAGAAAGACAGTTAAACCGGGTCTGGATGAAATGTACTGTAATTTCAGATCACTAATGCCTTTCTGCAGGAAACGTCTTCATGAAGTGCATGATACAATAGGCCTAATAAGAGAGAAAATCCTTCTAAGGCTGTCAGCTGGGATATCTCTTTAGCAGTGCAGACTGGACTAACTGGGCAGACTGCATGGGGCAATCACTCTTTATCTGCTGTCATCTTCCGCATTAATAATATTGCTTTAGTTTCACAATAACATACAGTGTGTCTGGTAATTTTGGTTGCCCTATCTTTGCAGACTATCCTGCATTCCCACATTCATCTGAAGCCCACTTATAAGAAATTTAAAATCCTCATAAAATCATACCTATTTGACCAGGCATTTGGGGTTGGACCATTCCCAAGATTTAACAGCTTGCGCCTTCATGAGTACTTTTCCTTTACTTGCCTTTTCTATCAGATACATTTTTCCTTTGCACTTTTCTGAATTTTAAATTTATGTGGAGGAGTGGCCTAGAGGTTAGAGCAACAGCCTCATATCCAAGAGATCTGCATTGGATTCCCACTGGCACTCCTTGTGACCCTAGACAAGTCACTTTACCCTCCATCAGCACCATACCTAGCCCTGTGTGAGTGGTGAAGCCACACAGGGTGAAAAAGGATTAGCAGCGCATGTTGGGGGTGCCAGCCCCAGTCCATCCAGCTGTGTTGCCCTGCCACCGCCACCACTTTTTGTTTTCTTGGAGGCAGTGGCGGCAGCAGCAGCAGTGAGGCAGACGCGTGCTTGTAGGAAGGTCGGGTTCCTCCTTTCCTTCTCTGATGTAGATCGTGTCAGAGGAGGGGAGGAACAGGCCAGCCATGCAAAAGCGGGTCTTTGCATCTCAGCATTTGCATGGCTGGCCTGGTCCCCCCCCCCCCCTCCTCTGATGTGACCTACATCAGAGAAGGGAAGGAGGGACCCAACCTGCCTACAAACACAGGTCTGCCTCATTGCTGCTGTCTCCGCCTCCTAGAAAACAAAAAAGTGGTAGCGGCAGCAGGGCAACACGGGGGGGGGGGGGGGGGAAGGGGGGAGTGGTGGCAGGCAACCAGTGTAGAGAGGGGGTGCGCCAGATGTGGAAATAGCACAGGGCGCAATTATTTATTTATTTATTTATTTAGACAGTTTTGTATACTGCCTTATCCTTCAATCAAAGCAGTCACAACACAATTGGGGGATACATTTAACACGCAGGGGTATGAGACACACACACTAATACTTACAGGGAACATGGGCAATGGAGGATTAAGTGGCTTGCCCAAGACCACAAGGAGCATCTGTGGGACTAGAAACCCCAGTCCTTCCGGCCCAAGGTTGCTGTCCTCTAGTGGGATTTGAACCCCTGACCTTCCGGCCTGAAGTACCTTGCCCCAACCACTAGGCTACTCCTTCCTCCAATTATGACTTGGTACAGCTCTGCCCTCCATTGCCTCAGAAGAAAAGGCCTGGCAATCTACTTCTGCTCATACCTTGCCAAGAAAGCCCAGGGGCTGCTGGGTTACCAGGAGTCAGCATTGACTTGACAGCACTTTAAAAAAAAATGACTGCAAAAGGCAGCACATCAAGTGGAATAAATCATAAAGCATAATTCCTTATCGGTCCCGGTCCTACAGTTCAGTCCTCCACCTCTGGGTAGTGCACCTCCTCCTGCAGCATGGAGACTGGACAAGTCAAATTCGTGACATCACCGGGTATATCTTGCTGGTCTTCTCCCATCATCCCCCAGTGTGTCCAGGCAGCAGGAGGCCTTAGTGAACCTAGGTGCTGGGCTCACTTGAGGACTGATAAGGAGAAGTTAGGACAGGGTTAATTGTAAATTTCCCTTAGTTAATCTTTCATTCGCTTTCTTTGTTGGTACTTTTCATTTAAAAAAAAAAAAAAAACTTTGCTTCAGCAGTTATAATTAGTGGGACGGCTCTCTGCTCCCAGACCATATGGAGCAGAGCACGGAAGAGCACAAGGCAAAAGGCACGAGCGCTGCCCCAGGTTCCTCGGGGCAGCGGGGAAAAGCCGTTCCCCTGGAAGAGCACAAGGCAAACAGCACAAGGGCTGCCCCAGGGCTCTCGGGGTAGCGAGGAGAGCCGGCGAGCCAGTGTGATCGGCCCTCATCGCGCATGCTGCTTGCAGCGGGAACGAGAAGCGTAGTGGTTTTCAGGGCAGCGCTGAGATCCGCTCTCAGAAGGGAGCACTGAGTCAGGGAAATCCCGAGGTGAGTGCCGCTGCGGCGCAGTGTTTTCAGCGAAGCTGTGAGGGGGAGATACTTTTGGCGTGAAGCAGAGTTGGTCAGCCCTGAGCCTGTTTCCCGCGCTCCGCGGCCATGTGGCAGCATCAGCGCTGATCGGCTCGCTGGCAGCGAATTAAACAGGTTAAACTAGGAACGGAGGTGCTAGCGTTTAGCGATGTGGGGTAAGTGCTCCAATGGGCCTCTAGTCCTCGGGAAAACATGCCGGCCTTAATCGCGTGTGTAGGGGTGGAAAAGCAGATTCACACTTTTTCCTTTAAGTTGCCTCAAGCGGTGCTAACTAGAAGGCTTTCTGCAATTTAATTTTCTGTAATCCCTTCTAGGTGTTCCTTTTGGGAGTTTGTTTATTTGTTTGCTTTTCCTTTGGTGGGGTTCTTGTGCCCTACAATATTTTAAAAAAAATGGGGGTTGTCTCTTTTTGGCTGGCAGATATTGATTTTATATTGATTTTATCTTGAGTTTCTGGTGAATATTAGTGCAGTCACTGAAATTCAGCGCTTTCAGGTAATAACTCCATTGATATTCATTTAAATAACTTCACTTTGTTAATTTATTTAATTTATTTAATTTCTTTATTGTCCTTTTTGGTAAGGTAATTGGATATAGTTAATTTAATTAAGGCCTGTGATTCTGCCGTTTTGGTTCTGGAGCCCTTAGGGAGTTAAAAAAAAAAAAAAAAAAAAACATGCTTTTATTTTATTTAGCTTGAAAGTTATTGATTTTATTGTATATGGCTAAGGCCTTCACGCCCACAGTGTTGCTCTGGGGCGCAATTGTGGATGGAGACATCTGCAGAACCTGCGCGTTGGCTCCCTTGTCTATGGAACGAGAAATTCAAGGGAGAGCGTGTGGAGAGACTCAGACCCCATTGGCGAGAGGAGTTGGGGAGTCCCGGTTGGAAGTCCCGGCCGTACCTCGTCTAAAAGGCCAAGAAGGGGCATCTGGTTTTGGTGGCCCTATAGAATCTGGAACAGACCTTCGTAGTTTCTCACCAGCTGATTTTCCCGTAATGCATCATGCGCACTACGGACGGCGTGCAGGGTACGTTGGCAGAGCCGCTGACGCTGGGAGCGACGGTGCAGCAGTCAGGCTCAGAAAAAGTTGACAGCATTCGAAGTATGGGCATGCTCCACGATAGAAAATATTTAGAGAGCGTGATGAAATGTAAGGTCCACGAATGGCGAAATGGTCTTACTTATTTCCAGCTTCCTATGAGAGCTCAATAATCAAACCAAGTGTAGGGAAAACAAGGCTTTATTCCCCGTCTGTGCAAGGGTTCAAATAAGACATTGAGAAATCAAAAGAATGTTGTTTGTTTCAAAAGGTACCACTATTAGCAAGCTGACTAATTGTTAAACTCCACAATTAGTGCAAGGGTTAATCAGAGGAATTCACTTCATTCCAACACAATAAGAATTAAACAAACTTCTTCTCAGTTATACAGTGGCTACAGATTCTAGGCTCGTGGCCATGCACAAACCACAATCCATTTCTTCTGGTGGAGGAATGGGAACAGCATTTATATATCCAATTTCCATGGATTCTGCTCCACTACATTCATCATCAGAGTAGTCACTGTCTGTCTGCTACAGGTCTGCGTGAAGTGTCTCTAGGCTCTTGCCTCCAATAAGACTGTGTTTTAAGTTCTCTGGGAATTTTCTGAAACCACCCTGGTTTCTTCTTCCTTACAAAGTGAGTATTTGTTTTAGCAGTGCCTCTAGGAGTTAAGCATTCAGTATCATGAATAAAGCTTTCATACCTGGAGCCTCTGTGGTTTGAATCCGTGGAGCTTTCTCTCCTAGAAACGTTTCTCCTGCAACAGGTTCTCTGCCGACAAGCTCTAGGCAGGGCTGTGCTTTCTGGCAGCTTGGTAAAATCCTGGTGTGGATTCAACTTTGTGCTTCGGTAAGAACTTAGCTTTGTCAGAAACTGCTTTTCCTTTGGTGCCTGGTAAAACTTGACTAGTATTACCCAGAGACTGTAGGCTTTCCTCCAAACCTATCTCTCTGGTTCTGTGGATACGTCTCTCTGCTTTTGAATCAGGAACGTTGTTGGAACAGGGAGTGGCACACTCTCTAGCCTTAGTGCTTTCTCCAGCAGACTCCCTCTGAACAGCTGCTCGCTTAGCCTGGCCCTTCTGAACTCCACCTTTGTGAACTCTGTTCCTTTGGGCTTGCTCAGGTAGGATTCTTTCTCCAAGTCCTTCTCCTTCTCTTAGAGCTGCTCCTTCCCTCAGAGCTGTTCCTTCTCTCTGTCCTCTCCTTTGAGGCATTCCTCTCAATAGAGGTGTTTCTCTTCCATGAGGTGTTTCTCCTCCACGAGGTGTTTTTCCATGAGGTGTTCCTCTTTTGCTAGCCTTCAGCTTCTGCTTATAAAGGAATCTTTCCTTTGAAACTCCCGGGCTCATTCCCAGGTGCAAGTCATTAGCTCTCTTGGGCTCATTAGCTCCTGTATGATCACTCCTGCCCCCTCTAGCTGTGCCTTGAGGTAACTGCACATCTAGATTTCTCTGAGAAACAGGGTTTCTTTTCAGGTTTGCATCTTTATTGATACCCACTTCATGACAAATCGCAGTTGGAAGATGGGATTCCGGTGTCTGAGGATCAGGCAAGGAGCATGAGAATACTTCACAAGGAAGTCCTGGCTTGCCATTGCAGAGCCCCTTCAGCCGTTTAGCCTCACTTCAGTCCAGAGGACCTCTTCATTCAGGCAGGGGTATGAATGGCTGGTTCACCGTGTGGTAGAGCGGATGATTTAAGATGCATGGGATATGCCAGAAGTGGAGTTTTGAGACATAAGAGCTATGTATAGGCCATACCGCTTAGCGGACAAGGAGACGGGGAGTGTCCATTCTCCCGGTATAGATGCAGCGAGGTCTCAGTCCCAAGTTACAGTTCTAAGTCCCTACTCTGGCCCAAGTTGATATACCTGTTCATTGTAAGTACAGTGCAGATTCTGCCTGCATTGTACAACTCTGAGTTAACTGTAAACTACACTGAATTTAGAGAGAGCGGTATTTAGGAGAAATAAATAAATAGATAAATAAATAAATAGGTCACAGAAATGTTGGTCATTCTGGGAATAGGCGGTGCAACATTGAAGGATGCGCAAGCCCAGAAGGTGGACGGCTTCTGGAAAAAGGCCTTTGAGGTTTATGCTCTCTCTTGGCAAGTTCCTTTTGGCGGAGCTTGGGTGACGAGAACTACCTCAGGTGAGGCAACGATACAGTTGCCATATCAGCAGGTGTGGGAGCGTTTATTGTAGGTGTTGCGGTCTTGATCAAGTGTGGCTTATTTAGAGGAAGTCCATGGTGATTTGGTTAGGCCGCTCGCGAATCATAGGGCTTCCTTGGTAGCCCTGCGTTGGTACCTGTGGTTAAGAAATAGAGGGGCGGACGCTTCTTGTACAACACAGCTTAATAGGCTTCCTTTTAGGTCTGGTACGACGACGGTCGTTGCTGTGTTTATCTGGGAGTACCAGAGAGGACGGGTCTCCCCATCCTATTCTGGATTTCACGGGAGTGACTTCCTGTCTAATCATCCCTTGAACTTTCAGGGGCGTAATGGCGCGCCCCCATCAGACCACTTCAGCTGAAAATTGTTAAGGGTTGCGCTTCCATGGGGGCATTGTCAGTTTCAAGCTCTGGCCTTCGGTCGGGCAGCAGCTCCACGAACCTTCACCTAGGTTATGGTGGGGATGGCAGCAGAGCTGTGAAAGGAAGGAATCTGGGTTCACCCTTGCCTTGACGGTGGTCGAGTTAAAAAAAAAAATGAGGCAGGGAGCTTACAGGTTACAAGCACAGTAGTCAAGTTGCTTCTGAGCCTCGGTGGGGTAGTCAATGCGACCAATAGCCGGCTAGTCCAGGCTCAGGCCCTAGAATACTTAGAAGTACGGTTCAACACTCGTTTGGGAGCAGTAGGTTTGATGGATCAGTGAGGTCAGGTTTTTCGGCTCCTAGCACGCGAGTAGATGTCGACACCAGCTCTGTCAGCTTGGAGTTGCCTTCGTGTGCTACGGTCAAGGGCGGTGACCCTGAAGTTAGTACCATGGGCCAGATATCACATGCATCCTTTGCAGAGGTCCTCACTCCGCCGTTCTTCACATCGGAACGATTCTGTGTACAAGCATTTTCCCTGTCCCTGGCGGGTCAGGTAGTCCCTTCAGTGGTGGTTTCCGTCTGCGAAATCTGGCAGCAGGATTGCCACTGGAGCAACCTCAGTGGATCCCGAGGTGGCCAGAGGTAAGTTTTGAAGACGGGGGAGCCCATTGCAGGGATCTCTCGCACAAGGAACCTGGAACGGGCCAGAGGCCCAGTGGTCGTTCAACTGTTTGGAACGGCGAGCGGTGGTTCTAACACTTCAAACATTCGGAACCTCATGACCTCGCTCTCCCTTTTTGCTTAAGCTATTCTTACACTCCATCTTTTTCTTTCCTTTAAATTATTGTAATGTCTTTTCCTTTTCTGATTTAGTTACTATTTATATTGTGAACCACCCCGATGTAATGGGGGGCGGTATATCAAGTGTGCAATAAACAATAAACCGCAGTGAGAGATCGGACAGTTAGGGTATTGTCGGCCAACTCCACGACAGGGGCTTCCTCAGTCATCAGGGGTACGCAGGCAGCCCTACCATGAAGGAAGAAGCGAGAACCCGGTTGGAGGGGGTGGAGCCACAACTACAGACGATCTTGGCCAAGCACCTTGCAAGAACGGATGATGTGATGGCGGATGTTTCAGCAGAGTCCGGGTGGATGCCAGAGAATGGAAGCTTCATTCAGAAGTGTTGGCACAGATAGTCGTCAGGTGGGGGTCATCCGATTAGGGACCTCATGACAATTTTTCAGCCAGCCAAGGCAAATAGCTTCTACAGCAAGAAAGGGGTTTTCACCCAGTCTCCTCTGTCTTTTCCCCATGGGTGCTCATAGGACGAGTGGTTCAACGCATCAGGGCGCATCAGGGGAGAGTACTGTTAGTGGCATCAGATTGGCCGAGGCGTCCGTGGTAGGCCAAGTTAGTTTGACTTCTCGACGGGGACCCTGGCGATGGCCGACAACAGAAAATGTTTTGTCCCAGGGCCCTCCTCAATTACCTCTAGTGGATCGGTTCGTGCGTATGGCTTGGCCATGGATTGGGCGAGGGTAAGGAGGACAGGCTATTCTGGAGCTGTGCTTTCATCCTTACTTCGAGTCGGAAAGGCCAGTTCATTAAGGTTACAGCTAGCAGGGCTGGCGTATTACAGAGATAAAGTCCAAAGAATATTCTTGGGACTATCATGTCAACGTGGTGCGTTCTTGAGTTTCTATCTGCGGTTCTAGGCTACAACTTTGCGCAGTATGAGGTGGCATCCGTGGGGTCCCAGCCTGGTTTTAAGAGTTTTATCTATGGAGCCTTTTGAAACCTCGCAGCAAGCTTCGGACAAATATTTTGCCTTAGACGGTGAGTTTAAGGGCCATCGGTTCGGCACAACGTGATGTGGAGCTGCAGGCGTTGTTCTGTCGAGAGTCACGTTGTCCTTTTCTAGGGAAAAGGTAGTGTTGAGGCCCGTACCGTCGGTTGGTCAAAAACTAGCTTTGTCTTTCATATGAATCAAGCAGTAGCATTGCTGGTATAAGGAACTACAGGTAGGAGCGTCTCAGACCGTAGTTTACGTTGCTCAGACATTAAGAGAGTTCCGCATTAATTTTTAACGGTTTCAGAGTGTTTGTTTCTCCTCTTTGGAGGTCTCCGTAAAGGGGCAGCGGTCCCTAAAGCGGCAATTTCCAGTTGGGCCCGGGCAGCCATAGGGGTTGCGGGCTTGCCCTTCTGGTGCGCTAGCAACACCTGGTGCAGGGCACAGTGTAGTTTCACCAGTGAAGAGGGTCAGAGTAGCCTCTTGGTCATTTCTTCATACTTTCAGTAACATCTATTGTCTGGAGGTGCAGGCAGTGAACGGTGCCTGTTTGGTTCGGCGGTGTGGTGAGCCGGTTGGAAAGGTCCCTCCCAATGATTACTGCTCTGTTACATCCCAGGTGGAGGACTGAACTGTAGGACTGATAAGGAAATGGAAATTACACGTACCTGGTAATTGTTGTTCCTTGAGGAACTACAGTTCAGTCCTCATTCCCGCCCGGGGATGAACAACTCAGACGCGAGGCGTCGGTTTGGAGGGGGTTTCCGGTCCATAAGGGGGCAACATGTTCTGTCATGCCGGTGATCACGGGAGTATCTTTCTTTATATGATCTCTTTTAGTCCTCCTTCCTTCCCTCTGTCTGTGTTTCTCTGATCTGCGGGTAAGAAAATAGGGGCAAGGAGGAGGGTGTTCTTTGCCTTTTATTTCAGGGCACTGTAGTTTAAAAGTTGAAGGTTAAGCATGGAAATGTAATTAATTCCTTAACTGTTCATAAGAACAAAAGATATGCCATACTGGGTCAGACCAAGGTCCATCAAGCCCAGTATCCTGTTTCCAACAGTGGCCAATCTAGGTCATACGTACTGTCGTGACCCCCTGCCTAGGCCAATGGCCGATAAGCAAAAGGGCTGCCTTATTTTCCCTTTTGAGTACTGTCCCAAGTCTTTGGCTGCCAGCACTGAATGCTGGGACTTGTAGTTTCAGATACTCTCCAAGCAAAGTAGTGTGACCACACAGTTTGTTAGGCAAAACAAAGAAATTTATTTCAGGGTTTCTCCCTCGCATCAAAATTCGTAGCACCAAAACAAGGCAAGGATAAATTCTCCAAAGTAAATGAAGAAGAGGAACAAAACAGGCTTAAACATCAAAGTCAGGAATATTCTTCCCACGGCAGCTGCATTCAGCTTTCTTCAGATAAATGCCTTTCACTGCTATGGCTGTTAATCATATCAAGCAAACTTAAAACTTCTAGCAAGAGTTTTCTTTCTCACTCAGCTTGACAAAAACCAGGTTAAACAAACTTCTTCTCATGGCCTGAGCCTAGCACGTGTTTAGTTTGTTTGTCTTACAGAATGAGCATTCCATTTCTGCTACGTCACTATCACAAGGACTTTCATATGTTTCTATCTGCATTTCTTCAACAGCTTCACTTGAGTCATCTTCCTGGGAGCTTATATCAGAAGGTTTGAATTTTATTTATTTATTTTTTATTTTATTTAACTGTATTTATATCCCGCTTTTCACCGGGTCAAAGCGGCGTTACATTCAAGGGTGGGGAAATTAAGTATAAGGGCGGGACCATCACCAGGGAGACAACATTGATGATTTTGATATTAGATGGACTTAGGACATGGACAGGTTAGTGCAGCTTTGGATCAGTGGATCACGGTGGGCAGATCATACGTACTTTTGCACTCTGCAGAAACTCTTTCAGCTTTCCTACAAAGTGTTCTTTCTGCTCTGCACCAGCATAGGTTAAAGAAGGAGTTTCTCTCTCATAGAATAGCTTATCAACAGCCTCTAAAGTTGATTCACGGCACTTAATTGAACTGTTCCTGTTCCTGCCTGGAGCTGCTCTCACTGCCTTTTGGCTAGCACAGCGTTCAGCACTTTTCCTCAGCTCTCTGACCACGTCTTCAGAAAAGCCTCGGTTAGGAACTGTAGCAAACTTGTCTTCCCCACCTCTCTTACTTGGCTGGCTCTCTGAGCTGCTTTCCCACGTGGAAACAAACCTCTCCAGCTTTTCTCTGGGGTGCTTTAGGACAGGTTCCAACCTTGGTTCCACTGCTTTCTGAGAGTAAGAATCAGCTGTCCTTCCTTCTCCACTCCTTCGCTCCTTGTGCTCCCTTTTCCCGTGGCTTCCTTTCTCCTCCTGACTCTCGCTTGCCTCTTCCTCAAACTCTGAGGCAGTTTTAAAATGGTGCTTCTTTTCAGCCACACCCTCCTCTCTGCACACGTGAGAGCTGTTAGGGCTCAACCTAGCTCTTACGTCACTGCTTGGGCAGGGCTTAGCTCTAGCTACTGCATGCTCCGGTGGCTTGTGGTTTCTATGGGAACCCTATTTACATCTGTCTTTAAAGGTACATTCCTCACTTCTCTCCCATTCCATCTCATCTACACATCTCACCTTATCACAGTACCTAGCAGTTTCCTCAAAAGACACAGGTTCCACAATGCTTGTACTGGGTCAAGCATTGATATCTTGGGTCCCTTCTTAATAATGGTTTATGGACCTTTCCTCCAGGAACTTGTCCAAACCTTTTTTAAACCCAGCTACACTAACAGCCTTTACTACATCCTCCGGTAACAAATTCCAGAGTTTGATTACACGTTGCGTGAAAAAATATTTTCTTATTAGTCTTAAATAGTTTACCCTGTAGCTTCATTGCATGTTCCCTAGTCTTTCTATATTCTGATAACGTAAACAATCGATCTACGTTTACCCGTTCCACTCCGTTCATTAATTTATAGACTTCAATCATATCTCCCCTCAGCCGTCTCTTTTCCAGGTTAAAGAGCCCTAACCTTTTTAGCCTTTCTTCATATGAGTATCCTTCCATCCCCTTTACCATTTTGGTGGCTCTTCTCTGTACCTTTTCTAATAATGCTATATCCTTTTTAAGATACGGCAACCAGAATTGCACACAATATTCAAGGTGCGGTCTCACCATGGAACGATATAGAGGCATTATAATATATTTTGTTTTATTTTCCATTCCTTTCCTTATGATACCTAGCATTCTATTTGCTCTCTTGGCCACCACTGCACACTGGGCCGAGGGTTTTAACATGTTATCCACAATGATGCCTAAATCTTTTTCCTGGGTGGTGGTTCCTAATGTGGAGCCTTGCATTGTGTAGCCATAGTTTGCGTTGTTCTTCCCTAGATGCATAACTTTGCACTTGTCCACATTAAATTTCATCTGCCATTTTGATGCCCAGTCTTCCAATTTATCAAGATCCTCTTGCAATTTGAAAGTTAAAAAGGTATTACTGTGCATTTCCTTACTATCCCTCCTCCACTAATTAAATCAAATGCGATCATGCTATGATCACTATTGCCAAGTGGCCCCAACACCCTTATCTCTTGCACTAGATCTGGTGTTCCACTAAGGACTAGGTCTAATATGTCTTCTCCTCTGGTCGGTTCATGAACCAGCTGCTCCAAGAAGCAGTCATTTATTTCATCTAGTAACTTTATCTCCCTAGCATGTCCTGCCGTGACACTGACCCAGTCGATACTGGGGTAATTGAAATCACCCATTATTATTACTGCGCTGTAACTTTTGTTAGCTTCCTTAATTTCTTTGAGCATTTCATCATCCATTTGTTCATTCTGGCCAGGCGGTCGATAGTACACCCCCACTGCCATCGCCTTCCCCTTTTCACATGGAATTTCAATCCATAGAGATTCTACAGCAAATTTTGTTTCCTGCAAAACTTTAATCCTTTCTGACTCAATGGCCTCTCTAACATAGAGGGCAACCCCTCCACCAATTTGACCAGCTCTATCATTACGATATGGTTTGTACCCAGGTATCAGTGTCCCACTGGTTGTCCTCCTTCCACCATGTCTCTGATATTCCAATCATATCTAACCTCTCATTTAGTGCTATATATTCTAACTCTCCCATCTTAATTTTTAGACTTCTAGCATTTGCATACAAGAATTTTAGAAACTGTATTTTATTCATATTAATTTGGCTATTGGTAGTGTGGGCCTGGTTTCCCCACAAACAGTTCCCCAAATATTACCAATTACCAACAAATTGCTCAGACAACATTTGCTTAGCTGCAAAAGCTCTTTATTCGGTATACCAAAGCAAAACAAATCGCAATTGCAGATAGCAAGCGTCTGTCTGAAAGGTGGCAGGCAACCTCCTCTCTGTACCGGAGTTAGAGAGCAGATTGCCCCCAAAGCTCTACAGGGGCTTAGTTATATACCCCTCTGTCCCAAGGTTCCAGAACGTTCTGCATAAATTCTGATGTCATTTGCAGCTTTCTGCACAAACTTCTTTCCCGGGACCCTCCCATGTTTATCAGGTCTCACAGCTGCTGTTTTTCAAGGTCTGCTTATCTATGCTGCTTTCCGCAGCCCCCAGCCTCCTTCCTGTGTTCTGTACATGCTTTCCATTTCTTGGCACAATTTGTAATCTTCAAGGCTCAGAGTATGTGTGTTCTTTGTATTCAGCTTGGCCTGTATATTCTTGCTGGGACCAAACTCAGCACACTTCTGTTCAAAGTATGGTTACCCAGACTCCTTCATAGTAGGTCACATAGTCTCTGTCTTGTAGCCCACATGCTTGTCTTCTGTGCCATCCATATGTAGCTGTGTAGTTCCACCAGGCAAGGGTGCAGTTATATAAAGCAAACATAGGCCAAATTTCCTGACAATTGCTAATTATCCCTTCAGTAGCCATGGGTAATTTGGGATCTTTAAGTTCCCTTAACTGCTCATTTGTTGCTCTTTTGAGTCTGCTTTGTCAGTAGGTCACTGGGGGATGATGGGAGAAGACCAGCAAGATATACCCGGTGATGTCACGAATTTGACTTGTCCAGTCTCCATGCTGCAGGAGGATGTGCACTACCCAGAGGTGGAGGACTGAACTGTAGTTCCTCAAGGAACAACAATTGCCAGGTAAGTGTAATTTCCATTTAGTGCCCTCTCATTTTGCAGATACTGAATCAGGTGTGACTAAGTACAGGATCTGAGGGGTAAGTGCAGTCCGGCTGTGGCTGCTGTGTGGAATCACTGTTGTGCTTCTCTCTCTCTCTCTCTCTCTCTCTGTCCATTCTACTCTTAGGCACATTGTAATGGCTGGTCCTGACAGTGGCAAGATGAATAATTCTTATGTGCCTTCCAAAAGCTGTAGATCTCAAAATGCTGTGGCAGAGAAAATGTGGCTATATATTCACTCTGACATCACCTGGACTATAGTCAGTTTGCTGCTTTGGATCTGGTGCCCAAGCTGCGCACATTAGTTACTTATTTGTTATTATTCAGAGTGACAGGGCACCCATTTAATTACAAGCTAATACATCTTACACCAGCAACAGTGGTAAATATTTACAGTGCTAATTAGAGAGTTCTAGAGTATGCTACACACAAAATACTTTGATTTATTGTTTGGTTTTGACATTTTCCAGGAGAAAGCTTTAATTTGAAATTTCCCATATCGCTGCTCTGGAGAGGGGGCAATAAGCTCAGATTCCAATTGACAACGATTATACATGAGTTGTGCCAGCAGATTGTGTCTTGATGTTCTGCTGTAAATTTTGGATCTAAGGGGGGCATTTTAGAAGCCCTATTTGTGATTTGCATGTGTGAAAACGTCCATTCATATGGACAAATTGCCTCCTTGTCCAAGCAGCATTTAAGAATTTACACGTGCCTGCTCAGTCATGCCAGTATTACATGGAGCGTGGAAAAGGCATGACGAGGGTGCACCATGAAACAACCATGTGCATCCCTGATTTCACAATGGCGCTGCATGTTCAAACCTGCCAGTGGACACATCCACTGAAATTCAGAAATGCCTCTCGGCACAAACAAGCATTTTGAAAGTGCAGGTTTCTGCCAGCTCTTAACAGTAATAATAGGGAAATGCCCTCTCAGTCTCCCCATAATTTTCATCCCCTCGAAGGATAGCTAGTAAATATCTAGACCTCTTTGTTTACTTTTTTTTTTAAGTGCCGTCAAGTCAGTACTGACTTCTGGCGACCCAGCTGCCTCTGGGTTTTCTTGGCAATGTATCACCAGAAGTAGATTGCCAGGCCTTTTCTTCCAAGGCAATGGAGACTTGCCCAAGGTCACAAGGAGTGCCAATGGGAATCAAACCAAGTCTGCCCTTCCATATCAACTAAAATGGTCTTCTTTTTTGCTTTAGATACCCTCTGTTTTTCTCCTATACTTTCTTGAATTCAGATACTGTCCTCGTCTCTACCACCTCCATTGAGAGACTATTCCACACATATGCCACTCTTTCCATAAAGAAATATTTCCGCATATTACTTCTGAGTCTATCCCCTTACACCCTCATCCTATATCCCTGCGTAGCAAAGCTTGCGTTCAGTCAAAAGAAACTCTCCTCCTGTGCATTTATGCCACAGAAATATTTAGAAACAGAAAACCATAGGCCATGCAGTCTTTTTCTGTCATTTTTCTATTTAGTCTGTCCTTCTATTTCAACAACTGCAACAGTCCCCTTTTTTCCTTTAGAGCTCCTCTGTGTTTGTTGCATGCTTTTTTTTTAAATTCAGATACTGTCCTCATCTCTACCACCTCCACTGGGAGACTATTCCACAGATCCACCACTCTTTCCGTAAAGAAATATTTCCACATATCACTGCTGAATCTATCTTCTTTCATCCTCATCCCATGTCCCCTCATAGCAGAACTTGCTTTCAATCGAAAGAGGCTCTCCTCCTGTGCATTTATGCCATGGAGGTATTTAAATGTATCAGTCATATCACCTCTATCCCGCCTTTCCTCTAAGGTGTACATATTAAGATCCTTAAGTCTGTCCTCATATGTTTTATTATGAAGACCACTAACCATTTTAGTAGCCACCCTCTGTACTGACTGCATCCTGTTTATATCTTTTGGAAGGTGCAGTCTCCAGAATTGCACACAATACTCCAAATGAGGTTGCACCAAAGACTTATACAGAGGCACTATCACCTCCTTATTTCTGCTAGCCATTCCTCTCCCTATGCACCCAAGCATCCTTCTAGCTTCTGCTGTCACCTTCTGCTGTTTAGCTACTTTAAGATCATCAGACACAACCATGCCTAGGTCCCGCTCTTCTTTAGTGGACAAAAGTACTTCACCCCCTATACTATATTGCTCCCTTGGATTGCTGCAGCCCAAATGCATGACCTTGAATTTCTTAACATTAAATCCCAGCTGCCAAATTCTAGACCATTCTTCAAGCTTAGCTAGATCCCTCCTCAAATTATTTACCCCTTCCTGGGTGTCTACTCTATTGCAGATTTTGGTATCATCTGCAAACAGGCAAATCTTACATAACAGCCCATCTGCAATATCACTGACAAAGGTGTTAAAAAGAATCGGATCAAGGACAGATCCCTGTGTGGCACACCACTTGGAACACCTTCTTCTCAGAGTGTGCTCCATTTACCTATACCCTTTGCTGCCCCCGACTCAACCAATTTCTAACCCAGTCAGTCACTTTAGGGTCCATGCCTAGGGTGCTCAATTTAATTATGTCACCTGTGCGGAATGGTGTCAAAGGCTTTACTGAAATCTAAGTATATCACATCTAGGGCTCTCCCTCAGTCCAACTCCCTGGTCACCCAGTCAAGGAAATCAATCAGATTTGTCTGACAAGACCTGCCTCTGGTAAACGCATGCTGCTTCGAATCCTGCAATCCATTGGACTCCAGAAACCTCACTATTCTCTCGTTTAGCAGCATTTCCAATAATTTATTCACCACAGAGGTTTTCAACCTTATCCTTACTTTCGCTTTTATGTAAAGGGATCACATGTGCCTCTCTCCAGTACTCTGGGACCACTCCTGACTCTAAAGAAGCATTGAAAAGGTCAGTCAGTGGGGTCGCTAGAACATCTCCAAATTCCTTCAGTATTCTCGGATGTATTCCATCCGGTCCCACCGCTTTGTCTACTTGTAGTTTATCTACAGTAGTTCCTCACAAACACAGTCTTCAGAAAATTATTCAAGATCCCTGTAACTTCTGTTCCTATTTGTGGGTTTTTCTGTGGTCCTCCTCCTGGTCCTTTATCTGTGAACACGGAGCTCTATATATTCCTCTTTTTCTTCACTTATTTGGCCTCTTCTTTTGAGAACCACCTAAGCAGCCTATCTAAAATACCTTCTAACTTTAATTCTGAAATGGCATGAAAATGTTGTAGGAAGTATCCATAAAGGGCAACAAATGAATAGGAAAACAGATACCATGATAGCAATAAAAATATTGATGACTCACGGACTCTGTATGGAGAAAAAGGTGAAAAATGAGAGCCCATAAGTATTTTAATTTTTTTTAAATCTACTTTTTAACTTACAGTGGCTTCTGCTTCTACTGATCATTCTGTTTGTTACACTAGGAGGTGCAATACATGGAACGGACGAGGCATGATGGCAGGATTGGGGGATCATTTAGAACAAAAGCATGGAGTAGGCCCAGATGTAAGCAATGGCAACCGCTTCCAGGACCATCTTCAGAGAGGTGCTGGAGCATTGCTGTCACTGCCATATCTCAGTCTGAGCTGGAGACAGAGCAGCAGCACTACCGAACACATTTGAAACAGTTGGTGCAGGGACTACAAACAGGAAGTTGGCATTGGGCCACAGTGGGGGGGCAGAGGTCAAACAGCCACACAGTACTAGAGGTTTAAGGTAAGTGCTATGGGGCTGTTTGAGACCATTGCCACCACTGCAGGTCCCTAGAGGGGCAGCAGTGAAGGGGGTGGGAGCAGGAGCAGAAGAGGTGCCCTTGGCAAACCTCATCCCTTGCATCCCCCCCCCCCCCCCCCATCTCCTTGCACTGGCCCTGCCCATAGACTTGGATCATTTCCCTTTTCTGTTCTCCCTGAGTCCAGATACATCCTTGTTTTATGAGACTGGTCCTGCTTCCCTATCTCTTGTAGTCAGGGCTGGTGCTACCATTAGGCAAACCAGGTGGTTGCCTAGAAAGCCGGCTCTCTGGGGGTGCTCCCCACAGCGATTGCTGCCTCTAGCACTCCTCTCTGCAACTGACAGTGGCGGCAATTTCCCCTGAAACTGCAACACAGCACTTACCTTCCGTCTCTGCCGCTGTGTCATGGTTTCATTCTCTCCAATCTGCCACTTTGGTCTCCTCTCTGCCACTTCCACTGGAAGTCCAGGGTGGAAGAGGCAGATTGAAGAGAATGAAACCATGACGCAGCCCTGGAGACAGGGGATAAGTGTTGTTGCAGTTTCAGGGGCACTTGCCCCCACTGTTGGCCCCAGAGAGAGATGCTAGAGGTGGCAATGGGCACGGGGGGGGGGGGGAAGAGGCAGCAGGATAGAGGGTTTGTTTAGGGCACCTCCCATCCTTGCACTGGCCCTGCTTGTAGTACTTCTCCTAATACTTACGAATTGCAAGCCAGTGACAGCCCAATGTCTGCAGAATCCACTGAAATATCCTGCCACCTGCCTACCCTAAACCCTGGAAGTACAGCAAGCAAAACAGCTTGAAACGTCAAAGATCACATACAAGATGGGAGAGCTGAACATGTTCCGACAGCCTTGCACTCATGCTATGCCGCTGTGTCCTGACCGACCTTCCTGACACTGCTCCAGCTGGGGTAAGTATTTGGCCTGAGCAACTGTGTCAAGAGCTGGGAGGTGGCTGCTTTACCAAGACCAAGGAGCGGGGCAAAGATTCATGAAATGAGCAGGGGGGAAGCCATGGAGTCAAATCAGGATCAGAGTTTGGGGAGAATAATATACTCCTTGCCCCTCCAACTCCATCCATGCTGTCCTGGCACCTCCTCTTGCGGCCGCTATGCTGCTTCTTTGGTCTCACATAGTGCAATGTCACCACTACTACTTAATCATTTGTATAGTGCTACAAGGCATATACAGCGCTGCACATGCACAAGGAAGAGACAAACCCTGCTCACCGGAGCAATCTAGTCAAGGCAGACCACACAACTGTGGATTCAAGAAGCATGGCAAGATACAGATAGGTGATAAGCAGACGAATAAGGGGAGGAGGATCCAAACGCAGCCTGGTGGGAAGAGGTTGGTCTTTAGCCTGGATTTGAATAGGGCCAGAGAAGGAGTGTGGCCTACTAACTCAGGTACTTTGTTCCAAGGATCAGAAGCAGCAAGACAGAACGAATGAAGTCTGGAGTTGGCAGTGGCAGAGAAGTGCACAGATGAAAGGGATCTGCCAGAGCAGCGGAGTTTCCAAGGAGGGGTGTAGGGAGAGATAAGAGAGGAAAGGTAGTGAGGAGATGCAGAATGAATACACTTAGAAGTCATTAGGAGAAGTGTGAATTGAATGTGGACAGATAGGGCACCAGTGAAGTGACTTGAGAAGAGGGGTTAGGTGAGCATAGCGAAATTGGCGGAAGACTAGCCATACAGCTGAGTTTTGAAAGATTAAAAAGGAGAGAGATGATTCTGATTGAGAATGGAAAGCAGCAGATTGCAATAGTCTATTCACGAGGTGACTAGAGAGTGGATAAGGGTCTTAGTAGTATGTTCAGAAAGGAAGGGACAACTTTTACTGATATTACAGAGAAAAAAATGACAGTTTTTAGTTATCTGTTGGGTGTGTGCCAAGAAGGAGAGAGAAGAGTCAAAGACGAGCCTAAGATCGTGAGTGGAGGAAACAGGGAGAAGTAGAGTGCTAACCACAGAGATAGAGAAAGAAGGAAGGGGGAAGGTAGCTTTAGGGGGGAGATAAGGAGCTTAGTTTTAGCCATGTTCAATTTCACATGGTGGTGGGACAGTCAGGCAGTAACAATACATAAGCAGGCACCGATATGGCCTGGATACCTAGAGAGATTTCAGGTAGATGGCCCACTCGAGATCCACCACTGCTGCCTCCTAGGAGATATAACAGTGGAAGAAGGATATTTTTATGCAACCCCCTTTCTGTTGGGTCCAGGCAGTTGTTATAAAAGTGCTATACAGGCAAAGGAGCACACTAATCCAAGATTTCTCTGAGCTCCTAGATTTAAAAGTATTAGAGTTCAGACTTGTGAGGAGTCCAGGCCAGCACTTTGTGTTCTGAACCAACAGTTTACTTAAAATTAGTCACTAATAAACAACTTCAACCCTTTGTGCATTCAATAAACAGTTAACAAACAGTTAATTCTTCTTATGATGGTTGAGAAGATTTATTTTCACTTCATTCCTTCCAGCTTTTATGCACCTTACTCTTGCCTTGTAATGTTCTCAAGCCCTGCTTAAGTACTTTGACCAGTCTCTTGTGTCACATCAAGTACTTCTACTTTATTTCTCTCCGCCCCAAAGTACCTGGCCTTTATCCCCCAGTTCCCCAGCCCTGTGTGGATGCACATCCTTCACTTGGACCCCTTATGCTCCTTCTCTCTCCTCTTTGGCTGGATTGCTGCTGGGGACTGTAGTGTTCCCTGTGCTGCTTTTCTCTGTCCTTGGTAGTTTAATTCTGTAGGGATCCTTCGTGAGGCTGAGCATCCCCCCCCCCCCCCTGCCCCTATAGCAGTGTCTCCAAGCCTCTTTTATTCTTCTCTGGTCATGGTGGCTGGTGCAATTTCTTAAACTGGATGAATAGCTTTGGCTGAGTGTCAGACTCTTGCCCCTCGAGGACAATCACCCACTACTGGTGCAATGACTAGAGGCCAAACGCAGGTAACTGCCTTTGGGTGAGGTTCTTATAGTCAGTGGGCTTTTCCCTCTTAGAAGGGTCTCCTCCAAGCCCGAAATGAATGGAAGACAGAACCTCCCCTGTCAGGGGCAGCCTGAGGGGAATGAGGGGCCATATGCATAACCGTGAGGCTTCGCACCTATGCCCCCAGTACATATACAACCAAAGCTTTCTTAATGCCCACCTGCCCCTCAATATACACCAAACGATGGTCCTTTCTCAATTCCTCCACCCTGCTCATATCCCACCATAGCTCTTCCTCAGTCATTAGCCCCCTCCGGGGCACATATGTCACCACAGCTCTCACTCAATCACCACCCCTCACTATACACTTGCCCCTGAAACATACATCACTCCTGATAGTCCTTTCTCGATCACCATCCCTCCATGACATACAACCCTCGTAGCCGAAACCCCTCCCCATACACTTCCTCAGCTTTCGTTCCTGACTCCCTCAGTAGACGAAAGCATAAGATTATAGTTAAGTCTTAATATATGAGACTACTGTTCACAAGTTGCAAACTTGGGATAATTCATCCCTTTTGTGTATGCTACAATGTGTCCAAAACACACAAACATATTTTCCTATTGAAATATTTTAGAGTAAAAAAAGATGTTTCTGTGGGGAGAAACTAGAAATATGATAAACATTTGCTGCCAATATATAGAAGTTTCCCTGCTAAAAGAGAATCAAGACTGTTGCTGCTTTTCAGGATCTGCGTCTCCACAGCTCATTGTACTTGAATTTGAAAGATCCATGAAACTAGCAGGCTAAAAAAATATCCACAATCTTTACCAAAGCATTTTAGCTCTCACCTACCACACTACCTGCTTTTTCAGGCCTGAACCTCTCCTGAGCATTACTTGCCAACTTCCAAGCAGCATGATGTTTCTTTTTGCTAGGGACTGGTTACAGAGAGGCCGCCACACTCATTGCACTGCAGGGCTGAACCATATGAGACGACCGGCCAGACAACCAAGAGATCATAGTGAAACTGTTAGTGTGGATACGCAGTATAATAGAGAATTCCCAGGATATACACTTCTCCAGGATGAGAGAAAGAAGATCCTCGCTGGCAGGATTTCCTGTTACTGATCTTGCAAGATCAGCAACAGCGAGCCCTGTCCACAAGAATGAAGCTGTTTGCGATGGTGGCGAGATGTTGGGGAGTGGAGGAGGCAGAGGAGCAGGACCGGGACCCAGACCAGGACCCAGGCAAAGGTAGTGGTGCAGAACATGGCTGCACATCACGCCGCATCTTTTTCTGCCTCTACTGCACAGCGCTGGATGTAAACTTTGAGCTGGGAAAATATGAGCTTTGCGGTTCAAATCCTGCATTCAGTGCCATGCGGCAGAAGAGGAAGAGGATGTCGCCCAATGTGCATCCTACTTCTCTTGCTTGTGGTGTTGGGTGTTGGGAGGAGATGGGGATTTGGAAGAAAAGGGCAAGCAGCCGAGTGTGAGGAATGTATGAAAGAGAGGGGCAAGCACTGGGAGAGGGATATAGAAGAGAAGAGGGCATGCCGTGGGAAGGGTGGTTGGGTGTCGGTGTTGGAGCAGCCAGCCTAGAGTGGGCCTCTTGCTTAGCAAGGCCCCGTGCAAATAACATGCTGGCACATGCTTAGGGCTGGCCCTATTCCTTTTTCTGGAAAAATTTGGACCTTCTTCTCTGCTTTTAGAAATTAGCAGGGACATTGAATGATGCAACTGCTCTTAGGGGCATGTTTACTAAAACCCCGGTAAAGTGCGGGCCGCGGTAGTGAGCGGATGCCATATAAGGAGTGGGCGTTCCGTCCTGAAAAAGAAAAGCCGTGATTGACATATGCGCTAAGGTGCGCGGCGCCCTTGTGCGCCCCGCACATTAGCGCATCAGATAGCTGCGCGGGAGGCATAAGTGGTGCGCTGATGTATACACAGAAAAACAGAGCCACAACACAATGGTTAAAACACTGACCAATAGTGCAGGGATCAGGGGTTCAATCCCCCACAGTGCTCAATGAAGACAGCTGGCTGCAGTGTCATTTTAGGAGGCATTTGAATAATGGGCGGCATAAGGCGGCGCGCTGATGGGCATAAGGTAGCGTGCTAACATTTTAGGAGGCATTTCAATATGGGGCGGCATAAGGTGGCGCGCTGATGAACAAGGCAAAGAGCAGAGCCTCAGCACAATGGTTAAGGCACTTACCACTGGTGCAGGGATCAGGAGTTCAATCCCCCACAGTGCTCAATGAACAAGGCTGGCTGAGGTGTTACTTTAGGAGCTAGTCTAATATGGGGCAGCATTAGGTGGCGTGCTATTGATATAGGAGGCTTTTTAATATTGGGCGGCATAAGGCGGCGTGCTGATGTGCAAGCACAGGAACAGAGCCACAGCACAATGGTTAAGACACTGACCAATGGTGCAGGTATCAGGGGTTCAATCCCCCACAGTGCCTAATGAACAAGTCTGGCTGAGGCATTGTGTATTATGGGGAAGATTGCTTTAGGAGGCATTTTATTTTTATTCTAATTATCATTAATAGCAAACGCACTCTCAAATCGTGTTAACATAAGGCGCCCTATAAGGCACATTTTAAAGTGCACTGTCCACCAAGGCACCCTAGAATGTTGCTTATAGGGCGCTTTAGAGGGTGCCGTATGAGGTACCGCAAGGTCAGAGTACTGTTTTTGATGGCAGCACTGTGCAGTCTAAGGAATGCAAAGCATAAGTAGGTGCGCTGACATGCAAGGAGGAGCAGCAGTGGAGCACAATGGTTAAGGCGCTGACTGCTGATAGAGGGGTCATGAGTTTGCTCCCCAGGGTGCCTAATACGTAAGGCTGGCTGTGGCATCAGCTTTGCAATGTACATATTTTCTGCTCCAGCACCTTATGTTTATTTTATTAATTGCTGCCAGCAAACACGCCCTCACGTGCCGTAATTGAAGGTGCCGTATAAGGCACCCTATAAGGCACTCCATAAGGCACATGATAAAGTGCACTGTCTGCCACGGCACCCTAAAATGTACCCTATAGGGCACCCTATAAGTTGCGTCACAGGAAAATGTATAGTGCCCCTTATATGGATGGAAACCATAAGGTGCCCTATAGGGCGCCCTATAAAGCGCCCTCATAGGCACCTTATGGGTACAGTATGCTGAGGGTGTTTTTGCTGGCATCAAAATATGTACATTAAAAAACAGACAATGCTGTGGACAACCCTATCAAATAACCCCAATGTGGGTTTGAACCCATGACCTCTGGCATCACAGGCAGTGACATAACCATTGAGCTACAGCTCTATAGCTACTAGCAAGCCTCTGGCTGGCTGCAGAGAGCCTGCATGTCACCACACAGACAGTCTGCTGCAGTCACCAGGATAGGGTTAGCCCACCCATACCCATGATGCACTGCACATGCAAATCAGCTGTCCACAGATGAACACAAGATGGGGAATGCACCCCCACAGCACCTCAGCCTGGTAGGGGGAAGTGACCATGTGCACCCCCACAGAACCTCGGCCTGGTAGGGGGTACTGACTGGGTGTTTTACTGGCACAGAGTAGCTACACACCGTCACAGTGTGCGGGTACTGTGCTCACCCTGAGTGTGCAATGAGGCGCCCAGGACCAGGTCCACAACACCTTCCATGGCTGAAAGAGGCCATGCTGGAGGTCCAAAGCAGTGTTAATGTGTGTGTGTGAGATAGGTAGTTTCTGCACAAACACCTTGGATATCTCCATCTGCCTCAGTCAGGTGTAGCCTCTCATGGACCCCCAGGAGGATCATGCACCACCACCACCCAGGCCAAGGGCAGCAAACAGGGCCTCCCATCAATAGATCCACATTCTACCTCCCTGCAAAGGTGGCAGTAGAGGGGAACATCAACCCTGGTCTTGCTGAGGAACAGGAAACCAGTCAGAAGATGTGGCAGAAGATTCTAAAGTCACCTTTATTGTTCCACAGATCAGGTGTGCCAAACCCAACACAGGCTGTTTCATATACCACTTCCTCAGGGGTTAAGGGCTCCACTATAAAACATTCATATACATGTTGAATAAAACAGCAAATAAAAACTTATTACATAAATACATTAACCAAGCTTAATTAATAAAATGTGTTGTATCCCATAAAATAAAAAGATAATAAATAAATAAATAATTAAATACATAAATAATCATAGTGTGATAACTCACTAATTAAAACCATACATTATAATCAACATTTAAAAACAATGCCTAATAATAAATACATCATAAATAATAAATAGTAAAAATAATGATAATAATAATAATAAAAAAACTGAGCTTGAAACATTCGTGCAACAACTATGTATATGTATGTGTAAGACAATCAGAACACAATTAAAACCATAATCACAGGAGATAGAAAGAGGGATGAGGACTAGAAGGACATGGCATAAACTCTGGTGCCTATATGAGAGTGAGAAATAACTACATGATATTCTTCAACAAAAATTGAAAATTTAAAACCAAAAAATAGAGGCTAATGACACTACTGTATAAATAAATGTGAACCACCCACAACTGTAAAATGAAATTAAATTAAAAATAAAACTAAAAGATATATATATGCATATACATAAAAAATATGAAAAAATAAATAATAAATTATTTAATAATATAAAAATATAAGTATAATAAAATATTTTAAAATAAATAATTAAAAACAAAATATTAATAATATAAATATATATAAATATGAAAACACATAATAATAAAAAATAGTTTTGCACATGATGTAATATTATATATGGAACGTAGGGGCGTCTCATAGTTGTAGAGGTAATTTGTCTCCACATTTTATTAAGAGTTGGTAGGCACACGACGCCAGAATGCGCTCATTTTTTCATTTCTCCTCATGCCGGTACTCTCGGTGCAGATCTTTTAGACGCACAAATTTCTCCTCCTTATATCCTTACATACTCCTCAGGTACAAATTATTCAAGTTTTCTGTCAAAGTATCGGATGATTATAGTTTCACATAGGACTAAAGATTGATCAACGGGGTTTTTTTTTTAAAATAATAGATGTTTGTACGGGCTTCTGACACTTGTAAGGCTTCATCGTGCTCTGTGGTTTTACTCCGCGGTTCGTTACAGTTTTATGGATAATATGTTTTGTACTTATCTGTAAACGTAGGCCGTCATAACCCCTGAGGAAGTGGTATATGAAACACGCCCTGTGTTGGGTTTAGCACACCTGATCCGTGGAACAATAAAGGCGACTTTAGAATCTCCTGCCACGTCTTCTGACTGGTTTCCTGTTGCCCACGTGGCAGTTTGCTGTTTCTTGGTGGATCCTGCTGAGGAACAAACACCCCACAGGGCAGTCAATGCAGCTCTATACACATCCATAACACAATAGCAGACAGACATTAGGCTACGATATGGTAAGCTGCACTCCACCACTACCTGATATTCTCCTGCAGCAAGCCATAAGCCACTGCACCCTGCAAGCCGCTCCATCAAGACACATACTAGCTGCAAACAGTCTGCTAGTTAGTCCATAGTGCATGCACCCAGAACTAGGATGTCAGCATACACAGCAAGCAGATAAATCAGTGACTGGACCCCAAAAGAAAACCCATATCTATCACATGAGAGACATACTATATAGCACTATGGGGGTGCCTAGTCATGCTGTGGTCACTGCACAATCAGGGTGAGAGTGATCTCTCAGCAGGACATACTGAGGTCACCCTGTCTGTGTAGGTGGTTGCCGGGCACTAAAATGTCCCAGTCAGTGCCCTATGCCCTGTGCAGATGCACCCTGGCCAGACCACCCTGTCTGGCCTATACCCATGGTACCTTGCTCCTCATTATGCACATTGGCAGCCCAATACTGGCAACATTGCTGGCAGTGTGGGATATGGAAGGTGTTTGCAGCCACCACACACTGGATAGACAGACAGCCACCCCCACACCTATGCCAGCATTGTGCTACTATAGAGGAGTTCAGCAGCCATACCCACCACACCAGTCCTGGGCACAGTACAGGCATGGATATGGTATGCAATACTGTTGGGGGTCACTCCCCAGGGTGGTAAACACTGTCAGTGACCAGACCTGAAGCACACACCGCAGACATCAGGATGATTGTTGTGATGGAGCTCAATCAGCAAACTGTGCTTAACGTAGGAATTGATATCTGCCAGTTATCAGAGGAAACGTTTGCTAGCTGTGTACCGTATACCCAGGTGTAGGGTGGCATTGCTAAGGTATGCAACTGCTAGTATTGGGAGATACAGGCAGGGCCCAATGTCCTGCCTCTCCAGGAGGCTTTGGCCAATGGGGCCTGTGGGGGTGTGTCTGGCCCTGTTGGCTGCTGCTTTACGGCAGAGTTCCGCAACTCCAGTCCTGGTGTGCCAAACACTGTTCGGATTTTCATGCTGTCCCTCATAAATATGCATGAGCTACATCTGCATACCATGGGGGTGGTGCATAGATATGCAGCACAGGCATCTTTATTAGAGGCAGCATGGAACCTGAATGGTGTGGGGCCCTCCAGGACTGCATTTGGGAGACTCTGCTCTAGGTAATGTGCCTGTTTATGGTGTCTGTGTTTGGTGTAAAATATAGGCGTATTAACCATGCGTATGTTCTCAGCAATAAAGGTTTGTCCTTACTATCACGGTTTAGTTGTGGGAAACATATGTGGACAGGATTGGTAGTGGCCTCAGCTGGTCTTTGAACCTGTGACCTTCTGTTCTTGCACACACTGTCTGTATGCACTGCACCACTGTGTTGCCACACATATGCTGTATTCCCTGGGGAGTCCATGACTGTACATCCGACAGAGCCTGTCTGTTGCGGTGGACGATGCCAGCCTGCACAGGCCTAGGCCACTGTGTGCTGTGGCTTGCAGCCACTGGCCCCTCCACCACCTGTACCCTTCCGCCAACATGCAGACATGTCCTTATCTTGGAAAAAGCATATGACCTGATTGAGTTGTGGCACTCCAGGACTGCATTTGGGGACTCGGCTGTAGGTAATGCCCATTGTTATGGTTTGTGTGCGGTGTAGGGTAAAATATGGGTGTTTGAACCATGCTTATGTTCTCTGCAATAAAGGAGTGTCCTTACTATCACTGTTTAGTGGTGGATAAAACTATGGGGACTGGGTTGGTAGGAGCCCCAGCTGGGATTTGAACCTGTAACCCTCTGGTCTTACAGGTACTGGCTGTGTCCATTACACCACAATGTGGCCACAGAGACAGTGCAGTCCCTGGAGATAGGAATCCTGGCCGGACGAGTCAGAACCCCTGCTCTGCACAATTTTACTGTTAGCTCATTTACCTTGTACGGAGACAAAAGTGCAAATAAGCCTCAAAAATGACCTCGAAAAAAGGGGCAATAACTCATGACCAAGCTGGGCTACAGTGATATTAATGGGCAACCATAAAAAACACTCCCAGGAAAGCTCCAATAAAATGCAATGATTTTTGAAAGGGTCTACGGAGCGTAGACCCTTCCAAAAATCATTTCCTTTAGCACGCTCAAGTGCACCCTGCACAATTGTGCGGTTTAGTAAACATACCCCTTAGTGTAGCAATCCAAGTAGTCTCTACATTTATTTTTGTCAAGAAGGGGAACAGTAGTCCCCTTAATTCAATCTCTGACTGTAGCCCTTTGCAATATTAGAGCTCCCAAGAGAAAGCAGCATATAAAAAGGCATCACATGCCACCACAGCTTTCTCTTCCTTCTTTGTCCCTCCAGTAAAATATCTCATGTACCCCAGTCACTGCAGGACAGGAAGGAAATGGCAGATACTAGCTTCCCCCAAGTGATCCAGCCCAATTTTACTATTGCTAACTGGGCTGGGTTGGGTGGGGGGGGGGGGCACAGTGGGTAAATTTCAAATCTCTGCATCTGTAGTTTATCCTCTTTCTTTGTTCTTGGCTTAGCTTCCTCTTGGGCTCTTCAGTTCCTCTTTTATAAAACTTATTTTCCTGTCTTCCTTTCATTTCTTTACCATTTTCTTTCTTTTTCCTACATTTGAGCTAGAAGCTGCAATGATGTCTTACATATTGGGACATGGAATGTATGAAGAATGAACCAAGGGAAGTTGGAGGCAGTCAAGAATGAAATAGAACATGTACAACTCGATCTGTTGGATGTCAGCGAACTGAAATGGACTGGCAACGGGCACTTTGCATCTGATGATCATATGGTCTACTATGCTGGAAATGAAAGACAAAGAAGAAATGGTGTTGCATTTATAATCAAGAAGAAACTTGCAAGAACTGTAATGAAATACAATGCAATTAGTGAACGCTTAATTTCTATTAGTCTATGAGGAATGCCCATCAACACAGCTATAATTCAAGTATATGCCCCAACAACAGCTGCAGAAGAGGATTAGGTTGATGAATTCTATGAACAAGTACAAGCTGAAAATGACAGAACATGCAAACAGGATATCCTGATAGTCATGGGTGACTGGAATGCAAACGTTGGCAACAAAGAAGAAGGCAAAGTGGTTGGAAAATATGGATTTGGCAATAGAAATGAAGCTGGAGAAAGACTGATAGAATTCTGCAAGACCAACAATCTATTCATCTCAAACACTTTCTTTCAGCAACACAAGTGGTGACTGTACACATGGACTTCACACAATGAATTGTACAAAAATCAAATTGACTACATCTGTGGAAGTCAACGATGGAAAAGCTCTATAACATCAAAGACAAAACCTGGAGCTGATTGTGGTATAGGTTACCAACTACTAGTATGCAGACTCAAGCTAAAGTTGAAAAAGAACAAGGCACTCATGAATGTTGCAAAATATGACCTTGAGAATATACCACTGGAATTTAATGAAGCTAAAGTCAAAGGAGAAAGAGAAGCAATCACAGAATTCAACAGAGATTTCCAACATGCAGAAAGACAAGACAAGGAGAAGTACTACAATGATGCAGGCAAGGAAATAGAAGCAAAAACTATTAGAGAAAGAACAAGATTGGCTTTCCTAAAGCTACGAGAGTTAAAGAAAAAATTCCAGCCTCAAATTGGAATGTTACAAGATGCTCAAGGATCCATTGTTAAATGATGCTGAGAAAATCAAGAAAAGGTGGAAAGAATATACAGTCATTTGATTATACCATAAAGATCAAGTGGACCAACAGCTGTTTCAACCTGTACCTTATGATCTGGAACCACTGGTGTTGAAAGAAGAAGTTGAAGCATCATTGAAAGCCTTATCAAAGAACAAAGCACCACGCATTGATGGCATTCCCATAGAAGTATACAGCAATCATATGCAGCTGTTACCATACCTACAAGGCTCTGCCAGAAAATTTGGAAGACAACATCATGGCCAACTGACTGGAAAAAGATCTGTGTTTATACCAATACTAAAGAAAGGTGATCCAACTGACTGTGAAAATTATCGCGCAATCGCTCTGTTCCCCCCTGCCAGCAAGATTCTACTCAAGATTATTCAGCAGAGACTACAACCATAACTGGAATGAGAACTGCCTGAAGTGCAAGCAGGGTTCAGGAAAGGGCGAGGCACGAGAGACATCATTGCGGATGTGAGATGGATCCTTTAAAGAATTTCAAAAGGATATCTATATGTGTTTGTTGACTACTGCAAGGCTTTTGACTGTGTAAATCATGAGAAACTGTGGGCCACATTAAGAAGCATAGGTATACCAGAACACCTGATCGTTCTCTTGCACAACCTTTACATTGATCAAGAAGCAACAGTACGAATGCAACAAGGAGAAAGAATAGTTTAAAATCAGCAAAGGTGTACAACAAGACTGCACACTTTCCCCCCTACCTGTTTAATTTATATGCAGAACAAATCATCAGAGAAGCAGGACTGTATAAAGTCAACCAAGGTATGAAGATTGATGGAAGATTCATCAATAACCTTTGCTATGCTGATGATACCACATTACTGGCTGAAAGTGAAAACAATCTGAAATCTTTGCTTCTTAAGATCAAGGAACATAGGGGCATGTTTACTAAACATGCCTAACGTGCGGGGCCGTGGTAGTGTGCCTGTGCCATATAAGGAGTGGGCGGTTCAGGCCGAAAAAGGAAAAAAAAAGACCGTATGTGTGCGCGTCGCGTTAATGTGCGGGGCCCACATTAGCGCGTGGGAAGGCTAAGTGGGGCGCAGCTGTGCACATATAGGACTAGAGCCATAGCACAACAGTGAAGACAATAACCAATGGTGCAGGGGCCACAGGTTCAATCCCCCAGTGTGTGCAGCCCAAAAAGGCTGGCTGAGGCACCACCTTGAATGTAGAAATGTGTGTCAGGAGGCAAAATAATTTTGGGGCGGCATAAGGTGGCGCACTCTTCATTTTGGGGTGGCATAAGGCGGCGCACTGTTCATTGTGGGGCGGCATAAGGCGGCGCACTGTTCATATTGGGGCGGCATAAGGCGGCGCACTGTTCATTGTGGGGCGGCATAAGGCAGCGCACTGTTCATTGTGGGCAGCAGGATGCGGCGCGCTGATGGCCACAAGGCGGCGCGCTGATGCTAAAGCAAAGGAACACAGCCACAGCACAATGGTTAAGACACTGACCAATGGTGCAGGGACCAGCAGTTTAATCCCTCACAATGCCCATTGAAAAAGGCTAGCTGAGGCAGTATATTTTATGTTGTGGAGTGCTTTAGGAGGCTTTTTAATTCTATTTTGTGATAACTACTAGCAAACGCACTCTCACAGCATGTTAACATAAGGCGGACCATAAGGCACATGTTACAGTGCACCGTCCGCCAAGGCACCCTAGAATGTCCCCTATAGGGCAGCATGTATGTTGTGACACAGGATAATGTATAGTGCACCCTATATGGATGCCAACCATAAAGTGCCCTATAGGGCGCCCAATAAAGCACCCTCAGAGGCACCTTATGGGTACAGTACGCTGAGGGTGGTATTGCAGGCATCAACATATGTACAGTAAATGTAAAAAATACTTTGGAAAACCCTATCACAGAACCCCACTGTGGGTATGAACCCATGACCTCTGGCTGCACAGGCAGTGGCTTAACCATTGGGCTACACCTTTATAGCTGTAAGCAAGTTCCTGCCTGGCTGCAGATAGCCTGCACGTCACATCACAGACAGTCTGCTTGTGTAAACAGGATAGGGTTAGGCTACCCATACCCATGCTGCACTGCACAGGCAAATCAGCTGTCCACAGATGCACACAAGATGGGAACTGCACCCCTAAAGCTACCCGGCCTGGTAGGGGGAGGTGTCCTTGTGCACCCACACAGCACCTCGGCCTGGTAGGGTGTCCTGAGTGGGTGGACAAACGGCAAAGAGTAGCTAAACACCATCACATTGTGCGGTTACTATGCCCACCCTGAGTGTGTGATGATGCGCCCAGGACCAGGTGCACAACACCTTACATGGCTGAATGCGGACATGCCAGAGCTCCAAAGCAGTGATAACCTGTGAAATAGGTAGGTACTGCATAAACATCTTGGAGATCGCTATCTGCCACAGTTAGTGGAACACCCCCCCCCCCCCCCCCGGTGGATAAAACAGGGTCTCCCACCAACAGATCCCCATACTATCCTCTTTTCTTCCCTCCCTCCCTTCCCCCCCCCCCCCGCAGAAGAGCCGACCATCAACCCCAGTCCTGCTGAGGAAGTAGACACACACACACACACACACACACCACACCACACCACCCCCCCCCCCCCAACAGGGCAGTCCAAGCAGCTCCACACACATCCATAACACAATATCAGACAGACATTAGGCCTGGATATTCATAGATGCACCCCACCACTATCTGATATTCTCCTGCAACAAGCCATCGGCCACTGCACCCTGCAAGGCACTCCATCAAGACACATACCATCTGTGCTCAGTCTGCTGGTTGGTCCTGATGGAAATGCATGCACAGACAAGCAGATAAGTCAGTGAAAAGGCCCCAACAGGAAACCCATATATATCACACAAGAGAAACACAGTACAGCACTATGGGTGTGCCTAGCCATGCTGCCATCACTGCACACTCAGGGTGAGAGTGATCCCCCCAGCAGCACATACAGAGGTCCCCCTGTCTCTGTAGGTGGTGGCCAGGCACTACCATGTCCCTGCCAGTGCCCTATGCCCTGTGCAGCTGCATCCTGGTCAGCCCACCCTGTCTGAGATATACCCATGGTCCCTTGCTACTCATTATGCACATTAGCAGGCCAATACTGGCAACAGTGCTGGCAGTGTGGGCTGTGGAAGGGGCTTGCAACCAGCACCCACTGTATAGACCAGAGCTACTCAATTCCAGTCCTGGTGGCCCGCAACCCTGCAGGATTTTGGGATATCCCTAATGATATGCATGAGATATATATGCATTAGAGATAGCCTGCCAACCTGACTGGTTTGTGGCCCTCCAGGGCTGGATTTGGAGACTCCTGCCTTACACCTCTGTCATTTAAGATTGTGAGTGGGCAAGGTACAGATGTTCTAGACATCAAAAGGGTAGATAGAATGTGTCACATTCCTCCTAGATTCTCAACACCACCAAAAAGTTGTCTAATAGACAATACTTTGGTGGTGGTGAGAAGCAAGGAGGAATGTGACAAATTCTAACCTCTTTGATGTCTTGGACATCTGCACCTTGCCCACTTACAATCTTAAATGACAGAGGTGTAAGGCAGGGGTCTCCAAATCCAGCCCTGGAGGGCCAAACACCAGTCAGGTTGGCAGGCTATCTCTAATGCATATATATCTCATGCATATCATTAGGGATATCCCAAAAACCTACAGGGTTGCGGGCCACCAGGACTGGAATTGAGTAGCTCTGGTATAGACAGACACACACTTCCACACCTATGCCAGCATGGTGCTACTATTGAGGAGGTAATTAGCCTTTGCCACCAAACCTGTCCTAGGCACGGCAAGGCATGGATATGGTACACAGTACTGCTGGGGGTCACTCCCCAGGGTGGTAAACACCGTCAGAGGCCAGTCCTGGAGCATGCCCCGCAAACATCTAACAGATTGTTCTGATGGGGTCAACTAGCAGTATGTGCGTAACGTATGGATATCTATCTGCCAGTACTCCTAGCAAACGTCTCAGAGCCCGTATACCTCAGGTGTAGGGTGACATTGCTAAGGTATGCAGGTGCTAGTATTGGGAGATGCACGCAGGGTCCAATGTTCTGCCTCTCCAGGAGACATTGGCCAATGGGGCCTGTGGGTGTGGGTGTGGGTGTGTCTGCCCCTGTTGGCTGCTGCTTTACGGCAGAGATTCCCAACCCCAGTCCAGGTCTGCATCACACTGTTTGTGTTTTCCTGCTGTCCCTCATGAATATGCATGAGCTACATCTACATGCCATGGGGGTGGTGCATAGATATACAGCACAGGCATTTGTATGAGTGGCAGCATGGAACCTGACTGGTGTGTGGCACACCAGGAATGCATTTGGGAGAGTCTGCTCTAGGTACTGCCCCTGTTCATGGTGTCTGTGCTCAGTGGGGTAAAAGATAGACGTATTACCATTGCATATGTCCTCGACACGAAAGGTGTGTCCTTACTATCACTGTGTAGGTGTGGGAAAAATATGTGGCTAGGATTGGTGGAAGCCCCAGCTGGGCTTTGAACCTGTGACCTTCTGTTCTTGCATGCATTGTCTGTGTGCACTGCACCACCGTGTAGCCACAGATTGGCTGGTTTCCCTGGAACATCCATGACTGTGGATCCGGCAGGGCCTGTCTGTTGCAGTGGACTGTGCCAGCCTGCAAATGGCTAGGCCTCTGTCTTCTGTGGCTAGCAGCCACTGCCTCCTGCACCACATGTACTCGTCCGCCAACATGCTGGCATGAGCTTCTCTCAGAAACAGCAGATGACCAGATTGCAATGTGGCAGTACGGGACTGCATTTGGGGGATTTGGCTGTAGGTAATGCCCATTGTTGTTGTGTTTTTGCAGTGTTGTGTAAAATATGGGTGTTTTCCCCATGCTTATGTTCCCTGCAATACAGGGGTGTCTGCGCTATCTTTGTTTAGTGGTGGGTAAAATATAGGGGCTGGGCTGGCATTTGCCCCAGCTGGGATTTGAACCTCTGACCCTCTGGTCCTAGAGGTACTGGCTCTGTCCGCTGCACCACACAGACAATGCAGCCCCTGGAGGTAGTATACCTGGCAGGATGGAGTCACAAACCCTGCTCTACGCATTTTTACTGTGGGCACATGCACTCTGTCTGGTGACAAACGTGCACATAAACCCCGGAAATGACCACAGACACTGGGGGACAATATATCACCACGCTGGGCAAAAGTGATATTAATGGGCAACCATAGCAAACACTCCCAGGAAAGCTCCAAAAAGGACATTTGTTTTGGATGAGTCTCCGCTCCGTAGACCCTTCCAATATTCATTTCTTCTTTCTGGAGCTTTCCTGGGTGTGTTTTCTATATTTGCCCATTACTATAACTGTTCTCCAGCTGCATTACTATTTGTGATATTTTTGTTGTGGTCACTTTCTATTTTTATTTTCACTTTTGTGCTGTGCACATGTATCACACTGCTCACGTTTTGCAGGATTTCCCCAGTTTTGCTGTACATTGCTGACGGAAATGGTTTCTCTTCCCTTTAAATGCCCTCTACCGCGAGTGTTTCACTCGCGGTAGTTTTGCTTTGGGATTCGGCCCCGATAATGTGCGGGGAGCCTCTCCCCTCCCCTTCCCCGCCCATTAAACCCGTCTCTCCGCCCCTCAGGAACCTTCCTCCGCCCTCCGTTAGCCGTTCCACGCCTCTATCGGACATTTGCGGGCCCGTACTTGTGCGGGGCCCGTTATTGTGCCGCGCACCTGTGCGGGGGTGACACGCACGATTGCGGGGTGTTTAAGCGCTCTTAAGTACCGCTTTTAGTGCGCTATTTTGCGGCGCGCAAATTAGCGGTTTTTAGTAAACATGCCCCATAGACTTAAAATGGGCCTACACCTTAATGTAAAGAAGACAAAGATCCTGACAACTGACAAAATCAAAACGTTCATCACTTATGGAGAAGAAATCAAAATAGTGAACAACTTTAACCTACTTGGATCAACTATCTTGGCAGAATGGCTATGAAGGACCTAGACAAGATTCTCAAGAGCATGTCTCTCTCCATATAAAGATTCAACTCATTCAAGCCATGGTATTTTCAATAACGTCATATGGATGCGAAAGTTGGACAGTGATAAAGACAGACAGGAAGAAAGCTGATGCCTTTGAATTATGGTGCTGGCAATGAATGCTGTGTATATAATGGACTGCACAAAGAACAAACCATTCAGTACTAGAGGAGGTCGAACCTAAGCTTTCTTTAGAAGCTCAGATGACGAGACTTTGACGTTCATACTTTGAACACAACATATGAAGAGAGCGATCATTAGAGAAAGACATCATGCTTGGCAAGGTAGGTCAATGCAAAAGAGGAAGGCCAGCAATGAGATGGATTGATACAATAACAGCACCTATGGGTGCCTAACTGAAGACAGTTTAGGACAACTATATAGGGTTGCCTTGAGTCAACAGCAACTCAATGGGCTATGTTTACTAAATCGCGTTAGTGCAGTTCGCGGTAGGAGCCGCGGTAGTGAAAGAAACCCCAAATAAGGACATGGGCGGTACATCGTTATCACTACCGCGCGTTAGCAAAATTAACGAGCGCTACCGGGCGCCGTGCCACGTTACTGCGCGTCAATCATAAGAAGACGTACAGACACAAAGCACTGAAACAGAGCTGTAGCACAATGGTTACGGTACTGACCGCTGTTACAGGCAGCATGGGTTCGAGCCCCCAGTGTGCCTAACACAGAAGGCTATCTCAGGCATCACCCTGTACATTACAGAAGGAAAGAGGAGGCATGCTTATCGTTACGCTGAGTATTGGTGTCAGAAAAACACCCTCGGAATGTGCCTAGCCACGTACGTTGGTATGTGCGTAGCGACGCGCGTACATTCGTGCGTGGGTACGTGGGTACGTGTGTTTTTACCAGTGTGGGCATCTTATATTACAGACTTTGTAGGGCGTCCTGCACCTATGCAGTATGCTAACAGATGTACGTGTGATGGCCTATGGCTTATCAGAGCCTGTGAGCAGGTGCTGGTGTTTCACAGGGTTGGATTGGGCCAGTCACACCCATGATGCACTGCACATGCAAAGCAGCTGTCCACAGATACACACCATGGGGAATGCACCCCCACAGCACCTCGGCCTGGTAGGGGGTACCGACTGTGTGTTGTACTGGCACAGAGCAGCTACACACCGTCACATTGTGCGGGTACTGTGCTCACCCTGAAGGTGCAGTGAGGCGCCCAGCACTAGGTCCACAGCACCGGCCATGGCGCAGGTCCAAAGCAGTGTTACTGTGTGAGATAGGTAGTTTCTGCAGGAACACCTTGGACATCTCTGTCTGTTTCAGTCAGGTACAGCCCCCATGCACCACCACCACACCCCTCCCCCAGGGCTGAGGGAGGCAAACAGGGTCTCCTATCAAAAGATCCACAGTCCACCGTGCTGCAACGGTGGCAGTAGAGGGGAACATGAACCCCAGTCCTGCTGGGGAACAGACACCCCACAGGGCAGTCAATGCAGCTCTGTACACAGCCATAACACAATAGCAGACAGACATTAGGCCTGGATATGGTATGCTGCACCCCACCACTATCTGATATTCCCCTGGTGCAAGCCATCAGCCACTGCACCCTGCAAGCCACTCCATCACAACACCTACCAGCTGCAAACAGTCTGCTAGTGCCCAGTGGAGATGCCTGCACCCAGAACTGGGATGTCAGCATACACAGCAGGGAAATACATCAGTGACTGGGCCCCAGAAGAAAACCCATATGCATCACATGAGAGAAATACTAGATAGCACTATGGGAGTGCCTAGCCATGCTGTGGTCACTGCACAGTCAGGGTGAGAGTGATCTCTCAGCAGGATATACTGAGGTCACCCTGTCTGTGTAGTTGGTGGCCGGGCACTACAATGTGCCTGTCACTGCCCTATGCCCTGTGCAGATGCACCCTGGCCAGGCCACCCTGTCCGGCCTATACCCATGGTACCTTGCTCCTCATTATGCACATTGGCAGCCCAATACTGGCAACAGTGCTGGCAGTGTGGGCTGTTGAAGGTGTTTGCAGCCACCACACACTGGATAGACAGACAGCCACCCCCACACCTATGCCAGCATTGTGCTACTATAGAGGTGGTCAGCAGCCATACCACCACACCAGTCCTGGGCATAGTACAGGCATGGATATGGTACACAAGAGTGTTGGGGGGTCACTCCCCAGGGTTGTGAACACTGTCAGAGACCAGACCTGCAGCACACACCGCAGACATCAGAATGATTGTTATGGTGGAGCTCAATGAGCAAAATGTGCTTAACGTAGGAATTGATATCTGCCAGTTATCAGAGGAAACGTTTGATAGCTGTGTACCATATACCCAGGTGTAGGGTGGCATTGCTAAGGTATGCAACTGCTGGTATTGGGAGATACAGGCAGGGCCCAATGTCTTGCCTCTCTAGCTGGCATTGGCCAATGGGGCCTGTGGGTGGGTGTGTGGCCCTGTTGGCTGCTGCTTTACGGCAGAGCTCCCCAACTCCAGTCCTGGTGTTCCACACACTGTTCGGGTTTTCATGCTGTCTCTCATAGATATGCATGAGCTACATCTGCATACCATGGGGGTGGTGCATAGCTATGCAGCACAGGCATCTTTATTAGAGGCAGCATGACACCGGAATGTTGTGGGGCCCTCCAGGACTGCATTTGCGGGACTCTGCTATAGGTAATGTGCCTGTTTCTGGTGTCTGTGTTTGGTGTGGTAAAATATAGGCCATGCGTATGTTCTCTGCACTACAGGAGTGTCTTTACTATCACTGTTTAGTGGTGGGTAAAACTATGGGGACTGGGTTGGCAGGAGCCCCAACTGGGATTTGAACCTGTGACCCTCTGGTCGTACAGGCACTGGCTGTGTCTGTTGCACCACACTGTGGCCACAGAGACTGTGCAGTCCCTGGAGTTAGTTAAACCGGCCTGACGAGTCAGAAACCCTGCTCTGCAACAGGTTTACTGTGGCCTCATTTACCTTGTATGCAGACAAAGGTGCACATAAACCGCAGAAATGACCTCACAAAAGGGGCACACACCCATAACCAAGCTGGGCAACAATGATATCATTGGGACACATTACACCACACACCCAGGACAGCTCCTTTACAATGTAATGCTCTTTGCAAGGGTCTGCGGAGCGTAGACCCTTCCACACATCATTTCCTTTTAGTTTGGTGCTTTCCAGGGAGTGTTGTTCCTTGTTGCCCATTGCTATCACTGTTGCCCAGCTGAATTCTGCTTTTTAAAATGTTTCTTGTGGTCATTTTTAACGTTTTATGTGATATTTTGTTCTGTGCACATGTATCACACTGCTCACGTTTTGTGGGTTTCCCCGGTTTTCTGTACATTGCTGACGTAAATGGTTTCTCTTCCCTTTAATATGCCTTTAATGACAGGTTTTCATTTGCGTTGAAGGTGAGCTCTGACACTCCGCGCGTTAGTATGAGGGGAGCCTCTCTCCGCCCACTCTCCGCCCATTGACCCCTTCTCTCCGCCCACTCTCCACCTTCTGCGCTGTTTTAACGCGCCGCGGAGCTTTACGATCGTTAACTACGGTTACCGCGCATAGTATGACGTTAACGGTCGTTAGCGCGTCGGTACGCGCGTTATACGGCACTTACGGTCGTTAACGTCATACTACGCGCGTTATTCACGTTTAGTAAACATAGCCCAATGTCACTTAATGACATCTCTTTCTATACACTGACTGACTGTTTTTCCTTAGCCTTCTACCTTTTCTCACCTTCTAGTCTCTCCTCTCCTGCCACTTCCATCCTTCTTGCCCCTTTGTGCCTTTTTGTTCTACCATGATCCTTTCTCTTCTCAAACCCCTTTTTTTTCAGCATATCTCCTCTATCAGTTCATCTCTCTCTCAGATCCTCTCTCCCACTTAAATGCCCTTTGGCCAATTCCTCACCCACTTCATATCACAGTGCATGCCCCCTCTCTCCCAGCTTGCATGCCCTTCTCTTAGGCCCTCTTCTCTTTACAACCTGTGTTCTCCTTTTGCAGCCTTTACAACCTATATCTACTCTTTTTGCCTCTCCCCTGTCCCACTACTGATGCCCCTCTCTGCCCTCTTCTTCCTTGTAGTTCTTTTCCTCTTCGGTTCCTCTCCCAGACCTTCACAGTAATAGTATATTGCCAATATCCAATTTATAGCTGGCCTCCCTTCTCTTTCAGCCTATCTTCTCTGCCAGTAGTTCCCTTAACCTCCTTGTAGGTCATCTGTTCCTCTCTCTGTCCTCCTATCATTTTCTCAATTCCTTTCCCATTAGCCACTCTTACCTTCTCTATAGCAGACTTACAGCAGGAAACCTGTTTTACATTGCTGCAGCTCCCTCTTCCCCTTGCAGCCCATTGGTCAGATGTTGTTTAGCTAGCCAATGGCCTGCAGGGGAAGGCAGGAGCAGTAGGGGGAGAAAGAGAAGTGGTTCCTTCCTGCAGCTCTGCAGCATGGAGGTGTCAGCTCCCAGCCCAGAAGAGTGATGGAGAAAGTATTGGGGATGTTCCAACACTCCCAGCACTGGCACTTATGGTTATTGTACATCTGCAAAATAACTTTTTCTGCAAAGCTTTTCACTCCACTGACTCATGGGTAGGGTTGCCACCTGACCGGTTTTAGGCCAGCCTGGTCAGTTTTATGAGCTGCAAGCTGGCAGGACGGTAATATTGGCCAATAAAGGGCCAGTTTTCTGCCAACCACTGGCCTTAGCTCCCCCCTCCCCATGCTGCCTGCCCCTACCCTTGCCCCATGAATGCTTTTCCTCATGTGACAGTGGCAGACCCTAAAAAAAAAAACGGTCTTTGCGACTTTGCACTTGCAAGGCTGGTCTGGTCCTTCCCTCTGACGTATGCTTGTGTCAGAGGGGTTGGGATCAGACCATCCTTCCAAGCGGGGAGTCACAAAGATCCACTTTTTTTATTAATTGGAGGTCTGCCACCACCACTAGCACCGATGGAACAGGAAAAGCAGGAGCAGGGCAAGGGAAGGGGCAGACAGCATGGGTGAGGGGAAGCCAGCTGGGCACAAGGTGGGAAGAAATGGAGAGACCCTGGTCATGGGGGGGGGGATAGGGACAGAGGGGCTATGCTGAACATGGGGGGATACAGATACACATGAGGAGATGCTAGACATGGGGGGATAGGGACAGAGGGGGGATGCTGGACATAGGGGGGGAGGAGGAAGAAGAGACAGAGGGGAGATATTGGACATGGGGGATAGGGACACAGAGAGAAGATGGAGGAAGGGATAGGAAAATCCTGGATGGAGGAAGGGTTGCAGGATGGGAGAAGGGTTGATACTGGACCTGGCGGAGAGAGGGGGAGAGTTAGTGAAAGATTAGGAAGTAAGAGGCTGGGGAAGGAGAGAGAACTGGGAAATGAGACGGTTGGGTGAGGGAAAGAGATGGAAAGCTTAAGCTAGATATAGTAAAATGGGTGAAACTGAGGAGTGGTTAAGAAGGAGTGAAATCTGGATAGAGAAGCAGAAAAATAAATGGAAGAAAACTGAAAAGAAGATATCAGTATTAAAAACTGATATAAGGGAGGAAATGAAGACAAGAGGAAAGAAGAAAGACAAATGAAGAGGAGACCATGAAGAGAGCTAAGAGAAGAGAGAGTAAAATAAAAACCACAGAATGGGACCAACACCATTAGAAAAAATAAAATGATCCTACAAAGGTAGAAAAAATAATTTTTATTTTTTATTTTGTCACTGGAAAATGTCAGTATTTGGAAAGGAATTAGGATTGGTGCTGGACATGACTGGGGCCTAGCCCAAGGTAAAAATCTGAGAAGGGACCCTAAAGCCCGCTAGCAAGCTGTGCCTTTTTCAGTCTCAGACAGATCTAAGACCCTCTCTGGCTTGGGGGCTCAGGGCAACTGCCCTGGTTACTTTCCTCTTAACTTCAATCCTGACATCTGCTATCTTTTGTTTTATAAATTTTAGGGGAAATGCATTTCTCCTCACAGCGTGGCTTTACAATTATAAATTTTAGGGGAAATGCATTTCTTTCTGTTTCTCTGGTGTTGCACTGCATGTAGAGTCTGGCTTTCTGAGGTTTTAGTTTAATTTTTGTCTACATATTTCTATTTTCACTTTGTGGTCACTTATTAGCAAAGGCCTATCTGTATAATGTGTGTGTGACCGAGACTGGGTATTCTGTTAGTATGGAATATCTGTTTAAGAGTGTGTAGTGCGACGCTCCTGCCTGGGCCCTAGAGCTTACAGGCAGGAGTGGCCTTATTTAATGTCCCTTATGAATAAAGGTGGAACTGATCCCTATGAATGCTGGGATTCGTAGTACACTTGTTTTTTTTCTTTAGGGATGAAAGTTGTAGTTGTGACTCGAGTGATAAGGCTTGCAAGAAATTTATTTGTTGTGGGGATATTTTCAACGAATTACAATTCAAAGGTGCATAATGTAAAGGTGCAGCTTTCAACATAAAGGTGAAATCAGGAGGTCAGGAAAACAACTGAAATCAAATAGCTTTAACTCAGCTTTACACAGTCACGGTAGCTTCTACTCAGCTTTGCCTCGTGTGGTTGCTTGAGATTATTGCAGCCTCACAGTAACAGCTGTTCTCCTCACAGCGTGGCTTTACAGAAACAGGTGAAAACAATTTGTGAACTTTCACGGCTAGGCAACAGGTATCTTTCTTGCTGCTCTCCTTGTCAGCCTTGCTGCTTCCTTTGCCAGCCTTGCTGCTTCCTCTGCCAATCCTGTCTGAGGATTTAAAAAGGGCTTCATTTCCCGGCACTCCCTGTCGTTCCCCTGGGCGTGCCCAATCAGTGCTGAAGCCTAACTCCTCCCCTGGGCTGGGGCTTGTCTTCAGCTCAGCCGATAACTGTGTTTTTTCCAAGTCAGTTTTGGAAATCCTGTGTGTGTCATCCCTTCTATCAGGATTTTCCCCTATCTCCATTTCCTCTGGAGGGGAGTCTTCACCACAGTAGTAATCGGGCTTGTTCAGCTTTCCTAATAGGTTTATTGATGTTTTAGGACCCACTGCAATATTTACAGTGCTGCCTTTTTCTAGGTAGGGTTTTTGTGCAGGTTTTGGAAGTTAGCACTAAAAAGGTAGATTTACTCTTGGTCCTGAATGACTTTTTTGTACTAATTCCAGGGCCAGCCCAACAATCGAGCAACCTAGGCAATTGCTTCTGGGGGTCGGCAGAGAGTAGGGCATTCAAAGCTAAACAATATATTCTGACAGCCAGGGGGACATATGAGTTAAGATTTGCTTTGGATGCCAACACTTTGAATTAACTCGGGGGCTGGCCCTGATTAATTCATATGTTTGTTATTTGAGAGGGATTTTTTCTTGTATGGTAATTTTTATGGAGAATGTTCTAGTTTATGTTCTGCTTTGCATATCTTGTTAGGAAAGGGGCCGGGGTGGGGGTGGGCAGGGTTCGATGGATGCAGAATGTATGTTTGGATTTAATGCCATATGGGAGAGCCATATGCATGTTGGAGAGGCCTGAGAAGGGGACTGTGGCTGAATTGGTTCTGAAGAGTCCAACCTCTTGTACCCCCTCCCCCTTGATATAACCTGCAGATGCTAAAGCCTGCACTTTTGCCCACTCTGCAATTTTTTTTATGGCTGGGATGGGGCAGGGTAGGGGGTGGGCATAGGTGGAGTATGCCCGCCCCCTAGGCACAAGTGGCAGATTTTTCTTTCAAAAAGTTGGCAACCCTACTCCTGAGCTCCCCTTCTCCCCTTACTCTTCTTCTCCCTGGTTTCATGCCCTTGTGCCACCCACACTCCCCTCTGCTTTGTTTGACTTATTTCCTCCTTGAGCTAAAAGTCACTGTGTAAAAATGACACCTTTAGTTCAGCTATGTGTGGCCACTATGACTTTCAGTTCGTCTGGGCAATTTCTCCAAATGGGTAGTTTTGTGCATGCTATGACAGTCATGAACCTCACTTCTAAACCAGAGCATGTAGGGTATGATCTCAGTCTCTCAAATTTATTGCTCATGCTCAGAGTAGTACTTGCATTTTGC
Source organism: Ichthyophis bannanicus (assembly GCA_033557465.1). Lineage (NCBI taxonomy): Eukaryota > Metazoa > Chordata > Amphibia > Gymnophiona > Ichthyophiidae > Ichthyophis > Ichthyophis bannanicus. The sequence goes on from CM066046.1 coordinate 45,762,119, forward strand.
CAAAGGGACTCCTTCTGAAGTTTGTAAAAAGTAACATGTATGGGCAGTTTGTCAAGATGTGACTGGAAGTTCTTCTTCTAACATGGACTCGGTTGCAAGCAGTGTGGCTTTTAACTGCAATCTCTCTGTATGAAAGCTTTTGAAGGGGTTTTGATTTTCATTTGTAAAAGCTAATTCTTTTTTTTTCTATACTGAAAAGGGGGAATTTTTGTGGTATTAGGAAAAGATCTGTCAGTTAGAGGTTTTTTTTGTTTTTTTGTTAAAGCTTGCTAGCTCCTTGAAACCACTGACCTCAGCAGATATTAGTGGTCCTTAATTAGCTTGCAAAGGGAGCTGGGCGATGATTGATACTGACAATGAGCTGATACTGCAAATAGGCTGATATTGAGTTGGGGGTCTGGAAATGGGTGATACTGGGCATGGAGAGGTGGCTGGCAATGTTCCCTCTGATTTTCTATAGGCTGTGTGCGCATAAAATATCAGCTGTGCAGCTTTGGAAGGAAGGTTAAATTTTTGTGCACCGCTTAATGACACTTGGAGTTATATACTTTAAAATTTGACTACACGTCAGAATACAGTATGTACACCACATTGATTTTAATCAAATTAAATGAAAATAGATGATTACTAAATGAAGCGGAAAATTTCTAGTAATTACAATCACAACTTTTAAATTTTAAGACGTCTGTGTTTTTTTCTATCAGAATCAGAACCGTAATTTTTGTGCGCTCTGTTGTAAAGTATGTGCGCTCGCTCAGCGAGGTGTGTGCGCGCACACACACACACAGCTTAGAGGGAACAGTGGTGGCTGGGACTGCAAATGGGTTGATATTGAGTTGGGGGTTTGGAAATGGGTGATACTGGGTATGGGGAGGGGGCTGGGACTGGCAATGATCTGATGCTAGGTCAGGGGAGATAGGACTGGAAAAGGGCTGGGACTGGAAGGGGACTGTCTGGGGATCTGGGACTGGAAGGGAGCTAATTCTAGGGCTGGGGTTCTGGGATTGAAAGGGGGCTGATGCTGGCAAATGCTAGGGTTGGGATGGGAAAAAAAGGGAGATGCTGGGGGAGTGAGAAGGGAGAGGAGGACAGATAGTGTGGGGACTGAAGGAGAAAAAGTCAAGCAGGAGAAGGTTGAGAGGGTGGGGTATAAGAATGTATGCTGGGGTAAGAAGGAACAAAGACAAGGTTAATAAATATTGGAGAAAGCAGTAAATGGGTGGGTGCTGGGGAAATAGAGCAGGAGGCAGGAGGGCAGATAGTAGGGACATGGGATGTGGGAAGGCAGGAACTCTGACAGATGGCGACTCTAAAGTTGTGTGAGAAAACAGAAGAAAGACTCTAAGGGGTATGTTTACTAAACTGCGTTAGTGCGATTCGCGTTAGGAGCCACGTTAGAGACAGAAACCCCAAATAAGGACATGGGCGGTACATCGTTGCCGAGAATGCGCACTACAAGGCGCCATAAATGAACGATTGCTACAGGGCACATTACCGCGCGTTAATCTTAAGAAGGCACGCAGACATACAACCACAGCAACAGAGCTGTAGCACAATGGTTACAACACTGACTGATGGTACAGGGGTCATGGGTTCAATTCCCCAGTGGGCCCAATGTATAAGGCTGGCTGAGGCAGCACCCTTTACATTTAAGTAGTGATTGTTGAGGCATTTGACATGTATTTTAATTTGTGCTGCCAGCAAACACACCCTCACGGTGGCATAACCTAAGGTGCTGCATAAGGCACCCCATAACGCACTCCATAGGGCACATTATAAAGTGTACTGTCCGCCAAGGCACCCTAAAATGTCCCCTATAGGACACCTTATAAGGCTGTGAACAAAGCCCTGGCTGGCTGCAGGACTGCACGTCACCACACAAACTGTCTGCTGTGGTTACCAGGATAGGGTTAACCCACCCGTACCCATGATGCACTGCACATGCAAATCAGCAGTCAAGAGATGGGCACAAGATTGGGTATGCACCCCCACAGCACCTAGGCCAGGTAGGCGGAACAGACCGTGTGTGGTACAGCTACAGAGTAGCCACAGACAGTCACATTGTGCGGGTACTGTGCCCACCCTGAGGTTGAGGTGGGGCGCCCAGCACCAGGTCCACAGCACCATTCATGGCTGAACTATGCCATGCTGCAGGTCCCCATCAGTGTGTGATAGGTAGTTCCGTTAGACACACCTAGGATACATCTGTGCCCTGCTGTATGTCTCGGTCAGGTCTAGTCTTTATGGGCGATGATGCACCCAGAATAGTGCATATCCTGTGTTGGTGCCATGGTTACCTGCTGTAGGTGGGTGGAGGGAGGGAGGTGTATGGACCCATAGGCAGACCATGTACCACCACACAACCCACCCTCTGGGGCTCAGGGTGGGAAACAGGATCACCCACCAATAGATCCACAGTCTACCTCCCTGCAAGGGTAGCTGTAGAGGGGACCATCAACCCCAGTCCTGCTGGGGAACAGACAGAGCAGTACAAATCCGTAACGCAGTAGCAGACAGACAGCAGGTCTTGAAATGCTCAGCTGCCCCCCACCATTATCTGACATTCTCCAGCAGCAAGCCTCCAGCCTCTGCACCCTGCAAGGTGTTCCAGCAAGACACATACTAGCTGCAGACAGTCCGCCAGCTAGTCCATAGTGCCTGGTCCTGGAGGAGCTGCATGTACCCAGAACGGGGATGTCAGCATACACACCAAGCAGATAAGTCAGTGATTGGGCCCCAAAAGAAAACCCATATATATCACATGAGAGAAATGCTATACTATGGGGGATCCTAGCCATGCCATGGTCACTGCTCAGTCAGGGTGAGAGTGACCGCCCAGCAGGACATGCTATGGCCACCCTGTCCGTGCAGGTGGTACCGGGCTCTACAATGTCCGAGCCATTGCCCTATGCCCTGTGCAGATACGGCCAGACCAGGCCACCCTATCCAGGCTTTTCCCACGGTACCTTGCTCCTCATAATGCACATTGGCAGGCCAATACTGGCAACAGAGCTAGCAGTGTGGGCTGTGGAGGGTGTTGGCAGCTACCACACACTGGATAGACAGACACACACTCCCCACACCTATGCCAGAATTGTGCAAATATAGAGGTGTTGGGCAGCCCAGGCCACCACACCAGTCCTGGGCACAGGGCAGGCAAGGCTATGGTACGCAATACTGTAGGAGTCACTCCCCAGGTTGGTAAACACTGTCAGACACAAGACCTGTAGCACACTCCACAGACATCAGAAAGGTTGCTATTATGCAGCTCACTCAGAAAATTGTACTTAACCTAGGAATTGCTATCTGCCAGTAATCATAGCAACCTCTTTAAAGATGTGTACCATATTCCCAGGTTTAGGGTGGCATTACTAAGGTATGCAAGTGCTAGTATTGGGAGATGCATGCAGAGCCCAGAGTCCTGCCTCTCCAGGAGGCTTTGGATAATGGGGCCTGTGGGTGCGGGTGTGTCTGCCCCTGTTGGCTGCTGCTTTACGGCAGAGGTTCCCAACTCCAGTCCTGCGGTGCCAAACACTGTTCGGGTTTTCATGCTGTCCCTCATGAATATGCATGAGATACATCTGCATATCATGGGGGTGGCGCATAGAAATGCAGCACAGGCATCTTTATCAGAGGCAGCATGGAACCGGAATGGTGTTTGGCCCTCCAGGACTGCATTTGGGAGGCTCTGCTCTAGGTAATGTGCATGTTTAAGGTGTCTGTGCTCTGTAGGGTAAAATGTAGGTGTTCTGGGCATGTTTACGTCATCTGCAAGAAAGGTTCTGTCTGTATTAGCACGTTATAGTAGTGGGTAAAATATGAGGACTGGGTTGGCAGAAACCACAGCTGGGACTTGAACCTGTGACCTTCTGCTTCTGAATACACTGGTTTTGTGCACTGCACCACCATGTTATCACAGAGATGGTGCATTCCCTGGTGATACCATGACTGTTGGTCAGACAGGGCCTGTCTGTTGCAGTTCTTGGCACCCACCTACACAGGGCTAGGCCACGGTCTGCTCTGGCCAGCTGCCACTGCCCCCTCCACCACCAGTATCCCTCAGCCACCATGCTGACATGCCCTTCTGCTAGTGGAGCTGGTGGTGCGCAGTCTCAGGCCATCCAGTGTGCAGGTAGGCGGCTGCCTATGGTGCGGGTTCTGGGGTAGGGGTGCCTGCATCGATGTCCACGCTCCCTCCCAGCCCCGCCTGCCAATGTTCCGTGCCCTTGGGGGTAGCTGTTGGGTACTATCCCCTGTGACACTTTGGGAAACACACTCGTGCCCATGTTGGGCCTTCAGCAGTTGCTGTCTGGCTGCTCCGCTCTTTCAGCATTCGTATGGGTCACCTAGGCATCACCCTAGTCCGCACTGTGGCCCAGCTCCACCACAGCATGTGCCGCCTGCGGCCCTCTGTATCCCCTTCTCCGGCATCTGTCCAGTTGCCGTTCTGACATGCCCGCCCTGATGTTGCGGGACATGTGCACACCATAGGAACCCTGTCTGATGGTGGGGAAAACCCTGAGCAGCGCTATTTCACTGTGGGCTCCTTCACCTTGTATGGGGACGGAGTATAGACCCTTTCACGATTTATATCTGTTCTATGGAGCTTACTCGGGGGGGGGGGGGAGGGGTTGATGTTTCTCATTGATACCACTATTGGCCAGCTTGGTTGTTGATTTTTTCCAGTTTGTTGGGGTCATTTTCAGTGTTTCTGTGCCCTTCTGTTCTGTGCACATGTATCACACTTATCACTTTGTTTTGGTTTCCCTGCCTGGGCTGTACATTGCTGACACTGAAATGGTTTCTCTCCCCTGTAATGTGCCTTTAATGGCAGGTTTTCATTCGTGTTGGAATTCAGCCCTGAAAATCAGCGCGTTAGTGTGAGGGGAGCCTCTCCCTGCCCACTCTCCACCCACTGACCCCTTCTCTCTCCACCTTCTGCGGTGTTTTACGCCGCGGGGCATTACGATCGTTAACGTTACATAACATGCGTTATGATGCGCTAACGATCGTTAACGTTACATAACTTGCGTTATGTACGTTTACCGCAGTTTAGTAAACATACCTCTAAGATACGCTAGGTATTGAGCGTTTAAGTAGGAACTTAGGACTTGGGTGGGATTGCGAGTGGGGAACAGAGTTGCTTGGGGGGGGGGGGGCATTGACCAGAGATTGGGAGGATAGTGGGTACAAGGTGATTGGGTGAGGGGTATGAGTAAGACTGTGAGACCAAGAGCAGAAATATGGGGAGGGGCGAAGGTTTGAAGGCCCTGGAGGGGTTGGGGGGAGGGCAAAGGACAGAATGGTATGGATTGGATGAGAGCTACAGATATATAACATAAGAAATGCCATTCTGGGTAAGACCAAGGTTCATCAAGTCCAGTATCCTGTTTCCAACAATGGCCAATCCAGGTCACAAGTACCTGGCAGTTTCCCAAAAAGACACATGATCCACAATGCTTGTATTGGATTTCCCAGGTCTTCCTTGGAGGTGAAAGGGGGTAGAAATGAGAGAAGTGAAAGGGGAAATGGAAGCCTGGCTGGGGGTAAGACATAAGAAAGGGCCTGGAAGAGAGGATGAGTGCTAGGGAATGAGCTGGGGCTGACTAACGGGTGAGAAGCAGGTGGCAAATGATGCTGGGGAGGAGATGAGTAGAGGGAGGAAATGGGGAATAGAAAGTGGGTGAAAGAGGGGGGAGGGGGATAGGATGCTGGCAAAGGAATAAGACAGATGTGGAATGGAAGGATAAGTGAAGTTAGTAAATGGAAAGCTGGAAGGTGAATGGTGAAAAGAGGGAGACTGAAGACTGAAGGAAGGAGAAAGAGGAATGGAATGAAGTTGTAGTTAGGTAAAAGGCAGAGAGATATAGCAAAAGAAAGGACAAAAAAATGGAGTATGAAAGAAACTGAAAATAGAAATAGGGATCCTGGAAAAGGACTTCAAAGAAAACCAACAAGAGGAAGTGGAAAAGACACCGGGACCAACCCAACTGGAAAAATAAAACAATCAGACAAAGGTACAAAAGAGTGTCAGTTTTTAAAGAATGAAATATGTTGGCTTTGAAAATGTGCATTTCTTATAGTTACAGGAGGAGATGCATTTCAGTTTCTTTCTTCTGTGTTTCACATCTCAGTATCTGTTTTTGGGGTTTTTCCATTTCAATTTTTGTCTATATATTTGTTTCAAATTTTTTAGTTTCTTATTCTTTGATTGGTGATGGTCTGTGTTTTCCATGTGCAGCCAAGATAAGGGATTCTGTTAACATGTGGGTTCTCTCTAGGAACCTGTAGTAGTTCAGCTTGTTCCCTTTTCCATCTGGGGGTTACTGGAGTTCTAGAATATTTGCAGTGCTGATTTCCATAGGTAGGGTTGGTGCAATTTGAGTTCTTGATGCTGGTGGCAAGTGTCACTTTGCAGGGTTTTGTGTTATGATGTGCAATGTCTAGCAATGGAGGGAGACAGTGATGTTGTCACTGATATGAGTCTAAAATTTGAATATAATTTTTTTGTATATTGAGTTATAAAGTGAAACACTCTATTTTTGCCCTGCATCTGTTTTTGGGAGAGTTTTATTGGTGGGCCTGGTGCGTTCCATATGAATGAATAATTCTGCTCTATCAGACTGATATTCAAAGGCAATTAGGTATTCACTGGCAAATGCATAATTAACCTAACCAGATATTTTAAAAATATATAGATAATATCAGGCTATTTAGATTGCAAATGGCCAGATATTATCTGTATGCTTGTGGGGCATATTAGGTGAGGAGCAAGGGTAGACAAAAATATGTATCCAGACAGTGGCAATATTCAGCCACTGATCAGGTAAGTTACACATTTAGTTTAGGTTTGCGAAATATAAGGCTTAACCTAAACAGATAATACAATGACCACACCATTACTCACTGTATATTCAGCGCAATATCTATATGGATAGTGACACAGAATTCACAGATTAAGTTAAATAGGAGGATGACATTTAACAAGCCATTGGGCTGACAATGTACCCGTTTGTTGAGCTTGCACTGCAAGATCAGACCCAAGGGGAGGAGGGGGGGGGGGAATGCAAAAGCAAACGTTGGCTCAGGGTGCCTCAACCTCTTGAGCTGGCTCTGACTTTCTCTTTTCTCAAGCTTCTGGATCCACTGCAATCTGGTTTTCATCCTCTACATTTTACTGAAGTGGCTCTTGCCAAAGTCTCCAGTGACTTCTTCCTCAGCAAATCCAAGAGTCTTTACTCAGTCCTCATCCTTCTTGACCTTTCTGCTGCTTTTTGACACTGTTGATCACCATCTTCTTCTTGATACTGTGTTCTTGCTTGGATTTAGGAACTCTGTTCTGTCCTGCTTTTATTCTTCTCTCTCCCATCACACTTTTAGTATATTTTCTGGTGGTTCCTCCTCTACTGCCACCCTGCTCAGTCAGTGTCTTGGGACCTCTGCTTTACTCTCTAAACCCGGTCCCTTGGTGCACTCATCTCCTCCCATGATTTTCAGTACCTTCTTTACACTGATGGTTCTCAGATCTACCTCTCTACACCTGAAATCTCTGCAGGAATCCAGGCCTGTATCTCAGCCTGTTTATGTGACATTGCTGCTTGGATGTCCCCCCACCATCTGAAATTGAACATGGCCAAAACCAAGATCCTTATCTTTCCCCTTAAACTCACTTCTCCCCTTCCTCTTTTCTCTATTTGTCTAGATAAAACTCTACTCCTCTCTGTTTCCTCAGACTGCAAAATTGGGGTCTTCTTTGACTTTTCCCTCTCCTTCTCTTTACACATCCAACAACTAAAGCCTGTTACTATTTTCTCTATAACATCAACAAAATTTGTCTCCTCCTGTCTAAACTATTGCAACCTTCTCCTTGTTAGTCTCCCTCTGAATCAAAATCTGTTCAAAACTCAGTTGCACGGCTAATCTTCCACCAGTCTTGCTATGCTCACATAACCCCTCTTAACAAGTCACTTCATTGGCTCGCTATCATTTCCATATCCTGTTCAAACTTCTGCTGACCTATGAGTGCATTCATTCTATGGCCTGTCACTACTTTTCCTTTTTTTCTCTCTCCCTACACCCCTTCTCGGGAACTCCTCTTCTGACATCCCTTTTAGCTGTGCCCTCCTCTGCCACTGCCAACTTCAGACTTCTTTCTTTTTGTTCCATATTGCTCCATCTCTTCTCCTATTCAGGCTATAAAACAATCTTTTCAAGGCTGCTTCTGGATCCTGATCTCTTTAGCCTCCTGTTACCACCGATATGCATCTTTTTAACGTTCTCCTAGACTTCTCTTAGTCCCTGGTTGTTGTGTTTGTCTTGATTAGATCGTAAGCTCTGATGAGCAGAGACTTTCTTTTACTTGTATCTGTAGAGCACTGCATACGCCTTGTAGTAACTTTACAAATGATAAGTAGTAGTAATGTCATGTATATCATTGCCACACAGTAATTTGTAGCATTGAGCCATCAGAATGACACTTGCAAAGATGCAAGCTCTTTAGATAATGTATTTGCTGTTCAATGTCCTCTTTTATTTCTTGCACAGGAGTGACCCTGTCATGCTGCCCTGCTACGCCTGTTTTTGTTCCATATTTTGATGCTTTCCTTCATATTTCTGTGCCTAGTGCTATTTAAGCCTATAGCACAGTATACAAATAAACATCTTATATGCAATATAAACAATGAATAAAATTGGGACGTCACTCAATCGTAGTGTTATTTTCAGATTAGATTTCTTTGTGTTACTGACATACTGTAGTGTATTCACAAGCTTCACCAGAAGTGTGATTCCTGAGAAATGTTTGTTAAAATTAACACTACATCTATAGCCCTAGAGGGAGACGATCAAGAGGTGGAGAAAAGATTACATGTTTTACCAAGCTGACAAGAATTTATAAACAATGGCGGAAAGTGTGATTCTTTAGTTAAAGGGCTGATCCATTAAGGCTTTTCTCCTATTCTCTTTCTATGGGGGGAGGGGAGAGCTTACTAAAACAGCTCTTTAGGATATAATGTAGGAAAATCACAATCAAGTATTCTAATTATGATCCCCCTGTGGGTTTAAATTTATTTCCCTTCTTCTTGATATTTTATATTTATTAGATTCTGTAAACAGCATTTCAACATAGCTGATTTTGAAAAAAAAAAAGAATCTTCTAAATTACCATACTCCCCCAGGGTGCATGGTATTAATTTATAGGAGAAAAAAATGATAGTTTCTAAAGGGCTTTGATTGTGTGTGGTTCTCCTGAAGTTCTGTACTCTGACAAGCCCTCAGCAGCAATGCAGGAGGATGCAAGAAGAAAGTAATTCTAAGAGTATGGACATTCTGATAGTGCTAAGCAGTCAGTCTCTTTCTTCCCCACAATTTCTATTGATGAAACTGCTCTTCTTCTCTCCTCCTCCAAGCTCACCACTTGCTCCTCTGATCCTATCTCCTCCCATCTCCTCTCCTCTATTTCCTCTACCATTGTCCCCTCCATTTCTCATATTCTCAACCTTTCGCTCTCCACTGCTACTGTCCGGGCTGATTTTAAACATGCTGTGGTCACGCCTCTTCTTAAGAAACCCTCACTTGATCCCTCTTGTCCTTCTAATTATCGCCCCATCTCTCTCCTTCCTTTCATTTCTAAACTGCTCGAACGTGCGGTTTACCGCCGTTATCTTGACTTTCTCTCTTCCCATGCTCTTCTCGATCCCTTACAATCCGGTTTTCGTCCTTTGCACTCTACTGAAACTGCTCTTGTCAAAGTCTCCATTGACTTGTTCCTGGCTAAATCTAAAGGCCTTTACTCTGTCCTTATCCTCCTTGACCTTTCTGCTGCCTTTGACACTGTTGACCATGATCTTCTCCTTGACACTTTGTCCTCGCTTGGTTTTAAGGACTCTGTTCTCTCTGGTTCTCCTCATATCTCTCCCATCGCTCCTTTAGTGTATGTTCTGGTGTCTCCTCCTCCTCTGTTACCCCGCTCTCGGTTGGTGTCCCCCAGGGTTCTGTCTTGGGTCCCCTTCTTTTTTCTCTCTATACCCAATCCCTTGGTGCGTTTATTTCCTCTCATGGTTTTCAGTACCATCTCTATGCTGATGACTCCCAAATCTCTCTCTCTACTCCTGATCTTTCTTCTGCTTTCCAGTCCCGGATCTCTTGCTGTCTCTCTGCCATTGCTGCCTGGATGTTCCATCGTCACCTGAAATTGAACATGGTCAAGACTGAACTTCTCATTTTTTCTCCTAAAATTTCCCTTTCTCCTTCTTCTTTTTCAGTCTCTGTTGATGGCTCTGTTCTCCAACCTGTTTCATCTGCTCGCAATTTGAGTGTTATTTTTGACTCTTCGCTCTCTTTCTCCTCTCATATCCAACTCATCGCTAAGACCTGTTGCTTCTTTCTCTTCAACATTGGCAAAATCCGCCCCTTTCTCTCTGAGCTCACTACTAAAACCCTCATTCATTCCCTAATCACCTCCTGCCTTGATTATTCCTCCTTCTTGCTGGTCTCCCTTCTTGCTGGTCTCCCTCAGTCTCATCTCTTCCCTCTTCAGTCTATTCCGCACTCCGCTGCCCGTTTGATTTTCCGTCAGCCTCGTTTTGCCCACATCACTCCTCTCCTCAGATCTCTTCACTGGCTCCCTATCCGTTTCCGTATTCACTTTAAGCTTCTCCTTCTGACCTATAAGTGCATTCACTCTGTGGCTCCTCAGTACCTTTCTTCTCTCATTTCTCCCTATTTCCCCCCTTGTGTACTCCGTTCTTCTTCCCAGTTGCTTCTTGCTATGCCCTTCTCTATTGCCAACTCCAGATTCCGCTCTTTTCACCTTGCTGCTCCTTACGCTTGGAATAAACTTCCTTTGTCTATACGTCAGGCATCTTCTTTGCCCCTCTTCAAACTCAAGTTAAAAACTCATCTTTTCGCCTCTGCCTTTGGATCTTGATTTTGCTGTTCTCCTTTCTTCCCCTCTTTTATTTCACCTTTCTTTCTTCCTCTTACACTTGTTCTTACCTCTTTCCTTTGTCCTGTCTCTCCTGCTCTTGTTTCTTTGCCCTTGTTCTTATCTTTTTTCTACTCCTTTTCTTGCTTTGTCTTTTTAGATTGTAAGCTCTTTTGAGCAGGGACTGTCTTTTTGTGTTTTCATTGTATAGCGCTGCATGCGTCTGGTAGTGCTTTATAAATGCTTAGTAGTAGTAGTAGTTATGTCTCCATGCAATAAGGGGATATTATACTCAAAATATGGAATGAAATATAGCTTTGGTTTATAAAATGTATTCTTCACTAATTACAAATCGGATCGTGATATTCTAACATGCTAATACATTTCTGATCTATAATGCATAATACTAGCAAATTGGAATGGGAGGGGCAAAGGGTTTATCAGGAGTCTGTAGTTTGTCATTTCTGCAGATTCTTTCTTCATTTTTCTTGTGCATAAAAATCGATCTCTGCAATTTTCAAGTAAATTCATACTTTAAGAACTCATCAAATGATTTTCTTCCTAAAATTAGATTACATAAGTTTTACCTCCGATTTTCTCGTTTTTTCTTTACAAATAAAATTAAATCTCTGTACGTTCAGAGAAGAGTTTTATTTGAAAACGGAACATAAGGTTGTCGCCCTCTACGCCTGCAGTGGAGTGTATTGAAAGTCCTAGTTGTAGAATTATAATGAATAGGAAGTGATATTTTGATAGCATTCTGAAAATGACATGCGAAGGTTATTAACGCTGTAATATATCACCAAAAGTGGTCAGTTGTGGTTGATTATTTTTAAAGTTATTCAATAATATAAGAACATGTCAACACAGTGGGAAAAAGCTTGCGAAACCGCGTGTACCTTAGAAAACGAAGTCCAATATGTAAAGACATTATAAAAAAGAAATGCTGCCATTTGCGGGAATGAAAAGGAGATTCACCCATCCCAAACACGGAAACTTCTCGTTTTTACTACATTTGCGAGCGGAGTTTAGGTTTTAGCGCAAGGCTAGGCGTGAGCCAAGCACCTGCTCCTTGCGGCGGTGGCACGCGAGGCTAGGTCCTGGCGCGCGGAGCGCCCGGCAAGACGTTTTTCCCCGCAGCTGGAAGGCGCGAGCGCTCGCGCATGGGATGGGAGCGCGCGCAGGGCTTTGCGCGGGCAGGCGGGCTCGTCGCGCGGGAGCCGGCAATGACCGTGCGCACGAGCTTCGAGAGGGGAGGGGAAGGAGGTCGGATGCATATTTGAGGGAAAGTAGCAGTTTGTATTCGCTCAGTGCGTTTGCTACGGCAGAGCTGAGAAGAGCACCGGTGGCAACCGACTGCATCTTCCTCCTCCCTCTGCCGGTATATACAGCCCCAGCCGAGCCCAACATTGTCAGCGTCCTCCCCATCCCTGCACCCCCTCCCCTTCCCGCCGTTGACGGCGGCTGAGAACTGCTCCTCTCGCTGCACTTTCTGCTGCCAGTGCCAGCGCTCCTTCCAAGCTGAGGAGCGAAAAGAGTTGGTGAGCGGCTCCAGCTGTGAAGCCCCTCAGAAAAGAAGGAACTGCAGAATTCCGAGAGAAAGGGATTTACTGGAAGACAGCATTAAGGTCCAGGGGAAGAAAGGGAGAATTACAGCTTCACCACTGCCTCAGGCTGAATTTTTAATGGAAACATGGCGATGTCGGCTCAGGCGTGCGGCACATCTCCCATCGTCCCGGCTCTTTGCATCCAAATGCTGCTGGTGCTCGTCCTCTCGGCGCCGAGCGCGGATGGCTACAGTTTCCCTCACCAGTACACGTAAGTACCGCAGAGAGCCCCTTCGCTGCCCCGGCGCGGGCGGAGGAGCGCGCGCATGCACGCGCCCCGGCAACTTTACCGCCTTGTGTTTACCCGGCGGATGCGTCCCGTGCGTGTGCTTCGCGGTTTGGGGCCGCTGCCATGTCCGTCTCTTTCCTGGCGCTCAGACACGACTGGGAAGGGATGAAGACGGGGCAACAGCGGACAGGTTGCTTCGCCTCCTCCCCTCCCCACCTCCCGCACGTAGAACGAGTTCTTGCTGAGGGATAATCCCGGGAGCGGGAGGGGGAGGGGGAGGGGGGATGTTGCCGTCGTACAGAAATAGCGTGAAAGAACACTATTAGGCTTCCACTCTCGCCGAAGGTTTGAGGGCGAAAGTGGTGCCGAGTCCTCAAAATAAGACAAGGGGCATTACTAAGAGGCTAATGTTTAAGTGCAATTTTCTTTTCGTGCATATGATGGTGGAGTGAAACCCAGGGAAGTGTTGGAGGACGTAGGTGCAGAAAGGGTGGCTGATTATAAAATAAAAAGACTGCTACAGAAGGAAACATTAACGTCAATTAAGATAATTATCGGGAGTCGCTCGCTGGAGAATTCAGCGCAGCTCCGCTTTAATGCAGTTTTGGAAGATGCTAGGCAGTGCTGCAGGAATACACCACTATTGCATGGGCTACCTGCATACGCCGTTAGTAGTAGTACTTAGGTGTGTACGTATCGGTATTGTATGTGTATGACACCATTTGAGGTATTCTTATACATTATTTCCCTACCTTCTGTATAGTCAATACATAAAAGTTGAGAGTTTGAGTTGTTGCGGACTCCGTTGTGGGTTTGAAAGATACCGTCTAAGAATAACTTAAGTTTAAAGCTAGCCTTCTTCCTTATTTCTAATGATGCCAAAAAAGTAGATTAAAAGTGTTCAAAAGATCTAAAGTTTAACGAAAGGGAAGGAGGGAATTGGCTTGGGCGGCAGCCCTCGGGCATTAAATTATTGAGGAGAAAGTGCTGATCGTGTTTCTGATGTACAGGTGCTTGGCAGACTATGCACCATGCAAGAATACTCGGTGGAGTTTTAATGCAAACTAAGAACAGACTGGCAGAACCATGGACATTGACTGCCTCTAATTCTTTTAATTTTTTTTTTCTGTGAATCAACACAAATTGATTTTAATTACAACAGAGGAAAGACACAGGGGACATGGAATGTTTCCAGGAGAAAAACTAGAAGCAGTTTACGGTGTTTTCCTTTTCTGTAACCTCCTTTACAATATTGTACTTGAACTAGGAATATATATAGAAATTATTACAGCAAAAATAAGTATCATAACTCTCATGCAAAACTATATTGTAGTATATAATACTGGCATTGACATGAGAGAATTTTGCAGAATAATGTTTTTGCTGAGATGAGCTAATGGGTATATAATCTTGAGAAGCAGCATGGGTGTGGTGTAGGGGGGAGGTATGCATCAGAGTCAGGATGTCTTTTATAGATGGCTGTGTGCCATATACCTCCGAAAATGTAAACTTTAAAATGCTGTACAAACAGTTTTTTTTTAATAAAAGTTTTATTTTTGCAAGAGTAAAGCAAGCAGTCTATCCATTGTCAGAAAAATAAAAAAATATTATAAATCATAAGATGAGTTTCCTTGATGGGGAGCAGTATTGAATACTTATTAGATAGATAGGTTCTGAAAAGAGAGACCAATTCATCTAAATATTTTCTGTGAAAAAAATATCTAGAATCCATTATCTTATCCTTTGCCACCAATTTATGCAATTTCCCCTTTTGTGGTGGCTGCAAAAAAATTATTATAAATATGCATTATTTGTGACTTTAAAATGTTATCTTTCAGTAGTTCTTCCACCTTCCAGGATCACTTTATGCTTCTAGCAACATCACAAGGAAAGCATTTTTTCAGATAATACCGTTGGCCGTTAAACAAGATAATTACATTGTTAATGTATAATTTTTACTAGTAGAGGAAATATTAGTGTTTGAAGATTTTGAAAGCTTATCCTGTGTGCTGCTTGCATTATGAAGCTAAGTAAAACAGGGCACTGCTGTGATGATTCTCTTCAGAAACCCCTTGCAGGGAGCACAGTGAAATATGTAAAGCAGGAACAGAACACAGACAACTGGCTTCGGCAAAGGAAATTTAGAACACTTGCTATGGTGATAATAAAAGGCACACACCGTTTATTGCAAAATTTAGCACACCTGAAAATAAGAAGATAAGAAATGAAATATATTAGAAAAAAATAGGACTGGATTTAGAACTAAAAAGGAGGCAAGAGAGCAAGAAGCAGGTAAGCTGATGTGATGAAGCTGCCTGGCAAAGTTGCTCTAGGTTGTTCATATTGCTACTGATCTTTTTTCTACTTTGATTTCCTTTATTTTTTTATATTTTTATAATGGAAAAAACTCTGAAGTGTTTAGTGTGGTCTATTCATCCAGATGGCCTGGTGCAGTTTTAATTGTTATATTGGGTTGCTCATCCTGTTGTCTACCTGGGCATTTCCTGGGGTGAAGCCGCCTTCTTCCAATCTGATTTAAGGAGCTGCTTTGGAAATTTTGTTAGCTAATGTCTCATAATGTGTCCTTCATATTTATTTATTTATTTTTGATTGGTTTACAGCACCAACAGGATTGGTACCTCCAACAACAACGGCCATTCAATTTCCATTTAATACTTTTAAGCTACAGTTAACTAGTGCTAGATTACAATGCCATACTTACACGCACTGAGACCTGCATGAGCACAGTAATGGTGTGTGTGTTTCCACACACATCCAATAAATTCCCACCTGATCAGTGCCTTAATCCCTGCCCAAGCACTCACTGTTGTGCAAATGACTCTGTCGCTTATCAGCAAATCCCCTTTAAACGGCGTGCATAATAATAACTGAATATCTTTATTAGTCAGAAGCACACTCTATAATTTGGATTTCAACATAAATCGCCCCAATTGCCATGGATAAGTGAGCTGTTTCTGGTCTTTTTTTTTGCATCTGTGTATGGCTGTTGGCACTCTGTTCAAGCTGCCATACGCTTTAGTAGGCTATTAAATCTGTGGCATTAAGCAGCTCTTCTGGCTCATTGCTTGGATGCAGAAATGGGTAAAATGTTTACCGCTGCTCTTGATTTCAGTGGCCCTTCATTTTCAAGGTGTGATGAACTACAAAAGAATGCATAATGCTGATTTGCTGCAGGATTCCAAACTTACACCTATATGTATACATGCATATAGTAATTATGTACACATATGGCATGACTAATTAAGAACAACATAAAGGTTAAAGTTAGTCCATTAAACTTTCGTACCTTATAAAACATTTGAACTATAAAATTACTCTGAGAGCAGTATTCTCAACAGGTATCAGGAAGAGGCAATATCTTTAGATGGGTTTATTTTGCATAACATGACAAGAATGAATCTTAGTTGTCAGCCAGTATATGTTGGGTGTGATCACAATCTCTCAAATTTACTGGTAGTGCTCATTTTAATACGTGCATTGTGTTAAAGAGAGCGCCTTGTGCGTGCCTTTCATATATTATTGTTACAAGTTATTTAAAATGTGACTGTATTACCAGCTAAAAATAATAGAATATATTTTATTACTGGTCTCCCCATCTGGTTTTTATCGACAATAATTTTATAAGATGAGTTTCTACTCTCCTTAAATGGCATTTTTGTCAGTTTGAAAAAGCAAATGCATGTCTTGTGCATTATGTTACTTGGTTTAATTTATAAGTATCCTATTTAATTCCCTCTGGCCTTTTCATAATTTTCCCTTAGTCCTTTTTATATTATTTTGTCTGCCATTGTTGATAAACTGAAAATTTTTGTATGCCACAAAAAACATTCTGCTTCAGCTATCAGTTACGGAGGGATCATTTTATGAACAGTGCGTCCTAATGCCATTATTGTACGATATCTACAGCATCGTGCATTGTTCATAAATGAGCCCTTAGTTTCTTTAATGTCACATTCCATGCTGTTTTTTTTTATGTCATAGGTCCTGATTCACTGAGAGGCATGCTTACTAATCTATCAGTTAACTCATGCCTGAGCATGTGCTAATGGGTCTCACTACCAGATAAATAAAGCAGACAGCATGGGGTTAATTCTGTGCCATCTGCTTAAATGGGAAGGGTTGTGCAGGGGGTTGACGGTGCACGTTCACCATCAATGTTGCAGTTGACTGCAACCATGCTAATGCCGCCTGTGGGTGGCATTAAGTGCATCTACATTGTGCGCATGCTGTGGGAGTATGTTAGGGTTCAAATCAGTGTGGTATGTACTGGGAACATGCTGTGCATGCTCTCAACAAGTAGCACATGACTGTTGCACCTAACCTGCAAAACCATAGCATACTTTAGTAAACATGACCTAAACGTTTACTCCCTTTTTACACAGAATGGGAGAAAATCCTTAGTGAACAAGGCTCTGTAATCATATCACTGCAAAATCACCAATTGAGTCAAGGTGCAAGAAAAAGCTGATTCAGTGGCCCTTTTACTAAAGTGCAGTATTCATTTGCCCCTAACATATATGTTTCGAGTCAAAATCAATATGTGTTAGCTGCCACTGCATCACAATAACTGTCGGGGGCATAGCCAACATGTGACCGTGCAGGCAAGCCTCTTAGCGCTCATTCCAGCCCTTGGCAGTTTTCATAGGTGCACTTAACACCACCTAGTGCAGGTGCACCTACCGCCACCTCAATAGCTGCAACATTGGAGTGGAGGAGTAGTGATTAGAGCAGCAGCCTGGCATCAAAAAAGACCTGGGTTCAAACCCACTGGTGCTTCCTGTGCCCTTGGGCAAGCCACTTAACCCTCCATTGCCTCAGGTACAAACCTAAATTTTAAGCCTTCTGGGGTCAGGGAAATAACTTCTGTACCTGAAGCAGCTCGCCTTGAACTGCTACTGGAAAGACTAATACTAAATACTAATAAATAAAATTGCCAGTTAGTGTGCTATACAGATGCCCATGCTAACTGCAGTGTGCAATCAACACCCACTCCTGCTCTGTCCCTACCCAGACCCCGCCCTATCACATGATGCATGGTCCACACACGTTTTAGTGTGTGCTGAATGACCATCTGCGCAGTAATTACCATGGCCTCACGGAAATGTTAATGTGTGCTGAAAAGCATGTTAACCATATAAACACACTACAGGGGAGAGTTTCTTACATGGAAACATCTCTTTACAATTTTTAATGTTTTCAGGTTTATTTATTTTATTAATGTTTCTACTACTACTTATCATTTGTATAGCTATCTTTATATAGTACCTTGCACATAAAATCATAAGGTGATTTACAACTGATCATTTGTAGCTTGATTTTATAATAAAGCGCCTATGTGAAAAGCCCAGAAAGGTGCCTATTTAAGTCTATTTTATAAAGGTAACATAGGCTCCCAGATACAGCCCCAATAGCATGCAAATGTTGATGCATATATGTACACTTGCTCTGAAGAAGATGTAGATGTGCATATACATGCATAGAGAATATATACACACATTTCAGAAAGAATGTGTGTATTACAACCTTGCCTCTGCTCCACCCAAACTACATGCAGGTCATGTAAGAGTACATCTTATGTGTATTTGCAGTCATGCAATTTTATAAAAGCCATTTTCTGTAAGTAAAGTAGCTTTACACACGGAAGAACCATTATAAAATTATTCCTCACTTGTTCATTTCCCCTACCCTAGACAATGGGAGTTATTCCATAAACCGAATAGGGTGTTTGCACGTGCATGTGAGACGTGTATCGCCCGAAAAAAATCTACATCCGTATTCTGAAGCATGGCTCCTGTGCATATCCACGACACAAAGACAGGGATCTCGGAACGTGCCTGGGAAGGGCGGAACAGGGGTGTGATTTGCCACAGGGATGTATATAGCGTATTCAGGAAAAACCTGTGTAAGTTTTAGGTTTTCTCTGTGGATGTGCCCATTTTTCCTGCCAGACGTGGAATAAGGCCAGTACTTAGAAATTATTCTGCTGTGTTTGTCTAGACTTGTGACAAGTATGCTGCAAACTGGTGTGACTATAGTCTGTAAAATACAACAAGATGCATTTATAATGAACAGAAATCAGGGGTGAGGGAATCTTGTAAGCTAAAGGGGCATTAATAACTACCCTTAAAGACATTTTTAGAAGAGCAATTGTGATTGTGCTAAAGGAGCTAATCTGGGGGACCGTAACAATTCCTGTGTTATGTAAAATGGGAATATTGATGTAAGCGTTTTATGTGAGTGAGTCTGCAGCAGGATCTTGTTTGAGTGAGAAAGGGGGATCATATTGGTAGGTCTGGGACTCCGTGATATCATGGTAGACCAGCTTTTAGTTATAGGTGGTGAGCATCTTTTTCCCTGAATTATGTCTTTTGCGACTGCACGTGCGAGTGAGTGTGTATGTGGTTTGAGGGTTGCACGTGAGAATCTGGTGTGCTGATCTGCCAGTAAGGGAGGGCAGGAATGCCTGGCCAGTACCTGGACCATATGAATGATTGCAGTGTCACCAGGTGCCAGTGTGACAGGGCAGCCATACATCAGCTGGGCCAGGCATTGGGAGATATGAAGGATATTGTGCCAATATTTCCTAGATTGTGCCATACGGCCTAAATCCCTTAGCAGGTGGCATAAATACTGAACTGCATGAGTAGTGATATATCTTGAGGCTGGCTACTTGGTCTGATGACACAGGGATCCCCCCTCCCATGCCCACACAGGCCTGATCAGGGGAGCATTGACACAAGGCAGACAGGGTTGCCCCACAGATAGCAAATGTATACGGACAGAGAGTGGACATTGTATGGACAGGTGTAGCCACATGTTGGAGCTGCTGTGAGAAATGCCAGTACTCAGATATGTGGGAACAGATGCCATAGCCGAAGAGCATAGTTATGTCGCTCAGCAATACAATGCATCCTTTGGGGAACTGCAAAATTAGTTTAGGTTTTTGTGAAGATGGAAAGGGTCCATACTCTTGCATTTTAAAGATGTGTTTTTAGAGATGACCAATGCAAGAATAACTGAGGAGTTGTTATACTGGCATGTACCTTTTGATGCAAGGTATATCATGACAAACATGTTAACATTTATTTGATCTTAGAGTGCACTGAGATTGCTTTGCAGTGTTCTGGGCATGAAACAGGCTAGTATATATAGTCTTTTTTGCATCAACATGTCTGTATCATCAGTATTTATGTCTAGTTTGCATCAGCACAACACTTCAATGTGAGGAGCAGCTTTGGAGATGCATGTTTTATCAGAGGAGGTGTGGCCTTTGGAGGCATGCACGGGTATATCACAGAGATGGAAAGGACCAGAAACATGCAACTTTCCAGAATATAGTGTGCTTGGGGACATCCAAAATGATTGCAGTGTTTACTTGTGTCCTGTAATATTGGTGGGGATGGGTTTCTCTGCTTCACTCTATGGCCTGCACCTGCACCTGTGTTCGAGCCTCGTGCTGGATATGTGCACGGGCCGACTGAATGTCTGTGTGCCAATTTCATAAACATATGTGCATCTATACCCACAGATGCAGAATTGGCATGGAATCATGCCATTTTCCGATTTAAACATGTCTGTGGGCCAGGCGTGGATTTTGTGGAATCAGCCTCAGTATGCCTGGGCAGCTCTAGGAACTGCCCAGTAGCAGCAACCTCTTCCCTTCTTCCCTAGGCCTGCCTCCATTGCATGCCGGGCTGCTTGTTACTATGAAAACCAGTGTAAGAAGTGAAACCAGCACAGAGGCCTGCATTTATTTATTTAACAAGCACTTATATACCGCAGCTTCCAGAGATCAGTTGCGGTTCACAAATAACAACAGTCAACAAAGCATGGTTTGTTTTACATATAACGTCATATAACAATAAACAATATAAAGATAACCAAACATGTTGAACAGATTAGCACAGAGCAGTGCAACATTATATACATTATTTACATGTACATATTAATTGGGTTTGTTTGTAATGAGTAGTTCAGGTGAAGATGGGGGTTATCTTTTTCTATTATAGTAAGCTATTAGACAAGAACTGCTTAGCCTTTATCTAATTCTTTTGATGGCTGGTCTAAGCTATTGTAGTGAATTGTAAAAAGGTGGGTTTTCAATTTTTTGCGGAATTCATTAATCTCTGTTAACATTCTTAGTTCAACTGGGAGAGAATTCCAGGCTATTGGGGCTGCATGTGAGAACGCCCTGTTGCTTGTTGATTTATTTGTTTTTATGAAATCTTTGGGGGTTTTGATTTTGTTTAGTTGACCTTTTCTTTGAGTAGGTTTTGAATGTTCTTTAGTAATTAAGTTACTTAATGTGCAAGGTGTCATATCAAATAGTGTTTTAAATACAGTTATTAGTGTTTTGTATGTTATCCGGCTTTGAATTGGTAGCCAGTGAAGGGATGATAGTATTGGTGTTATATGTTGATGAGAGTGTGTTTTCGTTATAATCCTAGCTGCTGAATTTTGTGCAATTTGAAGTCTTTTAATGTTTTGTTTTGATGTACCCAATAATATAAGATTAGCGAAGTCAAAGTGGGGGGTTATGGTGGCTTGAATTATACTGATAAAGTCATGTGTGTATACGAGTGGTCTAAGTTGTTTAAGTATTTTGAGTTTATAGTAAATCTTCTTTGTGGTATTTCTGGTATGGGTATTTAATGTAAGGTGTTTATCTATAATAACTCCTAAGTATCTCACTTCGTTTTTTATTTTAATTTCCTGGTTTTGAAGTGTTATATGTGTTGGTGGGGTATATTCCTGATTTTTAGTGACAATTAGTACTTCAGTTTTTGATTGGTTTATATGAAGATTGTGGGCATTTAGCCATAAAGTTATTTCATTAAAACAATCCGATAGGAGTTGCAACGGTATGTTAGGGATTGTAAATGGGATGTACATCATCATATCATCAGCATATAGATGATAGAGTACTCCATGTTTTTTAAAGATATTGCATACTGGTTTTATGTATATATTAAATAATAGAGCTGAGAGCGCTGAACCCTGTGGTAAACCTGTTTCAAATTTATATGATTCTGATGTTTGATTGCTTATTCTAACATTTTGGGTTCTATTACTCAGATAAGAGGTGAACCATTTATGAACTGTAGAGAATATTCCTATATAACTTAAATTGTTAAGCATTATTGAGTGGTGTACACTATCGAAGGCGGCAGATATGTCAATAAATAAGAGGATGAAGGCTTTTTTGTGGTTATCTATTCCTCTTAGTAGTGTGTCAGTTAGGACAGTCAGAAGTGTTTCGACGCCATGCTTGGGGCGAAATCCGTATTGTTGGTCATCAAGAGGGTATGATGAATCAAGAAATTCTTGTGTCTGTATTTGTACAGTTTTTTCTATGACTTTTGCTAAGAATGGTATACTTGAGATAGGTCGGTAAGATTTTGGGGAGGTTTTGTCAAGTGTGTTATTCTTCAGGATCGGTCTAATTTGTACATGTTTAAGTGTGGGTGGGAGGTGGCCTTGGAGTAGTGAAAGATTGACCATAGGGAGTATGAAGGATAGGAGAGTTGGGAGTGTGTTTTTTATCCATATTACTGGGCAGGGGTCGAGGTATGAAGTTGTGGTATTGAGATTGAGAATGATATTCTTTAAAGATGCTTTGGATATAGGGTGAAATTCTGGCCATTCATTTTGAGTATGGAGGGGTTTATAGATGGGGTCTAGGGTCATTGGTAAATGTTTTGTTTTGATTTGATAGTAGTTGGCCAGTGTTTGTGCTGAGATTTCAGTGATTTCTTTACTAGAGGCTTGAGAATTTTGTGTTAGGTTGCTAACTATAGAGAATAGTTCTCTTGGTCTATTATAAGACTTTGATAGTATTGTAGAATAATAATTTTTCTTTGAGTTATCTATGGCATCTTTGTAGTGTGTGAGGTGGTTGTAATATATTTCTTTCTCAATGGTGGATTTGGTTTTACGCCATTTACGTTCTAGATTTCTTAGTTCTTTTTTCATTTGTTTTAGTGTGCTATTAAACCATGTTTTTGAGTAGGTTAGCTTTTTATTAATTTGATTTATTTGGGCTGCATTAGATATGGTGGAATGCCAGTTTTTGACTGCTTCATCCAGGTTTGTTGGGGATAGAGCAAGGTGAGGGATTGTAGAATCCAGAAACTCAGTTTCATTAAATTTCTTAAATTTTATTGTCAGGTCATTTCTTGTGTGTTTTATGGTACTGTTGGTATTATAGTTGAGGTTTAGTTTGATAAGGTGGTGATCAGACCAAGGTATTTGAAAACATTCTAAGGAGTCTGGTTTAAACAGTTTAAAGATTAAATTAGGAAGTAGTACAAGATCAAGGGTGCCACCTTTGGTGTGGGTAGGTGTGTTTATTACTTGATGGTAGTCTAAATCAGATGTTGTTTCGAGAAAAAGGTTGGATTCATTTATTGGAAGTGAGGGAAGGTTGAAATCACCTAGAACAATTAGTGGGTTCGGTTCCGAGGATGAGTTGAGGAGTTCAATTAGTGAGTGGAGGCTATCTGCATTTTGGTTGGGGGGTCTGTAGATTAAACAGATTCTGATGTGGTCTATTTTTATAATGAGAGTGTCAATGTTGTTGTTTGAATTAGCTAGGATTTTTTTAGCTTTTAGGTTTTTATTTGTCATAATCAATACACCACCTCCTTTTTTGTTGACTCTATGTGAGAAGGATATATCATAGTTTGAGAGAGCCAAGTCTGTTATACATAGTATATCAGGTTTTGAGTCAGTCAGTAGGTCGTTAATTATAGGGATTTTATTTTTTAACGATCGAGCATTTATAAGGGTACATGATAAAGATGTTAATTTATGAAGGTGGTTAGGCTGGGTAGTATGTTGTAGATTAATTTGTTTTATTTGGATGAGTCTGTGGTAGTTTATTTTAGTCTGGTTGCGTGGGGAATAATAGCTAATGTGGTGATTGTTCCTGTTTGTTGTATGTATGATTGACTTTCCTAAGATTTACTATAGGCACTGACTCATGAGGACAGTCGGCAGCAGGCCCAGATGGTGGTGTCACATCTTCCAAAAATTGATGCTGGAGGCAGTTGCCTGCATTTCCTATAGTATTCCTACATCTGGACCTGATACAGAAATATTCATGTAAAATTAGAGGCATGTTAACTAAACCCCACACTAGTAATGCCCCTAACAATACCTCCCTCCGCAGTTAGTGCAGGAAACCCACGTGGTACCACGGAGAGTGGGCCATGTGTGTAACTAACACCACACATTGAGGTGGAATTAGGTGCACCCACACTACTGGGGTCATGTATAGTTAGTATGGGTCTCAACTGCATACACTAGCTGTGAAGTGCCAGGAACACCCTGGGTAATGCGGGGCGTTTAGTGTGGGGACCAATGTTCCCTCTAATTTTCTGTAGACTGTGTGCGCATAAAATATCAGCTGTATGCAGCTTTTGAAGGAAAGTTAAATTTTTGTGCGCCACATAACGACACTCGGAGTTATATACTTTAAAATTTGACTACACGTCAGAATACAGTATGTACACCACATTGATTTTAATCAAATTAAATGAAATGGACGATTACTAAATGAAGTGGGAAATTTCTAGTAATTACAATCATAACTTTTAAATTTTAAGACGTTTGTGTTTTCTAGCAGAATCAGAGCCGTAATTTTTGTGCGCTCTGTTGAAAGTATGTGCGCTCGCTCGGCGAGGTGTGTGCGCGCGCACACGCGCACAGCTTAGAGGGAACAGTGGTGGGGACCTTACACTTTTTAAGCACAGTGCCCAAACCACGCACTAACCTCATGCTACCCTGGTAGCACATTTTAGTAAACATGCCCCTTAGTGAACTAAGAAGTTTCTTAAAATGTTAAGAATATAAGTGTGCCCTACAAATAAAATATATATAAGGTTTCATGACATACATGAGATGTAATATTATGGGCATTTCTGTCAGATGAATCCAGTCTCGAGTAGATATACTATAATCAAGGGAAACATTCCTAACCTTCAAACTTGAAAGGCTTCAAAATAATTTTCTATCAGAACTACTGGTGACAGTTTGAACAATGTTCATCGTTTACAAGGACAAGCTGGACCTGTTTTAACCATGAAGAATGGATGGAAGTGTGAAATTAGCCATAAATATTTCGAACAGAAGTTCTCAACCTTTTTGGTTGTATGGATCCCTTATTAACCTCCAGAATGTTCAGGGGCCCCCAATTCATCCCATCTACTTTTCCAATTCTCCTTCCCCTCAATGCCAAGCCTGTTCCCCAGCCCTCTTTATTTCTCTTCCTGTCTGCACCACTCTCTCTCTCTCCCCATCAATTTCAGTTTTTCTCTCTCCCTCTCTCTTCACCCAGCCAATCTCCTCCAGTCTCTTTCTTTCCCCCCCCTACCCCCGTCTTTCTTCCTCCAGCCAATCCCAACCAGTCCCTCTCTTTTCTGTGTCCTTTGGATCCCTTGTAATGGTCTCACAGACCCCCGGGATCCATAGACCATAGTTTGGGAACAACTGATCCAGAACATTCATAAGGAGGTTAGGCACATGGACAGGTCTCTTTAAAGCTATGCTATATGGGCCTCTGCATTATTTCATCTAATTTACACATTCATTAGTAAAAAAAAGTATGACCCAAATCAGTTATCTGTGCCTGTCGGGGAAATGCATGTTGAGTAATCAGGGTGCAGAGAAAGAACAGATGCCAGTATTTCTATTGAAAAGTAAAATGCCTGTTAAGGACAACAGGATAGTGTAATTTCTGCACTGGCAGCAGATGAGACAATTAATGTTGCAGTGAGAAATTGTTTGTAGTCATGGGCTACAGAATTGACTACTGTGATGTTTTCTGCAATTTACATTTTAGGTGCATTTTGGAAGATGATAAAGCACAAATATTTCTAGGCAACCGCATCAATAGCAAGGCTGGTAGTTTTTACTAGCTGCTCTTATGACAACCTTTGATTTTCCTTAAAGTAATTCTTGAACAGCATTTGTTACAATAGGCAAATTCTGTGGTATGGTCTTTTCTCTGCAGAACAATTGGCTTGGAGTTGACTGATTTTGTCTTTTACAACAAATGGCACGCATTAAAGCCAAAACATTATTACTACTTCTAATTTACGTTTCTAAATCCAAATCAGAATAAATCAGTAGTGGATGAGCATTTTGATAGCATGCTTAGAAAGGAAGGGACACATTTTAGTGATATCAAAAAGGAAGAACATGCTTTAGCCTGTTTTTTTTTTATGTATGTAGAGAAGGAGAGAGAGGCATCAAAGATGTTGCCAAGGTTAGAGAGCAAGGGGCCTCACGCAGTGATAGCAAAAGAGGGAAGAGGGGAATTGGGGCTGAGAGGAAAGGTAAATTTATGGCTAAGAACGAACTTCTCAACGTGGTGGTTGGACATCCAGGAGGTAATTTCAGTCAAGCAGGCTGAGATTTGGCATTGGATTTTGGATGAAATTTCTGGTTCAGAAATGCAAATTTTGGTACCATCAGTATAAAAATGTTACTGTAAACTGTAGAAGATCAGAGCAGCAAGTGATCAAGTGTAGAGAGAAAAAAAGAAGTGGGCCCATGACTGGGCTTTGAGGCACACCAACTGATAGCAGAATAACGGTGAAGGAAGAAATACCAGAGTGAATGGTGATCAACAGTGTAAACGTAGATCAAGGAGGATGAGGATCAAGTAAAGGCCTTGGCCTTAGTCATTGTCATTAGAAACATTAGGAAGAACAGCTTGTGTGGAATTCAACATCCAATGGTGTGATCACAATGTGTTTGAAGGAAGAGGGAACAGTTGCAATGGCAAGTAATCAGTTGAGGATGTGAATAATGGGTGCATGGAACAGACTACCTAAATTAGTGAGTTGGGCTGCATTTCTAGTCCTATTACAATCCAAGCTAAAAACCCACCTCTTCAAGGCTGCTTTTGGAGCTTGACCTTTTAATTCTCCAGTTTATCACCCATGTAAGTCAAGACTGTCTCTAATCATCTCTCTGTGCTTCTGTCTTGCATAGACTGTAAGGCCTATGGAGAAGGGATTGTAAGTGCCATGTTTTAGTGTTTTTGCCCCGACTAGACTGTTAGCTCTGTGTTTTGTCTTGACTAGATTGTAAGCTCTGACGAGCAGGGACTGTCTCTTGCATGTCTGTGCAGCGCTGCGTATGACAAGTAGCGCTATATAAATGCTCAATAGATAGAGATAGAAGGGAATGTCTTCCGTGTGTTTATGTGCAGCGCTGCACACACCTTGTAGTGCTATATAAAAATAAGTAATAGTATGATGACTACAGAGAAGACAGATCTAAGTTGCTGGATAAGATTGGGTTTAGAGTAAAAAGCAGTAGCTTTGGAGGAACAGAGAACTCTGTGATTTCAAAAATGATATAAGGTGGGAAGGAGTTGCGGGTAGATATCTGAGGGCTTTGCTGCAGAATGGGGACTCTGGAAGCAAATTTCCGAGATAAAAAGCCTTCTGTAAAAGGGGACAAGATGTGGAGGAGAGAGTTGAATTCTCTTTTAAAAATGAGTTGTGCTACTTTTAAATCAACATCTTTTCTAATTTAAATTAGAATGTGAAATTGTATTTTACTAAAAATTCCGTATGCTCCTTTTTTGGGTATCTTTAGTTATGTCAGGAAACAATTTCTTTTGTATAAGTCAGGTGTAATCCAGCTGGGGGGCTCCTTCTTCCTTAGGTTTCCATGTCGATGTTTGGTTATTATAAAGAATGTAAAATATGTTTTTTCTGATCCAAATGATCTTAATGTTTTCATTAATGCCAGACTATCCGCAATAGTGTCGTCAGAATAATGGTAACATCTATATATGTTTCTCTTAAGGAGTTGATACTCTCGGGTCCTCCGTGGCTTTTTGATTTTTCTTATTGTGGGTTACCTCTTATTTCTTTCAAGTGCCTCTGCTTGGAAGTATCTCTTTCGCTTTTTCCCCCCATTTATGTGGACTACTTGGAATAATGTTTGGATTATTATCTTTATTTTTGTCTTATTGCATTATTGACATGTATTCTATTTTCTTGCAAGGGATTGTACATTTCTTGTTGTTTTTTGGAAAATTGCATAAATAAATAAAAAAAAAAAAAAATTCCGTATGCTTTTATTTTTTAGATTTAGTTTTTTCTAGAAAAGTTAAATAAAAGTATAATCAATACATCTTAAAAATATTTAATATTTCCTCAGTTTTACAGTTTTATTTCATCTTATTTTACCGTCCCTGAAAATAATAACACTACATTTCAGTGGTGAAATATTTTTCATGTATTGGAATCAAAAGGTTTTGCTTCTTGCTGTCCTCTTTCTTGCTTTGGTCTTTACATGAACACTTCCCAGACTATTTCATTTTTTGTTTTGTAATGCTTAAAGAGGTAATATGGTTTAGAATTGAAAGTCTCCAATATTTGCCTATGTCCAACAAAAGAACTTGTTTACTAAAGGGAGTGCTTCTGTAGGTGAAGAGGTCAAGGGGAAGGTTAAGTGGTCTGCTATAGGCGTGGACATGATTTGGGGAGAGGGGATCGGAGGGGATTCTCTGGTGGTGAGCGGGCATAGGGGTTGGGGTTGGTTGTTCACAGCCAAAGGGAGGGAGGAGTGGCCTAGTGGTTGGGGCAAGTTATCTCAGGCCAGAAGGTCAGGGGTTCAAATCCCACCAGAGGATAGCAACCTTGGGCTGGAAGAACTGGTGTTTCCAGTCCCACAGGTGCTCCTTGTGGTCTTGGGCAGACCACCTAACTCTCCATTGCCTATGTTCCCTGTAAGTATTAGTGTATGTGTCTCATATTCCCTCATGTTAAATGTATCCCCCAATTGTGCTGTGACCACCTTGATTGAAGGATAAGGTGGTATACAAAACTGTCTAAATAAATAAAATAAAGGGATTTTCTTTTTAAATGGCTATCAGCAATCATCAGAGCAACCACGTGGCAAAGTACCATGCGATATCTGTCTGATAGCTTACCAGAACCTACCTCAACCCTGCTCCTGCCCACGGTATGTTCTTATCATGGGAATTATACCACACTGTAGTTTTTACCATGCACTTACTGCTTGTTCAAACCCTTGATAAGTGCTTAGTAAATGTGTTCCTTTAGACAGGTGAATTTCATCGTATCTCCATAGTCTGTATTTGTCTATTTGATGATTCTCTTGGTTGTATCCATTTAGAAATATCTATCAGCATTGTAATTTTTCAAAATTCATAAAAGATTAAAAACAAAATTCTTCTGAGATAAATTTTGGGGCAAGACTGAAAGGACAAATTCTGAAAATAGGCAAAATAGCATCTAAAATGTTGATATGAAGTGGAAGGATTAGACTTATTAATTCTTACTGGAATATAATGTATTCCATGCATTACTTTAAAATGCATTAATATGCATTTAGAGATAATTGCTATTATTTCAGTCAACTGCTGAATTTCCACCCAGCCACCAGATTAAACAATAACATGGAAGATGTTTCCTATTTTTTAAAATCGCCATTCTTGTAGCATCGGAACTGAATGCTGTTAGGTCCTGATATCTTTTGAAAAATCCCTCCAAAATGACAGTGCAGTTTGTTTTAGAAGCATCTCTTTGTCCATAAAGCTGCATTGACATACAGTATGTAGATTGAATTAAACATGTCAGTGCCAGTTTAGAACATGCTTTTTGCAGATGTGGGAATGCTCAGCATGCCTCCCTTGGCAGGGAAAGTGGTTTCGGCAGGGTCTACAGTGCAGGCATGGATTCCCCACTTCATATAGGGAATCCACATCTAGATGTAAACTTGTAGATGTTGGCACTTAACCTTGCCCCCAGACATGAATAAATGCCTGCTGACAGGGGCAGATGTGAATGCTGATGTCAGGCCCCTTCCCCAATTGCACACCCAACCTTAGGAACCCCCATCCTGGCTTCCCCCAGACGTAGCCTACACCCTGAAGCACAACTCCAATGCCCCACTTTCTCTCCTCTGAAGTAGGCCTCAGATGTTCCACCTTTCCTCACTGGAGCACAACTAGATTCCCCTCCCCAGATAAACCCAATTTCATTCTCTCCCCCTGAAGGTCCCCAACACAATATTTGCATCCTGCCCCTCCCCCCGACGGTCTTACTGGAGTCATTGATGGCAGGTGGGAGCAGGAGCTCTTCCCACCCCTGCTCAGCATGAGGTTGGCTTCCAAAATGGTGCCAATAACCCCTAGCAATAATCTTGCAGTACTACCACAAAATTACAGCTCCCACTGGCAGCCAGGTCTGGGTTGGGGGGGGCATAGTTTGTTGGGGGGAGCTTGGGACAGGGGTCTTTTCTTGGGCCTTTGGGGAGGAGGGACCTGGCTGTGCTTTAGGTGGGGGGAAGGTCAGGCATCAGGGGCCTGCTTCAGGGGGGATCTTTATTACTGGATAAGGGTGTGGGTTGATTATGGGGGCAGCTAGGAAGGGGTTTCTGGGGTCTGGTCTGCAGTTGGGGGAACCTCACTCTTGCTTCCGTTCTGCCTCATCCTCTCTGCTCCGTTCTGTCGCATCCTCTCTGCTCCGTTCTGTCTCTCATCTGGAGATATCAATCCCAACCCCGGCTTCCCTAGACTTTTTTCACACTCCCAAGGCAGATCAATGCATAACCTCTTAAATCAAGTTCATATCCTTCTCCTTTTTCCATTTTCTCTCCCTTTTTCCTGTGCCTTGTGCAATGGACATTCTGTCTCCAGTAAAGTTTCCTTCATTCATGACCTCTTTATCTCTGCATTTCCTGGTTCTTAACTGCAACTTGGCTTCTTCCTGAAGACTTAGCTTCAGTTGCTGCCCTCTGTCATGGAGGCTACCTATTTACCATATATCTCAGCCCATTGGCCATGGTGACTATGTTGGGTGTTGGCAGAACTCTCTGTCCTGCTAATTTCAGCTCTTCTTTCTGCCTCCATCTAATTCTTTTGCTTCCCTTGAAGTCCACGCCATCTGCCTATTCACGCCACTTCCTCTCCAGGTAGTTGTCATTTATCGACCCTCCAACAAGGCTGTATCTGTTTTTCTCACAGACTGATTCTTGACTCTTCTCCTTTCTGGATGCATCTTCCCCTTCCCTTATTCTTTGGAGTTTTAACATCTATGTTGATGATGCTTCTGACTCTTATGCCTTAAAACTCCTTTCCCTAACCTCCTCATTCAAACTCCATTTGTGCTGTACCTCTCATACTTACAAGCATGGTCACTACCTTGACCTCTTCTTCTCCTTCAATTGCTCACCCCCAAACTTCTCCACCTCAGTTCCTCCCTTATCTGACCATCACCTGCTAATCTTCACAAATAACCACCCCCATTCTGGTCTCACCCAATCTCCACCAACATGTTTAGGAATTTTAACACTATTGACCTTTCAGCTCTTTCCATTTCTGTCTCATTTCTTTCCTCCACAATGTCCTCTGAGTCCATTGATGAGGCAGTATCTCTTTGCTCTGGATGCACCGACTCCTCCCATTCCACACCCTGTGATGTGTACCGAATCTCAACCCTGTCAGTCCTCAACAACTCGCTTCCTCCATTCCTGTGCCTGCTCAGCTGAGCACCTTTGACTTAAATCATGTACCCTTGCTGACTGCCTACATTTCAAATTAAAGCTAACCATTTTCCAGTCGGCCATAGCACTCATTAAGTAAGACTACTATGTCCATCTGACTAGCTCTCTTGCCTCTGACCCTCACTGTCTCTTTGCTACGCTCAACTCTCTCCTCAAGGTCTCTCCTCCCCCAATCCCTCCTTCACTTTCTGGCCAGAACTTGGCTGATTCTTTCCATGACAAAGTCCAAAAGATTAGCCTTGAATTCTCCACAGGTTTATCTTCACCTCCACCTTCCCCCTCTTCAGTCCCAAATCCTTCACTCACCTTCTGTCATCCTTTCTTCCTTTTCTGAAATCACTGTGGAGGAAACTGCAAATCTTCTCTCCTCCTCCAAATTGACTACCTGTTCCTCTGATCCCATTCCTACCCATCTGCTAAGCTCTATTTCTCCTGCCATCATCCCTTCCATCTGTCATATCCTTAACCTATCGCTTTCCACTGCAACTGTTCCTGTGGCCTTCAAACATGCTCTAGTTACGCCTCCTCAAAAAACCCTCACTAGATCGTACCTGTCCTTCCAGCTATTGGCCTCTCTCTCCTCCCCTTTGCATCAGAACTATTCAAACAAGCTGTTCATTGCTGCTGTTTTGACTTTTTTTCCTCTCAAGCCCTTCTGGATCCACTGCAGTCTGGCTTTCATTCTCTACATTCCACAGAAATGGCTCTTGGCAAAGTGTTCAGTGACTTGTTCCTCACCTAATCCACAGGCCTTTACTTGATCCTCATCCTTCCTGACCTGTCTGTTGCCTTTGACACTGTTGATCACTATTGATTACCACTTTGATACCCTGTCCTCGCTTGGATTTAGGGGCTCTGTTCTGTCCTGGTTTTCCTATGTCTCCCATTGCACTTTTTAGTGTATGTTCTGATGGATCCTTTTCTACTGCCATCTGCTTTCAGTTGGTGTACCTCAGAGCTCTGTCTTTGGACTTCTGCTTTTTCTCTCTCTCTACACTCCGTCTCTTGGTGCATTTCTTTCTTTCCATAGTTTTCAGTGTCTACGCAAATGGATGGCTAGGCAAAATTAACATGAAAAAAGCCCCCAAACCAAGAAAAATGTGCTTTAAATGAGGATAAAGGTGAAATTAGACTTACCTGCTAATTGTTATTCCTTGAGGAACTCCAGTCTAGTCCCGAACCTCTGGGTTGTGCTCCTCCTCCAGCAGCTTGGAGACTGAGAAACGTCATCCTTTTCTGATGACACTGGTATATCCTGCCAGGAACCGCCTCCTCACTCCAGTTACCTCGGTCTCCAAGCAGCTGGAGGATCGGTGAGCCTGGAGGTTCGAGCTCACTTGAACAATTAGGAGAGATAGGACTTAGTTTGAAATAGGGGTTTAAAAAAAAAAAAAGAAGGGAAGTTTTCTTGACTTTAGTGAGTTTGTACCTTTAAAATTAGCCAGATGCCTCCCCTCCCCCCGCCCCGCGGTGAATTTGGGCAGTGCGTTCATCGAGGAAGCAGTCTGCAAAACAAGCAGGGCTCCGGTTCCCGAACCCACATTAATGGGTGAGGAATCAGAGCAGTTCTCAGCCAGCGCACACAGAGGAAGTTGCCTGTCAGCGCTGTGAGGCCGGCGCAGGGGACGTCCGGCGGAGTGAGACAGTGGCACTCTCTCTCCCTCTCTCTGCCTTGCTCCCGACGCTGAAACTGAGTTTAGCCGCACTCAAAGAAAAGTTTGGGGCAGATGAGGTAAGAGGTGCAGGATTGGTGCGTCATGTTTGTTGGGGGGATTTAGGTGCACAGAGCACAGCAGGCCAAACCGCGTGGTGGCAGCATGGGAAGCGCCGGGGTTGCAGGGGGGCCTGAAAAAGCTTGGTTTCTTTGGCAGGAAGCTTTTGTTTTTTAGTTTGAATTTCACATTCTGGCTTGGGGCGCTTAGGCAAAGGCTCCACATGGTTAGAAAAAAAAATAAACATTTTTGACTGGGCTAGATCTTTTCAGTCAAAGTCTGTTGCTGAGGCCTAGGGTACAGTAGTGACTCAGGGGAGAAGCACAGTGTCTCCGCACAAACGGGATGCCTTCTAGACCGCAGTGCTTAGTCTGCAGTACTAGAAGAGGAGCAGTGTCGGAAACAGGACTCTGTAGGGGCTGCGTGCAAGAAGCAGCCACTATGGAACATGCCTTGGAAGTGGGGTCTGACAGTCCTGGAACCGCGGTAGGTCTACTGGACCCACTTTCCCTAGATTTGCCGCTTAGGGAGCCCGTGGCGGGGACGACTTCCGCTCCGGATCTTCCCTCCTCACAGGCGGCCTTGCTAGGGGGACTGGCAGCAATCTTTTCCCCAGAGTTTGTTGCGCTTATACAACAAGCTTTCGGAGGCACGCAGAAGAAGCTAGCAACTAATTCCACAGAAGAACTGGGTGAGAAGAGGCCTGCAACCCCTCTGAGTGCAGGGGTAACAGGAAACCTGGCAAAGAGAGCCAGGATGGAGAAAGAGCTGAAGGAAAAGTTGGTGGCCTCAGAGGGGCTTCTCTCCGACGAGTGGGATCCCGACTTGGAATGGGATGATGAGTTGGAAGAAGGAGAGCTCACGGACAAAGAGGACCAGGCTAGGGTAGTCCGCGTGTTCCGGAGAGATGAGTTGCCGGCACTCATTTCAGAAACGCTAAAGACGTTTAATATGCCATCACCTGGACCAGCAGAGGATGCTACGTTAGAGGATCCATTACTACAGGTCTTTAGAAAAACTCAGAGCCTTTCCAGTACACAGAGTGATTTGAGAAATGATTCAGGAGGAATGGAACATGCCAGAGGCAGGTCTCAAAGGGTCCATAGTTAAGGGCCATCTTTACCCGCTGGTTGACCAAGATCGGGAGTTGTTTAAGTCTCCCAAAGTGGATGCAGCCGTCTCGGCAGTTACAAAGAAGACTACTATTCCAGTAGAAGGAAGTGCGGCCCTCAAGGACCCAGGACAGGAAACTGGATACCTTGTTGAAACAGGTTTTCAATGTCAATGCTCTGTCTGTTCAGGCAGCTATTTGTAGTGCATGGGTTGCGAGAGCCTGCCTTCGCTGGTCACAATGAGTTCAAGGCAAGCAGGGAGAGGACACGACCGGGGAAGCATCCAGATTGGAGTCAGGCACGGCTCATCTGGCCGATATTCATTATGACCTTATTTGAGGATTATCAAAGAGCATGGCATTGGTTGTAGCGGCAAGACGGTATCTTTGGCTGCGCAATTGGGCAGCGGATGGATCTTCCAAAGCTAGGCTAAGTAAGCTTCCTTTTAGAGGGGGGGGGGCTCTTGTTTGGGGAAGATTTAGAGAAACTGGGAAAGGATCTGGGAGAATCCAAGGGTGGAAGACTTCCAGAAGACAAACAAAAGCAGGGGCGGTTGACTCCCACAGCCAAGAGTCAGCAGAGGGAGTTTCGTCAGTTCCGTTTCCCGAGATTTAATCAAGCACAAAGAGGACGTTTTACCAATAGAAACCAGGGGTTTTGAGGCTTTCAGGGAGCAGGCAGAGGATTTGGGGCCTCTTCCTCCTCCTCAAACCTTCGAAAGTCGCAATGAAGTCAAGGGGACCCAGGTAGACCTGGTGATTATAGGAGGTCGCCTACGGGATTTTTACCCTGCCTGGGTCCAAATTATGTCAGACCAGTGGGTACTGGAGGTCATTCGAGAAGGTTATTTGTTGGAGATTCAGCGGCCAGTGAAAGATTCGTTCGTTTAGTCTCCATGCAAGGTGCCTGCCAAGTGTGCCGCAGTGAGAGAGACTGTAGAGAGGCTGCTCGACCTCAAGGCAGTAGTTCAGGTGCCTCCAGACCAATGCGGCTTCGGTCGGTACTCCATATACTTCATAGTCCCAAAAAAAAGAAGGAACCTTTCGGCCAATTTTAGATCTCAAAAGAGTAAATCTTCTTCGCGTATCTCATTTTCGTATGGAAACCCTGCGGTCGGTGATAGTGGCAGTAAAAAAAGGGGAGTTCCTTCCCTGGATCTGTCGGAAGCATACCTACACATTCCCATAAGGCAGGAACATCAGACATTTCTCAGATTTGCGGTCCCTCTGGGACATTTTCAGTTCCGGGCGTTACCGTTTGGATTAGCTACAGCGCCACGAATGTTCACCAAGGTGATGGTGGTAGTAGTGGCAACATTGCGAAAGGAGGGGGTTCTGGTGCACCCTTATCTAGATGATTGGCTGATCCGAGCGAAGTCCAGGACTGAAAGCGAAGCGGCTACAGCCAGAGTGGTAGCATTCCTACAGAGTCTCGATTGGATAGTCAATATATCAAAGAGCAGGTTGGTTCTGTTACAAAGTCTAGAATACTTGGGAGCTTGGTTCGATATGAGCGCTGGAAGAGTCTTTCTGCCGTAACAACGAGCGAGGGGATTGCGGAGGCTAGTCTGACTATTTCTGAACAGAACAGCTCCCACAGCGTGGCATTATCTGCAGTTGCTCGGGACCATGGAGGTGACTCTAGAGCTGGTCCCGTGGGCGAGAGCACACATGAGGCCTTTGCAGAGGGCATTGCTCAGACGATGGTCACATTAAAACGATCCTCTGTCTCGGAGACTGCCTTGTCCGACAGAGATGCGTCAAGCTCTTCAATAGTGTTTACTTCCGGGGTGTCTGGAAAAGGGGAGGCCTTTGGAATCGCCGTGTTGGTTACCCCTAACGACGGACGCCAGCCTCTTGGGCTGGGGAGCTCATTTCCAAGGAAGGTTCACCCCAGGACAGTGGACCGATTGAGAAAAGGCCTGGTCAATCAACAGTTTGGAGTTGCGAGCAGTAACGCTGGCTTTGCAAATTTTTCAACCCTATCTCCACGGGAGTGCCATTCGGGTGTTTTCCGACAATGCGACCGCTGTAGCCTATATCAATCAACAGGGCGGTACCAGCAGTGTCCAGCTGGAAGCCGAGGCCAAACAGTTGTGCGAGTGGGCTGAAATAAATCTTCTGGCTTTGTCCGCAGAGCATGTAGCAGGAGTGGACAATGTGGAGGCAGACTTCTTGAGTCGAGTGAAAGTGCACCCGGGGGAGTGGGTCCTCCATCAGGATGTGTTCGAGATGCTGGTGCGATGCTGGGGAAAGCCAGTAATGGATCTCATGGCAACGTTCCAGTCAGCAAAGGTCAATCGTTTTTACAGCAGAAGACGAGAAAGGATGTCAGAAGGCCTGGATGCCCTCATACAGGTCTGGCCAGTGGAGCAACTCCTGTACGTGTTTCCACCTTGGGTGTTAATAGGAAGGGTGTTGCAACGTATCGAGCGACACAGAGGACAGGTGATATTGATAGCATCAGATTGGCCGAGGCAGCTTTGGTACGTGGATCTGATGAGGCTCTTGGTAGAGAAGCCGTGGCATCTTCCTCTTCAGGAAGATCTGTTATCTCAGGGTCCGCTGCACATGCCTCACGTGGATTGGTTCTCGCTTATGGCTTGGCTATTGAGAGGGCTAGGCTGAGGACGAAGGGATACTCCGCATCGGTGATTACCACCTTGTTGAAAGCAAGGAAGAGATCTACTTCTTTAGCATATGTTCGCATCTGGCGTGTATTTGAAGCATGGTGTGTTGACAGGCAGTTGCAGGCGTTAAAAGTGTCAATTCCGCAGGTTCTGGCTTTCTTGCAGGATGGTTTGGAAAAAGGCTTAGCGGCCGCATCCTTGAAGGTGCAGGTAGCAGCGTCCTCCTGTTATAGAGGTAAGATAGGTGGAGAAGCGCTCGGGGGGCATCCAGATATTAAGAGGTTTTTAAGGGCGGTATCTCTTTTGAGGCTGTCATGTAGACAGTACCAAAGTGGAATCTCCCTTTCGTATTAGAGGCATTGGGGCGTGAGCCATTGTCGAGAGCGTCATTAAAGGACCTCAATCTCAAGGTAGTATTTCTGGTAGCTATCTGTTCAGCTAGGAGAATCTCAGAGTTACAGGCTTTGTCTTGTAGAAATCTTTTCTGTCTTTTTATGATACGAATGTGGTTTTGAGGCCAGTGCTGTCCTTTTTGCCCAAAGTAGTCTCGGCATTTCACGTGAACCAGGTAGTTTCATTACTAGTGTTCAGTGAGGAGCTGGAAGGTTCTTCCGCGGGGAAGTTACATTTCTTAGACGTTCGGTGGGCATTAAAGAAGTATATACGAAGGACGGTGTGTTTCCGCTGGTCAGACTATTCATCCTGTTCGGAGGATTAAAGAAGCCATAGCGTCAGCGTATGTTTTGAGAGGTAAAGCAGTACCAGAAGGGCTGAGAGCTCATTTGACTAGGGTGCAAGTGGTGTCCTGGGCTGAGTTCCGGTTAGTACCAGCTGTAGAGATTTGTAAGGCAGCTACCTGGTCATCATTAAATTCCTTTGTCAAGCATTACCGTCTGGATGTTCAGGCGGAAAGGGATATGTATTTTGGATCAGCAGTGCTTCAGGCTGGTCTAGCAGGTCCCTCCCGTTGATTTCTTTCACTGCTCTATTACATCCCCAGAGGTTCGAGACCAGACTGGAGGGACGGTAAGGAAGGTGAAATTAGACTTACCTGCTTATTGTTGTTACTTGAGGAACTCCAGTCTAGTCCCGTATCCCTCCCTGGGTTTTTTTCTGTGGACTAGAGCCTGAAGCAAATAAA
This sequence comes from Ichthyophis bannanicus, assembly GCA_033557465.1. NCBI lineage: Eukaryota > Metazoa > Chordata > Amphibia > Gymnophiona > Ichthyophiidae > Ichthyophis > Ichthyophis bannanicus. The sequence goes on from CM066046.1 coordinate 45,800,046, forward strand.
GTATAACAAGTAAGATGAAGATGCAGCTGGGTGGCATATGGTCCATAAGGGGAGCTTCTAGTCATGGGGGTTATGTTTGACTCGCTGTCCTCCATAAAGGGGGAGGGTAGGCCTAAGTGGTTCTAACAAAAGTTAGTATGGAAGAGGGGGAGATCAGAAAATAATGTCTCCCTTGAAAGTTATTAGTTCAGTTAGTTGCAGTTTGTTCATAGTGTTTTACTACTTAATTGTTGCTCCGGTGAGTCTGCTTTTGCCAATAGGCTACTGGAGTGAGGAGGCGGTTCCTGGCAGGATATACCAGTGTCATCAGAAAAGGATGACGTTTCTCAGCCTCCAAGCTTCTGGAGGAGGAGCACAACCCAGAGGTTCGGGACTAGACTGGAGTTCCTCAAGGAATAACAATTAGCAGGTAAGTCTAATTTCACTTTATCCTCATTTAAAGCACATTTTTCTTGGTTTGGGGGCTTTTTTCATGTTAATTTTGCCTAGCCATCCATTTGCGTAGACACTGTTTATTTGCAGAAAGTTAATGTACATATTTTCTGCATCCTGGGTGTACCTATGTTCAGGAGAAGAGTTTGGGTGAAGCACTGGCAGCATCACAGTGTACATTACACACATTTGTACCTGCTGCTGAGGTACACTAGGGCAATTCAAAACATCAACCTTGATAGGCTGAATGTTCCCTCTTTTCCCAGGACTTTGCCAAATTATCATTGGATGATCAGTTAGAGCAATGAGATACTGTGTTGTCCAAGGCATTGGATGTGGTCGCCGCTCCTAGGAAACACATATGCACTAGAAAGCATATGCACCCTTGATAACCTAAAGGGCTTAGAATACTTAAACAGTGAACCTGCTGTGCCAAAAGGATTTGGAGGAAAGACAACCAGCAACTAATTTACAGCTTTATGAGAGAGCTAAGGCCTATTTCCCATTAAAAGGGCAAAGCTATTATTTTTCATCCCAAATTCAAGCCAGTTTGAACTGAAATAAAATATTGTTTCACACTGTCAACACTTTAACACAGCCCAATATTGCTGTACTGTATCTCCTGCCATAGGGTCACAGTCTGCACAGCACATGTCTAATAATTTTGTAGATTTCTTTAGCAATAAAACCTCTATAGTGCGGCAAGAGATATGTCCAGATAAATTGTTTAGATACCACATACTCCCATTGGATGTTTTTCTTAAGGACATTGACAAGTCCTTATACGTTGATCCAAATGAAAACTCTAGAAATGGTTTACTTACTAGGTGTTATCCAGTCACAAAATTTCTCCAGAGAAAATCCTTAGTGCCATGTCCATTTCGTTGTCATCAACAGATGCTATGCCAGATGTTCTGATGAAGGAATCTGTGCTGGACTGACATTACGTATGTGCAATAGTGACCAACATTTTCACCACAGGAACAGTTCAGCTGACCCATAAAGGCGATAACCCAGATTTGTCTCAACTTTCCTCTTTTTATCCAATATTAAATTTAGCTTTTATCTCCAAGGTCACAGAGGGCAGTATTCCTTCAGTTAATCAAACTGCATGACCAAAACAGATTACCTTCATTCTAAACAGGGTTTCATCAGGCAAGTACAGAGACTCCTCTTAGTGCTCTGGTCAATGAAATGTATTTTATATTAGAGGCAAGCTAGTATGCAATTGTGGTCTCATTAGACCTAACAGCTGTCTTTTGATCTGATCGATCATCAACTATTGATTCATCTATTAACTATTTGATTAGAAGGGATGGTAAGTGTGTTCTTTATTAGAATCTAGGTCCTGTAGAAAGCACTGGAATCCATCCAGCTCTGATAGTAACGATTTTCCCTATGGCATACCCTAGGACTCGGTATTATCCCCATTATTATTCAACCTGTTCCTAAGTCCATTGGTCACACTAATTCAGGATCATGGCATAATAGGTTACTACCATGCAGATGATATTCAGCTCATACAACGTGTTGATAGAATTGGATATCTCTAAAATGAACCAGTGTTTAGCTGCAGTAGTCAACTAACTTACTAGAAATAACTTAGCAGTTGATTGGGGGGGGGATTTAATGTTATCTGGGTTTAATGGGAACTTAGTCCCTCCTATTGTCTTTCCCTCATTTTATGGAATCCCTGTAACACTGCAGGATACTGTCACTGTCCTAGAAGTTAATTTGTGACCCAAAGTATCATTTGATAATCAGATTACACATCAGTCATGATTTTTTCCTCTGATATGAATATGTGCTATTCGGTCATATCTAGATATTAAAGATTTACAAACACAGCAGTTAAATTGATATCCTACACAAATAAATATGATCATGTGATACTTCTACTTATTGAACAGCATTGGTTCCCAATCTCATATCGAATTAAGTTTAAACTCCTATTGTTGGTACATCAAGCAATTTTACCAAGACATTTCAGTATTAGGACTAGGGCTGATAAGTCCATTCAAAAGTGAGGATCTTAAGCTTTAGGAAAACTAACTTTGCCAAAATGAGACAGTACCTCAAGAAGTCGTTAGTGGGATGGGAACAGCTGGGGAATGTAGAAAGCAATGGACAAAACTGAAATGGGATATTTTAAGGGCAACAAACCTTTTTGTTAGGAAAAGGAGGCCACTGTGGTTCTCAAAACAAGTAGCTGAAAAGGTGAAGAAAAAGAGAGTTGTAAAATATAAGAGCACAGAGAGAGGAAGATAAACATCTATATTTGGAAAAACAGAGAAGCTAGGAAAGTAGTCAGGAAAGCAAAGATACAAAAAAAAAAAAATAGAAGAAATAGCCAATGCAATAAAATGAGAGGACATGACATTTTTCAGATATGTTAGCAAGAAGACGAAGTGCAAAAGTGGTATTGTCAGACTCAAGGGTGAAGGGGAAGAATATGTAGAAGTTGATGAGGATAAAGCGGAATTGCTTAACAAATATTTTTGTTCTGTGTTCACAGATTAAGGGCCAGGAGCAGGACCTCCGAAAACACCCACAGATAGGAGCAGAAGTGAAGGGGATGTTGAACGATTTTCAGATGACTGTGAGGAACTAGCTAAACTAAAAGTAGAAAAAATGATGGCCTGGTGGGATACCTCTGAGAATATTGAAGGAATTTGGGGACGTTTTAGCAGCTCCATTAACTGACTTTTTCAATGTTTTAGAGTTGGGAGTGATCCCAGAGGACTAGAGAAAGGCACATGTGGTCCCTTACACAAAAGCAGAAATAAGGATGAGGTTGAGAACTACAGGCCAGTTAGTCTGACCTCAGTGATGTTTAAATTAATAGAACCACTACTAAAATAGAGGATAGTGAGGTTTCTGGAGTCCATTGGATTGCATGATTCAAGGCACTATGGGGTTTACCAGAGGCAGATCTTGTCAGACAAATCTGATTGATTTCTTTGACTGGGTGACTAGAGATTTGTTTTGAGGGACAGCCAGAGATACTGAAATTTCAGTAGAGCCTCTGACACCATTCCACACAGGAGACTTATAAATAAATTGAGCACCCTAGGGATGGACCCTAAAGTGATTGACTGGGTTAGAAACTGCTTGCTTGAGTGGGAGGCGACAAATTGTACAGGTAAATGGAGCTCATTCTGAGGAGAAGGATGTTACCAGTGGTGTATTGCAGGGATCTGTCCGTGGTCCAATTCTTTTTAACATCTTTGTTAGTGATATTGCCGAAGGGCTGTCAGGTAAGATTTGCCTCTTTGCGAAAAATACCAAAATCTGCAATAGAGTAGACACCCAGGAAGGAGTAGATAGCATGAGGAGGGATCTAGCTAATCTTAAAGAATGGTCAAGAATTTGGCAGCTGAGATTTAATGATACAAAAATGCAGGGTCATGCATTTGGGCTGCAAAAATCCAAAGGAGTGGTACAGCATAGGGGGCAAAGTAGTTAGCTCCCCTACACACCTCAAGGGTAACACCCTTGACCTCATTTTTGTGCCCCAGCCTACAGCAATCACCACCTTTTAACCTATCACATATCCCTGTTCCATGGTCTGATCATAACTTGCTATCCTTCCAAGTCCCATATCAGCAAAACAGTATCCCAACAAGACAGACAAATATTGTCTCATCAGGATCATCAACCCGTTTCAAAATGCTCAATAAGGATGACTTCATCTGCCGTACTCTTCCAACTCTTCATCTACCAGCCAATGACCTTGATGAGCTGATCAACAATTGGTACACCACCCTGAACTCCTCTTCACAGTTACCTTCCTCGAGTAGACCACCAGCATCCAGCACATCACCAAAAAATAGAAGTCCAAAACCATGGTTCTCGACTGAACTACGACTATCCCTCCAGAATCTAAGAAAACAGGAGAGAAAATGGCGCAGATCACGATCTCCAATTGACCAAATGGATTACGAAAATGCCCTAAAGAAACACCGGGAGAAAATAGCTGAAAAGATGAGAACACCATACAGAAACCCTTCTCCGATCATTAAACAAACCACGAGACCTCTTTAACATTGCTAAATCCTTAACCAAGGCACCATCCTCCAACCAAACAATATCAATTCAGCCTCCGTCTTTTGCCGATTACCTTCAATCTAAAACCATTAACATGAAATCGACACCAAGTTGTATACCCAACCCCGTCTCAATTACACAGCCTCTAAAAAATCTTGTCGCTCCTACGGTGAAATCCATCACTGACCTTATTGCTACCTTGAATACTACCACAGCCCCAAACGATCCATGCCCTGCCTACTGGATCAGAGCAATGCGTGCTGAACTGAGTGCCATACTTGCCCTTATCATGAAACTTTCCTTCACAACCGGATCATTCCCATCATCTCTCAAGCAAACTTCAATACGCCCTCTCCTGAAAAACAATAAACTCGACCCAGCGAAAACTGACTCATATTGTCCAATTTCAAGTATACCCCTTCTGGCCAAAATCATCGAGAAGGTGGTACAAATCCAATTGCAACAGCACATAGATATTTCAGCCCCTCTTGATCCCTGCCAACACGGGTTCCGTGAATCCCACGGCATAGAGACCCTACTCACATTACCTTTCAACACTTTATCAAGAGGGATTGACAAAATTGAAAATGGGTTCATCCTTATCTTCCTCGATATCTCGGCAGCTTTCGACTCGGTTAACCATGTGCAACTGCTTCACCGTCTGCAAGAAAAGGGAGTTCAGGGATCAGCTTGGGAATGGTGTAGATCCTACCTAACTAACCGCTGGCAACAGGTGCGGATAGGATCCTCAACTTCTGATCCCTTCCAGCAACAACAGGGTGTACCCCAAGGATCCTCATTATCAGCTCTACTATTTAACATATATATGCAACCAATCTGTGAAATCATCAGAACATTCAACGCCTCAAGCTTGATCTATGCAGATGACGTACTGATATTCACTCCAATAAAAATCAATGCCCCCGACTTCTCCCCAATAATCGCTTGCTTCAACGCGATTACAGACTGGCTCTTATCACAGAACCTGCGAATAAACTTCAAGAAAACGGAAGTCCTATTCGTAACCAGGAATAAGAAATTCTCCCCCCCCACAACATTAAAGGTGAGAGACGCGGAACTACCGTGTAAATCATCGATTCGCTACCTGGGAGTCACCATAGATCAAGAACTGATCTTCAAAGATCACATAAAGCAGACCGTCAAATCCATTTACAACAAAATAAGAACGCTGAAACCCTTAAGACCTCTACTCGCCCCTAATGACTTCAGAACAATCTTCCAAGCCCTTGTAACACCACATTTTGACTACGCTAACGTCATCCTGCATGGTCTGCCCAAGAGCACCCTCAACCCACTTCAATTGGCGATGAACTCAGCAGCCCGCATCCTCTGCTGTACCTCCAGTAGAGACCACATCACCCCCATACTAACAGAGCTTCACTGGCTACCTCTACAAGCCAGGATAACTTACAAAGCACTACTGCTGTCCTTTAAAGCAATCAATCAAATAGCCCCACCTTCCCTCTCCTCACTTATTATCAACACCCCCACGAACAGACTGAGAAGATCCGCAGCCGCTAATACCCTTGTTGTACCAAAGGAGTACACTAAATGTAAACAAGCAACCAGAGACAGGGCCTTTACCTTATTCGCTCCAACTTGCTGGAACAATCTCCCTCCACATATCCAATCAATAAAAGACCTCTCTCAATTTAGAAAGGTCCTTAAACACTACCTATTCTGTCTTCACCTTTTAGGCCCTAACTCTACGCCTCCTCCCCCCATCTCGCAAATCACTCACACAGCCTCTGACACTCCAACAACATAGTCGTAACAGAACACGAACCAGACTCTCTGCACACCCAAAGTCATGATCCCAAATTTAACTGTAAATTATCCAGAGGTGAAATATCTGTTTGTATATAGCTTGTATATAGTTTCCCCTGTTATCTCCAAGTTACTGACCCTGTTATAATGTAAGCAAAGGATTGTTCTAATGCGAAAATTTGTTATCTGTAAACCGCGCTGATACCAAAGAGCGCGGTATATAAAAACTGTAAATAAATAAAATAAATAAATAAAGTACTTCTGCACGTGAAGAAGAACGGGACGTGGGCATGATTGCCTTTTCTACCTGTTAAGATCAGAAACAATGTTGAAAGCTAGAAGGATGCTTGGGTGCATAGGAAGAGGAATCACCAGCAGAAAAAAGGAGGTGATAGTGCCTCTGTATAAGTCTCTGGTGAGACCTCATTTGGAGTATTGTGTGAAATTCTGGAGACCACAGTTTCAAAAGGATAGAAACCGAATGGAGTCTGTGTAGAGGATTGCTACTAAAATGGTCAGTGGTCTTTGTTATAAACCATATGAGGACAGACTTAAAGATCTTAATATGTATACATTAGAGGAAAGGCGGGATTAGAGAAGATATAATTGATGTTTAAATACCTCCATGGCATAAATGCACAAGAGGAGAGCCTCTTTCAGTTGAAAGTAAGCTCTGCAGCAAGGGGGCATAGGATGAGGGTGAAAGGGGTTAGACCAGGGGTGGGCAAACTTTTTGACTCGAGGGCCGCAATGGGCTCATATATTGGACCCGGGGGCCGGACCAAGAGTAGATGGACGGTGTGTATGTGTGAATTAATATAAATTAAATTTAAATTTGTAACATTAAATGTTTAGATTAATTTAAGGTAGAAAAGCATAAAAAGAGTTATTTTACAAAACTTTTATGCAATGTATTTCTTTCATAAAATAGTACCTTCAATTTTAGTGGGAACAGTGTTGTTGGTCTCCCTTTTTTGTTAAGGCATCAAAGTCAGGAATAACCATTTAAAAAGACAAACACGAAAACAAGAGAGTGACATCGCTGGCAGATGCTTTTAAATCTGTGCACTTGTGGGGAACTGATTAAAAGCCAACTTCCAAAAGTCAAACTTTTTGCAACTGAAAGATACTTTTGAATGCCAAATAGTTAAGTTACAATTCCCCCTTCAAGCTCTCCTCCACAACAGGTAAAAACAAAAATTTGCCAAGAGATGTATGTGACTTGAAACAGGTTTAACTGTGTAATGAAGGATTTCCCAAACTATGCATACAACACATGTATGTCTCTGCATGCTGCAACTTACATGTACAACTACATACATACTGATTTAAATATGTAAATATGCTTTTTACATGTGCAAACGTCATGCGACTCTTCTAAATGTCTTTGGATAATCCATAAGCACTGGTAATACAAATTAAGCCTAAACAATCTGCACTGAAACACCAGATACAATCAAGGCTGAAAGCGCACCCGTTTTTTGTTTTTTTTTACCTTTATGGAAGGCCAAGCAACAGTTGTAAATGACTAATAAATTCAAAATGTCAAGATGTTACATTAAGATTGGTGGCGAAATGTGGTAATGACTCAACTTCTCACGTTCTCACCCTTTATCTGCATGACACAATTATAAAACAAAATGACTGCCGGGCGCCGCATGGATCGCTCCTCACTAGCAGGCGCGCGGAAAGGCAGTTGACGTCATCTGACATGACGTCAACTCCCTGCCTGCGCCTGCACGTACGGCTCAATCCGTACTCCGCCCACGGCCCCGCCCCCCCCCACTAGCTGCTGGCCGGCCCAGCCACTACCATGCCGTCCATACAGGCTTATGAATGTTGGGAGGGGCCGGATTAAAAGGTCTGCCGGGCCGTATACGGCCCGCGGGCCGTATTTTGCCCACTCCTGGGTTAGACTCAGGACTGATATGCGGAAATATTTCTTTATGGAAAGAGTGGTAGTTGCATGAATAGTCTTCCAGTGGAGATAGTAGAGACGAGAACAGTATCTGAATTCAAGAAAGCATGGGACAAACACAAAAGATCCTTAACAGAAAAAAAGGGGACTGTAGTAGTTGATATGGAAGAGCAGACTAAATAGAGATCATATGGCCTTTCTGTTGTCATGTTTCTATGTTTCATACCTGAATATTTAAGCAGATTATCTGGTTCCATACACTCCCCAGTGCATTCTCTGATCTCAGTCATACAATTGTTTAACTATTATATCACCAGCACTTGCCTATTTGGAATTGACTCGGAACGGCATATTTCCATTTAGGAACTACTTTTTGGAACTGCCTCTCGTTCATTAAGATTAGAAACATCGTACACAAAGTTCAAGTTAGGGCTATAAACGTTTTTGAAACCGTTTATCATGGCTATCTATTGGATGCTTTTGCTAAAGGTTTTAACACGCATTAATGAAGTTAAGTGCCCACAGCCCTTTTATTTCTATGGGCACAATGGCATTTAACACACATTAACCTCTAGTAAAAGGACCCCTCTGACCCATACCATGCCCTTTTTGCAATATTGCCATTGTGATGATTGGGACTGACGTGCTTAGACAGAGGGTTGCTTCAGGCTGACTTTTTGTTGTTGCTTTTTATTTGTCTTTCTGATTTTGTTCATCTTTTCACTTTTTTATTTATTATTCTATATTTATGTAGTCTCAGTTTGCTTTTATATCTTTGTTATCCACTCTGCAGTATAGCAGGGATGTATTAATAAACCAAACCTGGCAAACACAAATGTCCACAACCACATTTTAGGCTTGATTTCTGCAGAATTTATGCTGGGGTTGAAATAGGCACTTTTTTTTTATAAAATTGCCTTTTACCGTACAAGTATCTCCCCACACTATTCATGTATTCTTCTTGGTGTCCTCCCATTCATGCCTGTCTCAATCATTTTTGGACCTACCATATTTCTTATTTTATTTGTATTTAGCTGATGCCTTTCCAGTAGTAGTAAAAGGCGAATTACATTCAGATACAGCAAGTATTCCCTGCCTCCAGAGGGCTTACTATATAAGCTTGTACCTGAGGCAATGGCGATGTAAGGGACTTGCCCAAGACTACAAGAGTATCAGTGGGAATTGAGCCCTGGCTTATCTAATTCTAGCCCACTGCTATAACCACCAGGCTGCTTCTCTACTCCATATAGACATGCACTAACACTCCTGCACTCAGGCTTATCATTAAGCCATGGACAAACCATCAATTTGATCCTATGTAAAGAAAAAGGATTTTGTTTGACAGTAAAAAATATATATTATAATTATACTATAAATACAGTTTTTGACAATAAAAATATATCGTATACATAAATAAAATATTTATATATAAATATTTACTGTTTTTTAAATGTTTACTGTTCCTTGTAACGTTATCTTGTTCCATGTAATGTTATGTTGCTGTTAACCTGTAAACTGCGTTGATCTTTGGAATTGTGGTATAAAAACTTTTCAAATAAATAAGTAAAATAAAATAAATAAATATTGTTTGATACTTTTTTCCTTTCCTGTGAGTGGGAAAGAAGATGCTGGACTTCTGTATCTCTGGGCGGGATGGGATTAAGGGTTCTCCACCAGCCATGGGGCAACTATGCCCCTTCTACATCTGCTGCCTGATATCCAAGAGGTAGGCTGTGCTTCTCACTCTGACTACTGGAGCATGTGGGGGCCTGCCCTCGGCAGGTATGTAGGTGGGGAAGCTAGGTCTAGGGCAGAGTGGAGCAGTGCCAGAACCAGACAGGATCAGGAAACAAGAGAAGTAGTAGTAGCAGGACTGAAGCAGACATGGAGCAGGAACTAAACCCAGAGTGACTGACTGCATCAAGATTGAAGATGGAGCAGGAAATTGAGGGCTTGACAGCAAGTGAGGTAGGAAAAAACTCACCACTTAACAGTAAAGAGGAGCAGGGTGACAGTGAACACAGGTCAGTCCCACTAAGAACTGTTGAACCAGCAAGAGTGCATCTAGCTAGGCTTCCTTAAATATAGTGGTTCATTAAGACACACCTCTTGCTAGTTCAGTAGACTCCTTTTGGGGCAGGCTTCCCCCTCTGTTGTTTCTGTCCCTATTACCAGGATTTGAGCTCAGTCTCTGTAGTCTGTGGCCTCTGGTCCCTAAAGCTGCAGGTTCAAACCCTGGCATTCCTAATAGCCCAGTGTTAGCCATATCATAGATGTAGGGATTTCCATATCTGTCCCGGAGATCCCATAGCTGGTCAGGCTTTCAGGATATCTGTAATGAATATGCAGTAGTTAAACTTGCAGATACTGGAGACTCAGAATTTGCAGATTTTTCTCATGCATATTCAGTGTGGTTGACCTCAAACTTTGACTGGCTGTGAAGTCCCCAGGACAGGTTTTGGAAACCATATTAGAAGATCTAGATTGGGTAGCAAAATACTAAAAAATGAAGGGATAATTATTAGTGGGCTGAGGAATGAAGCAAAATAGTTGTCTAGAGAACAGACTTACGCTATAGTTATCTTTTTATTTCTATTCTAAATTGTAGCAACAGAAAGTAAACCTAACGTGTACACCCAACCCTACTCACACAGGAGAGAAGATGAGATGTGCCAGACATATTAGAGTTGTCAGGAGACCTAGTGAGCATAATCCTCCTGATCTTAGTATTGTTCCTGGAGGACCACTTGCAGGAATGTGCTGGGAAAACGCTAAGGGTTGCAACTGACTTCTATTATTCTTTCAGTCAGTTAGGTATTGACATGGGCATATGCATGCACACGTGATACCTACATGCTTATATGATATGCATGACCAACTTTGAAAGAACCCACATATATTTCTGTTGCCTTTGCACAGCTGAGTTGCATCCTGTGCTCTTTGGCATCTTGAAGCAGAAGATTTCAGAGAAGGAGCAAGTAGTATGGGTGGCAGTAGCTATTCTTTCCTACCAAAAGTGTTTATTTTTATTTAGCCAATCACTTTTCTCATAGGTTTCAAGCATGGGTGGCAGTAGCTATTCTTTCCTACCAAAAGTGTTTATTTTTATTTAGCCAATCACTTTTCTCATAGGTTTCAAGCAATGTGCAGTGAATCAGAAAGTCAATCTCGATATATACTTACAAAAATAATACCTTCAGAATTACATTTTAGAAACAATAAGTAAACTGCATTGTATTTACAAAATGTTATCAGCTATATCCACAGTATCAATTACAGTAGATATGGTGGGTTTAGAATCAAACACTGTTATAAGTATTGACATTCATGTTAACAGTAGTTGCAGCAGGAGGGGTACAGGCCATACTGGACTTAGTGCTCACCGATGGGGAAATATTTCTGATGTTATAGTGGGAGAGCATCTTGCTTCCAGTGATCACCAGATGGTGTGGTTCAGTATTAGGACTAGGGCTGCTAAAATCCATTCAAAACTGAGGGTCTTAGACTTTAGGAAACCTAATTTAGCGGGATGGGAACAGCTGCGGAATGTAGAAAAACAATGGGCAAAACTGAAAGGGGATATTTTAAGGGCAACAAACATATTTGTCAGAAAGGTAAATAAATGTGAAAGAAAAAGGAGACTGCTATGGTTTTCAAAAGAAGTAGCTGAAAAGGTGAAGAAAAAGGGAGGCCTTCATGAAATACAAGAGATCACAGAGAGAGGAAAACGGGCATCTATATTTGGAAAACCTTAGAGAGGCTAGGAAAGTAGTCAGAAAAGCAAATGTACAAAAAGAAGAAGAAATAGCCAATGCAATAAAATGTGAGGATAATACATTTTTCAGCTATGTTAGTGAGAAGAGGAAGGGCAAAAGTGGTATTGTCAGACTCAAGGGTGAAGGGGAGGAATATGTAGAAGCTGATGAGGATTAAGTGGACTTGCTTAACAAATATTTCTGTTCTGTGTTTACAGATGAAGGGCCAGGAGCAGGACCTCATAAAACACCCACAAATGGGAACAGAAGCAACAGGATCTCGAACAATGTGTTAGTGAGAAACTAGCTAAACTAAGAGTAGACAAAGCCATGCTTCCAGATGAGATACATCCAAGAATACTGAGAGAAGTTGGGGATGTTCTAGTGGCTCCACTGTCTGATCTTTTCAATACCTCTTTGGAGTTGGGCATGGTGCCAGAGAACTGGAGAAAGACACGTGTGGTGTCTTTACACAAAAGCTGATGTAAGGTTGAGGCTGAAAACTACAGACTGGTTAGTCTAAAATCTGTGATTAGTAAATTATTGGAACAGCTACTAAAAGAGAGAATAGTGAGGTTTCTGGAGTCCAGTGGATTGCAGGGTCCAAGGCAGCATGGATTCACCAGAGGCAGGTCTTGTCAGACAAATTTGATTTCTTTGACTGGGCGACAAGGGAGTTGGACCAAGGGAGAGCCCTAGATGTGGTGTATTTAGATTTCAGTAAAGCGTTTGAATCCGTTACGTACAGGCAACTTATAAACAAACTGAGCACCCTAGGAACAGACCCTAAAGTTACTGATTGGGTTAGAAATTGGTTGAGTGGGAGGAGACAAAAGGTAGAAATAAATGGAGCTCATTCCGAGGAGAAGGTGGTTACCAGCAGTGTGTTGCAGGGATCTGTCCTTGGTCAGATTCTTTTTAACATCTTTGTTAGTGATATTGTGGAAGGGCTGTTGGGTAAGGTTTGCTTGTTTGCAGATGATACCAAAATTTGCAAAAGAGTAGACATCCAGGAAAGGAGTAGATGACATAAGGAGGGATCTAGCTAAGCTTGAAGAATGGTCTAGAATTTGGCAGCTGAAATTTAATGCTAAAAAATACAGGGTCATTTATTTGGACTGCGATAATCCAAAGGAGCAGTACAGTGTAGGGGGTGAGGGCCTGGGCATAATTGTGTCTGACGATTTTAAAGTAGCTAAACAGGTAAAAAATGCAACTGCGAAAGCTAGAAGAATGCTTGTGTGTATAGGGAGAGGAATGAGCAGCCGAAAGAAGGAGGTAATAATGCCCCTGTATAAGTCTCTGATGTGATCTCATTTGGAGCATTGTGTGCATTCTGGAGACCGCACCTTCAAAAGGATATAAGCAGGTTGGAGTCGATGCAGAGGGTGGCTACTAAAATGGTTAGTGATCTTTGTTATGAAGCATATGAGGACAGACTTAAAGATCTTAATGTGTATACTTTAGAAGAAAGGTAGGATAGGGGAGATATGATAGATATTTAACTACCTCCATGGCTTAAATCCACAGGAGGGTCTCTTTCAATTGAAGGCAAGCTCTGCTACATGGGGATATAGGATGAGGGTGAAAGGGGATAGACTCAGGAGTAATATGTGGAAAGATTTCTTTATGGAAAGAGTGGTAGATGCGTGGAATATTCTCCTGGTGGAGGTGGTAGAAACAAGGACAGTATCTGAATTCAAAAAAGCATGGGACAAAAACAGAGGATCTGTAAAGGAAAAAAGGAGACCATGGAAGGGCAGACTAGATAGGCTGTGTGGTCTTTTTCTACCATCATGTTTGTGTGTTTCTATTATGAGGCAATATTTAAAGTAGGATATCAGTGTTGTAAAGGTGGCAGGGTATTTGCAGAACTGGACGATATGAAAGCAGCATCGCCCCTGTTATGATATAACTACTGGTGAGTCATGATAGATGATGCATAGACAGAGCTCTTGTATGTTGCAAATGAGCCTCCAGTGTAGTTTGTGTTTATGTAAAGACTCACCCATCATAGAAAGATCAGCTGAGTGAAGCATGCAGAGCAAGACTGTGTAGATGGGAAAAAGTGGCATTTTCTAAATATTTAGACACACACCTGTCTTTCATATGAGCTGTTCCTCATGTGGTGCAGCTTGCTAAGATGCTGTTGGCTTGTTTTCTGACTGTTTAGTGGGGCTTTTTGTATAAGAATACTGGGTTTTTCTACAGTGATTCCTATGGAGGTAAGGTAACTAAGATGGTATGAAAATGAGACAGAATGAAAGCAAGTGTGGGCAAACATAAGAAATACCATATTGGATCAGATAAAAGATCCATCAAGCCCAGTATCTTATTTCCAAGAGCAGCCAATACAGGTCACAAGGACCTGGCAGGATTCCAAAAAGTAGATGGTTTCCAGGATACTTACCCCCAGGGATAAACAGGGTTTTCCCCCCTAGGTCTACCTTAACAAATGTTAATGGACCTAGCCTCCATTAAGTTGTCCAAGCCTTTTTGAACCCAGCTTGTAAGTGTCCCCTACCTTTTGAAAGAATAAACAATCTATTCAAGTTTACCCATTCCACTTCACACAGGATTTTATAGACCTCTATCATATCTCCCCTCAGCCATCTCTGCTCTATAGGGGTAGAGCTAGGGTTTCTGGCACCCCTTGCAATCTGTAAATTGGGGCCCCACCTCCCCTGTTTAAAGATAGTAGAGTGATGCTTGCAGTAGCTTTTGGTGCCCCCCCCCCCCGCCCCATGTTGGTGTCCTACTATGCTTATTGCATTACATTGGCTCTGCTTCTCTAAGCTGAATAGCCCTAACATTCAGGGCTAGCCCCAGAGTTGGTTCATAATAGTTGGGATGGGCCTAACATCTTTAGCTTTTTCCTCAAAGGAGCAAAATTCCATCCGCTATAATTTGGTCACTCTTTGTTTACCTTTTGTACTTTCACTGTATCTTTTTTGAGATACAGTGACCAGAATTGCATACAATATTCATGATTCAGTCAGACCATGGAGTGATAGAGGCCTTATGATATTGTTTCATTCTTTATTCCTTTCCTACGAGGCCCTTTTACTAAGCTACAGTACTGTTATTCGGTTAATGGCGATGTTAAGAGCCATTATTCATATCCACATAACTTAGGACAACTGTCTTTCTCCAGAGACAAGCAGGGGGATGCAGTCACACTGAATGGTGAAGTCCCCAGGTCTCCCACAGCTTAGAGAAGCTTTGTTGCATCACTGAGCATGCATGCCTACTTCCTGCCTGCTTGTACTGAGAGAATCAGTTTGTACCACAGCAAAGAGGAAACCGAGACAAAAAATTGGAAACAGATGATGCCAGTCAGTTTGGTGGTGTCGACTCCTGTGTTGTCTTTAGTTATGTTTGGTTTTTTTTTGAGGGGCAGGAGAGTGTGACTGCATACCCCTGTTGTCTACAGATAACCACCATTACAGGCAAGCAATAATGTTTTCTCCGGATACAAGCAGGGGGATGCAGTCATACTCAATGGTGAGTCCAGAGCTAGGGGCCACCTAATCAGGTAAGTTTGGTTGTCTGAAATATCTGTGTCATCAAGTAGCCCCGAACATAGCTTGGGTGGAGGAGAAGAATCGGATAACAGATTCCGTAGGACAGCCTGGCCAAAGGCGAAGTTCATCGCAGATGAATAATCCAAACTGTAGTGCTTAGTGAAAGTGTGGATGGATGACCAGGTAGCTGCTCTGCAGATGTCCTGAGTGTGGACATAAGCTAGACTGGCAATTAAGGTAGCAGTGACCCTAAGCTTGTGAGGGGCCACATGTTCTGGAAAAGGGAGAACTACTTACTCATAACAGAAGGCAATACAGTCCATAGTCCACGAGGAAATGGTCAGTTTTGCTGCCATTTGCCCAGGGTTATTGGGATTAAAGGTCAGGAACAACTGAGACAACTTGCTGAGAGGCTCAGTATGATGCAGATAGTAGAGAAGAGCCTTTCTATAGTCCAAGATATGCAATTTCTCCTCCAGAGAGCCCACTGAGGCATTCAGAAAGAAGGCAGGGAGCACTGTAGATTGGTTGATATGAAAGTCAGAGATCACCTTTGGGAGAAACCTATGATGTGTCTGGAGGATGACCTTGTCTTGGAAGAATTGAGTATAGGGGGGATAATGCACCAGTGCTTGAATTTCCCCCAGACATCTGGCTGAAGTAACGGGGAGAGGAAGACTGTTTTCCAGGTGAGATGTTTGAGCGAAGAGGACAGGAGAGGCTCAAACGGTGGTTGCATCAGCTGAGACAAAACATTAAGGTCAAAGGTGGCTGGATGGGAGGCTTGGTGTTCATGAGGCCTCTCATGAAATGGAAACCACTGGATGGACTGAAATGGGCTGGCCATCAATGGGGACATGCAAAGCTGTAATAGCTGAGAGATGGAAACATACTGAATTCGTCTGTAGAACTGAGTGGGACAGGTGAAGGAGAAGACAAAAGCTGGCTCAACAAGCAGTGAATTAGATCCTGTCCATTTGTTACAGCCCATTGGGCAAACCAAGCCCACTTGTGCTGATATGAATGCTGTGTTGAGGGTTTGCGAGAAGCAGTGAGAAAAACAAGGACATCCTGTGGCAATGACTAAATCAATGCTTGGTGCCCTGAAGCTGTCATGCCATGAGGGATAAAGATTGGAGGTTGGGATGCAGAAGACAGCCCTGATGCCGAGTCAGAAGGCCTGGCTGAATCCCCAGAGGTATAGGAGAATGCTGCAGTAGCACCAGTAGATAGGGATACCAGATCTGGCGGGGCCATCGAGGCGCTATCAGAATGACTGATGCTTTATCTTGCTTGATCTTGAGTAGGTCCCACATGATGCATGGGAGCAGAGGAAATGCATACAGAAGACTGAGACCAGTACAGGGTAAAGGCATTGGATGCTTGTCTCTGGAGGCAAAGCCGAATTGAGCAGATGGGACACTTGGCATTGTCCTTGGAGGGGAATAGGTCCACCTCTGGCTCCCCCGAAAGAGCAAAGATGTCTTGAATGACAGCAGGATCAAGGGACCATTCGTGCTGGTCCAGCTGGTGGCTCAAAGTGTCGGCCAGACAGTCGTGAGTTCCTGGAAGGTAGGTCGCTTGGAGCATGGCACCCAAGGAAAGGACCAAAGTCCATAGCCGCATGACTTCATGATAGAGATGAAGAGAGTCTGTACCAACCTGCTTGTTGATGTAAACATGGAAACCTGGATATCAGTGCTTACAGGACAATCTGGTGACACACCCAGTCTATGAAAACCTTGAGGGCATAGTAGACTGCTCGAAGTTCGAGCACATTGATATGCAAGGGTTGTTCCTTGAGAGACCGTGTGCTCTGAGTGGAAAGACTGAGTAGATGGGCCCCCCAGTCATAGATGGATGCATCAGTGATAATGACTGTGATGCAGCAGCAGCTGGAATGAGCATCCCACCAGAAGGTTGGCTGGAGTTGCTCACCATCTGAGGTTGTCAAGGAGAACTGTTCGCTGTGGGCCTTGGAAAAAAAGGCCTGGCAATCCATTTCCAGTGATATATTGCCAAGAAAACCCAGAGGCAGCTGGGTTGCCAGGAGTCAGCACTAACTTGATGGTACTAAAAAAAAAATCCTGTTAGATAAATGCCAGTGACTGGAGCCAGCCACTAATATTCAGTGACACTATGTGGATTATTCTGCCAAAAATCATAACAGGCTATCCAGATAATGTTGGGGTGGAGCTCCAACATATTTGTGTAGTGGTGATTTTCAAAATCGCTACTATCCTGTTGCTTACCTGAAACAGGGGTTCTTCATAGATAGCAGGGGTCAAAATCAATACAGAGTCATTATACAATCTTCTCTACACCCTACAGATGTTTATGGGTCCAAACAGGCACTTTCCCGCTGCTTATTCATTCCTGGCGCAGGTATAAATTTTCACAAGATCATAGACATCCTTGAGGTTTCTGAAATCAGTTGGAGATGTCTGCATTCATTGCCCAGCCCCGCTTATTCCTCCCGCACACCTTTTGCCTATTTGGGGTCCCCACAGCAGAGACATCTTAAAAAGCTATTTGTAAAATGACTCCGGGGCTGCATGCACATTTTCAGAGGTTCAGATCGCATCTAAGCCTTTGTACTGGGCAAAGGGTCAGCCTTACCGTGGGCCAAATGTCTACTAAGCAGACCTCTTCCTCCAGCCAAAAGGGGAACCAAAAACACTCAGAGAGGACATATCACTTCCGAATAAAAGAAACACCAGAGGGAAGATTTACACTTCCCAATAAAATCTCACCTTATGCAGGACAGCCTGCTTATACATGGTAATAACTATCTCACAGATTTTTCTTCCAAAGGGATCCTTTTATTATTCCCTATCTTATAGAAACAAAAATCTAAGACCAAAGGAAAACAGTCCATTGGAATTACAGAGCTTGCCACCTCTCACAGCATGCAAACAGGATCATTCTGTTCTTATCTGAGTGTAGATCTCCGAACAGCTACAAGCCAGAATGTCTGGTCCTGCCTGCATGATTCTGTCTTACTTCCTGTCTCAGAAATAACAAACAAAAGTACATCCCTCTGTCCTGTCCATAACACAAAAGAGCAGATGTGTGACAGGCATTCTGGACGAAAGAGATCAGTGCAACATACATACATGACACTAGAAGAATTTATACAAGACTAACTAGCATACACACAAAACTCTCAGACATGACAGCAGGGATACTTGTGCCATAGGGAACCCAGGGAATCCATACCCCACACAGCCTTCACTGCGCAGGAGATACGCAATGAGTTTATCTATCTGCTCTTGTCACATTATATACCCTTTCTCAGGACCATACTTACTATTCGGGGCTTTCTTCTTTAATTAGCTAATTCTTGTTCCAGCTGTCTAGGGCCTCACTTGTGTGATTTGCCATGTTATTCCACTCATATCTGCACCCCTCTCTGTTGACCTTTCCTCAGGCCCATGCCTGGGATTATCATCTTGTCAGATTTATATTGTTATCTGACCTTTTTGCCTCCACTCACTTGGTTCTCTTCTTGGTTCTCTCCCACCACTCAGTTCCCAAGAAATATATCTCTTTAACTCCCTGTGCTCTGACAACTATACTGGGAGCCATTTATTCTTCTTCATGCTAAGCTGGCATGTTTATATCTCATGGTTGCCTTTCTACCCTCTCTCTGTCCACCACTTACTGTTAAGTGTGTTTTCACATCTTTTCCATATGATGTCACATACCTCTGAAAGCTTCACAGTACAATTCCAGCATTCAGACATTTCAATGAATTTTTTTTGGTTTTGTGTTACTGTGTTAACCCCTTCTCCTCTGGCTCTTTTAAAATGACCCTCATGGCTAACTGAATGATGTTAGTAACAACCTCCATTTAACTGTAAGGCACATTTCCTGTCTGTTTTACACCCATACTGAACCCCTAATAGGAATTACTGCATTAAGAACATAAGAGATGCCATATTGGATCAGACCAAAGGTCCATAAGTCCAGTATCCTGTTTCCAACATTGGCCAATCCAGATCACAAGTACCTGTCAGTTTCCCAAAACATAGATTTCATGCTGCTTATCTCATGGGTAAGTGGTGGATTTCACCAGTCCAAGAACCTGCCCAAATCTCTTTTAAATCTAGCTACACTAACAACTTTTTTTACTACATCCTCCGGCAACAAATTTCAGAATTTGATTATACATTGAGTGAAAAATATTTTTTTCTGATTACACTGTGTAACAAATTTTTATTTTTTTCTTGTTCCTGGGTGGTGTTATGATCTTAAGTGTCATTGCACTGGTGTCGACTTCTGGCGACCCTCTGGATAGCTGACCTAAACTTTTTTCAGTCTTTAGCCAAGTGGCTCATTGTAGATGCTGTTATTGTATCGCTCCATCTCATTATTGACCTTCATTTTTTACAGTGGCCTTCTACCTTACCAAGCATTATGTCTTTCTCCAATGATATTTCTCTTTGCATGATATGTCCAAAGTATGAAAGTCAAAGTCTTGTCATCTAAGCTTCTAAGGAAAGCTTAGGTTTGATCTCTTCTAGTACTGACTGGTTTGTTCTTTGGGCAGTCCACAGTATACACAGTATTCTTTGCCAGCACCATAATTCAAAGACATCAATTTTCTTCCTGCCTATCTTTTTCACTGTCCAACTTTTTCATCCATATGACGTTATTGAAAATACCATGGCCTGGACAAGTGAAATCTTTGTATGGAGAGAAACATCTCTGCTCTTGAGGATCTTGTCTAGGTCCTTCATAGCCATTCTACCAAGAGCAGTACATCGTCAGATTTCTTGACTGCTAGTCCTTTCTTTATTGATTGTTGATCCAAGTAAGTTAAAGCTGTCAACTATTTCAATTTCTTCTCCATCTGTGATGAACTTATTGATTTTGCCAGTTGTCAGGATATTTGTCTTCTTAATGTTAAGATGCAGATCCATTTTAAGACTATATTCCTTGATCTTGAGAAGCAAATGTTTGAAATCATCTTCACTTTCAGGCAGTAATGTGGTATCATCAGCATAGCAAAGTCTGTTGATGAGTCCTCCACCAATCTTCATACCTTGGTTGTCTTCATACAGTCCTGCTTCTCTGGTGATTTGTTCCTGGGTAATAAGTGTTATTTTCCTATATTTTATGTTTCAAAACCATAGGCAATGGCAATTATGCCACACAAACTTTGCTTTTGGATCAGGAGAGTGATATTTTTGAAAATTACCTATTTTGCAGGACATTCTAGATAGATTTAGTGCAAAGTAAACTTGGAGTATCTTTTGGAAAATCCTAGAACTTTCTAGAATTTTGCAAAACCTTTGGAACTTTGTATAACTTTTGAGAACTTTTAATAAAAGCCTTTTGGTGACCATTATAACGACACTTCCACTTCGCACAGTCATTCAGCAGCTTCCTTACCAACTGGAAACCTAGGAGCGAGCAACAATAACATGTGTTTTAAGCTCACCAGTTTATGTTCATTCTAGCTTCTTAAGTGGACTGACATGGCATCAAGATGCTGTAAGTATCCGGCAGATGCATTTTGCTAGGTCTGTGGCGATTTTATCAAGGCAAGAGCGAAAAAGTACTCCGTGGAAGCATCTGCCAAGATGTGTATAGCTTACAAGGCATATTTTGGCATGCCTATTGGGGATCAGGACAAATCCAGGATGCCTCATTTCACTTGTGAGCATTGCAAGAAAACTCTATAATGTAAGATGGACAATTGATGCTGGCTTAGACTGTGGCATTTTATGTATAAAATCTTTATTGTTACTGAATTTTTACATAATGTATGAAATATTTAGCAAGAACATCATTGATTCAAATTAATTTTATCATCATAATTATAATGATAAAATTATTTTCACGTTTTTATTTTTCTTTGGCAGGATGGTACAGAGGGAAAAAGAGTCATGAAGTTCGCTATTCCAAGAATTTGGCGGGAACCCACTGACCACTTGAGCAATTGCTACTTCTGTATGGTGGATCCTTCCAAATATCGGAGTGGCAAGAATGCTCCTTCTGTCATGTATCCAAGCATTCCTTCATCCATTGCCCTGATGTCACACTGCCCAGAGCTCCCTGTACCCAGTCCTCCGCAGAGAAAGCAGCTGTCTTCAGAAGAAAGCGGCAATTCACAAAATGAAGAAGACATTGCAGATCTAGATTACAATATCAGAGATTTAGCTAAGGAGAGAAATCCTTACTACTCAAACCAAAATGACAACGACTTGGACAGAGATCTTGGTCTCACCAAGTTCAATGCCAAACTTTTGATGTCCAGGATCAAGCAGTGTAACTTGTTGGATGAAAGTGTGCAAATCATAGGTCAGAGGAAGCATCACCACACTTTTTCTAGCTTCTTCACTAGTCAAGCTGGGCTCTGCTATTGCCACAATGTGGCCGGTCAGTCCAACATTTGGAAGGATCCACCATACAGAATAGCAAACTTCATGACTCTCTTTTTCCCTCTGACCTATGACTTGCACACTTTCACCCAACAAGTTACACTGCTTGATCCTGGACATCCCTAAACTGCCTGAGGCAAAGGTCAAAGCTGGTGTCTTTGTTGGACCACAAATAAAAAAGATTCTTGAGTACATGAAATTTCCCAAGCTGCATACCAGGAAGGAGAAAGTGGCTTGGAACAGCTTTGTTGTGTGGTTCATGGCTTTTTGGGTAATCACAAGGCCAAAACCTATGTAGAGCTGGTTGAGACTCTGGTTAAGAATTACAGCAAAATGGGCTGCAGGATGTCTCTCAAAGTCCATATCCTTGATGCTCATCTTGATAAATTCAAGGAGAACATGGGAGCGTCCCCAGAGGAGCAAAGTGAACGTTTCCACCAGGATATACTGGAATTTGAACGCCGCTACCAAGGACAGTATAACAAGAACATGATGGGAGACTATATCTGGGGGCTTATTTGTAAAAGTAATTTACAATATAATCATAAAAGTCAAAAATCTACTCACTTCTAAACATTTTATGGTCTTTCTTGAATAACTTAAATATAAATAAATATATGTGTTTTTTTATTTTATGTGAACAGAAAGGCACAGGTAAGCCTGTTTTAACAATGGGAATATATAAATTTCACAAATTTCATTCTCCTGTTCACCAAAAGCAAAGTTTAATGAGAATAATAACCATTTCCCATATTTTTAAGTTATAAGCAATTAGGAAATAATAGTCACTACCCAGGAACCAAAATTGTGTTACACAGTGTTATTCTTATATGTTCCACATTGTAACCTCATAGTGTATCCTTTTAGCCTTTCTACTTTTTGAAGGAGTAAACAACCAATCCGTTTGCTCGTTCCACTCCACTCATTATATTATAGACCTCGATTATATCCCTCCCCCCCCCTCAACCATCTCTTTTTTTAAGCTGAAGAGTCCTATATCTTTTAATCTTTTCCTCATATCATCCTTCCACCCGCCTTTATCGTTTTGGTCACTCTGCTCTGTACTTTTTTCTAATTCCATTTTATCCTGACTAGAACTACATACAAAATTTAAGGTGTGGTTGCATCATGGACTGATAGAAAGACATTATATTATCATTGGTTTTATTCTCTATTCCTTTCCTTATGATTCCTAGCATTCTGTTTGCTTTCTTGGCTGCCGCTGCACACTCATCAAAAGGTTTCAACATATTATCCTTTTCCTGGGTGACAATTCCTAATGTGGAATGTTGCACGGTGTAACTGTATCTTGGGTTGTTCTTTCCTAAGTGCATAATTTTGCACTGTCTACATTAAATTAGCCTAGTGGTTAGAGCACTGGCTTGGTAACCAAACAACCAGGGTTCAATTCCCACTAGCACTCCTTGTGGCCTTGGGCAAGTCACTTAACGCTCTATTGCCTCGGAAGAAAGGCCTGGCAATCTACTTCTGGTGACACTGCCAAGAAAACCCAGGAGCTTCTGGGTCGCCAGGAGTCAGGACTGACTCAAAGGCACACATTGCATTTTTACATTAAATTTCACCTCCAGAATAAAGAGAAATGAAGAAAAAAACAACATAACAGTATCTTATCACAATAAGAACATCAAATAATATGATATTATTATAGTAGATTCTTCAGTGGAAGACGTAGTGTAGGACTGGTTTTAATCTTGTGATTCAGGTTCTAACCAAGAACCTAGGAATCATGCAGGTATCGGTGCAAGATGTAAGCTGTTCCAAGTAGGATATTCTTTTGTAGATTTGTGGAGTCAAGTCCAGCAGGTCCAAAATATGTAAATATTTAGGGAGTCCCTTAGGTGTAGCCCCAACAGTTCCAACCTCAACTGGTATTATAGTAGATTTTTTCTTCTACATCTTTTCAACTTTAATCTGTAGATCTCTATGTTCAGTCAATTTTTCTCGTTCTTTGTCATCAATTTGGGTATCATTACTATTAATATTATTTACATCTTCCCTCTCAATCCTTCATCTCTCCCACATGGTAGGTATCCCCCACCTCAACCGTCAATAATGCTTCCCATGTCTAGTGATAATAGTGAGAGTTAGAGATTGGTAATAGCTATACATGCTGTCCCTGGAGAAAAGACGTTGCTAAGTAATCTAAAGATTTTGGGCTCAGGCCCATAACCCTCCCCTAGTTCCACACACAATACACCTACTTAGGTTTCTTCTCCTCTCCCCATTAAAAAAAAATTTACATACAATAAAATATATAAGGGAAGTTGATGTTGTGTAGGGCATATCCAGTTAACTACTTCTCTTTTTAAATTTACTATTAACTTTAAGTTGCCAGTTTTGAGTATACCTGGTTAAAGTTAACCGGTTAACTTATCTGATTAACTTAAGGATTGGGACAAATACCTGTCCTAAATTTTAACATGATTTGACAAAAATGACCTAAGCTACGGTTATTTATTTATTTAATTTATATACCATTTTATCTAGTTAATCAAGGCAGTTTACAGGGAACATATCTCAAGCACTACACTGGGCAGTTTACAATGAACAGTTTACAAATTAACAAGAAGTATTTAACACAACTATATACAGTTTATGAGCATTTAACTAGAACTATGTACACATACAGTGGCATTATGTTGTTGACGGTAATGCCACAGTTGAATTATTGCAATGAAGTGCTCATAAGCCTCCCCTAGAAAGTCATGAAATCCCTTTAGATTATTCACTATACAACTTTTAAAGCCTAAATGGTTTATTCAGTAAGCTACAGCATGCTAAGTGTTTAGCACAGCTTTTAATGCTTAGCGTGGCACAGGTCCACAGTCTCGGAACCCTCTGCCTAACTTTAAGAAATCAATAAGAAAAACCCTAACCAGCAATGTTCAGGAGCTACACATTACTTTTTTTTTTTTTTACTTTTAAAACTGACTCCAGTTGAAGCAGGAAGTTCAACTTTGAAAATCTGAAGTGGAATAATTCCCTAAGCCCTATCTACAGAAGACAAAATGATAATTAGTATGGCTCTAGCTATACCCTCTCCCACAGGTGCAGTCACCCATTCAAACACTGGGCTTCCAAGTTCACTACTGGTTCACTGGTTCAGAGACTGCCACAAAAATAAAGCCCTCTTTGAGCTTGCTCAGGACTAGAGTCTCATCACAAGAAGCCAAAGGTTTAAGCAGAACCTCTCCGAAAATGACTATTCCCTTCAAACACAGGAAACAGTTCTATAATGGAGCTATAAAAAAAATGTTCCTTTTCCAGCAGAAATTGCTTTTGGGCAGCAAAGGACAATGCAACCCATCCACATTCACCGACAATGCAACCCATCCACATTCACCAACAATGCAACCCATCCACATTCATCAAAATTCAACAGGATTTCTAATAACTAATGCACCTCTCTCCCAAAGAGAAACACGCCCCCTTTTTTCCCTACCCCCCATTTCCAGTAAGTATCTCCCCAGTGTCCCTCTGCCCCCCCCTATGTCTAACATCACTCTGTGTTCCTACCCCCCCCCCATGTCCACTATATGCTCTGTGTTATGCACCCCCCTCTCCCCAATGTCCAGCATATTCCCAGCACAAGAGAAAGCAAGAGTGCGGCATGGGACCTGTGTTTAGACCATGAATGTGCTGAGATGGCTTATCCCATGTCCTTTCCCATCCCATGACTTTTGATGTTAGAGGGGGGACGGGACATGGCAGATCCGTCTTAATGCGCACATGGTCTAAACACAGGCCGCACGCCACACTCATGCTGCAGTATTTACAAACCCGAGATGCTAGATTAGGGTTCAGTGGTGTCTGGATAGAATGAAAATGGCAAAGAATCCTTTATAAATGTATCTCCTTAAAGTTCAATGGTAGCCGCACTGCTGCATTTTGACCTTAATATGTTTATTTTTGCTTGTATTGACATACTTACATTCTCATTCACTCATTCATTCACAGCTGACACACAGCACATGCCCACTTTCTCATCTCAGATACACAGCAGGGATCAAGAGACACAAGGGATACTGTTTATACTGCACAGCTCCATTAGCAAATATAACTCACACAGAATGCTCACAGCACTACCACATAGTCATTTTTCTATCACGCAAGCTGTCCACACATATTTCACTCACACCTCTTTTTCTTACTGCACACTGACCTTTCGTTTTCCGACATAGATTGCAATAAGAGACACATTCTGTATATGAAGTAAAGTGTAGCAAATTAACATAAGAGTTACAGGAAGCGTATTTTGAATATCATGTACCAGGTTCCTTGGCTGCTGCTGCTGCTGCAGCGGATGTCTGGGAGAGGGTCGGCTAGCCTCTATTTCTTCTCTAGTCGGAAGAAATCAGTATGTTATGCTAGGTTTCAAAAAGAAACAGCATCAGATAATGAAGGTTCCCATCATTTGATGTGATCTAAGACCAATCTTTGACCTACAAATGAGACCATATGACACAGGTTAAAGTTGCAGTTGATGCAGTTGGTCTTTCTTATTTTCTTTTGTGCTTATATTTGCTTAGTTTCCAAACTTTGAATGACCAAGTGACAAAACTCCATCCATTTAAGCACATCCGAGGCCTTGTTGAACCGTTGAGGTCTGCCTCACACATTTTAAGATGGTGCTTGAGGGTCTTTTTAACCCTTTGAAGGCCTACTTTAAATTTTTAATCCACATTCTGCAACCGGGTTAATTTTTGCATATTTCAGGAAAATTGTACCCGTCTTATTCAATATGTTCTAATAGTGATTTTCCTTCTGCTGTGGTCATGTATTATATACCATTTGATAGGAATATTTAGTCAGAATTTTGGATCCCGAGAGTTTTGGGCTCGATACATTTCATCTTTTATGCAGCTGTTGCTGTTGTCCTTGAATCCAGGTGTGTGCTTCCCTG
Organism: Ichthyophis bannanicus; assembly: GCA_033557465.1. Taxonomy (NCBI): domain Eukaryota; kingdom Metazoa; phylum Chordata; class Amphibia; order Gymnophiona; family Ichthyophiidae; genus Ichthyophis; species Ichthyophis bannanicus. Next base: position 45,826,823 of record CM066046.1, read on the forward strand.
TTATCATTGCTTTTTTTTAAATTTATTTTTTATTGCTTTTCAAACATATCACACGTAAACACACTTGCTTAGCAATGGGGGTAACTTCAGAAAATACATAGCACACCAAAGAAATAAATTAACAGCAATTATCACAAAGTAAACCCCTCCAATAGCCCACTATACAGGGAAGCCAAGAAAAGGAAAAATATACTCAAACTATACAGGAAATTCGCAGCCATAAACAGCCTATAAACAAACTAAGCATCTAAAGAGCTCGCTCATTCACCCCCAATTGGTACCCTCGAATTTATAAAGGAAACTAATTGAGAGGAATAAAGAAAAATGTAAGAATTACCCTGAAGTTTCACGAGGCATTTATACGGGTACTTCAGGAAAAATAAACCCCCATGCTGGAGAACCCGCGGACGCAGTATTAAAAACTCACTCCTGCGTCGCCTAGTTTCCTGCGCCAGGTCCGGAAAAATACGGACAAGACATCCCTTAAATAGAACATTCCTTTCACTAAAAAACAGCCTTAACAGCCACTCACGGTCAGAGACCAGTGCAAAGGTGACTAAACAGGTAGCAGGTTTCACTAAAGTTGTATATGAACTTTCCAATAACTCTGAGATATTAAGCTCATCTAATTGTACACACCCGGCTGCCCCAGTAGAAACTGAGGCCTTCCGAGCTGTAGGGAGATAGTATGCCTTTACAATGGGAGGACAGGAGTCCACAGGGACCCCCAAACTCTCAACCAAATAATTTTTAAACATTTCTTTTGCAGGAAAGCACAGTTACTTACCTGTAACAGGTGATCTCTGGGAACAGCAGGAATAAGTCTTCACATATGGGTACATCGCTACCGACAGAGTCTGCGCGGGAACACTTCCCAGCGTCCAATCAAAGAGCTTTTGAAAGCATCCCACCACGCCTGCATACTGCCTTCCCGCCTTTCCCAACTGCCTCTCCTCAGTTAAGTTTTAAAGCTGAGACAAAGAGAGAGAGAGAGGAAAGGAAAGATAGATAGAGATACAACTCCTGGGGAGGTGGGTGGGTTGTGAAGACTTATTCCTGCTGTTCCCAGAGATCACCTGTTACAGGTAAGTAACTGTGCTATCTCCAGGAACAAGCAGGAATGAGTCTTCACATATGGGGACTCCCAAGCTGAGATGCCTGGAGTCTGAGCATGTCATGGGTTGGAACATGCTATCCTCCACAACACCAGGCATCCTGAGGATGGAGGGTAGGAGTTGAAGAAAGAAGATGCTGTGGAACAGCTAACCTAGCACAGGACTGCAAGAGAGGAGTCCATGTGTGGATAATGATTGTTATGAATGATATTGCAAAGATGTTGCAATATGGACCTCCGCCAACAGGATTTCATAGAAGTATGGAGGTTCATGGATCTACTGGGAAGCCAGTAGAGGAACCGTGAAGAGGACCTCACTGAAAAAGGGAGGTAATAAACCTGTAGGAAAAACAGAGGAGGTCAGAATCCTGAAAGGTAACAGGCACCCCTGGTAGGAAAAACTGGGGTAGTACAAAAACGGTGGGCCTTCAGCGAAAGCTGTATGGTAAAAACCAAACTCTTTTGGCGGCAGAGTATCTCACTCTTGGGAGCAAAAAGAGAAAGGCTAACCGATTTGGACAAACAGGCACAGTCCTTGTGGGGAGAAAGGGTATGGGAACCCCCTTGTATCCCAGGTTGAATACAAATGCCTGAGGCGTTAAGCCTGTGAGTAACTGAAGATCCATAATATCTCTCCTAACTGGGTAAGCTAGGAGAGATATTAGATACGGAGAGCTTCAGAGGTACCTAAACCTGTAGATTATGGTATGAGAATTGTTGATTACCACAGGAGTGGTTGTGCGTGTAGAAACCCAAACCTGCTGAATAGCAGAGGTATGGACAAAATTCCTCTGTCAGAAACAGAAGCTATATGAGCATAGACAGTGAGATAGATAAGTATGCGGAGACAGATCTATCTATAATGAAATATCTCATCAGATACAATATATATATATGAATAAACATATAGAATATATCTATAGTGAGATATGGAGGGCATAAAATACACACAAAGATAAATATGAATATGTAGGCATAAATATGGGTGTCTGTAATTAAACAGACAGATATATGCCTACAGCATGGTATTCACATAGGACATGTGGAGAGGAAAGATTCATCTAATAACAAGGAGGTGCAACCTACTTGAGAAGATGTATAGAGAATCTATTCCCCCTGGATATGATCCGCAAGGATGCTAGCTAGTAAAAGAACCAGGATGGTTATATGAAAACAGAGGATAATATCAATCTGTAGCCAGCAAATCCCGAGTCATCCAGGACTCTAGCATGGTAAGTAGACAGAAGACAGATAAGGATGAGGTACCATGTCGACCTGCTTAAGGGCAAAAAGTATCATAGGTTCTTACCATGAGGACAAGCTGCAAGGAGAAAGAGCATATCCCCAATTGGGAATGCTATGGACCAAAGCAGGGAATTGGCAACTCCTTAAGCCCTTAGGTAAGTGAAGGCCTATGTCCTTTACGGCAAAAGGAGATAGTAAAAGAAGGGAGAACCTTCTAGTCATGGGAGACATGAGTGAAAAGCCTTTTCTAACCATGTAAGATGGCTGTTGGAGAAAAAAACCCCCATGCTCTCTAGCAAGGGCCCATAGTGGAAAGCTTCTCTGTAGAATTGCAGAGAGCATGATGTAGGAGAATGAGGAGATAGGACTGGCTGCTAGAACCAGTATCTCAGTCCACTATGTTGCCAAATCCAGGGGAATGGAGATGGTAGAAATAGAAGACCAACCCAGAAAGTTTGTAGTGGGATAATTTCCAAGATAGATGAAAAACACTGACTTGGAGCCACTACTAAGACCAGATAGAAGGTTAGAGGAGGACAAATCTGGTTGTTTGTGGGCAAGAACCAGTGGACCAAACCTTAAAGCTCCTGCATAGGCAGCTGCTGGCAAGACAGCAGAAAGACTATTACTGTTTAAAGCCGGAAAGAACAGACAGAACAGGAGTAGAAAACTCTGGACATGTCTGAGAAGCTGCCTTAAAGTAAATTTGAGACAGGGGAGGAAACTCAGGGAGGACAAACCTAGAGAGGCTGAGAAAACCCTCCAGTAAGTAATTCCGCTCTTACAGTCGTAAGAGGGGGAAGAGAATAGAGCTGAAGAAGACTTACTAAGTAGTAAGTCTATAGAAAGGAAAAATGCTGGCACAGGAACTCTCATTTGATAGTGGTCAGACCTCTTTCTCTGGTAGGAGAAGAGGAGAAACCTGTGACTTATAGGCATGAATGTTCTGACAGCTCATAGAAAAAATGGATGTCTTTTGGAAAGAGATCCATATGTAGGGGTTAGAATGAGTAATGGAGCGCTTCTGTTGAAAAGAAGCAACTGTAGACTCTAACCCCAAGGGTCACAAGCATTTGATGATGACTGATCAGAAACCCTGCAGAGGCCGGGTTTGCTGAGCCTGGTGAGAGGATGGATTCTTCAGACCAGGACGAGGGCTCCCCTGCAGGGGAACATCTGTATGATGGGCAAGTGAGGAATAAAACCTTCTTCTCCTGTGGGAAGAAGGTTTGGTAGGACATTTCCTACTTACTGGGACAGAAGAAGGTGTAGAAGAACCCTTAGGAACAGGTAAATCAGTGGACAACTGAGTAACCTGACGTAAAGACTCTTTGTTGAAAAGATTTTCTCCAGTGCAAGGAGTATGTCCCAGTCGTTGTTGTTCCCACTTGGCCAAATCTGAAGCTTGGAGCCAGGCTCTACGTCGTGCCCCTATAGCTATAGCAGAAATCCTGCTAACAGACTCAAAAGAGTCTAGGGAAGCACGAGAAAGAAACCAAGAGATATTCTGGATATGCTTAAGCAAGGAGGAATAGTCTGTACTCCTGGAAACTGGAAGGAAAGGAGTCAGAAGATGTAATTGCTTTGTGACCTCCTCAAGAGAAAGACTCATATAAAAAATATATGAGAGAATTCTTGCAGAAAGCATAGATGTCTGGAAGGTTTGACGTCCAAAGGCATCTAGTGTCCTAGACTCACGACCTGGCGGATAAGAAGAGTGCTTTTTCTTACTCTTTATCTTCCTCATTGCTGATTCCACTACTATGGAATGATGAGGAAGCTGAGTCTTTTGGAACCCTGGGGAGGGAGGCACCTGATATAAAAGATCAGTTGCTCTGGAAGGTGGGGGTATCCTTAAAGGTGTTTCCCACATTCCTAGAAGGAGATCCTGCAAGGAATGATGCAAAGGAAGCATTATGTTGTCCTTTGCTGTGGTGGAAACAGAGCCTGGAGCAGGATCATGACCTGGAATAGGAATGGCAAGGGATCTTGCTATATCCAGGAGGAAACTCTGAAAAGAGGGATCCCCAACAGGAATGTCCCTTGGACAGGTTAGATCTAAAGAACTAGCCTGAGCACCCACAGAGTTATCCAGAGATATAGGAAAAGAGGATCCTGCAGGGTGTAGAGTGGAATGCTAAAGGGATGGTTGCTTGGACTGGTTGTCAGGAACAGCAACCATCCTTAGTACATTGTCCATGCTAGGTATCGACTCCAAACTTGGTATGGAATGGAGCGATGCTGTTGAAAAAAGCATGGTAGGAGTTTGCCACGATGCTACTGTGGATACCGGGACTGAAGCCAATACCAGTACCGATGTCGGAGTCGGGCTCGACAAATACATCGGAGTAGTCAGCGGTGATAGCTGAATCGGTACCGAGGGAACCGAAAATCTCCAGCTGCTGTCCTCGGTACCGAGCCGCCAGTATCAATCGGTGTCGGTACCAAAATCTATTGGTACCCAGTCTTCCAGACTAGAAATGGATTCCAAACTCGGCATCGAGGGCAAGGAGCCTGAGACATGAAGCATGGAAGGCACCGATTGCGAGGGTAATGAAGACATCGGTACCGAGTTTGGTACTGTGTCCAATACCGGTGAATGGTCTACCAGTGGCAACTCAAGCGGCCTCGGGGGAACCGAGAGTTGCGGATCCGATTCATTGGAACCGAGCCTTCGGTACCGCTGGGAGACGGTACCAAGGCGAGTCGGTACCCAGTCCTCCATACTGGAAATCGATTCCAGACTCGGCATCGAGGGAAGTGAGGCTGTCGATGCACATCTGGGGGGTACCGACGTCGGTGGCAGTATTGGAGTTGGAACCGATACGGGAAAGTCAATCTGGGGCGTATCCATCGGTCCCGAAGGCACCGAGGAGGCCAGATGACGGTCCCTGGTGAGGAGTGTTTCATCCAACACCAGTGCTGATGCAGGGGTATCGGTACCGCTCGAAGCGGATACCACCCCCGTGCACGGCTCAGATATGTTCTGTGGGGGGTGAACCCCAGGAACAACCTGAAACCCCTTATACGCTTTGGAGACCGAAGACTCCTGCCGGGGTTTTGAAGCCAGTGGGCCCTCGAGGGCAAAGCCGGAGCCGTCTACATGCTGTGCATGAGACTTACCCCTCGAGGACTGGCTAGTCTTAACAGACTGTTTGTGGGTTACCTTAAGCAAAGTGGAAGAAGAAGGGAACGGTGCCCCTAAGTTGGAGGGCCCCCGTGTATCGAGGGATTCTCGATGTTGAAGATGTCTTCTCACCAAACTGTTGTCAGGACCCAAACAGGTTAGACACCGACTTAGAGGGTCTAAACATAAAACTTTACCGCCACAATCTGAACATTTCGTGGAGAAAATGTCTGGCAGTTCCATGAAGGAAAAAATAGGGGAGGCCTGAAGGCCTAAGACCCCGTGGGATACTATGAAGAAAAAATATCCCGTTGAAAATTTTACAAGAAGAAAAGAAAAAACACCGGCGGTACGGGTGGCGTCGAGAAGACAGCCGCGACCACAAGAAAATTAAAAATAAAAAACAAGAATTTTGTGTTTTCTTTTTTCTATATATCTCCCCATATTGTGGGCTATGATGATGTATTGCTATTTGCTGTGTGCTTTGGTTAATATTTGTTTCTATTTGCTTGTATGAAACATCTATAGTTTCTTTATGCTTGCTTTCTAAGTTTGTTGAAATTCCAATTTAAAAAAAAAAAAAAAATTTCTGCGGTGACAGGAGGACGTCCTGCCGGCTCCGCGGAAAAACGAAAACTGAGGAGAGGCAGTTGGGAAAGGCGGGAAGGCAGTACGCAGGCATGGTGGGATGCTTCCAAAAGCTCTTTGATTGGACGCTGGGAAGCGTTCCCGCGCAGACTCCGTCGGTACCAACGTACCCATATGTGAAGACTCATTCGTGCTTGTTCCTGGAGATTAGTAGGTACACAGGGAAAATTGACCAACCGAAGATTTGCTAACTTAGAAAAGTTCTCTAATTGCTCCAATCTGATTTTCATCTGATTGGAGTCCTTAATAAATGTCTCAGATAAAGTCTCCAACTGAATATTCTTTTCAGAAACCTCATCCAACTTTGCTTTCATTAAATTCAAATCTTGCTCAGTTTTAACAATACTAGTAGAATTTAATACAACCTGTTCCATCATTTCTTATTTTTAAGTTGACTGTAGAACACAATAGGGCCGATTTATTCAAAGGGCCAATGAACATATAACTTCCTTATCCATGGATTTTCAGCCACCTGGATAGTATCAGGACAAAGACTATCCATATAGTGAGGGACTGGGTTTGGGACAGAGTGAGGGCGAGCTGAGGAAATTATCTGGATATTCATCATGTTCATGTTAATCATGTTCAATGTAACCTCTTATTATTGTTCTATGTACACCCCTTTGACCCGGTGAAAAGCAGTATATAAGCCCAGCTAAATAAATAAAATAAATTCAGCATGTAGCCGCACTGAATATCTGAATGAATAGAGGAGTAGCCTAGTGGTTAGAGCAGCAGGCTGGTGACCAAGAAGATCAGAATTTAAATCCCTTGGGCAAGTCACTTAACTCTCTGTTGTCTCGGGTACAAACTTAGGGGGGGGGGGGGATATTCCATGGCATATACGCAGTTTGTAGACCTACAAATCATGTACATGCAGCTGAGCCTGGATATTCAGAGGCACTAACACAATTAAGGCCATTGAATATCCACGGATGCTGCTGCTACACACCCCAATGCTAACTGGTTAGCATGGGGGTATGTCAGGGGTGTTCTGGGGCAACACCCATTGCTAACCGGGCAGCAGTGATATCGAGCCACTGCCCGGTTAGTGATATGTGGGTAAAGTAAGGCGCAGCAAATGCTGGGCCTACTGTAGCCACTGAAGCTAACTGAGCAACGGCTCAATATTGCTGCTGCCTGGCTGCTTTTGGGTTGTGCGGCCATCCCGGATTTCACTGCCTGTGGCTGGCTATGACCCCAGCATTGAATATCCAAGGTTAAAGTTCAGTGGCGATGGACAGCCACTTTACAAGTGCCAGCCGCCGCTGATGAATATCCCTCCCTAGGTTCCCTTTCCCCAGAATGCTTGCACTCTGTCTACTTCACCTGATTGTAATTTGCCTTGAACTACTACTGGAAAGGAACGAGCCAAATAAAGAGGCACGCTTTGATTTAAATGCTGGCACCAGATTTAAATTAATGTAGTTGTTGCTGCTGAATATAGAAAGATAGATAGATAGAAAATGACAGCAGGTGAAGGTCATATGTCCCATCCTCTTCCTCAGAGATTCTCGATACTTGTTTAATGCTTTCTCGAATTAGGATACAGTTTCACCTCCATCATCTCCAGTGAGAGGCTGTTCCATGCATCCACCACCCTTTCTGTAAAAAAATATTTCCTTAGATTAATCCTGAATCTGTTCCCTTTCACCATCATCCTATGACCCCTCATTTCAGAGCTTTCTTTTAATTGAAAGAAGCTCTCCTCCTGTTTACCACCAAGGTATTTAAATGACTCTATCATATCTCCCCTCTCCTGCCTTTCTTCCAAAGTATTTAAATTTTTCCGTATATGCTTTATGAAGACTACTACTAACCATTTTAGTAGCTGCTCTCTGCACCGACTCCATCCCGTTTGTATCCTTTTAAAGGGACCGTTTCATGAACTGTACACAGTACTTCAACTGAGTTCTCATTAGAGACTTTGCAAAGGCACTATCACTTCCCATTTCCTGCTGACCATTCCTCTAGTTTTTTTCTGTCTTTTCTACCTGCATGGTCACCTTAATATAATTAGATTTGATCACCCCCAGGTACTGCTCTTCTTTCATGCCCTGAAGTACTTTTCTGTTTATACTGTACCACTCCCTTGGGTTTCTGCAGCCCAAATGCATGACCTTGCATTTTTTAGCATTAAGTATTAGCTGCTAAATTCTCAACCATTCTTCAAACTTTGCTAGATCCTTCCTCATGTTATCCACACCTTCCAGGGTGTCTACCCCATTGCAGATTTTGGTATCATCTGCAAAGAAGCAAACTTTTCCCGCCATTCCTTCTGTTATATTACTTCAAAAAATGTTAAAAAGAATGGGATCAGGAATTGATCCCTGCGGCATTGCACTGGTATCCTTAGAGTAAACTCCATGTGCAACTACCCCTTGTTGTTCCCACTCAGCCAGTTTCCCAAGGGTGCTCAGTTTATTTATTCTTAAGTCACTAAAATGGAACAGTGTCAAAGGCCTTGCTGAAATCTAAGTATACCTCATCAAGAGCTCCAACCTTCCCACAGGACAGGGTACACAAAGATACTACCTCTCTGCAGCATGGTTAGACATGACCACGAATGGGTATACAGGAGGTAGGGGTGAGGGGCTGGCACTGTAAAAGAAAAATGTTAGCAAAATAAACTAGTTTATTTGAGAAAGGAGAGAGATAGGACATAACTAGGAAGTGTTACAGTTCTGAATAGGGTTTTCAACCGGCCTGGCTGGTTTTTATATGGCCAGGCCGGCTGTCTGCCATGAGTTAAAACCAGCCATTGAAAAGCTGTTTTTTTTGCACTAGCCATGGGACCAGGAGTGGCACCCAGAGCAGGAAACCGGCTTTTCATTTCCTGCTGCAGCCTCAACTTCCCTCCCTCCGATCCAGCCGCAGCTTTTGCATCTTAAAGATACAGTGCTAATAATTAAAATAAAAGCAAAATCGGTGCAGAACCTTCTGGCCTCTGCTATGTAAGCCCTGCTGCTGTGTCCCACCCTCAAAAGGAAGTTATGTTAGAGGGAGCGGGACACACCAGAAGTTACCTAGCAGAGGCCGGAAGCTTCTGCACTAGTTTTGCTTTTATTTTAATTATTAGTGCTACTATAGCCATGGCTCTGTAAGATGAAGGAGCTACAGCTGCCAGGGGAAGGAGGGGCAGGAAGGGAGCTGACAGAGTGGGGAAGGAGGGAGCTGGAAGGGAACTGACAAGGGGGAAAGAGATGGCTGGATAGGAGCTGACAGAAGGGAAAAAGAAGGAGCTGGAAGGGAGCTAACATGGCAGAAAGAGATGGTGGGAAGGGAGCTGGCATGAGGGGAAGGTGGGGGCTGGAAGGGAGCTGACAGGGGGTGAAGGAGAGGGCTAGAAGGGAGCTGACAGATGGGCAAAAGAAGGGACTGAAGGGGAGCTGATATGATGGAGGGAGATGGCTGGAAGGGAGTAAACGGGGGAAGGAAGGTTCTGGAAGGGGGCTGACACAGGGGAAAGAGATGGCTGGAAGAGAGCTGACACTGGGAAGGTGGGGACTGGAAGGAGTGGGCTGGAAAGGAGCTGACAGAGGGGGAAGGAGATGGCTGGAAGTGAGCTGACACAGGGGAGAAGGTGAGAGCTGGAAGGGAGCTGACACAGGGGGGAAGGTGAGGACTGGAAGGGAGCTAAAAGGGGGAAGCTGGGGGCTGGAAGGGGGCTGGCATGGGGGAAAGAGAAGGCTGGAAGGGAGCTGACAGAGGGGGAGGTTGGGGGCTAGAAGGGAGTTGACAGGGGGGAAGGAGGGGGCTGGAAGGGAGGTGACATGGGGGTGAAGGTGGGGGCTGGAAGGGAGCTGACAAAGGGGGGAAGGAAGGGTTGACACAGGGGAAAGAGATGGAAGGGAGCTGATACTGTGGGAAGGTGGGGGCTGGAAGGGAGCTGGCATAGGGGGAAGGAGTAGGCTGGAAAGATGCTGACACAGGGGAAGGAGATGGCTGGAAGGGACCTGACAGAGGGAGGAAGGAGGGGACTGGAAGGGAGCTTACATCTGGGGTGGGACTGAAGAAAGCTGACACTTGGGGATGGGACTGGTAGGTGGCTGGGTAATGGGCAGGAGTTTGGAAAAGAGGGGGCACTGGTATTGGAAGGGAGAAGAAGACAGGAAAACAGAAGCCTCAGGTTGGAACCAGCATGATCAGAAAATAAAATAGTCAGATAACAATTTAGTGATTGGAACTTTGTGCTATCTTTATATATGGGGAACTGCATCACTTATTTATCTGATGTTGCACTGCATGTGGAGTCTGGCTTCTTGGGGCTTCAGTTTAATTTTTATCTAATATTTTTTTTTTTACTTTAGGTTGTAGTCACTTATTCTGTATTTGGTGAGGGTCTGTGTTCTGAGTGTGTGACTGAAGCCAGGTGTTCTGTTAACATGGAATTTGTAAATAGGGATCTATACTGTACTGTAGTAATTTGACTTGTTCAGCTTTTCAAATAGGTGTATGGATGTTCTAGGGCCCGCTGCAGTATTTATAATGCTACTTTTTTCTGGGTTACAGCACAGTAATAATAATGGGCGATTTCATTTACCACAGTATTGACTGGGCCAGTGTCATGGCAGGACATACTAGGGAGATAAAGTTTCTAGATGAAATAAATGACTGCTTCTTCGAGCAGCTGGTTCATGAACCGACTAGAGGGGAAGCCATTTTGGACCTAGTCCTTAGTGGAACACCAGATCTGGTGCAAGAGATAAGGGTGTTGGGGCCACTTAGCAATAGTGATCATAGTATGATTATGTTTGATTTAATTAATGGAGGAGGGATGGTAAGAAAATCCACAGTACTACCTTTTAACTTTCAAAAGGGGGATTATGATAAAATGAGGAAAATAGTTAAGAAAAAAACTAAAAGGAGCAGTTGCAAAGATTAAAGACTTACATCAAGCTTGGGTGTTGTTTAAAAATACTATCTTGGAAGCCCAGACCAGCTGTATTCCACGCTTTAAGAAAAGTGGAAGGAAGTCCAAAAAACTGCCAGAATGGTTTAAAGGTGAGGTCAGAGAGGCTGTTGTGGCCAAAAATGCATCATTCAGGAAATGGAAAAAAGAGCCAAATGACGAAAACTGGAAACAGCACAAGCACTGGCAAGTTAGATGCAAGGCATTGGTAAGGCAGGCAAAGAGAGAATTTGAGAAGAAGCTTGCTGTGGAAGCAAAAAGGGGTAAAAGGGGCAGTAAGAGGGGACAAGGCCATAGCGGAGAGACTGAATGAATTCTTTGCTTTGGTCTTTTCTGAGGAAGATGTAGGAATGTTATCCATGACTGAAATGGTATTTAAAGGAGATGCTACAGAAGAATTGAAAGAAATATCGATACACTGGGAAGATGTATTACAACTATTTGATAAACTGAAGAGTAGCAAATCACCTGGACCGGATGGTATTGATCCAAGGGTGTTGAAAGACCTGAAATATGAGATTGCAGACCTGCTATTGGTAATCTGTGAACTATCATTAAAATCATCTGTTATACCTGAAGATTGGAGGATGGCCAATGTAATGCCAAATTTTAAAAAGGTTTCCTGGGGTGATCCGGGAAACTACAGACTGGTGAACCTGACGTCAGTACTGGGAAAAATGGTAGAAACCATCATAAAGAACAAAACTACTGAACATGTTGTAGTCATGGCTTAATGGGAGACAGCCAACATGACTTTAGACAAGGAAGATCTTGTTTTACTAATCTGTTATGTTTTTTTGAAGGTGTGAATAAACAGGTAGACAAAGGTGAGTTAGTTGATATAGTGTATCTAGTCTTTCAGAAAGTCTTTGACAAGGTCCCTCATCAGAGACATAAGAACATAAGACATGCCATACTGGGTCAGACCGAGGTCCATCAAGCCCAGTATCCTGTTTCCAACAGTGGCCAATCTAGGTCATACGTACCTAGCAATATCCCCAAAAGACACAGGTTCCACAATGCTTGTACTGGGTCAAGCATTGATATCCTGGGTCCCTTTTTAATAGTGGTTTATGGACCTTTCCTCCAGGAACTTGTCCAAACCTTTTTTAAACCCAGCTATACTAACAGCCCTTACTACATCCTCCGGTAACAGATTCCAGAGTTTGATTACACGTTGAGTGAAAAAATATTTTCTCTTATTTGTCTTAAATAGTTTACCCTGTAGCATCATTACATGTCCCCTAGTCTTTCTATATTCTGATAGCGTAAACAATTGATCCACGTTTATCCGTTCCACTCCATTCATTAATTTATAGACCTCTATCATATCTCCCCTCAGCCGTCTCTTTTCCAGGCTAAAGAGCCCTAACCTTTTTAGTCTCTCTTCATAGGAGTAGCCTTCCATCCCCTTCACCAATTTGGTGGCTCTTCTCTGTACTTTTTCTAATAACGCTATGTCCTTTTTAAGATACGGTGACCAGAATTGCACACAATATTCAAGGTGCGGTCGTACCATGGAGCGATACAGAGGCATTATAATATCCTTTGTTTTATTCTCCATTCCTTTCCTTATGATACCTAGCATTCTATTTGCTTTCTTGGCCGCCGCTGCACACTGGGCGGAGGGTTTTAACATGTTATCCACGATGACTCCTAAATCCTTTTCCTGGGTGGTGGTTTCTAATGTGGAGCCTTGCATCGTGTAACAATAGTGTGGGTTGTTCTTTCCTAGGTGCATAACTTTGCATTTGTCCACATTAAATTTCATCTGCCATTTGGATGCCCAGTCTTCCAATTTATCCAGATCCTCCTGCAGTTTTCCACAATCCTCTTGGGTTTTAACAACTTTAAACAGTTTTGTGTCATCTGCAAATTTGATAACCTCACTAGTTATTCCCTTTTCCAGGTCATTTATGAATATGTCAAAAAGTAGCGGACCCAGTACAGATCCTTGGGGTACTCCACTATTCACTTTTTTCCATTGGGAATATTGGCCATTTAGCCCTACCCTCTGCTTTCTCTCTTTTAACCAGTTCCTGATCCACAATAGTACACTGCCTCCTATCCCATGACTTTTTAGCTTCGCCAAAAGTCTCTGATGGGGGACCTTGTCAAAAACTTTCTGGAAGTCCAGATACACTATATCAACCGACTCACCTTTGTCTACCTGTTTATGCACACCTTCAAAGAAACATATCAGATTAGTAAGACAAGATCTTCCTTGTCTAAAGCCATGTTGGCTGTCTCCCATTAGGCCATGACTATCTACATGCTGTGTAATTTTGTTCTTTATGATGGTTTCTACCATTTTCCCTGGTACTGACGTCAGGCTCACCGGTCTGTAATTTCCTGGGTCACCCCTGGAACCCTTTTTAAAAATTGGTGTTACGTTGGCGACCCTCCAATCTTCAGGTATTACAGATGATTCTAATGAAAGTTCACAGATTACCAATAGCAGGTCTGCAATCTCATATTTTGGCAATCTCATATTTTGGCAAAGCTAAAAAGTCATGGGATAGGAGGCAGTGTACTATTGTTGATCAGGAACTGGTTAAATATAGAAAGCAGAGGGTAGGGCTGAATGGCCAATTTTCCCAATGGAGAAAGGTGAATAATGGAGTACCTCAGGGATCTGTGCTGGGTCCGCTGCTTTTTAAAATATTCATAAATGACCTGGAAATGGGAATAATGAGTGAGGTTATCAAATTTGCAGATGACACAAAACTATTTAAAATTGTTAAAACCCATGAGGATTGTGGAAAATTGAAAGAGGATCTTGATAAATTGGAAGACTGGGCATCCAAATGGCAGATGAAATATAATGTGGACAAGTGCAAAGTTATGCACCTAGGAAAGAATGACCCAAAATATGGTTACACGATGCAGGGTTCCACATTAGGAACCACCACCCAGGAAAAAGATTTAGGCATCATCGTGGATAACATGTTAAAACTCTCCGCCCAGTGTGCAGTGGCAGCCAATAGAGCAAACGAATGCTAGGTTTCATAAGGAAAGGTATGGAAAATAAAAAAAGGATATTATAATTTCTCTATATCGTTCTATGGTGCGACTGCACCTTGAATATTGTGTGCAATTCTGGTCGCCGTATCTTAAAAAGTATATATCGTTATTAGAAATAGTACAGAGAAGAGTCACCAAAATGGTAAAGGGGATGGAAGGATACCACTATGAAGAGAGGCTAAAAAGGTTAGGGCTCTACAATCTGGAAAAGAGATGGCTGAGGGGAGATATGATAGAGGTCTATAAATTAATGAATGGCATTGCCTAAAGCCCAGTAGCAAGCTGTGCCTTTTTCATTTTCAGACAGATCTGAGACCCTTTCAGGCAATTTTACACCTTGGGGCAGAAGTGGGGTAAAACAGGGTGGGGAGTTTGGGTGGCTATGGCTAGCAGCCACCGCATGAAAAAGATTTTGTGCAGTGGCTGCTAAAATTGGGCTTGATTGCAGTAGCAGATAATGCCACCTGATGAGGTGGCATTATCTGCTGATAGGTCTGATAATGCGGGCTCTTCCCTGCAGGAGATCAGGCCTCTGCCCCCCTCCATAATATTGTCAGTGCTGCAATGCTGTGATCCATGGCACAGGCAATAGAAAAAATATCTGTGGTGGCACTCCTTAAGCACCGATCCCACCCCCTGGACAACTCTCATTTCCCATTTGGAGCTGCTCTTGGGGGATTGGTGCAACCTCCGATGTAAAAAGGTCCCGGCTAGTCAGTTAGTTTAGGGCTAGGCCCCTTCCCTCCCATTGATACACCTCCCCCCACCCTTCCCCTCCCTCTTCTCCTTAAAAAAAGAAAATCCCAGCTATCCAAATGGCAAGTGGGGGCCATGGCCCCCAACCCCTGGGGTCCCTCCGCACATACCTTACTATCTCTGGTGGTCTAGGGTAAGAATAGGGCAGAAGTGATCCTATACGCTACTGCCCTGTCTAGCAGCGAAATGTCTGGGAGACTGGAAGACCCTTTCAGCGGTAGCAGTGTGATGTTGACCTGCATGCGCCTTCTGGCACTGAGTGCTGATGTCACTTTTGGGGACCTTTAAAACCATGGCCCTCACTGCGATCATTGGGAGACCAGGAGACTCTTACAGCAGCAGCAGCATGGTTCCAACCTGCGTGTGCCTTCCTGTGCTGAGCACTGACATCGCCTTGGGGGCCTTTAAAGCAGCGGCCACTTGGAATCAGCAGCTTTCCTTCTGCCATCCACAGTTCTTATTGGCTATCTTTCTGACAAGCTGCTTTTTCCTGGAAATGTCCAGTCACCACATTTTTCCGCACACACTGCCTATGTTACACTCACAGCAAATTACCTTCAGCAGTTGCTGTTCCTTTCAGCTCTGCAGCACTGACTTTCACAGCTCTTAACTGGCCTGAATCTCTTTCGTGAGACACTCTGCAAGTCTCAGACTTTCTTACTACTTTAGCTTGGCTGTCTCCTTTCCAGGTAGTGCAGAGCTATTTCTTTTTTCTTTTTCTTGGCTTCTCCTGGAAAGCACGCACTGAGCCTCGGGACTCTCTTCTTCTGAGGAGAAGTTGGAGCTGACAGATATTCATTTAGCTGTGATACTCAGTTGCTAAAGGATAACTTTATCTGTTTAATTTAGGTCTGCTGAAAATTAAGCAGAAAGTAAATGGATAGTCACCACCGCAGTGACTGTTTTTATGTATATTCAGTGGTGCTTCTTAAATGGATAGTTATAAGTTCTCCAGGACCAAGCAGGAAGTCAGTCCTCACTTATGGGTGACGTCGGCGCCGACGGAACCCTCGCGGAGCAATTTTCCCCAGCTTTCAAAGAAAGCCTTTGGGAATTGCAGCGCGCATGCGCGGTCGTCTTCCCGCCCGAGGGTGCCATCTTAGCCAGTCTTCTTTTTTCCGCGGAGCCCTACAGACGTACCCGTCTTGTCCCCGCGAAAAAGTCGATTTTTCTTCATTATTTTATCCTTTTTCCTTCGGTTCGACGCCGATCTTTTTCCCGCCCGGACTCGCGACGCCGGTCACGAGTCCTCTCACTTTTTTTCGTTTTTTCTGACTTTGTCAGCTTTCGTTTTCGATTTTCCCTGGCAGCCCTGTCCTTTGACCTCGCAGGGGCCCTTTTTCCCCCGATGGCTGCCAGTGGCTTTAAGCGGTGTGGTCAGTGTGACCGAAATATGTCACTCACTGACACACACGACTTTTGCCTCCGCTGCCTGGGCCCGGATCATGAGGAACTGATCTGTGGGCCCTGCGGCAAAATGTCCTCAAAAGCGTTGAGAAGTCGGCGGCATCAGCGTGATCGAATCTTCGCTGACCCCAGCCGTACCCGGACCTCGTCGGAGGCCTCCGCGTCAAAAGGCTCCAGCTCGGACCGTCGCCGGAGTTCTTCCGACCGGGGTTCTCCCTCCGGGGACCATCGTCGGACGGTGAAACCCGCGAGGGCGGCGTCGGTGGACGCTCCTGGTTCCGCGAGGGCCAGGTCGCATAGCCCCGATAGCCGCCCCGGGTCCTTGGAGAAGGAACACCTCCCGAAGCGACCTCGCCTGGAGTCGGAGATGCCTGCTCGGGTAAGTCCTGTGGTCCTTCTGGACTCGCCTCCGCGACAGCCGACGTCGGGCCCGACGCCGTCGGGGCCCGAGTCGGGGGCTGCTGGGTCACCTGAGCTCGGACTCAGGTTGACGGCCTTGGAGAGCAGACTGTCTGCCTTCATGGACCAGCAGCGGGCACTGCTCGCTGGCCTCGCTGGCGCCGCTGCCCCGACCGCCGGGACGTCGACGTCCAAGTCGACCCCGGAGACCGAGCCGATCCTCGAGTCGATGAGAACTCGAGTCGATCCTCGGTCGAGGTCACCCTCGGCCTCCCGTTCGGGACCGAGGTCGCCGACGCCGACTCCCTCGGCGTCGGGGCGGCAGGCGCCGCGCCCTGCCCGGGCCGACCCCACCGATTCCTCGTCGGAGTCGGTCTGGGAGTCTGAAGAGGATGAGTCACCTGATTCTTTTCGGACTCGGTGTGTCCCCTCGGACTCACCTGAGTCCGAACCTCGGAAGCAGTCCCCCCCGGAGGATGCCCGGTTCTCGGACTTCGTTAGGGATATGGCCAAGGCTTTGGCCTTCCCTGCGGATCCCGAGGAGGAGCCTCGAGCCGAAGAGCTCGACGCCCTCCAGTATGACTCTCCCGCGAGGGAACACTTTACTGTACCGGTTCCTCCTATGCTGGAACGACTACTCTTCCGCATGTGGGAGAGTCCGGCCTCCTCGCCGGTCCTGAGCAAGCGGGTCGATTCTATCTATCGGGTCCGCAAGAGCCCTGGCTTCCAAAAGGCACAGCTACCACACCATTCCATGGTAGTGGAATCGGCCATGCATCGTCTTAAGAGCCAGAAGATGCACTCCTCGGTGCCCCCTGGCAGGGAGGCCCGTAACCTGGATGGCCTTGGTAAGAAGTGTTTCCAGGGCTCTATGCTCGCATGTCGTGTCCAGACTTACCAGCTGTACATGGGCATGTATCTCCGGGATCTGGCTAAAGAGCTAGCCGGTTTCTCCGCTGGTCTGTCCGAGGAACCCTTGCGGAGGTTCCTGGCCTTGTCCACTGGCATTCGGGAATGCTCAAAGTTCATGTCCCGGGCAGCCTATGATGGCTTTGAAGCGTCGGCTCGAGTGGCCGCAGCCGGCATCGGTGCCCGCCGACAGGCTTGGCTTCAGTCGTCAGACCTTGAGCCCTGGGTGCAGGACAAGTTGGTCGATGTCCCCTGCCGAGGCGAGAACCTCTTTGGCAAGCCCATGGCGGAAAAGGCTGCACAAATTGAGACTGAGACTCTCACCAGGACCAGGCTTTCTAGGAAGACCTCCGCCCCTTCCCAGAAAAAGAAGGGCTCGGGGAAAAAGTCCTTTTACCCGAGGAAGGCGGCTGCCTACAAACAATACCCCCATTATCAGGCCCCTGCAGCTCCCCAACAGGGCCAGCAGGCCAAGGGACGGGGTAACGGGTCCCGTAGGCAGCAAGCCCCCAAGCCTGCACCACCAGCCCCTGCTCAGCAGGGTGGGGGTTTTTGACTCGCAAAGCATAGCCTCTCCCCCCCGCTGGTTCCTCCCAGCACCGGAGGCCGGCTGGTTCACTTCGCCCACAGGTGGTCCAGCATCACCGCAGATGCCTGGGTGCTTCAAGTCGTGTGAGAAGGCTATCTTCTCCACTTCCACCAGGTCCCTCCCTCCTATTTTCCGGGAGAACCTCCGCGACCCCCTCTGCACAGGGAATTACTCCTTCAGGAGTTAGCAGGTCTTCTGCAGGATCAGGCGGTGGAACCGGTGCCACACCACCTGAGAGGTCAAGGCTTTTATTCCAGGTATTTTCTGATACCAAAGAGAACAGGGGGCCTCAGACCCATCCTGGACTTGCGCAACCTCAACAAGTTCCTTGTGCGGGAGAAGTTCAAAATGCTTACCCTTGGAATCCTTCTGCCCTACCTCCAGCAGGGAGATTGGCTATGCTCCTTGGATCTAAAGGATGCCTACACGCACATCCTCATCCACCCAAGCCACCGCCAATACCTAAGGTTTGTGGTGGCAGGAAATCATTACCAGTACAGAGTACTGCCCTTTGGCCTGTCCTCCGCACCGCGAGTCTTCACAAAATGTCTCGCGGTCGTGGCGGCCCATCTCCGGCTTCACGGCCTCTATGTCTTTCCGTACCTCGACGACTGGCTCATCAGAGCAGCGTCCGCTCGGGAGGTCACCAACGCCACGCGCCGCACGGTGACTCTTCTGCAGCACTTGGGCTTTGTTATAAACTTCGCAAAGTCCACTTTGCTCCCCTCACAGGATCTCGAGTTCATCGGCGCAAGGCTGCACACTCCTCAGGCGCGAGCATACCTACCGCTCGACAGGGCTCAACGGCTCATGGACCTAGCCGACCGCTTTCGCAGCCAGCCCCTGGTCTCTGCCAGGCGCTTCCTGAGACTACTCGGCCATATGGCTTCCACCGTCCATGTGACCCCCAATGCCCGCCTGAATATGCGGTCTGCTCAATGGTGTCTCCGCCAGCAGTGGCGTCAAGCCACAGGCGGCCTAGCAGACCTAGTGCGCGTCTCCGAGCCGCTGATCTCGTCTCTCCGGTGGTGGCTCCGGCAGCCGAACCTCATATCCGGAATGCCTTTCCAGTCACCTCAGCCGACCCGGGTGCTGACCACCGATGCATCCCTCCTGGGCTGGGGAGCACATTGCCAAGAGGCACGTACTCAGGGCCTCTGGACCACGTGGGAGTCTGCTCAGCAGATCAACTTCCTGGAGCTCAGGGCGATCCGCCTAGCTCTCAAGGCCTTCTCCCACCTGACTTCCCACCAGTCCGTCCTTGTCCAGACGGACAATCAAGTTGCCATGTTCTACGTGAACAAGCAGGGGGGCACGGGCTCCTTCCTCCTCTGCCGGGAGGCACAGAAGCTCTGCTCTTGGGCCGTCCGTCACGGCATTCTCCTCAAGGCAGTTTATCTCCCGGGCCAAGAAAATTGCCTTGCGGACAAACTCAGCAGGGTCCTCCAGCCGCACGAGTGGCGTCTGGATCCCTTGGTAGTTCAGAAGCTCTTCCTCAAGTGGGGCCTCCCCACGGTGGATCTCTTTGCCAGTCCTCACAACCGGCAGCTTCCTCGCTTCTGCTCTCGTCAGCCACACCCCCTTCGGGTTGCGGCGGACGCTTTTCTGATCTCATGGTCGGGGAGCCTTCTGTACGCTTTCCCTCCCATCCCGCTAGTCTCTCGGACTCTTTTCAAGGTTCTCCGAGACAAAGCCTTCATGATCCTGGTGGCCCCTCGCTGGCCCAGGCAGCCGTGGTTTCCGCTCCTACTGCAACTGGCGGTGGAGGATCCAATCCCTCTGGGGGTACAACCGGATCTCCTCACTCAGGATCAGGGGTCCCTACTGCACCCCAACCTCAGGTCTCTCAACCTCATGGCCTGGCTGCTGAGAGGGTAGTCCTTGCTCCCCTTCTCCTGCCGGCGGAGGTGGAGGAGGTCGTCTTGGCTTCGCGACGCCCTTCTACCCGCAAATGCTACGCCCTTAAATGGCGTCGCTTTGCAGTCTGGTGTACCCCACAGTCTCAGGATCCCTTCTCCTGCCCGGTGTCGGTGATCTTGCAGTACTTGCTACACCTCTCTAATCTGGGACTTAAGTCCAACTCCGTCAAAGTTCACCTCAGTGCTCTTTCGGCACATCATGTGCCGGTGGACGGTAGACCTCTCTCAAGCGACCCTCTCGTAGCGAGGTTTCTCCGAGGTCTCCTTCTACTTAAACCACCTCTGCGCCCGCCAGCGCCTGACTGGGACCTGAATGTGGTTTTGCAGCGGATCACCTGTCCGCCTTTTGAACCTATGGCTACCTGTTCTCTCCGTTTTCTGTCTTGGAAAACACTGTTCTTGATAGCCCTCACTTCCGCTAGACGCGTAAGTGAATTGCAGGCCCTCGTGTCTGATCCCCCTTACACTAGGTTCTACAAGAATAGGGTAGTCCTACGGACTCACCCAAAATTTCTGCCTAAAGTGGTCTCCCCTTTTCACATCAATCAGGAGGTGGTACTTCCAACCTTCTTTCCCAGACCACACTCCAGCCGAGCTGAAACGGTCCTCCATACCCTGGACTGTAGAAGGGCATTGAACTTCTACCTTGACCGTACGCGGGAGCACCGTAAAGCTGCTCAGCTTTTTGTGTCTTTTGACCCCAATAAATTGGGGCTCCCGGTCTCCAAGCGTACTCTGTCCATCTGGGTTGCGGACTGTATCTCTTGGGCTTATGGGGCAGCCGGACTCTCCTTAGAAAGTCGAGTCACGGCTCATTGCGTTCGGGCAAAGGCTACGTCAGTGGCTTACCTCCGCTCTGTTCCGCTGGCAGACATCTGCCGGGCTGCTACTTGGTCTTCGAGCCAGACTTTTGCGGTCCATTACTGTCTCGAGAGGGAGTCCCATAGGGACAGTGCTTTCGGACAGGCGGTCCTCCGTAATCTCTTTGAGGTCTGAACAACTCCTACCCTCCATCCCGGATGTGGGCTACCGGTGGGTGATAATTCAGCGAAGATTCTATCCTTCTGTGCTGCTGAGCTAGAGGGAGCTCATTTTTGTGCTTAGGGTCTCCGGTAGCCTTGAGCTTGGGAGTCCCATAAGTGAGGACTGACTTCCTGCTTGGTCCTGGAGAAAGCGTAGTTACTAACCTGTAACAGGTGTTCTCCAGGAGCAGCAGGAATCAGTCCTCACTACCCTCCCTCCTCCCCTTGGAGTTGCAATCGTCTGCTTATGTTCTTTTTGCAAAATGTTATGCTGTCTTTTTTTAGCTATGTCATCTGACTGGCTAAGATGGCACCCTCGGGCGGGAAGACGACCGCGCATGCGCGCTGCAATTCCCAAAGGCTTTCTTTGAAAGCTGGGGAAAATTGCTCCGCGAGGGCTCCGTCGGCGCCGACGTCACCCATAAGTGAGGACTGATTCCTGCTGCTCCTGGAGAACACCTGTTACAGGTGAGTAACTACGCTTTTTTTGCTGAGGGCCCCCCATTGCCGTGGTAGTGGCATGCCGCCTGTCTGCGTGCTCCTCCTTCGTGTGGCTCTTCGTGCAGCCTAAGTTGTCTGTACAAGGGCTGCTGAAAATTGTACTCAGTTAGTAAGTGTTGGCATTTACCCAGTGAGCACTGGTACTGTCCCCACTCTGCCTACCTCTTCACTAACTGGATAATGCTGGGTTGGTTTGTGAAGATATTCAACAACACTGTCAGTGTAATGCCGCGGAATATTGTACTGTGTCTCCCGCTGGCCAGCCACCTAGCTAAGGATTTTGTAGAGCAACCTGATTGTTTTTAGCATGCTCCAAAGGCCCTTACTATGCATGTTAAGCTCTATTGGAGTAGCCCAAAACTGTCTACTCATCTCATGTATCTCAGCAATCTTATGCCTAAACAATATTATGTTGTATACATAGGTTAGATCAACTATATGTAGATTCTTTACGGGTGGAGGGTAATTTTATAACAGGTCGCTTAGGCTGGAAGTACAAGTGGGTGCCTGTTTTGAGGCTAATTTGTAAGGACACATAGACACCTATGTATCTTTATAGAATATCCTCTCAAATCCTGCACAGTCATGACAAATATGCACCTGTGTAGATTTACATCTTCTCAGGAGCAGCGGAGTGTACATAGGAGGGACAGGGGAGATATGATTCAGACCGTTATTTAAAGAGTATTAATGGACAAACAAACCTCTTCCAAAGACGAGGAAGCTGTGAAACTAGAGGGCATAACATGAAGCTGCAAGGGGGTAAACTGAAAGGCAATGTCAGGAAATACTTTTTCACTGAAAGGGGGGTGGATGGTTGGAATGTCCTCCCGATGGAAGTGGTGGGGGAAAACACAGTGACAGAATTCAAAATGGCATGGGAGAGACATAGTGGATCCCTTTATAGCAACAAGATAAAATCAAAATAAGCATAGCTATCTCTTATATCTGAACAAATAGGGGTGACCTACACGGAGCGGTGGGTACACTCCTAAACAAAGGCATGGGGAGAGGTGACCTGTATGGAGTGGCAGGTGCACCTACTCTTGCCGCCTTGCTGGGCAGACTAGATGGACCATATTGTTCTTTATCTGCTGTTATATACTATGTTATGATCAGTATGTCACTATCCAGTCAGTGGCGATATTCAGCCACTAACAAGAAAGGAATAACCGGTTAAAGTTAGGACAGCCATTGAACTGGATATTAGGTGCCAGATGCTGGATAAGTTCTGGGGCACTGAATATCCAGGGTTTTTTTAAAGCAGCAGTGCCGAGGCATTTTGAAAAGCTTAGCTGCCTCCATTGAATTTCGGCTCCTAAGATTACTGGGCCCAATAATCAGTACTGGCGGCTAGCGCAATTACAGTGGTTAACCGCCGGCACTGAAGAGAGAACCCAGATATTCAATGCCAGGGCCATATCCGGCCACTGTCAGGGTTTGCCGCACAGCCTCCACCACTGCAGAAGCTAACCAAGCGGTGACGATATTGAGCCGTTGCCTGGTTAGCTCCATGGGTAGAGAGGCCAGCTTTTGCTGCACCTCTTTACCTGCAGGTTCCTAACCAGGCAGTGGTGCAACATTGCCGCTGTCCGGTTAGCAACAGGTAGAGCCTCCGCTCCGCTTCGGAATGTCCACGACACGCCCCGATTGCTATACGGTTAGCATTGGGGTGTGTAGCAGTGTTAATCGGGGATATTCAGCAACACTAACCATGTTAGTGCCACTGAATATCCCTTTACGTGGAAGTACAAGTGGGTGTCTGTTTTGAGGCTAATTTATAAGGACACATAGACCCCTATGTATCTTTATAAAATGTCCTCTCAAATCCTGCACAGTCACGGCAAATATGCACCCGTGTAGGTCTGTAAACTGTGTAAATGCCTTTGAATATGGGGCCCATAGTGCTTATCTACAATCCCAAAATGGACTAAGTCCTAGTTATTTGAATGACAGACTGCAGTTTATGTATCATAATGTAATTTATGACAATCACATAACAAATTCCTTGAAGCTCTTGGAAGGCCAGAGGCACATTTGGAGACAACTAGGGAGAGGATAAACCTCAATTATTTCCCCAAAAATAATGAACAGCTTGCCTAACTATCTTTACTTAAAAAAAGATCACATGCAGTTCAGGTGAGCCATAAAAACATGACTATTTAGACAGGCCTACCGCCTATGGGGGTAATTTTATAAAGGAGCTGCATAAAGATAAGTGCCATTTACGTGCATAAGTCACTATTTTCAAGGACTTACCTGCGTGAATAGGCACTTACACATGCACTTAAGCCGGTTGCTATTCTGTAAGTATGTATTTAAGACCTATTGCACGTCCTTTCAGTGTAGGTGTGCAAAGGGCAGAGTTTGGACAGAGCACAAATTTACATGCATAAGTTATGTGCATTCCTGCAAAATATAGGTGGAGGCATTTACACCAGTCTAGATGCATTTTTACACCACATACACCCCTATTTTATAAAGTAAAGTATTCATTTGTTTCAGGCTACATTCCTGCTAATAATTGATGGTCTCTTTAAGACCAGAACATAGTATTTGGGTTTATTTGAAGGCAAAGGCCTCCCATGGTGATGAAGAGAGTCCTTCTGTAACCCAGTCAGAGGGGTATGGGGAGAAATGAGGTCCATAATTTCAAAAGTTACTACATGGCAGCACAACTCAAAACACTCTTGGACTGACATGCACCACAGGCTAAACAATGGATGTCTGTCTTGATTAGATTGTAAGTTCTGATGAGTAGGGACCGTCTTACATGTGTCTGTACAGCACCTTGTAGTGCTATATAATAGTAGTAGTAGGATGAGCCATCTTTTGGGGTCCCTACTATTGTATCATATATCCTGGGTGACAAAGATCACTGCTAGAGTTGAAAATCCTTTTATAAGTGTTAGCAGCTACCTTCCACTCTGGTTTGGAGGCGACACTCCTTTGGATACTCACCTAGTGACTCCAAAGTGTTGGGAAATTATTCGGAATAGTCTTCCCTTGCTATACCCTCCCCTTCCCCCTCAAGCACACATACACATGTTAATAAGCATACCAAACCAATTATTGCAAAGCTTACTAAGAAATCTTTATTATAGAAGCTTTAAATATAATATCTTATTGCACCTAGCAAGCAGATAGCATAAGCTTACCTAATAAGAAAGAGAGAGGTCGGTACAGCCCACCTCTGTGATCTGTTCCTACTAACTCCCTCCCAAACAGTTCTTCTCTTACTTCCTTTATACGCCTTCCAGCACGTACACATACGAACACACATATCTCTATATTTCTTCACTAATTCCTTTGTAGTTTTTCTTCCCAGACATCATGTCTGTATCATTTCTTTCTGCAAAATATGTTTCTTTCTTTTTATTAACTCGCATTGTGCCACCTAGTGTGTTACATTTCAGCAATCATCACCTCCCCACATTCCTGCTTCCTTTCTTCAGTGCACTTTGTTCTTTACTGTCTGTATATCTGTCCTTGAAGGTCAAAGACAACTGTGCTGAACTTATTCACACAGTTTCTCTATTAACCCCTGTGCTGATGTTATAACAAACAGATCAGTAGGTCCTTACATAAGTCACTTTTAAGCTGTGGAGGGACTATAGGGAGCGCATATTGCAAGGAAAGCATTACTATCGGTACACCTGTACTATGTACAGTAATAAAGCATTCCCCCCAGATGTTCAGGATTTGGTGTTCCAAAGAAGTCTAAGGGCTTATGTTACTTAGGGTAAATACTGGAGGATAATGCTCTGCTGGGATTCTGTGCTCTCATGGAAAGTTTTCTCCTTCCTGAGAAAGATTATTATGTCTTTTTGCAATTTAGACATTCTTTAGACATGTCTAAGTTGCAAAAAGACTTATTTAAGAAGAAGACTGTTTGAATATCTTAGTTCTAATTTATCAAAGTTAAAAGGAGCAGTCTCAGAAATCTATGGGGTGCTTTACAAACCACTGCAAGAGAAGGCCCAGCATGTGAAGCCATGGGAAAAGGACTTGACGAGAGACATATGTTAGGAAGAATGGAAAATGTGTATCAGTTGCTTTGACAGAAACTAGGCACAAAATCTTGTATCAATGGTATCTCATTCCCTAAAGATTAAGTAAGATATATTTTGGGGCTAATAGTAAGTGTTGTGCATGGGTGGTGCCCAAGGTGTTTTTCTTAATGTTTGGTGGTTTTTCCCTACAGCCCTACAGTTTTTGAAAAGAGTTTGCTGAGTTTACGTTGTTGATTGGTACAGAACATCCGCTTGTCCCTCAGTCCTTTCTGTTGCATTGTTCGAAGGAGGGGTTTGGGAACCCATTGCTGATGTTGATACAATATTGCATAATAGCTGCAGAAATAGAGATTGCAGTGACACTGAAAGAAGGGCTTCCTCCCCTGAATGCACTACAATGCCGGCTGTGGTCTTTATATATACTCACCAAGTAGATGGCGATAAAGCATGGGAGGCTCTGGAAATTTGAGCAGGAGTAGGAATCTTCTATCATATGGGCTGTTGATTGATGGCTGGACTGCCCCTCATTTTGATAGATGAGAAAGATCACAGTGGACTAAAATACACAAAACCTATTGTGTATTGGTCCCACGGTCGATTTGGAAGACCTCATGGGGAGGGGGTTATAAGAACATAAGATATGCCATACTGGGTCAGACCAAGGTCCATCAAGCCCAGTATTCTGTTTCCAACAGTGGCCAGTCTAGGTCATATGTACCTAACAGTTTCCCCAAGGGACACAGGTTCCACAATGCTTGTATTGGTTCAAGCATTGATATCCTGGGTCCCTTCTTAATAATGGTTTATGGACCTTTCCTCCAGGAACTTGTCCAAACCTTTTTTAAACCCAGCTACATTAACAGCCTTTACTACATCCTCTGGTAACAAATTCCAGAGTTTGATTACACGTTGAGTGAACAAATATTTTCTTTTATTAGTCTTAAATAGTTTACCCTGTAGCTTCATTGCATGTCCTCTAGTCTTTCTGTATTCTGATAAGGTAAACAATCGATCTATGTTTACCCGTTCCACTCCGTTCATTAATTTATAGACTTCTATCATATCTCCCCTCAGCCGTCTCTTTTCCAGGTTAAAGAGCCCTAACCTTTTTAGCCTTTCTTCATAGGAGTAGCCTTCCATCCCCTTTACCATTTTGGTGGCTCTTCTCTGAACCTTATCTAAAATCGCTATATCCTTTTTAAGATACGGCGACCAGAATTGCACACAATATTCAAGGTGCTGTCTCACCATGGAACGATATAGAGGCATTAAAATATCTTTTGTTTTATTTTCCATTCCTTTCCTTATCATACCTAGCATTCTATTTGCTCTCTTGGCTGCCGCTGCACACTGGGCCGAGGGTTTTAACATGGTATCCACAATGACGCCTAAATCTTTTTCCTGGGTGGTGGTTCCTAATGTGGAACCTTGCATTGTGTAACCATAGTTTGGGTTGTTCTTCCCTAGGTGCATAACCTTGCACTTGTCCACATTAAATTTCATCTGCCATTTTGATGCCCAGTCTTCCAATTTATCAAGATCCTCTTGCAATTTTCCACAATCCTCTTAGGTTTTAACAACTTTAAACAGTTTTGTGTCATCTGCAAATTTGATAACCTCACTCGTTATTCCACTTTCCAGGTCATTTATGAATATGTCAAAAAGCAGTGGACCCAGCACAGATCCCTGGGGTACACCACTATTCACCTTTCTCCATTGGGAAAATTGGCCATTTAGCCCTACCCTCTGCTTTCTATCTTTTAACCAGTTCCTGATCCACAATAGTACACTGCCTCCTATCCCATGACTCTTTAGTTTTGCCAAAAGTCTCTCATGAGGGACCTTGTCAAAGGCTTTCTGAAAGTCCAGATACACAATATCAACCGACTCACCTTTGTCCACCTGATTATTCACTCCTTCAAAAAAACATAACAGATTAGTAAGACAAGATCTTCCTTGTCTAAAGCCATGTTGGCTGTCTCCCATTAGGTCATGACTATCTACATGCTGAGTAATTTTATTCTTTATGATGGTTTCTACCATTTTTCCCGGTACTGGTGTCAGGCTCACCGGTCTGTAGTTTCCCGGATCACCCCTGGATCCTTTTTTAAAAATTGGTGGGTTGTGTGAGGAGGAGAAAATTGTATTCCATATTCTAAAAATACGGATTTGTGCAAGACTGTTATTGGCTTCTGTTATGTAAAATGTCTTTTGGGGGTGAATCCACTTGAATGACAAAGAGTGTTTGGTTTTAAGCCTAAGTAATCTTGGCATCTAAGGATTTGGTGAACATGAGGCTGCAAGTTAGCAAAGTTGAAATAAGTTGGCATAAAAATTCCTTTGAAGCTTGAGAAGATGTAAGGCCCTGTTCATGATCCAGTCTGCCACATGGTCCTCTTGGTTGGTACTCTAGGTTTCAGATGCAAAATGTATCTATTTTGTGTTGATGTAAACTGCATTGAATTTAAGAAATGCGGTATAGAAGACCTGTTATTTAAAAATACTGCTGTATCTTGAAAGCCCGGACCAGATACATTCCACACTTTAAGAAAGGTGGAAGGAAGGTCAAACAATAGCCAGCATGGTTTAAAGGTGAGATCAGAGAGGCTGTTATAATCAAGAAAGAATCTTCTTGAAAATGGAAAAAGGAGCCAAATGACCAAAACAGAAAATAGCATAAGTACTGGCAAGGCATTAAAGCAAGCAAGCCGCTCCTATGCAGTTTAGCAATGTGGTTTCCTGTGTATTTACCATGATTAGCACTGTGGCACTATAGGAATACACTGAGTTTAGGTGCCATTATTTTACAGGATTAGCACTGTGGCACTATAGGAATACACTGAGTTTAGGTGCCATTATTTTACAGGCTCTCCTATGTTTTTAAAGGAAGAGCAATTTACAGTAGTAGAAACATACAACATACAGCCATCACTTGCCCCTGAAGAAGGTTTTTACGAAACACGGCCAGTGTCGGGCCGGTGGCTGGAGTGGAATAAAGAAATAAAAGGTTTTTTACTTCACGTCTTTTCGTTGCATTCCACGTTTCTTACTGGGTCTTTGGTGCACGTGGAATCGTGCTTATTTTGTTGGGCCAAGGAAAGTCTAGTCTCATTAATCTGTTATATTTTTTTGAAGGTGTGAAAAAACAGGTAGATAAAGTGAGTCGGTTGATATGGTGTATCATAATTTTCAGAAAATCTTTGATAAGGTACCTCATGAGACACTCTTGAGGAAATTAAAGAGCTATGGGATAGGAGGCAGTGTATTATTGTGGACTGAGAACTGATTAAAAGATAGAAAACAGAGAATAGGGCTAAATGGCCAATTTTCTCAATGGAGAAAGATGCTGTTCTGCTTTTTAACACACTAATAAATGACCTGGAAATGGGAACAAGAAGTGATGTGATCAAATATGCAGATGACATAAAATTATTAAAAGCTGTTAAATCACAAGAGGATTGTGAACAATTACAAGAGGACCTTGAGAAATTGGGCAACTGGACATTCAAATGGCAGTAGAAATTAAATGTGGACAAGTGCAAAGTTATGCACCTAGG
Source organism: Ichthyophis bannanicus (assembly GCA_033557465.1). Taxonomy (NCBI): domain Eukaryota; kingdom Metazoa; phylum Chordata; class Amphibia; order Gymnophiona; family Ichthyophiidae; genus Ichthyophis; species Ichthyophis bannanicus. The sequence continues at coordinate 45,855,965 of CM066046.1, forward strand.
AAAGATCAACTCAAACTATGGTTACATGATGCAGGGTTCCACATTAGGAACCACCACCCAGGAAAAGATTTAGGCGTCATCTTGGATAACATGTTGAAGCTCTCCACCCAGTGTGCAGCGGCGGCCAAGAATGCTAGGAATCAGAAGGAAGGGAATGGAGAGTAAAGATATTATAATGCCACTGTATTATTCCATGGTGCAACCGCACCTTGAATATTGTATGCAGTTCTGGTCACCGTATCTTAAAAAGTGTATAGCGGAATTAGAAAAGGTACAGAGAAGTGCCACCAAAATGGTAAAGGGGATGGAAGGATATACCCATGAGAAGAGGCTTAAAAGGTTAGGGTTCTTCAACCTGGAAAATAAATAGCTGAGGAGAGATATGATAAAGTTCTATAAATTAATGAATGGATTGGAACGGATAAATGTAGATTGATTCTGTATGCCCATCAAAAACTAAAAAACTAGGGGACGTGCAATGAAGGTACCGTGTAACCCATTTAACACTAGAAGCCCCAAAGTACATCAATTGACGCGATTGCATCTTCGAAGTTGTATACCAGCGCCACTGCTAGAACCATGTCAGTCATGTTCCATGACTTTGTTAGCAAGGTCAAGATGTTCAAATATGTGCATTGAAAATTAATGACAGATGCACCACCTAGCGGGAAAATGAATTTATACCTAGAAGCCCCAAAGTACGTCAATTGACGCACTCAATTGTCTTGGATGCATCAATTGACGTACTTTGGGGCTTCTAGGTATAAATTCATGTTCCCACTAGGTGGTGCATCTCAATCACTGTTTACAGTTTTACTCCGACATTACAAACAATAAACACACGATGATGTCATGTAATGACATCACATACTGTACGTATTTAACAAATAAGTAACTTCACATTAATCCACATCTGCAATTCATGCTAAACGCAGTCGTCGTGATAATGCGTCAATTGACACACTTTGGGGTTTCTAGGTAAAATTCCTTTTGGGGCTTCTAGTGTTAAGACTAATAAGAGAAAATATTTTTTCACTCAATGCGTAATCAAACTCTGGAATTCGTTACTGGAGGATGTAGTGTAGCTGGGTTTAAAAAAGTTTGAACAAGTTCCTGAAGGAAAGGTCCATAAACCATTATTAAAGAGGACTTGGGTAATCCTCTGCTTGCCCCAGTACAAGCATTATGGAACCTGTGTGTCCTTTTGGGAAACTGCTAGGTACTTGTGACCTGGATTGGCCACTATTAGTAACAGGATACTGGGCTTGATGGATCTTGGTCTGACCCAGTATGGCATTTTTTATATTCTCAATGCTCCTGATAGAGACGGTCAGAGATCGACATACTGGGCATTGACATTTACATTTTGCGGTATTCCTAAAATGGCATTTTAAAAGTGGGTATGGCTTCCACATTTTTCTGCCACCACATCCATGTTTAAAAGGCAAATAGGACTTCTAAAATACCATCCTTAATATATAGTAGGTTTTTCAGTGGATTATGGGAATGTATTTGCTAATTTAAAAGCTTTTTTAAATTTTTATTTTAATAATTACATTATGCCTTCTATGGTGTGCTGTTAACTTTGTATGTTCATTTGTAAGCTGTTATGTTCAATTGTATACTTAAGAGAAGATATACATTTAGTGCCTGATTTTTGAAGGCATTTACACGGGTAACTGCCCTAGTTACACATGTAAATGCCTTAACAGGGAATTTTTGAAGGCACCTACATGGGTAATGCCTTCAAAAATTCCCTGGTTTGTCCCTTACACGCCCTGGTGCTATGTGGTTAGCACTGGGGCATGTCGGGGGTGTTCCGGGGTGATGCGGAGGTGGACCATGGCGCTACCCATGTAGCACTGATTTTCGATGCTACACAGTTAGCGCTCTGCATCTTAAAGATAGGGGAGGGAAACCCTCACCTATCTGTAAGGCACAGAGAACTAACCATGTAGCACTGAAAATCAGTGCTACCTGGGTAGCACCTGTGGCTTCCTAGCTATGCTGCAACACCCAGATTTTTGATGCCAGGGCCGCATATGCCCCCCCGCATGGAAAATCCAAGTTTGGCAGGAGGGGGGCGGGCTATGCTCTGATGCGGCACCTAGCACCGCCCAGATCAATATCGGGCCCTTAGGAAATAATTCACAGCAAGTATTTATTTATTATGTTTTCATTTTAATTATGCTGGATCCTGCAGTCAATGTATATCATTGTGAGTGTAATGTTGATTCTTCCCATAGGCCTTCAAGTTGAATTTTTAAAAGGAAACTCCCCTTAAGAATCAGATGGTTGACTAATGTCATGGTGATCTCTTATTCCACATACTTTATAGGTGCAGAGTATGTGGAGCTAATCTGCACAATGTGGGGATAGGGAATTCAAAATGAAAGCTTCGTGCTTACTATTTCTGAGTCACCCCAGTCCAAAATCCAGCACTGCCTATTTTCCCCATGGATTGGTAGAACAATTTTCAAAGGGACTTAACCCATGGCTTGGTATCTATTTATCCAAAATGAATCTCTTTGAAATTGGTCTCAGTGGGGGCATGTTTATAAAAGATTTAGGGATTTCCACTGGTAAATAGGGTTTTAACCATAAAAGTCCCTCTTCTCCATCTGTGTGAAGAAGGACAGTGCGTGGAGCAAGCTGGCAAGTATGCCCTGGGATTTAATTTTGAAATCCTGGTAGGTTCTTTTCCCCACATATTTTGCACCTGCAGCATATGCAGGGTATGTGATCTCCATGGTACTGGCTAGCCATTGGATTCTGAAAAAGAGACTTCAGCAAAATTTCCCCATGGACATTTACACCCGCTTTAAGTGACATGTACTGTAACTGATAGCTAACTCCTTGTTTGGACGAGAGCTTGAAGGGGGAATTCTGCATACACCTTAGGTGTTCAAAACCATCTCAGAATGCCAAATATTTGAGTTTTGGAGCTTAGTTCCATAGTCAGATCTCCAGGAACAAGCGGGAATGTAGTCTTCACATATGGGTGATATCGGTACCAATGGAGCCGACGTGGGAACTTGCTGCCTTTCAGCTCGCCCTTCTCAGTTCTTCATTTTCCGCTGAACCGACAGGAGGCAAATCCTGTCACTGCAGAAAATTCCTATTTTACATATTCCATTTGTCTCTGACAAAATGGAGAAACCGTCCAGTGGTTTTAAGAAGTGTTCTCAGTGTGGCGGTACTATCTCGGCCACTGACACTCATGACTGATGTCTTAAATGCCGAGTGCTTGATCACCAACTATCAGAATGTCCTCTCTGCAGAAAGATGACAAAGAGAGGCCTACAGAATTGAGCTGCAAAGCTTGGGCATCTTCTTTGCCTCCGAAGCCGTCTCTTTAGCATTGATGTCATCGAGAGCTTCATTTTCCTCCCATGGATCTCAGGTATCAAAACCTAAGTCTTCATCGAAGATTGGCCACCCCCCCGTAAGGGTAGATCTCCTTCTAAGCATCAAGATGCCTTGGGCATTGCCCTGGAGGGGGACACACTGGTCAAACAACCCTGGCGGGAGGACCTTCCCTCTAAAGTCTTAGTGGGGTCCCAGGATACTCTCGAGGCCTCCACCTCTGGAGAGCTCTTGGTGCCATGCTCAGGGACTGTGGCCCACAATTCTGGTACTGATATCCAAGCATTGGCAAGCTCCATGGATCAATGCATCCTTGCCATCGAGCGGAGCTTAGCGGCCTTACTGTCAACCTCGGTTCCTGTGAAACCCTTACAGTCAATTCCGCAGATGTCGGTACCAATACAGGCTGCATCAACTTTCTTACCGCTTTCCACACTAGAGCCCATGCTGGCCCTTGAATCCATTTCCAGTACCGAGGTTCCGATTACACAAGTTCCAGGTACCGGCTTTGACTGGTACTGAGTTTGTACAGAGCGAGAACACCCTGCCCATCAATACTTTGAGTCTTCAGATTCCAATTCCTCGGACGATGAATCAGCCGATACTGGAGACATGCAAACTCTACCAGAAGACCCGTCTCCTTCTCCAAAATGCCGCATGTCCCCACCAGAGGACATGTTTTTCCAAGACTTTATTTGCGATGTTACTAGGGGCCTGTCTTTAACAGTAACATTGGAGAAAGAGCCTAGGGCTGAAGAATTGGAAATTCTTCAATACCCAACAGCTCCAAAAGAAGCGGCTATGCTTCTATCCATTGGATACTTCACAACCTCATACTTCGTATGTGGGAGATACCTCTTACTATTTCTCCCCATACCCACCGGCTTGATACCATGCACCGGGTACCGGAGTGTCCTGGTTTTCAAAAGACACAATTGCCATGGTAGTGGAATTGGCAATGTGTCGAATCTGGGTAAGAAATCGAGAACCTTTGACACTTTTTTGGTCAACGTTGCTTTCAGGCCTCCATGCTATCAGCCAGAATCAATTCCTACATACTCTATATGGGTATGTTCCTCAAAGTGGTGACTAAGGATTTGGAGTTAATGGCTCCTCTTCTTACCAATGACGAGGGCAGATTATCTCACCCTTATAAAGCATGCTCAGAATGTCTCAAAAATTGTCAACAGAGCAACTTTTGATTGTTTTGAGTGTATCAGCAGAACTACTTTTATCTGTATCGGTGCACACAGGATTGCTTGGCTCTAGGCATTGGATCTTGAACAATGGGTTCAAGATAATCTGGGTAATATCCCTTGCATCGGTGAAAACCTTTTTGGCAAAGATTGGCCTCTCAGAGTCTGAGAACACTACCCTAAATAGGCTCTCTAGATCTACTGCCAACCCAGCTAAGAAGAAGGCAGCAACAAAGAAAGCCTTCTTTAATAATAATATTATCTTTCTTATACTCCTGCTGTTCAATGTCAGCATCATGCTTCTCAGAAAGGACAACAACCTCCAAAACATCAAAAGAAGGCTCACACTCCCAAGTCTCAGCCGCCTCAGCAGAGTCAGACTGCTCTGGATTTTTGACTCCTTTCTAGAGAACATAGCTGTTCTGCCTCTGAAGAATCCTAACCCTATCCACATTCCTTGCAGACTCTGCCATTATGCCCACAGATGGCATCTCATCATCTCAGAGCAGTGGACATTAACAATAGTTAAGGGAGGGATACAGACTTCATCTACAAAGCCTACCCCCCACCCCCCCAGCTTCACCAAGAGTTCCATTCTCAGCCCCCTCTCACTGCTCTATTACTACAAGATATCACCTCCCTTCTACTGCAGGGAGCAATAGAAGAGGTTCCAACATTCCAGCAGGGAATGGGCTTCTATTATCCCTACTTTCTTATTCCAAAGAAAATGGGGGGATACAGGCCCATTCTGGACCTCAGGGACCTAAACAAGTATCTTGTATGGAAGATGTTCAAGATGGCCTTCCTGGGGACCCTTCTGCCCTATCTCCAGAGTCAGTACTGGCTCTGTTCTCTAGATCTAAAGGAAGCATACACTCATTATCCATCCAGAACACAGAAATTCTCCGGGAACAAGCAGGAAGCCAGTCCTCATATATGGGTGACGTCGACGCCGATGGAGCCCGTGCGGAGCAAATCCCCAGCTTTCAAAGAAAGCCTTTGGGAATTGCTACCACGCATGCCCAATCTTGCTCAGTCTCCTTTTTTCCGCGGAGCCCATCAGACATTGTCTGCAGTGACCCGGGAAAAGTTGATTTTTTTCGTGTCTTTTGACTCCCACCTGTTCGACACCGGTACCCTTCCTGCCTTCGGTCTCGGTATCTCAATATCGGGTCGGTTCCTCTAGTTTGATTTTTCTTTCTTTGGGCATTTCTTTTTGTGCCCATTTTTTCCCTTGCTGGCAGCCCAAAGGGTCTTCGACCTTGCTGGGGTCCTTTTCCCCCCATGGCTACCAGCAGGTTCAAAAAGTGCGATCGATGTGGGAAAATTATGTCCCTCACCAATACACATGACTGCTGCCTCCAGTGCCTCGGACCGGACCATGACCCGGCGATCTGTGGTCTGTGTAAAAAGATATCCTCGAAGGCCTTGCGGAGCCGCCAGCAGCAGCATGATACGATTTTTTCTGACTCCCCCATGCCTCCAAGAGCCAGGACCTTTGTCTGAGGCCTCCACGACTCGGGAGGAGCACTCCGAACCCGAGTGTCGTCGGGGTTCCTTGGAGAAGGGGTCTCCGTTGAGGGAACAGAAGAGAAGGAAAAAACCCTCGAAGGTGGCGTCTCTGGACAGTTCTGAATGGCCTGGCATGTCTTTGGGCCGGTTGCAGAGCCCCAAGCGCCTGCTCGCGGCGTCAGTGAAGGAGCGCCCAGTCACGGTTCCTCGCAGGGACACGGATGCGGATCAGCCTAGGCAAGTACATACTGTCCTAGTTGAGGACTCCCCTCCGGGGGAACCGGCTGTGGGCCCGAGTGTGTCGGCGCCCGAGCCGGAGGCTGCAGGATGGCGGCCTTGGAGCGCAGTTTTACTGCCTTCATGGAACAGCAGCAGGCACTGATGTCTAGCACGTCCGGTTCCTCCGCCACGACCACCGGGGTCTCAACGTCGAAGTCGACCCTAGAGGCCAAGCCGATCCTCGAGACCTTCTGGGCTCGAGTCTGTCCTTGGCCGAGGTCGCACTTGGCCTCCCGCTCATCAGGACCAAGGTCATCACCACCGAGCCTGCAGGAGTTGGGGTGGATGGCTCCGGGGCCCTCGATCCCAAGGAGCCCCACGAGTCCTTCTCAGAGGCCTCTACATGGGAGACCGAGGACGAGGAGTCCCCGGACACTCGGCATCATCGGGATGTTCCCTCTAATTCCCCGGTATTAGAACCTTGGAGAAGGTCCCCAGTGGAGGATATGGGCTTTCTGGATTTCGTGCGGGATATGTCCAAGGCTTTGGCGTTCCCGACGGAGTCCAAGGAGGATCCTCGAGCCAACGAGCTCGAGATCCTCCAGAATGAGGCTCCCCCTCGAGGAGCTCTCATGGTGCCCATTTCTCCTATCCTGGAACGACTTATGATCCACATGTGGGAGACGCTAGCGCCGCCGCCAGTAATCAGCAAACGGTTTGACTCGATATATCGAGTCTTCCGGAGCCCTGGCTTCCAAAAATCACAACTGCCGCACAAATCCATGGTTGTGGAGTCGGTCATGCATCGACTGAAGAGTCAGAAGACGCACTCCTCGGTGCCCCCGGTAGGGAGGCACACACCTTGGATGCCCTCAGCAGGAAGTATTTCCAAGGAGCAGTGTTGAATTGTCAGATCCAGGCATACTAGCTGTACATGGGCATGTACCTGAGAGACCGGGCGAAGGAAATCGCCGGCTTCTCGGCTGGTCTCTCCACAGAACCTTTGCAGCACTTCAAGGGCCTGTCCAAAGCTGTCCGTGAATGCTCCAAGTTCATGTCTCGGGCGGCCTATGACGGGTTTGAGTTGGCGGCATGGGTAGCCGCGGCGGGCATCGGTGCACGCCGCCAAGCTTGGCTGCAGTCATCCGACCTTGAGCAATGGGTTCAGGACAAGTTGGTCGATGTCCCATGCCAAGGGGTGAACCTCTTCGGAAAGCCCATGACTGACATGGCTGCAGAGCTGTAGACCGAGTTGATGACGGGAACACTGTTCTCTAAGAAGACCTCTGCCCCTTCTCGTAAGAAGGGCTCGGGTAAGAAGCCCTTTTACCTGAGGAAGTCCACTGCTTACCGAAACTACCCCCTTACCAGGCCTCTCCAGCTCCCCCACAGGGGCAGCAGGCCAAGGGACAGGGGCATGGCCCGCGTAAGCAAAAGGCCCCCAAACCCCAGGCTCAGGCTCCAGCTCTGGCCCAGCCTGGTGGGGTTTTTTGACTCCTGCAGCATGGCCCCTCTTCCAGTCGGAGCTGGGCAACCCACAGGAGGCCGGCTCACCTTGTATGCCCACAGATGGGAAGCCATCACCACCGATTCATGGGCATTACAAGTGGGCATTACAAGTGGTCAGGGAGGGATATCTCCTCCATCTAGCCCAGGTGCCTCCACATTACTTTCCAGGAGAGCCTTCACTGGGACCTTCTTCTGAAGGAGTTGGCAGGTCTTCTCGAGGATCAAGCGTTGGAACCGGTGCCCCACCACTTCAAGGGAAAGGGATTCTACTCCAGGTACTTCCTCATGCCAAAGAGGACAGGGGGCCTAAGGCCCATCCTCAACCTGTGCAACCTCAACAAATTCCTGGTGAGGGAGAAGTTCAAGATGCTCTCCCTTGGAATATTGCTGCCTTACCTCCGCAAGGGAGACTGGCTGTGCTCCTTGGACCTAAAGGATGCTTACATTCACATCCTAATCCACCCAAGTCACAGGCAATACCTACGCTTTGTGGAAGGGGGCAATCATTACCAATATAGAGTGCTCCCATTTGGCTTTGCCTTGGCCCCAGGGTATTCACAAAGTGCCTGGCGGTACTCGCTGCCTTTCTCAGGCTTCAAGGGATCTTTGTCTTCCCTTATCTCTATGACTGGCTCATCAGGGGCACTTCAGCCCCCGAGGTGCAGCAGGCTACAACTTGCACCACTCAGATCCTGCAACACTTGGGGTTTGTTATCAACTACCCCAAGTCCAACCTTTGCCCAGCACAAGAGCTGGAATTCATTGGGGCAAGGATCAACACCCTTCAGTCAAAGGCCTTCCTGCCTGCAGACAGGGCAAGCAGACTCATGGCCCTAGCCGAGGACAGAAAGCACCGTTCCTCAGTGCCAGCAAGGCACCTGCTGCGTCTCCTTGGGCACATGGCCTCCACGGTCCATGTCACTCCGGATGCCTGCCTCCACATGCGAACTGCGCAGTGGTGCCTCAGGGACCAGTTGTCCCAGTCCACGGGACATCTCCAGGACAGGGTCAGAGTGACCGGGTGCCTGGTACAGTCCCTGACCTGGTGGCTCTCGCCCCATCACCTGGAGGCGGGGATGCCTTTCCAGGTCCCTCACCACTCGAGGGTCGTCACTACAGATGCCTCCCTGCTGGGCTGGGGAGCACATTCCCAGGGATACCGCACACAGGGGGTTTGGTCCCAGGACGAGAGTGCCCAACAGATCAACCTGTTGGAGTTGCGTGCAATCCGTCTTGCCCTGAAGGCTTTCAGGCAGTGCCTGGGCCACATGTCTGTTCTAGTGCAAATGGACAACCAAGTTGCCATGTTCTATGTGAACAAACGGGAGCACGGGGTCCCATACCCTTTGCCAGGAAGCCCTAGATCTCTGTTCTTATGCAGTCTGGAATGGGATTCTCCTCAGGGCAGTATACCTGCTGGGCCAGGGCAACTGGCTGACCGACAGGCTCAGCAGAATGCTCCAGCCGCACAAGTGGCAGCTGGACTGGGTAGAAGCCTGCAGGCTTTTCCAGACCTGGGGGGAACCAGCGATGGACCTATTTGCAAGCCCAGACAATCACCAGTTGCCCTGTTTCTACTCAAGGCAGCCACACCCAGCCAGGGTGGCAGCCGATGCTTTTCTACTCTCATGGTCGGTGGATCTTCTGTATGCTTTTCCCCCGACACCTCTGATCATCAAGACTCTGTTCAAAATCCTTCAAGAGAGAGCCTCAGTCATCCTGATAGCCCTATGCTGGCCCAGGCAACCATGGTTCCCACTTCTCCTGCAGCTAGCGGTGGAGACCCCCATTCCTTTGGGATCATCTCCGCGACTCCTTTCGCAGGAGGGGGTTTCTCTTTTGCATCCCAACTTCAGCTCCCTTTTGCTGATGGCATGGCTGCTGAGAGGGTGACTCTCGCCCCACTCCTCCAAAGGACGTAGAGGAGACCTTACTGGCTCCATGCAGAATGTCTACCAGACGATCGTACACCTTTAAGTGGCACAGATTTGCGCTTTGGTGCACTGGGCAAGGGGTAGACCCCTTCTCTTGCCCGCTAGTTGCGATGTTACAATACTTTCTGCACCTCTCCCAGACGGAGCTCAAATCCAACTCCGTCAGAGCGCATCTCAGTGCCCTAGCGGCGAACTACTACCCTGTGGAAGGGAAACCCCTCTCAGTTCACCCAGTGGTGTCCTGGTTTCTAAAGGGCCTACTTCTGTCAAAGCCCCCGATCCGCCCTCGGGCAACTGAAAGGGATCTCAATGTGGTGTTGGGGCAGCACACCCGGCTGCCCTTCGAGCCATTGGCCATGTGCCACCTCCGTTATCTCTCCTGGAAGGTGGTTTTTCTTGGTTACGGTCACTTCTGCTCGGAGAGTGAGTGAGCTCCAAGCTCTCGTGGCAGAGAGGCCTTATACCAAGTTCTACAAGAATAGGGTGGTGCTTTGCATGCACCCCAAGTTTCTTCCGAAGGTGGTCTCCTCGTTCCACCTCAATTAGGAGGTGGTTCTTCCTACCTTCTTTCCCAGACCGCAAGCCAGTCCGGCTGAGGCGGTCCTCCATACCCTGGACTGTAAGAGGGCTCTGTCCTTCTACATTCAGCATACTCAGGGTCACCAGAAAGCCTCTCAGCTTTTCGTTTCCTATGACCCCAGTAAGCTGGGGGAGGCGGTGGCCAAGCGTACGCTGTCCACATGGGTGGCGGACTGTATTGCCTGAGCATATGAGGAAGTGAGACTTCTGTTGGAGGGCCGTGTTACGGCCCATAGGGTCAGGGCCATGGCGGCATCAGTGGCTCATCTGCGCTCTGTTTCTTTGGCGGACATCTGTTGGGCCGCCACCTGGTCTTCTGTTCATACCTTCGCAGCTCACTACTGCCTGGATAGGGAGTCCTGACGGGACAGTGCCTTCAGCCAGGCTGTACTCTGTAACCTTTTTGGGGTCTAGGCAACTCCTACCCTCCGACTCTTCTCTGTTCAGGCTACCGGAGTGCTACTTCCCTGGTTAGGGTTTTCATTGTGGCTGCTTGTGGCTCTCGATGAGGGAGCCTTTTTTAACTATAGGTTCAGGGTTGCCTGTAGCTGGGGAGTCCCATATGTGAGGACTGATTTCCTGCTTGTTCCTGGAGAAAGCGTAGTTACTCACCTGTAACATTTGCTTTGCCGTCTTTTTAGCTATGTCATTTGACTGAGCAAGATGGTACCCTTGGGTGGGAAGTGGACCACGCATGTGTGGTAGCAATTCCCAGAGGCTTTCTTTGAAAGCTGGGGATTTGCTCTGCGTGGGCTCCATCGGCGTCGATGTCACCCATATGTGAGGACTGATTCTTGCTGTCCCCGGAGAACACCTATTACAGGTGAGTAACTACGCTATTCCTGCACTTCATGCTTCAGGGAAGATGCTGTCAATACAGAGTCCTACCTTTTGGCCTCGCCTCTGTCCCCAGAGTCTTCACAAAATACATGGCGGTAGTAGCCGCATTTCTAAGGACTCTAGGGATATCTGTCTTCCCTTACTTAGACGAATGGCTCATAAGAGAAAGCACCTCTCAAGAGGCCAGTCTGTCCCTTTCACGCACTTGAGATTTGTCATAAATCTTCCAAAGTCCCAACTCATCCCCTCTCAAACTCTAGAGTTCATAGGGGCCCTCTTAAATACTCAACAGTCAAGGGCATTTCTGCCCCAACTCCGCTGTGCTCATCTCACTCAGTTAGCATCTCAAGCATGTCTCAAGAGCTATCTTACTGCTCGAGAAATGCTACAACTTCTGAGCCATATGGCATCAATGGTGCATGTTGTTCCATATGCCATCTACACATGTGCACAGCACAATGGACACTAGCATCCCAGTAGTCTCAAGCCTCAGGTTGCCTAAGGGACAGGAGAAAAGTCTCTACCCTTCTGGTCTCGTCTCTCCAGTGGTGGTGTTCCCCAGAAAATCTCCTTGTAGGGTCACCTTTTCAGATGCCTGCACCCTGACGACAGACGCATCCAAACTGGGCTGGGGAGCCCATCTGGAATCTCTTTCCACTCAAGATCTCTGGTCTCAGCAGGAGTCACAACTCCACATAAATCTGCTGGAGCTCAGAGCCATTCTCAATGCTCTCAAAGTGTTCCAGGACCAGCTTTGTTACTGCAGAGTCCTATTCCAAACCAACAATCAAGTGGCCATGTTATCTCCAGGAACAAGCAGGAATGAGTCTTCACATATGGGTACGTCGGTACCGACGGAGTCTGCGCGGGAACGCTTCCCAGCGTCCAATCAAAACGCTTTTGGAAGCATCCCACCACGCCTGCGTGCTGCCTTCCCGCCTTCCCAACTGCCTCTCCTCAGTTTTCGTTTTTCCGCAGAGCCGGCAGGACGTCCTCCTGTCACCGCAGAAAATTCTTCTTTTATTTTTTAGTTTTCTTGTGGTCGCGGCTGCCTTCCCCGACGCCACCGGTACCGCCGGTGTTTTCTCTCCTTTTTTCTTGTAACATTTTCCTTTTTAAGGAATATTTTTTCTTCTTAGTGCCTCACGGTTTTCTTTAGGCCTGCTAGGCCTACTCACTTTCCTTCATGGAACCGCCAGTCACTATTCACAAGAAATGTTCAAAGTGCGGCGTTACAAAATTAACTTTAGACACCCCTAATTGGTGTCTGGCTGGTTTGGGTCCTGACCATTTTCCTCCGGAGTGTCCCTCCTGCAATACTATTGTGGGAAGAAGTCTTCAGCATCGGGTTTCCCTCAATACGCGGTCCCCATCCAGCTTCAGGGCACCGACCACTTCTTCTTCTACACGGAATCAGGTAACCCAAAAACAGTCTGTTAAGACTAGCCAGTCCTCGAGTGGTAGATCTCATGCAGAGCATAGAGATGCCCCTTGCTTTGCCCTCGAACATACTGGTTTTAAAACCCCGGTGGGAGTCTTCGGCCTCCAAAGCCTGTGTGGGGTTTCAGGTTGTTCCTGAGGTTCACCCCTCACAGAACATACCTGTGCCATGCTCGGTGGTGGCATCCGCTTCGAGCGGTACCGATATCCAGGCATCAGCAATGGTGTTGGATGAAACATTCCTCACTAAGGATCGTTGTCTGGCGTCCTCGGTACCTACGGGACCGTTGGATACGCTACAGGCCGCCCTCCAGTATCGGTATCGATCCCGGTACCAATACTAGTACCGACATCGGTACCCTCCAGATGTGCTTCGATAGACTCGCTTCCTTCGATGCCGAGTCTGGAATCAATCTCCAGTCTGGAGGACTGGGTACCGACTCGCCTTGGTACGGACACCAAACGGTACCGAAGGCACAGTTCCGAGGAGCCATGTCCGGCACTCTTGGTTTCTTCCATACCGATAGAGTTGTCACCGGCTGGCCTTCATCCACTGGTACCGGATACAGTGCCGGAGTCGGTACCGGTATCCACATTACCATGGCTGTCGGTGCCTTCCATGCTTCCCTCTTCACGCTCGCTTCCCTCGATACCGAGTTTGGAATCGATCCCTAGCATGGACGATATGCTACCGACTGTTGCTGGTCCTGACCCTCTGCAGTACCGGCGACCATTCTCTAGGGATCTCCACCATTCAGGATCCTATATTCCTATAAGGTTGGATAGATCCTTCGGTGCCAATGCTAGTTTTTCAGCAGATCTAGCCTACCCAAAAGAATTTTCTTCTGGGGATTTTTCTTTTCAAGTTTTTCTCAGGGATATGATGAGATCACTTGCCATTTCTATGCCTGGACAGGATCCTACACAAGGCAATGCAGACTCCCTATATATTCCTGGGACAGCAAAGGATACCATCATGCTTCCTTTGCATCATTCCTTGCAGGATCTCCTTCTACGAATGTGGGAAGCACCTTTAACGGTACCCCCACCTTCTAGGACAACTGATCTTCTATATCAGGTGCCTCCCTCTCCAGGTTTTCAGAAGACTCAACTTCCTCATCATTCCATTGTTGTTGAATCAGCAATGAGGCGGGTGAAGAGTACTAAAAAGCACTCTTCTTTTCCGCCAGGTCGTGAGTCTAAGACTTTAGATGCCTTTGGTCGCCAAACCTTCCAGGCATCCATGCTTTCAGCAAGAATTCTCTCATATATTTTCTATATAGGATTATCTCTTGATGAGGTCACAAAGAAATTACTATCTTTGACTCCTTTTCTTCAAGAGACTAGAAGTGCAGACTATTCCTCTCTGGTTAGTCATGCTCAAAATATATCTAGGTTCCTTATTCGTGCTTCCCTGGACACGTTTGAGTCTGTTAGCAGAACTTCTGCTATAGCTATAGGGGCACGACGTAAAGCCTGGCTCCAGGCTTCAAATTTGGACAAATGGGCTCAAGAAAGACTGGGAAATACTCCTTGCACTGTTGAAAATCTCTTTAACAAGGAGTCTTTACTCCAGGTTGCTCAGTTAACCACTGACATTCCTGTTTCCAGAGGCTGTTGTACGCCTTCCTCTTTCCCAATTGGTAGGAAATGTCCTACCCAACTTTCTTCCCCTAGGGGGAAAATGTTTTATTCTTCTTCTGCCCATCATTCAGATCGTCCCAAACAGGGGAAACATCGCTCTAGTCTGAAGAAACCACAACCTCAACAGGGTCCACAAACCCAGCAGTCGCAGGGTTTTAAATAGATCATTTTTCCCCTTGTGTTGCTGGTTACAAGGGCAGTCTACTTCTTTTTGCTGAAGTATCTGCACTAAATTTATCCTAACTTTTCAAGATGTCTCTTCTTGAGACATTTTTTTCCTTTACTCTAAGAGTCTTCATGATGATCATGCCCTCACTTCACAGGTTTCTCTTCCTTTTCGGGAAAAGAGAAATGACAACTATTAATAAGACAGTTGTTTCCCTGTACTGGCATGTATCATCTTACCTTTCAGAGACTTCCTGCAGAGTCAGTCTCCTTCACCTCTGTCTTACCTCCCTCTTGCTACAGCATCTGGTTTGCAAGAGTGGCTCTTTACAATGGTAAGCCCCTACGGTCCTCTACCTGTTCCACAGGGGGATTCTCCATTTAAGAGTTGTCTCCCCCTTTATTTCCTTAGGGCAGCTCATCAGACACTAGATAGTCCTACTATGTCTGTTGTTTCTTTTTCCCAATCTAAAGAAGATGGGGAAAATAAATTTTTCGCCCGCTGCCCCGGTAGTTGCTGCAGATACACTAATTCCTAGTGGTTAAGCCACTGGTTCTGTTAACCACACAACCAGGGCTTCTCCTCCACTAGCTATTCTTCTAGCCTCAGTGCTACACCCCAAACAGGTTATCAACCTAGTTTGGGAAACCCTATTATCACAGACTGCTTGGTTAACTTCTATTCTTGCCCCTTGTCCTTGGCAGAATAGTTCTTACCCACTGGCTTTTAACAGCCAGTTTTTTCTTCTAACTAACCTGCAGCATGCTCTCTGCAACTCTACAGAGTAGCTTTGCACTATGGGCCCTTGCTAGAGAGCATCATATCTGTCTAGCAGATAAGCCCAGAGGGTTAGCAGGGGTTTCCCCAGTCATATTTTTCATGTCTGGTAGGTGTTCCCTACCCCTACCATCTCATCTAAAATCTCTTTTGAGACGTGAGGCTCAGGCCTTTCTTCACGTGACAACCTAAAGAATGGCAAATTCCCTGGCTTGGTCCATATCCCCTTGGTCTTCTCGCCAGAGATATTTTTTGTTTCAGTGGCAGTTAAAGGACGCCTGATACCCATCTGCCCTTGTAGACAGGTCACTATGGTATCTTAATCCAGTGACGTCCTCTATCCATTCTCCATACTGCGGTTCTGGAGAAAACTGGACTTGCTGCCTGCAGACTGAAGTTATCCTCTGCTTTTTTCCACGTAGGCCATCCTGGTTATTTAAGAGCTCAAATTCTAAAACGGATTTAGACTCTCTTTTGTCAGGGACACTATTCTCCTGACTTTTTCAATCATAACCAGGGAAGGAAGATTCTTGATGCATCTATTCAAGCGGGTTCACCCTCCTTGCTGTTAGATGAATCTTTTCTCTCCCCATACTCCTATGGGGATCAACTTCTATAGACATTTCTTCATCCACATACCTGGAGACATCTGTCTACATGCCTACATATTCATATACATATATATATATTTATATCTGTGTATCTTCTGGCCATACAGGTCTCCGTATATATATATGCATATATACTCTATATGTGTATAAATTTAGGAATGTATGTATATATATATATATGTCTCTATAGAGATATATCTTTTAGGTAGATATGTATCCACATACTTATCTATCTGTCTGTTTACATTCAGATATTCATACATTCCTATATGATCCTGACAGATGGGCACTACCCCTCTCAATGCTGTACCAGCATACTTAGGGTTCTACACACACAACCACTTCCTGTGGTGATCAACAAACGTTTTCCTTACCATAACCTTTCAGGGTTAGGTACCCCTGAAGTTCTCCATGTACCTTTTCTTTCCTTAACACTTCCAGGAAAGACATTGCGGAACTTCAGTTTATCTAAAGCTTAGCGCTTCCTAAGTCTGTCCTTAACTTCTTAGCAGATACAGGGGTTTCCACACCCTTTCTCTCCTACATGGACTGTTTCTACTGCCAGTCCAGATGGGTCAGACTCTCTTTTGCTTTTGGTCCTCGGATTGCATTTTTCTTGGACCAACACAGCTTAAGCTTTCTTCATGGTACCTTCTGCGTCTTCCGCTGAAGTCCTACCTCTCTTTCACTATCCCAGTTTCTCCCTGGGGCTATTTTCTTCACCCTGAGGGGTTCTGACCTCCACTTGTTTTTCTACTTTTCTTGACTCCACTTCTCAGTGAGGTACTAAGAACATAAGAACATAAGATATGCCATACTGGGTCAGACCAAGGTCCATCAAGCCCAGTATTCTGTTTCCAACAGTGGCCAATCTAGGTCACATGTACCTAGCAGTTTCCCCAAGAGACACAAGTTCCACAATGCTTGTACTGGGTCAAGCATTGATATCTTCGGTCACTTCTTAATAATGGTTTATGGACCTTTCCTCCAGGAACTTGTCCAAACCTTTTTTAAACCCAGCTACACTAACAGCCTTTACTACATCCTCCGGTAACAAATTCCAGAGTTTGATTACACGTTGAGTGAAAAAATATTTTCTTTTATTAGTCTTAAATAGTTTACCCTGTAGCTTCATTGCATGTCCCCTAGTCTTTCTATATTCTGATAAGGTAAACAATCGATCTACATTTACCCGTTCCACTCTGTTCATTAATTTATAGACTTCTATCATATCTCCCCTCAGCCGTCTCTTTTCCAGGTTAAAGAGCCCTAACCTTTTTAGCTTTTCTTCATAGGAGTATCCTTCCATCCCCTTTACCATTTTGGTGGCTCTTCTCTGTACCTTTTCTAAAATCGCTATATCCTTTTTAAGATACGGCGACCAGAATTGCACACAATATTCAAGGTGCAGTCTCACCATGGAACGATATAGAGGCATTATAATATCTTTTGTTTTATTTTCCATTCCTGTCCTTATCATACCTAGCATTCTATTTGCTGTCTTGGGCGCCGCTGCACACTGGGCCGAGGGTTTTAACATGGTATCCACAATGACGCCTAAATCTTTTTCCTGGGTGGTGGTTCCTAATGTGGAACCTTGCATCGTGTAACCATAGTTTGGGTTGTTCTTCCCTAGGTGCATAACCTTGCACTTGTCCACATTAAATTTCATCTGCCATTTTGATGCCCAGTCTTCCAATTTATCAAGATCCTCTTGCAATTTTTCACAATCCTCTTGGGTTTTAACAACTTTAAATAGTTTTGTGTCATCTGCAAATTTGATAACCTCACTCGTTATTCCACTTTCCAGGTCATTTATGAATATGTCAAAAAGCAGCGGACCCAGCACAGATCCCTGGGGTACACCACTATTCACTTTTCTCCATCGGGAAAATTGGCCATTTAGCCCTACCCTCTGCTTTCTATCTTTTAACCAGTTCCTGATCCACAATAGTACATTGCCTCCTATCCCATGACTCTTTAGTTTTGCCAAAAGTCTCTGATGAGGGACCTTGTCAAAGGCTTTCTGAAAGTCCAGGTACACAATATCAACCGACTCACCTTTGTCCACCTGTTTATTCACTCCTTCAAAAAAACATAACAGATTAGTAAGACAAGATCTTCCTTGTCTAAAGCCATGTTGGCTGTCTCCCATTAGATTGTGACTATCTACATGCTGAGTAATTTTATTCTTTATGATGGTTTCTACCATTTTTCCCGGTACTGACGTCAGGCTCACCGGTCTGTAGTTTCCAGGATCACCCCTGGAACCCTTTTTAAAAATTGGTGTTACATTGGCGATCCTCCAATCTTCAGGTATTAGAGATGATTTTAATGATAGTTCACAGATTACTGATAGCAGTTCTGCAATCTCATATTTCAGTTCTTTCAGCACCCTTGGATGTATACCATCCGGCCCAGGTGATTTGCTACTCTTCAGTTTATCTAATAGTTGTAAGACATCTTCCCGATGTATCGATATTTCCTTCAATTCTTCCGCACCTTTAAATACCACTTCAGTCATGGGTAACATCCCTACATCTTCCTCAGTAAAGACCGAAGCAAAGAATTCATTCAGTCTCTCCGCTATCGCCTTGTCGCCTCTTAGTGCTCCTTTAACCCCTTTATTATCTAATGGACCAACTGACTCTCTCACAGGTTTTTTGCTACGAATGTACTTGAAAAGGTCTTTATTTCGCGTTTTTGCTTCTGCAGCAAGCTTCTTCTCAAATTCTCTCTTTGCCTGCCTTATCAATGCCTTGCATTTGACTTGCCAGTGCTTGTGCTTTTTCCAGGTTTCGTCGTTTGGCTCTTTTTTCCATTTCCTGAAAGATGCTTTTTTGGCAACAACAGCCTCTCTGACCTCACCTTTAAACCATGCTGGCAGTTTTTTGGACTTCCTTCCACTTTTCTTAAAGCGTGGAATACAGCTGGTCTGGGCTTCCAAGATAGTATTTTTCAACAACACCCAAGCTTGATGTACGTCTTTAACCTTCGCAACTGCTCCTTTTAGTTTTTTCTTAACTGTTTTCCTCATTTTATCATAGTCTCCCTTTCGAAAGTTAAAAGCTAGTACTGTGGATTTCCTTACTATCCCTCTTCCACTAATTAAATCAAAGGCGATCATGCTATGATCACTATTGCCAAGTGGCCCCAACACCCTTATCTCTTGCACTAGATCTGGTGTTCCACTAAGGACTAGGTCTAATATGGCTTCCCCTCTGGTCGGTTCATGAACCAGCTGCTCCAAGAAGCAGTCATTTATTTCATCTAGGAACTTTATCTCCCTATCATGTCCTGACGTGACACTGACCCAGTCGATACCGGGGTAATTGAAATCACCCATTATTATTACTGCGCTGTAACGTTTGTTAGCTTCCTTGATTTCTTTGAGCATTTCATCATCCACTTGGTCATTCTGGCCAGGTGCTCGATAGTACACCCCCACTGCCATCGCCTTCCCCCTTTTATATGGAATTTCAATCCATATAGATTCTACAGCAGATTTTGTTTCCTGCAAAACTTTGATCCTTGAGGTGTTCCAATGGTTCTTCTAACAGATCCATATCAACCTCAGTAGACTTTGCAATGCCAACAAGGGAGGCCCATATCTAAATTTTTACTACTAGATCTCCTCTCTACAGGGTTTCTCTCTGTAGAGGTCCTGTTCTAGTTCAGCTGTTCCACAGCACCTTTTCTGTATTCAACTCCTACCCTCCATCCCCAGGATGCCTGAGGTTCTGGGGAGTAGCATGGCTCTTCTACATTCGCAACATGCTAGGACTCCCTCTGGGCATCTCAGCTTGGGAGTCCCCATATGTGAAGACTCATTCCTGCTTGTTCCTGGAGATACCACAGTTACTCACTTTTAACAGGTGATCTCTGGGTACAGCAGGAATAAGTCTTCACAACCCACCCACCTCCCCTAGGAGTTGTATCTCTCTATCTATCTTTCCTTTCCTCTCTCTCTCTTTGTCTCAGCTTTAAAACTTAACTGAGGAGAGGCAGTTGGGAAGGCGGGAAGGCAGCACACAGGCATGGTGGGATGCTTCCAAAAGCGTTTTGATTGGACGCTGGGAAGCGTCCCGCGCAGACTCCGTCGGTACCGACGTACCCATATGTGAAGACTTATTCCTGCTGTTCCCAGAGATCACCTGTTACAGGTAAGTAACTGTGCTTTACGTGAACAAGCAGGGCAGAACAGGGTCTTGGATCCTGTGCAGTGAGGCTCTACATCTCTGGTCCTTTGCCATACATCATCACATTCACCTCCAGGCTGTGTATCTCCCGGGCAAGCACAATGTCTTAGCGGGCAGATTAAATTGAAAACCTTCTCCCCCACGAGTTATCTCTTCATGTAGACACATTTTTCAGATCTGGGGGACTCCAGAGATAGACCTTTTCACAAGTCCTCAAAATGCCAAGCTCCCTCGCTTCTGTACCAGGAGTCCTGCGTCAGACAGCCAACAGGTGGATGCTTTTCACCTCCACTGGGAATACGGCTTCCTGTATGCCTTCCCTCCCATTCCCCTAATTCCCAAGACTCTTTTCCAACTTCAGGTGGACAGGGGCTTCATGATACTCATAGCCCCACGCTGGCCACGTCAACTGTGGTACTCTCTCCTTCTACGTCAGACTCAACCCATAGATCTGGGGTCTGCTCCAGATCTCCTCTCTCAGGAGGAGGGGATGCTGCTCCATCCCAATCTGCAGTCTCTCCATCTTTCAGCATGGCTGCTGAAAGCATAGCCTTCCAGGGTATTGACCTTCCCCAGGAGGTTAAGGACACCCTCTTAACTTCTAGAAAGCTTTCAAGTGGCATAGGTTTTCTATCTGGTGTTCTCAGAAGAATCTTAATCCTTTCTCAGTTCTAATGGAGGCGCTACTTCAATATCTCCTCCACCTATCTTCTTCTGGACTCAAAACCAATTTGGTAAGAATACACCTAAGTGCAATTGTGGCCTCTCACGTACCCTTAGATAGCCAACCCATCTCCTCTCAGCCACCCGTAGCACGCTTCATGAGGGTCTTCTATTAACCAAGCCTCCCATTAAGCCACCACCAGTGGCATGGAACCTCAATGTTGTTCTAGGGAAGCTTCTCAAACCGCTCTTTGAACCTAGCCACTACACCACTTTGGTTTCTCACATGGAAGGTCATCTTCCTCATTGCTTCAGCAAGGTGCATTAGTGAGCTCCAGGTCTTGGTGGCTGACCCACCTTACACACGGTTCCACCATGATAAGGTAGTCCTTAGGACTCATCCTCACTTCATGCTGAAGGTGGTCTCGCCCTTCCATTTGAACTAGTCTGTCTACCTTTCCGTGTTTATCCCTAGACCACATTCATCTAGGGCAGAAGCAACCCTCCACACTCTGGATTATAAACGTGCCTTAGTTTTTTTATCTTCAGAGGACTCGAGAGCACCAGAAGGCTTCTCAGTTGTTCATCTCCTTTGACTCTAGTCACCTCAGGTTGCTAGTCTTCAAACATACTCTCTCCAAGTGGATAGAAGACTGCATCACTTTTGCTTATAAGGCAGGACTGTCCCTCGAGGGTCATGTCACTGCCCATAATGTTCGAGCCATGGCTACCTCTATGGAAAATCTACAATCTGTAGCTATTGATGAGATCTGCAAAGCAGCAACTTAGTCTTCGGTCCATACTTTTGCTGCTCACTACTGTCTGGACAAGGACTCCTGCCAGGATGCCATGTTTGGCCAGGTTGTTCTCCAGCAGCTCTTTCAGACTTAGAGCAACTCCTACCCTCTGTCCCGGATTTCGATACCAGACATCCATGGAGGATACATGACCTCTTTAGGCACACCTGAGGCAGACCACTGTTGATTCTGAGGTCATCTCTCTGGCATCTTCTAGCTAGGGAGTCCCATATGTGAAGACTACATTCCTGCTTGTTCCTGGAGATAGCATAGTTACTCACTTTTAACAGGTGATCTCTGGGAACAGCAGGAATTTAGTCTTCACAACCCACCCTCCTCCCCTAGGAGTTGTATGTCTTCTTTTTCTTTCCCTCCTGTATCTCAGCTACAAACTCAACTGAGGAGAGAAAGCTGGAAAGGTGGGAAGGCAGCTACGCAGGCGCAGTGGGATGCTTCCAAAGGCTTTCCTACTAGATGCTGGGGAGTGTTCCCGCCCGTTGGTACTGACGTCACCCATATGTGAAGACTAAATTCCTGCTGTTCCCGGAGATCACCTGTTACAGGTGAGTAGCTATGCTTTCCCTACGCACATGTAGTTCTAAAAAATCAGCTGTTCACACATCTAAGTAGTGCCACTTGCATGCATAAGTAGCAGAATTGCCGCTACTTACATGTTCAAAGACTTGAGTGATGCCAGTTGTTTTGTTTTCTTTTGTAAAATGAATTTTTTCTGTTGCGTATCTTGCTAAACACACATGCTTAATTGGTGATGCTATATATATTTTAGAAAATGTTCCATATTTGCTGACCTTTTTCTAAAATATTAGGGATGTTTTAGACACAGGTGGAAACATCCATTTGATGACCTAGACGCCCTACATAAAGCTATCCTATAAAAATACTTTTAGCCGTCTTGAGGGAAGGCAGTTTTCAGACAGCTGATCAATGTAAGTAAAATGCTTTTAGCCTGCATAAATCACTTTGAAAATTGTTCTTCCTGAGTGCAGGAGTAGCAAGGTCTGCATTAATCATTGGTAACACAACAGTTTGCTATACTTTATTTTTACTTAAACAAAGAAACAGAGAAGAATGATGGCAGATAAAGATCAAATAGCTTGGCTAGATCTTAACAGATCAAAATGTATCCTGGCCATAGACAGGAACTATTTGATTTTTTTTAAATCTAAATCCTGCCTGTGTGCATTGTGTTTTTATTTTGTTCTTCCTCTGCAAAAGAAATTCCTTAAGATTCTTATGTTGGAGGTCAGCTGTGGGTTAATGAAATCCTGGCTCAGACCTCTAGCAAGTGAGTATGGTGGCACCTACAGTTTGGAAAGCTGGCAGCAGGTGCTCTTAGCATTTCTTAGTGCTTTGTTTTGTAAATAATGCAGCTTCTTTAAAAACAACAACTGATGTATGATTGTCCTAACATTCAGTCTTATTGGGTTTTAATATGGAACCGTATTAAAGAGGTGCTGGGATTTTGGGCCAATCTCTCCTGTTCTGGGGTAGTTTTCAATCAACAATTGGCATCTCGCTGTTACAGCAGAATTGTCAGTTTTAATTAACTTCATGTTGGAAGTGGCCCTATTTTTCGTTATTTCTAACTGGAAAACATACAGCAGAGCTTGGTTGACGCGAATGGTGGAACACTTGTGCTTATGATACATATATGTGCAAGCACCATGGTGTGGTAGTTCCCTTGCATCCTCCTCTTTTCTTAAGTGGAAACTCCTACAGAATTACATCTCTAAAGCACGGTATGAGATATCGTAAGGGGTTATTTGACAAATCGCCTCAGTTCCTATGCAGCGGAGTGGTTGCTCTTCTATTGCCCTTGTAGGCCTAGCAGGCTTGCAGATGTTTTGTCTTTCTTTATATAGCCCCTGATGATCGCATGATGATGGGAGGGACAGGGTGGGGTGGGCTATGATTTGCCTTTTCTCCAGGACCAAGCAAGAAGTCAGTCCTCACATATGGGTGTCATCGGGAATGCTGGCACTCATGCGCGGTTCCCTTCCCGCCCAAAGGTGCCATCTTACCTCAGTCTCTTTTTTTCCGAGAAGCCCATCAGATGTGTGTCCTGTTCTCCCGGATAAAAGTGATTTTTTCTTCGGCGATTTTTTCGCTATTTTTCTCCGTTTCGATGCCGGTTCCCCTCCCGCCGGGTTCGGTACACCGGTATCGAGCCCGTTTATTTCTTTTTCGGTTTTTGCCCTTCGTGGCTGGCGTTCGCGCCCTTTTTTTTTTTCAAATTTTCCCTGGAAGGCCGGTCTTTTGACCTTGCTGGGGCCCTTTTTTCCCCGATGGCTTCCAGTGGTTTCAAAAAGTGTGATCGGTGTAAGAAACTTATGTCTCTCACCGACACACACGACTGCTGCCTTCGGTGCCTCGGCCCTGACTACGACCCCAAGTCATGCGAGCCATGTGGGAAGATGTCTTCCAAGGCACTGAAAAGTCGACAGCATCAGAAGGAAAGGTTTTTCTCGGACTCTGCCTCCGGCCGAGCTCGGACCTCATCTGAGGCCTCGACATCTCGGGATTCCGATCCCGAGCGCCGTCGAAGCTCCTCGGACAGGGGGTCCCCCGACCGGGAACGCAAGAGGAAGAAGCGGCTCGCGAGGGCGGCGTCGGAGGAGGTCCCTGGATCCTCGAGGGCCAGGTCTAAGACCCCCGACCGCCGTCCTGGGCCCATGGATCGGGAGAAGCCTGCCAAAGTCCCTCGTGTGGAGCCGGAGTCTGCTGGACACGTAAGCCCCGTAGTCCTCGTGGACTCTCCTTCCAGAGAGCCGACGTCGGGCCCGGCACCGCCAGGGCCCGAGTCGGTGGCTGCTGCGTCTCCCGAGCTGAGTCTCAGGATGACAGCCTTGGAGTGCAGATTGTCTGCCTTCATGGAGCAGCAGCGGGCACTGATGGCCAGCCTGTCTGGTGCATCTGCCCCGACCACCGGGACGTCGACTTCGAAGTCAACCTCGGAGACCGAGCCGATACTCGAGACCCTCGGGGCTCGAAGTCGTCCTCGGTCGAGGTCTCCCTCGACCTCCCATTTGGGACCGAGGGTGTCGACGCCGGTGCCCCCGGCGTCGGGGCGGGTGCCTCGGGGCCCCACGGGGTCGGACCCTGACTCCTCCTCGGATGAGTCCGCCTGGGAGACGGAGGATGAGGAGTCTCCCGATACCTTCAAGACTCGGTGCGTCCCGTCGGACTCACCGCAGTCTGAGCCCCGGAGTAGATCCCCTCCGGAGGACACTAGGTTCTCGGAGTTCGTGCGGGATATGGCCGCTGCCCTGGCTATCCCTGCCGATCCCGAGGAAGAGCCTCGAGCCGAGGAGCTCGATGCTCTGCAGTACAACTCTCCTCCGAAGGAGGCCTTTACTGTCCCGGTTCCTCCGATGCTGGAATGGCTCCTCTTCCGGATGTGGGAGGCACCGACTTTGGTGCCGGTTCTGAGCAATCGAGTCGATTCTATCTATCGACTCTGCAAAAGCCCTGGTTTCCAGAAAGCACAACTACCACACCATTCCATGGTTGTGGAATTGGCCATGCATCATCTGAAGAGCCAGAAGATGCACTCTGCGGTGCCCCCCGGCAGGGAGGCCCGCAACCTCGATGGCGTCGGTAGGAAGTGCTTCCAGGGATCCATGCTTGCTTGCTGTGTCCAGTCTTACCAGCTGTACATGGGCATGTACTTGCGAGACCTGGCCAGGGAGTTGGCCGGATTCTCTGCTGGTCTCTCCGGGGAACCCTTGCAGAGATTTAAGTCCTTGTTCTTGGGGATTCGGGAATGCTCCAAGTTCATTTCCCACGCCGCCTACGATGGCTTCGAGGCTTCGGCCCGAGTAGCGGCTGCCGGCATCGCGGCTCGATGCCAGGCGTGGCTGCAGTCATCAGACCTCGAGCCATGGGTTCAGGACAAGTTGGTCGATGTCCCCTGCCGGGGTGAAAACCTTTTTGGCAAACCCGTGACCGAGAAGGCCGCTCAGCTCGAGACCGAGCACCTTACCCGGACAAGGCTGTCGAGGAAGACCTCTGCCCCTTCACATAAAAAGAAGGGCTCGGGTAAAAAGTCATTTTACCCGAGGAAGGGCACTACCTACAAACAGTACCCTCAGTTTCAGGCTGCAGAAGCTGCCCCCCAGGGTCAGCAAGCCAAGGGCCATGGTAATGGGCCCCATAGACAGAGGACCCCCAAGCCTCAGGCCCCTGCTACCACTCAGCAGGGTGGGGTTTATTGACTCCTTGAGCGTAGCCACTCCGTCCTTGCTGTCCCAGCCCTGCACAGGCGGTCACCTTGTACTCTTCACCCACCAGTGGCCTCTCATTACCACCGACAGTTGGGTGCTGGACATAGTCCAAAACGGCTATGCACTGCATTTAAACTAGATATTAGGGGAAAGCCGACAGTTGCCCAAGAGCGGATGGTTCGGAAGAATGTATCCTTGAACGATACTACCAAAAGCAGAGAGGTTCCACAAAAGAGTAAAGTAGCCCAAATGCCCTCAAGTATGGAGCAGACAGAGCTTAAAGATCCCAATTTACCCATGTCTAACAATAGCCAAATTAACATGAATAAAATACATTCTCTAAAATGCTTGTATGCAAATGCTAGAAGTCTAAAGAATAAGATGGGAGAGTTAGAATATATAGCACTAAATGAAAGGTTAGATATGATTGGAATATCAGAGACATGGTGGAAGGAGGACAACCAGTGGGACACTGTGATACATGGGTACAAACTATATCGTAATGATAGAGCTGATCAAATTGGTGGAGGGGTTGCGCTCTATGTTAGAGAGGGCATTGACTCAGAAAGGATTAACGTTTTGCAGGAAACAAAATCTGCTGTAGAATCTATATGGATTGAAATTCCATATAAAAGGGGGAAGGCAATGGCAGTGGGGGTGTACTTTCGAGCACCTGGCCAGAATGACCAAATGGATGATGAAATGCTCAAAGAAATCAAGGAAGCTAACAAAGGTTATAGCGCAGTAATAATAATGGGTGATTTCAATTACCCCGGTATCGACTGGGTCAGTGTCACGTCAAGACATGCTAGGGAGATAAAGTTCCCAGATGGAATAAATGACTGCTTCTTGGAGCAGCTGGTTCATGAACCGACCAGAGGGGAAGCCATATTAGACCTAGTCCTTAGTGGAACACCAGATCTAGTGCAAGAGATAAGGGTGTTGGGGCTACTTGGCAATAGTGATCATAGCATGATCGCCTTTGATTTAATTAGTGGAGGAGGGATAGTAAGGAAATCCACAGTACTACCTTTTAACTTACAAAAGGGAGACTATGATAAAATGAGGAAAACAGTTAAGAAAAAACTAAAAGGAGCAGTTGCGAAGGTTAAAGACGTACATCAAGCTTGGGTGCTGTTGAAAAATACTATCTTGGAATCCCAGACCAGCTGTATTCCACGCTTTAAGAAAAGTGGAAGGAAGTCCAAAAAACTGCCAGCATGGTTTAAAGGTGAGGTCAGAGAGGCTGTTGTTGCCAAAAAAGCATCTTTCAGGAAATGGAAAAAAGAAACCTGGAAACAGCACAAGCACTGGCAAGTCAAATGCAAGGCAATGATAAGGCAGGCAAAGAGAGAATTTGAGAAGAAGCTTGCTGTGGAAGCAAAAACGCGAAATAAAGACCTTTTCAAGTACATTCGTAGCAAAAAACCTGTGAGAGAGTCAGTTGGTCCATTAGATGATAAAGGGGTTAAAGGAGCACTAAGAGGCGACAAGGCGATAGCGGAGAGACTGAATGAATTCTTTGCTTCGGTCTTTACTGAGGAAGATGTAGGGATGACTGAAGTGGTATTTAAGGGTGCGGAAGAATTGAAGGAAATATCGATACATCGGGAAGATGTCTTACAACTATTAGATAAACTGAAGAGTAGCAAATCACCTGGGCCGGATGGTATATATCCACGGGTATTGAAAGAACTGAAATATGAGATTGCAGAACTGCTATCAGTAATCTGTGAACTATCATTAAAATCATTTCTAATACCTGAAGATTGGAGGATCACCAATGTAACACCAATTTTTAAAAAGGGTTCCAGGGGTGATCCGGGAAACTACAGACCGGTGAGCCTGACGTCAGTACCGGGAAAAATGGTGGAAACCATCATAAAGAATAAAATTACTCAGCATGTAGATAGTCACAACCTAATGGGAGACAGCCAACATGGCTTTAGACAAGGAAGATCTTGTCTTACTAATCTGTTATGTTTTTTTGAAGGAGTGAATAATCAGGTGGACAAAGGTGAGTCGGTTGATATTGTGTATCTGGACTTTCAGAAAGCCTTTGACAAGGTCCCTCATCAGAGACTTTTGGCAAAACTAAAGAGTCATGGGATAGGAGGCAGTGTACTATTGTGGATCAGGAACTGGTTAAAAGATAGAAAGCAGAGGGTAGGGCTAAATGGCCAATTTTCCCAATGGAGAAAGGTGAATAGTGGTGTAACCCAGGGATCTGTGCTGGGTCCGCTGCTTTTTGACATATTCATAAATGACCTGGGTTCAAGATGGTTTAGGAAATTTGCCCTGTACAGGTGAAAATCTATTTGGCAAAGAGTGGCAAATTAAAGCCACTCAAATGGATGCAGAAAATGCTGCTCTGGATAGACTTTCTAAATCTACCTCCACTCCGGCCAAGAAAAAATCTTTTAAAAAGTCTTATTACAAGAAGGGCAGATTTCCTTCCACTTCTGGTCAACAATCTTCTACAGGTCGCTTTGCTACTAAGCGTCAGCAACCTAAACAGGCCAGGCCTAAACCTGCAGGGGCTGCTGCAACACAGCAGTCCCAAGCCCCTCAGGGTTTTTGACTTGATACTAGAGAACTTAACCTTTCTGGCTCTACAACAGCCAGAACCTCTCACCATTCCAGGAAGGTTAGCTCAGATGGGAGCAAATCACATCAGAGCAGTGGACCCTCTCCATCATCAGAGAGGGCTACAAACTTCATTTCTCAGACCTTCCTCCCTACACCATGGTGAGACATTTCAATTCTCCCACATCTCTCCTCGACCTTCTGGATCAGGAGGTAACCACCCTTATGGCCCAGAGGGCCATAGAAGAAGTTCCTCTTCTTCAACAGGGGTCAGGGTTTTACTCCCCCTACTTTCTCATTCCAAAAAAAACAGGGGGATACAGACCCATTCTAGATCTCAGAGAATTGAACAAATTTCTATGCAAGGAGAAGTTCAAGATGCTTTCTCTAGGCACTCTCCTTCCATACCTACAGAGTCAGGATTGGCTTTGTTCTCTAGATCTCAAGGATGCGTACACTCATGTCCTCATCCATCCATCTCACAGAAAATTCCTACGTTTTCTGTTCCAGGGAAAACATTACCAATACAGAGTGCTTCCTTTCGGTCTAGCCTCTGTTCCAAGAGTGTTCACCAAATGCATGGCAATAGTTGCTGCATTTCTACGCACTCTGGGAATATTTGTCTTCCCCTACCTGGACGACTGGCTCATCCGAGCTCCATGTCAGTCAGAAGCCCAAATTTCCCTGGACCGCACCAGGCGCATTCTGCAGTATCTGGGACTTGTGGTAAACCTCCCAAAGTCTCAGCTCACCCCTACTCAGTCCCTAGAATTCATAGGGGCCTGGTTGGACACCACTACTGCAAGAGCCTATCTTCCCCAGGCTCGTTGCCAACGTTTAGTGCAGTTAGCCTCCCAGATTCAGTCAAAGAGCCACTTAACTGCCTGGGAGATGCTACAACTACTAGGCCACATGGCTTCCACAGTACATGTGGTGCCCTATGCTCGCCTACACATGAGAGCAGCTCAATGGACTTTGTCCACCCAGTGGACTCAAGCTTCAGGAGCTCTCTCAGACCAAATAGCAAACTCCAAACGTCTCTTTTGGTCTCTCCAATGGTGGATGTCCACTCAAAATCTGTTGCTGGGGTCCCCCTTCCAACCTTTGTTGCCCCAAGCAATCCTCACAACAGATGCCTCCCAAACAGGTTGGGGAGCTCATCTACAGGACCTCTCCACCCAAGGCACTTGGTCCCCACAGGAGACCTCTCTTCATATCAACCTCTTGGAACTTCGAGCAGTGTTCCTAGCTCTCAAGGTCTTTCATACCCTCCTCAGCTACCAGACAGTCCTCATTCAAACGGACAATCAGGTAGCCATGTTTTACATAAACAAACAAGGAGGAACTGGCTCTCTGTCGCTTTGCAATGAAGCTCTAAGATTATGGGCCTTCGCCAGAGAGCATCAAATCCATCTCCTGGCAGTATACCTCCCAGGAATTCAAAACTCTTGGGCAGACAGACTCAGTCGAGTTCTGCTTCCACACGAATGGTCCCTGCACATGGATCAGGTACTCAGAATCTTCCAGGAATGGGGAACCCCGGACATAGACCTATTTGCAAGTCCGTGGAATGCCAAACTTCCCTGGTTCTGTTCCAGAATTCCGTGTCAGGGAGTTCAGGCCAAGGATGCCTTCCTCCTTCATTGGGGTCAGGATTTCCTGTATGCCTTTCCACCCATTCCCTTGATTCCCAAGACTCTGTTCAAACTTCAGAGGGATCAAGAATCTATGATCCTCATAGCTCCACGCTGGCCACGCCAAGTGTGGTACCCTCTACTTCTGCATCTCTCCCAAGCCCCCTCCCTGGACTTGGGAGCTGCTCCAGACCTTCTGTCTCAGGAGGAGGGGACTTTATGGCATCCAAACCCCAAGTCCCTTCACCTCAGAGCTTGGTTACTGAAGGCCTAGACCTTCAAGACTTCAATCTTTCGCAGCAAGTGATGGATATCCTCCATGCTTCCAGGAAACCTTCCACTAGGCGTTCCTATGCTTTTAAATGGAAAAGATTTTCCATTTGGTGTGCTCAACAGGGTCTTGACCCTCTGGCCCTTCCTGTGAATTCTCTATTAGAATATCTCCTGCATCTTTCCAATGCAGGCCTTAAGACAAATTCAGTAAGGGTCCATTTAAGTGCTATTGCAGCATCCCTTAAGCCTATCAATGGACAACCTGTTTCCTCTCATCCTCTTATTGCAAGATTTATGAGAGGCCTAACTTTAACTAAACCTCCCATTTGACCTTCTCCGGTGGCATGGGACTTAAATTTGGTTCTTGGTCAGCTTATGAAGCCACCTTTTGAACCCTTAGCCACTACCTCCTTGAAATTTCTTTCCTGGAAGGTTATTTTCCTTATTGCAATCACTTCTGCTCGCCGCATCAGTGAACTGCAGGCCTTAGTGGCTAATCCACCTTATACAAGGTTCCATCATGATAAGGTAGTCCTTAGGACAAATCCTCACTTTATGCCTAAAGTGGTCTCACCTTTTCATCTTAATCAAGAGGTATATTTACCTGTCTTTTTTCCAGCTCCTCATGCATCCACTGCAGAGAGGAACCTTCATACTCTAGATTGTAAAAGAGCTCTTGCTTTTTACTTACACAGGACACAGCAACATAAGAACATAAGAACATAAGATATGCCATACTGGGTCAGACCAAGGTCCATCAAGCCCAGTATTCTGTTTCCAACAGTGGCCAATCTAGGTCATACGTACCTAGCAGTTTCCCCAAGGGACACAGGTTCCACAATGCTTGTATTGGTTCAAGCATTGATATCCTGGGT
Source organism: Ichthyophis bannanicus (assembly GCA_033557465.1). Classification (NCBI taxonomy): domain Eukaryota; kingdom Metazoa; phylum Chordata; class Amphibia; order Gymnophiona; family Ichthyophiidae; genus Ichthyophis; species Ichthyophis bannanicus. The sequence continues at coordinate 45,887,029 of CM066046.1, forward strand.
CCCTTCTTAATAATGGTTTATGGACCTTTCCTCCAGGAACTTGTCCAAACCTTTTTTAAACCCAGCTACACTAACAGCCTTTACTACATCCTCCGGTAACAAATTCCAGAGTTTGATTACACGTTGAGTGAAAAAATATTTTCTTTTATTAGTCTTAAATAGTTTACCCTGTAGCTTCATTGCATGTCCCCTAGTCTTTCTATATTCTGATAAGGTAAACAATCGATCTACGTTTACCCGTTCCACTCCGTTCATTAATTTATAGACTTCTATCATATCTCCCCTCAGCCGTCTCTTTTCCAGGTTAAAGAGCCCCAACCTTTTTAGCCTTTCTTCATAGGAGTAGCCTTCCATCCCCTTTACCATTTTGGTGGCTCTTCTCTGAACCTTTTCTAAAATCGCTATATCCTTTTTAAGATACGGCGACCAGAATTGCACACAATATTCACGGTGCGGTCTCACCATGGAACGATATAGAGGCATTATAATATCTTTTGTTTTATTTTCCATTCCTTTCCTTATCATACCTAGCATTCTATTTGCTCTCTTGGCCGCCGCTGCACACTGGGCCGAGGGTTTTAACATGGTATCCACAAGGACGCCTAAATCTTTTTCTTGGGTGGTGGTTCCTAATGTGGAACCTTGCATCGTGTAACCATAGTTTGGGTTGTTCTTCCCTAAGTGCATAACCTTGCACTTCTCCACATTAAATTTCATCTGCCATTTTGATGCCCAGTCTTCCAATTTATCAAGATCCTCTTGCAATTTTCCACAATCCTCCTGGGTTTTAACAACTTTAAATAGTTTTGTGTCATCAGCAAATTTGATAACCTCACTCGTTATTCCACTTTCCAGGTCATTTATGAATATGTCAAAAAGCAGCGGACCCAGCACAGATCCCTGGGGTACACCACTATTCACCTTTCTCCATTGGGAAAATTGGCCATTTAGCCCTACCCTCTGCTTTCTATCTTTTAACCAGTTCCTGATCCACAGTAGTACACTGCCTCCTATCCCATGACTCTTTAGTTTTGCCAAAAGTCTCTCATGAGGGACCTTGTCAAAGGCTTTCTGAAAGTCCAGATACACAATATCAACCGACTCACCTTTGTCCACCTGTTTATTCACTCCTTCAAAAAAACATAACAGATTAGTAAGACAAGATCTTCCTTGTCTAAAGCCATGTTGGCTGTCTCCCATTAGGTCATGACTATCTATATGCTGAGTAATTTTATTCTTTATGATGGTTTCTACCATTTTTCCCGGTACTGATGTCAGGCTCACCGGTCTGTAGTTTCCCGGATCACCCCTCGAACCCTTTTTAAAAATTGGTGTTACATTGGCGATCCTCCAATCCTCAGGTATTAGAGATGATTTTAATGATAGTTCACAGATTACTGATAGCAGGTCTGCAATCTCAAATTTCAGTTCTTTCAACACCCTTGGATGTATACCATCCGGCCCATAGAAAGTCTTCACAGCTTTTTGTTGCTTTTGATCCTTCTCATTTAGGACTTCCAGTCTCTAAAAGAACACTGTCCAATTTGATTGCTCAGTGTATTTCTTTTGCTTACCAGAGTAAGAACCTTTCTCTGGAGGGCCATGTCACAACTCACAATGTGAGGGCCATGGCCACCTCTATGGCTCATCTTCATTCTGTGTCCATCGACCAGATCTGTCGAGCAGCCACCTGGGCCTCGGTTCATACCTTCACAGCCCATTACTGTTTGGATAAGGACTCCCGCCGGGATGCCTTGTTTGGTCAGGCTGTCCTCAGACACCTGTTCCATTCTTGAACAACTCCTGCCCTCCTTCCCTGAATGGATGCCTGAGATCCATAGGAAGACGAGGAACCCTTCAGGGTCTCATACCCTTGGGGATCTCCCAGGCATCTTAGCTAGGGAGTCCCCATATGTGAGGACTTATTCCTGCTTGTTCCTGGAGATAGTACAGTTACTTACCTGTAACAGGTGATCTCTGGGAACAGCAGGAATTAGTCCTCACAACCCTCCCACCTCCCCTAGGAGTTGTATCTCTCTTTGTCTTTCCTTTCCTCTCTCTCTCTATTGTCTCAGCTTTAAACTTGAACTGAGGAGAGTTGGTAGGAAAGGCGGGAAGGCAGCGCGCATACGCTGTGGGATGCCCCAAAAGCTTTCATTCTGGGAAGCTGGGGAGCATTCCCGCGCAGGCTCCGTCGGTACTGACGTACCCATATGTGAGGACTAATTCCTGCTGTTCCCAGAGATCACCTGTTACAGGTAAGTAACTGTGCTTTCCCCAATTTACAAACTCAAAGTATAGGAAGCACAAACAAATAAATCTTTTAGCTTTTTCCTGAACCCCAACAAGTTAATTTCTTGGCACAATTCCACAAGGAAGGAATTCCACCACTTCAGGGTGGGGGTGTCTGTTTGGGTGTCGGTTTCCTGTTTGGAGGGTATGCCTTGTGAGGGGGATCTGATTAGGGGGTCTTCATCAAGAGGTCTTGATTAGGGTGGGGGCACTTACTGTCTGGTGGAGCTGATGATGCACGTGTGTGTTGGGGGGAGACTGTCACGTAGACTCTGGATCAGAGGGTCTTGTTGTTTTGGGGATGATTGGAATGGTGGTGGCTTGAGGCAGGGGTCTGATTGGGGGGTGGGGGACTTTTGGCTTTGTGAATGTTTTGGTTTTTTTAATTAATGTTCGGGGCAGCGACCATGCTAATTGATTGCCAGTAGTGTGCTGCACTTTAATGCTACTCCATGCAGTCATGTTTTTGAAAGTCATGACAGCCAGCGTGTGGTCACATAGCACACTCTAGCATTTATTGCCAGCCATGCTCAATCTCTGCCCAGAAACTCCCCAAACTATATTTTGCACTTAGCATGGACTTTTTACCATGGTACTGTTTTAGCACATTGTAACTGTTATCATAGGTCCGTGCTAATGGCTAGCTCAGGTTAAAAACCATTCTAAGTGCTTAACACACTTTAGTAAAAGGGTCCCAAAGTGCTGTTCAGTACACAAAGGCCAGTTTAGTTTGTTTGAGGAGTAAGAACAATACGTAAAGGTGGTTTGCAATTACGGTTAAACAGATTACAGAAAAAAAAGGTTAGGAAGGTAGAGGAGGCAAAAAGCAAAGAAGAGAAAAGTTACAAACTGAAAATAATTTTCAAAGAGACAGGAGACAAGGGAAAAGTCATTAGGGTACAGCTATTCATATGGACACAAACCTACTATACCTAATTGTAACTTGCCTTGAACTGCTATTGGAAAGACATGAGCTAAATACTACTAAATAAACAAATGGAAGGTCTGTAAATAAAAATGAGAATGCGTTCAGTAATCACATCCTGCAGCATAATGGAAAATTCAAAATAAAGTCAGCATTGTAAACGTGAGACAAACCAACAGAAGTACATCAAAGGATTATATACATACAAGGGAATTACATTGCAAAAATGTCAAAATTACAAGCAAAAAAATCAGATTTACGGAAAAGCAAATATTTTCATACATATAGATTAAAAATAGATGTGAGTGTCTGATATCTGCAAGGGATATGTTTCGGAATTATATGATTGAGATTTTAGGTATTCCTTCTGAATTCCATCCCCCGGTAGTAAAAATGTATTATTTGCCAATTGGGAAAAGAGTGGAGGGGCAGGGAGTAGTTAGAGGATTATCTACTGTGGATGTTTTAAATATTACTGATATTTTGGAATCTTCACAAGAGGAGCAAGTTGTATCTTCTACTTTATTGGTTACTCTAGCATTATTATCGGATAAAGAGTGGCTTATGAAGTTACTTTTTAAAAAATGTTATATGTTGTTTAAAGGTCTGACTGTCCGAATGTTTCCTGATTTATCCAGGGAGACCCAGAAGAGACGTCGAGATTTCCTCCTTTTACGTCCGGGGATCCTACAATTGGGAGGGCTTTTTTATCTGAAATTTCCTTGTAAATGCGTGATTAAGTATCAAGCTAATTCTTATATATTTTATGAGCCCTCCCAGCTGTTGTCTTTCATCAATGCTCGACTCTCTGAAGGGGGTTCTGTTCCTTTGCCTATTCCGGTTTGAGCATATGTCTATACCACTGATTAGCTTACCTGAATTTCCTTCAATATTGGTTGTTGTAATTTTTTTCCTATCATTGTATCCTCTATTTGAGGGCCAGAGTGGGTTGGACCTATAAGATTGTTTCCTATGTTACTTGGTTATATTGTTTTATATTGTTTTGCATGGTACTCACCCAATTACTGAATCGAGATGTTTTCTTGATATTTATGTATATAATTTCAAAAATTTTAAATTAAAAAAAAAAATAAAAAAATAGATGTGAGTACTTTTGCCACAGTTATTTGAATATGTTGTCTTTGTTATGTGCCTTCGAGTCGATGTTGACTCTTGGCGATCCTGTGGATAGTTATCCTAAACTGTGTTCGGTCTACAGCCAGGCAGCTAATTGTTGTGGCATCCATAGCTATTGTTATTGAATTATTTATTATTTGAACATATATTCCTGCCTCAGGCCTCTGACTGCCTGTTCATCTTTGACACGCTCATGCAAAGAACTGTCACGCATATAGAGCTGCTATGAGAATTCTGCATTCCAAATGGTAGCAACTGGAACAGCCAGTCAGAAGGCAGAATAGAAAAGACTGGTAGAGCTGTGTCTTCAATCCTGTTCCCACAAAGAAAGGAGATGCATCTTCTAAAGGCAGAATTTGCATGTTTAATCCTTGATTCCATAAGAAAGAAATTACAGTTGTTGAAGGCAGAGTTTGCATTTTTAAATAATCCTCAGTCCCACAAAGAAAGGCGGTATAGCTGTTCAGGGCAGATTTGTGTCTCTGTTGATTTTGTGAGGTGGTTTTCATTTGACAAGTTCTTCAGAAGTGATGATACCAAAGACACAGAAGAAAGTGGGTCTCAGTCTCCAAATTTCTTCTTCAGTGATTCCAAAGGTTTAGTTTTGTTTAGTTTAATTTAGAAAAAATAAGAAACAAAAATGACTCAAGCAGTATCCAATAGCAAGGTGGAAAGCAAGAAAAGTTTGTATCTTTAATCCTTAGTTCCATAAGGAAGGAGGTACAGCTGCTGAAGGCAGAACTTGTGTCTGTAAATAGATTCTGAGGTTGAAATAAAAGATCAACTCTTGCAGTTTGTTTCGTGAAAGAGGGCACCTGTGATCAGAGAGGCAAGATTGTACAACGGGCTGTTGAACTCTGCGTCTGCTGTGTTTGTTACAGCATTTATGTGTATATAAAGCTAATGTTTTCAGTTTTGGAAGATGGTCAGCTATTGAGGACCAAAACATGGCAATGTTAATTTCTGCTGGAACATTATGGATTGGATTAAGAGCCATATTTGCAGCACACAAGCGAACTCAGCTGAAATGTCATCACAGCCAGGATTTGAAGTGTAGTCCTCCTAGTTATGAGACATTACAGGAACCTTTCTGAAATAGAAAATCCTGATACATTTCAGGAATTTAATTGTAAGCTGCCCACTCTCTGCATCATTACTGATGTAATTTTTTCAATTTTTGAGCTGAAATGACAACAGCCAACTAGAACAGGTACACCAACTTGCTGCTTTGTTCTGTTGCTATACAGCAGACTTCTTAAGCCCCCAAGATGCCTTTGAGTGCTTTCTTCTGAAAACTGAAAATGTGTCTCTAGGAAAAACAGCAGGGTCTCCATTTTCTCAAAAGTGAAGAGAATGCAAGGTCTCTGGCTTTCAAAGGTATCCATAAGTTCAGTAATTGGCTTGCACATGCCATTGATGAAAGGTAAGGTAGTTTTCAGCATTAAGCCCTGGGTTTTATCTGACAGCCTTCTTCCAAATTCACACAATGAATTTGGCACAGAGTTTCCGCACATCACCATTTCTTCAACAAAGTGGTGATAGAATTCAAAGTGCTTTGCATGATACTGAACAGCAGCAAACCAGCTGTGCCATCTAATTGCAACTAAGTCAGATGCCATTGTTGTGCCGTTAACTTTTTGCTTGAGGTAACTTAAGTGCCTCATCTTCTTACCCCCTGTCATATAGAACACTTGTGAGAAACACTATCCCATTGCATTGACATCATCACTTGCTTTTCAAAAGCTTTCTCTGCTAGACTGATGATGCAAGCTAGGTATATTACAGGAAACAATACAGGCAGTATTATTTGATATGTTTTTTTTTTCATGTGTGAGGCATTATCCATGTCAAAGATAATGTTGTAAGTTGTTTTGTAACTTTGCACAGTCTGAATGAATGCTTGAGACATCAGTGATTTGTTTTCTGTTTCAAAGGTGTGTCAGCAAGATAAGTGGAGACCTTCCCAAAAGTGTCTGTATAGTCCAGTGGTATGAGTAAAATACTGAATACATAGCGGCCTTCATTGTAAGACAGTTCATCAAATAAAATTGAGTGGTACTTATCCTTCAATTTGTCCTTAAGTTTATTTATTTCAGTGATGTGGACATTGGTAAGATATCTACCTTCCAGGAAGTAACCTCTTGTACTGCACCACCATTCTTGACTGAAGTGCACAGAAATAGGTTTATGGAAGGGCAGTTTGTTTTAGATAATGGTATCTTTGCAGCATTGCAAGTTATGGCCCAGTAACATTGTTAAATAGCAAATGACAACAGATAAAGACCAGAATGGTCCATCCATTCTGCCCAGTAAGCTGCTTTTATTTTGAGTTATACATACAGATTACCCCGTCTTTGTGCTTTTACATTGGGTCAGCTGTTGTTCCATACAAGTTACCACCATCCATTTGTTCATGTTTTGCTATTGTGGTTTGCTTGCAACACGTTGAAATTATCCCCTGCATCTTCTATAATTCCATCCAAAGCTTTCCCGAAGATATCTGACACCCTAGGCAAACCTTTGCATGCGCCACCCCTCCCCCCCCCCCCCCGGCGTGCCCCCCCCCCTCTGTGGTCCCTCCTCTTGCTCATTGGATTCACAGCAGCTGCTGCAGGGCAGCTTTGGTGCTATACTGCCATCATGCTCCATCTGGTCCATGGCCATTTGACCATTGAAAATCAACTCTGTTGCCATGCTCCAGAGTCAATTGCATTGATACTAAGTAAAGATCTCACATGCAGTCCCTTTGTTCTGTCCTCATGGCTGCATGTGAAATCATTTCCTCTTTTGGAGGGGGGGGGGGGGGTTTGAACAAGTCAGAGAATTGACCAGACTGCCAGCAAGCAACTTGAAAGAACTCTGCTGGGGAGTAACATCACTCACAGGATTGCTTGAAGACAGGGTAATTAAATTAAAAAGAGAAGAGGTGTGAGAATTTTACATAAGAACAAAAGAAATGCCATACTGGGTCATAGCAAAGGTCCATCAAGCCCTGTATCCTGGTTCCAACAGTGGCCTTTTCAGGTTCCCAAAAAGTATATAGATTCCATGCTGCTTATCCCAGAGCTAAGCAGTGGATTTCCCTGGTTCTTTTTAATAATAGTTATTTATTTATTTGTTTATTTATTTAACTGTATTTATATTCCGCTTTTCAAGGGGTCAAAGTGGTTTAACAAAGAAAGGGGGGGGGGAGGACAGTAATCAATTCACAGAGGGGGGGGCCGTCACCAGGGGGGCCAACATTGATGATCTGAACAGAAAGTAACGACTTAGACAATTGACATGAGTCTCTTAGTAGGTAGTTCTGGGGATATTTCAGAAGGTCTGGAAGAGTTGTCGGTGATGGATGTCTGTTTCTGGTCCAAGGTATTCATGAAACAGGATGTTTTTTAGTTGCTTCCGGAATGTGGAAATGTCTCCGTTGTTTCTGATTTGGCTCGGCAGGGAGTTCCAGAGGGAGGGTGCGTACAGTTCGAAAGCTCTGTTGCAAGTCCGTTGATTGTACTTAGTTCGTTCGTGGGGGATAGTGAGGGTGTTGCTGGTGGTCTGTTGGGTTGTCCTGTTGAGGGTGGGCTGGGGTATTAGAGAGCGGAGTTGGGTAGTCTGCGTTTGATAGAGGACTTTGTGGATAAGTAGGGCAGATTTGTATTTGATCCTTGCTTCGAGTTAATGGGCTTTTCCTACAGGAACTTGTTCAAACCTCTTTTAAATCCAGCTACAGTAACAGCTTTTACTACAGCCTCTGGCAATGATTTCTCATTGAGTGAAAAAATATTTTCTCCTATGAGTTTTAAATGTGCTACATTGTAGCTTCATTGCATATCCCATAGTCTTTCTACATTGTGAAGGAGTAAACAACCGATCTACGTTTACTCATTCCATTCTATTCATTATTTTATAGACCTCTATTATATCTCCCCTGAGCAAGTCAAAAGGTTTCTAGTGTAGTGTTTCTTTCATTTGCAGGAAAGCATGTGGAGGGTATAGATCTATCTGTGTGACATGTTGACTGTCAGGGATTGTGTGTGCATGTGTGTGTTTGTCATAGGGAGCATTGTAATTATCTGCTGGTGTCTGTGTTCTTGTGTGTCTTGACAGCTCTGTGCATGTATGCACATTGGAGGGCTTTGTGAGCATGTATGTGTTAGTGGGTGTGGTGGGGGGTATATGTATGTGTTGGGAGGGTCTGGGTGTGTTGGTGGGTGTGGTGGGGGGGTATATGTGTGTGTTGGGAGGGTCTGGGTGTGTTAGAGGGTGTGGTGGGGGGTTTTTGTTTGTGTGGGGTGGGTCTGGGTGTGTGGGCGGGTGTGGTGGGGGGGGTATATGTGTGTTTTGGGAGGGTCTGGGTGTGTTAGTGGGTGTGGTGGGGAGGTATATATGTGTGTTGGGAGGGTCTGGGTGTGTTAGTGGGTGTGGGGGGGGGGTAAATGTGTGTGTTGGGAGGGTCTGGGTGTGTTAGTGGGTGTGGTGGGGTGTTTATGTTTGTGTTGGGTGGGTCTGGGTGTGTTTGTGGGTGTGGTGGGGGGGTATATGTGTGTGTTGGGAGGGTCTGGGTGTGTTAGTGGGTGTGGTGGGGGGTATATGTGTGTGTTGGGAGGGTCTGGGTGTGTTAGAGGGTGTGGTGGGGGGGTATATGTGTGTGATGGGAGGGTATGGGTATGTTAGTGGGTGTGGTGGGGGGTATATGTGTGTGTTGGGAGGGTCTGGGTGTGTTAGAGGGTGTGGTGGGCGGGTATGTGTGTGTTGGGAGGGTCTGGGTGTGTTAGTGGGTGTGGTGGGGTGGTATGTGTGTGTTGGGAGGGTCTGGGTGTGTTAGAGGGTGTGGTGGGGAGGTATATGTGTGTGTTGGGAGGGTCTGGGTGTGTTAGTGGGTGTGGGGGGTATATGTTTGTGTTGGGATGGTCTGGGTGTGTTAGAGGGTGTGGTGGGGGGGAAATGTGTGTGATGGGAGGGTCTGGGTGTGTTAGTGGGTGTGGTGGGGGGTATAAGTGTGGGTTGGGACGGTCAGGGTGTGTAATAGGGTTTGGTGGGGGGGTATATGTGTGTGTTGGGAGGGTCTGGGTGTGTTAGTGGGTGTGGTGGGGGGGTATATGTGTGTGTTGGGAGGGTCTGGGTGTGTTAGAGGGTGTGGTGGGGAGGTATATGTGTGTTGGGAGGGTCTGGGTGTGTTAGTGGGTATGGTGGGGGGGTATATGTGTGTGTTGGGAGGGTCTGGGTGTGTTAGAGGGTGTGGTGGGGGGGTATATGTGTGTGTTGGGAGGGTCTGGGTGTGTTAGAGGGTGTGGTGGGGGGTATATGTGTGTGTTGGGAGGGTATGGGCCTGTTAGAGGGTGTGGTGGGGGGTATATGTGTGTTGGGAGGGTCTGGGTGTGTTAGAGGGTGTGGTGGGGGGTATATGTGTGTGTTGGGAGGGTCTGGGTGTGTTAGAGGGTGTGGTGGGGGGGTATATGTGTGTGGTTGGAGGGTCTGAGTGTGTTAGTGGGGGTGGGGGGTATATGTGTGTGTTGGTAGGGTATGGGTGTGTTAGAGGGTGTGGTGGGGGGGGGTATATGTGTGTGTTGGAGGGTCTGCGTGTGTTAGTGGGTGTGGTGGGGGGGTATATGTGTGTTGGGAGGGTCTGGGTGTGTTAGTGGGTGTGGTGGGGGGGGAATATGTGTGTGTTTGGAGGGTCTGAGTGTGTTAGTGGGTGTGGGGGTATATGTGTGTGTTGGGAGGGTCTGGGTGTGTTAGTGGGTGTGGTGGGGGGATATATGTGTGTGTTGGGAGGGTCTGGGTGTGTTAGAGGGTGTGGTGGGGGGGGGTATATGTGTGTGTTGGGAGGGTCTGGGTGTGTTAGTGGTTGTGCGGGTATATGTGTGTGTTGGGAGTGTCTGGGTGTGTTAGAAGGTGTGGTGGGGGGTATATGTGTGTGTTGGGAGGGTCTGGGTGTGTTAGTGGGTGTGGTGGGGGGTATATGTGTGTGTTGGGAGGGTCTGGGTGTGTTAGTGGGTGTGGTGGGGGGTATATGTGTGTGTTGGGAGGGTCTGGGTGTGTTAGTGGGTGTGGTGGGGGGTATATGTGTGTGTTGGGAGGGTCTGGGTGTGTTAGAGGGTGTGGTGGGGTGGGGTATATGTGTGCGTTGGGAGGGTCTGGGTGTGTTGGTGGGGGGGGGGTATATGTGTGCGTTGGGAGGGTCTGGGTGTGTGGTGGGGGGTATATGTGTGTGTTGGGAGGGTCTGGGTGTCTTAGTGGGTGTGGTGGGTGGGTATATGTGTGTGTTGGGAGGGTCTGGGTGTGTTAGTGGGTGTGGGGGGGGCTATGTGTGTGTTGGGAGGGTCTGGGTGTGTTTGTGGGGGGGTATATGTGTGTGTTGGGAGGGTCTGGGTGTGGTGGGGGGTATATGTGTGTGTTGGGTGGGTCGGGGTGTGTGAGTGGGTGTGGTGGGGGGTATATGTGTGTGTTGGGAGGGTCTGGATGTGTTAGTGGGTGGGGGGGGGGGGTATATGTGTGTGTTGGGAGGGTCTGGATGTGTTAGAGGGTGTGGTGGGGGTATGTGTGTGTTGGGAGGGTTTGGTTGTGTTAGTGGGTGTGGTGGGGGGGTATATGTGTGTGTTGGGAGGGTCTGGGTGTGTTAGTGGGTGTGGGGGTATATGTGTGTGTTGGGAGGGTCTGGGTGTGTTAGAGGGTGTGGTGAGGGGGTATATGTGTGTGTTGGGAGGGTCTGGGTGTGTTAGTGGGTGTGGTGGGGGGGGGTATATGTGTGTGTTGGGAGGGTCTGGGTGTGTTAGTGGGGGCGGGGGGGGGTAGATGTGGGTGTTGGGAGGGTCTGGGTGTGTTAGAGGGTGTGGTGAGGGGGTATATGTGTGTGTTGGGAGGGTCTGGGTGTGTTAGTGGGTGTGGTGGGGGGGTATATGTGTGTGTTGGGAGGGTCTGGGTGTGTTAGTGAGTGTGGTGGGGGGGTATATGTGTGTATTCGGAGGGTCTGGGTGTGTTAGAGGGTGTGGTGAGGGGGTATATGTGTGTGTTGGGAGGGTCTGGGTGTGTTAGTGGGTGTGGTGTGGGGGTATATGTGTGTGTTGGAGGGTCTGGGTGTGTTAGTGGGTGTGGTGGGGGGGTATATGTGTGTATTCGGAGGGTCTGGGTGTGTTAGAGGGTGTGGTGAGGGGGTATATGTGTGTGTTGGGAGGGTCTGGGTGTGTTAGTGGGTGTGGTGGGGGGGTATATGTGTGTGTTGGGAGGGTCTGGGTGTGTTAGTGGGTGTGGTGGGGGGGTATATGTGTGTCTTGGGAGGGTCTGGGTGTGTTAGTGGGTGTGGTGAGGGGGTATATGTGTGTGTTGGGAGGGTCTGGGTGTGTTAGTGGGTGTTGTGGGGGGGGGTATATGTGTGTGTTGGGATGGTCTGGGTGTGTTAGTGGGTGTGGTGGGGGGTATATGTGTGTGTTCGGAGGGTCTGGGTGTGTTAGTGGGTGTGGGGGGGTATATGTGTGTGATGGGAGGGTCTGGGTGTGTTAGAGGGTGTGTGGGGGGGTATATGTGTGTGTTGGGAGGGTCTGGGTGTGTTAGTGGGTCTGGTGAGGGGGTATATGTGTGTGTTGGGAGGGTCTGGGTGTGTTAGTGGGTGTGGGGGGGTATATGTGTGTGTTGGGAGGGTCTGGGTGTGTTAGTGGGTGTGGTGGGGGGGTGTATATGTGTTTTTTGGGAGGGTCTGTGTGTGTTAGTGGGTGTGGTGGGGGGTATATGTGTGTGATGGGAGGGTCTGGGTGTGTTAGAGGGTGTGGTGGGGGGTATATGTGTGTGTTGGGAGGGTCTGGGTGTGTTAGTGGGTGTGGGGGTATATGTTTGTGTTGGGAGGGTCTGGGTGTGTTAGTGGGTGTGGGGGGGTATATGTGTGTGTTGGGAGGGTCTGGGTGTGTTAGTGGGTGTGGTGGGGGGTATATGTGTGTGTTGGGAGGGTCTGGGTGTGTTAGTGGGTGTGGTGGGGGGGTATATGTGTGTGTTGGGAGGGTCTGGGCGTGTTAGAAGGTGTGGTGAGGGGGTATATGTGTGTGTTGGGAGGGTCTGGATTTGTTAGAGGGTGTGGTGAGGGGGTATATGTGTGTGTTTATGAGGGTCTGGGTGTGTTAGAGGGTGGTTGTGTATCCAGGTGTGTTTGAGTAGTAGGCATGTGTCTGCATTTTCCCTGTCTTCCTGCACCTGCTCCTTGTCCCTCCCATCCTCTTGCACTATTCCCATTTCCTATTTTTCACTTCTCTCTCTCTTACACTATCCCTTTTTTCCCTCCACCCCACCTCCCATGCTCTCTCCCACCTCTACTAACCAACTTTGCACTCTCTGAGGCCCTTCAGTCCCTCCCTTCCCTTCTCCCATAATGCATTCACAGTCTCGTTTCCTTCTCTCCTCTAACCCTGCTCCTTCCCTTATGCCCCACCCCTTTCTTTCATGCTACCTCTACTACCCCTTCCTTTAAGCTTCACCCCTCACCTACCAATTCCTTTAAGCTCCCCCTTCTTTCAGTATTGACCTCCTCAAAAAGGAGCCCTAGCACTGTGACAGAATTAATTGAAGGAGAGAGAATCCTCACCCGAGGCTGACAATGCACCAGTAATTCAATCAATGCTACGAGATAGAGTAGGACTGATTGAATTATGGGTGCAATGGCAGCATCGGGTGAATCGTCATTTAGCGGCGCGCGCACACATATGCCTCCTTTTTTTAAAATTCAGTTACCTTAAAACGCTGAGTTTGTTTGAAGTGGTTTTCAGGCAGGCTGGGCAATCCTCCGAGTCCTCTAGGAAAGTTCCTCCTGGAGGACTGAGGATTGCCCAGGCTGCCTGCAAAGAACTTCAAAGAAAATCTGATTGTTGGTAATTGAATGAAAAAGAGAAGAGGTGTGTGTACGCTGCTGGATGATGACTCACCCGATGCTGCCCTTGCACCCAGTAATTCAATCAGTTCTACTCTATCTCATAGCATTGATTGAATTACTGGTGCATTAACAGCATTACATGAGGATTCAATCCTTTCTTCAGTTAAGTCTACTGCAGTGCTGCTTCTAAAATCTTGCCGCCCAATGTGTCCACCTAGTTTGCCTGGTGCTAGGGCTGGCCCTGTTTCCTTTGCAGCTTTCTTCTTCATATGTTTCTGTGATTTTGTGAAGTGGTTGGCAGCTGATGATCTAAAATAATACTGCACATTTTGCAAAAGAGTTTCTCCATGGACAATCAGGATGCATCGGCCACACCTGGTGGTGTCATCCAACAGCGCAATTGACGGAAGTGCTCTCCAAAGCTCAGAAAGGCAAGCCATTCTGAGCAGGGGCAAAGGTAGACCTACCTACTGGCCCACCCCTACATAGTCCAGTTTCACTTCTTCCGCCTTGCCATCCTAGTTCAGTTTCACTTTTTTCCGCCTTGCCAGCAAGACGGACCTTCTCTAGCTATAAAAAAAAAAAAAAACAAGAAAAGAAAAAATAAGACAGAGAAAACTCTGAAGACTCATCTGCTACAAGAATTACAGACCGAGGTATCCATCATGACTAAATTGGGTTTTAAAAAATGCCCACAATGCTGCAAGAAGATGAACAGCACCGACGCACACGATCGGTGTGTTCGGTGCCTTGGAACCAGCCACAGGTTCAAGGACTGTCCTCATTGTGCTCGGACATCTCCCAGTGGCAGGAAATCCTGGAGCCATGCTTTAAAAGAATTCATCGCAGTGAGCATGCTTACCTCAGCATCCACCCCCAATCGGGCCCAAGCCACTGACCCCATGTCTCAACGGACCATGCTGGACGCCTCCGCAGCTTGGAATGTGCCATCCAGGGCCTCCATCCCCAACCGTACTGCTCCCGGGGCTTCCACTCCCTCTGAGGGTGAACCAACTCTGCTGCGGGCCAGCTGGGATCCTCCGGCTTCAAATCCTGATTCCTCTTCATGCTCTGGCCCCCTAGATAGGTATCATAGCACCGAGATGCCGATGCTGCACATAGCTCCGCCCACCATGAGCCTATTGGTTGGCGCCACGGCAATGGGAGGAGCCACGAATTACGCCGACAGAGGAACTCCTCAGTCATGCAGCAATGCAGAGAAGCAATCTCCCAGACCGTGCCATCACAGCAGATGTAGGGGGAACCATGAAGATCGCTGGAGGAGGCCCATGATCTCTTCAAGCAGAAGTAACAGCAGCAGCTCTGGCATCTTGCAAAGGAGACGCTGGCAAAAGTATAAGCACTGGCACTTTCCCCCTTTGTCTGGCAGCCCATCCTCCTCCAGGACACCGCCAAGGATAACCCACCACCGATGGAGCTCCGGGACCTCCCTGGACACCAGGACAGGGACCACCACCTATCTTCTCCAGATCCTCACACACCTCCTGCAGCAACAGCTCCCCGCAGTGACGGCACCAGTAACTGTGACAGACCCAGCGGCACAAGAACCACCAACCACATCCCCCAGCCCAGCCACGCTGAATAAATCCTCCCTGTCACCGTCACCCTACCAATCCCCTCCCTTGCTGGGGAAGAAGGTATAGCCGCACTGGGCTTGTCAAGCACAGGGGATAAGCCCATCTCATCAGAACTAGCATCAGACCCCTCACCTCCCCCTCAACTGCCATCCCCACCAGAGGACCTCACCTATCCTAAATTCCTGAAAAAGTGGCAAACATACTCGCCCTCACACCCACCGACACTCCAGATCCAAGGAACAAGGTCTTAGGGGTTCTCAGGTATCTGGATGCACCAAGAAGACTGGTCACCCTGCCTGTTCACCAGCTGCTCCAGGACAACTTGATAAAACTCTGGCTGACCCTGGCATTGGGCCCCACTTGCTCCTAGAAGCCTGAGACAAATTACCAGGTACAATCCTTCCAGGCTTTACAAAGACTCAGCTATCACACCAGTCCATCGTGGTGGAATACTCTTTGAAGCACATCAATTCATCCTGTAACTATGCCAGTACACCGCCTAGTCGGGATCCAAAGTTCCTGGATGACATTGGCAAGAAGGTGCTCCAAGGAGCCATGCTGAGCGTGAAAATAGCAGTGCATCAGTTCCAGCACATCCTGTTCCAGGACATCCTACTGGGTAACCTAAAAAGCACCCTCACTGCCCTGTCTCTGGTATCACAGATGACTACCACAGCAATACTGGTGGATCTAAGCTCCTGGTGTCCCGAGCAAAGAATCTGTTCCGCTGGATGAACTCATTGAGGGGTTTTACTCCAGATATTTTCTGATACCCAAGAAATCTGGGGGGTCTGCCCAATCCTTGACCTCAAGAAGCTGAACAAATTTATCCTCAAAGAAAAATTTTAGATGCACTCCTTGGGATCCATTCTGCCTCTCATCCAAGCGGGAGACTGACTGGCTTCCTTAGACTTACAGGATGCATGCACTCACATCCCCATACATGTGACACATAGGAAATACTTGTACTTCCAGGTTTTGGGCAACCACTACCAATACAGAGTCCTCCCCTTTGGTCTGTCTCCAACCCCGAGGATGTTCACCAAGTGTGTCGCTGTGGCGGCAGCCTACCTACGCAAGTAAGGTATCTGTGTCTTCCCATACCTCGACGATTGGCTCCTGTCAGCAACCTCACCACAGAAGGCCTGAACAGTAGTCAGCTGGACCATCGCTCTCCTGTCCTCCCTAGGATTCCTTGTGAACTATCAGAAGTCCCACCTCCACCCCTCTCAACACTTGGAGTTCATCGGAGCAGAGATTGACACCATGACATCCAAAGCATACCTCCCTTCACACTGGATGGACGCCAACAGGTCTGTGGTGCAGAGCATCTCCATGGCCAACCAGGCCTCTGCTTGGACCCTGCTCCACCTTCTGGGCCACATGGCGGCGACGACACAGGTCTTGCCACTGCAAAGCTGCATATGTGCCACCTGAAGTGGCACCTATGCACCCATTGGAAGCAGCACTCTCAGTCCCTGTTTACATGCGTTCCAGTGGACATGGGGGTCAAGGGGTCTCTTCTTTGGTGGACCCTCCCAGAGAATCTTGCCGAAGGCAGGCCTCTCCAGCAATTACCCAATCACACAGTCATCACTACCGAGGGCTAGACCTGGTCTTCCGCCCAGTCCTGCAAGTCCTTCGGTATCTCACCTCCCTCTTCGACCACGGCCTCAAGATGCAATCCATCATCCATCTCTTCTCCATTGCAGCCTTTCAAGACCGTGCCAACGAAAGCTCCATTGCCACACTCCCACTGGTCATCCGCTTTATGAAAGGGCTGGCCAACCTGCGAACCACAGTTCGACCCAGGATTTGATTGTCATTCTCGACCAGCTGATGTAGGAGCCATTCAAGCCACTGAAATTGGCAGCACTGAAGTATGCCTCCTGGAAAACCTTCTTCATGATAGAGATCACATCCGCCAGAGGGGTCAGCGAACTACAAGCTCTCGTGGCACACCTGCTTTATACACTGCTTCATCAAGACCGTGCTACCCTTCACATCCACCTGAGGTTCATCCCAAACGTAGCCTCAGCGTTTCACATCAGCTAAGCAATATAGCTGCCTACCTTCTACCCAGAGCCCCATGTCTCTCCAGAAGAGCAAAGGCTCCACACTCTGGACTGCATCAGAGCCCTGCGCACCTACCTCCACAGGATGGGGCCCCTGTGACAGGGAGCACAGCTCTTTGTCTCCTTTGACCCCAATGGAAGCAGTCCAAAATCCACTAAGAGGACCTCGTCACAGTGGATTTCGGACTGCATCGCTTTCTGCCACGACCAGGTAGGCACCCGGACCACAGCGAGGATCAGAGCCCACTAGCTCTGAGTGCTGTCCTCCACCATCACCAACCTGCACTCCGTTCCAGTGACTGACATCTACAAGGCTGCCACCTGGTCCTCTTGTGCACACCTGTCTCAACCACAAGGTGCAAGTAGACAGCTCCTTCGGCTGAGCAATCCTGGCCTCAGCGGCACCCCTCCGCTCTGCAAGAACTGAACTCCTGGCCGACATGCCTAGGGGTGTCCTGCCTGTGAACCACCGGGACTTATTCTTGCTATAAGCAAGGCGCTCATACCACCCAATACACTGTGTCACCCTCTCGGGGGCCAGTCTAACGCCTAGGGCGCTGAGAGTTGGTCTGCCTTTGTATTCCTGATTCAGAGAGTGTGACCCTGTATCGGTCCTGCAAGGCCCTCTGGGAATGGTAGTCCCTTTTACCCTTGAGAACAGAAGAGTTGTAGTCGAGTGTTTCAGGCAATGACAAAGAATTTATTTTTCCCCTTCCCAACGGATTTCTGTGCAGGTAAATAACTTAGGACAAACTGCCATACAATTGGCTTGAGGGATATGTACAAGAACTCAGGTAAATTAGCCTTATCAGCTTCAGGCTCAAAACGTGCAGTGCTCGGTACAAACAAACAATAACAGCTTCCTTCAGCAAAAGGAAATGTTCCCCATTTTATCTGTTGCTTTACCAGCTTTCTCAAACTAGTGTTCAGCACAGAGACTCCACGTGGTCAGCAAAACATAACGTGCAGTCCATCTGGTTATCCACTATTTCACTGCTATCAGAGTCAATCTGCATTTCTTCAGCGTCAGCAATAGCAGGGTGTGTCAGTGAGCTGCTATCCTAAACTTTAAAACAGACATCTTCACTATCCTCACATGGCTTCTCTCGGTAGCACTCTAAAGGATAGGACTGTGAATTACCGTATATACTGAAGTTTCTTTTTAGAGAGTCTGCTACATTCTGACAACTGCAGGGAAATACTTCATAACTAGGTTCAAATCTATGTAAGTTGTGAAGCCTACCTTTCGGCTTTGGAGGGAAAGGAATCCTCAGCTCTGCAAAGTCGGACTGATTCCCAAACACAGCTTGTGTTTGTTTGTCTCTCAGCCTCGTAGCTTCAGCCTTAGAGGTACAAGTATTGTCATGCCAGCAGGTTTCTCTCTCTGGAGCATGTGAGTTTTCCCAAGCCTGCCTTCCAGGAAATATCTTATCCTTCTTGCCTTTACCAGACGTCACCTGTCCTGTGCTGCTTCTTTCTGGCGTTAAGACTATGGCTCCCTTGGTTCTCCCCTCTTGACGTCTTCCTTCTTTCTGCTCCCCTTTAGTCCAGACTAATGACCACTTTTTATCATCCTGTTTTTCCAGGCTAAACTGTGCCCCCCCTTAAACAGGTGTATCTCATTATCTCCTGAACTAGGGACTACGTCACAGCGTGGGAGTGTCTTTCCAGCTCGTGACTTTGTTTACATTCTCTCTGAAAACACTGAGCCATGTGCTCAGACTGCCTGTCAGTTTCTGCAATGGAATCCTCTTCTCTCACCAACTCAATAGGCTCAGAAGGGTCTTCTTCATGACAACTGGGGCTCCTGTTGTTGGAGTAACCACACATCCCAGTTGCACTGGGACTATTGTTGTTATTGTTGAGTGACCACACGATCCAGTTGCGCTGGCACCATGATGGTATGTGTTCTATTAATCTCTTATTTGTTCTGTTTAGCTACCACGCTGCAAGGCAATGGCTGTTATTCTGTTACGTTAATAAAGCATTGGACCCAAGAGTCACCATGTCCTGTCGTCATAGGGGCCAGCCAAAAGCCTACACACCCAACTAGTTGTCCACCTCCCTCTAATCCACCACAGCACACGTAGATGGTGCAGCTAGGGAGGCACCAGGTGTGGTTGTTCCATTCATCCACCACCCTTCCTGTAAAGAAATATTTCCTTGAATTATTCCTAAGTCTACCCCCTTTCACCACCATGACTTTTATCTCACCGCCACCCCAGCACTAGAATAAAATACATTTCAGTAACAGAGTGAAAATTGTGCAGCAAATTAATGCTCTCATCCACCAGATGTCACCACCTGGCTTCACCATCCACACTTGCCACAGATCTAATAAAAAAGGAGGAGGTACACTCATCCTCACAAAATCCAATCTCCAGTTCAAAACAAGCAATGCATCCAGCACCACTCACCTTGATATGATTACTATAACAAATGAACTCTGCTCTATCAACCTTTTATATCGAGCTCCAACACCCTCACCAGACGAATTACCAACAATAATCAATCTTGCTTGCAATTCCAGTATCCCAAGCTGGATAATAGGAGATTTTAACCTGCCTTCTCTAACAACTGCACATGCAACAGCCTTCATTGATGCTATGAAAGATCTGGGATACAATCAGATTATTGAATCACCTACCCACATCAAGGGAAGCACACTTGACCTGATCTTCGCCCCACAGATAGCAACAAATATAGCTCACCACTTCGCCACATCAATAACTTCAGTACCCTGGTCTGATCATGATCTTATCACATTTCAGATACCCACCATCCATCAGACTAACAGCACTATCAAGGCACAAGCCCCACCGAGCTCTCTATCTACACGTTTTAAGCCTTTTGTTAAGGATAAAGCCCTTGAGGAAATCTTACCTCGCCTTATTATCACACTATCTGACCCAGATAAACTAGTTTCCAACTGGGACCACGCCCTTAAATCAGCTGCCTCCCTTCCAACCACAAGAATAAACATCAAGAAGCGAGAACATGCTCCATGGTACACCAATGACCTTAGAGCGTCGCTCCTTCACTTACGTAAACTAGAGAGACACTGGCGCCACGCCTGGTCCCCTGAATCTCTACGTACATACACCTCATCTACAATTTCATCGAGCAATGACGATGGAAAAAAGAAAACAATACCATGCAGATATTCTAAAGCGATCGCTTAACAAACCCCATGATCTGTTCAGCATAGTTAAGTCCCTAACAGGTGACCCAGCTCCCGCCCAAACAACTATGCCTCACCCACAAGATTATGCAAACTACCTACAATCAAAGATAATCCAAGCCAACAAGTTATCAACCTGCACAATCTCCTCTACTACATGTAAAACCCCTCTACTCAAATTTTGCGAAGTATCCAACAAAGAAATACAAGGTATTATCACATCCATTAATCTTACCACTGCTCCTAGTGACCCATGTCCAGCTAGTTGGATCAAAGAATTATGCCAAGAACTTAGTCCTGCTATAATCAGAATCACAAACCAATCCCTCTCCATAGGATCTTTCCCACAAAGCCTGAAATTTACTTCAATCCGCCCATTATTAAAAAACAACAAACTTGATTCCTCCAAAGTTGAATCCTTTCGCCCAATATCAAGCATCCCCCTACTCGCCAAAATCATTGAAAAGGTAGTTCAACGACAAATCCAACAACATATTGACGATGTAGCTCCACTGGATCCATCTCAACATGGCTTCAGAGAAGCTCATGGTGTCGACACCATCCTCACAACTCTCTTCAATGATCTAGTTACAGGACTTGATAACATCCGCCAGGGATTTGTCCTCATTTTCATGGATATTGCTGCAGCCTTTGATTCAGTCAACCATGAAACTCTGATACTCCGTCTTGTGGAGAAAGGAATACAAGGCTCAGCTATAGCATGGTGCAAGTCCTACCTATCTAACAGATGGCAACAAGTCAGAACAGGTCCCATGACTTCTGACCCATTTCCTCTCAATCAAGGTGTACCTCAGGGTTCATCCCTATCTGCATTAATGTTCAACATATATATGCAACCAATTTGTACCCTAATCCGCTCCTTCAACATCCAGTGCCTAGTCTACGCAGACGACGTCCTAATCTACTCACCATTCCTGATTGATCAACCTGACTTTTCACCTATATCAAGCTGCTTCGAAGCTGTATCACAATGGCTTACAACACAAAATTTAAGGATCAACCATAGTAAAACAGATGTCTTATTCCTCACCAAGAACCAGATGTTCTCCCCACCCCCCACATTAAAGTAAACAATATTGAGTTGATAGCAAAATCAACTATCCGCTATCTCGGCATCACACTTGACCAACGACTCGACATGTTTACACATGTGAAGAACATCACGAAAGCAATTTACCATAAGGTCCGGATACTACGTCACCTGCGCCCCCTATTGGACTTTAATGACTACCGAACTATCTTCCAAGCCTTGGTGCTCCCACATCTAGACTTTGCAAATATTATCCTTCATGGCCTCCCTCAGTCAACACTAGGACCTCTTCGCCTTGCAATGAATGCTGCAGCAAGGGTACTTGCAGGTACATCAAGAGCTAAACATATAACCCCAGTCATGATGGATCTCCACTGGCTTCCACTTCAGGCTAGAATCCAGTATAAGTCCCTAGTACTAACATTCAAAGCCCTAAGGAACCAGATCACCTCACCCATCAGCAAACTCATTCAAAGACGGCCGTTCAACAGGATCAGGAGATCTATTCAAGCAAACACTCTAGAGATCCCCAACATTCTAACTAAGTGCAAAAAGGCTACTGCCAATAGAGCCTTCTTCCTATTTGCACCCATGACCTGGAATGCCCTCCCCACTGAGCTCCGTTCCACCCCAGACCTATTGTCATTTAGAAAAGCCCTCAAACAACACCTTTTCCTCATCCATTACCCAGAATCCAATCCCAGAAACAACCACCCATCCTCACATCCTACACCCTACTCCACCTCACCCAAAATCCAACACCATAAAGAAAATGACTAGCTCTACCACCATATCCCCTCTCTTATTTATTATTGGTACTGATCACACATCTTATTGATTAAACCTCTTATAAATATGTTGAAACCAAGCTATACTATATGTATAATTTCTCACCATACTATATGTATAATTTCTCACCATACTCCATGAATAATTACTCTGTAATTAGTTACCCCTGTTACCTCCAGGTTATCTCGTCCATGTTCAATGTAAAAACTCAATTGTCGTGTGACATTGCAGTATGTTTTTTGTTCAATTGTAAACCACACTGATTTTAATAGCGTGGTATATAAGAGAAGTAAATAAATAAATAAATAAATAGCAGCCAGGTAATAAACAATTTTCTCAAATCCCTTCTGGACAGTGTTTATCCACAGCCATCTCCCTTAAACTGTTTATCGCTGCAACACAGGAATGCAATATTGTAAGGCCGATTTTACATAGCATGATGAGATGGAAATTGACATGTCTGGGTCAGCATGTACAATTCTGGAGCAACATGGAGCATTTTGTAAAATCCATATATAGACACCGGCAAATATACATGTATCTGCCAGGATGTACAGGGGCCACAGCAACTGCAGAAATATTGATGTGTACAAAAAGAGCCTGGTCCTGCAGGACTTTCCACATGTAAGTGCCAGCCACTACATGTGTAAATGCTGATTCTGCATTCTGCTGGCACTTAGACCCCCCAGTGCAGACTTCTTCCCCTAGATCACCCCTCTGCCGTCAAACACCCCCCAAATCTCCAGCAACCAACTTCCCATCTCCCAGACTCCCACCAACACCATGACTAGCTTACCCCCTCCTTAAACCTCCTCTAGCATATGGTCAGCCATTCCCTTCTCCCTCCCCCAGACCCCTAACAGCATGGCTGGCTTCCCCCAATCCCTGACTCTTCTCAGCTCCTACTGGGGGCTTTCCCTGATGGTCTAGTGCAGGGGTCTCAAACTCAAATTGCTTTGAGGACCAAATGAGGACTTGTAAAATAACCCGGGGGCCGCATAAGACGCGGGGCCTCATTTGCATAAATATTTGCATAATGTTACCATACCCTAACTTTTAGTAAACATGTCTCTTAATGAGTGTATGGATAAAGAAAGACTAAAAGATTTCTACATTACTATAATCCAGTGCCAACCGCCAGGCACATTAGGAATTACTACAAACAAACACTGCCCATTTAGAACCCATAGCAAACCCGCCATATCCTAACAGCACTACCAGGACTCACAAAGCACCATACCCTACCTATCAAAAGGCAACACTGCACATATTAAATCAATACATTTCAGAGAATAACAATACATGACTTACTGGGGAAATAGAACAAGTAGCAATGTCAAATAGGAATTACATAAACAGAATACCTCAGCTCAGTTACACATGCAGAACATACACCATCACCAAACAAGGAATCAAAATTTAGAAACAAGAAGACAATAATTAAACTGGGAACCCCAAAAGCCAAACTTGGAATGTACAACAACACTGTAAAAATAAAACTATAAATTAATTTCCTCTTGTACTAAACAAAGTACAGACGTTATTGATGCACATTTCCCAGAGCTGACATATTCCAGTTAATAAATTCAAAATAAAGAGATATTTTTCTACCTTTTGTGCATTTTTTTTCAGTTGCAATTGTTCCAGCCACTTTCTTCTGGTTTCTTCGTGCCTTTTGCTAACTCTCCATCGTCTGCTGTCCATTTGTCCTTTCTTCTCTCTTCTAGTTTTTTTCCATTCTCCCTCTACATCTGCTTTAACATACTAATCTTTCTCCTTTTGCTCTTTCCTCATTCCTATTTCATCCACTCAAATTTTACCCCTCCTTCCTCAATACCTACTTACTCTCCCAATACCTGGCCAATTGTAGATTTGTCTCCCCTCCCACACAAAATATTTTTCCCCTCTCCATTTCACTCTCCCAGCTCCATCCCATTCTAATCCTCTCCCAACATCAGCTCCCTTCTAATTCCAGCCCCACACAGCACCCGCTCCCTTCTAGTCCCTGCATCAGCACATTTTCAGTCCTAGCCCCCATCAGCCCATTTCCAATCCTAGCTCCCCCCAATCAGTCCATTTGTAGTGCTAGCTCCCTCCCCTCACAGCCCATTTCCATTCCAAGCCCCCCTCCCCATCAGCCATTTGCAGTTCAAGCCCCCTTCCACTCAGCACATTTCCAGTCCTAGCAACCCCCCCAACCCATTACCAGTCCTAGCCCCCCCATAGCCCATTACCAGTCTTACCCATCACCCCATTTTCAGTCTTACCCCTCATAGTCCATTACCAGTCCTAACTCCCCATCACCCCATTTTCAGTGTTACCGCCATCACCCCATTTTCAGTCTTACCCCCCTCATAGCCCATTACCAGTCCTAGCCCCCCCATAGCCTATTACCAGTCCTAACCCCTCCTATTAGCCCACTTGCAGTCTTACCCCCCCATCACCCCATTTTCAATCTAACCCCCCCATAGCCCATTACCCGTCCTAACCCCCTCCCCCCCATCAGCCCAGGTAGATTTAAAAAAATCCAAACTTGCTGCTGCTGCCGCCGCCACAGTATCAAGCGTCCTGCGGACCCCTCTGCCCGGCAGAGTCCTCTCCTCCCTGCAGCATCAGCTCCAAAAGCGGCAGCTTTCAGAGCCGCGAAGAGAGAGAGTTTCTCTCTCGTGGCTCTGAAGAGCAGCGAGAGAGAAACTCTCTCTCTTCAGCTCCAAACTACAAGCTCTCTGCTGGGTACTAAATTTAACCAGAAAGCTCTCTTCTGTGTGTTAAATTTAAACTAAAAGTACTTTGCTGTTACTTGGCCCTGAGTGACTATTAAATTTAAACTACAAGCTCTCTGCTGGGTATGAAATGTAACCAGAAAGCTCTCCTCTGTATTTTAAATTCAAACTTTAATTGCTGCTACTAGGCCTTAACTGATCCAACAAAAACAGTGGGTTCACAGATTAAGTAGCTTTAATACAAAGAATTCTTTTTAGAAAATTACCAGAAGTATATACTCACAGTTGCAGATTTCTCTCCAGAAGTAACAGTCCCCCTTTCTAGTCCTTCAAGACAAGGTCTTACGTGTGCACTAGGTGCAAGGAGCTCACGCGCCACCTAGATAAGGTCTTAGATAGTGCTGGGGAGGAGTCTGCTGTCTTGGTACATGTCGGTACCAATGACATAGGAAAATGTGGTAGGGAGGTTCTGGAGGCTAAATTTAGGCTTTTAGGTAGGAAGTTGAAATCCAGAACTTCCAGGGTAGCATTCTCTGAAATGCTTCCTGTTCCACGCGCAGGACCCAAAAGGCAGGCAAAGCTCCGGAGTCTCAATGCGTGGATGAGACAATGGTGCAGAGATGAGGGTTTTGGATTTGTTAGGAACTGGGGAACATTCTGGGGAAAGGAGGGGCTCTTCCGAAGGGATGAGCTTCACCTTAACCGGGATGGAACCAGGCTGCTGGCATTAACCTTTAAAAAGGAGATAGAGCATCTTTTAAACTAGATATTAGGGGAAAGCCGACAGTCGCCCAAGAGCGGATGGTTCGGAAGAATGTATCTTTGAAGGATACTACCAAAAGCAGAGAGGTTCCACAAAAAAGTAAAGTAGCCCAAATGCCCTCAAGTATGGAGCAGACTGAGCTTAAAGATCCCAAGTTACCCATGTCTAATAATAGCCAAATTAATATGAGTAAAATACATTCTCTAAAATGCTTGTATGCAAATGCTAGAAGTCTAAAAAATAAGATGGGAGAGTTAGAATATATAGCACTAAATGACAGGTTAGATATGATTGGAATATCAGAGACATGGTGGAAGGAGGACAACCAGTGGGACACTGTGATACCTGGGTACAAACTATATCGTAATGATAGAGCTGATCAAATTGGTGGAGGGGTTGCTCTCTATGATAGAGAGGGCATTGAGTCAGAAACGATTAAAGTTTTGCAGGAAACAAAATCTGCTGTAGAATCTATATGGATTGAAATTCCATGTGAAAGGGGGAAGGCAATGGCAGTGGGGGTGTACTATCGAGCGCCTTGCCAGAATGACCAAATGGATGATGAAATGCTCAAAGAAATCAAGGAAGCTAACAAAAGTTACAGTGCAGTAATAATAATGGGTGATTTCAACTACCCTGGTATCGACTGGGTCAGTGTCACGTCAGGACATGCTAGGGAGATAAAGTTCCTAGATGAAATAAATGACTGCTTCTTGGAGCAGCTGGTTCATGAACCGACCAGAGGGGAAGCCATATTAGACCTAGTCCTTAGTGGAACACCAGATCTAGTGCAAGAGATAAGGTTGTTGGGGCCACTTGGCAATAGTGATCATAGCATGATCACATTTGATTTAATTAGTGGAGGAGGGATGGTAAGGAAATCAACAGTACTACCTTTTAACTTTCGAAAGAGAAACTATGATAAAATGAGGAAAACAGTTAAGAAAAAACTAAAAGGAGCAGTTGCAAAGGTTAAAGACGTACATCAGGCTTGACTGTTGTTGAAAAATACTATCTTGGAAGCCCAGACCAGCTGTATTCCACGCTTTAAGAAAAGTGGAAGGAAGTCCAAAAAACTGCCAGCATGGTTTAAAGGTGAGGTAGAGAGGCTGTTGTTGCCAAAAAAGCATCTTTCAGGAAATGGAAAAAAGAGCCAAACGACGAAACCTGGAAACAGCACAAGAACTGGCAAGTCAAATGCAAGGCATTGATAAGGCAGGCAAAGGGAGAATTTGAGAAGAAGCTTGCTGCAGAAGCAAAAACTCGAAGTAAAGACCTTTTCAAGTACATTTGTAGCAAAAAACCGGTGAGAGAGTCAGTTGGTCCATTAGATGATAAAGGGGTTAAAAGAGCACTAAGAGGCGACAAGGCGATAGCGAAGAGATTGAATGAATTCTTTGCTTCAGTCTTTACTGAGGAAGATGTAGGGATGTTACCCATGACTGAAGTGGTATTTAAAGGTGCGGAAGAATTGAAGGAAATATCGATACATCGGGAAGATGTATTACAACTATTAGATAAACTGAAGAGTAGCAAATCACCTGGGCCGGATGGTATACATCCAAGGCTGTTGAAAGAACTGAAACACGAGATTGCAGACCTGCTATTAGTAATCTGTGAACTATCATTAAAATCATTTCTAATACCTGAAGATTGGAGGATCGCCAATGTAACACCAATTTTTAAAAAGGGTTCCAGGGGTGATCCGGGAAACTACAGACCGGTGAGCCTGACATCAGTACCGGGAAAAATGGTAGAAACCATCATAAAGAATAAAATTACTCAGCATGTAGATAGTCATGACCTAATGGGTGACAGCCAACATGGCTTTAGACAAGGAAGATCTTGTCTTACTAATCTGTTATGTTTTTTTGAAGGAGTGAATAATCAGGTGGACAAAGGTGAGTCGGTTGATATTGTGTATCTGGACTTTCAGAAAGCCTTTGATAAGGTCCCTCATCAGAGACTTTTGGCAAAACTATAGAGTCATGGGATAGGAGGCAGTGTACTGTTGTGGATCAGGAACTGGTTAAAAGATAGAAAGCAGAGGGTAGGGCTAAATGGCCAATTAATCCCAATGGAGAAAGGTGAATAGTGGTGTACCCCAGGGATCTGTGCTGGGTCCGCTGCTTTTTGACATATTCATAAATGACCTGGAAAGTGGAATAACGAGTGAGGTTATCAAATTTGCAGATGACACAAAACTATTTAAAGTTGTTAAAACCCAAGAGGATTGTGGAAAATTGCAAGAGGATCTTGATAAATTGGAAGACTGGGCATCAAAATGGCAGATGAAATTTAATGTGGACAAGTGCAAGGTTATGCACCTAGGGAAGAACAACCCAAACTATGGTTACACGATGCAAGGTTCCACATTAGGAACCACCACCCAGGAAAAAGATTTAGGCGTCATTGTGGATACCATGTTAAAACCCTCGGCCCAGTGTGCAGCAGCGGCCAAGAGAGCAAATAGAATGCTATGTATGATAAGGAAAGGAATGGAAAATAAAACAAAAGATATTATAATGCCTCTATATCGTTCCATGGTGAGACCGCACCTTGAATATTGTGTGCAATTCTGGTCGCCGTATCTTAAAAAGGATATAGCGATTTTAGAAAAGGTTCAGAGAAGATTCACCAAAATGGTAAAGGGGATGGAAGGATACTCCTATGAAGAAAGGCTAAAAAGGTTGGGGCTTTTTAACCTGGAAAAGAGATGGCTGAGGGGAGATATGATAGAAGTCTATAAATTAATGAACGGAGTGGAACGGGTAAATGTAGATCGATTGTTTGGACCTTGATCTGACCCAGTATGGCATATCTTATGTTCTTATGTTCTTATGATTTGCCTGCGGCCCCTTTGGCTTTTTGTTGTGGCTGTTGTTTTTTGCTCCTATTAAGGCTGTGATGCCCACAGCATTTTTTGGCCATCATTCTGTGACCCCCTGCAGGGGCCTCGGGCCTGATGCCATGCCTGTGACCCCTGATGCGTTTTTTTTTGTTTTTCTTTCCTCCAGTGAGCTCCATAGCTTCACTGGAGTAGTGGCATAGGCCCAGTGAGAGCAGAACATAATGGGGTGCCACTATCTGTGTGCCCAGTGGCCCCAGGGCTCGACTTGTGGGCTGGCTTGTGCTGCAGTTCCCTAAACAGCCCTCTGTTTTAAGAAGCTGTATTTGGTTGGCTAACTGCTTGGCAGCTTCCTTTTAGGGGGGGATTTTGGGGCCCAAGCATACTTCTTGGAGACCTGAGCCCATAAGCACTCTTCTTATGGGTGGTTAGAGAGGTCATGGCCGCTGATATGTCCTTACTTTCCTCTACTTTTCTGTGAGCTCAGCCTCCCCCTGCGGGGGTTGCTGAAGGACTCGAGGAGAGTTCAGACTGTCGGAAGGTAATTCTAAGAAGGATGGAGTAGTGTGTCCTCTAGAGGCTAGTTAAAATTCCAGAAACATCTTTTTTTTCCCCTGCTATGCCTTTTAGGATGTTATGGTGGCTCCACAGACTGTTGAGCTGGCTTTTGGGTGAGTTTAGTGGGTAGTTCCCTTTACACCAGGTAGGTCTGCTGCTCAGCTGTGTTACCATCTCTCCATGGTCCTAAACAGTAGCACATGGGCTTTTAGGGAGGAAGCCGCCCCCCCCCTCCAAACTCAGCCCTCAGCATCCTGAAGTCCTGTCTTGACTGTTACCTCCACCACCGCAGACTGGATTAACCCTTTGGCTTCATGGGGTGGAAGTCTGCTTCACAGTGGTGAGAAAATGCTTGACTATCACAGCTGAGGGAGGTGTTGTGCGTGGGCAGATCTTGGTTGGAAGGTCATATGAACAATTTGGCAATGGCTATTTTCAGCTTTTAGGCAGTGCTATAGGCACGCTTGGAGGCTGGCCTTCGAATGAGGGCTCGACCTTCTGTGGGTGGCCTGGGGGCTTTGGCCACTGGGCTATGGCCCTTTAATCCCATAATTGTAGATCTGTTCAGGAGAACAGCTGGCTTGGAGGTGGGGGGGGGGGGGTTAAATAGTCATTTAGCCCAATCTCCTTGGAGGTTTTCAGCACCACACCTGGTTGGCTGCTGATAGTTAAGGCTCCCTGCTCCATTGCTAGTACTGACTTTATTCTGGAACTATCCTCAGTGGTGTAGTAGTTCCCCTTAAAGGTTGCTTTCTTTCGGAATGGAGAAACTCGCTCATGGAGACTCCTGGAAGAGAGACAGAGAAGGGCCAAGAGATCACCTAAGGCTTGTACATAAAGCCTGGAGCTGCCCTCTGGAGAGGATGAGTCCTTTGTAACCTCCGTTTCAGTAGGGGCTGTCCTGGTGGAGCATCTGATGGACTCAAGTCACCTTCAAGGGACCTTTGGGAGCCTTAATCCCCCTCACTGGATGTCCGTGGTTCCTCCCAAGGTCCAACTGATCGGAGTGTAATTTAGTCTCGTCCTTCTAAGCACACCCATACCACATTCAACTAGTAGGTTTCAGGGTTCTTAGGCGAAAGCAGAGTTTGTTAAGTACTTTGTCAGACCACCTGTCCTTTGTCCCTCGAGTGCTGGTACAGGCCAGCCTGGTGCTTCTGATGCCCATTAGGTGAATTACAGCCGAACTTATAAGGTTTCCCTGGGAGAGTCTCCCAGAGGCTATCCGCTCAAGTGGGGGACATTGAGGGACGTTGTTTGGAACTTCTGGCAGTGACATGTTGTTTCTCCCATCTACTCCACTGTGGGGCTGGAGATGTTATCCCTAATACAAGCAGATCCGTGAAGGGAAGATCCTTCTGGCATGTTCTGGGCCTAGAGCCAGTAAACTCTGGACACTGCATCTCTCATCTTTATAGGGGCCTTTTGGGTGTGGCGTTGGTCGAGTGGGGCACATCTCCTGAATCTTGCCCTGACATTTGTTGCTTTTCAGAGTGGTCCTGGTGACCTATAAGTACACTCATTCTATTGCTGCTCACTACCTTTCCTCTCATCTCTCCCTGCACTCCTCCTTGGTAACTCCGCTCTTCTGGCAGATCCCTTCTATCTCTGCCCTTCTCTTCTACTTTCAACTCCAGACTTCAATCCTTCCACCTGTCTGGAATAGACTAGCTGAGTCTGTGCATCAGGCTTCATCTCTGGCCCTTTTCAAATCCAGGCTGAAAACTCACCTCTTCGAGGCCACTTTTGGGGATCTTGATCTGCTTAGTCTCCTATGTGTTTCCTTATCATTCCCCTAGATATATCCTTGTTCTCAGCTGTTGTTTTGTCTGTCTTGACTAGATTGTAAGATCTGATGAGCAGGGATTGTCTTTTACATGTGCCTGTACAGCACTGCATATGTCTTGTAGTTCTATATAAATGATAAGTAGTATTAATAGTGGTGATCCTGGGGCCCCTGGCCTGAACTCACGGAATGTGTTATGTGGACTCTTTAGTCAAGTGAGGGAGCCTTTCTCTTCTCCCTGAAGATATGGGCCTACAGGAGATAAACAGCAGGGTCTCTGGGTAAGTCAGTTTCTTAGCGCCTTTTCACTTAGGGCCTGGCCCTTGCAAGCACATGCTTGTCAGTTTGAGCTGCTAGGTAACCTCTGTACTTGGGATCTGGTTAGTCTCTATGCACTTAGCAGAGTCTTTTATCAGTTCAAACTTGACTGCAGTTCGAACTTGACTGCAGTTTGACCCTGAACCCTCAGGGTTTAAATGATGGGCCTGTTCTGCTATAGGAGCTGCCTCCAAGGAATTCCTTGGAAGTTATCTGGGCATGGTCTCCTTCAGAAGGAATGAAGTCATACTGTTCACCTGTTGGGTCTCAGTGGGCTCCTATTGTGGAGGGCCATGGAAGGACCTTTCTTTGGCTCCATGTGTAAAGCCTCACTGGTGGGTTGGTTCCGGTAAACCATTCCAGGGGATTTCAGGTCCACCGTATAGTGTCCATGCTGCAGCCCATGGCTTTGAGTACACTTTCTAGTTCCTTTCACTGTGAAGCCTTCGCCATCCATCCTTCAAGAAGGTTGCTCCCCTCCATTCTTATCCTGACTGAATTGTGGTCCTGCCTTCCATCATAGAGAAGGATATTCAAATGGACTCTTTGCCATGGATAGTCAGAGGGTGATGTTCAAGTTTGTTGCAATTCTTCAGTTCTATAGTCAATTGAACCTTCTCCGTCCTTGGCAGTTCAAGGGAATTGCTGGCAGAGGTGAAGCCCTCTATTGCCCTTTTACTCCTGGTGACCACTAGGGGCAAGGTGCAGTCTGCCTGGTAAACACATTCAGGAATGAGTCACACTTCACTCCAGAAAGCACAACCCTCTTGCATGGTGTCCACTTCGATATTCCCAAAGGACAGTAATACAACTTTCTGGCCTTCATTGATCATCTTGTGAAGCCCTGCAGGGCACTTGTGGAGGTTATTCAAATGATTCCTATGACAGGGTAATCTGTCTTGAATGTCATCTTCCTCTCACCTTTGATCCTGTTCTAGCAGGGTGATAAGGAAGAGGAGGTTTTAATCATACCTGATAATCTTTCCTTGAATCCTGCAAGACCAGTCCAGGACCCGCCTGAAAGACTCCTTTCACAGGTTAGAAAGCCTGCTGCCTTTTGGTCGCATTATTGATATCGCTGCCTGGGAGACTCTTTCTGCAGGTTTGGGGGTTCTAGCTGCCCTGGGAGGTCTGGTCAGCCTTCTAGACTGACTCCAGTTTCTCACAGTAAGAGAGCCATGTACTTGCTCATGCTCTTTGTGGTAAAGTTGTTTGCATTTATTAATGTTATCTGATTTTTTTCTGAGTTTTTCAGTATGGCTTACTGCTTGGGAAATGTTATACTGGCTTCTCTCAGTGCGGTACCAGAGGATATCACTGAAAGTTACTCAGGTCTGCCTCCACCTGCTGGCTGGGAAGCATAACCCCCTCATGTGAACTGGTATATCCAGATTCAAGGAAATCATATTATCGGGTATGATTAAAATTTCTTCATTCGGGTATGCTCCTCGACTCCCTGTACTAAAGCCTTGTTGACTTTGTCCCATTAAACCATAACTGTCTATGTTCAGTAATTTTTTTCTTTTTAATAGTTTTTACCATTTTGTCTAGCACTGATGTCAAGCTCATTAGTCTGTGGTTTTTCAGAACCCTCTTGGAGCCCTTTTTAAAAATTGGTGAACTCTGGCCACTCTCCAGTCTTCAAGTACCATAAACAATTTTTATTGATAAGTTACAATATTACTAATAGCTCTGCAATTTCATTTTTTACTTTCTTCAGTACTCTGATTTGTTATTGTCAGGTTCCCTGAGATTTGTTTCAGTTCTTCTAATTTATCCGTATTAAATACCATTGCTGCTATGGCTAGCTCTCTTACATGTTCCTCAGCAAAGACCAAAGCTAAAGATTCATTCAGAGGCCCTTTTATTTAAGTGCAATAATGGGTACCGACGGTTTTAGTACATACTAACAACTACTACTACTACTATTACTGCTACCACTGAACATTTATATAGCACTACAAAATGTACGCAGCGCTGCACAAATACATGTAAAAGACAGTCCCTGCTCATCAGAGCTTACAATCTAGTCAAGGCAGTCATTACAGTAGCTATAGGCATAGAATACATTGAGGGGGAATAGTAAGGAAACACAAAGGAGATTAGGCGAATCAAGATCCGAAAGCGACAGCGAAGAGGTGAGTTTTCAACCTTTATTTGAAAAGGCCAGAGATGAAGCCTGACATACCGATTCGGGTAGTTTGTTCCAGGCATAAGGAGCAGCACGGTGAAAGGAGCGAAATCTAGGAACCACCACCCAGGAAAAAGATTTAGGCGTCATTGTGGATACCATGTTAAAACCCTCGGCCCAGTGTGCAGCGGCGGATAAGAGAGCAAATAGAATAAGAACATAAGATATGCCATACTGGGTCAGACCAAGGTCCATCAAGCCCAGTATTCTGTTTCCAACAGTGGCCAATCTAGGTCATATGTACCTAGCAGTTTCCCCAAGGGACACAGGTTCCACAATGCTTGTATTGGTTCAAGCATTGATATCCTGGGTCCCTTCTTAATAATGGTTTATGGACCTTTCCTCCAGGAACTTGTCCAAACCTTTTTTAAACCCAGCTACATTAACAGCATTTACTACATCCTCTGGTAACAAATTCCAGAGTTTGATTACACGTTGAGTGAAAAAATATTTTCTTTTAATAGTCTTAAATAGTTTACCCTGTAGCTTCATTGCATGTCCCCTAGTCTTTCTATATTCTGATATGGTAAACAATCGATCTACGTTTACCCGTTCCACTCCGTTCATTAATTTATAGACTTCTATCATATCTCCCCTCAGCCGTCTCTTTTCCAGGTTAAAGTGCCCTAACCTTTTTAGCCTTTCTTCATAGGAGTATCCTTCCATCCCCTTTACCATTTTGGTGGCTCTTCTCTGAACCTTTTCTAAAATCGCTATATCCTTTTTAAGATACGGCGACCAGAATTGCACACAATATTCAAGGTGCGGTCTCACCATGGAACGATATAGAGGCATTATAATATCTTTTCTTTATTTTCCATTCCTTTCCTTATCATACCTAGCATTCTATTTGCTCTCTTGGCCGCCGCTGCACACTGGGCCGAGGGTTTTAACATGGTATCCACAATGACGCCTAAATCTTTTTCCTGGGTGGTAGTTCCTAATGTGCAACCTTGCATCGTGTAACCATAGTTTGGGTTGTTCTTCCCTAGGTGCATAACCTTGCACTTGTCCACATTAAATTTCATCTGCCATTTTGATGCCCAGTCTTCCAATTTATCAAGATCCTCTTGCAATTTTCCACAATCCTCTTGGGTTTTAACAACTTTAAATAGTTTTGTGTCATCTGCAAATTTGATAACCTCACTCATTATTCCACTTTCCAGGTCATTTATGAATATGTCAAAAAGCAACGGACCCAGCACAGATCCCTGGGGTACACCACTATTCACCTTTCTCCATTGGGAAAATTGGCCATTTAGCCCTACCTTCTGCTTTCTATCTTTTAACCAGTTCCTGATCCACAATAGTACACTGCCTCCTATCCCATGACTCTTTAGTTTTGCCAAAGGTCTCTCATGAGGGACCTTGTCAAAGGCTTTCTGAAAGTCCAGATACACAATATCAACTGACTCACCTTTGTCCACCTGATTATTCACTCCTTCAAAAAAACATAACAGATTAGTAAGACAAGATCTTCCTTGTCTAAAGCCATGTTGGCTGTCTCCCATTAGGTCATGACTATTTACATGCTGAGCAATTTTATTCTTTATGATGGTTTCTACCATTTTTCCCGGTACTGACGTCAGGCTCACCGGTCTGTAGTTTTCCAGATCACCCCTGGAACCCTTTTTAAAAATTGGTGTTACATTGGCGATCCTCCAATCTTCAGGTATTAGAGATGATTTTAATGATAGTTCACAGATTACTAATAGCAGGTCTGCAATCTCATATTTCAGTTCTTTCAACACCCTTGGATGTATACCATCCGGCCCAGGTGATCTGCTACTCTTCAGTTTATCTAATAGTTGTAATACATCTTCCCGATGTATCGATATTTCCTTCAATTCTTCCGCACCTTTAAATACCACTTCAGTCATGGGTAACATCCCTACATCTTCCTCAGTAAAGACCGAAGCAAAGAATTCATTCAGTCTCTCCGCTATTGCCTTGTCGCCTCTTAGTGCTCCTTTAACCCCTATCATCTAATGGACCAATTGACTCTCTCACAGGTTTTTTGCTACGAATGTACTTGAAAAGGTCTTTACTTCGTGTTTTTGCTTCCGCAGCAAGCTTCTTCTCAAATTCTCCCTTTGCCTGCCTTATCAATGCCTTGCATTTGACTTGCCAGTGCTTGTGCTGTTTCCAGATTTCGTCGTTTGGCTTTTTTTTCCATTTCCTGAAAGATGCTTTTTTGGCAACAACAGCCTCTCTGACCTCACCTTTGTACCATGCTGGCAGTTTTTTGGACTTCCTTCCACTTTTCTTAAAGCGTGGAATACAGCTGGTCTGGACTTCCAAGATAGTATTTTTCAACAACAGCCAAGCCTGATGTACGTCTTTAACCTTTGCAACTGCTCCTTTTAGTTTTTTATTAACTGTTTTCCTCATTTTATCATAGTCTCCCTTTCGAAAGTTAAAAGTTAGTACTGTGGATTTCCTTACTATCCCTCCTCCACTAATTAAATCAAAGGCAATCATGCTATGATCACTATTGCCAAGTGGCCCCAACAACCTTATCGCTTGCACTAGATCTGGTGTTCCACTAAGGACTAGGTCTAATATGGCTTCCCCTCTGGTCGGTTCATGAACCAGCTGCTCCAAGAAGCAGTCATTTATTTCAGCTAGGAACTTTATCTCCCTAGCATGTCCTGACGTGACACTGACCCAGTCGATACCGGGGTAGTTGAAACCACCCATTATTATTACTGCGCTGTAACCTTTGTTAGCTTCCTTGATTTCTTTGAGCATTTCATCATCCATTTGGTCATTCTGGCCAGGTGCTTGAAAGTACACCCCCATTGTCATCGCCTTCCCCCTTTTACATGGAATTTCAATCCATATAGATTCTACAGCAGATTTTGTTTCCTGCAAAACTTTAATCCTTTCTGACTCAATGCCCTCTCTAACATAAAGAGCAACCCCTCCACCAATTTGATCAGCTCTATCATTACGATATAGTTTGTACCCAGGTATCACAGTGTCCCCACTGGTTGTCCTCCTTCCACCATGTCTCTGATATTCCAATCATATCTAACCTTTCATTTAGTGCTATATATTCTAACTCTCCCATCTTATTTTTTAGACTTCTAGCATTTGCATACAAGCATTTTAGAGAATGTATTTTATTCATATTAATTTGGCTATTGTAAGACATGGGTAATTTGAGATCTTTAATCTCTGTCTGCTCCATACTTGAGGGCATTTGGGCTAGTTTACTCTTTTGTGGAACCTCTCTGCTTTTGGTAGTATCCTTCAAAGTTACATTCTTCCGAACCATCGGCTCTTGGGCGACTGTCGGCTTTCCTCTAATATCTAGTTTAAAAGCTGCTCTATCTCCTTTTAAAGGTTAATGCCAGCAGCCTGGTTCCATCCCGATTAAGGTGAAGCCCATCCCTTCGGAAGAGCCCCTCCTTTCCCCAGAATGTTCCCCAGTTGCTAACAAATCCAAAACCCTCATCTCTGCACCATTGTCTCATCCACGCATTGAGACTCCGGAGCTCTGCCTGCCTTTTGGGTCCTGCGCGTGGAACAGGCAGCATTTCAGAGAATGCTACCCTGGAAGTTCTGGATTTCAACTTCCTACCTAAAAGCCTAATGCTAGGTATGATAAGGAAAGGAATGGAAAATAAAACAAAAGATATTATAATGCCTCTATATCGTTCCATGGTGAGACCTGTCACGCAGCAGACCCTCTGGGAACAGAAGAAAATGTTTTAAACACAGAAAAGGTCAGGCATAAGCTGCAATATTTCGAGGAGCCAGATAGAGGGAGCAAGAGGGACCTCCGAGAGACTGAGGAACCACGCCCCATAGGTCGTGAGGTAATGCCAGCCAGCCTCCAATCAAGGAAGAGAGGAGTACCTCTTAAAGGGAGTCTGGAAGACTGGAGAGCAGGAGAGGCAGGACCAGTAGAAGAAGCAGGACCAGGAGAAGAGGCAGGACCAGCAGAAGAGGCAGAATCGGAAGGACGGACAGAATGGACAGATCCAAGAGAAAGGGTTCTCCTCAGAGATAAGGAGAGAGGAGAAGGTGTGCTCTTCAAGGAAGAGAGGTGCAGGAAGAAGGCCAGTTCTGGGAAAGGAAGGGCTGAAGCAGTAGGACTTGGACTGGAGTTTGGCAGAAGGCAGCAGCAGCCGCTGTGGCATGAAGAGAGGAGCAACTGAGGAGAAGGAGAGACAGCTCCATCAAGAGTGAGTGCTCTTCATCCATAGAGGTGAAGGCATTGCTGTGACTGCAGTAGAAAGCCAACTGAAGGACGGCTGGAGAACCTAAGGCCTATTGCTCAGGCAAGTCAGAATCCCAGCTGAGGCAGGCCTCAACCCTCACCTGGAGTAGAAAAGCCAAAGATAAAAGGTAACCCTTATTTTACTTGAAGCAGGTTTCAGACTGCTGGTATATGGGGAGGACAGGGAGCAGAGGAATACTGTCCATATAAAACTGCCTATGATACAACGTACAAGAAACGTTTATCAAATAAGAGACTTTTTTAATGAGAAAGGTTTGCATGAAGCTAATGTAAAATCCTTGCAGAAGGAGGAGTATTCTCAGTATAGGAGAGCACAGGACCGACGCCCTACGCTTAACCCTGAGCATTGGGAGGTCATACAAAAGTTATATAAGAAGCCTGACTACAATTTGCCAGAAACTACTGACTCAGTTTCAGAGGCTTCCGAATTGGAACCGATGCAAGTGGAATTTGCTAAAGAGCTTTCAGATACAGAAATGGACTGTAATTACTGCATGACAGGAAGCCTGGAGTCCTTGCCTAGCGTATAAGCTATAACTTGTGGGATGGAAAGTGTTTGTTTTTGTACACCACTATGTGAAGATAACAGTTTTACTTTAAACTCATGTTTAAGTTTTTCTTCTAACCTGAAGTAAGGACACTTGTGTTGATGTTATTGCCCAACCGTTTGAACCTTTGCAAGAAGGGGAAATAAATGCCTTTGTTTTCCCTCCAATCTGACCTTCGTGTTCTTTGAGATTTGGTAACAAGGAGGCTACCAGGCTAAAAGTCCCTGGGCCCTGTGAAACACTTGCCAAACTCAACCTTATATATTTTTGTGTCCAACCTACCTTGGTCTATTACCCTGCCAAGGTGGTGCACGTGACAGACCGCACCTTGAATATTGTGTGCAATTCTGGTCACCATATCTTAAAAAGGATATAGCGATTTTAGAAAAGGTTCAGAGAAGAGCCACCAAAATGGTAAAGGGGATGGAAGGATACTCCTATGAAGAAAGGCTAAAAAGGTTAGGGCACTTTAACCTGGAAAAGAGACGGCTGAGGGGAGATATGATAGAAGTCTATAAATTAATGAACAGAGTGGAACGGGTAAATGTAGATCGATTGTTTACCATATCAGAATATAGAAAGACTAGGGGACATGCAATGAAGCTACAGGGTAAACTA
This sequence comes from Ichthyophis bannanicus, assembly GCA_033557465.1. Classification (NCBI taxonomy): domain Eukaryota; kingdom Metazoa; phylum Chordata; class Amphibia; order Gymnophiona; family Ichthyophiidae; genus Ichthyophis; species Ichthyophis bannanicus. The sequence continues at coordinate 45,925,524 of CM066046.1, forward strand.
TTTAAGACTATTAAAAGAAAATATTTTTTCACTCAACGTGTAATCAAACTCTGGAATTTGTTACCGGAGGATGTAGTAAAGGCTGTTAATGTAGCTGAGTTTAAAAAAGGTTTGGACAAGTTCCTGGAGGAAAGGTCCATAAACCATTATTAAGAAGGGACCCAGGATATCAATGCTTGAACCAATACAAGCATTGTGGAATCTGTGTCCCTTGGGGAAACTGCTAGGTACATATGACCTAGATTGGCCACTGTTGGAAACAGAATACTGGGCTTGATGGACCTTGGTCTGACCCAGTATGGCATATCTTATGTAACTCTGGTTTCCAAGTCAGCAGTTCCCTGTGTCAAAGTAGAGAGAGAGCTAACCATACTGGACAGCTTGGAATCTATACACCTAAGTGCGCCCCAAATATCTTTGAGGGTGATCTCCCCCTCTTTATCCCCGTCTGCTAGAACAGTATCCCCTTCTAAAGCAAACACAGTGACTGGCTTCAGAATTGGAACTTCAGAGATAACATCATTAACCTGCAAATCGTCCTCAGAAATAATGGTGGAAGACAAAGGAGGATACGGATGTGGCGGCAGGGTTCTATCCCCAGAGCTAAGAGACACTCCATTGGGGGATACCTGACCCGTCAGGAGGGGAAACACATGTCTGTCGTCTTAGGGCCTATCACTGTTCCTATTGGGGACACAGTTGGGCCCACTTTCAAGGGGCCTTTGTTCTTCCTCTTTCCCATATCATACTGTTAATGTGGCAGGAGATCTAATATCTATTCAAAGTCTGTCCCTCCAACCCCCAGATGAAAATACAGAGACAGAATGGTATGCAAACAGATGCTGTTTATTGTGCGCACAGTCTCAGGCAGAGCCGGTACCCTGAACAAAACGATCTGAGCTCCCAAGTAGCGTCACACACTGTCTTATATACAGTAAGTTTTCAAACCCATACTAGCTTCTTATTTGTCTCAGGTATCCCCTCTCCACCAATCAGTAGCCCCTGTGGGGGTTGTGGGCTAACATATAGCATGCCTAAATGACCTCTCTAAACTGGTATGCTCTGGTCTGCTGGACTCTGGGCGAAAGGGTATGTGTTTAAGTTTTGTTTCACTGTAACTCAGGCTGAGAGGGGAGGGGTTACCCTCACACCTACCTTCCTGGCTGCCTCATTCCCCCCTTTTTTGTTGGACCTCAACTGCTAGGGCGGTAGAGGGCAGCAGTACTAGAGGCAGGCCGCAAGGGGGTATATTGGGTCAGGGCCATGACCGAGGTAGCCGTCTTGCGTTCCACCAGGGTGTTGGGGGTGGAGGTGATAAAACGGTGGAGGATCGGGATACTGCATGGTAAGAGGGCGCATAGCAGGAAAAGAAGGAGAACTCCTATAACCAAGGTCTTAATAATGTGACAAAGAAAGCTCTGAGAATAGTACAGCAAAACTTGAGCTGGTGTGGGTATTGCAATTGCTGAAGCCCAAATGACTTGTAGATTTCAGCTACTTTCTAAGAAAACAATAATAAAAGGATAACAATGCAATCAATCATTCACAAAAGCCCCCAATCAATCCAATAGTCCTCTTCCTATTTTCAGATAACTTGGTCCTGCTTCTCAACAGTTCCCCAGGACCTCGCAGTGTGCTTCACCTTTCTCTGAAGTTTAAGTTCTGTTTCTCTCAAAATTTGAACCTCTCATTCTCATAGGCAAATATTTTGTCCCTTTTTTCAATGTGACGCACGGATGCAAGTAGGAACTCCCTCACATACTTCTGTGGTGTGTAGTTCGGAGCCCTTGGGATGGTCTGTTACATCTGGATCACGGCCAATCCCTTCTGCTGGAATCTCTGGATTGCAATTGGTGACATGGCTCCAGAGGAGCAGCACCAACATCAAATGAAAAGACTAAACATTCTAGACTAGATTTTACAATGAGACAAAGTTCCTCTATATTTACCAAGATTATATCCTACAAGCATTGCTTTATAAACTTTCAATGGTCTACCAGTAACTATCTCATATGGTGTCAATTTTTATCTGGCAGTTTGATTAACTCCTTGTCTCTCTATCACTGGAGATTCATTTGTTGGTAGGAAATATTCCATTATGCCCTTGACTGATCTTTACATGTTTACAGATCAGACAAGTTGCTCACACGTGTTCTGCAATTTTGGCAAGTGTTAGAATTATACCAATTTTGTGGGAATGTGTCATCAATTCATCCCCCTTTGCCTCTGCATGCCTGGCCAGGACATACAGAGACAAAATGAGGCTAAAAGGCATATGGAAGTACCACATGGCCAGTGTGGGTTTTCCAAAGCTCATCAGAGTGCAAGGTGCACCTAGCCTGTCTCCAGGTGCCTATTTCTAATTGTTGAGTATGTGTTGGGGCTTAGATGACTTCCTAAATTGAAGATTCTGGAGACGGCATAGTTGAATAAAGTGCTAATCATCATTTTTTTGTTTACATATTCATTAGCCAGATACATCACTTCATATCATTAAATTACCTTCATCAGTTTACTGTCCATCAGAGTCCCTCCTCTTAATATCCCACTTCATCCCTCACAATAATCCTTCATCACCTGCATCATTCCACCAACTACATACATAGGTCCTTTTCATGTTTTTTATACCATACTAATGTACCCTTATTTGGCAAGGCTGCTAAGAATATCAAACAATTGTTAAAAACTTAGTATTGGTGTAAATGAAGGGTAGGTAGAAAATATAAATTTAGATTCTTCTCAATAAGCATAACAGCGTGAGTAAACACAGGGCCGGATTTACCTATACGCTATGTACGCCATGGCGTAGGGCCCACAGCTGGCAGGGGCCCACAAAAAAAGAACAAGTTCATTTTTTTTTAATACAATTTAAAAAAAACCTGGTGGCTGCCGCCGCGGGGCCCCCTCTGCTGCCGCGGCAGCACCGACTGACCCGCGGGGGCCCCGTCTACAAGCTGAAGCCGTCGGTTCGGTTCGTTCCTCCCTCCCTCCCTCCCTCCCTGCAGGCTGCAGGCTGTGAGAGACGCGAAAGGAGAGTGTCTCCTCGCGTCTCTGTTAAGCCCGCAGGGGCTGATGGGAAATTTCCCATCAGCCCCTGCGGGCTTAGCAGAGACGCGAGGAGACGCTCTCCCTTCGTGTCTCTCACAGCCTGCAGCCTGCACGGAGGGAGGGAGGGAGGGAGGAACGAACCGAACCGACGGCTTCAGCTTGTAGACGGGGCCCCCGCGGGTCAGTCCGTGCTGCCGCGGCAGCAGAGGGGGCCCCGCGGCGGCAGCAACCAGGTTTTTTATTTAAATTAAATTTTACTTTAGGCCGACAGGGGGGGTAGGACTGGTAATGGGCTAGGGGGGGGGTAGGACTGGTAATGGGCTATTGGGGGGGCTGGGGCTGGAAATGGGCTGGGGGGGTAGGGCTGGTAATGGGCTATGGGGGGGGTAGGACTGGTAATGGGCTATTGGGGGGGCTGGGGCTGGAAATGGGCTGGGGGGGAGTTAAGGCTAGAGGTGGGCTGATGGGGTTAGGACTGGTAATGGACTGTGGGCTGTTGGGGGGGCTTAGAACTGGCAATGGGCTTTGGGGGGTTAAGACTGGTAATGGGCGGTGGGCTGATGGGGGCTGTCTGGTAATGGGCTATGGGGGGGCTAGGACTGGAAATGGGCTGGGGGGTTAAGACTGGAGGTGGGCTGATGGGGTTAGGACTGGTAATGGGCTGTTGGGGGGGGTTAGAACTGGTAATGGGCTTTGGGGGGGGTTAAGACTGGTAATGGGCTGTGGGCTGATGGGGGTTGTCTGGTAATGGGCTATGGGGGGCTAGGACTGGAAATGGGCTGGGGGGTTAAAACTGGAGGTGGGATGATGGGGTTAGGACTGGTAATGGGCTGTGGGCTGATGGGAGGGTAGGACTGGCAATGGGCTATGGGGGGCTGACTGGAAATGGGTTGATGGGGTTAGGACTGGAAGTGGGCTGATGGGGGGTTAGGACTGGTAATGGGTTATAGGGGGGGCTTAAACTGAAAATGGGGTGATGGGGGGTTAAGGACTGTAAGTGGGTTGATGGGGGGCTAGGACTGGTATTGGGTTGGGGGGTTGCTAGGACTGGAAATGGGCTGATGGATGGCTAGGACTGGAAATGGGCTGATGCAGGGACTAGAAGGGAATGGATGCTGGGTGAGGCTGGAACTAGAAGGGAGCTGATGTTGGGGGAGGATTAGAATGGGATGGGGCTGGAAGAGTAAAATGGAGAAGGGAAAAATATTTTGTGTGGGAGGAATAAAAAATCTACAATTGGACGGGTATTGGGAGAGTAAGTAGGGATTGAGGATGGAGGGGTAAAATTTGAGTGGATGAAATAGGAATGAGGAAAGAGCAAAAGGAGAAAGATTAGTATGTTAAAGCAGATGTAGAGAGAGAATGGAAAAAAATCTAGAAGAGAGAAGAAAGGACAAATGGACAGCAGACGATGGAGAGTTAGCAGAAGACACGAAGAAACCAGAAGAAAGTGGCTGGAGCAATTGCAGCTGAAAAAAATGCACAAAAGGTAGAAAAATATCTCTTTATTTTGAATTTATTAATTGGAATATGTCAGCTCTGGTAAATGTGCATCATTAACGTCTGCGCTTTGTTTAGTACAAGAGCAAATTAATGTATAGTTTTATTTCTACAGTGTTGTACATTCCAAGTTTGGCTTTTGGGATTCCCAGTTTAATTATTGTCTTCCTGTTTCTAAATTGTGATTACTTGTTTGGTGATGGTCTATGTTCTGCATGTGTAACTGAGCTGAGGTGTTCTGTTTATATAATTCCTATTTGACATTGCCACTTGTTCTCTTTCCCCAGTAGGTCATGTATTGTTGTTCTCTGAAATGTATTGGTTTAATATTTGCAGTGTTGCCTTTTGATTGGTAGAGTATGGTGCTTTGTGAGTCCTGGTAGTGCTGTTAGGATACGGCGGGTTTACTATGGGTTCTAAATGGGCAGTGTTTGTAGTAGTTCCTAATGTGTCTGGCAGTTGGCACTGGATTATAGTAATGTAGAAATCTTTTAGTCTTTCTTTATCCATACACTCATTAAGAGGCACGTTTACTAAAAGTTAGTATATGGTAACATTATGCAAATATTTATGCAAATGAGGCCCCTTATGCAAATGAGGCCCCGCACCCCCCTTGGGCCTCCCCTGCTGGGGGCCCACAATTTTTGTTGGCGTAGGGCCTCACTCAAGGTAAATCCGGCCCTGAGTAAACAGTGTCCCTTTCCCACTAACTTAATTGGCATAGTTCTAAGTGGACATGTGCTCATTCTAAATATAAAACTATTATTTTGCAACATGTTATAACATCAATCCCAATAGAAAGAAATATGGCTCCTAACATGACAGCCACATATCTCTCACGTATGACTAGAGTCTATCATATACACTGTTCTCAGTGAGAGTGCTGTAGGAAACGTTTTTTAAAAATACTTGGACTGATCTTGAAATTGCAGTGTCCACAAGGATTTGTGTAAGCTACTCATTAATTATGGTGTCAAAAAGAGATCCTTTTGAGGTGAGAGATCTAAGAGGGTACAAGGCACTGGTGGTTGGGCCTCATGGCGATACTTCTTCAGGTTCTTCTTGGCCTGCAAGGCATTTGTGGCTGGGCCTCATGGCGATACTTCCTCGGGTTCTTCTTGGCCTACTCTCCCCTGCCTATTCATGTCTCTTTAGAGGCATAAATATACAAGGTTCATGTTCTTCAGGCCTTGTGGGTCCTCGAGGAGTCTCAGAGCAGTCAGAATTCCGGTGGCCCAGATCATCACTCACCTTCTGCCCCCCTCTCTCTCTCTCTCATTTTTTTTCTCAAACCTCTCCTGGATCATTGCTAACAAGCAAGATTTGGTTTTGTCCAATCAACTCAAGCTAATGTTATTGTTTTTATTTGTAACTAACTTTACAAATGTTCTCATATTTTCTGGGACCTCAGTTCCATCTTTCCACTAAATGTGCTCTATATACTTGGGAATAAAGCAATTTCAGATCAGCCTCTTTCCAAAATTTTAGCAAAAATATTTACTCATCTTGTAATTGCTGAGTGTGTACTGGACCTCTGCATAATGTACTACTACAACAAGTATATTTGTTAACATAAGTGCAAGTGTATAAACTAAAGAAAATTAATATCTCACAGTGCTGCAACATATATCTGTTTTCTCTGCAACATATATCTGTTTTCTCAGGAACTGTACTCCTGAAACTGCAATAAAAACTTTCAAAACAAAGTACACTTTTTCTCTGGACACCAGCATGTAAAATTCAAATACAGAAAAACAGGTGAAATTATCCTAAAATCCAATATTGTATGGTGTTACTGTTCTGTTCATCAGTCATCAGTGCAGAGCTTAACAATGCAAAATAATTACCTTGAATCTTACAGTTCAGGAAACAGGCATTCTCAAATGACATGAAACTGCAAAGAGGTGAATTCAAAATCATGCTTTGTCACATTTAAATTAAAACCTTATACATAATACCTGAGACTGGTATCAAACTGATCTGAAAACAATGCAGCCATACTGGATATTTCTGTAATATATGAACAATAATTATGTCCTCTATGAGTGCTTGCCACAATATAAACACAGGACATATCAAAGCTTACAAGTGCTTTATGTCTAACAGCCTATCTGATCAGAATATAAGAAATTTCACTAAACCCTCCCCCCTGGGTAGTTCTGAAAAGCAACATGCTTTAACAACAGCTTGGGAAAAAACCAGGGACCTTAAAAAGACAAGTAAAAAGTCTTCATTTCTTAATAATCTTATAAGGATTTTCTCTCTCTTTTTATAAGCTGTAACAATTGAGCTTTGCCCTACAGATATTCTCCACCCCATACATCTTTGCTAATAGTTATTTGACCAGTCCTTCTCGAGCCTTTGTTTGCTCCCAGCCTTCAGGTGACATACACATAGTACACAATCAAGATGCTGGTCAGACATCTGAGAATGTTCAAGGGAGACCCCCATGGTTGTAGAAGCAAAACAACTTCTACAATTACAATTGATGAATTCTTATCCTGTTTACATTGGCTAGGTAAATGTTTCTATATTGGCTAAGAAAATTGTTTCCAAGGCTAGGTGAATTGTTCTTTTTTGTCCTCTTTAATGGGTCTCCATTTGTTTGCTAGGAGAAGGACTCCTAGGTGAATTGTTCTTTTGTCCTCTCTAATGGATCTCCATTCATCTGCTAGAAGAGGAACTCCTCCCTGATCTCCCAGTATCTTTCTGTAGCCATGCAAATAGTTTCACTCCCAGTTTCATTCCCAGTATCTTTCTGTAGTTATGCAAACTGTCTCAGCAGTTTCAAGTACCCCTTACTTACTGCTGAGAGGTATGATCAAAATTTGGTTCTTTGACGATTGATTATGCATGAAACATAGTAATGAAACTGGATGTGCATTAAATAAAGCAATTATTTTCCTTCACTTCTATACTAGTACAACAGTCTATATACAGTGAACCCTGCTCCCCTTTTATTTACAGGGAACAATCGCTTTCCTCTTTATTTACAGAGGTTAGAGGAAAAGCTATAGGGTTGGGGCCGGACTCAGTCCCTTTTTTTATTATCTACCCCTTCTTGGATTTCTCCTCTCCCTTTTTTTTTTAAGAACATTTTCTAAACTGTCCCTCTCCCTGCAGTCAGTAGACCTGGTGTTTTTCACTGTTTCAGGTGGCCACGCTCGCACTAAGGTGGGACACTCCCACTCACACAGTACAACTAGTCTGGGGGAAGTGAGCCTAACTCCATAGTCACCCCCAAAGGCAGTTTTAAAATGGCTTAGCATGCATTTCAGCGGAGTCCTATTTCTGGATCCACTAGACCCCATATTGTAATTATTCCTGATCCGTATACAACACTCGCGTTTATAACACAGAACGAGACAGCAGAAGGGAGACAACAGGGAGGGACACAGACAGACACACATATATATATATTGTCATGCAGCAGGGGCTGATGAAAGTAAAAATGCAGGAAAAGAAGCTGTTTTTCATGAGGAAAAAGATGTGCACAAGATGCAATATCCACACAGAACAGCTAGAGAGAGCAGGTATGCACTCACAGAGCCTGAGTGGACACACTTAGCTAATCGAGAGCACCTGACAGTCAGCCCGGAAAGCTCAAACACAGGAGAACTTTATAAACGGAAGACTGGAGAGGGCAGAGCAGTGTTTGCAGGTGTGGAGCTGGAGGTAAAGCTGAAGGTTTACAAGAAAGAAGCACCACAAGCAAGGACCAAGCAGAAAGAAGCACTTGGGAAACTAGTGCTGGGAAAAGGAACAATCACCTTTGGAGGCAAAGCAGAGTGAAAGAAAGAAGCTTGCTTGGACCAGAGGAACCTGGGGCTAAACCGAAAGGTAACAGAAGCCTTCAGAGAGGAGACTGGCACAGGGATTGTGTTCCTGAAGAACTGCGGGAAGGAGGAAATCCCAGTTCTATATGCTGCTGGAAGTCAAGGTATGCTGACTCTGTTTCTATGAAGAAAACTTTACCTTATAAAAAGCCTTTTGAAAGTAATGCTAAACCTGTGAGAAAGGAAAGCAAAGCTACCTCTCATAAGCCAAGTAGCCAACGCCCGAGGGTAGGCCATGCTCATTGGCAAACATTAGAGGAACTCTTTAAACATTCAGAGAACAGGACTAGGGCCTGTCCAAAAATTATAGCCAGTGAAACCACTGATACAGACAGAGATAATTCTGAGCCAATGCAAGTGGAACTTGTAGAGCCAAGCCTTTTATCTTAGGAAGAGATGGACTGTTCTTTGTGTATTTCAGGCAGTGCAGAGTCACTGCTAAACCTGTGAATGATATATGTTATCTTCAGAATGTTATTCATTTGCTAAATGGAAGAAGAGTGCTGAAACATTTACTTTACTCTGGAAAGCTTAACTAAGCATTGTTACAACTGTGAAGCATAACAGTTTTTCCGTTAACCTGAGTTGATTTCATTCCTGAAGTTAAGGACTTTTTCTTTAGGTTGTAACCCAGCTGAATCTTATGCGTAAAGGGAAATAAATGCCTTGTTAACCCTCTACTCTGCATTCACAATTTTTCTTAGTTAGGAGCTGAACTGCTAAGACCAGGTTACACCTGGCTCTTAAAAGACCCTCCTTTCATAATAAAATAATTTTTGTCTCCCACCTACCCTTACGACCACTGGCCACCAGGGCGGTGCACGACAATATATATATATATATATATATATATATATATATATAGATATATTGTCACCCACCTCTAGGTTCCCAGAGGCATAAAGCATAGGAGCTATAGTGGGGCCTCTTCTTAAACAGCGAGGGTGTCTCAAGCAGGTGTTGAAATGCCCCCTGGGATTTGTAGTCCCACAAGCTAATCTAAGAGTGTAGTTGCAGTCGAGTAGCAAGGCTTCAAAAGAGGTCTTTTTATTTACCCGTCCCGGGTGAATTTCGGCACATATGAACAAAGGACATAAGAACATAACATAAGATATGCCATACTGGGTCAGACCAAGGTCCATCAAGCCCAGTATTCTGTTTCCAACAGTGGCCAATCTAGGTCATATGTACCTAGCAGTTTCCACAAGAGACACAAGTTCCACAATGCTTGTACTGGGTCAAGCATTGATATCTTCGGTCACTTCTTAATAATGGTTTATGGACCTTTCCTCCAGGAACTTGTCCAAACCTTTTTTAAACCCAGCTACACTAACAGCCTTTACTACATTCTCCGGTAACAAATTCCAGAGTTTGATGACACGTTGAGTGAAAAAATATTTTCTTTTATTAGTCTTAAATAGTTTACCCCGTAGCTTCATTGCATGTCCCCTAGTCTTTCTATATTCTGATAAGGTAAACAATCGATCTACGTTTACCCGTTCCACTCCGTTCATTAATTTATAGACTTCTATCATATCTCCCCTCAGCCATCTCTTTTCCAGGTTAAAGAGCCCTAACCTTTTTAGCCTTTCTTCATAGGAGTATCCTTCCATCCCCTTTACCATTTTGGTGGCTCTTCTCTGTACCTTTTCTAAAATCGCTATATCCTTTTTAAGATACGGCGACCAGAATTGCACACAATATTCAAGGTGCGGTCTCACCATAGAACGATATAGAGGCATTATAATATCTTTTGTTTTATTTTCCATTCCTTTCCTTATCATACCTAGCATTTTATTTGCTCTCTTGGCCGCCGCTGCACACTGGGCCGAGGGTTTTAACATGGTATCCACAATGATGCCTAAATCTTTTTCCTGGGTGGTGGTCCCTAATGTGGAACCTTGCATCGTGTAACCATAGTTTGGGTTGTTCTTCCCTAGGTGCATAACCTTGCACTTGTCCACATTAAATTTCATCTGCCATTTTGATGTCCAGTCTTCCAATTTATCAAGATCCTCTTGCAATTTTTCACAATCCTCTTGGGTTTTAACAACTTTAAATAGTTTTGTGTCATCTGCAAATTTGATAACCTCACTCGTTATTCCACTTTCCAGGTCATTTATGAATATGTCAAAAAGCAGCGGACCCAGCACAGATCCCTGGGGTACACCACTATTCACCTTTCTCCATTGGGAAAATTGGCCATTTAGCCCTACCCTCTGCTTTCTATTTTTTAACCAGTTCCTGATCCACAATAGTACACTGCCTCCTAACCCATGACTCTTTAGTTTTGCCAAAAGTCTCTGATGAGGGACCTTGTCAAAGGCTTTCTGAAAGTCCAGATACACAATATCAACCGACTCACCTTTGTCCACCTGTTTATTCACTCCTTCAAAAAAAAAAAACCTAACAGATTAGTAAGACAAGATCTTCCTTGTCTAAAGCCATGTTGGCTGTCTCCCATTAGGTTGTGACTATCTACATGCTGAGTAATTTTATTCTTTATGATGGTTTCTACCATTTTTCTACCATACTTCTGGTATGAAATAAAGGCAAACTACTATAACAAAAATGAATGCTTGTATCTTCAGCCTGACAAAACAAAGGTAGTGCAAAACAGTCCTTATTCTTAAAACAAGCACGTTTCTTCACTTCGGTTTCCTTAAACAGATTCTCTCTCTGGCCAGTTCAGCACAGTGAAGAAATATCATCTGAAATTATTAGTGTACAATCCATGTAGGATTCAGCAGGTGTTTCATCACACAAATCACATTGCATATCCTCACATGCTTCCCCGGAGCTATCTTCTATAGGATTGTAACTCAGACTACTTTTAAACAATCCCTCTTCTCTGTTAAGAGGGCTCCCCTCCTCCAATCTACCGGAGTAAAATGGGAGGTTACCACACACTGCAGAGTTTCCTTCCTGAGAGCCACACACTCTTGGGTAAGTATAGGAAAAACTCTGACTTTCAGCTTCCTTTCTATTATGAGGAATAAGCCTACCTTCTGGCTTGATTTTCACGGAGCTTCTGGGCACAGGAAACTTAACGGAGCTTTTCTCAAATGAAAGCCTCTCACTGCCTTTCTCTTTCCATTTCTCTTTGGGCACAAAAGTATCCTCCAGATAAAAACTTTTGCCTTCCTGGTACCTGTTCTTAGGAAGATTCTTTCCCACAGTTTTTCTCAGCTTGCCTTCAGAAATACCTCCGTGGCTCAGACCACTGGGCTTTTGTTCAGTCCTGAAACAAATCCCTGGTATTCTCTCCTGGGCTTCTTCCTGTAGGATTCTGTGTGAGTCTCCGTGTGAAGCTCTGACCTCATGTCCAGCTCTCTGGTCAAGTTTGCCAGCTCTCCTGTTGGCTCCCCAACCGGCTCCTTCCTCTGCTCTAACTCTGACCTTTGGTGAGTGATTTTTAACTGCGTCACTCTTGGTGTTTCTCTGAGCCTCGCCTCCCCTCAGCTGTCCCTCATTACCTAATGGGCTATGAGGTAATCTACTGCTTGGGCGTGCTCTTACACCTGGTACTTCAGTTTGTGTTCGTTGCCCATAGCAACCCTGGTCCATGTGCTGTTCTAACCTGTCACTCTTAGAACTGCTCTGCTCAGATTTCCCTATTTCCATAGGTACTATTTGATCCACCTCATGACAATATATATATATATTGTCGTGAGGGCATCCCCTGGTGACCATTCGAAGTATGGGCATGCTCCACGATAGAAATTATTTTAGGGAGCGTGATGAAATGTAAGGTCCACGAATGGCGAATGGTCTTACTTATTTCCAGCTTCCTATGAGAGCTCAATAATCAAACCAAGTGTAGGGAAAACAAGGCTTTATTCCCCGTCGGTGCAAGGGTTCAAATAAGACATTGAGAAATCAAAAGAATGTCCTTTGTTTCAAAAGGTACCAGTATTAACAAGCTGACTAATTGTTAATCTCCACAATTAGTGCAAGGGTTAACCAGAGGAATTCACTTCATTCTAACACAGTAAGAATTAAACAAACTTCTTCTCAGTTATACAGTGGCCACAGATTCTAGGCTCGTGGCCATGCACAAACCACAATCCATTTCTTCTGGTGGAGGAATGGGAACAGCATTTATATATTCAATTTCCATGGATTCTGCTCCACTACATTCATCATCAGAGTAGTTACTGTCCCTGTCTGCTACAGGTCTACGTGAAGTGTCTCTTGGCTCTTGCCTCCAATAAGACTGTGTTTTAAGTTCTCTGGGAATTTTCTGAAACCACCCTGGTTTCTTCTTCCTTGCAAACTGAGTATTTGTTTTAGCAGTGCCTCTAGGTGTTAAGCATTCAGTAGCATGAATAAACCTTTCATACCTGGAGCCTCTGTGGTTTGAATCCGTGGAGCTTTCTCTCCCAGAAACGTTTCTCTTGCAACAGGTTCTCTGCCGATAAGCTCTAGGCAGGGCTATGCTTTCTGGCAGCTTGGTAAAACCTGCTGTGGATTCAACTTTGTGCTTCCGTAAGGACTTAGTTTTGTCAGAAACTGCTTTTCCTTTGGTGCCTGGTAAAACTTGACTAGTATTTCCCAGAGACTGCAGGCTTTCCTCCAAACCTATCTCTCTGGTTCTCTGGATACGTCTTTCTGCTTTTGAATCAGGAACGTTGTGGGAACAGGGAGTGGCACACTCTCTAGCCTTAGTGCTTTCTCCAGCAGACTCCCTCTGAACAGCTGCTCGCTTAGCCTGGCCCTTCTGAACTCCACCTTTGTGAACTCTGTTCCTTTGGGCTTGCTCAGGTAGGATTCTTTCTCCAAGTCCTTCTCCTTCTCTTAGAGCTGCTCCTTCCCTCAGAGCTGTTCCTTCTCTCTGTCCTCTCCTTTGAAATGTTCCTCTCTTCTGTCCTTCTCCTGGAGCTGTTCCTCTCAATAGAGGTGTTCCTTCCAATAGAGGTGTTCCTCCTCTGCTAGCATTCAGCTTCTGCTTATAAAGGAATCTTTCCTTTGAAACTCCCGGACTCATTCCCAGGTGCAAGTCATTAGCTCTCTTAGGCTCATTAGCTCCTGTATGATCACTCCTGCCCCCTCTAGCTGTGCCTTGAGGTAACTGCACATCTAGATTTCTCTGAGAAACAGGGTTTCTTTCCAGGTTTGCATCTTTATTGATACCCACTTCATGACAATATATATACCCTCCCAGACTCCCGTTTCCCCAATCCAGACACCAGGACAGGCGGTGGTTTCAGAACCCCATATCTCAGACTACGGTTCTTACTCGGACCGCCCGTAGGGGGTGGCCAATCCCATACCAGACTTTTCAACCCCTTTCAAAAAAACAGACTTTTGAAAACCAGACTTTTCAACCCGTTTCAGAAAATTAAGAGAGTGAGTACTCACCGTCCTGAAGAGTTTGGATGCTAGTCTATCAAGCCGGATTTCTGTACCCAGGGAGTCGGCCGTCCAGGACCAAGTGCACAGGATACGCCGAGGGATCCCTCCGGAACAAAGGGTCCAGTGGCGCAGGGGACTGTCGACGTCCAGGAGGTCGGTCCCGGACCGGGCGAGTCCTGGTTGCGCAAACCGCGATGCCTTCACCTGGGGGTGCGAGGAGACAGACGGAGGTTTCCCGGCCAATGCACCAGGAAATGTGGCAGGAGGTCTATTATCTATTCGAAGTCTGTCCCTCCAACCCCCAGATGAAAACACAGAGACAGACCGGTATGAAACAGATGCTGTTTATTGTGCGCACAGTCTCAGGCAGAGCTGGCACCCTGAACAAAACGATCTGAGCTCCCAAGTAGCGTCACACACTGTCTTATATACAGTAAGTTTTCAAACCCATACTAGCTTCTCATTTGTCTCAGGTATCCCCTCTCCACCAATCAGTAGCCCCTGGGGAGGTTGTGGGCTATCATATAGCATGCCTAAATGACCTGTCTAAACTGGTATGCTCCGGTCTGCTGGACTCTGGGCAAAAGGGTATGTGTTTAAGTTTTGTTTCACTGTAACTCAGGCTGAGAGGGGAGGGGTTACCCTCACAGCTACCTTCCTGGCTGCCTCATTAAGACACACACATCCTTATTTTCTGTCCCCTCCGGTGCACTTAAGGGGCACCAAAGGGGTGTAATAAGGAAGAAGAGAGAGAGAGAGAGAGACAGCTGAAAACAGAGTGCTAAACAAGATCACAAACAAGAATACTGAAAAATAAGATACTCTAACAATGATAAGATAAATAAATAAATAATATACAGGCAGACAGACCTTATAAACAAGCGGTTAAAAAAGTCAGACTCTAGCCAGAAGCTAGGAGCAAGGCCTGTAATAGACTTACACATTCCACAGCAAGAAGGCAAATGGCTGAGCACAAATGGAGAAGAGGGTTAACAATGCTTCAATGGGAGGGTTACACTCAGCACACAGTAATAGGAGGCAGGCAAGGAGGGGGAGATTTTAAACTCAGAGAAGGCTGCAGAGAGCAGAGGCAGAGTGGATAAGGCAATTGAAATTAATACTTGATCTCCAAAAGCAGAGACCAGAGAGAGAGAGAGCGAGCGAGCAGGGAAGTTACGAAAAGAGAGAGACACCACAGCTGAAAACAGAGAGGGAGAGCTGAACAAGAACACAAACAAAAATACTGAAAAGTAAGGCACTCTACCAATGATAAGATAAATAAATAATATATGCAGACAGACTGACTTCACGAGCAAGCGGTTAAAAAAGTCAGACCCTAGCCAGAAGGTAGCAGCAAAGCCGGTAATAGTTTTGCATGTTCCACAGCAAGAAGGCAAATACTAACGACACGTGGTAAGAGCTACCATATGCTAAAAGCAGTCAGCCTGGTAAAAATCCTGTGCTAATTTCTTTAAGCATGATGGGGCAAGATGAGGATGGAGAATGGGCCTGTCGGCATGCATGCTAGCTGTCATGACTGCCAATAGTGCAGCTGCATTTAACACCTTTTCAAAAGGTGAGATTAAGTTCAGCTGCGCTGCCAGCACTCCAGTAGCTTAGTCACTGTCCAAAACAAAATAGAGGATGTGGCAGCTGTGTTGGAGGTGCTCCACCCCCTGGTACAGTCATCCCCACTATACAAGCTCCCCCACCAGAGACCACCTGCTTTGATCCCTCCCCCAAGCATCCCCCTCTCTTCAGAAGCCTCTCAAAAAGCAAAGAGAGTTATAAGGCAAAGCCTCCAGACTCCCTCAAACAGACCTCCCCCCCCCCCCCACACACAAGGCTTTACCCCAACCATCTCTCACCCCTGAACTCCCCCTAGGTCTTACCCAGGACATCCCTGGTGTCTAGTGGTCTTTAGGGCAGGAACACTAGAGATGAGATTAGCACTGGGGATGATGCTGTGCCAGCTGGAGCAGGAGTGGAGGGGGGGGGGCCCTTCCTGCCTTGAAGACCATTAGACAACAGAGGCTCCACGGGTAAGACACAGGGGGGTGGGGTAGTACGAGGATGGAGGATGCTCATTTATGTGTGTGGTGGGTCTGTTGGGAGGGGCTCTGGGGGACTTTGCCTTACAGTTGCCTTTGCTTTCTGGGGGGTGTAGAACGGGGGGTGCATGGGAGGGTTGAGCTCAGGGGTTCTGATCACTGGAGGGGGGTTCTCACCAGTGAAGGAGTATGTGTGATCAGGGAGGGGTTTGTGTCTCGCAGAGATTGAATCATAGGGAGGGTGTTGAACATCGTGCCACCGCCACTTCTATGGCGCAAGACAGCATGGGTGCTCCTACACGTCCTAGCTCCCATGCAGTGTCTGTTCTGTGTGCTAAATGCAGGACAGATGCTGGGCACACTCCGTGCCTTATACCCTCGTAGCATAGGCTGCACTTTTCCAGTTAAGGCATGATACTTGCAAACACTTAGGTAGAAGGGTCCCTTTGTCTTTCAGATATGGCCTTGTCCTCCCTGAGTGCTCCCTTAACCCCTTAATAGCTTGATGGTTCAACTGACTTGTCATAGGTTTCTTGTTTCAAAGGTATCTGAAAAAAAATTTATTACAAGCTTTTGCCTCTATGACCAGCTTCTTTTTACATTCTCTCTTCCTTATCATGCTTTGTATCTAACTTGCCATCTCAGAAATAATACTGATCTACTATCTTTCAGAAAACAACTAAAAACCATCCTCTTCCAAGAATACTTCAATACGACTCCCATCAAAAAATGCCCTAACCCCTGATATCGCCCACCATGATCCAATGACTCAATGTGCCCCTAACTGTGTCCATGTCCAATGTTTATCTCATGTCAGAATCATCAATGTTGCCCCCTGGTGAAGGCCCCACCCTATATTTTAATTCCCCCCCCCCTTTATGTAACGCCGCTTTGACCCGGTGAAAAGCGGGATATAAATACAGTTAAATAAATAAATAAATAGTGCTAATGCTCTTTCTTATGTCTGTCCCACATGCTTGCTCCCAGTATGTCACTACTGGGATGGATGAGAGGACAGCCTCCTGCTGATTCCATGACATACCTAATGGGTCATCCTGACAGAACAATGTGTTCCAATACACTGGATGAGAACCACTATGCTAAAAGTATAATACAAAGGCACATTTCTCTATGTAAAGATCTAGTGCACACAACATTTTGGCAGTGGGGGTAGAAGGGTGGAGGTGATAGATGTTGACACTGTGCTGAGATCAGCATGTGAGTGCATGCATCCACTAGTAATGTGACTGAGTGTATGCATGTGTAGAGGTACTGAGTGCAATGTGTTGGATAGGGAAATGGGTGCAATATGTTTGTGAGTGTGTGACTGTGTGAATAATGAATGACTGATTGCACTTAGTGATTGCTAGGTGTTGAGTGTGTTGGAATAAGTGAGTGGAATCTGTTTTTGAGCATAAGTAACTTGGTTTGGAATATTTGAGTGGGTGTGGGCTTATTGTAGCGGACTGTGTGTGCTTGGCGGATTTGGAGTGGGTGGAATTCATGAATGGAGAGTATATTGCAGGAGGG
This sequence comes from Ichthyophis bannanicus, assembly GCA_033557465.1. Taxonomy (NCBI): domain Eukaryota; kingdom Metazoa; phylum Chordata; class Amphibia; order Gymnophiona; family Ichthyophiidae; genus Ichthyophis; species Ichthyophis bannanicus. The sequence goes on from CM066046.1 coordinate 45,942,844, forward strand.
AACTGTGGATGGGGAGGATGCTGGCAGGTGTGTTTGGATCTGTGTGTGCATGGTGTGACAGAGTGTGGATTTGGTTGTATGTGTGTGTGCTTGTTGAAAAGTAGCGGAGGACAAGGACCAAGGCCAACACAAGAATTGTCCAAAAAATGTTATTGAAGACCCTCATGTTTTTTGGACAATTCTTGTGTTGGCCGTGGTCCTTGTCCTCCGCTACTTTTCAACGATATATTGTGGAAGGCATCCTTCTCCCCCCTTTGTGTGTGTGCTTGTGTCAGAGAGAAACTAAAGACTGCATGTGGTATTTTCTATATTTCTTTGTAGTCACTTTTTTCTTTCCCCCTGCTATCTTTCCTCCTTGTATAGCTCTTCTCTCCTTCTACTGTCTTAGCATACCTCTGCCACCCTAAGACCTTGAACCCTGCTGCCCCCTAAAGCCATTCTGCTCCACCTTCCCCTTTCAGGCACCCATCCCCCCTTTCCCTTTCAAATTCCCCTTTACCCCATCAGGCACGTCTTTCCTCATCAGGAGAGCCATCTTCTCCCCCATCTGGGCCGCCTTCACTACCCCACTCCTTAATGCTTCACCATGCTGTCTCCCCTAATTCACTATCATATCCCCTTCTGCTCCCCCTGTCTGGTGTACCCCTTGTCCATCAGTGAACCCTCTTCTTCTCCATCAGCCTCCCCTTCTTTTCCTCCTCTCCTTAGCTATCAGGTACACCATCAAATATTGGGTGCTTCCTTTCTCCTGAGCAGGCTATTCTCACAATTAGACTCGACTTCCCCATCAAGCATATTCACACTCTGCCTCTTCCCTATCAAACTCTCCGTCCTCTATCAGATATTAGGTGCTCCATTCCCCTAGGAACTGTTCTCACAATCAGACCCTCCCTTCCTCTTCAAGCATCTCCATTTTCTCCCTTTTCCCATCAAATCCTCCCTCTCTATGACCCATCCTCACTGCCATCTTCCCAATCAAGCATCTCATTCCCCTCTTCCCTTTATCAGGCATCTCTGGCTTTTTACCCTCCTCCACCATCAGCATTCCTCTTCTCCTCCAGCAAGTCCCAAGGTGCCTCCAAACCTCTGTCCCCTATAATCAGACCCCCTCCTTCCTACTATTTAGGCACCATACTGTATAGTCTACTGCTTTCCTGGCAGGTTGACTATTCCATGGGCCTCTAAAGCAGGCCAGAATGGTGTAGGAACTCTGATATAACTCTCTATCCTCTGACACTCAGAGGGAGCACCTGCTTGCCTTTTCCCTGTGCTCCACAGCTGTTCCGACTGCCAATTTGTCTGCAGCAGCATTGTGCATTGATCCTTCCTCCGACCTTAGTAGAAGCATACAGCAGGCTGATTGGTCCTCTCTAACTAGTAATCATGTCTGCTTGCTCGCGGTATGCCTGCTGGTCCTCCACATGGCTCTGAGATGGCTTCTTCTTGTTTGGTCCTACTGCCTACCACTGTTATACAGTTTTAGGCGATTGTGCTTAACCTTATTATTTATATACAAAGTTATACATACACATAATTTTGTAATTCTGTAGGATGAAATTATACACACATTTTTTTTATCTCAAGTCATATGGAATTGTTTACCTTTACCCTGATGTGTCCAGTTTGAGATATCGTTGCATGTATTTAGAAACATAAGAACAGAACACAATAGCAGAAAAAGACCATGTGGCTTATCCATTCTGCATGGCATGCTGTGTTTATACTTTGTGTGGTGAAATGTTTTCTTTTTATATGCAAGCCACATTATATTAAATCCTACATAATAATGTGAGGTATTTATAGCCTGCTGACAGAAAAGAAAGGTCTGCAGTAATTTCTCCTCTTCTCTGCTTGTCTGCTCCCTCAATCACTTTCAATAATAAATCTGAAGATGAGGTCTCATTAATACTGTCTTGTTGTTTTCTTTATTTTCTACTTTGGGGGAACAGATCTAATGCTGTGTGACTGCAAGAAAAATAACATTTTTCATCGACTTCTATGTTTAGTCTCCAGTTCTCTGAATGAAGTAATTTCCTGGCTCAGAGCTCCTTCCCTTCCTGTTCTTATAGCATTGTAAACTTTCAGAAATTCAGCCAGTGCGCCATGACAGACTTGTATGTCTTGGGAAAGTCATTTCTGTGTTGCAGTGCTGGCAGCCCCAGCATGATCTCTACTCCCTCAGTATTAAATAGTGCCCCAAACCTCATGCTTTCAGCTTCAGCCCTGCCCTCCTGTGCCCACACCAACTGAGCAGCACTGAAATACAGCAGAGGACAAGGATAGGAAACTCACACAGAAACAGAGAATAGCAGAGAAATGTGTCTTTTTCCTGTTCAAGTTCTTCCCTTTCTGTTGACTCTCACACCTACCTGCTGCTTAGGAAACCTGGCCTTTCAATGTTGTGCTCTATTTGCTTGGAAAGCCTCTAGATATTTGTGCTACAGGACTTTGGATTCATCTGAGAGCTGAAGGAAGAAGGGAGCCACCTGGAGACATTCATGATTCTCAGACAGCATCACACCTACTGTTCAATCTGTTCAAACTTCAGCTGAGTGGTCAGTCTCACTATGCTCATGTAACCATCGCTCTTGTCAAATCACTTCATTGGTTCCCTATCCATTTCCATACCCCGTTCAAACTTCTCCTACTGACCTATAAGTGCATTCATTCTGCTTCTCCTCACTACCTTTCCTTTCTTTTCTTTCCCTACACCCCTTCTCGGAAACTCTGCTCTAGCTGTGCCCTTCCCTTCCACTACCAACTCCAGAATTTGATCTTTCCACTTTGCTGCTCCTTATACCTGGAACAAACTACCTGAGTCAGTACATCAAGCTCCATCTCTGTCCCTTTTCAAATTCAGGTTAAAAACTCATGTCTTCGAGGCTGCTTTTGGGACTTCTCCAACTATGTGTTTCCTTATTCCCCTAGTCCCCTGTTGTTGTGTTGTTTGTCTTGACTAGATTGTAAGGTCTAATGGGCAGGGACTGTCTTTTATTATTTATTTATTTATTTAACAATCTCTTATATACCGCAGCTTCCTAAGATCAGCTGCGGTTCACAAATAACAACAGGCAACAAATCATGGATTTGTTTTACATATAACGTCATATAACTATAACCAATGTACAGTAAACAGAAATGTTGAACAGATAGCACTGAACAGTGCAACACTATATACATTATGTACATTAACATTATATTATTAAATACATATACAAGTTATGTGGGATATAATCATTATGAGTAGTACAGATGCAGATAGGGCAGGTTTTCTTTTCTGTTATAGTGAGATGTAGATAAAACTGTTTAGCCTTTGTCTAATTCTTTTGATGGCTGTTCTATAGTGTTGTAGTGCATTGTAAAGAGGTGTGTTTTCAGTTTTTTTCGGAATTCATTAATCTCTGTTAATATTCTTAGTTCAACAGGGAGGGAATTCCAGGCTGTTGGGGCTGCATGTGAGAACGCTCTGTTGTTTGTTGATTTATTTGTTTTTATGAAATCTATGGGGGTTTTAAGTTTGTTTAGTTGATTTTTTCTTTGAGTAGGTTTTGGATGTTCTTTGGTAATTAAGTTACTTAAAGTAGATGGTGTCAAATCAAATAGTGATTTAAATACTGTTATTAGTGTTTTATATGTTATTCGGTTTTGAATTGGAAGCCAGTGAAGGGATGCTAGAATTGGTGTTATATGTTGATGAGAGTGTGTTTTTGTTATTATCCTAGCTGCTGAGTTTTACATGTCTTTGTACAGCGCTGTGTATGCCTTGTAGAGCTGTACAAATGACTAGTAGTAGTCGTATTTGTGGATGGTTCATGTGATCATCATATGACAGAATAACTGAGCAGTGAAGAGTTTCTTAGGTGACATCAGGATCACTTTTGGGCTGGACAGACATGCATGGGCAACTTCCTATAATGGAAAAATAAAGAAAACTGAAAACACCTCTGACAGAAGACGTAGTATAAAAGAGCTTGAGCAGGAATGTATATATAACCATCTAGGAGTATAAGAAGGTACAGTAATCCAGCATAGGTCACTGAGAGAAAAGAACAGCAAAGAATGCTACAGAAGACTGAATTAGCTTGTAATAACTGTGCTATCATAATGACTTGAAAATTTTGATATAAGAGCGAGGAAACTCCTCCATACCCATCAGAAGGGGCTAGTCTGCGCTGTGATTGTATATTCCAAGAGCTGAAGGTATAGGCCTTATAGAAATCAGAGCTGCCAAGTTACCTAGTTCCAGGAGTGAGATTTTTTGGCCAGTTCTGGTTTTAAATTTGCATTGCAATGCAGTATGATATTTGTAGTCCCTGATTTTCCCCATTGGAATCAGTGCTGCAGGTCTCATAATGCATCAGAGTGAGACTCTCAGAAATCCAGGACTGGCTTAAAATCTCACTTGTGGAACTGGGTAAGTTGGAAACTCTGAGAAATAGATTACACATATATACCGTAGCTACGATCATAGGCCTTCAGACATACCTAGCAGAATCAGCAGACCCAAGCTTTCATGAAATGCTGAAGTACAAAAGCAAATGACTAGAGTCAGTTTCCATTCTTAAACTTCGACACGCATTCTGATGAGTAGAAGGGATGTGTGAGAGTCTACTATCACATGGGGGGGGGGAGCAAAAGAAAAGCTAAATTTGTAAAACAAGAGAAAACATTCTTTAACAGTTTGAGTGAAGGCATAGTTTAGTGGTTAGAAGAGCAGCCTACAAGCCAGAGAAACAGGGTTCAAATCCTACTGGCACTTCTTCTGCCCTTGGGAAGTCACTTAATCCTCCATTGCCTTAGGTCAAAATTAGATTGTAAAGCCCTCTAAAGGACATGTAAATACCTACTATACATGAATGCAGCTTCCCTTGAGCTGCTACTGGAAAGGTGTGAGCTAAGTAAAGAAAAACAGATCAGTAAACAAGGAAAAACAGTTGACTATAGTGCAAATATAATGCAAAATATGGAATTGCTTCAGAAACCACAACTAGATCAAAACCTGAGCTGAATTTAAACTAAAGATGAAAGGCTGATAATTGCAGCACAGGCTAGTGGAAAATGAAGGTTTACAAAGGGGGTAAAACAGAAAAAGGGCGAGTTTTCTAACACTTAACTGGAAACAGCTATATATCTCATTGCTGTGTGTAGCATGTTCATATCAGAAAACTGTACATAGAAAGGCATGATACCAGCCATCATGCATGCACAGTGCCCAAAAAATATTTGGTTTCAAACGAAAACAAACAAATTTGTTTGTATTTATTTTAATCGCATGCCTACTATGCATGCTATAGCTTTTTCACACACACAAATAGATTGTGCACACATATATTCATAGGTATATATGTTGTGAGGGTGTGTACATCCCATCACTGTTGGAGTGCCGGGGGACCCTGGCCTGTCGCTATTCTGGAGATATGACCCATCTAGGATGGTCCCCTTAGAGCAGCAGACAAGGACACCTAGGGGCTGAGGAAGGGCCCGAACACGTGCTCCCTTCCCATCCAGGAGACATAGGGCCTGGCTCCCTGACAACACCTGGGATGAGAGGGAGGTGGAAAGGGAGGTGAGGAACTTGGCCCAGACTTGCTTGGGGAGAATCGAGGAGACCACCAGCGGGAAGAGGAGATGGAGCTGGGAAATCAGCAACAACTAGTCCCTGAAGAGACCCCCATGAACACTCAACTGGTAGATAACCTGCCAGACTTGGGGCGGTAGTAGCAACAAGAATCTACTTGGGAGGTGGCAGGGCATCCAGGTAATTCCACACTTGGGACGCATCCCGGGTGAATACGAGACTTACAAGGGGATAATTTATTATGATATTGGACATGTATTTTGTATAACTGAAGGATGTTGGGAAGGCATCATTTGCATATTTATGACCTAATTTGCATAGGATTCACATTGTATGTTGACACAAAGGACCCTGGTGAGGGATACTTTGGACCCGGAGAAGAGACAGTTGCCCAGAAAAGGGGGGGGGGGGACAGACCCCAGCATGGGAAGAGACCCAACCAAATATGGACTTTGGGACTGTTGGATCACTCAGAGATAGACCTCCCTGCTAGGGTGAAGGGGGAGAAAATGCCATAAAGTGTGGTTCCTGGACTTTTCTTAGAGACTGAAACAATATTTAGCCCCCTATTGGGGCAGTCAGTGTATTTTTTAATACTGGCCCATCACAAGCCAAAAAATCCCAGCTATTCAGCAGCACTCTCCGGATAGTGGATACTGCTGAATGTCTGGATTATGTAGCCACTATCTAGATAGTGCCACTATTATTTGGATAGTGGTGATATTCAGCCATTACCTGATAAGATATCCAGATAGCCACTGGGAAAGTTTTTCACCTGCCCTAAGTTATCTGGATGTTGTTGTTGTTAAGTGCCATCGAGTCGGAGTCGACTCATGGTGACCCTCTGGATAGCTATCCTAAATTGTGTTCGGTCTTCAGTCAAGTGGCTCATTGTTGACAGACTAGTACCCGTAGCTGCTGTTATTTTATCGATCCATCTCATTGCTGGCCTTCCTCTTTTGCGTTGACCTTCTATCTTGCCAAGCATGATGTCTTTCTCTAATGATCTCTCTCTTCGCATGATGTGTCCAAAGTATGAAAGTCGAAGTCTTGTCATTTGAGCTTCTAAAGAAAGCTTAGGTTTGATCTCCTCTAGTACTGACTGGTTTGTTCTTCGGGCAGTCCACATGTGACAGTCCAGTCTAATAGACAATATTTTGGTGGTGGTGAAAAGTGAGGAGGAATGTGACACATTCTATCTAACCTTTTTGATGTCTTGGACATCTGCACCTTGCCCACTCACAATCTTAAATGACAGAGGTGTAAGGCAGGGGTCTCCAAATCCAGCCCTAGAGGGCCACAAACCAGTCAGGTTGGCAGAATATCTCTAATGCATATATATCTCATGCATATTCATTAGGGATATCCCGAAAACCTGACTGGTCTGCGGCTCTCCAGGACCAGGGTTCCCTACCCCTGTTATAGAGCTTTTCCATCGTTGACTTCCACAGATGTAGTCAATTTGATTTTTATACAATCCATTGGGTGAAGTCCATGTGTACAGTCGCCGCTTGTGTTGCTGGAAGAAGGTGTTTGAGATGAATAGATCATTGGTCTTGCAGAATTCTATCAGTCTTTCTCCAGCTTCATTTCTGTTGCCAAGTTCATATTTTCCAACTATTTTGCCTTCTTCTTTGTTGCCAACGTTTGCATTCCAGTCACCCATGACTATCAGGATATCCTGTTTGTATGTTCTGTCAATTTCAGCTTGTACTTGTTCATAGAACTCTTCAATTTCATTCTCTTCTGCAGCTGTTGTTGGGGCATATACTTGAATTATAGTTGTGTTGATAGGCAATCCTCGTAGACGAACAGAGATTAAGCGTTCGCTGACTGCATTGTATTTCATTACAGCTCTTGCAAATTTCTTCTTTATTATAAATGCAACACCATTTCTTCTTTGTCTTTCATTTCCAGCATAGTAGACCATGTGATCATCTGATGCAAAGTGCCCGATGCCAGTCCATTTCAGTTCGCTGATACCCAACAGATCGAGTTGTACACGTTCCATTTCATTCTTGACCACCTCCAACTTCCCTTGGTTCATACTTCGTACGTTCCATGTTCCAATGTGTAAGACATCTTTACAGCTTCTGACTCTCATTTCATGCGCAGCTACATCAGCAGTCAGACTTCCCGAGGGTTTTGATCCAACCATATCATAAATGCTGGCTTTACTCTGAAAAGTCTTCAGCTCTTCCCCAGTAGCTAGTTGAGTGCCTTCCGACCCGGGGGTCTCATCTTCCAGCACCATAGCACAATTTGTTTTGTTGTAACTATCCATTGGGTTTTCATGGCAAGATACAGAAGTAGATTGCCGGGCCTTTCTTCCGTGCAGTTTAAGTTTGGTGTTGTTGCCATTGTCACAAAAATGTGATCCTCCGCCGTCAACACTATCCCATTCTGCTGCTGCCCAGATGGGTGGTTATCTGGATAGCAATGCTCAAAAGCACTACTATCTGGATAATTCGTATCTTCGCTCCAACTCTGCTCCTGGACTGCCTTAGCATTATCCGGATAGTTACGTGGCAGTCCATAATGATAGCAGTACTATCCGGATATTCCCTCACTTGGTTTATAGCTTGTCATGCTGTGAGGGCTTGTGTACATCAGTGATGCTGAGGGATGAGCTATCGGTAGCTTAACTACTGGCAGGGTCTCCCAAGATGAACTGGTCTCAGCTGAAGTGCCAGCCTAAGACAAACCACTCATCTAGCAGCAGCAGAGTGGGACAGTGTTGGCAGAGGATCACATTTCTGTGACAATGGCAATAACATTAGCATTATCTGTGTGGAAGAAAGGCCTGGCAATCTTCCGTATCTTGCCATGAAAACTCAGTGGATAGTCACTATAGTGCTGGAAGATGAGACCTCCAGGTTGGAAGGCACTCAACTGGCTACTGGAGATGAGCTGAAAACCTTTCAGATCAAAGCCAGCATTTATGATGTGGTTGGATCAAAGCCCTCTGGATGTCTGACTGCTGATATACTGTAGCTGCACATGAAATGAAAGCCAGAAGCTGCAAAGATGTCTTACAAATTGTGACATGGAAGGATGAAGCATGAACCAAGGAAAGTTGGAGATGGTCAAGAATGAAATGGAAAGTATACAACTCGATCTGTTGGGTGTCAGTGAACTGTAATGGACTGGCATCAGGCATTTTGCATCAGATGATCACATGGTCTACTATGCTGGAAAAGAAAGGCAAAGAAGAAATGGTGTTGCATTTATAATTAAGAAGAAACTTGTAAGAACTGTAATGAAATACAATGCAATCAGTAAACACTTTCTATTTGTCTATGAGGAATGCCCATCAACAAACCATTATTCAGGTATATGCCCCAATAACAGCTACAGAAGTGCAGCAGTTCTATGAACATGTGTAAGTTGAAATTGACAGAACATGCAAACAAGATATCCTGATAGTCATGGGTAACTGGAACACAAAAGTTGGCAACAAAGAAGAAGACAAAGTGGTTGGAAAATATGGACATGGCAACAGAAATGAAGCTGGAGAAAGACTGATAGAATTCTGCAAGACCAACAATCTCAAACACCACCTTCTAGCAACACAAGCGGTGATTGTACACAGGGACTTCAGCCAACGGATTGTACAAAAATCAAATTGACTACATCTGTAGAAGTCAACAATGGAAAAGCTCAATAACATCATCAAAACAAAAAAACAAAACAAAACTGGAGCTGACTGTGGTATAGATCACCAGCTACTGATATGCAAACTGAAGCTAAAGCTGAAAAAGAGCAAGCCACTCATGAATGTAGCAAAATATGACCTTGAGAATATACCACTGGAATTTAAAGACTGCCTGTGAAATCTATTTGCTGTTTTGAATAAATATGACAGAGCACCTGAAGAGTTATGGGATGACATCAAGAAAGTTGGGCTCGAAGAAAGCTAGAAATCTCTATAAATGGCGAAAAAGCAAAAATGGCCAAAATAGATGACTGAAGAAATTCTGAAAATTATCCAGAAATGCAGAGAAGATAAAGCCAAAGGAGAAGGAGGCATCATAGAACTCAGAGATTTCCAAGGTGAAGCAAGACAAGGAGAATTACTTAAATGAAGCATGTAGGAAAATAGAATCAGAAACTATTAGAGGAATAATAAAATTGGATTTCCTAAAATTACAAGAGTTAAAGAGAAAATTCCAGTTTGAATTGGAATGCGAAAAGATGATGCAGGATCCATGTTGAATGATGCTGAAAAGATCAAGAAGGGTGTCAGATTCCCCATCTAATTGCTGGTTGCTGCAGACGTTGCTTTGGGCAGCTCTTCCATCCAGCCAGCTGATTGGAGGGCCTTTAAAAAATCAGGCCCCGCCGTGGGATACGGTCGTGGGCATGTGTCCGCGGGAACGTGTCCTAAGGAGTGTTCCAAAGGGGCAGGTTCTGCCCCTTTGGAGCCCCTTAGGAGCACTTAGGAGCCATTGGAGCCAGGAGAGTAACATTGTATGGGGAAGAGGAAGAAAACCTTGCTTCGCAGCCTGAGAAGAAAGTGGTGGCTGTGCTTGGTCCTATGGATCGGCACATGGCTGCTATGACGTCTACGCCCCTGGTAAGTCCTGGATGTACTTTGGACTCCTCTCCACTTTCGGGCATTATTGCCCCACCCGGCTATTCCAGTGATCTGCCAGTAGAGGTTTGCAGTTCCTCTCTAGTTCCAGAGAGTTTTCTGCCTACCTCTGTTGCTTCTGTCCAGCAGAGGGGAGATGTGCTGGGTGCACAGGACACTGGTGCGATGGCTGTCTCTCTCCTGATTCCTAAAGAGATATGTTTTAACTTCTTGACTACTAATTCAGCTTCAAGTTCCTCTGATGATATTACCTTGAATGATAATTATGACAGCCATTATGCATTTAGAATCCTCATTTGGTTCATCCCTTATGAGTTTGTTGCAAAAAATGGCAGAACAGGATCAGAGAATTTCCTTTGCTCATGATTTTTGACTAAAATTGACTCCAGTATTTTTGTTGCATACTACTAGTACGCAACATCTATGAAAGATAGCCTAGCTTTACACCAGCGACTTGAGGTGCTGGAAAATGCTCAGTGCTCATAAAATTTGAGGTTTTTAAACTTCCCCTGTACTCATTATCTTTCTCCCACTCTTCTTCAGAAATATCTGAAGGAAAGGTAATTCCTGATTCCGAAGGTCCAGTTTAGATCATCTTTCTCCTGTTGATACTTTAGAACTATCCATTTGTTTTAGAAAGCTCAGGTGATAATATTTCCCATCAAACCACTTTAATTGTTTCCTTTTGTTCTCTTCTTGACTGTTATAAACTTTTATGAATGTTTTTCAAAAGAAAAATCTCTTATTCTGTGGTCAGAAATTAAATATTTCCCCCCGATGTCTCAAAAGTTACACATTTGAGGAGAAGGACGTTCCTGGCACTGAAACCTGTTATTCTGGCACTGGAAGCTACCTTCTTTCTCAAGTTTCCATCTAAATGTAAAATTATATACAGTATACAGTATGGGCCCTGCCCGCTCACCCCTAACCCCAGATATTCAATGCTGTGGTGACAGCATTGAATACCCAGTTTTGGTGCCCAGAGGAAACCGCCACCAAGGCTAACCAAGTAGCGGCGAAATTGCACTACTACCCAGTTAGCATCCGTGGCCAAAAGTAGACAAGCCAAAAGCTGGCCTAGTTTTAGCTGCGGATAGCTAATCGGGTAGCGGTGCAATATCATTGCTACCTGATTAGTGCCGATCTCCGCCTCTACTCCATCCTGGAATGCCCTCAACATGCCCATTGCTAACCGGATAGCATTCCCATTGAAATATTACAACAGTCAGATGCAGCTATTACAATATTGGCCATCATGGCCAACTGACTGGAAAATATCTCTTTTCATACCAATACTGAGGAAAGGTGATCTGACAGACTGTGGAAGTTATTGCACACTCTGATCCCACATACCAGAAAGCTTCTGCTCAGGATCATTCAGCAGAGAATACAACCATACCTGGAACAAGAACTACCTGAAGTGCAAGCAGGTTCATGAAAGGGCGAGGAACAAGAGACATCATCATGGATGTGAGATTGATCCTTGGAAAGACAAAAGAATTCCAAATGATATCCATATGTATTCTGGGCCATATTAAGAAGCATAGGTATAGCAGGACACCTGATAGTTCTCTTGCACAACCTTTACATTGATCAAGAAGCAACAATTCAAACGGAACAAGGAGAAACAGAATGGTTTAAAATCAGCAAAGTTGTATGACAAGGCTGCATACTTTCCCCTTACCTGTTTAATTTATATGCAGAACAGATCATCAGAGAAGCAAGACTAAATGAAGACAACTGAGGTATGAAGATTGGTAGAAGACTCATCAACAACCTTCACTATGTTGATGATACCACAATACTGGCTGAAAGTGAAGAAGATCTGAAGCATTTGCTTCTCAAGAACAAGGAACATAGTTTTAAAATGGTCCTACACCTTAAGATAAAGAAGACAAAGATCCTGAAACTGGCAAAATCAATAAGTTCATCATTGATGGAGAAGAAATTGAAATAGTTGAAAAGTTTAATCTACTTGGATCAATAATCAATAAAGAAATGACAAGCATTCAAGATGTCCGACAATGCATTGCTCTTGGTAGAATGGCTATGAAGGACTTAGACAAGATTCTCAAGAGCAGAGATGTTTCTCCATACAAAGACTCTACTTGTCCAAGCATTGGTATTTTGTCATATGGATGCAAAAGTTGTACAGTGAAAAAGATAGGAATAAAATTGATGCCTTTGAATTATGGTGCTGGTGAAGAATACTGTGTATACCATTAAAAAAACGGGAGAGCAGTGATCATCAGCAGAGGACATGAAAAACGACTCCTCTGTGCTCCCTCTGCCTGCCAATCTCAACGAGGCAAAAGAAGTTAAACCGCCACTGCTGGGGTGCACCCGTGCCTTGCGGGCCCTTAGGCGCGGGACCGTGCGTGACAAGGAAACGGCTCTTATATGGTTGGTTCTGTTCACCGTTATGTTTATTATAGTTTAAATGTAATGCAATCTATGTATTGTAATTTCATGTTGTCGTGTTTTTCCTTGTTTGATGTTTTCCCAGTTTTTACTGCTTTTGATGTTATGATAAAGTGATGCATGTGTCCTTACCTTTGTATAACCTTTGTATTGTTTTGTAACCGCTTTGATTGAAGGAAAAAGCGGTATATAAAACTTGTCAAATAAATAAATAAATACCATGGATTGCCTGAAGAACAAACTAGTCAGAAGTAGAGGAGATCAAACCTAAGCTTTCTTTAGAAGCTCAGATGACAAGACTTCAGCTTTCATATGTTGGATACATCATGCAAAGAAAGAGATCATTAGAGAAAGACATCATGCTTGCCAAGGTTGAAGGTCAATACAAAAGAGGAAGGCCAGTCATGAGATGGATCGATACAATAACAGCAGTTATGGATGCCACTCTATCAACAATGAGCCGCCAGACTGAAGAACGAACATAGTTTAGGACAACTATCCAGAGGGTTGCCATGAGTCAACATTGACTCAATGGCACTTAGCATCTGGATAGTGCCACTGAATTATCTGGCTTAGTGACATTTATCTGGTTAGCAGGTGCTGCTAACCAGATTCTGTACATGCCTTTAAAAGTCAGGCCCTGTAACATTGCTGTGCCAGAAAACAATGGGGTCATGACCCTGACAGAATTGTGTAGAATGAAGAAACTGTGATCACCTGGGACATTCCTATTCCCACAGATAAAAACTCAGTGCAAGAAACCATGGAGAAAAATACAAGAAGTGTCAGTACAAATTGACTACTCTATAATATGCATGGAGAAAGAGAAGATCCTCAAGTATCAACAAATAAGAACATAAGAAATGCCATACTGGGTCAGACCAAGGTCCATCAAATCCAGTATCCTGTTTCCAACAGTGGCCAATTCAGGTCACAAGTACCTAGCAGGTTCCCAAAAAAGCACACAGGTTCCACAATGTTTGTCTGAGTGCATACAGTGGATTTCCCGAGTCTTGTTCAATAATGGTTTATGGACCTTTCCTTCAGGAACTTGTCCAAACCTTTTCTAATCCCAGTGACACTAAGAAAATTTACTACATCCTCTGGTAACAAACTCTGGAGTTTGATTACATAATTTCTGTTAGTCTTACATGGGTTACTTTGGAGCTTTATCGCGTGTCCCCTAGTCTTTCTACTTTTTGATGTAGTAAACAACCAATCTAAGTTTACCCATTCCATTCTAATCCAGTCACAGACTAAGAAAATGTGGCAGAAAGATACAGAAGTTGTCCCAGCTGTATTGGGTGCCACTGGCCTGATTTATTTTAATTGGATATGATTTAATTCAAAGTTATACCTGCCTTTTCCTACAAAAGATGGTAGAAAACAGTTTACAGTTACTTAAAATACATCAAAACAATACTATCACATATAGCATAAGTTAAAAATAACATAAAAACTATCCATCAAAATCGGACAGCCACCATATTACCCCAAACAACCCTCAACAATTCTCAAAATCAGCTATTATGCAGCCTTCAAAAATACGTCACAGAAGAATAAGACAGATCTCCAAAAAATACTAGGATAACCAAGTTTTCAAATTTCACCTAAAAGTCGCCCCTATTTCCTTGATATTGTTTTGTAATTGATTCCATAGTGAAGTAACGGCCCATGTCATAATCTGCCATGTTATAGGGACAGTACTTTTGTTTTAACTGTTATACAATCTGTGTTAGTTGAATTACTGAAGTATTCTGCTTAGTTTTTAAACCCTTTGTTGTACAAGTTAAGATGTTCTATGTAAAAAGTTATTATTGTTCTATGTAAAACAAGCTCTGCATTGTTGACTGTTGTTGATTGTACACAGCAACTGATCGCTGGAAGATGCGGTATATAAATAAGTGTTAAATAAATAAAAATAAATTTAAAGACTTGTTTGATAGAACAAATGAGTTTACAATTATGTGGACCAGGACTTGCCAAATTAAATTTGTTTTCAGAATGCAACAAGCATTTATGTTAAGTAGAGAACTTAATTCTGGCCTCATTTGGAAGCCAGTATGAATCTTGCAGAAGTAGAGTCACTCTACCTCTACGTGTACTTTTTGTGACTGCTTTAGCATCCAAATTCTGAACTCTTTGCAACTTACTCAAGCTCCTCTGGGATCGTCCTAAATGAATGGCAGTAGTCAAAATGACATTACAATAATCATTATCACCTCATTGGTGGGCAAGCCACAAGTTCAACTGTATGAACTTCAGAAATAAGCTGTCTTTGGAAAAATGCAAGTGTTGAAATGAATACTATATTAGCAGTGAATCTGAGAGACTGAGATAATCTCCAATATACCTTGGCATAGCGGTGAGGTTCATTCCTGTTACAGCATGTGTAAAATTAATCCATTTAGAAGCATTATCCCAAGTGAAAATGATTCTTGGGAAATGAAGGAAAGTGAACATTGAAATGAGGTAAGGGAAGAAGGGGCAAATGATTGGGAGGAAGCAGTGTGAGATGTGTCAAATGTTGGATGAGGTATGGAAGCATGTGAATGCTTTATGTAGGGGGGCATAGGTCTCTGAAATAGTATAAGGCACCATACCTACTGCTACTGATGGCTAGGGGTGGGGAAAGAATCAGGAAAACAAGCTGTATGGGGGGAGTGAATGCAGGATAGAGCATAGCAAGGATTATGGGGGATGTGAAATGTAGACACCAAATCTAAGACAGGGGAAAGGAGGGAGGAAGGAAGAGAGAGATGCTCAGGTATAAGGAAGGAGAGAGAACCTAGGAAGGAGAAGGAATAGATGGTAGAGGGAGGACAAGAGACTGAGGGAGAGATGACCTGGGATAGGAAAAGGGAGAAGAAGACAGGGAAAGGACTACGGAAAAAGGACAGAGTGATGGAGAGGGAAAGAGAAACCATTATGGGGGAGGAGAAGAGAGAAGAAGGGAAATTGAGAAATGACTTGGGAATAAAGAGAGAGAGCGCAGACTGGGCATGGGGTAGATCTGAGGTTTTGTTGCAGGGAGAGGGAAGACTAAGCACTGAGAATTAAAACACTGAATAATATTGAGGGAGAGAGCATCCAAAATGGATGGAGAGTGAAAGAGGTCCAGGTATTGGGCAGACAGGGAGAGAGAATCTGTGATGGGAGAAAGAAAGCTGTCAAAAAGGGTGGGGGAAGTGACTGCCTGGGGTTCCAAACCTGAACAAGGTGCCAATGCACCTCATCAGATGACTGCTATCAGATGAACGTGTTATCAGAGAGGGATTCAAGTACAGTGGCTATAACATTGAAGTGCTTCTTCCTGCATCTGGCCTTGCCCCCCTCAGCTGGCCCCAACTAGTCAGTCCACATGGTTTTATTTTGGGATTGTAATGGCCCTGGAGGAGAGAGATGGACAGAGAGAGGGAAGAGAGAGAGACAGAGCTTGTAATGCGAGATGAGAGAGAGGACTTTGAATTTGGAAAGCAAAAGATTTCTGGGAAATAACAGAGGAGGAAGGGAATGAAGACTGAAGGGAACCAGTGATGTCTTCGATAGTGCTGGTGACACCCAGTCAATAATACGTGGTTCAAAATTGGAAGGATACTTTTATTCAACAATTTAACAACCTGAGAGCCCGACACAGGCCGTGTTTCGTATTTTCCTCAGGGGATTCAGACGTGCTGCATACTGTAACACCGAAAATCCGCCCTATAGCTTTAAGACACAAAAAGCTGAAGAGTTCGGCACAGACTCTGACAGAAAGGGAGAGAAAAAGCTTCATAGTTGCTATAGGCAACCAGAGCAGGCTGAGGCACGAGACCTGAAGGCACGCCCAGCCAACAGACACTCCCCAAACACTGAGAGAAACACTTTGCACATGTGCAGGAAAACGCCCCTAACTCTGCATAAGAAAGCTGGCAGGCAAGCAGAGTTAGTTCAGGAGCAGGCCACTGTTCAGGAGCAGGCCAGAGAGCAGGATCCCTATTATGCTCGAGTCCAGGAGAGAGAGAATCCAGGAAGAGAGGCTGAATGTGATTCCTGTATGATTTCTGACGAAGGTTTTGAGGACACAGAAGCAGAAAGCGTTTGTGAAACCTGGCAGGTTAGAGAAAACCTGAAACCCTTCAACAAAAGGTCAGAGTACTTTCAGCCTAACCCTGTTTATTGTGAGGCCTGGAATAAGAAGCCAAGCAGGGCTTGGAGACAGAGCAGGAAACCATTCTCCAGCCGTGAGCTTAACTACAGAAAGCCCTTTGCAGTGACGCAGGAGGGATCTCCCAGAGACAGCAGTCAACGGGGAGAGTGCAGAACAGCTGGTAGGAAACTCTTTGCTAATGAAAGCCAGAAGCTTTTAAGATATTCACATCCTTGTGAAAGAGATAGTGAATTGCTTCAGGATATATGTATGAATGAGGAACCTGAATGTTTGTATGTAAAGCCTGGCAGAAAACTGACAAGAGCAAAGCCCAATAGAAAGATTGCAAAGCAGTTTTATCAAGTCTCAGATAATTATCTACCTTACCGTGGGGAGAGTATTGAAGAGAGACCAGTCACTGGCTGGAGGAAGTTACAAACTCTCTGCCATAAGGAAGACGAGGCAGTTGAGGAGCCTATGTGCATTGACCAAAATGAATGTTTGTCTTATGATGAAAAGATGGACTGTTCTTTATTAATTACTGAAGAGACCTCTCTACGCTGAAAGCAGATAAGCCTGCTAGAGAGAACAAGTCTGCACAGAGGACGCTGCCCAGGTGTTTATCTGATTATCTATTTTGCTTTGTCATTTGATTTGTTAAGCAAGAAGCTGTACTTTTCTTTAACCATTTGTTTATGCCAGAGGCATGGCTATCTTTTGAGTTTGGAAGTTGTATCATTTTTGGAAATCCAGCAAAACCCCGGGAGGGGAATAAATCCTTGTTTAAACCTGACCATTCAGTCGCAACTACACTTTCAGTAGTGCACTAAGCTAACCAACACTAGTTTAGCCTCTGCTGGTGACATATAAAATGGCGTAGCACGTTGGATTTTTGAAAAAAAAAAAAAAAAAAGCAATACTACTACCCAAAGTTTTTCAAAAGAGAAACAGATTGGCTGAAGAAGAAAAAAACACAGCAGCAAAGGAAATCCTGAGAGGAAGAAAATCCTGATACTGAGAGGACATCCACAAGCTGACTGGACGGAGGCGCAGAGAACCTTTCTCAAAATAAGATCCTACACCGTGCTAAGGTACAAGTGGCTGGGCACGGATGGTAAGGATTGTGGAGAAAGGGGGAGAGAGATACCTGGATAAAAGCAGATAGGGAGGAAGAAATATATTGTGTGCCGCACTTGGTGGGCCCTCTGTTTTTTTCTCGCCTATACAGGTATACCGCAAGCGCCAAGATGGACCCAAAAGAAATGATGCGATGGATGGAAGAGCAGTGGAAGGCACAAAGTGAGCTGGCACGACAGGCCCAGGACAGGACTATGGCAGCACTGGCTGCGCAACAAAAGCCCCTGTTGGACTTGGTGACCATGCTACTGCAGCGGACTACTACTGCTGAGGAGGAAAGTGTACCGGTACCAGCGGCGGTAGGAGTACAACACTATGGTGCATTGGCACTAGGACCTTTACAAAAAAGTGATAACTTTGATGATTATTCTGACGCATTCGAGCGAATCGCTGAGGCGGCTAAATGGCCTCTAGACCAATGGGCAGTCAGATTTGCCATGTCGTTAACTGGAGAGGCATTGGCGGCCTATAAGGCGATGCCCGCTGGCCTAGTGTCCAGTTACCCAGATGTAAAATTGGCAGTTCAAGATAGGCTAGGTTTAACACCTACACATTATCGCCGACTTTTTAG
Organism: Ichthyophis bannanicus; assembly: GCA_033557465.1. NCBI lineage: Eukaryota > Metazoa > Chordata > Amphibia > Gymnophiona > Ichthyophiidae > Ichthyophis > Ichthyophis bannanicus. The sequence goes on from CM066046.1 coordinate 45,961,274, forward strand.
GGAGGCAAGGCTCTTGCCCCAGGAGACACCTAAAGCTTTGATGCAAAGGTTGAAAGGTTTAGCAGCAAAGTGGTTGGCTCCAGAAAGGGCCTCGGTAGAAACCTTAATGGATGCTGTGCTGCTAGAGCAGTACTTTGAAGCCGTACCCGCCGAAGTAAAAGCTTTCCTGCTGTTACAAAAATGTAAGTCTACTAGAGAAGCAGCGGAAATGACCGAATGCTATTTTGAAGCTGCATTGGCCGGAGCTTCTAGAGATAATGTGATAAGAGTAACCGGCATGGAAAGGATGCCTGGTGTAAGGAAAGCTTATGCTTCTAAGGTCCCAAAAGAAAATGTAAAAAGTTATAATAATGTGATCAGATGTTTTCACTGTGGAAAAAATGGTCATGTGCGTAAGGACTGCAAAGAACGTGTTGCCCTAATTGCAGCGGGAGAGAAGGACCCTGGGGGAGGATTTCTTATAGACGTCCGAGTAGAGGGTGTAAAGGCAGTCGCACTCCTTGATACAGGAGCTGACCAAAGTATGGTCTCCTCCAAGATGTGGCAGGCCATGTTGACTAATAATCCTTTGGTTCTATGCCAAATACCCCCTTCTGTGCGTATGAAAGGTATGGATGGAATCCCCTCTTATTATTCCTTGTATGATGTGATGGTAGAAGGGCTAGGTAGAAAAGAAAAGATACCTGTAGTGGTGATCCCGAACCTTCCCAGGGAAGTGGTGCTAGGCAGGGATTGGCCCTCCTTTCAAAAAGCTCTTAAGGAAAAGTTAGATGAAAGGGTAGGTCTAGTTTCTACTAGGTCCCAACGTAAGGTCTCAGAGGCAGGGACAAGTCCCATATCGGAGCCAGATGAAGAGCCCCAAGATAAGGACGTAATTCCAGAGCCAGAGCCCGACCAAGATGAGGAACCCCAGAATATACTCCCCTCTAATGAAGAGTTAATTGACCTTCCCAAAAAGGTTAGGAAGGATAGGGCAAGACGAAGGCAGGAGAGAAGACAAAGGTCGCAGGGAAGAACAGACCTGGAGGCCGGGGAGGGTTTACCTTGGGTGCCAGCAGAGCTGGTAAGGAAATTCCCTTCCTTCCCCAAAGAACAGCAGGGGGATCCCGCATTGAAAAGGGCATTCGAATATGCTCGGGAGGCCAGGACAATTTTGCCCAGGTTCTTTTTAGAAAGCGAACTACTATACAGGGAGAGCGCGGATCCCAGGACGGGGACGGTGCGCAAGCAATTGGTGGTACCAACTACTTTTAAATCAGTAGTGTTAAGATTGGCGCACGACCACCCTGTCGGCAGCCATAAAGGTGTCCAAGGGACATTGGACCAGGTGCTGGCTCGCTTTTACTGGCCGGGGGTGTTTAAGGAAACAACCCGGTATTGCGAGTCCTGTCCAGCATGCCAACGAGTTGCAGCTGCCAGGCCAAAGCCAGTACCAATGGTTACGCCACCCACCATTGCAACCCCAGTGAGGAAGTTAGCCATGGATATTGTAGGCCCATTAATACGAACCCCAAGGGGCTTCCAATATATCCTGGTGATCATGGATCACGCGACCAGGTTTCCGTGGGCAATACCCCTGCGCAATATTTCAGCACGGACAATCTCAATAGAGCTCATAAAGCTATTTTGTGAAATTGGCTTTCCTCAGGAGATCCTAACGGATCAAGGAACCAATTTCACCTCGAGACATTTAGCCATGCTTTGGGACGCCTTCGGGATAAAACATATCCGCACTTCGGCGTACCACCCCCAGTCCAACGGGTTGGTGGAACGCATGAACCAGTCCCTAAAGTAAATGTTAAGGCGGAGCTTAGGAGGTAATATGGTAGAATGGGACAATGTCCTCCCATTCGTCCTGTACGCCTGTAGGGAACGCGTGCAGACATCGTTGGGTGCATCACCCTACGAACTCCTATTTGGTAGGACCCCGAGAGGTATTTTAGATATCCTTCGGGAGCAGTGGGTTGCACCGGAGGAGACAGAAATAGGGGTACCACAATTTTTAAAAGACCTCAGGAACCGTTTAGAACGGACTTCCCAAGTGTCTATGGACAATCTGCAGGCCAGCCAACGCCGGCAGAAGAAATACTATGACCGGGGAACTAGGGCCAGGAAGTTATCCATAGGGGATAGAGTTGTAATCCAGGTAGCGAACGCTGGTCCAAAGTTCGAGGCCAGATGGAAAGGCCCGGCCACAATAATTGATCAGGTAGGTCCTGTGTCCTACAGGGTGGAACATGAAAATGGGCGCCACCAGACATACCACTTAAACCTGCTGAAGCCTTGGAGGGAGAGGTCAGCAGATGTAAGACTAGTGCAGGTAGTGAGCGAAAGGTTCCGCTCGGATAGAATTACGCGCTGTCCGACGGGGACGTCAGCAGCTCGTAATGTCTTAAGAAGGGGGATGTGTAACACCGAAAATCCGCCCTATAGCTTTAAGACACAAAAAGCTGAAGAGTTCGGCACAGACTCTGACAGAAAGGGAGAGAAAAAGCTTCATAGTTGCTATAGGCAACCAGAGCAGGCTGAGGCACGAGACCTGAAGGCACGCCCAGCCAACAGACACTCCCCAAACACTGAGAGAAACACTTTGCACATGTGCAGGAAAACACCCCTAACTCTGCATAAGAAAGCTGGCAGGCAAGCAGAGTTAGTTCAGGAGCAGGACACTGTTCAGGAGCAGGCCAGAGAGCAGGATCCCTATTATGCTCGAGTCCAGGAGAGAGAGAATCCAGGAAGAGAGGCTGAATGTGATTCCTGTATGATTTCTGACGAAGGTTTTGAGGACACAGAAGCAGAAAGCGTTTGTGAAACCTGGCAGGTTAGAGAAAACCTGAAACCCTTCAACAAAAGGTCAGAGTACTTTCAGCCTAACCCTGTTTATTGTGAGGCCTGGAATAAGAAGCCAAGCAGGGCTTGGAGACAGAGCAGGAAACCATTCTCCAGCCGTGAGCTTAACTACAGAAAGCCCTTTGCAGTGACGCAGGAGGGATCTCCCAGAGACAGCAGTCAACGGGGAGAGTGCAGAACAGCTGGTAGGAAACTCTTTGCTAATGAAAGCCAGAAGCTTTTAAGATATTCACATCCTTGTGAAAGAGATAGTGAATTGCTTCAGGATATATGTATGAATGAGGAACCTGAATGTTTGTATGTAAAGCCTGGCAGAAAACTGACAAGAGCAAAGCCCAATAGAAAGATTGCAAAGCAGTTTTATCAAGTCTCAGATAATTATCTACCTTACCGTGGGGAGAGTATTGAAGAGAGACCAGTCACTGGCTGGAGGAAGTTACAAACTCTCTGCCATAAGGAAGACGAGGCAGTTGAGGAGCCTATGTGCATTGACCAAAATGAATGTTTGTCTTATGATGAAAAGATGGACTGTTCTTTATTAATTACTGAAGAGACCTCTCTACGCTGAAAGCAGATAAGCCTGCTAGAGAGAACAAGTCTGCACAGAGGACGCTGCCCAGGTGTTTATCTGATTATCTATTTTGCTTTGTCATTTGATTTGTTAAGCAAGAAGCTGTACTTTTCTTTAACCATTTGTTTATGCCAGAGGCATGGCTATCTTTTGAGTTTGGAAGTTGTATCATTTTTGGAAATCCAGCAAAACCCCGGGAGGGGAATAAATCCTTGTTTAAACCTGACCATTCAGTCGCAACTACACTTTCTTTTAATAGAAAGGTCAGGGCCAGTAGTGCACTAAGCTAACCAACACTAGTTTAGCCTCTGCTGGTGACAATACAAATGAACATAAACAACACAATACATACAAATAAAGTAATAATAATAACACATATGAAATCATTCAAAAAATATGTATAAATATATAAAACATCGTAAATATGTAAAACCAATACAGTTAAAACCAGATCATTAACCGTATATGTGAAAATACATGTAAATACTATAAATAATATAAAACCATGTATGTAAAACAGCCATTTAAAGATTAAAAACTAAAAAACATTTTTTCATAAGTGAAGATCATTGAAAGGATATTTGAAAATTCAGGTGACTAATATAGAATTCATTACGCTATGTGTAATCACTTTAGTGTTATGATAACCATCATGATAAGCTGATAAAAGCAAAAGGAGTGAGTTAATAAAAACAATTGTCAATAAACACAATAAAACTAATAAAAAAAACAGCTCATACCAAATCGCTAAAGTTATAAAATCTTAAATATATACTTGAGATACTGATTCTAACATTTTGGATGCATCATTACACTATGTGTGTCCACAAAATTGTTGTTATCATATTCATAATAAACTAGCAAAGGCCAAAAACAAGGAGTGAGTCGGTAGAAACAGGTGTCATTGGACACCATGAGAATAATCAAAAGCAGCTAATAAAAAACTCAATAAAATTATAAAATAATAAATATATAAATACTTAAAATACTACACTATTTTGAATTCACCATTATCACCATTTATAATAGACTCCTAAACAGCAAAAAAAGGGGGGTCTATGGAAACCTAAGAGATTTTTGTATCTCTGCCATCTATACACATAGTAACCATCACCATGGGTAGCTCATAATGAAATTGTACACTATAAGAATATAAATACATATAAACTTAAAATCCTTGCGTATAAATATTTAAAAAGCACCTTTAACCACATTATAAAATATTTTGTAATATAAGCTCCATACCCGTTCTTACAATCGATATGCTCGGCTCAACCTGGATACTTTTGTAAGAGCCAACCAGACGTCTTCTCTATAATTGAAGACAAAAAAGGTTTCGTCATCATAGGCTCTCCCCTGCGCTATAATAAAAACTCCCTCATGGGGCATTTCAACTGTCAAATTATCTCGCATCCTGAGATGGGATATAACGTATATCGTCTGTTTCTCACATTGTCTAGCCGTTCGCAAAACTTGGATCGAGAAAAACGGGCGGATGGGCAGGAAGCATCCGGTGCATGTTGTCATACTAAAAAGTTTATTCTATATTTATATTTGGAACAGTACCCTTATTCTAAATTACATTAAATTTGACATGGCGTATTCGATCATTATCAATCACTCATATATGACATACAATGGAAAAAACTCATCATCATTCAGCGAATACTCATTGAGTACATTATTTCTTAAAAACTCAATGCATTTAATAATTACCTAGAAAGGGGGCAAAAAAGGTTATCTATTATCAGAAGACTTCTTAGCTGCTCCCAAGTTGAAAACGTTCTCGTTTTCATAATCATTGCGCCCAGAAATGTGACAGATCAGTTGCATTTTGCTCCCTCCTGAAACCCTCTTAAGATTTTCTTTCTCAAACGTATACAACCATTTTGCTAGTGCAAAATACCTAACAATCACTGAACCCTCCACATTTCATTATATTCTATCATGGAATGTTACCGTCTCCATATATATGCTGATCATACATGAATAGTTTTAAAGATATAAATACCTGACTCATATTTCAAGTTCTTCAACTGTATTTTCTCTACTTAAATCAAACCATCTGTACCTTGAATCTTTTAACGACAAGGATTAAAACATCAGCAGTAAAATTCTACATGTATATACTCCCCTTGGTCAGCATGTAAAAGCCACTAAACTATTCCAATAGCACTTACATTGCAAATATCGTGGAATCTTTCACTAAAGAAACTACCATCAGTTCGTTCTGAAAATATCTGCATAAAGAACGCCCGCACCTGCGCTCTACTTAAACGCGGAAAAATTTGACGTGTTCCTCTGTTTACGTCATCTGTTGCTAGGTAAATTCTCACCGACGTTCCATCGGATAAAAGTACTTCAAGCAAATGCTCACTAACATCCCGTAGGATAGAATACTTAAAACAACCGTACGCATTTAATAAGGAGCGCTATCTATATTAAGTTTGTTTCTACTTTAATAGACCAAAGGGTGCATAATCATTATTATACTAAATCTTTCTTATATAATATCTCCATTTCCCAAACATTAATATACATGATGTCTCTAGGGGCGATATTTACTTATTGAACCATTACTAAATCTTGTCCGAAATTATCCAGAAGAATGCCCATATCTATTCTTTCAGTCCTATAGTTACTCTAATATGAATTATCATCTCATTAGAATACATTATAAATTCATATAAGCTCCTATTAAATAATATTAGCATTATCTTATACAATCATTGACATAAACTGCCTTGTATAAAAACACCACTCTACTTATAAAAACACTGACAAATCTCTCTCCATATTCAACCCATTCGGGGATAGAGAATCCAGTTGAAAAATATAACGATGTTCTAACCTCTGTATCATTTTGTCAACGTCTCCACCTTGCCAATTGAGCTTCGCCTTTTGATTACAAAAAACTTTAAATCACTAATCCGGTGTTTCATCTCTTTCCAGTGGGCCACAAGTGGTTTCTCTACTATACCCCTCTTGATACAGCTCTTGTGTTCTATTATCCGAACTCTCACACTCCTAATGGTCTTTCCCACATATAGTTTTTTACAGGGGCACTGTATGACATACAGCACATGAGTGGTTTCACAATTAGAAAAGTCTTCTATCTTAAATTCTCGTTGCGTCAAAGTGTGGACAAACTTGTCTTTTACTGGCATCACGTGGATGCACACAGAACATCGCCCACACTGGTACTGTCCTTTATGCCTAGATAAAAATTTCCGTTCAGTAAGCGCTGATGGTACTAACATGTTTTTTAAATTAACATTACGTTTATGAGCAACTGTGATTGTAGTATCTTCGAAACCTGGCAACGTTTGGATAAGGTGCCATTCTTTCTTTAAAATTTCAGTAGAGATTGATGATAAGTTAAAGGCATTGAAAGGGTGTGATAATAATTTTGGTAAAACACATGTGGAATATGAGAGGAATATTCAATGTTTTAAGAAAGAAATGAAAGGAATCACAGTTGCTCATAAACGTAATGTTAATTTAAAAAACGGAAATTTTTATCTAGGCATAAAGGACAGTACCAGTGTGGGCGATGTTCTGTGTGCATCCACGTGATGCCAGTAAGAGACAATGCAAGAGCCACAACTCCAGATCAATCTCTTGCTACTTCGTGCTATCTCGAATGCCCTCTGGATGTTTCACACCACCTCAGAGCTCAAGTCCTGGTCAGGATGGACAATCAGGTTGCCATGTTCTATGTGAACAAGCAAGGAGGAACAGGCTATTGGGCCCTCTGCGAGGAGGTTCTTTGCCATTGCTCATCAAATACACCTCAAAGTGGTGTACCTCCCAGGGGAGTCTAATGCCTTGGCAGACAGACTGAGTCGAATCCTTCTTCCCCACGAATGGTCTTTCCATCCAGACACAATGTGCTATATCTTCCAGACCTGGGGAACTCCAGGCATAGATCTGTTCACCACTCCGCAAAATGCCAAGCTTCCTCGCTTCTGCACAAGAATGCCAACATCTACCAACCAACAGGTGGATGCCTTCAACCTACACTGGGGGTCAGGGTCTGCTTTATGCTTTCTCTCCTATACCCTTCATTCCCAAGATGCTTTTCAAGCTTTAGTCTGACAAGGGCTCCATGATTCTCATAACCCCTCACTGGCCACGGTAACTGTAGTTTCCATTGCTGCTACATCTGACTCAGACTCATACTCTGTGATTAGGATATGTGCTGGATCTCCTCTCCCAGGATGACTGCTCACTACTACATCCCAATCCACAGTCTCTCTGCCTCACAGCTTGGTTGCTGAGAGCATAGCTTTACAAGGCTTTGACCTTACTCAAAAGGTTAAGGAGATCCTTTTAGCTTCTAGAAAGTCCTCCACCATATGCTTTTAAGTGGTGTAGATTCTCTTTCTGGTGTTCCCAGAATGATCTCAATCCCTTTTCTGCTCCAGTAGAGTCACTCCTCCAGTATCTCCTCCACCTGTCCTCGACAGGTCTAAAGACAAACTCGATGCGAGTCCAACTCAATGTCATTGGGGTCTCTCACCCAGGGGCGGCCCAAGGGGGTGCGGGGCCATTTGTGGAGACTCAGTGCGGGGCCTCATTTGCATAAGGTGCCTCATTTGCATGAACATTTGCATAATGTTACCGTACACTAACTTTTAGTAAACATGCAACATGCCTCTTAATGAGTGTATGGATAAAGAAAGACTAAAAGATTTTTACATTGCTATAATCCAGTGCCAACCGCCAGGCACATTAGGAACTACTACAAACACTGCCCATTTAGAACCCATAGCAAACCCGACGTATCCTAACAGCACTACCAGGACTCACAAAGCACCATACCCTACCTATCAAAAGGCAACACTGCAAATATTAAACCAATACATTTCAGAGAACAACAATACATGACCTACTGGGGAAAGAGAACAAGTGGCAATGTCAAATAGAAATTACATAAACAGAATACCTCAGCTCAGTTACACATGCAGAACATAGACCATCACCAAACAAGGAATCACAATTTAGAAACAGGAAGACAATAATTAAATTGGGAACCCCAAAAGCCAAACTTGGAATATACAACACTGTAGAAATAAAACTATAAATTAATTTCCTCTTGTACTAAACAAAGCGCAGACGTTAATGATGCACATTTCCTAGAGCTGACATATTCCAGTTAATAAATTCAAAATAAAGAGATATTTTTCTACCTTTTGTGCATTTTTTTTTCAGTTGCAATTGCTCCAGCTACTTTTTTCTGGTTTCTTCGTGTCTTCTGCTAACTCTCCATCATCTGCTGTCCATTTGTCCTTACTTCTCTCTTCTAGTTTTTTTCCATCCTCTCTCTACATCTGCTTTAACATACTAATCTTTCTCCTTTTGCTCTTTCCTCATTCCTATTTCATCCACTCAAATTTTTTCCCTCCATCCTCAATCCCCACTTACTCTCCCAATATCCGGCCAATTGTAGATTTGTCTTCCCTCCCACACAAAATATTTCTTCCCTCTCCCAGCTCCATCCCATTCTAATCCTCCCCCAACATCAGCTCCTTTCTAGTTCCAGCCCCACCCAGCATCCACTCCCTTCTAGTCCCTGCATCAGCCCATTTCCAGTCCTAGCCCTCCATCAGCCCATTTCCAATCCTATCCTAGCCCCATCATCAGCCCATTTCCAGTCCTAGCTCCCCATCCATTTCCAGTCCTATCCGAGTCCCTCCATCAGCTCATTTCCAATCCGAGCCCCATATCAGCCCATTTCTAGTCCTTTCCTAGCCCCACCATCAGCCCATGTCAAATGTTAGCTCCCCTCTACTCAGCCCATTTCCAATCCAAGCCCCCCATGAGCCTACTTCCAGTTCTAGCCCCTCCATGAGTCCATTTCAATTCAAGCCCCCCCAACAGCCCATTTCCAAACCTATCCTAGCCCCTCCATCAGCCCATTTCCTGTCCTAGCCCCCCCCACTCAGCCCATTTCCATTCCAAGCCCTCCACATCAGCTATTTATAGTTTAACCCACCTTCCACTCAGCCCATTTCCATTCCAAGCCCCCATCCCCATCAGCTATTTGCAGTTCAAGCCCCCCTTCCACTCAGCCCATTTCCAGTCCTAGCAACCCCCCAGCCCATTACCAGTCCTAAGCCCCCCCCACAAACCTATGCCCGTCCTAAGCCCCCCATCAGCCCACCTCCAGTCCTAACCCCCCATCAGCCCATTTCCAGTCCTAGCCCCCCATTGCCCATTACCAGTCCAAATCCCCCCATCAGCCCACTTCCAGTCCTAACCCTATCACCCCATTTTAGTCTTAGCCCCCCATAGCCCATTACCAATCCTAATCCCCCATCAGCCCACTTCCAGTCCTACCCCCCCCCCATCAGCCCATTTCCAGTCTTAGCCCCCTACCCCTATAGCCCATTACCAGTGCTAACCCCCATAAGCCCACGTCCAGTCCTACCCCCCCCATAACTCCATTTCCAGTCCTAGCCCCCCCCCCATAGTCCATTACCTGTCCTAACCCCCACCTAGCCCATTACCAGTTCTACCCCCCATCAGCCTACTTCCAGTCTTAGCCCCCCATAGCCCATTACTTTTCCTAACCCCCCATAGCCTATTACCAGTCCTAACCCCCCATCAGCCCACTTACAGTCTTAGCCCCCCCCCATAGCCCATTACCAGTCCTAACCCCCTCCCCCCCATCAGCCCAGCTAGATAATAAAAAAACACAAACCGGCTGCTGCTGCCGCTGCCGCCATGGCAGTGGCAGAATCGAGCACCCCGCGAGGCCCCCCTGCCCTGCAGAATCCTCCTTTCAGCATCAGCTCCCAAAGCGCGGGCTTTTCAGAGCCGCGAAGGGAGAGTTTCTCCTCTCGTGGCTCTGTTAATCCCGCCGTGGGGCGAGAGGAGAAGCTCTCCTTTTGCGGCTCTGACAGCCGACGCTGAGGGAGCTGATGCTGAAAGGAGGATTCTGCAGGGCAGGGGGGGCCCCGTGGGGTGCTCTATTCTGCCGCTGCCACAGCGGCAGCGGCAGCAGCAGCCGGTTTATGTTTTTTTTTTAAATCTAGCTGGGCTGATCACTGATGTAAGATGTTTTTTGCGCGGGGCCCCCTGAAACGCAGGGCCCTGTGCAAAAAACATTCTTGCTCAATGGACGGGCCAGCCCTGCTCTCACCACCTACTGGATGGACAGCCCATCTCCACACAACTGCTAGTAGTGCGTTTCATGAGATGTCTCCTACTGTTCAAACCTCCCATTAAGCCACCTCCAATAGCTTGGGACCTCAAAGTCATTCTAGCGCAACTTCTCAAGCTGCCCTTTGAACCGTTAGCCACGACCTCACTTAAGTTCCTCTGAAGGTAATCTTCCTTATTGCCCTCACTTCAGCTAGACACATTAGTGAGCTTCAGGCTTTGGTAGCGGATCCTGATGGATAATGAAATGCTGAAAGAAATCAGGGAAGCTAACAAAAGTTACAACACAGTAATAATGGGTGATTTCAATTACCTGGGTACTGACTGGGTCTGTGTCACAGCAGGATATGCTAGATCAGGGGTCTCAAACACGCGGCCCGCGAAGCACTTACCGGCATGTAAAAAAAAAAAAAATCCAAACTTGCCGTCGCCGCATTAAGAGTCCCGCGGGCTCCTCTGCCTGGCAGAGTCCTAAGTACTAAGTTGGCAGGTTGACCTCTTGCAGTAGTACCATTGCAGATCAAGGCTTTTCAAATTTAATTCTTTCTGGCACCTATCTTTTGGCCTTTGCTTGCTTCTGTGAAGGTAGTTTCCTGGTCTACTTGGAGGAAGCAGCTCTATGCAGGTGCTAAGAGCCATCCAGCAGCGGCTTCAATCTGCCTCCCGTGCGAGCGCGACCTACAAAGTACCGCCCATATGCCGCATTCGGGCCACTATATGACGTGTACTCATTCTACTGGCCGGGCGCGTGCAGGGTCCTGGCGAGCATTCTCTGTGACGCAAGCTGGTGACGTTGAGCGGGAAGGGGTGGAGCTGGTCGAGCCCCGAAGCAGGTGGCGGCGGATGAGGCTGCGGATGCTCTGGTAGCGGCAGCAGCATCTTTCTGCTCTGGAGCCTGACTCCTCACTAGCTCTCTTTCTCTTTCCTTGCAAAGATGGCAACTGAGGGGCTACATGAGAACGAGACCTTGGCATCGCTGAAGAATGAGGCGGAGAGCCTGAAGGGCAAGCTGGAGGAGGAGAGGGCCAAGCTGCACGATGTGGAGGAGCGTGAGTATAGGAGGAAGGGCCCCGGCCGCTGCCGCGGGAGGGGGACTTTCCGCGCTCTAGTACAGCAGGGAGCAGGGAGGCTGCAGCCCAGCTGTTGCACATCTGACAGAGTCAATAGGCAGACAGCACGAGCTGGCTGAGAATAGTGGCAACTTTCAGCCAGTCATCTCTTGTCTGTGACTGGAAATATGGCGCAGGAGCTCTTTGGTTTTGAGGTCATGAAAGCTAAAGGAGGAGGTAGTCAATGTAATCAACGGTGCTGCTGCTGCATGTACAGAAGTGCGAATTCATTCGCTTTATGATTCAGTCTGAGAAACTGTACATGCCAAGAGTTATGGATCTTTGTAAGCTACAGTTAAGTTTTGTAGATCAGAAGATGAAATAAAATGGTTGGCTACTTGCAATATTTATAAATGCCACTCTGCTGAAAATATGTGAAGCCAGTGATGCGTGCATGATCGATCATGGTTGAAAGTAAGAGTACCACAGAAAAGGGATACTTGTGGCTATGGGTTCTAAATGGACAGTGTTTGTTTGTAGTAGTTCCTAATGTGCCTGGCGGTTGGCACTGGATTATAGTAATGTAGAAATCTTTTAGTCTTTCTTTATTCATGCACTCATTAAGAGGCATGTTTACTAAAAGTTAGGGTATGGTAACATTATGCAAATATTTATGCAAATGAGGTCCCTTATGCAAATGAGGTCCCACGTCTCATGCGGCCCCCGGGTTATTTTACAAGTCCTCATTTGGCCCTCAAAGCAATTTGAGTTTGAGACCCCTGTGCTAGATAGATAAAGTTTCTAAATGAAAAAAATGATTGCTTCTTGGAGCAGCTTGTTCATGAACTGACTAAAGGGGAATATATTTTGGACCTAGTCCTTAATGGTATGCAGGATCTGGTGCAAGAGATAAGGGTGTTGGGACCACTTGGCTATAGTGATCATAGCATGATTGCATTTAATTGAATAAATGAAAGAAGGGTGGCAAGGAAATCCACAGTACTCTCATTTAACTTTCAAAAGGGAGACTATGATAAAATGAGGAAAATAGTTAACAAAAGACCTAAAGGAGCAGCTACAAAGGCTAAAGATTTGCATAAAGCATGGGCATTGTTTAAAATTACTATCTTGGAAGCCCAGAACAGATATATTCCATGCTTTAAGAAAAGCGAAGGAAGGCCAAAAATTGCCAGCATGGTTTAAAAGCGAGGTCAGGGAGGCTGTTGTGGCCAAAAAACATCTTTCAGGAGATGGAAAAAGGAGCCAAATGACAAAAACAGTAAACAACTTAAACATTGCCAAATTAGATGCAAGGCATTGATAAGGTAGGCAAAGAGACAATTTGAAAAAAAGTACATTTGTAGCAAAAAAACCTGTGAGTCAGTTGAACCAGTGGATGATAGAGGAATAGAAGGGGCGCTAAGTGAAAACAAGACCATAGCAGAGAGACTGAATGAATTCTTTGCTTTGGTCTTTACTGAAGAAGATGTAGGGAATTTACCCATGCCTGAAATGGTATATAAAGGTTATGTATCTGAAGAACTGAAAGAATTATCGATAAACCGGGAAGATGTACGAGTATTACAACTATTTGATAAACTGAAGAGTACCAAATCACGTGGACCAGATGACATACATCCAAGGGTATTGAAAGAACTGAAATATGAGATTGCAGACCTACTATTATTAATCTGTGAACTATCATTAAAATCAACTGTAGTACCTGAAGACTGGAGAATGGCCAATGTAATGCCGATATTTGAAAAGGGTTCCAATGGTGATCCGGGAAGCTTCAGACCTGTGAGACTGACATCAGTACCGGGCAAAATGGTAAAAACCATTATAAAAAATAAAATTACAGATCATGTATATAGTCATGGTTTAACGAGAGGCAGGAGGTGCGCTCAGGTGAAGCTCGTTACCCAAATCAATCATACACTAAGGACCTGAGATTAGTTAAGCTTCAGGTGAACAAGGTATATTATACGTATTAGGTACAGTTTTATTAGTATAAATATCCATAGCAACCCTTAGTAAGTAAAGAACTTAGATTTAAACACAAACTTAAAACTAAGATGCAGACAGCAGTCCAGCAGCAGGATGGGGGCTTTCCAGTCTTTTGCATTGAGTGTCAAATGTACGTTTTTCTCCCAGTTGGCGAGAGGTCTTACGTGTGCACTAGGTGCAAGGAGCTCTTTGCTCTCAGGGAACGAGTCCGTTCTCTAGAGGCTAAAGTAACAGACTTGGAAAGCATAAGACAGACAGAGAGGTACATAGACGAGACCTACAGGGATATAGTCCTGAAGTCCCACCTCCAGTCTGGCAGCATCCCTGTTGCCATGGAGGAGAGAGGTCACGTGACAGGAGAGCATCACCCTGGTGTGGCAGGAAGTGATCCTGTAACTAGGACCTGTCCTCCAGGTGATGTAAAATCCTCTCACACCGATGAAGTTTCTCCAGGGCCATGTGCCCATGAGGGAAGGGTTAGGACAGCCGTTATAGTTGGTGATTCGATCATTAGGCATGTAGATAGCTGGGTGGCTGGTGGATGTGAGGATCGCCTGGTAACATGCCTGCCTGGTGCGAAGGTAGCGGACCTCACGCGCCACCTAGATAAGGTCTTAGATAGTGCTGGGGAGGAGTCTGCTGTCTTGGTACATGTCGGTACCAATGACACAGGAAAATGTGGTAGGGAGGTTCTGGAGGCTAAATTTAGGCTTTTAGGTAGGAAGTTGAAATCCAGAACTTCCAGGGTAGCGTTCTCCGAAATGCTTCCTGTTCCACGCGCAGGACCCAAAAGGCAGTCAGAGCTCCGGAGTCTCAATGTGTGGATGAGACAATGGTGCAGAGATGAGGGTTTTGGATTTGTTAGGAACTGGGGAACATTCTGGGGAAAGGAGGGGCTCTTCCGAAGGGATGGGCTTCACCTTAACCGGGATGGAACCAGGCAGCTGGCATTAACCTTTAAAAAGGAGATAGAGCAGCTTTTAAACTAGATATTAGGGGAAAGCCGACAGTCGCCCAAGAGCGGATGGTTCAGAAGAATGTATCTTTGAAGGATACTACCAAAAGCAGAGAGGTTCCACAAAAGAGTAAACTAGCCCAAATGCCCTCAAGTATGGAGCAGACAGAGCTTAAAGATCCCAAATTACCCATGTCTAACAACAGCCAAATTAATATGAATAAAATACATTCTCTAAAATGCTTGTATGCAAATGCTAGAAGTCTAAAAAATAAGATGGGAGAGTTAGAATATATAGCACTAAATGAAAGGTTAGATATGATTGGAATATCAGAGACATGGTGGAAGGAGGACAACCAGTGGGACACTGTGATACCTGGGTACAAACTATATCGTAATGATAGAGCTGATCAAATTGGTGGAGGGGTTGCTCTCTATGTTAGAGAGGGCATTGAGTCAGAAAGGATTAAAGTTTTGCAGGAAACAAAATTTGCTGTAGAATCTATATGGATTGAAATTCCATGTAAAAGGGGGAAGGCGATGGCAGTGGGGGTGTACTATCGACCGCCTGGCCAGAATGACAAAATGGATGATGAAATGTTCAAAGAAATCAAGGAAGCTAACAAAAGTTACAGCACAGTAATAATAATGGGTGATTTCAACTACCCCGATATCGACTGGGTCAGTGGCATGTCATGCTAGGGAGATAAAGTTCCTAGATGAAATAAATGACTGCTTCTTGGAGCAGCTGGTTCATGAACCGACCAGAGGGGAAGCCATATTAGACCTAGTCCTTAGTGGAACACCAGATCTAGTGCAAGAGATAAGGTTGTTGGGGCCACTTGGCAGTAGTGATCATAGCATGATCGCCTTTGATTTAATTAGTGGAGGAGGGATAGTAAGGAAATCCACAGTACTAACTTTTAACTTTCGAAAGGGAGACTATGATAAAATGAGGAAAACAGTTAAGAAAAAACTAAAAGGAGCATTTGCAAAGGTTAAAGACGTACATCAGGCTTGGCTGTTGTTGAAAAATACTATCTTGGAAGCCCAGACCAGCTGTATTCCACGCTTTAAGAAAAGTGGAAGGAAGTCCAAAAAACTGCCAGCATGGTTTAAAGGTGAGGTCAGAGAGGCTGTTATTGCCAAAAAAGCATCTTTCAGGAAATGGAAAAAAGAGCCAAACGACGAAACCTGGAAACAGCACAAGCACTGGCAAATCAAATGCAAGGCATTGATAAGGCAGGCAAAGGGAGAATTTGAGAAGAAGCTTGCTGTGGAAGCAAAAACACGAAGTAAAGACCTTTTCAAGTACATTCGTAGCAAAAAACCTGGGAGAGAGTCAGTTGGTCCATTAGATGATAAAGGGGATAAAGGAGCACTAAGAGGCGACAAGGCGATAGCGGAGAGACTGAATGAATTCTTTGCTTCGGTCTTTACTGAGGAAGATATAGGGATGTTACCCATGACTGAAGTGGTATTTAAAGGTGCGGAAGAATTGAAGGAAATATCAATACATCGGGAAGATGTATTACAACTATTAGATAAACTGAAGAGTAGCAAATCACCGGGGCTGGATGGTATACATCCGAGGGTGTTGAAAGAACTGAAATATGAGATTGCAGACCTGCTATTAGTAATCTGTGAACTATCATTAAAATCATCTCTAATACCTGAAAATTGGAGGATCGCCAATGTAACACCAATTTTTAAAAAGGGTTCCAGGGGTGATCCGGGAAACTACGTCAGTACCAGGAAAAATGGTAGAAACCATCATAAAGAATAAAATTACTCAGCATGTAGATAGTCATGACCTAATGGGAGACAGCCAACATGGCTTTAGACAAGGAAGATCTTGTCTTACTAATCTGTTATGTTTTTTTGAAGGAGTGAATAATCAGGTGGACAAAGGTGAGTCGGTTGATATTGTGTATCTGGACTTTCAGAAAGCCTTTGACAAGGTCCCTCATCAGAGACTTTTGGCAAAACTAAAGAGTCATGGGATAGGAGGCAGTGTACTATTGTGGATCAGGAACTGGTTAAAAGATAGAAAGCAGAGGGTAGGGCTAAATGGCCAATTTTCCCAATGGAGAAAGGTGAATAGTGGTGTACCCCAGGGATCTGTGCTGGGTCTGCTGCTTTTTGACATATTCATAAATGACCTGTAAAGTGGAATAACGAGTGAGGTTATCAAATTTGCAGATGACACAAAACTATTTAAAGTTGTTAAAACCCAAGAGGATTGTGGAAAATTGCAAGAGTATCTTGATAAATTGGAAGACTGGGCATCAAAATGGCAGATGAAATTTAATGTGGACAAGTGCAAGGTTATGCACCTAGGGAAGAACAACCCAAACTATGGTTACACGATGCAAGGTTCCACATTAGGAACTACCACCAAGGAAAAAGATTTAGGCATCATTGTGGATACCATGTTAAAACCCTCGTCCCAGTGTGCAGCAGTGGCCAAGATAGCAAATAGAATGCTAGGTATGATAAGGAAAGGAATGGAAAATAAAACAAAAGATATTATAATGCCTCTATCTCGTTCCATGGTGAGACCGCACCTTGAATATTGTGTGCAATTCTGGTCGCCGTATCTTAAAAAGGATATAGCGATTTTAGAAAAGGTTCAGAGAAGAGCCACCAAAATGGTAAAGGGGATGGAAGGATACTCCTATGAAGAAAGGCTAAAAAGGTTAGGGCTCTTTAACCTGGAAAAGAGACGGCTGAGGGGAGATATGATAGAAGTCTATAAATTAATGAAAGGAGTGGAACGGGTAAACGTAGATCGATTGTTTACCTTAACAGAATATAGAAAGACTAGGGGACATGCAATGAAGCTACAGGGTAAACTATTTAAGACTAATAAAAGAAAATATTTTTTCACTCAACATGTAATTGAACTCTGGAATTTGTTACCGGAGGATGTAGTAAAGGCTGTTAGTGTAGCTGGGTTTAAAAAAGGTTTGGACAAGTTCCTGGAGGAAAGGTCCATAAACCATTATTAAGAAGGGACCCAGGATATCAATGCTTGAACCAATACAAGCATTGTGGAACCTGTGTCCCTTGGGGAAACTGCTAGGTACATATGACCTAGATTGGCCACTGTTGGAAACAGAATACTGGGCTTGATGGACCTTGGTCTGACCCAGTATGGCATATCTTATGTTCTTATGTTCTTATGAGAGAAAGCCAACATGGCTTTAGCCAAGGGAAGTAGTAATCTGTTTTATTTTTTTGAAGGCTTGAATAAACAGATAGACAAAGGTGAGCTGGTTGATATAGTTTATCTAGATTTTCAGAAAGCCTTTGATAGGGTCCCTCATGAGAGTCTCTTGGCAAAATTAAAAAGTCATGGGATCGGAGGCAGTGTAGTATTGTGGATCAGGAACTGGTTAAAATATAGAAGGCAGAGAATAGGGATAAATGGTCAATATTCTCAGTGGAGAAAAGTAAATAGCGGAGTACCCTAAGGATCTGTGCTGGGGCCCCTGCTTTTTAGCACATTCTTTTTAACATATTTAGCATATTTTGGCATATTGTTAATGAGGGTATTGGTATTCTATGTTATAATGTAAAGTTATCGTGTTGGGTTCAATGTAAACCACCCTTGATCTCTGGAAGGGGCAGTATAGAAAAAATAGTAAATAAATACATAGAAATACATAAATATTCATAAATGACCTGGAAATGGGAATAACAAGTGAGGTGATCAAATTTGCAGATGATGCAAAATTATTTGAAGTTGTTAAAAGCCAAGAGGATTAGGAAAAATTGCAAGACCTTGTTAAATTGGAAGTCTGGGCATCCAAATAGCAGATGAAATTGAATGTGAACAAGTGCAATGTTATGGACCTAGGAAAGAACAACCCAAACTTTAGTTATCTAATGCAAGATACCATCTTAGAAACCACCACCCAGGAAAAAGATTTAGGTGTCATCATGGATAATACGTTGAAACCCTCTGCCCAGTGTGCAGTGGCAGCCAAGAAAGCTAATAGAATGCTAGGAATCATAAGGAAAGGAATGGAGAACAAAATCAAAGATATTATAATGCTTCTCTATCATTATATGGTTCGACCGCACCTTGAATATTGTGTGCAATTCTGGTCACTGTATCTTATAAAGGATATAGCATTATTAGAAAAGGTACAGAGAAGAGCCATCAAAATGGTGAAGAGGATGGAAGGATATCCTTATGAGGAAAGGCTTAAAATGTTAGGGCTCTTCAATTTGGAAAAGAGAAGGCCGAGGAGAGATATGATAGAAGTCTATAAATTAATGAATTGAGTTAAATGGTTAACAGATCTGTTGTTTATGCCATCAAAAAGTAGAAAGACTAGAGGACACGCAATGAAGTTACAGTGTAACCCAATTAAGACTAATAAGAGAAAATGTTTTTTCACTCAATGGGTAATCAAACTCTGGAATGTAGTAAAAGCTGTTAGTGTAGATGGGTTTCAAAAAGGTTTGGAGAAGTTCTTGGAGGAAAGGTCCATAAACCATTACACAGGTACACTAAAAAATTTTTTTTTAAACTGCCTCTAATGTTTCGATTGATTTTTACGTTTTTTGGTGCACTGAATCCAAATCTGGTAACCAATTTGCTCCATCACGTACAGATTTTTTGCTACATTGGGTTAGCAGTTTGAGGTGAACGTTTCAGATTGAGTGCGATCGAGATAAAAGTTTCTTGGATGAATTCTTTATACTAATTGTTTAGTAGTTATTCAAATAAGAATAAAGAAAATTGTAACAAGGCAGCACATAAGAATAGAGTAATGTCAACAAAACACACTGTGATGGTAGCAAAATTGTCTGCACTTAAAACAGCCACATACATGTGCACAAACATTGAGCATATAAGAGCGAGGTTAGACACAAAGCAAAGCAAAGAAATGTGCAAAAAATGTTGTACAGGTATGTATGTAAGAATAGAAAACGCAAACCGCACCATTGCAATACATGAAGACAAACACCCGATGGTGTGAAAATAAAATTCTAATAAATGAGATCCGACACTGTGGTAATAACTAGCAAATTTTTATTTCAAAGTTTAGTAAAAACACGATATTTGTCAACACAGTTTAGATTTTAAAGTCATTCTTGGGTCAATCAATCTCCTGGTGGGCCCGTTTCTTCTTCCCCCGAATGCTTCTCTTGGTGCGCTGCTTGGCGTATTTTTCATCTGGGGTTTCCCGCAGCAGCAACCAGCAGAAATCAGCCATCATAGTGGTGTTCCATCTTCCTTGGTACCTTCTCTCTGCGTCCTTGATGTCCTGGTGAAACCTTTCACCTTGTTCTTCACTGTACGCCCCCAGGTTTTCGGGAAAATAGTTCACATGGGAGTGCAAGAAATGGACTTTCAGGCTCATGTTACAGCCTTGTTCTTTGAAGGCATTGAGCATCCTGGCAACAATATCCTTATAGTTCTCATCCCGCCTGTTCCCCAAGAATTTGAGAACAACATCCTTGAAGGAATCCCAGGCTTCTTTTTCCTTCTCAGACATCGTTTCAGCGAATGCTCCATCTGAAATGAGTTTCCTTATATCAGGGCCAACAAACACTCCTTCCTTTAGCTTTGCTTCAGAAAGTCGGGGGAACTTTGAGCAAAGGTACCGAAAGCACTCACCATCTTTTGGAAGGGACTTGATGAATTGCTTAAAGAGACCAAACTTAATGTGGAGAGGTGGTAATAGAATTTTATCACGAGGTACCAAGCTCTCATGAAGAACATTTTTCTCACCGGGTCTCAAATACTCCCGAATTGGCCAGTCTTTTTTCCCCCAGTGTAGGTCGCGGGCCCGGCTATCCCACAAGCAAAGGAAGCAGGGATATTTGGTGAAACCGGATTGCTGCCCTAATAGCATGGATAGAATTTTAAAGTCTCCACAAATCATCCACTTATGCTCATCATAACGAATCTTCTGAAGAATCAGGGCCAAATTCTCGTATTTTTCTTGGAGAATAACAGAGTGAGCAATAGGAACTGAAGCGAATGTGTTGCCATTATGAAGAAGAACACCTTTTATGCTGTCTTTTTACGAATCAGTGAACAGCCGCCATTCAGCAGGATCATACCTGAGTTTAAACTTTTCCATCACTCCGTATATATCGTTGCAAAATACCAAATCTTCCTCTTTGCTGAAATACTTCAAAAATTGTGTCTCGCGGTTGCGGTACCAATAAAAAGTTGTTCCTGGTGACAATAGATTTTTCTGTTTAAGCCGAGAACCTAGCAGTTGGGCAGCATCTTTTGGGAGTCCTAAATCCCAGACTAAATCATTCAATTCAGCTTGAGAGAAAAGTTCAGGTTTCGGATCTGGTTCAGTTTCAAACTCGGAAGTACTGGACTCATCGGGAAAAGCCATCTGATGAGTCTCATCATGATCAGAACCGTCCACACAAATATGATCCAAAGATTTTGGTGGTTCAGGCACAGGTACTTCGTTGCTATGAGGCATAGGCCTAATTGCTGAGGGAAGGTTGGGGTAACTTATTACGTTCTTATTTTTTAAGTTGTATCCCTTCACAATGCAAGAGCAAAAATAGCAGTCACTGCTGTGGTCTCTTTGTTCACGCCACATCATAGGTATTCCGAAACGAAATGCTTGTTTTTTACCTTTCATCCATAAGCGTAGATCTTCCTCACATGTCTTGCACACTTTGTGAGGAGCCCACGGTTTGTCTTGATCGCCTAACTTCAAACCGAAATAGGCGAAATATACTTTTTTAATAAATGCAGAAATGTTCCTCTGCCGCTTTTTCACGGTATATTCCCCACAAATAAAACAAAAACTGTCCGGAGAGTTGACGCAACCTCTGGCTCTGTGAGCCATCACAAATACACAGCACTGCAAACTACAACTGTAGTGAACCACTTCGGAATAAAGCTGGATTACGACTGAGCAAACAAAAGGTAATAATGAACTTGCAAGAAACTGAAATTTGACAGGAACGTTCATGTCGCAACCACCGTGTTTGAGCGAGCGAATGAGGCGAGGCGAACAGGAAAGAACATGCGCCAGCGGGAGTACTGGATTTAGCCCCCCGCCTCCTAATTGTCCTGTTAATGTATAAAATGAATACAAAACACTCTAAAATATCATGAGGGAGTGTTTCTAGTTAGTTAACCATTACAACCTCTATTTTGGGCCAAGAAAATAAACTGCAGTCGGCTAAAAAGAAATTATGTGAACATTCCTTATATGGGTAAGAAATCTAATTTTGCAAGAAAACGTGACGTGATGGAACATTTTGGCTATTTTTCCTGGATTCAGCACCCCAAATCTATAGGATTCAGTTGCAAAACTGGAGGCAGTTTTTTGGTAGTGTACCTGTGTTATTAAAGAGGACCCAGAAAATCCACTGCTTACCCCAGGATGAGCATTGTGGAAGCTGTGGACTTTGGGTACCTGCTAGATACTGTGATGTAGCAGACTCTTATGAAGCAATGGAAACTGATAGTGATCCGGTGGAGAGAACCGGTACTGCAGGGGAATGCAGGATTTTCTCTTCTGAGATAAAGAAGCACAGTGCTAATCAGGAACCACACCTCACCTCTAGGCAGGTGAGGAGCCAAGTCTCTGATTGGGCACGCCCAAGCAGGAGGCGGGCAGTGCAGTACTCAAGCAGCTTGTTAAGAACCCCGAAACAGAAACAGTTAGAAAGTGAGCGAGAAGGGCAAAGAGAACGTCAGCGAGACTGGCAAGGAGTGGAGCAAGGAGAGGAGGAGTCAGGACACAAGCACCTGGACGAGGACAGGTCAGATGACCAGGAACCGTTGGTGAGAAAACCACTAAGCAGCTGTGATCCACGAAGGAGCAGACAGGACCTGGGAGACTCAGGGGCAAAGAAAGACTTCTGTAAGCAGAAGAATTCAAAGGCACTGAGAGACCCAAGGCTGCAGCTCAGGAGTTTAAAGGACCAAGCAGAACCTTGGAACAGGAGGCAGTGGGAGAAAGAAATACCCTGGAAGAAGCCCCAGCACAAGGTATCTGGTGGGTTTAGAACGGCTAGCAAGCTTAACAGTGGGAAGCCAGAAAGAGTGAACTTTAATTGTGAAAGACAGGACAAAGGCAGAAAGTTTGATAGTAATTGGTTAAGCCAAGAGAAGCCTAACTGTTTTCCTTTTAAAACTCTGAAAGACTCTGCAAGCACAGCTGAAGCATTTTACCCTGCACTTTCATGTGGAGATAGGTGGGGGAAGGGAAATGCTTACACGCTGAACTCTTGTCCAAGTAGAAGCACTGATATTTGCCAAGAGATAAGAACTGTAAACAAGCATTTACCTGAAGGAGGATATTCTCAGTCTAGTTCAGGAAATACACAGGCTGAATTACTTCTCACTGAATTCAGGGAGTTCCTTAAGAGCAGAGCAGTTTCTCCCAATAACGTAGCAAAGCCTATGAGTAGCTGTGAGGAAGAAATGCCTTTAATTTCTCTGCCGTCTACAGAGCAGGAAGTCCCGATGGACTGCTCTACTTGTGTGATTCAAATGGACATTTAAATGATATGCTTGCCAATGTTTTATGAAGGAATATAAGAAATTTACCTCACTGATTGCCATGCTAAAGAAGCTTATGTGAAGAGAATAAGTGAAAGCATATTGTGTGCAATTCAGGAGCATTGCTGTTACCAGTTTTCTGTTACGTTACTGAAAGGAGGTCACATGACAATTGAATGTAATCCAGAATGGACATTTAGTCAAGCAGTAAAAAGCCTTGTTTAGTTAAGTTTCTCAGCCTTGTTTTATGCTACATTGTTTCCTTTACGTCTGCTGCATTTGAACTGCGAAAGCGGGAAATAAACCTCACAAAAGAAATTTTCTTTGCCTTGCCTTACTACTTGAGCTCCAACACAACTACAACCTTACCCTCAAGGGCAACCAAGGCCAGCCCCTCCCTTAACCCTCAAGGTCCAGGGAGTGGGTGGGTGGCAATACTTGTGACCTGGATTGGCCACTGTTGGAAACAGGATACTGGGCTTGATGGACCTTGGTCTGAGCCAGTATGACATATCTTATGTTCTTATATATTTATGTTATGTTCTGCTCCATTCAGCAGCAAGCTCTCAGCTGTTAGTGTAGCTCGGTTTAAAAAAGGTTTGGACAAGTTCCTGGAGGAAAGGTCCATAAACCATTATTAAAGTGGACCCAGAATATCCACTGCTTGCCCCAATACAAGCATTGTGGTAACTGTGTCTTTTGGGGAAACTGCAAGGTACTTGCGACCTAGATTGGCCATTGTTGGAAACAGGAGATACTGGGCTTGATGGACCTTGATCTGACCCAGTATGGCATTTCTTATGTTCTTATGTTCTTATCCTCTCTATACCCACTTCCACCATGACAGAGTAGTTCTTCGGACTCACCCATACTTTATGCCAAAGGTGGTGTCTTCCTTCCATTTATTCAGTCAGTTTACTTCCAGTTTTCTTTCCTAAACCACATGCATTTAAAGCAGAAGCAACTTTGCACACTCTTGACTGCAAACGTGCCTTGGCTTTCTATCTCCAAAGTACTTGAGATCATCATAAAGCCTCACAGTGGTTTATCTCATTTGACTCCAGTCACCTGGGATTACCTCTTTCTAAGCATACGCTCTCCAGATGGATAGAGGACTGCATTTCATTTGCTTATGACAAAGCAGGATTCTACTTGGAAGGGCATGTCACTGCTCACAACGTTCATGCCATGGCTATCTCAATAGGACTAGTAACACCAAAACCCATATATAGTGAATGAAAAGATACAATACAAAATTGAATTCACCATAAAACCAGTCCCTGAATTTTTTAAATTTTTTGTCGAAGCTCACCGGAGGAGGAATGGAACTGAAATCCACCCACACCAAGCGGCAGGCTGCTTTTATTTAAATTAGGTTCTCCACCTTACAAATATCATAAAAAACGTAACTTATCTGGAAGTGTCCATGTTCAATGAATGTGTTCCACACCGTTGCCCAAGAAAATTGTTTTGCACGACGTGCACGTTTCGGGATAAAACCCTGTCTCAAGTGCCTGTTAGTCGTATTCACTAGCAACTGTGATTTGAAAAAACTCCGTCCTCGCGGCTCAGGACTATTCCTTGTATTATCTAGGCCAATAGGACAAATTTAAACAGAGAACCCACCAATCAGAATAGGGGTTTCCTCATTGTCGAAGAGGAATTCCTGCTGTGATTGGTCTAAACTTTAAATCATCACAGGTTCCTACAATAGACTTCCCCAGTCAATCTCTCGATTCAGACCCTGGGGATGTATGGAATTAAGGGTAAAAATCCATCGTTGTTCTGTCCATTGTAATTTTTTGATCCTATCACCACCCCGAGGGTAAGAAGGAATGTGGTCAATGATTGTCCATTGAAGATCAGTGAATTGATGATTTTTATTAATACAATGCTGAACTATCGGAGCTGAGGTGATTTGTTGCCGCAAACATGAGGCATGTTCCGCCAATCGCTTTTTAATTTGACGGGTAGTTCTGCCCACATATAAAAGCTTGCATGGACATTGTAGCATATAAACTACATAAGTTGATAAACAAGTGGTATCCCAACGGCGCACAAAAACCTGAGTTGTTATCGGATGTTGCCATTCCTCTCCCGGAATCGTCTGTAAACAATACGTGCATTCTCCGCAGGGGTGATGACTCCCTCTAAACAATATTGGTGACGGCCTGTCCCTAATTGTTGTAGATTTTACTAAACGATCATTTAAATTAGAACCTCTAGAATAAGCTATCATTAGTGTTTTTTTAAAACATTCATGTAAACGCAAAATGGACCAGTGAGTGTGTAAAATATGCACTACCTCAGTACTACGATCGGTGAATGGAACAACACCCACAATCTTTTCTGAGGGTGGAGACCTTGACATTGTGTACTGAGGGTCCAAGAGCCATTCTCGATGAACGTGATAAGCTCGGCAATAAGCCTTTGTAATAACTTGAAAGGGGTAACCCCTATCTAATAAACGTTGTTTTAAATCAGAAGCATGATGTTTAAAATCTTGTAAAGAATGACATATTCTTCTTAATCTAAGAAACTGGCCAAACGGTAAACCTCTACGAAGAGTGCCGGGGTGAAAACTCCGGTAATGAAGTAAACTATTGCATTGTACTGTCTTCCTGAATAGGGTAGTCATCAAAACTCCCGCTTCAATGTATATTGTAATATCTAAAAAATCTATCTTCGATACACCAATATGTTCAGTGAACTGTATATTGGGTTTTAACGAATTTAACCAAATGATGAATACCAAATCTGGGAGGGCCTCTTATTATGTAAGCATAACACATCTGGGTAGCTCACACATAAAGATCCTGTTTTATTTATTTATTTATTTATAAAAAGGTCAATAGCTGCTGTGGTCTGAATTTTTAAAGCACTTGGCTTCCATGGCTAAAACTGAAACAGGATATTCAGCACCAGAATCTGTATATCCTCCAGCGCTGTATATCTGGGTTCAGCGCTGACTGCCATTGCTGTCCAGATAGCAACAATATTCAGCAGTTAGCTGGAGAGTGAAACTGCATAAAGTTAGGACAACCTTTCATGTGGCCTAAATGTGATAAAGTATAAATTGTACAGCAGG
This sequence comes from Ichthyophis bannanicus, assembly GCA_033557465.1. Taxonomy (NCBI): domain Eukaryota; kingdom Metazoa; phylum Chordata; class Amphibia; order Gymnophiona; family Ichthyophiidae; genus Ichthyophis; species Ichthyophis bannanicus. Next base: position 45,987,470 of record CM066046.1, read on the forward strand.
CAATGGAGAATAATTTGTTAATGAAGAATTGTTTGCTGTGAGTATTGTGTCCGGGTAGATATTTTATGGCAGGGATGATGTGTGTCCCTTTCTAATTTGCCTAGAGGCTTGCATAGTATGGATAAGAACTATTTAAATAAATAAATGCAACTTTATGTGGGTACTTATCTGGTTAGTAGACAGTAAATAGACACTAAGGGGGTCATTCCCGAACACAAATAAAGGGTTTGTACATGCAGCGCGGATGTTTATGTGCCAAAAACGTCCCCAACCATATTCTCAAACATTGTTGATATGCACGTCCATGGAGCTAGCACAGGGATATCAAAACGTGGGCAGGAGAGGGCAGAATGGGGGCGTGGTCAGCCATGAAGATGTAGAAAATATATTCAGGAAAGGCCCATGTGCCTATTAAGTGTTTCCTGAACATGTCCACATTGTTGTTGTTAAGTGCCATCGAGTCGGTGACGACTCATGGCGACCCTCTGGATAGTTGTCCTAAATTGTGTTCAGCCTTCAGTCAGGCGGCTCATTGTTGACAGACTGGCACCCATAACTGCTGTTACTGTATCGATCCCATTGCTGGCCTTCCTCTTTTGCGTTGACCTTCTATCTTGCCAAGTATGATGTCTTTCTCTAATGATCTCTCTCTTCACATGATGTGTCCAAATTATGAAAGTCGAAGTCTTGTCATCTGAACTTCTAAAGAAAGCTTAGATTTGATAACCTCTAGTACTGACTGGTTTGTTCTTCTGGAAGTCCATGGTACACGCAGTATTTGCTGCCAGCACCATAATTTAAAGACATCAATTTTCTTCCTGTCTATCTTTTTCACTGTCCAACTTTCGCATCCATATGATGTTATTGACAATACCATGGCTTGAACGAGTCGAATCTTTGTATGGAGAGAGACATCTCTGCTCTTGAAAATCTTGTCTAGATCCTTCATAGTCATTCTGCCAAAAGCAAAGTGTCATCTGATTTCTTGACTGCTTGTTGTTTCTTTATTAATAGTTGATCCAAGTAGGTTTAAGTTGTGCATGATTTCAATTTCTTCTCCATCAATGATGAACTTATTCATTTTGCCAGTTGTCATGATCTTTGTCTTCTTTACATTAAGGTGCAGGCCCATTTTAAGACTATGTTCCTTGATCGTGAGAAGCAAATGTTTCAGATCATCTTCACTTTCAGCCAGTAATACGGTATCATCAGCATAGCAAAGGTTATTGATGAGTCTTCCCCCAATCTTCACACCTCTGTTGTCTTCATACAATCCTGCTTCTCTGATGATTTGTTCTGCATATAAATTAAACAGGTAGGGGGAGAGTATGCAGCCTTGTTGTACACCTTTGCTGATTTTAAACCACTCTGTTTCTCCTTGTTCAGTTCGAACTGTTGCTTCTTCATCAATGTACAGATTGTGCAAGAGAACGATCAGGTGTTCTGGTATACCCATGCTTCTTAATGTGGCCCAGAGTTTCTCATGGTTTATACAGTCATTAGAAGGCCGCAGGGGCGCGTCCCCGGGGCCGCCACTAACCGGGGGGGGGCGGCAAACTGCTTTAGCCCGCGGGATCCGGCGGCGCGCATAGCGAGGGGAGGCCGCGCCGCCTGGCGAGCTCATTGGCTCCCGCGGGGTGTTTTCAAATGCGCGGGAGCCAATGGGTGCCGAGGACGGCGGGCCGCGGAGGGGGGGAGGTGCGGGGACTCGGCGCGGCTCCGGCCTTTCTGTTGGTGGGCTGGAGGCGACGGACGTCCCGCCCTCCCTCCCTTTACAAGGACGTGGGGGCGGGGGTATGGGTTGTTGCAGCTTGGGGGGGGAGATTGGCGGGATCCCGGAGGTTTCCGGGGTCCGGAGCCGGAGGCAAGCAGGAGGGCAGGGGTAGGGTACCCCCGACCCGGTTAATCCCTCAGGTTTTTGCTAATGATATGGCGAAGCCGGAAGAGGGAGGGCGTGGATAAGCAATTGGGCTTGTGCCCGAGGGGGAAGCGGAAGCAGCGTCACCTTGCTCCTAACGTGGCGGGTGAGGGCTTGCTCTGCTTGGCGGGGGTGGGGGTGGGGAGATTTATGATGTTTTGTATTTGTATTAGATGGTTTGTTAAAAGGTTATTAAAGCTGCGACCAGTTTGAAACCCAAAAATGTTGTCATGTGATTGTTAACAGGTATTGGGTGGAAGGAAAATGGGGGTGGTAGGAGGGGCGGAGGGCAGCGTGTACGCCGTACCCGGTTAAAAGCCTTGCTGTAGTCAATAAAGCACAAATAGATATCCTTTTGGTGTTCTTTAGTCTTTTTAAGGATCCATCTCACATCTGCGATGATGTCTCTCGCTCCCCTCCCTTTCCTTAACCCTGCTTGCACTTTAGGTAGTTCTTGTTCTAGGTATAGTTGTAGTTTCTGTTGAATAATCTTCAGTAGAATCTTGCTGGCATGTGGGATCAGAGCGATTGTGCGATAATTTCCACAGTCAGCCGGGTCACCTTTCTTCAGTATTGGTATAAACACAGATCTTTTCCAGTCATTGGGCCATGATGCTGTTTTCCAAATTTCCTGGCAGAGACTTGTAAGTATGGTAACAGCTGCTGTAATACTTCTATGGGAATGCCATCAATGCCTGGTGCTTTGATCTTTGATAAGACTTTCAATGCTGTTTCACCTTCTTCTTTCATCACCAATGATTCCGGATCATAAGGTACAGGTTGAAACGGCTGTTGGTCCACTTGATCTTTATCATATAAAAACTCTGTATATTCTTTCCACCTTTTCTTGATCTTCTCAGCATCCTTCAACATAGAACCATCTTGTAACATTCCAATTAGAGGTTGGAATTTTTTCTTTAACTCATAGTTTTAGGAAAGCCGATCTTGTTCTTCCTCTAATAGTTTCTGCTTCTATTTCCTTGCATGTGTCATTGTAGTACTTTTCCTTGTCTTATCTTGCTGCACGATGGAAATCTCTGTTGAGTTCTGTGATTGCCTCTCTTTCTCCTCTGGCAGTTAGCTTCTCTGCATTTCTGGGCAATTTTCAGAGTTTCTTCCGTCATCCATTTGGGCCGTTTTTGCTTTTTCACCTTTTGTAGAGACTTCTCGCTTTCTTCCAACACAACCTTCTTGATGTCATTCCATAACTCTTCTGGAGCTCTGTCATTTGTATCTAAAGCAGCAAATCGATTTTGCAGGCAGTCTTTAAATTCCAGTGGTATATTCTCATGGTCATATTTTGCTACATTCATGAATGAGTTGCTTTTTTCCAACTTTAGCTTGAGTTTGCATACTAGTAGTTGCTGATATGTACCAGAGTCACCTCCAGGTTTTGTCTTTGTTGATGTTATAGAGCTTTTCCATCGTTGACTTCCACAGATGTAGTCAATTTGATTTTTGTACAATCCATTGGGTGAAGTCCATGAGTACAGTCGCTGCTTGTGTTGCTGGAAGAAAGTTTTTGAGATGAATAGATTGTTGGTCTTGCAGAATTCGATCACTCTTTCTCCAGCTTCATTTCTGTTGCCAAATCCATATTTTCCAACCATTGCCTTCTTTTTTTGTTGCCAACGTTTGCATTCCAGTCACCCATGACTATCAGAATATCCTGTTTACATGTTCTGTCAATTTCAGCTTGTACTTGTTCATAGAATTCATCAATTTCATCCTCTTCTGCAGCTGTCGTTGGGGTATATACTTGAATTATATAGTTGTGTTGACAGGCATTCCTCATAGACAAATAGAGATTAAGCGTTCACTGACTGCATTGTATTTCATTACAGTTCTTTTTTTTTTTTTATTATTATATCATAAATGCAATCCTAGTACATAGTTCAAAAGAAATACACAGTCTGAGATGAATCAATAAAAAGAAATATCAATAATCAAACTAAACTCAATACTGTGTAACAGCCCACATCATGGAGAAGACAGCTTAAAGGTACCTGTGAAAATTCTTAATAAAGGCTACAACCACCTAACAAAATAATCATCTCATTAAAGAAAGATAAAAGAAGCGAATTCAGGCTTGGAGGGACAACAGGAGTGCATCTAGTTGAGATGATTCAACAAAAACATAATCTATACCCTGAATAGTAACTAAGCATTTACAAGGAAACCGAAGGAAGAAGGTCCCCCCTGCAGCCAAAGCACGAGGTTTAAGCTGGAGGAAGGACTTCCTCCTCAGTTGAGTATAACGGGAAACATCAGGGAAAATAGACATTCTTAATCCATAAAAATCAACATTCTTTTTCAGAAAAAAAGCTTTCATAATTTTTGCCTTGTCAGAGAAATTTACCAAAGTAATTACTAAAGTGGCACGCGTAGAAATCAAAGCCTGAGAATTTTCAAGAAAATCAGTCAAATTTAAATCACTTTGTACTTCTGATGGAGCCACATCCTTGTTCGAGGAAGTCTCCCGACTTGGCAGATAATAAGAATGTGAAATCAAAATAAGATCAGCATCTGGCATCAATAAAACATCTTTGCAGTACTGCCTAAATAAAAGAAGAGGTGTCATAAAACGAGTCATAGGAAAATTTAGAATACGAAGATTATTCGCACTAGACTTATTTTCCAATAACTCTACCTGTTTATACAAAAGTAGCGTATCTTCATTACAGTTCTTGCAAATTTCTTCTTTTTTATAAATGCAACACCATTTCTTCTTTGTCTTTCATTTCTAGCATAGTAGACCATGTGATCAACTGATGCAAAGTGCCCGATGCCAGTCCATTTCAGTTCGCTGACACCCAACAGATCATAGAAACATAGAAACATGATGACAGAAAAAGACCACATGGCCTATCTAGTCTGTCCTTCCATATCAACAACTACAACAGTCCCCTTTTTACCCTTAGAGATCCTCTGTGTTGGTCCCATGCTTTTTTGAATTCAGTTACTGTCCTCATCTCTACCACCTCCACTGGGAGACTATTCCACTGATCCACTACTCTTTCCGTAAAGAAATATTTCCGCATATCACTCCTGAATCTATCTCCCTTCACCCTCATCCCATGTCCCCTCATAGCAGAACTTGCTTTCAATTGAAAGAGGCTCTCTCCCTGAACATTTATGCCACGGAGGTATTTAAACATCTCAATCATATCACCTCTATCCCGCCTTTCCTCTAAGGTGTACATATTAAGATCCTTAAGTCTGTCCTCATATGCTTTATAATGAAGCCCACTAATCATTTTAGTAGCCACCCTCTGCACCGACTCCATCCTGTTCACATCCTTTTGAAGGTGCGGTCTCCAGAATTGCACACTATACTCCAAATGAGGTCGCACCAAAGACTTATACAGAGGCATTATCACCTCCTTTTTTCTGCTAGCCATTCCTCTCCGTATGCACCCAAGCATCCTTCTAGCTTTTGCCGTTGCCTTTTCTACCTGTTTAGCTACTTTAAGATCATCAGACACAACCATACCTAGGTCCCGCTCTTCTTTAGTGGACAAAAGTACTTCACTCCCTATACTATATTGCTCCCTTGGATTGCTGCAGCCCAAATGCATGACCTTACATTTTTAACATTAAATCCCAGCTGCCAAATTCTAGACCATTCTTCAAGCTTAGCTAGATCCCTCCTCATGTTATCTACCCCTTCCTGGGTGTCTACTCTATTGCAGATTTTGGTATCATCTGCAAAGAGGCAAACCTTACCTGAAACCCCTTCTGCTATATCACTGACAAAGATGTTAAAAAGAATCGGACCAAGGACAGATCCCTGGGACACACCACTCATAACATCCTTCTCCTCAGAGTGAGCTCCATTTACTTGTACTCTTTGTCGCCTCCCACCCAACCAATTTTTAACCCAAGCAGTAACTTTAGGGTCCATCCCTAGGGTGCTCAGTTTGTTTATAAGTCGCCTGTGAGGAACAGTGTCAAAGGCTTTACTGAAATCTAAATACATCACATCTAGGGCTCTCCCTTGGTCCAACTCCCTGGTCACCCAGTCAAAGAAATCAATCAGATTTGTCTGACAAGACCTGCCTCTGGTGAATCCATGTTGCCTCGGCTCCTGTAATCCGCTGGACTCCAGAAACCTCACTATTTTCTCTTTCAGCAGCGTTTTCAATAATTTACTCACCACCCAAGTTAAACTAACCGGCCTGTAGTTTTCAACCACATCCTTACGTCCGCTTTTGTGTAAAGGCACTACATGAGCCTCTTTCCAGTCCTTTGGCACCACTCCCGACTCCAACGAGGCATTGAAAAGGTCAGTTAGTGGAGCTGCTAGAACGTCCCCAAGTTCCCTCAGTATTCTCGGGTGTATCCCATCCGGTCCCATCGTTTTGTCTACTTTAAGTTGAGATAGTTTCTCACAAACACAGTCTTTTGAAAATTGTTCAAGATGTCCTTTGCTTCTGTTCCTATTTGTGGGTGTTTTCTGAGGTCCTGCTCCTGGCTCTTCATCTGTGAACACAGAACAAAAATATTAGTTAAGCAAATCCGCTTTATCCTTATCAGCTTCTACATATTCCTCCCCTGCACCCTTGAGTCTGACAATACCACTCTTGCCCTTCCTCTTCTCACTAATATATCTGAAAAATGTCTTATCCCCCCATTTTATTGCATTGGCTATTTCCTCCTCCTTTTGAATCTTTGCCTTCTTGACTACTTTGCTAGCTTCTCTAAATTTTTCCAAATACAGATGCCTGTCTTCCTCTCTCTGTGATCTCTTGTATTTCATGAAGGCCTCCCTCTTTTTCTTCACTTTTTCAGCAGCTACTTTCGAAAACCATAGCGGTCTCCTTTTCCTTTTACCTTTATTTACCATTTTAACAAAAAGGTTGGTTGCCCTTAAAATATCCCCTTTCAGTTTTTCCCACTGTTTTTCTACATCCCTCAGCTGTTCCCATCCAACTAACGACTCCCTGAGATATTGGCCCATCTTCGCAAAGTTAGTCTTCCTAAAGTCTAAGGCCCTCACTTTTGAATGGATTCTAACAGCCCTAGTCCTAATACTGAACCACACCATCTGGTGATCACTGGATGCAAAATGATCTCCCACTACAACATCAGAAACACTTTCACCATTGGTAAGCACCAAGTCCAGTATGGCCTCTTCATGTGTGGGGTCTGTTACCAATTGCCTGAATAGTTCTCCCTGTAGAGAATCCAGGATCTCCTTACTTCTAGATGATACTGCAGCAGGAATGTGCCAATCAATATCTGGCATATTGAAATCTCCTATCAGTAGCACTTCCCCTTTCCTAGCAATGCTGTGCATGTCTTCAATTAACTCTATGTCCACCTCTTCCTCTTGTGAGGGAGGTCTGTATATCACACCAATGTAAATAGATTTCTCTTTCCCTCTTTCTAGTTTAACCCACAATGCCTCCCCTCTCCCTTTTAAGCTATGTAATTCCAAAGCTTTAATAGTAGTTTTAATGTATAGTGCCACTCCTCCTCCCCTACTTCCTACCCTGTTCTTTCTGAATAAAGTATAGCCAGGTATAGTTACATCCCAGTCGTGGTTTTCTGTGAACCATGTTTCTGTAACTGCCACTAAATCCAAGTCAGCCACTCCCACTTCAACATCAGGGATCTTATTTCCCATGCTACGGGCATTTATACCCACTGCTTTCCATATGTTACCCCTGTTACCCATTTCCATAAAGTTATTTAATGTATTACCTACCTGGGGGCTTTCACTTACCTGGGGGCTTTCTTCACCCATCCCCAACGAATCTAGTTTAAAGCCCTCTTCAGTAGATTAGCCAGTCTACTACTGAAGACGCGTTGATCTTTCTTGGACAGATGGATGCCATCTCTGCTCTGCAACCCTTGGAACAGCATCCCATGGTCTAGGAAACCAAAACGCTCTCGATGACACCATCCACGCAGCCATGCATTCATCTCCAGGATGCGAACCTCTCTGCCTTGGCCTTTACCCTCAACAGGGAGGATTGAAGAGAACACCACCTGTGCACCTAACTGCTTCACCCTCTGTCCCAGAGCCATGAAGTCACTTTTGATACGTTCCGAGGTATACCTGTCAGTATCATTTGTTCCAACATGGATTAGCAACATTGGGTAATAGTCAGTGGGCTTGATGAGTCTCGGCAAACTCTCCGTAACATCTTGGATTTTGGCACCAGGCAGACAGCATACCTCTCTGGACATCAAGTCTGGTCGGCAGATGGATGCCTCAGTACCCCTCAGAAGAGAGTCTCCAACCACCACTACCCTTCGTTTCCTTGTGGTTACTGATTCTGCAACTTTGGGATACCTGAGCTCTGGTTCTTCCCTTTCTAGGGATGCTTTATCCTCCTCCACTTCCAGGGCTGCATAATGGTTCTTCAATTCAAGGGCTGGAGAAGTTGGATTGGTGATTTTGCAGGCCCTGGTGACTTGTGTTCAACCATCGACATTCTGTTGGCACCCATCTTCTCCTCTGCTGGAGATCTTGGTTGCTGCAAGAAGCATCTCATCAATGTACTTCTCACTGTCTTGAATGCTCCTCAGCCTCGCCACCTCCTATCTGAGTTCCTCCACTTGTTTCCTCTGAGTTTCAGCATGCAGGCACCATGCACTTGGAACCGGTCCTTCAACTGGCATTAGGACCTCTGTCTGGACCGAGGCAGAATCTGTAACGGGGGCAACAGCTTTAGCGATACGATTTTTCCCAGCCATTGTTCTGTTCGTGGAGCTTAGGTATCTGTTAAAGCAAAAGAGAACATAAGAACATAAGATATGCCATACTTGGTCAGACCAAGGTCCATCAAGCCCAGTATTCTGTTTCCAACAGTGGCCAATCTAGGTCATATGTACTGTGACGCAGTAGCTCCCCAGGAACCGATGGACACAGATAAGCATCCGGTGGTAGAAGCCGGTACTGCAGGAGAAAACAGGAATTTCTCTGCAGAAAGAAAAAAACTCAGAACTAATCAAGCAGAACAGCTCACCTTGGGGGAGGGGAGTAGTAAAGCTCTTGATTGGGCACGCCCTAAGAGGAGGCGGGCAGTGCAAGCTAGAAGCACCTGGTTAAATAGTCAGAAGCCAGGAAGTGAACAGGAGCAACGGAAGCAAAGAGAGCAACAAGGGCAAGAACAGAGACGGAGAGAATTCCCAGAAGGAGAAATAAGAGTTTCAGAGGGGAAGTCTAGAAGGAAGCATATTTGCTGCTGTGATTCCTCAAATAGTCTGCAACTAGCAGGTAGCTTGGTGGAAGGCTCAGAGGCTGAAAGAAACTGCTGGGGGCAGAAGACTTTCAAAACACTGAGAGATCCAAGGCTGTAGGACCAGGCAGAGCTATGGAATAAAAGGCAGAAGGACAAAGAATTCTCCAAAGGAAAACTTCTATCTAAGGTACCCAGTGGGGGAGAAATAGTTGATAAGTTTTATGCTCTAAAGCCAGAGGGAGTGTGCCCTAGTTTTAAAAGCCAAGTCAGACAAAATGGTGGCAGCTGCTTTCAGCAAGGAGAGGGTTTGAATAACAGTGAATATTCTTACAAGCTAGCTGAAGTACCTAGCCAGGAAGGGGCTGACATCCATGCTTTTAAATCTCTCTTTAAAGACTCTCCCTGTACTGCCAAATATCTAAGCACACCACCCACATGTAGAGAGAGGTGGAGAGATAACGTTAGCAGCATGTTGAATGTTTGTTTTCCTGATACAAACAAGTATGTTAATCAGCCTGAGATAAAGAGCCTCAGCAAACAATTGCTCACGGGAGAAAAGGGACATCAGCTAAGCGAAGGGAAGTCACCAGCTGAATCACTTCTCCAAGAGTTTAGAGAGTTTTTGGAACGTAAGGCAAGTTTTAATTACAGTGCCCCAGATCCAGTTGCTGGCTGTGAGGAAAGAATGCCTTTTCCTAATTCTCTGCCATCTATAGAAGAGGACACATTAATGGACTGCTCAACCTGCTTAATTGAGAAAGACAATTAAGAGGGAAAGGTTTTACCTGTTGTATGAGGTAATATAGCAGATGTACTTGACTCTTCCTATACAAAGAAGCTGGTAAAAAGTGAATGAGTTAAAGTTCAACTGATTTGTATAGCAGGAGCACTACTGTTGAATGAACCTTTCTGTTCTTCAGTTCATGATTGGATCACATGAGGTGAATGTGAATTCCTGAAGATAGCACAGCATTGCAAGCCTGTTTATCTAGTTTCTTTTACTCTTGTTTTGGATTTATAACTTCTGCACCGTCTGTTGCATTTGAACTGCACAACTGGCAAATAAACCTCATGAAAATAAATTTCTCTTTGCCATGCCTTACTGCTCGAAGCATTAACACAACTACAACTAATTGCCTCAAGGGCATCACAAGGCAACCCCTCCTTAACCCTCAAGGTTAGGGAGCGGGAGGCGTGATAGTACCTAGCAGTTTCCCCAAGGGACACAGATTCCACAATGCTTGTATTGGTTCAAGCATTGATATCCTGGGTCCCTTCTTAATAATGGTTTATGGACCTTTCCTCCAGGAACTTGTCCAAACCTTTTTTAAACCCAGCTACACTAACAGCCTTTACTACATCCTCCGGTAACAAATTCCAGAGTTTGATTACACGTTGAGTGAAAAAATATTTTCTTTTATTAGTCTTAAATAGTTTACCCTGTAGCTTCATTGCATGTCCCCTAGTCTTTCTATATTCTGATAAGGTAAACATTCGATCTACGTTTACCTGTTCCACTCCGTTCATTAATTTATAGACTTCTATCATATCTCCCCTCAGCCGTCTCTTTTCCAGGTTAAAGAGCCCTAACCTTTTTAGCCTTTCTTCATAGGAGTATCCTTCCATCTCCTTTACTATTTTGGTGGCTCTTCTCTGAACCTTTTCTAAAATCGCTATATCCTTTTTAAAATACGGCGACCAGAATTGCACACAATATTCAAGGTGCGGTCTCACCATGGAACGATATAGAGGCATTAAAATATCTTTTGTTTTATTTTCCATTCCTTTCCTTATCATACCTAGCATTCTATTTGCTCTCTTGGCTACCGCTGCACACTGGGCCGAGGGTTTTAACATGGTATCCACAATGACGCCTAAATCTTTTTCCTGGGTGGTGGTTCCTAATGTGGAACCTCGCATCATGTAACCATAGTTTGGGTTGTTCTTCCCTAGGTGCATAACCTTGCACTTGTCCACATTAAATTTCATCTGCCATTTTGATGCCCAGTCTTCCAATTTATTAAGATCCTCTTGCAATTTTCCACAATCCTCTTGGGTTTTAACAACTTTAAATAGTTTTGTGTCATCTGCAAATTTGATAACCTCACTCGTTATTCCACTTTCCAGGTCATTTATGAATATGTCAAAAAGCAGCGGACCCAACACAGATCCCTGGGGTACACCATTATTCACCTTTCTCCATTGGGAAAATTGGCCATTTAGCCCTACCTTCTGCTTTCTATCTTTTAACCAATTCCTGATCCACAATAGTACACTGCCTCCTAAACCATGACTCTTTAGTTTTGCCAAAAGTCTCTCATAAGGGACCTTGTCAAAGGCTTTCTGAAAGTCCAGATACACAATATCAACCGACTCACCTTTGTCCACCTGATTATTCACTCCTTCAAAAAAACATAACAGATTAGTAAGACAAGATCTTCCTTGTCTAAAGCCATGTTGGCTGTCTCCCATTAGGTCATGACTATCTACATGCTGAGTAATTTTATTCTTTATGATGGTTTCTACCATTTTTCCTGGTAGTGATGTCAGGCTCACCGGTCTGTAGTTTCCCGGATCACCCCTGGAACCCTTTTTAAAAGAGAGAGATCTACCAAGTACCAGCCGGTTTCCCAGCTGTCCTTTCAGAGAAAAAGCAGTTAAATCTCCTTAATTATATTCAAGATGTGCTGGTCCAATTCTTTGTGCTTTGTCAAATGGGGAGGTGCCCTATTAAGCAAGACTACTCGCTAGGGGTGGGTGGGAGTCGGGGTGGGTAGGGAGGGAACTAACACCTGATTAGGTGTTAGCAGTTCCCAAAGCTGAGGAGGTTACTGGAGTTCAACCACCTACTGTGCTCAAGGAAAGTCCCACTAAAGCACCAAAAAAAGTAACCTTGCTTTAAAAATGTACAAAAAACCCTTTTAAGAGCTCCCAGTCAGAGAGCTAACAACTTAATATAATAAGAGAAACCCTTAAATCCTTACTATTGGTTGATCTGGAGAGCTCCTGTAGGAAAGCCTGAACAGGGCAGGGCACTGGAGCCTTTTATGCAGGCCCTCAGCTGCTTTCAGGAAATCGTTACAGCTTCTGACTCTCATTTCATGCACAGCTACATCAGCAGTCAGACGTCCCGAGGGTATTGATCCAACCACATCATAAATGCTGGCTTTACTCTGAAAAGTCTTCAGCTCCAGTAGCTAGTTGAGTGCCTTCTGACCTGGGGGTCTCATCTTCCAGCACTATAGTGCAATTTGTTTTGTTGTGACTATTCATTGGGTTTTCATAGCAAGATACAGAAGTAGATTGCCAGGCCTTTCCTCTGCGCAGTTTAAGTTTAGTGTTGTTGCCGTTGTCTCAGAAATGTGATCCTCCGCCACAAACACTGTCCCATTCTTGTCTTCTCTGCAATGTGGTCCATACTAAGGAATGGTTGTGACAAGTATGCCATGATTTGGTGTGATTGCAGTCTGGAAAATACAAGATGTAGTCTTAAGGTACAGGGAGCAGAGGTGAAGGAATGTTGTAAGGTAAAGAAACATTTCTAAACACCCTTACAGAAATATTAAATAGACTAATAGTGTTTATTAAGGCTATACATTTATGTGCTGTTTGTGATAAGGAGCCGATCTATGGGACCCTAACAATTCCCATGTGCAGAAAAATGGAACTGTTGATGCATGGATACTATGGGTGTGAGCAGGAAAAGGATTCCCTTTTGGGCGAGAAACGGAGATCATATTTGCAGTCCTGGTACCCCATGCGATTATGTTATATCATAGGTGTTATGTATAGGTTCAAGGCATCTTTTTGGCAGAATCATGTTTTTGTGACAGAACGTGAGAGTGTGTATGTGGTTTGAGGGGTGCATGGGGGTTCTGATGTACTCATCTGCAATTCAGGGGTGACATGTAAGCCTGGCCAGTACCTGGATCGTATGAATGACCACAGCGTCACCAGGTGCCATTGTGATTGGGCAGTCCAACTCAGAGAAGGTTCATGATAGCTACATATCAAAACATATCCCTGTCACTAATAAGGGCCCCTCAGAATAGGGGCACTCAACAGTGCAAATGGCACTAATGCAGGCCCTTATTGCACATTTTATGGGACCAATGGTGTTTCTGTTGAGCATGTATTATTGCTTTTTGTACTGCTGAATGTCCTTATTTTGAGGGTCACAATTATTGACAGGGATATGTTTTGACATTTAGCCATAGGGAACCTATGCTGATTCCTTTTGTATTATTTTACATAGGGTACTCTAATAATATCAGATATTGTTGGCAGTGTGATAGGGTGGCCATACTTCTGCTGTGCCTGGCACTGGGAGACATGACTGATGTAGTGTCAACATACCCCAGATTGTCCTATGCGGCCTACATCCCTACCCAGGCCAGGATCAATGAGAGCTGCAAAAGAGGTGATATATCTGGAGTCTGGTTACTTGGTGTAACGGCACAGGGATCTCTCATCCCATGCCCACACAGCCTTGACCAGGGGAGCAGTGCCACAAAGCTGGCTGTGGGAAGGCAGACAGTATTGCCCCACAGGTAGCGGATGTATACTACTACTATTATTGAGCATTTATATAGCGCTACTAGTCTATGCAGCGCTGTATAGACATGTAAGAGACAGTCCCTGCTCATTAGAGCTTACAATCTAATCAAGACAAACACAGAGCTAACAATCTAGTCAAGACAAAACAACGCACTTACAATCTAGTCACGACACAGAAGTCAAAATCTGAAAGCAACAGTGAAGAGGTGAGATTTCAACCTGGATTTAAAGAGGGCTAGAGAGGGTGCCTGGCATACAGACATCGGTAGCTTGTTCCAGGCGTAAGATGCAGCAAGGTGAAAGGAGCGAAGTCTGGAGTTATCAGTAGGAGTGAAGGGCATAGACAGAAATAGTTTGTTAGAAGAGCGGAGTTCCCAAGAGGGGTTGTAAGGAGAGATAAGAAATGAAAGGTACTGAGGAGCCGCAGAGTGAATGCACTTAAAGGTCAGGAGGAGAAGTTTGAACTGAATGCAAAAGTGGACAGGGAGCCAGTGAAGTGACTTGAGAAGAGGAGTAATGTGGGTATAGCGAGACTGGCAGAAGATTAGTCGCGCAGCAGAATGTTGAATAGATTGAAGGGGAAAGAAATGACTCAGAGGCAGACCAGCAAGGAGCAGGTTGCAGTAGTCAAGACGAGAGGTGACTAAGGAATGGATAAGTTTTAGTAGTATGCTCAGAAAGGAAGGGGCGGATTTTGCTGATATTGTAGAAAAAGAAATGGCAGGTCTTAGCTACGAGCTGGATATGTGTAGAGAAAGAGAGAAGAGTCAAAGAAAACCCCCAGATTGCGGGCCGAGGAAACAGAAAGGATTACCGAGTTTTCCACAGAGACTGAGAAAGGAGGAAGAGGAGGGGAGGTTTTGGGGGGGAAGATAAGGAGTTCAGTCTTGGCCATGTTCAGCTTCAGGCGGCGGAGAGACATCCAGGCAGTAATTTCGGACAGGCAGGCAGAGATCCTGGTCTGGATAACCAGAGAGATTTCAAGCGTAGAGAGGTAGATTTGGGAGTCATCGGCATAGAGATGGTACTGAAAGCCATGGGAGGAGATAAGCGCACCAAGGGACTGGGTATAGAGAGAGAAAAGGAGCGGACCCAGGACGGATCCCCGGAGGACACCAACTGGGAGTGGGGTAGCAGAGGAGGAGGAGCCACCAGAACACACACTGAAAGAGCGATGGGAGAGGTAGGAGGAGAACCAAGATAGTACAGAGCTGCTAAAGCCAAGCAAAGACAGGGTAACAAGGAGAAGGTTGTGGTCAACAGTGTCAAAAGCAGCAGAGAGGTCAAGAAGGATGAGGACAGAGTAGAGGCCCTTGGATTTTGCCAAGAACAAGTCACTGGAGACTCTGGTAAGAGCCGTTTCAGTAGAGTGTAAGGGACGAAAGCCGGACTGAAAATGATCCAGGAGGGCATGAGAGGAGAGGAAGTCAAGGCAGCGGCGGTGGACACACGTTCAAGTAGTTTAGATATGAAGGGAAGGAGAGAGATGGATCGATAGTTAGAAGGACAGGTGGGATCAAGTGAGTGTTTCTTGAGGAGGGGAGTGACCACAGCATGCTTGAAATCTGCAGGGAAAATTGCAGTGGAGAGCGATAGGTTGAGAATATAAGAGATGAAAGGGACAACGGCAGAAGAGATGGGGCTTAGGAGGTGGGTTGGGATAGGATCAGAGGAACAGGTGGTGTGTTTGGAGAAAGAAAGAAGGAGTGTGGTTTCCTCATCAGAGATCATAGGGAAGGAAGAGAAGGTAGCAGAGGTGGGGGGGAGGGTTGAGAGTGAAGAGGGGAAGTAGATGAAGTAGTTGGAATAGTGGGGAATTGGAGGGTGATATAGGATACAGACCGACATACGCTGTGATGGGACAGGTGTAACTGCTGTGAGAAATGCCAGTACCCAGATAGGTGGGCCTCAGATGCTATGGCCAGAAGGTCCTACTACCACTACAATAATTACTACTGATCATTTGTATAGCACTACAAGCCGTACACATTGTTGCACAAACATATGTAACTGATGGTCTCTGCTCAGCAGAGCTTACAGTCTTGTCAGGATAGACAACACAGTAGCTGTGAGCAGGATACATCCAGGGGGGATGGTCAGGCAACACAAGGAAGCTTAGGCAGATCTGATCCAACAGCGGCACCGATGAGGTGAGCACTCAGCCTGGATTTGAGAGGGGCCAGGGAGGAAGACTGACATACAGACTCAAGTAGTTTGTTCAGGGCATATGGAACAACAGGGTGAAGGGAGTGATAGCCGTATTAGGCAATAGAAGGGAAGGGCTGAGATAGAAACAAACTGACAGAACAGCAGTGTTCGTGGGGTGGTGTTTAGGGAGAGATAAGAGGAGAATGGTAATGCAGAGCAGCAGACTGAGTGAACTTATAGGCCAGAGGTATGAAAAGGGCATACATTTCTGCTCAGCAATATTATCTTTATCTTTATTAGCCAAATTTGATATACCGCCAATTACTATTGTATTACGGCGGTGTACAATGAAAACATCATGGCTGCAGAAATAAAAGATAGAAAGGAACGCCATTAGGTGAATAGGAAAGTGACAGGGAGATAAGGATAGAAAAAGACAGCAGAAGGCGGTAGAAACGAAACAAGGATAAGCAACATAATCGACGAGAGACGACACAGCGGACAATGGACAGAGTGGTAGGGGACAAATAACATAGTAAATGATAACAACAAAAGACAATGGACGACAACAATTAGAACAGCAAGGGCAGGGAGCCGGACAAGGATAGACAGCTCGGTAGTGAATGGTGACCCAAATGGGAGTAGGGAGGTGTTAAATCCTCAGGGGTGGGTAGAGGGGAACGTGCCTGACTGGTTAGAGGTGGAAGGAGGAAAAGGAAGATCAAAGGCCTGACAGAAGAGATAGGTTTTGAGCAAGGCTTTGAAGCAAGGAAAGGATGACTCGGTGCGGATGTGATGCGGGAGAGAGTTCCATAACGAGGGGCTAACAAAGAAAAAGGCAGCGTGATGAGTGGATTTAAGGTGGGCTTGGGCGGGGGAGGGTAAGAAAAGGCGATTGCCATGTGCGTAGCGTAGCAGACGAGGGGTAGGTTGGAGAAAAATGAGATCAGCAAGATATTGGGGAGTGTTGGTGTAAAGCACTTTGTGGGTGAGAATGAGAAGTTTATAGACATACCGAACTTTAATAGGAAGCCAGTGGAGAGAAAGCAGACAGGGGGTAACATGATCACGAGGAGAGGAGAAGGTGAGAAGTTGGGCGGCTGTGTTCTGGATTAACTGCAACCGACGAAGCTGGTACTGGGGGAGACCGGCAAGTAGGGCATTGCAGTAGTCGAGACGGCTAATCACCAGGGAAAGAACCAAAGTGGTGAGAGACATGGAGGGGGAGGAAGGAGCGAACAGCCCTTATCTTCCGAAGTTGGAAGAGGGAGCTGCGTACTACCCCAGAGATGTGCTGGTGAAAGGACAGTGAGGAATCTAGGGTCACACCAAGATAACGGAGGGTCGGTGCCAAGGGGATTGGTGAGTCCGGACATAAGTGGTGCTAAAGTAGGTGAAGAGGCGCCGAAGGTGAACCAAATGGCTGCTGATTTAGAAGGGTTAACAATAAGATAATTGTCACGGAACCATTTGGCAACAGAAGACAGACAGTCATTCAAGGGGGATAGATCTGGAGTAAGAGGGGATGTGTGATGGACCAGAAGAATGTCATCAGCAAAGAAGTAGGCAGAAAGACCAGTTTGTTGTATGAGTAAAGCGAGCAGAGCGAGAAAAATGTTAAAGAGCAGCGGTGCAAGAATAGATCCCTATGGTACACCGCAGTGAAGAGGAAGGGAAGTGGAAGAGGAGGAACCGGAGCGCACTGTAAAGGTTCGAGAGGAGAGGAAGGAGTGGAACCACTGATAAACTGTACCCTGGACACCAAGTTCGGAGACGCGTGAAAGAAGGGTGCGGTGATCAATAACATCGAAAGCTGCCGAAAGATCCAAGGAAACGGCAATGGAGAGATTGCCCCTATCGTGCGATCGGTGTATTTCGTTGAGGAGTGCCACAAGGATGGTTTCCGTGCTGTGACCAGCCCTAAAGCCTGACTGTTGAGGATGCAGGGAAATGGTGGAGTCGAGATGTGCGGTGAGCTGGTGAAAGACAAATTTCTCAAGGATTTTAGAAAGAAACGGAAGATTAGAGACAGGGCGCCAGTTTGAGGGGACAGCTGGGTCGAGAGTAGCTTTCTTAAGCAAGGGGCGAACCAGTGCATGTTTCTTTGCAGATGGAAAGCACCCGGATGTAAGGCTAGAGTTAACAATGGTGAGGGAAAAAGGAAGGAGCAGAAGAGAGGGGTCAAGAAGCCAAGCAGAGGGCAGAGGGTCGAGGAGGCAGGTGCATCCATTAGGGACCTGCACAGTTAGTTCGGGGTTTTGTGGGTTTGGTGAGGGTCCATCCCTAGCAGTTTAAGATGTGTTTGTAGAGATGACCAGGGCAGGAATCACTGCGGCCAATTCCTAATGTCATGTACCATTTGATGCAAGGTGTGTCCTGACATGTATGTTCATATTTACATTCCTATATACCATATGGGGGTGCACTGGGCTTACCTAGCACTTTTCAGGGCATGAGAGGAACTGGTATATGGTCTAGGATTCAGCAGCTGTCATTTCTCACTGGTATTTATGTCTAGTGTGCATGAGCACAGTACTGTGTGCGATGGGCAGTTTAGGAGATGCACGTTTTTCCCGAGGGGCATGGCGTCCGTGGGTACAATGCAGAGACAGGATCTGAAACATGTAACGTTTCAGGATATGGTGGGTGCGAGGACATCCAAAACGTTCTGCCGCGTCCGAGGCACTGGGTCAGCTGAATAGCGCTTGCACATACCTGCTGAATATGTCTGTCTCCCTGATTCCAGACACAAGGGCATGTCGAGACCCACGGATGTGGAATTAGGTTCAAAGGGGGCCCGCTTTTGTTTTAGATGTGTCCGTAGGCCGGATGAGCACGTTATGGAATTGGACTTTACCTGGATAGGTGCTATGCCCAGGCTTTCCCTGCACATGGACCACCCCAGCACTGTTTTGGACAGTGCTACAGCATTTAGAGCTGATGTTCAGTGGCACTGCCTAGTAAGTGCCACTGAATACCCTCTCAGTGAGCTTTATCTTACTACTACTACTACTGATCATTTGTATAGCGCTACAAGGCGTATGCAGCGCTGTACAGACACATGTAAAAGACAGTCCCTGCTCATCAGAGCCTACAATCTAGACAAGAGACAACAGAACTGCTGGGTACAAAAATATGTCTAGAGGAATGGTAAGGAAACACGTAGTTGGAGAGCAGAGACCAAGCGGATCAGGATTCAAAAGCGGCCTCGAAGAGGTGAGTTTTCAGCCTGGATTTGAAAAGGGCCAGAGGTGAAGCCTTATGTACAGACTCAGGTAGTTTGTTCCAGGCATAAGTAGCTGCAAGATGGAAGGATCAAAATCTTGAATTGGCAGTAGAAGAGAAAGGGCACAGAGAGAAGTGATCTGCCAGAAGAGCGGAGGAGGGGTGTAGGGAGAGATAAGAGAGGAAAGGTAGTGAGGAGCAGCAGAATGAGTGCACTTATAGGTCAGTAAAAGAAGTTACAACTGGATGTGGAAATAGATAGGGAGCCAGTGATTGACTTGAGAAGAGGGATTATATGAGCATATTGAGGCTGGCAGAAGATTAGCCATGCAGCTAAGTTTTGAACAGATTGAAGGGGAGAGAGATGATTCAGAGGGAGACCAGCAAGGAGAAGGTTGAAATAGTCTAGACGGGAGATGACTAAAGAGTAGATAAGAGTCTTAGTAGTATGTTCAGAAAGGAAGGTGCAAATTTCCTGATGTTATAGGGAAAAGAAACAACAGGTTTTAGCTATCAGTTGGATGTGTGTGGAGAAGGAGAGGGAGAAGTCAAAGATGACCCCAAGTTTGCAAGCTGAGGAAACAGGGTGGAGTAAAGTGTTATTCACAGAGATAGGGGAAGGAGGAAGGGGGGAAGTGGATTTAGGGGGAAAGATAAGAAGCTTGGTTTTGGCCATATTCAATTTCAAGCGGTGGTGAGATATTTAGGCAGCAATGTAAGAAAGGCAGGCAGGTATCTGGGCCTGGATTTCTGGAGAAATTTCAGATGTAGAGAGGTAGATCTGAGAGTCATCAGCGTAAAGATGGTACTGAAAACCATGGGAGTAGATGAGTGTACCAAGGGACTGGGTATAGAGAGAGAAAAAGAGTGGACCGAAGATGGCCCTTGGAGTACACCAACTGAGAGCAGGATAGAAGTAGAGGAGGATCCACAAGAACAAACTCTAAAAATGCAGTGGGAGAGATAAGAAGAGAACCAGGATAGCACAGAGCCCTTAAAACTGAAGGCAAGGTATCAAGGAGAAGGTGGCAATCAACAGTGTCAAAAGCAGCAGAAAAGTCAAGAAGGATGAGGATTGAGTAAAGGCATTTGGCTTTGGCCAGGAACAGGTCGCCGGAGACTTTGGCAAGAGACGTTTCAGTAGAATGTAAAGGATGAAAACCAGTTTGCAATGGATCCAGAAGGGCTTGAGAGGAGAAAAAGTTGAGTCAACGGAAATGAACCGCACGTACAAGTCGTTTAGAAATGAAGAGGAGGAGGGAGGAGAGAGGTGGGTCAAGAAGGACAGGTAGAGTCTAGTGAAGGTTTCTTGAGGAGAGGTGTAACTGCAGCACGCTTGAAGGCTACAGGAACAGTTGCAGTGGAAAGCAATAGGTTGAGAATATGACAGATGGAAGGGATGGCAGTGGAGGAGACGGAGCTTAGGAGACAGGTAGGAGTAGGATCAGAAGGGCAGATAGTGAGTTTGGAGGAGGAAAGAAGATATGTGGTTTCTTCCTCAGAGAGGAGGCAGAAGTTCAGGGGAGGAGTTGGGAGTTAAGAGGGGATAGAGCTGACCTTGTGGGGAATTTGAATGTAATCTTGTGGACTTTCTCATGGAAATAGTCTGCCAAAGTTTGGGCAGAAAGGGAAGGAGAGTTTGGAGGTGAAGACACCTTGAGGAGAGAGTTGAGAGTTGTAAAGAGACGGTGAGGGTCAGAGGCAAGTTACTCAGGTGGTCATAATAGTCTTAATAGTGACCTCGTTCTTTGTGATCAGAGCTCTTTCAGGGCCATCTCCCCACTTTCCTTATTTTTTTCAGTAGGAGATTGTATAATATTTATTATATGGGTTTTTATACCGCTTTATTGTTTAATCAAAGCAGTTTGCATTGTAACTTAAACTTGATAATGTACATTAAACAGGGACATTGATAACTTGGATTCTTCTGAGGTAATCAAGGGTTAAGTGACTTGCCCAAGGCCACAAGGAATGCTAGTGGGAAGGAAACCCTGGTCTCTTGGTTCCTAAACCAGTGCTCTAAACTTTAGGCTATTCCTCCACTCCAGTAAATAGTAAACATTAGGTACATACAGTAGCCCTTGGTGTCAATAACCTTTTGAACTTGATATGCTGCCTTGTATCTATCATAAGTTTAGTTTAGCAGGTCTCATTGAATCCTCCTTTCACCAACCACAGGTGCTGACATCACTTTTGCATCCTGTCAATTCAAGAACTTGATTGTGACTCAAACCAGACTCATCATAAACAGAAAAAGCAGGGGCCTGTTACAAGAAAATGCTATTTTTGTTCATTGAGGGCCTGATTTTATAAAAGGCACTAAAAGGAGAAGTAGAAAAAAGTGTCTGTTTTTGAAAGGCAACATAGGAGTTTAGATGCCTTAATAAGATAGGCTTCCAGAGCCGGCCCCAATACCACACAAATGCTTATGCTCAAATTTACACTTGCTTGAAAAAGTTGTAAATTTGTGCAGATACTTGCATATATTATGCAATATGTATGCACTTCACAACTGTGCCTCCTCTCTGCCCAAACTGTACTCTGGGGATACCTACATGTAGAGTGCTGAAAAGTCGGTCTATGCGTTCCTTCAATGTACTTTTCACACGTGTAAGCAGTCAAGCAATTATATAAAAACATTTGTCCATGTATATAAAAGGCTTTGCAAGTAGAAAAAGCTTTATAAAATTACCCCATGTGTTTTAACATATTACTCAGACAGAGACATAAGAATTAACACTTGTAGGGGGGATATTCAGTGTAATTAACGGCCAGGTTGCTGCCGCTTCACTCGCTGAGGCTAGCTGGCTAGCATCGGGTCATTCTGGGAGGCCTGAGCAGGAGCAGCCCTGCGGGTCAACCAGGCAGCGGCAATATTCAGGGACTACCTGGTTACCCTAACCACCTACATTGAGGACAGCTGAATGGATTGCCGTTGACCAGCTTGCAAGTTCGCAAACTGGGCAACCTGGGTATTCAGTGACAGGCCCAGATATGGCCCCTCCATTGAATATTCAGGGCCAAGTTAAAGCGGCAATGGCCAGCTACTTAATTGTTCTGGCCACTGCCGATGAAACCCACCCCTGTAGTTTTTCAGTGTTATTCTGTTTTCACAACACAGAAATGTTAAAGCATCACAGCCTATAATAATGCTAGTTTTTACCTTGTAAAGTTAAAATATTTTAGTATTTGAATGCTACTTCTTGAGGCTTGACCGGTTGATTGTTTTAGTGTACAACTCTTGTGCGTTACTTGTACATCTGTTACTTAATTGTAGTTACAGATGACATTTTGTAAGAACAATTCTGGAATCTTTAGCAGATGATTTTCTTTGTCTTTGGAGTAATGGATACCGTAGTAAAATTTGTACACCTGCTGTGATTTTTCTGGAGGCAAGGGTGTTTAAGTTGAATGAACCTTTTGCTGTCATCCTAAAATGCCTGTGCTAGAAGCAGGAAAGATGACGAAGCTTCTCTTGTGTTTCCAGTAATTCATTTTCTCAAACCCTTTCCTCCCCACCCTGCTTTAGGCAGTGAATCATGCTCAGAATAAACAGATAAACCAGCATGTTTGCCATTACATCATAAGATGCTTTAATAATTCACACTTTGGCGCTGAGAGTGCCTGCATGATGGCTTTCTAAGAACTCCAGTTATGAACCTTCACTCCTTGAGCAGGAAAGTGATCTTTCACCCTTCCTTTCTCCTTTCTTTGTAGAGAATTTCATTCCTGCTGTGGCAAGAAAGATTCATTTCCTGCACATATGAGGATCTGTTACTGGAAGATATTGGTGATGCTCTTTTAATTTAGGCCTTTGTTTATGTGTTCCCAGAGATTCAGAAACTAGCAGAGATAGAAAATGTATTTATTTAACCCTGGGAGTACCGATGGGGTCAAAAGTGACCCCATTGCAAGTTTCACAACGCGTATCTCGGAAACTAGTTGTTCAAGAATGCAATCTTTTTATGACTTTTCACATGTCAATATTCTCCTTATATTGCACCATGAGAGGAATAATTTTCATCCTCTAGGTGATGCTAGTGATGAATTGCAGCACAGAGTGCCAGTGGGGTCATTTTTGACCCCAGTTGCTTACGTCCGGTTTGGATCGTGATACAATTTGCAGTTTTGTGAATTTTTTTTATCTGACAAAGGTATTTATCATTAATTATGTATCGTTTATTTTTTGTACTCTTATTTTATGAAAATTGCACATTTTCAATAATTGATATCATACGTTCTCATTATTTCTGATGAAATCTAAAGGCTTTCAGCTCATTCATCACGATTATTGTACACCTATAGTAAAACTGCTTTGCGTTTTATTCAACTTTATATTTGTTTATTTATTTTAGGTTATTGTTTATGATGTCAAAATGAAAGTATTCAGCTGCCCAAGTAAGAGAAATATTGCAACGAGATGCTGACAGTGATGGCTCTGAGTTGTCTGATGATGCAGCATATTCAGCAAGCGAAGAAGCATATCAGCCAAGTTCGGGCGATAAATCTGATGACAGTCATGATTCAGATGGCGACAGCAGTTGGTCACCAAGTGAATGTGAGACTGATGTTGAGCCAGTAACATCGCCTGCAGCAAAGAGTCGAGGAAAAGGTCGAGGCTGTGCTGGACGGGGAAGAAGGCAGGAGTCCTCGGTGTCTGTATCATCTGTGAGGAATCTTAGTTGTGGTTGTAGAGGAACTAAGAGGTCATCAACTATAAGCACAAATGTTGCCACTGAAGCCTATGTATCTAAGGATGCCACATCATGGAACAGGAAACCTATAAAGCAAGCTGCTGGAAGATACGCCAGAGCTAATGTCATGCCCGTACAACAAGGTCCTACAAGGTATGCTGTACGAAATGTTGATGGCCCTCTCGCAGCATTCCACTTGTTCATGAGGAAGAACTTATTGAATGAAATCATGATGTGGACGAGCAAACAAGGAAGACACATTTATGACAATACCTGGAAAGATTTGACAGACGGAGAATTTCAATGTTTTCTTGGACTTCTGATCCTCTCAGGTGTGTACAAATCACGAAATGAATCCATAGTTCAGTTGTGGAACCTTGAAGATGGTCGTTCTGTTTTCAGCAAAAATATGGCCCATAACCGTTTTCGGCAAACTTCTGGTGCTCTCAGATTTGATGACGCAACCAACAGACGTGAACAACGAGGCGTGGATAAGCTTGCTCCAATCAGACACGTTTTTGATACCTGGGAAGCAACTCTAAATGACCTCTTTGTTCCTGGTGAAAATGTTACCGTGGATGAGCAACTGCTTACATTTCGTGGCCGTGTCCCGTTCAGACAATATATTCCCAGCAAACCTGGGAAATATGGCATAAAGCTATGGATGTTGTGTGACAGTGCAATGTCATATGTTCTGCGTCTTCAAGTATATACAGGAAGGGAACTCGGACAAAACAGGGAACAGAATCAGGGTGAAAGGGTTGTGCTGCAACTCACTGAAGGATTGACGCGATCTGGCAGAAATGTTACTGTTGACAATTTCTTCTGCAGCTTATCCCTGTCACGGAAATTGCTAGAAAAACAAATGACACTTTTGGGGACAATTCTAAAGAACAGAAAATAATTAACTCCAGAATTTGTAACAGCAAAGGGCCGAGAGGTATTCACTTCACTGTTTGCCTTTCGCGATGACGCCACTCTGGTTTCCTATTGTCCGAAGAAAGGAAACGTGGTTGTTCTTCTGAGCAGTTTGCATGATCAAGAAGAAGTAGATATCACATGTCCAGACAAAAAAACATGCATGATCTTGGACTATAATTCTAGTAAAGGTGGAGTAGATACGGCAGATCAAATGTTGCGCACGTATACCACAAAACGAATGACAAGACTCTGGCCAGTGACAATCTTCTACAACATGCTGGACATTAGTGCTTTGAACGCCTTCATTGTTTGGATGTCACTAAATCCAGAATGGCAGTCCAAATCAAAGCACAGACGTCGTCTATTCCTCTTGGAATTAGGAAAGCAGCTGCTTCAGAGTAATTGCAGTGAGACTTCTTCCAGCTTTGAAGAAGCCACTGATGCTGTTTGCAATGTCGGGAACCCAAAGAAAAGGGCAAGGTGTCACTGCTGTTCCAGAGAAAAAGACAAGAAAGGCAACCTCCTGCACCTTCTGCAAGCGCAATGTTTGCAAAGAACATTCAGAAATTGTCTGTGTCTCATGCAAAAGGCTGTAGTACTTTACTGTGTTCATCAAGTGCATGCAAAAACTGCTTTCATGGCAACTCTTCTTCATGTAATTTTATGATAAAGCATTAAATTTCAAAACATTTAACCTTCATATAATAAATAAGTAATTCAGAATAATATTTTGTCTGTTTAGTTTAAATTTTTCATGGTTAACAATTAAAATTCATCGTGGGGTCATTTATGACCCCAACGGTATTCAGTGTGTGCAAAAAATCTCGGTAATTCCAGGGTTAACAGGTTTTTTATACTGTTTAATCATTTCAGTCAAAGCAGTTTACATTGTAACTTAAACTTGCTAATGTACATTAAACAGGGACATTGATAACTTGGATTCTTCTGAGGCAATGGAGAATTAAATGACTTGCCCAAGGCTGCAAGGAGTGCTAGTGGAAATTAAACGCTGGCCTCTTGATTCCTAAGCTAGTGCTCTAACCATTAGGTTACTCCCCCACATCACTTAGATAAAGTCCATGTAGATTTTGAAACAGTGGGGATTACAATAGACCAGAGATCTCCAACTCCAATCCTGGGGGCAGTGCATGCAAATATATCTCATGCATATTTATTAGGGACAGCCTGAAACCTGAATGGTTTGGTGCCCTCCAGGACTCGAGTTGACCCCTTCAATAGACCATTATAATTACAATACAAAGACCAAACTAGGGTCCAGTGGTTAGATCTTTTTGAACTTCTAGTTGAGTAACATCTGGGATACGAGCACAGCTCTTCTTTCTGCCATGGACTGAGTGACACTGAACAAGTTAATTTCCCTGTGCTTCAGTTAACCCAACTGTGATTGGGGAGTGGAGGAGTGACCTAGTGGTTAGAATAGTAGCCTGGAACTAGAAAGACCAGAGTTGAATCCCACTGACACTCCATGTGGCCTTGGACAAGCCACTTAACCCCTCTACTATCTCATGGCACAAATTCGGATTGTAAGCCCTCCTAGGAAAAGGAAATAACTACTGTACCTGACTGTATCTCACCTTGAACATCTATTGGATCTTGTTCAAAAAAGGAACTATATATACTTTAAATGGAGAAAATAACTTGTTGTTAATGTTATTTTCTTTATTCCTGGCTATACACGCCACACTTTATTCTCTGTGGTTGTACTCTAATCCCTTGTTGAGCTCCTGGAAGAGCTCTCTGATATGCTTGTGGAGTGCCAACGTAAACATTTTAAAATGATAAAAAAAGGAATTCATCAGTAGAAATCTACCAATGCATAGTGCTGTATTTTAGAGTGTATCTATGACAATTCAGCCAGATTTTGAAAGCAGGCAAGCCGAAATACTGCTTGAAAAATAGAATGCTTTAACAACACTTAGGAAGGTATAATATTATTTTAATTTGTCATGTTATCGCTGTACAAGATTCTGAATTTCTCCTTAATATAGTATAGGCAGACTGACTTTTTTTGCGTGCCATTGAGTCAATGAGATCCATATCATAACGCTCTTGCCAAAGTGCATAAGATGAGTCTTATTCCCTAAGGGGTAACATCTAAGTTAAGTGAGTAGAAAAGTGCCTATTTTGGCACTATTTGATAAGATCAGATAGGAGTCCTTTCACTAAAGGGCATTAGCTGTTAATGTGGGATCTAACACACTCTAAAGGTGCACTGGGACACATGTTCACAGCACGAGTTCATGGCTGTGAGCATGGTTGGATTTCAACGCTAACTGTCTTTGGTGCATTGAGGTTGCCAGTGTGCAAGTTAGAGGTGGACAGTGGGTGGAATGAGTGCCTTGCAGTTAATGCGCTTGCACTAACCACAAGGTCAGCAATTAGCATGGGTGCACTTACTACTCTCTTGAAGGTGACGGTAAGTGCACTCTTGCTATTTTCATGGTACATGAGGACAAGGTGCACTATGCTTACTGCTGGGAACATGTTTTCCATGCCCCCAACAGTTAACTCTGTGGTATTATACCTAATGCGCTTTGGCTTGAGTGTTATCGGCATGTTAGGTGAGCACCATAGCATCCTTTAGTAAAAGGGTCCCATAAGTGCCTAAGTCACTTTTTAAGTTACTAGCGCAAATCCAGCAGCATCTGCATTCAAGGCATGGACATTATGCCTACTTTAGAGTAGATTTAAATTTTATTGTAAATCACTCTGTATATTTCTCTACAAGTAGATTTAAATTTTATTGTAAATCACTCTGTATATTTCTCTACAAAGGGTGATATATCAGGTCTAATAAATTATAACTATAATATACTTTATGTGCTTACATTTGTATTTATAAAATATGTGTGTAAATCTACCAATCCTCTGCCCAATTTTCTTTTGTACAAATATGTGCCAACTTGCACTGTGCATACATTTTGGCATGATCTAATTTAATAAGAATCCATTTACATGAATAAAATGCTATTTTCCATGTGAGAATAGTTTACAAAATTCTCCTCTAAAAGACTATCAACATCTGTTAACATATTGAAATAAGCCTAAGCTCTGTTGGTTATGGGGGTCATTTTAGAAGCTCTGTTTGTGATTTGTACATCTGAAAATGCCCATTTAGATGTGCCATTCACATCCACGCCCCAAGAGCCATTTTATAAAGGACCAAATGTACACATGTCCGGCGCGATCATGTCTGTGTCACCAGGGCATGATAGAAGCGATAAAAGCATCCACATGTGTCTCCAATTCCAGAAAGGTGCTGCACATTTATAATGCGGGTGGACACATCCATATCTATACATGCTTCTTGGGAACAAATAGAAATTTGAAAAGTGCTTGTTTCAGCCAGCTTTCAATTCTAAGTATAACAGCGGTATTTCCTCTTGTCACCACAATAACGTTTCCCCCTCATAGAAGAATAACAGATGAAAATCAAGACCTCTTTACATACTGCTGTGGCGCTGCACATCTATGTTTCAGGAATGGAAGGCTGGGACATGTATGTGATGCCTGGCAGTGCTATAGAAATGATAAGTTGTAGTACTACTAACATACTACTAAGGAGCTTGTTTGCTGTGCCTGCTGCGTGCACGTTGGACGAACTTGGTCTCTGCCTGCATTTCACTATTCTTTGCACTGAGCTGTGCCTTGCCTACCTCCATGGACCTGTCACTTGTGTTGCACTGCCTGCATGTGGAGCCAAACCCTGTGGCACTTCCCGGTGAGAGGGGGGGTGGTGGTCATGGGTGGATGACGAATCCCCTGGGCCACATAAAGTGACTGAGCTGCTGAGGCATCATGCCAAAGAGGCTTTCCTAAGGGGCAGGTCGCTCTCCTTAGTGCGCCCCTTTGTGCTACTTTTTGTGAGACATTGAGAGATTTGATTATAGTATGGTGTTTTTTCGGTGGAAATGGGATGTTTAGTGTTTGCATGAGAGTATGTTAGGTGAGTGCAAGGGGAGCTTGTTACATATTGGTATGAAGGTAGGGGTCATATTGGGTAGTGCTGTGGGGTTTGTTGCTGGTGGGATTGGGTTTTTTTTTTGTGTGGCTGTGGAAATATGGGTGTTGAGAAAGGAGAGAAGATCTCTTGTGTTTGGGGGAGAGGGAGGCATGCTGGGGGTAGAGGACATGGATGGCAGAGGGTGATGAGGGGGAGAGAGGAGGTGGGGTTCAGATAATTTGTTGTATGGAAGCTGAAAGCAGGGGAGGGGTTCAGGAGGAGTGGTGGGAATGTGCGTTATTGAATGTTAGGTCCCTGCTGTCTAAGTTGCAGTTAATGCAAGACCTATTGGAGGAGGAGAGATTGGATTGTTTAACTGAGACATGGTTGATAGAGGGGACAGGTTTAGTCGGGGGATGCTTGAAGAGGTTGGATATGTGGGGGTGCTGATGGGTAGACAGGGTCATGGGGGGGAGGGGTGATGGCTTTGTTTAAACAAACTCTGGGGTTCAGCAGGAAAATGTGGACCTTCCGGAGGATAGAGTGGGTGTTCATTAGGGTGTGGAAGAGTGGGTAGGGGGGATTTATTGGTATATTGTCTCCACAATGTGAGTTGGGTGGTCTGGGAGTCTTTGGTGGAGGGAATTTTGGGTAAAACATTGGGTGGTAGTCGTGCTAGTGATAGGGGATTTTACTGCACATGTGGAGGTAAAGGATGATGAAAAAGCTATTTTTTTGTTGTTTGCTCTGGTGGCAGGACGTTTAATGCAGGTGGTTGAATGTCCCACGCACCATGGTGGGTACACTTTGGACTTGATATCTGAGCCTGAAAATCTGTTAATGGGGGATAGGGTAGGGAGTATTGATGTTAGGCCAGTCCCATGGTCGAACCATTATTTTGTCCGGTTTTGGTGTAGGTGGAGGGAGAGGGTGGAGGGGAGAAGAGGTGGGAGGAGGCGCTGGAAGGAGATAGGGGAATGGTAATGTGGAGAGGTGGATGGATGTTGCAGTTGGTTGTCGGGTGGGGGAGGTGGATGATCCGGTGGATGTACAGATAGAGGATTAGCATCAGTGAGCGCTAGAGGCTTTAGATGTGGTAGCACCAGTAAAGTGAGTGTTTATGCTTGTGGGGAAACAGCAGTCATGGTTTACTGTGGAGCTGCGTGATCAGAAGAGGGGCTTGCAACAACTGGAGCGCCAATGAAGGTGGACCCTTGTAGACAAAGGTAGGAGGAGATGGTGATGGGAGGCTAATAAATATAGGCAATGGGGGTTATTCTGAGACACGAATAGTGGGCCATCCATCCCCACTATTCGTGTTGGCGGCAGCCCCCGACTAATTTCCCCACCAGTTGTGCAGGGAAGTTAGTCGGGGCGGGGAATGGGTAGCCTGGGTGCGGAGAGTGGGCGGGCAGTGGGCGGTCGCCAGCCCTGGACATACAGGGCCGATTCTAATGTTGGCCCTGTACATCCAGGGCTGGCAAAATATCTGGGAAAGTTATTCCACCCCTGGGGTGGAATGACTTCCCTGGAAGTTTTTTTTTAGTGATGCTGGAGCGCAGATGGGGTTGGAGGGGCCAGGGATTATTCCCTGCAGCCCAACCCTGGCCTTAGGAGGCCGAATCGGGGGTCAGGCTGCAGGGAATAATCACTTTAACCTGATGTCCGGCATCGCAGCTTTTAAATAGAGCCGTGGTGCCATGGCAACATGATGCAATGGCGCTGCAGCTCCATTTAAGAGCCCTGACTGAGTTAGCTGGAGTGTGGCTGTACATGCAAGCTGGGACTGAAATGCAGTCCCAGCCTGCATGTACATGCTTAGTCGCGATTCTGATCCCACGAGTGTCCCGCGAGATCAGAATCGTGCTCCACTTTGTGCATCCGGCTCAGACCGGACGTACAAAAGGGATGTACATGCAGGTCAGAATTGGGCCCAATGTGTTCAGGCATTCATGAAGGATTTTTTTTCAGCTAGGTTAATAGGTGGCCAGCTACCGGAGTTGGTACTGTGTAAGGGATATTTGAAGAATTGTAGATTGGCGGATTAGTTAGATTGACTGCGGGATCTGGTTAATGCTTCCTTATGGCAGGGCCATGTTCTGGGGCATTTAAAGGAGGCTATAGTAATCCCCATATTGAAGAAGGCAGGGGTGGATTGGAGGGATTGTCAGAATTATAGGCCCATTTTGAACCTGCCTATGTTAGCAAAGTTGGTTGAGAAGGAGGTTGTAGCTCAAGTGGGCTGTTATGTGGAGGATTTTTCTCTCCTTGATGTGGGTCAGGGTGGTTTCCGCACTGGGAATGGTATGGAAACACTCCTTGTGGCGTTATTGGATTGTGTGTAGGTCTGGTTGGATAGGGGTGTTTCAGTGTTGTTGATCTCATTAGACTTATCTGTGGTATTTGATTTGGTGGAAGGAGACATTGTTGGAACGGTGTAAGGGATTGGGTATTGGAGGGAAGGTCTTGGAGTGGATATTCTCTTTTCTGAGTGGCTGATGTTTTTGAGTGCAGGGGGTGGATAGGAAGTTGAAAGTGTATGATTGGGAGTGGGGAGTGCCCCAGGGTTCACCTTTGTCCCCATTATTGTTTAGCATCTACTTGCAGCCCCTGGTTTCTTTGTTGCGGTCTCTTGGGTTCCATTTCTATGGATATGCGAATAATTTACAGATCTTGACTCCACTCTAGAGTGATCTCGAGGGGGTAGTGATGCAGTTAAATAGTTGTTTGGAGAAGGTGTAGGTTTGGCTGGTTGATAGTGGATTGGCCCTGAATGTGGATAAAACCATATGTCTGCACTTTGGAGCAGTAGAATGAGAGGACTTGCAGTCTCTAACTAGCATGGTGGGTTATATTATTCTATGGAAGGAGGAGTTGAGGTCTTTGGGGGTGATTTTGGAAAGGGAAGGGGTAGGGAAAAAGTAGATTAGTCAGCTAGTTAGAACTGTGTAGTTGAAGTTGAGGTTGGCCCATCAATTGAGGCCATTTTTAGATGATAGGGCTTTGCAGTTGGTGGTTCAGTCCTTTGTGCAGGGGATGTTCGACTATTAAAATGTGTTCTATGTGGTATTGGCAAGGAAATACTTGCAAAAGCTTCAGGTGCCCTAGAATGCAGCATCCCATTTCTTATTGGGAACATATAAATGGGAATGTGGACAACCTTTGCTGGCCTGGTTGCACTGGCTTCCATTTCAAGCACGTTGTCTCTTTAAGTTGTTGATTATTGCCTTTGGGGCTCTTTATGATTAATATCTGGATTATATGCACAGCTTTTGTGCTGGTACACCCCTCCCCAACCTTTATGGTCATCGCAGGGGTGAATATTGGCTGTTCCTAGTCTAGAGGAGGCACGGAGAGCACACTGGAGGTCTTAAGCATTTAGAGTGGTAGAGTCAGAGAAGCGGAACAAGTTGCTTATGGAGCTGTGAGTGCTGTCAAGTTTGCTGAGTTTTTATAAGTTCTTGAAGACAATTTTATTTTTGGGTGAGTGAAGGGAAGGGGGAGGAAGTTGGAGAGGGTGGGCATACTGGATTTACTGTGGTGTTGTAGAAGAGCTTGCAGTTTGTAATGTACATCCTTTTGATTGCCTTTGTCAGAAAAGTGGTATAAACATTTATAAATAAATAGATAAATAAGCAAGCATGTTCTGAAATGCTGTTGTGACATGTCTATGTTGCCATTCCTGCTGACATCTTATTTCAACGTGCACGTTTCTAAAATTGGCCGTCTCTGTGTCTGGACCCTTATTCTGCATGTCCCTGTTTTCTTTATATGTTTGTGTAAACGTTTATCTCCAGGAACAAGCAGGAATACGTCATCACATATGGGTACGTCGGCACCGACGGAGCCCGCGCGGGAAAGCTCCCCAGCTTTTCAGATTAAAAGCTTTTGGGGCCTCCCACTGCACATGCGCGCTGCCTTCCCGCCTTCCTGACCAGCTCTCGTCAGTTTCTTTTTTTCCGCGGAGCCAGCAGGTCGTGTTCCTGTCACCGCTGAAGAAATTGTTAATTTTATTGTTTTCTTTAGACCGCGTACCTGCCTTCCCCATTCTGAAACCGGTACTGCCGGTCTCTCTTTCTTTCTTTTAAAAAAAAAAAATATATGTTTTCTTTTCTTCAGCACAGCTTGGTACTTTGTTAGGCCTTCAGGCCTACACAATTTCTCCTCATGGAGAAGCCAGTTCCTGGTTTTAAAAAGTGTACCAAGTGCAGTGCTGTCATTCCTCTTACAGACACCCATGAATGGTGTCTTAAATGTTTAGGACCTGACCATTCCATACCGGACTGCCCATCCTGCTCCCAGATGTCGAAACGTGGATTGCAGAACCGGGCCAACAAGTTCCATGTGCTGTTTCCTTCAGAAGCATCACAGTCATCCAGGTCTTCCTCTCCGGATGGATCTCAGGTAACCAAAACTCCAGTGGGCAAATCCTCTAAAAGCAAATCTCTTTCTAAAGATCGAGAGGCTCTCAATTCTGAGTTCGAGGATTCTGCCCAGGCCAAAAAACCCCGGCGGGAGGCTCCGGCCTCCAAAGCAATCATGGGGTCACAGGTTGACATCGATGGCGCGGCCTCGACAGATCACCTGTTGTACTGCTCTGGGGTACCGGCCCATACCGGTACCGACATCCAGGCAGCAGTGGCGTCTATGGGCAATACTGTCCAAGTCATGCAGCAGGCCATTCTGGCTTTTATTAATGCTGCTACGCCCTCGGTACCGCAGCCAGCGGTACCGGGTCCGGTTCCGGTAATGGCTTCCATACCGGAACCGAGGCCATCGTCTTCCAAACGCAGATCGGTTCCGCATGCCGGATCCGGGCTTTTGCCCGGTACCGATCCCATACCCGGTACGCCCGATGTCGATACCGAACGGCATGCGTATCGTGCGTTGGAAGCACATAGAGGATACTCTGCTTCTTCAGAGGATTTTAACTCCTCTGATGATTCTGATGAGTTCTCCCTTGATCTTCCTGAGGAGCCTTCTTCTCCTAACAGGAGAATGTCTCCACCAGAGGATTTGTCCTTTCAGGACTTCATCATAGAAATGGCTAAAGGTCTTTCTATTGCTTCATCCTCTGAAAAGGAACCCAGATCAAAGAAACTGGATATTTTAGGATACTCTAAGTCTCCTAAAGAGGCAGTCACCCTGCCTATCCATGAAATCCTTCAAGAACACTTGATGGACTTATGGGAGGCTCCTCTAACATTGTCTCCTTCTTCTCGCAGGTTGGACACCATGTACCGTGTCCCCCCTTCTCCTGGTTTCCAAAAAACCCAGTTGCCTCACCATTCTATTGTGGTGAAGTCTGCAATGAAGAAGATAAAGAGTACCAAAAGGCACTCTTCTACTCCTCCAGGGCGAGAATGTAAGACTCTAGACTCTTTTGGCAGGAAAATTTTCCAGGCTACTATGCTTATAGCCAGGATTAATTCCTATAGTCTTTACATGGGCATGTTTCTCAGTGAAATCGCTCTAAAAGTTCGGCATTTTGCCCCCTTTCTCCCTGAGGATAAGAGGGAGCAGTTCATTTCCTTGGTGAAACACCTTTTGGATATTTCAAAGTTCTCCAACAGGGCAGCTTTTGATTCCTTTGAGGGTGCTGGTAGGGCTTCGGGCATTGCTATAGCAGCCCGACGTCTTGCTTGGCTCCAGGCTTCTGATCTAGAACCTTGGGTCCTAGATGGCTTACGAAATCTGCCCTGTACAGGTGAGAACTTATTTGGTGAGGAGTGGCAAATTAAGGCCACTCAAATGGATGCAGAAAATGCCACCTTAGATAGACTTTCTAAGTCTACCTCCACTCCTGCCAAGAAGAAGTCTTTTAAGAGGCCTTGTTACAAGAAGTCCAGATTTTCTACAAATACTGGCCAACAATCCTCTCAGCCTCGTTTTGCTGCTAAACGTCAGCAACCTAAACAGGCAAGGTCAAAGCCTGCGGCGTCTGCTACGCCTCAGCAGGCTCCACCCCCTCAGGGGTTTTGACTTGCCCCTAGAGAACTTAACTTTTCTGGCTCTAGAACAACCAGAGCCCCTCACCATACCCGGAAGGTTAGCTCACTTTGCTCCCAGATGGGAGCAAATTACATCAGAGCAATGGACCCTCTCTATCATCAGAGAGGGTTACAAACTCCATTTTTCCGACCTTCCTCCTTATACTATGGTGAGGCAGTTCAATTCTCCCCCATCTCTCCTGGCCCTCTTGGGTCAGGAAGTCTCCTCCCTCCTTGCCCAGGGGGCAATAGAGGAGGTCCCTCTTCTTCAACAGGGGACGGGATTCTACTCCCCTTATTTTCTAATACCAAAGAAGACAGAGGGCTTCAGACCAATTCTGGATCTGAGAGAATTGAACAAATTTCTTTTCAAGGAGAAATTCAAAATGCTTTCTCTGGGCATTCTCCTTCCATACCTTCAGAGTCAGGATTGGCTTTGTTCTCTAGATCTAAAGGATGCGTATACACACATACTCATCCACCCATCCCACAGAAAATACCTTCGATTTCTGTTTCAGGGAAAACATTTCCAGTACAGAGTACTCCCCTTCGGTCTAGCCTCTGCTCCAAGAGTGTTCACCAAATGCATGGCAGTCGTAGCTGCCTTTCTAAGAGGCCTGGGAATTTTCATATTCCCATACCTGGACGACTGGCTCATCCGAGCTCCCTCTCAGTCCCAGGCCCAAATTTCCCTGGACCGCACAAGGCGTCTTCTGCAGTATCTAGGACTGGTAGTAAACCTTCCCAAGTCTCAACTAATCCCTACTCAGTCTCTCGAGTTCATAGGGGCCCAGTTAGACACCATCACTGCAAGGGCCTACCTGCCTCAGGTCAGGGCCCAACGCCTGCTGAGTTTGGCCTCCCAAGCTCAGTCCAGCAGTCATTTGACAGCCCGGGAAATGCTGCGACTTCTGGGCCACATGGCCTCCACGGTACATGTGGTGCCCTACGCTCGTCTGCATATGAGAGCAGCTCAATGGACCTTAGCCACCCAGTGGACTCAAGCATCTGGAGCGCTCTCCGACCAAATACTCACCTCAAGCCGTCTATTTTGGTCCCTGCAATGGTGGACATCCACCAAGAATCTGTTGTTGGGGGCCCCCTTCCAACCTTTGTTGTCCCAAGCAACCCTCACAACAAATGCCTCCCAGACAGGGTGGGGAGCTCATCTTCAGAACCTCTCCACTCAGGGCACTTGGTCTCCACAGGAGGCCACCCTTCATATCAACCTCCTGGAACTGCGAGCAATTTACCTTGCCCTCAAGGTCTTCTATACCCTCCTTGTCAACCTGACTGTCCTAGTTCAGACAGACAATCAGGTAGCCATGTTCTATATAAACAAACAAGGAGGGACAGGCTCTCTGTCGCTTTGCAACGAAGCTCTCAGAATATGGGCCTTCGCCAGAGAGCATCAAATTCACCTTCTTGCAGTGTATCTTCCAGGAGTTCAAAACTCTCGTGCAGACAGACTCAGTCGAGTTCTGCTTCCACACGAATGGTCCCTACATATGGACCAGATACGCAGAATCTTTCAGGAATGGGGGACCCCGGACATAGACCTCTTTGCAAGTCCGTGGAATGCCAAACTTCCCCGGTTCTGTTCCAGAACTCAGTGTCAGGGAGCTCAGGCCCACGATGCCTTCCTCCTGCATTGGGGTCAGGAATTCCTCTATGCCTTTCCACCCATTCCTCTAATATCCAAGACTCTGTTCAAGCTCCAGAGGGATCACGGGACTATGATCCTCATAGCTCCCCGCTGGCCACGCCAGGTGTGGTTCCCTCTACTTCTGCATCTCTCCCAGGGATCCTCCCTGGACCTGGGAGCTGCGCCAGACCTTCTGTCTCAGGAGGAGGGGACTTTGTGGCACCCAAACCCCAAATCCCTACATCTCAGAGCTTGGTTACTGAAGGCCTAAGTCTTCAAGACTTTAATATTTCTCAACCTGTGACAGATATCCTTCATGCCTCTAGGAAACCTTCCACGAGGCGTTCTTATGCTTTCAAATGGAAACGTTTTTCCATTTGGTGTGCTCAGCAGGGTCTTGACCCTCTAGCACTTCCTTTGAATTCCCTCTTGGACTATCTCCTGCATCTTTCAAATGCAGGCCTTAAGACGAATTCAGTAAGGGTCCATTTGAGTGCTATTGCAGCATCCTTAAAACCTATAAATGGACAACCTGTCTCCTCTCATCCTCTTGTTTCACGTTTCATGAGAGGCCTGACTCTAACTAAACCTCCCATCCGACCTCCTCCGGTAGCATGGGATTTGAACCTAGTTCTAGGTCAGCTTATGAAGCCACCTTTTGAGCCTTTGGACTCTACCTCCTTCAAATTTCTTTCCTGGAAGGTTGTTTTCCTTATTGCAGTCACTTCGGCTCGCCGCATCAGTGAACTGCAGGCTTTAGTGGCTCATCCACCTTATACTAGGTTTCATCATGATAAGGTGGTCCTTAGGACGAATCCCCACTTTATGCCCAAAGTGGTCTCGCCTTTTCATCTTAATCAAGAGGTATATCTACCTGTCTTTTTCCCGGCTCCTCATGCATCCAGTGCAGAGAGGAACCTTCATACTCTGGATTGTAAAAGAGCTCTTGCCTTTTACCTCAACAGGACTCAACCACATCGAAAGTCTTCCCAACTTTTCGTGGCTTTTGATCCTTCTCATTTGGGACTTCCAGTCACCAACCGTACACTTTCCAATTGGATCGCTCAGTGTATTTCTTTTGCTTACCAGAGTAAGAACATTTCTATGGAGGGCCATGTCACAGCTCACAATGTGAGGGCCATGGCCACTTCTATGGCTCATCTTCACTCTGTGTCCATAGATCAGATCTGTCGAGCAGCCACTTGGGCCTCGGTTCATACCTTCACAGCCCATTACTGCTTGGACAAGGACTCCCGCCGGGATGCCTTGTTTGGTCAGGCTGTCCTCAAACACCTGTTCCATACTTAAACAACTCCTGCCCACCTTCCCTGGATGGATGCCTGAGATCCATGCGAAGATGGTTTACCCTTGGAGGGGGATCTCCCAGGCATCTTAGCTAGGGAGTCCCCATATGTGATGACGTATTCCTGCTTGTTCCTGGAGATAGCACAGTTACTTACCTGTAACAGGTGATCTCTGGGAACAGCAGGAATTAGTCATCACAACCCACCCACCTCCCCTAGGAGTTGTATCTCTATCTATCTATCTTCCTGTCCTCTCTCTCTATTGTCTCAGCTTTAAACTCGAACTGACGAGAGCTGGTCAGGAAGGCGGGAAGGCAGCGCGCATGTGCAGTGGGAGGCCCCAAAAGCTTTTAATCTGAAAAGCTGGGGAGCTTTCCCGCGCGGGCTCCGTCGGTGCCGACGTACCCATATGTGATGACTAATTCCTGCTGTTCCCAGAGATCACCTGTTACAGGTAAGTAACTGTGCTATCTTTTAGGATGGAGATATGTTTATTTTCGAATGCATTTACAAGTGTCCATCTTTTCTGCTGGCCCTCCCACAAAATTTTGGACGTTTTGACATGGATGTCCCATGGGGCACCTAAACAGCCTTTCTAAAATATGACTTCATGTATCTATGGAATTGTAAATCCTCTAAAATATGGTAACTTATTCTTATAGTCAAGCTTAGTTTTATCAGTCACACATTGTACAGTGCTGTAAAGCTGTCACCTCTTTCTTTTTGACTGCTCTCATTTCACAAGCTTTGGTAAAGTAAAGTGGTTGTTGAGTTAATCGACTTGGCTATATAGAAATATAGGTCAGCAAAAATGTTGCAGGTGAGACCCGTTTATTAAATTAACTTAATGCATTTGCGACTAGTTGAGAGTTTTGTTCCTTTCATCAGGTCAATGTAAAACTAGAGGAGAGGAGGTTTCAGGCACCTATATTAAGGCAATTTAATAAGGACAAGTAGGTGCCTACTTTTCTTTTCATAATACTAGCTTAAGTGGTAGATCTCACATCTACATTACAGGTGCAGACATTTACATCAACACTGGAGCTGGTGTAAATGTCCATGCCTATAAATTTTAGGTAAGCACATAAATTAAAGTATTTTATAATCTGTTCATATACTTGTGCACTCTGCTCAAACTTCACCCCTGTGCATTCCTACCAGCAAACTATGCATCAATATGGCAAAGTACATTTACACTAGCTGGAATTTTATAAGAGGCCATTTCTGTGCATACATGCCCACATATTCATGGAAATGATTTTATAAAATTACCTCCAGCTAATTTATATGTTCCATTACAAATCTTTTTAACTTTGAAACGAATGCCACCGTATCATTTCTTGAAGTTCATCCTGAAATTTACTGTATATTTAGGCAATTTTGTCCCTAGCTAATTTTGATCTAATGAAAGGAATAGAGATCTTGAAAGGTAGTCACAACTTGTTTGGTGGCCATTATTTCTACCACAATGTTGTTGAAAAGATATACTAATTAAAAAAATATATATAGAGAAAGGGTGGTGACAAGGGCAATATTAGTATACTGGTGATTTTTGATATCGCTTCTGATCATGTTATATTACTGACCTGGTGGTGGTATGTTAATATTTTGCTGTTCTTTTTCCTGCTATATAGAGATGTCCTGTTTATTATTTTATTGGAAGTCTTTTATTTTCTCTGCAAGCTTTAGGAAGGATACATGGTGGATATAATTTCATTTTAGGTAATATGGGAGAATATGTATTTGTTTCAGTTTCTCCAGTGCTAGAGCAGGCTGAACATTGCACTGTTGCTGTCCATAGTGCTGTTCTTGTAAAAAGGATTGCTGGAAGATTTCACAGCTGCTGTCCATGGTGCTGTTTCTCGTAAATTATTCCTTTCCAAACTACAAGGATATGCCAGCTTTCAGCCATAGAATCATAGTTGTTTTTCTTTCAATTTCTCTTGGTTTCTGAACTATTCAAGATCCTATTCTTAAATATGGAGGAAGGTACTAGATGTTATATTATCACCAAGCCCTGCAAAAATCCAACCAGCTACCACATCTAGAAAGACTAGCATCTAGTCTTCTAGATCCCCGTGGCCTCATTGGACAATACCCATCCACCATTAAGTTGCAAGTACCAACCTATTTGGTGTCTTGGGAATTGTAATGTGCTGGTACCAATCCAGATAACCCATGGCCCACAGTATTGCTAAGTCATGATTCCTTTATCCATCCTTGGTTTTGTCTTTGTGTCCTCTCTTCTTGCTTAAGCTCTTGAGAGAGTGAAAAATGAGTTGCTTGCAATTCAGCAACCACATTCGAAACCTGATCTTAGCACTGTCCTGAAATATATGGCAACACATAAGGTGAAATTAGACATACTTGCTAATTGTTGTTCCTTAAGGAACTCCAGTCCAATCCCGGAATCTCTGGAATATAGGTTCCTCCAGCAGCTTGGAGACTGAACAATGACATTCTTTGATGTCACCAGCATAAATACCCAAGGGACCACCTCCTTGCTCTAGTTTACCTATTGACAAAGCAGACTCAGCAGAGCAACTCAACTGGGCTTTGTGTGGTAGCCAGGTTAACTGTTCATTTTAAATTAAATCTCTCTCCCCAGAACCTGCTCTGTGTTAAACTTTTTTTCCTGTCCTAGCCTGCCTGAGTGAATCCTCCCCCTCGCCCCCCCCTGTTGAGGTATTGTGTAGCCTTCTTCCTGTTTTCCTCCACGTGTGCATAGTCTGTTTTAGTCTGCTTTTCTCTGATCAGAGAAGAGCAGTGCTTTTTACAGTGCTCTGCTAGAGAAGTGGATATTGCCTCCTGTGACACCTTGCTGTGAGTTCTAGCTGTTTATTAATTATTTATTGTTTGTCTAACTGTTTATTTAATTATTTATTGTTTGTCCTAGTGGTGTGCTAGTTCAGCCTTCTCAGTTATAACTTACCTTGCCTCTCTCAACTAACGGAGCTTTGTGTGGTACCCCTCTCCCCCCTGCTGAGGGTTCAGGACAGGGTACCTTGTAACTGCCCTCTTTAATAGGACTTATCTCCCTCCCTCCCTCCCCGGCACCCACCCACCCCTGGGGTAATTGTAGTTTTATAGGTACTTGCACATCTTAGAGGAAAGGGGCTGCTCTCAGGTGCAGCTCGTTATCCAAATCAGTCATACACAGAGGACCTGAGATTAATTACTTAAGCTTCAGGTACACAAGGTGTATTAGGGGTATTAGATACACTTTTATTGGTATAAGCATCTACACCAATCCTTATTATATACAGAATTTAAAAGACCTAAACACAAGCTTTAAACTAAGATGCAGACAGAAGTCCAGCAACGAGATGGGGTTCTCCGGTCTTTTGCATTGAGTGTCACATGTATGATTTTCTCCCAGTTGGTGAGAGGTCTTACGTATGCACTAAGTGCAAAGAACTCTTTGCTCTCAGGGAACGAGTCCGTTCTCTAGAGGCTAGAGTAGCAGACCTGGAAGAGATAAGAAAGACAGAGAAGTACATGGACGAGACCTACAGGGATATAGTCCTGAAGTCCCACCTCCAGTCTGGCAGCATCCCTGTTGCCATGGAGGAGAGAGGTCACATGACAGGAGAGCATCACCCTGGTGTGGCAGGAAATGATCCTGTAACTAGGACCTGTCCTCCAGGTGATGTAAAACCCTCTCACACTGAGGACGTTTCTCCAGGGCCATGTCCCCATGAGGGGAGGGTCAGGACAGCTGTTATAGTTGGTGATTCAATCATTAGGAATGTAGATAGCTGGGTGGCTGGTGAACGTGAGGATCGCCTGGTAACATGCCTGCCTGGACCTCACGCACCACCTAGATAGGATCATAGATAGTGCTGGGGAGGAGTCTGCTGTCTTGGTACATGTTGGTACCAATGACATAGGAAAATGTGGTAGGGAAGTTCTGGAGGCTAAATTTAAGCTTTTAG
Source organism: Ichthyophis bannanicus (assembly GCA_033557465.1). Lineage (NCBI taxonomy): Eukaryota > Metazoa > Chordata > Amphibia > Gymnophiona > Ichthyophiidae > Ichthyophis > Ichthyophis bannanicus. The sequence continues at coordinate 46,028,964 of CM066046.1, forward strand.
GTAGGAAGTTGAAATCCAGAACTTCCAGGATAGCGTTCTCCGAAATGCTTCCTGTTCCACGTGCAGGACCCAAAAGACAGGCAGAGCTCCGGAGTCTCAATGCGTGGATGAGACTATGGTGCAAGGATGAGGGTTTTGGATTTGTTAGGAACTGGGGAACATTCTGGGGAAAGGGGGGGCTCTTCCAAAGGGATGGGCTTCACCTTAATCAGGATGGGACTAGACTGCTGGCATTAACCTTTAAAAAAGAGATAGAGAAGCTTTTAAACTAGAAAATAGGAGAAAGCCGACAGTCACCCAGGAGTGCATGGTTCGGACGAAGGTATCCTTGAAGGATACTTCCAAAAGCAGTGAGGTTCCAAAAGGGAGTATAGTAGCCCAAATGCCCTTGAGTAAGGAGCAGACAGAGCATAAAGATTCCAAATTACCCCTGCCTACCAATAGCCAGATTAATATGAATAAAATACAGTCTCTAAAATGCTTGTATGCCAATGCTAGAAGTCTAAACAATAAGATGGGAGAGTTAGAATATATAGCACTAAATGAGAGGTTAGATATGATTGCACTCTCAGATACATGGTGGAAGGAGGATAACCAGTGGGACACTGTGATACCTGGATACAAACTATATCGTAATGATAGAGCTGATCAAATTGGTGGAGGGGTTGCGCTCTATGTTAGAGAGGCCATTGAGTCAGAAAGGATTAAAGTTTTGCAGGGAACAAAATTTGCTGTAGAATCTCTATGGATTGAAATTCCATTTATGAAGGGGAAGGTGATGGCAGTGGGAGTATACTATCGACCGCCTGGCCAGAATGAACAAATGGATGATGAAATGCTCAAAGAAATCAAGGAAGCTAACAAAAGTCACAACAGAGTAGTAATAATGGGTGATTTCAATTACCCCGGTATCGACTGGGTCAGTGTCACAGCAGGACAAGCTAAAGAGATAAAGTTTCTAGATGGAATAAATGACTGCTTCTTGGAGCAGCTGGTTCATGAACCGACCAGAGGGGAAGCCATACTGGACCTAGTACTTAGTGGAACGCCAGATCTGGTGCAATAAATAAGGGTGTTGGGACCACTTGGCAATAGTGATCATAGTATGATCATGTTTGATTTAATTAGTGGAGGACAGATAGTAAAGGCATCCACAGTACTACCTTTTAACTTTCAAAAGGGAGACTATGATAGAATGAGGAATATAGTTAGGAAAAAACTAAAAGGAGCGGTTCCAAAGGTTAAAGACTTACAGCAAACTTGGGTGTTATTTAAAAATACTATCCTCGAAGCCCAGACCAGCTGTATTCCACGCATTAAGAAAAGTGGAAGAAAGTCCAAAAAACTGCCAGCATGGTTTAAAGGTGAGGTCAGAGAGGCTGTTGCTGCCAAAAAAGCAACCTTCAGGAAATGGAAAAAAGAGCCAAATGATGAAAATTGGAAACAGCACAAGCACTGGCAAGTTAAATGCAAAGCATTGATAAGGCAGGCAAAGCGGGAATTTGAGAAGAAACTTGCTACGGAAGCAAAAACACGAAATAAAGACTTTTTCAAGTACATTCATAGCAAAAGGCCTGTGAGAGAGTCAATTGGACCATTAGATGATAGAGGGGTAAAAGGGGCAGTAAGAGGAAACAAGGCTATAGCAGAGAGACTGAATGAATTCTTTGCTTCGGTCTTTACTGAGGAAGATGTAGGGATGTTACCCAAGACTGAAGTGGTATTTAAAGGTGATACTGCAGAGGAATTGAGAGAAATATCGCTACACCGGGAAGATATATTACAACTATTTGATAAACTGAATAGTAGCAAATCACCTGGACTGGATGGTATACATCCCAGAGTGTTGAAAGAACTGAAATATGAGATTGCAGACCTGCTATTGGTAATCTGTGAACTTTCATTAAAATCATCTGTAATACCTGAAGATTGGAGGGTCGCCAACGTAACACCAATTTTTAAAAAGGGTTCCAGGGGTGACCCAGGAAATTACAGACCGGTGAGCTTGACGTCAGTACCAGGGAAAATGGTAGAAACCATCATAAAGAACAAAATTACACAGCATGTAGATAGTCATGGCCTAATGGGAGACAGCCAACATGGCTTTAGACAAGGAAGATCTTGTCTTACTAATCTGATATGTTTTTTTGAAGGTGTGTATAAACAGGTACACAAAGGTGAGTCGGTTGATATAGTGTATCTGGACTTTCAGAAAGCTTTTGACAAAGTCCCCCATCACAGACTTTTGGCGAAGCTAAAAAGTCATGGGATAGGAGGCAGTGTACTATTGTGGATCGGGAACTGGTTAAAAGATAGAAAGCAGAGGGTAGGGCTAAATGGCCAATATTCGCAATGGAAAAAGGTGAATAGTGGAGTACCCCAGGGATCTGTACTGGGTCCGCTGCTTTTTGACATATTCATAAATGACCTGGAAAAGGGAATGACTAGTGAGGTTATCAAATTTGCAGATGACACAAAACTGTTTAAAGTTGTTAAAACCCAAGAGGATTGTGGAAAACTGCAGGAGGATCTGGATAAATTGGAAGACTGGGCATCCAAATGGCAGATGAAATTTAATGTGGACAAGTGCAAAGTTATGCACCTAGGAAAGAACAACCCACACTATAGTTACACGATGCAAGGCTCCACATTAGAAACCACCACCCAGGAAAAAGATTTAGGAGTCATTGTGGATAACATGTTAAAACCCTCCGCCCAGTGTGCAGCGGCGGCCAAGAAAGCAAATAGAATGCTAGGTATCATAAGGAAAGGGATGGAGAACAAAACAAAGGATATTATAATGCCTCTGTATCGCTCCATGGTGCGACCGCACCTTGAATATTGTGTGCAATTCTGGTCACCGTATCTTAAAAAGGACATAGCGTTATTAGAAAAAGTACAGAGAAGAGCCACCAAATTGGTGAAGGGGATGGAAGGCTACTCCTATGAAGAGAAGCTAAGAAGGTTAGGGCTCATTAGCCTGGAGAAGAGATGGCTGAGGGGAGATATGATAGAGGTCTATAAATTAATGAATGGAGTGGAACGGATAAACGTGGATCAATTGTTTACGCTATCAGAGTATAGAAAGACTAGGGGACATGTAATGAAGCTACAGGGTAAACTATTTAAGACAAATAAGAGAAAATATTTTTTCACTCAACGTGTAATCAAACTCTGGAATCTGTTACCGGAGGATGTAGTAAGGGCTGTTAGTATAGCTGGGTTTAAAAAAGGTTTGGACAAGTCCCTGGAGGAAAGGTCCATAAACCACTATTAAAAAGGGACCCAGGATATCAATGCTTGACCCAGTACAAGCATTGTGGAACCTGTGTCTTTTGGGGATATTGCTAGGTACGTATAACCTAGATTGGCCACTGTTGGAAACAGGATACTGGGCTTGATGGACCTCGGTCTGACCCAGTATGGCATGTCTTATGTTCTTATGTTCAACAATTAAGTAGCCAACATAGCTAACAAACTTTAACGAACTATAATAAACATTAACATACTTCAACTATAAATTAAGACTCATAATGTGCCCTTAAAGTAATACTATAAATTTTCCTATTATAGTCTGTCCTCCGTCTCTATAGAAGAATAATACTCTATAAAGATCCCCAAAAGTATCACCCTCCCTATATAAGCCATAAGGCTTATCATGACCATACCATATCTCTATACTTCAGGCCTGTAGTTCAACTAAACGCAGGGAGGGATGTGGGACTGGACTGGAGTTCCTTAAGGAACAACAATTAGCAGGTAAGTCTAATTTCACCTTCCTTATCGTCTCTCCAGTCTAGTCCCGGAATCTCTGGGATATAACAGAGCAGTAAAAACCTTTAATGGGTGGGTCCTGCTAGGCCAGCCTGAAGCACTGCCGAACCAAAACAGGAATCTCTTTCTGCCTCTATAGCTAATCTATAATGTTTAACAAAGGAATTTAATGACAACCAAGTAGCCTCTTTACTGATGTCCACAGGCGGCACCAAACTGTACTCAGCCCAGGACACAGCTTGTGCCCTCGTTGAATGCGCCTTAAGCCCATCAGGAATTGTTCTACCCTTTAACAAATACGCTGGAGCTATAGCTTCCTTGAGCCATCTAGCAATAGAAGCCTTAGAAGCTGCCTGACCTCTCTTTGCACCTCCAAAGAGAACAAACAATCTATCTGTTTTACAGAACTCCTATGTTTGATTTAAATACATCTTTAATGCCCCACAAACATCCAACAAATGCAACTTCTTGAATTGATTCTCCTTTGTATCTTTTTCAAATACTGGTAATGAAACTTCCTGATTGATATGAAAAGCCAACATCACCTTGGGTAGAGATGAAGGCACTGGCCTTAAGACCACCTTTTTCTTGAAAAATAATAGAAAAGGTTTTCTACAAGACAATGCTTGCAATTCTGAAATTCTTCAGGCCGACGAAATAGCTACAAGAAAAACTACTTTGAGCGAAAGATCCTTTAATGACGCTCGAGACAATGGCTCAAATGGTTCATGCACTAAAGCCTCTAAAACCAAATGGAGACTCCAAGACGGAACGCATGGTCTACACGGTGGCCTCAATAACGAAACCGCTCTCAAAAAACGCTTCACATCCGGATGTGCACCCAGAACTTCGCCTTTTATTCTCCCTGTATAATAAGAAAGGCCTGCCAACTGCACTTTCGATGATGCCGGTGCTAAACCTTTCTCAAATCCTTCCTGCAAAAAAGATAGACTTTGAGAAATAGAAGCTTTAAATGCTTCAAAACACTTGTCTTCACACCATGCCTCAAATATCCTCCATGTACGAATATAAGCCAAAGAGGTAGATCTCTTCCTTGCTTTCAACAAAGTGGAAATCACCACCAAAGAGTATCCCCTGGCCTTTAACCTTGCCCTTTCAAGAGCCAAGCCATAAGTGAGAATCGATCCACATGAGGCATGCGTAATGGACCCTGATTCAACAGATCTTCTCTTATTGGTAAGAGCCAAGGCCAGTCTACCAACAATCTTAAGAGATCCGCGTACCATGGACGTCTTGGCCACTCTGGAACTATCAATATTACTAGCCCCTTGTGCCGTTCTACTCTTTGTAGAACACGCCCTATCAATACCCAAGGAGGGAAGATGTATAGAAGCTGTTGCTCTGGCTAACTCTGAATGAGTGCGTGCAGACCTTCCGACATTCTTTCTCGCCTTCGACTGTAAAACCGATTGACTTTCGCCGACATGAAGGTTGCCATGAGATCCATTACTGGAACTCCCCAACAATTTATTATCAATTGAAACACTTGGGGATGGAGAACCCACTCTCCTGGATCCACTTTCACCCATCTCAAAAAATTGACTTCCAGATTGTCCACCCCCGCTACATGACTTGCAGACAAAGCTTTCAAATTCCTTTCGGCCCACACGAACAACTGCTTGGCTTCGGCCTCCAGAGCAACAGTGCTTGCGCCCCCTTGACAGTTGATGTAAGCTACAGTGGTTGCGTTGTCTGACAGAACACAAACAGTCTTATCCTGAAGATAACATTGAAATGCTTGTAGAGCTAAGGTTACCGCCCTCAACACCAATCTGTTTATTGACCAAACTTTCTCCTGTTCGGTCCATTGACCCTGAATGAATCTTCCTTCGGAGTGAGCTCCCCAGCCCATCAGACTGGCATCTGTCATAAGAGGAATCAAAACAGGCGATTCTAGCTGTATTCCCACTTCTAGAATCCCTGGTTTTATCCACCAATGTAGAGCCTGCTGCGTATCCGGAAGGCAGGGTAACCTCTTTGAGAGAGGATCCCTCTGATGCGACCACCTCCTTAGTAACACTCTCTGTAATGGCCACATATGAGCTCTCTCCCATGGAACCAAGTCTAAGGTTGCTGCCATGGTTCCGAGCAACTGCAAATAATGCCATGTAGTGGGATTTTCTCTGGTCAAGAAACTTCGCACCAGATGTCTCAATGCCAGGGTTCTTGACTGAGGAAGAAATACTCTTCCTATCTTTGTATCGAATCGAGCACCCAGGTGTTCTAAATTCTGTGACGGAATTAACTTGCTCTTTGCCATATTGACAACCCAACCCAGACTTTGTAAAAATTCCACTACTCTGGCTGTTGCCAACTTGCTTTCCTTCTCGGACTTTGCCCGAATCAACCAATCGTCTAAGTATGGGTGTACTAGAATTCCTTCTTTTCTCAATGCTGCCGCAACGACCACCATTACCTTGGTAAACGTTTGCGGAGCCGTTGCCAAACCAAACGGCAATGCTTGAAACTGGAAATGACCCATTGGAACTGCAAACCTCAAAGATTTCTGATACTCCTGACGAATGGGAATGTGTAGATACGCCTCTGTCAAATCCAGAGACGTAAGAAACTCCCCTTTTCTTACTGCCATTATTACAGACCTCAGTGTTTCCATATGAAAATGAGTTACCCGAAGGTAACGATTTACCTTTCGAAGATCCAAAATTGGTCGAAAAGACCCTTCTTTCTTTGGAACCACAAAATAGATGGAGTATCGACCGGAGCCACGTTGGCTTGGTGGTACCGGAACAACAACTTTGAGATTCAAAAGTCTTTGCAAGGTCTCGCACACCGCTGCACTCTTGATGCGTGCCTTGCAAGGAGATTGAATGAACAAATTAACGACTGGGCGTTGAAGCTCCAGAGCATAACCTTCTCGAATGATTTCCAACATCCACCGATCGGATGTGATTTGAACCCAGGCTGAATAAAAGTCCCGTAGCCGACCTCCTACAGGAATTAAATCCGCCTGGGTCTTCCTCATATTATTGTGATTTTCTAGAGTTCGAAGAGGAGGAGGAGGTTGCAAATCCTCTGTTTGCACCTTGAAAACCTCGAAACCCCTGACTCCTGAAAAATTGACGGCCTCTTTGAAATTGACCGAAACGTGCGCAATGAAAACAACGAAAATCTCTGTACAGGCCCCTAGATGCCTGAATTGGGCGCCCTAGTTTCTGCCTGTCCTCTGGCAGCCTGCCACCTCTAGAATCTCCCAAGTCCTTTACTAATTTATCTAAGTCCTCCCCAAAAAGGCGTTTACCCCTGAAAGGAAGCTTAGAGAGTCTTGCTTTAGAAGAAGCATCTGCAGCCCAGTTACGCAACCATAAATATCTCCTAGCTGCCACAGCAGAGACAATACTCTTTGATAAACCTCTAATAAGGTCATAAATAAATAAAGTCTTTCAAAGATCATAATGAATGTCAGCTAAATAAGCCGCTCCAGTCTTTAATCTAGACGCTTCTGTCGCAGAGTCTTCCACATTTTCTCCATGTACCCACTGAGACCAACGAAGACATGCTCTGGCTACCCATGCTCCACAAATCGAAGCCTGACTAGATTTTATTTTATTTATTTTTATTTAGACAGTTTTGTATACCGCCTTATCCTTCAATCAAAGCGGTCACAACACAATTGGGGGATACATTTAACACGTGGGGATATGAGACACATACACTAATACTTACAGGAAACATGGGCAATGGAGGGTTAAGTGGCTTGCTCAAGACCACAAGGAGCATCTGTGGGACTAGAAACCCCAGTCCTTCCGGCCCAAGGTTGCTGTCCTCTAGTGGGATTTGAACCCCCCGACCTTCCGGCCTGAAGTACCTTGCCTCAACCACTAGGCTACTCCTCCTAGATAGAACATTAACATCAAACACTTGTTTTAATAGAAACATAGAAACATAGAAACATGACGACAGAAAAAGACCACATGGCCTATCTAGTCTGTCCTTCCATAACAACTACAACAGTCCACTTTTTGCCTTTAGAGATCCTCTGTGTTGGTCCCATGCTTTCTTGAATTCAGTTACTGTCCTCATCTCTACCACCTCCACTGGGAGACTATTCCACAGATCCACTACTCTTTCCGTAAAGAAATATTTCCGCATATCACTCCTGAATCTATCTCCCTTCACCCTCATCCCATGTCCCCTCGTAGCAGAACTTGCTTTCAATTGAAAGAGGCTCTCTCCCTGAACATTTATGCCACGGAGGTATTTAAACATCTCAATCATATCACCTCTATCCCGCCTTTCCTCTAAGGTTGACATATTAAGATCCTTAAGTCTGTCCTCATATGCTTTATAATGAAGCCCATTAATCATTTTGGTAGCAACCCTCTGCACCGACTCCATCCTGTTCACATCCTTTTGAAGGTGCGGTCTCCAGAATTGCACACCATACTCCAAATGAGGTCGCACCAAAGACTTATACAGAGGCACTATCACCTCCTTTTTTCTGCTAGCCATTCCTCTCCGTATGCACCCAAGCATCCTTCTAGCTTTTGCTGTCGCCTTTTCCACCTGTTTAGCTACTTTAAGATCATCAGACACAACCACGCCTAGGTCCCGCTCTTCTTTAGTGGACAAAAGTACTTCACCTCCTATACTGTATTGCTCCCTTGGATTGCTGCAGCCCAAATGCATGACCTTACATTTTTTAACATTAAATCCCAGCTGCCAAATTCTAGACCATTCTTCAAGCTTAGCTAGATCCCTCCTCATGTTATCTACCCCTTCCTGGGTGTCTACTCTATTGCAGATTTTGGTATCATCCGCAAAGAGGCAAATAAAGTATCTAACTTCCTATCATGGCTATCCTTAAGAGCAGCACCACCTTCCACCGGAATTGTAGTCTTTTTAGTGACTGCTGATACCGCCACATCCACTTTCGGAGATTTAAACAACTCCCGATCCTGATCCAGTAGAGGATATAAACGGGCCATGACCCTGGACCCCTTAAGCCCAGCTTCAGGCCTATCCCACTCTTATTGAATCATCTCCTTTACCACTCTGTGAATGGGAAAAGCCCTTTGCGTCTTCCTAAATGCCTGCAACAAAGGATCCTCCTAAGCAGAGTCCTCCTCTGGTCCTGACATTGGCATATTAAGTGCTTTAAGAGTTTCCATAATGAATGCAGGTAACTCTTCTCGATGAAAAACACGAACTACTCTGGACTGATCCTCCTGATCCGTAAGTTCTCCCTCTTCTAATTCATCCGCAACATCCAAATCTGGATCCAAAGGATCCGAGTGAATCTCATCAGAGGTTATAGAATGCTCCTGTAGATCCTTTCCTGTTTTAACCTTTTTGACAGGAATAGAACCTTCAACAATCTCTAAAGGAATAGCCGACCGCCTCTTCCCAAGATCAGCTACCACAGAGGGAAGGGAGCTTTTTTTGATCATTTCCAAAGGTCTGCTGAAGCAGAGACAAAAAATCCTGTGAAAACAATGATGCCAAACCAGATGAAGAAATTGAAGGCTCTTGCGGCACATCTGGAACAGAAGAAGGCCCTGCAACAGGCTCTGGGAAGAGCTGCGGAGGAGAATTAGCGTCCCCTAAAGATAAGGAAACAAGTCTAGCCCCCTCAGCACTAGATTCCAAACCCTGCTGCACATCTTCAGTTTCCTGAACATAGGATTTACAGACCCCCGAGTCAGATAATGTTCCTCTTCTAGAGCCACAAACCAAACACTGTGGCTTAGAAGGCATTACTCTAATCTAGTCTCAAAAGACACTACTGTGAATAAATTCAATTATTAGAATGCTGTCTCTTTTCTCTTTTTTTTTTTAAATAACAGAGTCAGTAAAACCTTAAAATGAAATTAACTAAAAGCAAATAAAACATTTCTATATCTTTTAGAAACAAAGTTTCCCTCAGAAAGAAACCTAAGAAGAATGAAAAACTCACTGTTCACCGTTTTCACACTCAACTACTGTTTGGTGTTTCGTCGTGCACACGCTAAAAGCAGCGCGGCCTGCAGCAACTGCCACCAGCGAATAACTTTGCAGCAGGAAACAAACAGCGTGACCTGCAGGAAAACAGCTCCTTGAAACGTATCTCCAATCAACCGGTTCCCTGACGCTAAGCTTTTTTCCAGCGTCGGAGGAGAAACCAGATGCGCCGCATAACCAGGAAGTAAAAAATTGAAAAACTCCGGCTCAACAAAAAGGACACAGCTCACAGGAAACAGTGCCTAGCAGAAAAAAAGCACTTACCCGACAACAACAAAGAGCTGTCCTTACTCTGCCAATAAGTACTCCTCACCTATGGTAAGTAGGTTTGGGAGACTTGTTAATAAATAAATTGAGCCAGAACACAAACGCGGCTTTAAAAACCGTCAGAGAAGAAAATTTAAAGGAGAGGGGGAGGGGGCACATCTGAAGCTTTAAAGCCACAATAACTGTACTACTTAACAAAAATAAATTCAAAGAATTCCAAAAATAAATTTAAAAAATGCTTAATTGTCCCTCCAGTGAGCCCAGAATCTCTAGGCTCATTAACCTCCAGCTGCTTGGAGACTGAACAAACTGAAGCAAGGAGGCGGTCCCTTGGGTATTTATGCTGGTGACATCAAAGAATGTCATTGTTCAGTCTCCAAGCTGCTGGAAGAACCTATATCCCAGAGATTCTGGGACTGGACGGGAGAGACGATAGGGAAGCACAGCTTTATTCCTGATGCAATGCCTGAAATCCAGTTGTTCTCTGGATTTCTCTTTCTTTTTTGCCACCAGAGATTCTCATAAGAACATAAGATATGCCATATTGGGTCAGACCAAGGTCCATCAAGCCCAGTATCCTGTTTCCAACAGTAGCCAATCTAGGTCATACGTACTTAGCAGTTTCCCCAAAAGACACAGGTTCTGCAATGCTTGTACTAGGTCAAGCATTGATATCCTGGGTCCCTTCTTAATAATGGTTTATGGACCTTTCCTCCAGGAACTTGTCCAAACCTTTTTTAAACCCAGTTACACTATCAGCCTTTACTACATCCTCCGGTAACAAATTCCAGTTTGATTACACATTGAGTGAAAAAATATTTTCTTTTATTAGTCTTAAATAGTTTACCCTGTAGCTTCATTGCATGTCCCCTAGTCTTCCTATATTCTGATAACGTAAACAGTCAATCTACGTTTACCCATTCCACTCCGTTCATTAATTTATAGACTTCTATCATATCTCCCCTCAGCCATCTCTTTTCCAGGTTAAAGAGCCCTAACCTTTTTAGCCTTTCTTCATAGGAGTATCCTTCCATCCCCTTTACCATTTTGGTGGCTCTTCTCTGAACCTTTTCTAATAACGCTATATCCTTTTTAAGATACGGCGACCAGAATTGCACACAATATTCAAGGTGCGGTCTCACCATGGAACGGTATAGGGGCATTATAATATCTTTTGTTTTATTTTCCATTCCTTTCCTTATGATACCTAGCATTCTATTTGCTCTCTTGGCTGCCGCTGCACACTGGGCCGAGGGTTTTAACATGTTATCCACAATGACGCCTAAATATTTTTCCTGGGTGGTGGTTCCTCATGTGGAACCTTGCATCGTGTAACCATAGTTTGGGTTGTTCTTCCCTAGGTGCATAACTTTGCACTTGTCCACATTAAATTTCATCTGCCATTTTGATGCCCAGTCTTCCAATTTATCAAGATCCTCTTGCAATTTTCCACAATCCTCTTGGGTTTTAACACCTTTAAATAGTTTTGTGTCATCTGCAAATTTGATAACCTCACTCGTTATTCCACTTTCCAGGTCATTTATGAATATGTCAAAAAGCAGCAGACCCAGCACAGATCCCTGGGGTACACCACTATTCACCTTTCTCCATTGGGAAAATGGGCCATTTAGCCCAACCCTCTGCTTTCTATCTTTTAACCAGTTCTTGATCCACAGTAGTACACTGCCTCCTATCCCATGACTCTTTAGTTTTGCCAAAAGTCTCTGATGAGGGACCTTGTCAAAGGTTTTCTGAAAGTCCAGATACACTGTATCAACCGGCTCACCTTTGTCCACCTGTTTATTCTCACTTTCAAAAAAACATAACAGATTATTAAGACAAGATCTTCCTTGTCTAAAGCCATGTTGGCTGTCTCCCATTAGGCCATGACTATCTACATGCTGAGTAATTTTATTCTTTATGATGGTTTCTACCATTTTTACCGGTACTGACGTGAAGCTCACCGGTCTGATAGGTCTCCATGCTTATCTCAGGCTTTCTTGAATTTTCTTACCATTTGTCTGTTCACCACCTTCATGGGATGCTTATATTTTGGAAGCCATGATGCTGTATTTTCTGTGGCAGAGACCATAGAGGTGGCTTTTATTGCTGCTGTCCATGGCATTTTGTCTACTGTGCATAAGGGCACTTGGAAGGAAGCTTGAATTGCTGCAATATATTGCTTCATCTCCATGTCCAGAACGCTTTGATAGCAGCTTTAACTGCTTTGTTAGTAATGGGGACATTTGTTCTGCTTTGGCTTTATTATGTGAGAGAAGGTTGTGCCACTATTGTCTATGGCAGTGCTTCTCAATCTTTTTTATTTCAGAGCACAGTTTCAAGTCTGCTTGACCCTCGTGGTACACCAAACCTGATTTTGCAGTCTTTGTATTTGCTAGTCATTGGCCACTGGCTAGTTGACTGTTGGCAGTCACTGTGTGATAAAATCAGCTGTGCGGTAAAAAAATGTGTGTTGCTTGCCAGACATATAGCAGCCTGCCCCCTCTCACACACACATGTAACAGCCTGCCGCTCACACACACATAGCATCCTGCTCCCTCATGCTACCCAACACACATGAATACGGCCAGCCTTCAGCTCTCTCTGTTCCTGAATATACTTAACCAGCCCACCCCTCTCTTGCCCCCCCCCCCCCCAGTGTGCATGGCTAGCCTGTCCCATTCTTTGTGTCACACACACACAGAGTCAGCTCCTTCTTTTCCCCACAGTTTACTGTTAACCACTCAGAAAAATAGCAAAATTGCAGTATGTTTAAAAATTGTAAATACAAAAATAACTTTCCTCTCCTGCTCCCCCCCCCCTTTCCCACAGGCAGCACTTTTTCACCCCCCACGCCTCTCCAGGCACAGGAATTTTTTTCTTTTCACCCAGGCACTGGCAGCACTTTTCACCACCCTCCCACCTCAGAAGCCGCACTTTTTTCCTCTTGGCCTGACCCTAACTAATAGCATCTTTTCTCCTCTGCCCACCACTCCCACCCCACCAGAGAGGTAGCACTTTAGCATCTTTTCCTTACCCCTCCTCTTGCAGGCAGCACTTTTCCTTCTATAGGCTGCTTTTATTTTTTCTCTCCCCCCCCCATCACCACCTCTATTTCTAGCATTTTATTTCATGGTCCTCCCTCCCCCCCATACAGCCTTCATTTTCTCCATCCACAATCAGTTTTTTCAGGTTCCCACCATTTTTACCTGGCCTGTTGATCTGGCTGGGACCATTCCTCACAACAGACTCCTTGAGCAGGGTCGTTAGGTGCGCTACATTGGAAGCATCATTAGGGGTGCCCCTCTTCAGACTCTGGGGGAGTAGCAGCATTAGCAGGGTGCTAGGAGTATCAGCTGGCAGAATTGGAGGCTATTATCAGCTGTGGCAGTTGGGGGCATCAGCGTGAATGAGCAGCAGTGACAATGATGACAGCATATAAGGGTCTCTGTATCCCATGGAAAGTGGGTGGGCAACCCTGTTAGCTGTGGGGCACTGGCATAAATTCTGCCCAAGCAGCTTCCCAATGCAGAGGGGCCTGGGCAGAAAGGGGACCCACACAGCGGCGAACTTACAAGAATGGAGCTGTGCGGCAAACATGATAAAGTAAGTTTGCCGTGCTGCTGCTGCCACGTTGGGGGACACTTATGCCACTGCCGTGGGGAGAAGACTTAGCATCTTCAGAGGGGTGGGGGACCCTTATTAAATATGCCTGGAGATATCAAGGGTCAGCATCCTCAGCAGCTCTCTAATAATGGCTTTAGCTAACAGGCTGCTTTGGGGCATTTCTAGCATGCAGAAACCAGCTTGTTATTAGGGAAGAGGGTGGTGGGTGTGGCACACCAGCAAGTTCACCTCAGCACACCAGTGTTTCATGGCACACCAGTTGAGAAGCACTGTTCTGTGGTGCTTTGTAGCAATGGTGGGTTAGCTTGCATTGCCGTTGCTTATCGTACTGTAACTATTGTGTGAATGCATAGGTAACCTCAGTTTCAGACACTGTTTATAAGTGTTAAATTCAGCTAATAGATGAAAAATGAATGTGGCTGCACTATACTCTGGATTTGCAAACATACTTCCCTTTGTCTAAGTGTTAAAAGCACTTTTGCAATTTTAGTACTGAAAGTCCACAAGCTTTTAAACAGAAATATGCAGGCTCAGTCTTTTCCTTTTCATAGGTAATCTGCATTTTTTGTGGCATGTTTTGCTTGAATTTCAAGTTTAATCTTGACATATATACCTTACCCAGTCATAATTGCAGAGCCCAGAGAGTTAGTTGGTATTCTGCCCATACGTTGTGCTGCAATAAACTTAGCTTGGAGCAGTGATTTCCTACCCCTTTCCCCTTCAGTTATCCTAGTTGTCTACAGAGTGTCGCTTCTCTGACTCTTGCACTGTGGCGTGTCTCTCTCTCACAGGATGCAGTATTGGGCCAGGAGGCTGGAGCAGGAGATTGATAGAGTGATGAGGATTTTCAGTGGTGTCCAGCAGCTGCGAGGGGTAAGCTGTCATTCTCTCCTCTTGTTGTTTCCTTTTTTTTAAATGTTTTATTTATTTGTGGTGTTAAATTCATTAGGAGATTGCCAGAGGGTTTATAAAAATTCATTTCTTACTCTTTGCATTGCTCTGGTGCTGTAGCTGACGTCAGGCTACCTGTTACTTCTTGATTTGCCTTGATATCCACATAGGTTGAAAACCTTCAAAACCATTAATTGTGGTTTAATGCTCAGAATTGTATAAGTAATGCTTAGTACTATATTGTGTATCTTGATTCGTTTAGAAGTGTCATTTATCTAGTTGTACTCAGTTTAGTTTGTTAGATGTTTATTGTGGTTGTTAAAGCCTTTTGCTAGGAGGAACTGCATTAACAAATTTTCTTATTTGTTTATGTCCAATGCCAATCTTGCCTGTTATCCTGGCAAATGATGATCTGCGTCAAGGGTTATGTGTGGCACCTGGCATTGTCAGAGTCACCTGGGAAGTGTCAGAATTGTTTCCTTTTTCGATAATGTTTTAATCAATAAATTACAAAATTAGTTTATGTGCAGAGAAAATACTTCAAATCTTCATACATAATTTGACATCAAGGATCTACTAACCTGAACTGAATATGTTTCCTCTCCAAAACTATTCTGTAAACCACATTAATTTCTGCTGAGCCCTCAAAGCTGAACTTGTCAGAAGGAGGCACTCTTTGTCATGAGGCAAGTACTAGCAGTGAGCCTGGGAGACTGAGATCATATCCAGCATACTTCGGCTTTGGTAAGAGCACTGTTCCCTCTAAGCTGTGCGCTTGTGCGCGCGCACACACCTCACCGAGCGAGCGCACATACTTTACAACAGAGCGCACAAAAATTACGGCTCTGATTCTGATAGAAAACAAAACAGACGTCTTAAAATGTAAAAGTTATGATTGTAATTACTAGAAATTTCCCGCTTCATTTAGTAATCGTCTATTTTCATTTAATTTGATTAAAATCAATGTGGTGTACATACTGTATTCTGACGTGTAGTCAAATTTTAAAGTATATAACTCCGAGTCATTATGTGGCGCACAAAAATTTAACCTTCCTTCAAAAGCTGCACACAGCTGATCTTTTATGCGCACACAGCCTACAGAAAATTAGAGGGAACATTGGGTAAGAGGATCATTAGGGTTTATGGTTTATTAAAATTTGCTATACCATCCTTAGCAAAAGTGCCAAGGTGATTTACAAAACTGATAAAAATAAGATAAGTAAAATTAAAGAGAAGATGGTCAAAGAATTGAAATAGAGAACCTTGCTTGGAAAACAGAATTAAAAGAAATTCTCAAACTGAATGGTGTAAATCTTATACTGTACCTGCATATTACTGTAATTATTTTTCATTTCTCTTTCCATGTCAGAGTAATTTATATAGAATTATCCATATCATCCCCAGTCTCCTTCATCATATTTTAAAGGTGTAATTTGCCTAATTTTCTAAAACATTTTCAAAATGTAATATTGTGAAGATATAAGACAGCTGTGAGTTAGCAGAACTAGGGACATTGCAATAGGATTCCTTTTTTGAGCCCACAGTGCCAGAATCCAAGCCAGTGGCTAAAATAGATGCAGCACCAGTCTCCTTAAAGTACTTTCTGCATACTTCCATACCCAGTAAATAAATGTATTGAGGCCTGCATATTTAAAAGATTTTCAGAGATTACCCCGTCGCCACCCCCCCACCATGAAAATTACCCCTTTTAAAATAAACAGAGTCAAGGTTGAGGAAAATCAGGAGAGTCAGAGTACATATGGGCTTTCATTTTGGAAGTCCAGTGAATACTTTTCACAGATATAGTTATACTCGAGTGGAGGAGTAGCCTGGCTTGCGACCCAAAAAAACAGGATTTGATTCAAGTGCCATACCTTGTGGCCTTGAGCAAATCTCTTAAACCTTCATTGCCTCAGAGCATAAAGGCCTGGCAATTTACTTCTAGTTATACCTTGCCAAGAAAACCCAGGGGCTGCTGGGTTGCCAGGAATCAGCATTGCATTGACTTGATCACACTTAAAAAATTTGTACTTGCTTCAAAGCTGGTACATATGGATAGCTAAAATGAGAGTCCCCTTTCTGTGATTGACTGCATTTTCGAAGGGAAATCCCAAGTGAGGATAATATCTCCTCAGGCCTCCAAGCCTCATGGACAGTCTAAGAATTGCTCCCATGGAGGGTAATTTTATATCTGTATGCCAAGGTCAAGAGGCCAAGTAGATACCTACTTAGGTTCTATGTTATAAGGACACATAGGGCCCTATGAGGGTCATCCTAAAAGGTTTGGTTGTGGTTTGGATATCTGCAGACATCTATGTGGATGTCAAAATCACAGACACATCTCCGTAACCATTCCACAAATGTAGTTTGCATATGTCTCCAGTACGGGGACGTTCAATAGGTATGGGATATGGTGGAGGCATGTCTGGGGAGGGGCAATGGACTTACACGTCCAGTTCCATTCCAGAAGCAGCAGAGCTATCTGCAGACATGTGCATGTTTATTCCTGCTCCAAACACAAATAGGTATCAGGAAAATGTTTGTTTTCACCTTAAAACATCCAGAGAGCATAGAGAATTAAGTGACTAGCTTTAGGTTACAAAGTCCCATACTGGGATTTGAATCCTGGTTATTTAGCTCCTAAGTCACTGCTCTTACCATTATGCTATTAGATATTTTAGTTCTGAAATGCTGTCCTAGGGATGTCTATGTAGACATTTGATGCCCATGCATATCGGGCATGTCCACATTTCTGGAATTGTGCCTGAACTTGCACGTGCCTGCCTTTCTTTTCAGGCGTTCTGGCTTTGATGTCCCAGATTGCACTTGGATGTCCCATTTGGAATATGCCTATATATGTCTTTATACAGTACTAGTGTAAGTGACGGAAATCATGCCTTGAAAGCAGACACAGACATCTATGCCTGCTTTCGAGCAGATGTAAATACTTCTGTTAGAGTTTGCAAGTATGTGTGTTGACTAAGGTCCGGATTCTATAAGGCAGATAGTGGGGCTGAACGTCCTAGTGGGATGTGCAGCCCCGCTATCCGCCTTGTTGGTATTCTGCCTGCCGTCCCCCCTGCTTGTACAGAGCCGCAGTGCATGCTGTGGGGGATGTAGGCGGCACGGGGGTGGAGAGTAGGTGGGGCATGGGTGGGACTGACCCCCAGATGTACAGGGCCACCGAGGGATGCCCTGCTAATTCCACCACTGAGGTGGAATAAGCGCGGGGCATTCCTCCGATCCTACCCAGCAACCCATTCCCGGAGATCAGCAGCCCCTCCTCCCCCTGGAGCAACAGGAAGGCCAAGGTGGGCCCCCTCCATGGTTGCCCCTGTTGGGGTTGTGCCATGGCTGCCCCCATCGGGGTTGGGCAGCAGGAAATTGGGATCTAGGTGGGCATCGGGCAGTGCCGTGGGGAGGACATCCCTGTTGTGATGTGGGGGCAGCCCAGTCATCTCCCATTGCCCGATCCTGCACCTGCAGGAGCATCTTACTCCTGTGGTGCAGAATCAGGCGCTGATAGTCCCGTCTTGGTCAGAGCCATCCAGACAACCCGGACATGCCCCATAGTGAATTAGGCTCCATGTATTTTATAATCAACTGTGCACTTGAAAACTCCACCTGTGTTCCCAGCTATGTCTACCAGCAAAGTAAGCACCTTCTTGACAAGCCGCATGCATGTAGCCAGTTGATCTTTTATAAAAGACCTTTTATATGTGCAAAAAACACTTTATAAAATTACCCTTTTAAAGTGTTCATTATAGTCTATCTAACCACTAGTGTTCTCTGCTTCCAAGTGCTTTTTCAAGGGGTTTTGTGAAAGCACCAGAAAGACTAGATACCATTGGGGTGACCTGACATCTTTTTTATTGTCTCTGCATTAATATTTTTTCATTGACTATAGTAATGACTTTATTTTAGATCAGTGATGTGCCACTCTGATCTTCCAAGGCTGAAAATTGGTCTTGTTTTAAAAGAATGGAAAAATGCTAATCACTGTGGATATCTGGAAAACCAGCTATGTTTGCAGCCTTCAAGAACTACAGTTGATTATCCATAGTTCAGAGGCTGCTGCATATTTTTGATTGAATGAAAAAAATGTATTCAATTTTTCTTGTATCCTGATTAAGGTACTCTAATTTATTTTTTAACTTATGTAGCTTTTTTCCACCATCTCATTTTCTTCTTCATTCTGAGGTTTAAGTCCTAAAAGTGAGTCATGAAAAACTTGAATGAATCACAAAATGAAACACCATTAGGAAAATCTAGCATGAAATGTAGGCATTCAAGCTGCAGGATCTGTGCTTTTGTGTTTTTAGAACAAGTTATCAATTCTGGTTATTCTAACCTATTAAAGTCTGAGGCATTTTTGGTTTTAAAACGTCACCATACAAAAAACTGTTCAAAGTGGTAGATTTATGGTGCCTTGATTTTGCAGTGGGTCACCTGAATTAGAAAGTGGGTTTATGTCTTCTGCATCTGTGCGTCACTGCTGAGCCTGCAAGCCAGCATGTCCCAGATTACGTTGCAGTGGATTGGGTATTGTATATCTAACATGATCCAGAACCATCTGGTAAATGTATAGTATTCATGTCACACCATTATCCTTATTGCCTTTTTGAAGTAGACTTCTGTGAATGAACAATAGAGCCGTTGATTTTGCATTATTGTAGTGTCTAACAGAAAGCCTGTGTATTAATGGCATCTCTTTATTAAGCGCATGCTTTCTCCCCGAATTGTTTTCACATGAATTATTACTACTGATTAGAACTACCCACAAAGTAGTGTGAATTTATCTTTACATTGATGAAAACACTATGGTTCCCTTTTACTATCTTCTCTGCTTCTTACACTGCATTAATAGCGTTTTACAAGCAACTCTCTTTTCAAGTTGAACAATCCTCCTAATACTAGAGCATGACCTTAAATTCAGTGCTGTAACAAGTTAGTAATCCAACAAATCTGGCTAGTTGTTTTTCCTTATTGCATTACTACAAACCTTACTCTGGTCTTCTTTCTCTCTTGTTATTCCTACTTCTCTCTATGTGTGTCCTATGAATACTTAAAGTCTGTCATTAGCATTCGCTGGGCTAAAAAAATTTTGTTTCACCTACACATAAACCAATCTTTTTTGTATTCTTCATAATTACACATCTATTATGCATGCAAATCGCTTATGCACATGTATATCTACGAATTAATATGCACACAATATGCATACACACAAGCAATTTGCGCACACACTTAAGTTTTAGTTCTACAAACCAATGCCCAAATGAGCATGAAAAGCACATGCCAATCTGCCATTGTTTGATTGATACAACCTCTGGTAGATGATTCCAGGCGTTCACCACTACCTCAGTGAAATGTTATTTTCTCCTGTTTCTCTTTCGCCTATTTGCCTGTCCTCTTCTGTTGTAGAAAATACTGCAACTAGATGACACCACAGTAGGGATATCCCAATCATGATTCGGCATATTGAAATCACCTATACTGTTAATGTCTGTGAATTGCACCTCTGCAAATAGATGTCCCATTCCCTCTTTCAACGTTAACCCACACTGCTGCCTCCTTCCCTCTCCAACGCATCCAAAATACTGCTGCCCGACTCATTTTTCACTCCTCCACGCGCGATCACATCACTCCTCTTCTTATCCGTCTTCACTTGCTCCCCATCAAATTCCGAATTCACTTTAAAATCCTGGTGCTCCTCCACCATGCTCTTTACACCCACTCCCCTCAGTATTTGGCAGACCTTGTCCATTTTCATACCCCAGCTCGCTCCCTGCGATCCCTCCATCTTAACCACTTGCATCTTCCCTCACCCACCTGTGCTCGCCTCCAATCGACCCGCTCTTCTGCGTTCTTCTTCCTTGCCCCCGCCCTATGGAACTCTCTGCCCTCCTCTATCCGACTTGAGCAGGAACACGCTACCTTTAAGAACAGTCTCAAAACCCACCTCTTTGCCCTTGCCTTTGACCTCCCTGATCCCCTTGTGTGACCCTGTCTTCCCTCTTCTTCTCTCTCTCCCTCCTCCCTATTGTCCTGTCGTATGAATCTGTTAGGTTTGCTTTCCTATCCGCCATTGTAATTTCTTTTTCTTCTTTCTTTGCCTTATGGTATTTCTTTGATTTGAACTCTGTGAACCGCTATGATGTTTTTCGTTTAGCGGTATATTAAGCTAATAAACGTAAACATAAACATAAGCCCTGCAGTTCTGTTGCTTTAATATCGTTTTTCACATTGTGTCATTCTTCCTCTTCCTACCCTGTCCTTCCTGAATAAATTATAGTCTTGTATAATTACATCCCAGTCATGGTTCTCCATGAACTATGGGGCTTGTTTACAAAGCCGCTACCACAGCTTTGTAAACAAGCCCCTATGTCTCTGTGACTGTCACTAAATTCAAGTCAGCCTCTTCCATAATAGCCTCTAGATCTAGAATCTTATTTCCCTTACTACGGGCATTAGAATACACTGCTTTCCAGATCTTTCTCCTTTTTCCAGTTACTACAGAGGTATTTAATGTTCTACTTCCTGAAGGCTTTTCCTTACCTGCTTAAACCTAGTTTAAAGAACTCCCTAGTAGATTAGCTAGTCTGCTGCAGAAGACACTTTTCTCATAGAAAATAGCATGAAATCCAATGATACCAAATCACAAAAAAAAAGAATTGTCAAGCTAATCACTTAAACTAACTTCACAGAAAGACAGTCATCACTTTGTCTATTTTAATCTGTAATATAACATTTAAAAATCCTTCTTCTGCAAGTATGTCCTTATATCTCTGACACAACGCTATGTTTCGAACTCCACACAAAAATCTGCAGTTCTGCAACAGGGAGTAACATATAAATCCACTTATCTGCAAAATAGCTTTTCTTCAGATGACCAAATTGCAGAAGGGGAGCTTCATCCAGTGATCATTCTTCCAAGAAGACTCCATCTTGGAAGGTATCAGACGTCTTTTTAGCTTCTTTCCTTTTCCTTTATCCATTAAGCAACTCCTGCTCTCTCAGTAGGAGAATCCAGACCTTTATCTTAGAAGCCTAAGGTCCTCTCTTGGTTGTATTCCTTACTCCAGGGTGAGCTGGATCAGTTTTTTGAGTTCTCTTGGCTGGATGCCCTCATCATGGCAGTGACCAAATGCAAGGCTATTCCAGTGGAGGGGAGGGCTGCGCTTAAGGAGTTTTATAATAGAAAAGTGGAGACCCTTTTTAATAATGCCTTTGTGGCCTTGGTCTTAGGCTCCCAAGTAGGCTTGTGCGCAGGTGGCCAGAACATTCTTACACTAGATTCAGCAGCTTCCAGAAAGACCAGAGACTGCCACTGGAGTCTGCTGCTGTGTTACTTGGTGGATGCCCTCTAATGATTTGATTAGGATCTTCTGCAAGTCCACAGAAGTGATTGTTATGGTTAGGAGGTTTCTCTGGCTTCACAACTGGTCAACTGATACAGCCTCTAAGTTGCAAGCAAGCAAGCTTCCCTTCAAGGGAAGATTGCTTTTTGGGGAGGATTTCAAGAAGTTGGTAAAATACTTTGAGGAGACTCATCCTCAAAGGCTCCTGGAAGACAGGCCCAGGGCCACTAGGC
Organism: Ichthyophis bannanicus; assembly: GCA_033557465.1. Classification (NCBI taxonomy): domain Eukaryota; kingdom Metazoa; phylum Chordata; class Amphibia; order Gymnophiona; family Ichthyophiidae; genus Ichthyophis; species Ichthyophis bannanicus. The sequence continues at coordinate 46,051,096 of CM066046.1, forward strand.
CTGCTTTTCAAAGAGCCTTGCATGGAGTATGGATGTGCTTAGACTGCTAGGAGTCTAGGTAGGGCATATTCCTTTTGTCCTAGGCCCAAAGAAGGGGCAGTTCTTTTGGAGTTCGCAGTGATCTTGGGACTCAACAGCAGTTCCTGCTGGATCCAGTAAGCACCTGAAGTAAAATCCAGCAGATCTTTTCTGAGATACAGCCAGTTGGGGGATGACTCAGGCTGATTCTCTCAGAATGGAGCAATATCAGATCAGAGCAGTGGGTCCTAGAGATTCTAGGTCAAGGATATGTCTTTGTAGTATCTCCCCATTCAAGTGGGTGGTGGTCAAAGAAACTCTAAAGAACATCCTGCAGTTGTAGGATATTTTACCCATGCCTTCCACAAAGGAAGGTTAGGGATGTTATTCTATCTATTTCATGGTGTCAAAGAAGGGGAGGTTGCTTCCAGCTTATTCTGGACTTAAATCAGTCAATAGCAAACTTTGCCCATTTCTGCATGGAGACCATCAGATCAGCCATTTCCTCCATTCGTTAAGAGGATTTCCTCACCTCCCTAGATCTTACCAAGGTATATTTTCACATTCTCATCCTGGAGCAATACCACTGGTTTCTCCACTTCTGCACCCTGGCTCACTACTTCTAGTACTGGGCTCTACCCTTTGGCTTGGCCATGACTCCTAGTACCTACTTGAAAGTCATGATGGTGGTCATGACATTTCTATGCAAACAAGGAATCCAGATTCACCCATACCAGGATGACTGGCTGATTTGGTCTGATTCCCTGGAGAAGTCCAGAGAGAACACAGCCCTAGTAATTTGATGGTTAGATTGGCAGATTGGCAATAAATTATCCCAAGAGCTTCCTGAATCCCTCTCATGGCCTGGAGAATCTTGGCGCTCTGGTCAGAATTCTCCTGGGTTGGATCCCTCAAGATGTTGAGGCAACTCAGATTTATGTGCACAGCCTGCTCCTGAGACCATCTTCAGCTATTAAAGTCCATGGCATCAACATGGAGCTGGCCCTTGAGCCAGGGGAATTGGAGTGGATTTAGCTCACGCCTTTTATCAGGGGTTCAAGGTGAGTTGCATTCAGATACAATAGGATTTTCTATCCCCAGAGGGCTTATAATCTAAGTTTGTACATGAGGGGTGATCCGGGAAACTACAGATCGGTGAGCCTGACGTCAGTACCGGGAAAAATGGTAGAAACCATCATCAAGAACAAAATTGCTGGACATGTAGATAGTCATGGCTTAATGGGAGACAGCCAACATGGCTTTAGACAAGGAAGATCTTGTCTTACTAATCTGTTATGTCTTTTTGAAGGTGTGAATAAACAGGTAGACAAAGGTGAGTCGGTTGATATAGTGTATTTGGACTTTCAGAAAGCCTTTAACAAGGTCCCTCATCAGAGACTTTTGGCAAAACTAAAGAGTCATGGGGTAGGAGGCAGTGTACTATTGTGGATAAGGAACTGGTTAAAAGATAGAAAGCAGAGGGTAGGGCTAAATGGGCAATTTTACCAATTGAGAAAGGTGAATAGTGGTATGCCCCAGGGATCTGTGCTGTGTCCGCTACTTTTTGACATATTCATAAATGACCTGGAAAAGGGAATAACGAGTGAGGTTATCAAATTTTCAGATGACACAAAACTATTTAAAGTTGTTAAAACTCAAGAGGATTTTGGAAAATTGCAAGAGGATCTTGATAAATTGGAAGACTGAGCATCAAAATGTTACATGAAATTTAATGTGGACAAGTGCAAAGTTATGCACCTAGGGAAGAACAACCCAAACTATGGTTACACGATGCAAGGTTCCACATTAGGAACCACCACCCAGGAAAAAGATTTAGGCGTCATTGTGGATAACATGTTAAAACCCTTGGCCCAGTGTGCAGCGGCGGCCAAGAGAGCAAATAGAATGCTAGGTATCATAAGGAAAGGAATGGAAAATAAAACAAAGGATATTATAATGCATCTATATCGTTCCATGGTGAGACCACACCTTTAATATTGTGTGCAATTCTGGTCGCTGTATCTTAAAAAGGATATAGCGTTATTAGAAAAGGTTCAGAGAAGAGCCACCAAAATGGTAAAGGGGATGGAAGGATACCCCCATGAAGAAAAGCTGAAAAGGTTAGGGCTCTTTAACCTGGAAAAGAGACGGCTGAGGGGAGATATAATAGAAGTCTATAAATTAATGAATGGAGTGGAACGGGTAAACGTAGATTGATTGTTTGTTATCAGAATATAGAAAGACTAGGGGACATGCAATGAAGTTACAGGGTAAACTATTTAAGACTAATAAAAGAAAACATTTTTTCACTCAACATGTAATCAAACTCTGGAATTTGTTACCAGAGGATTTAGTTTATAAAGGCTGTTAGTGTAGCTGGGTTTAAAAAAGGTTTGGACAAGTTCCTGGAGGGAAGGTCCATAAACCATTATTAAGAAGGGACCCAGGATATCAATGCTTGACCCAGTACAAGCATTGTGGAACCTGTGTCTTTTGGGGAAACTGCTAGGTATGTATGACCTAGATTGGCCACTCTTGGAAACAGGATACTGGGCTTGATGGAACTTGGTCTGACCCAGTATGGTATATCTTATGCAATGGCGGGTTAAGTGAATTGCCCAAGATCACAAAGAGCAGTAGTGGGATTTGAACCCTAGCTTCCCTGGTTTTAACGCACTGTTTGAATCATTAGGCTACTCCTCCACATCCATGTCCTACAGAAGCATCTGCTGCCTCTCTGTTTTTATTGCTCTCAGCTGTTCAACTAAACCTTTCCTCTCCTCTAGAAGATCATGGGTCAGTTAGCATGGAAGTCTGTCTCACCATCTGATGTGCAGGATGCCTCTGGAAGCACTGAATTGGGTGTAATCACCATGGATGCCAGCCTGAAGGCTGGGGAGCTCATTATCTTGGTCAAATGGTTCAGGGCTTTAGATCCTCTATCAACCAGCTGAAGGCAGGTATGATCCATCTGCTTCTGATGAGGTTTCAGTCCTTGTTAGTGAGCAAGGCATTCCGCATGATCTCAGGCAGTGCCACAGCAGTGGTGTTTGTTAACATGCATGGTCGAACTCGAAGTGCCAGGATAGCTCTGGAGATGGCAGAACTGAAATGTTTGGCAGAGAAACAGCTGATTTTTTCTTGGCATTCGACATAGTTGGGGTTGACAATGTGCAGGCCAATTTCTTGAGTTGGAATACTGTAGATACATATTCAGTCTCATAGTATGAAGTTGGGTCCCTCTAATATTGAATCTAATGGCCACTCGGGAGAGTGCCAAAGTGGGGAACTTTCTCAACCACAGGAAGGAGCTGCAGGCAGTGGGCTTGAATGTCCTCCTTCAGGTGTGGCCCCAAGAGGGGCTTCTGTATGTATTCCCTCTCTTGGCCCTTTGTGTACTGCTTCCTATACAGAATTCAGGCTGTTCTGGACTTGGTGATTCTAGTGACCCTGGAATGGCTATGCAGGTAATGGTATGCGGATCTCTTGGGTCTGTTGACACAGTCCCTGTTCTTGTTACCTCAAAAGAAGGACCTTTTTTGGCAAGGCCCTCTAGTAATGGAGAATTCTGCTCCCTTCTCACTTATGGCCTGGTTCTTGAGAAGATTAGGCTGTCCAAGAGAGGCTACTCTGGGGCATTAGTGGATACTCTTCTCAGAGTTCATAGAACCTCTGTGAAAGGTTTTAGGGTTTTTGAGTGGTGGTGTTCCTTCTCAAGTCCTAGAGGATGGGAAGATGGACATTGTCATTATTTTGTCCTTTTTATGGTCTGGCCTGGACCAGAGTTTTACTCTGAATTCTCTTAAAGTTAAGGTGGTGGCCTTGACTTGCTACTGGGGGCATATTCAAGTGATGTCCTTGGCAACACACACTGATGTCTCTCACTTTCTTAAGTAAGTAAAGTAGATTTGTCTGCCAGGGCATCCAGTAATTCCTCAGTGGAGTCTTTCTTTGCTGTTGAAGGTTTTGAGATGGCCCTGCTTTGAACCTATTCGAAGGACCTCTCTCAGAGATTGAGATGATTTTCCTAGTGGCTATTATATTTCCTTTCCCTGGAGCGGTACATTTGTGATATCTTCAGATGGCTGCAATCAGCAGAGCTCACTGTGGGTGCAGCTAGTGGTACTGATATGTTTGTGTAAGTAGGTTACAGCAAAGGCCTCTCATCTTTCATGCTTTGGGTATGCAATTCTTGAGGAATGTTTGCTCTTCAGCACTCCCTGGCCCCACTGGGGTGAATTTAATGCCATGATGGGGTGCCTAGGCTCATGTAGGTATACTGTTTGGGCCTCTTTTGGAAACATTATGGTGGAATCGGGTGCTAAAAGCATACGCTGGCTATAGGTAGAACTTGGAGAATCCCATTACAGGGCCGGAAGAGCTGATCCTTCAGGTTCTCCTGTTTTAGTTCTAGTGAGGTTTAGCATGTCTTTGTCAGCTTCTGGTTCCCTTCTGGGTCGACAAGTTGGCTCAAGCTACTCAGGCATTGACCCTTCTTCAGTACTTGGAGGAAGGAGACCTTAATTGGAACTGTTTGACAGTTGTTCAATGAGAACTGACTACCAGGGGGTTGTGTTGTAAGTGAAAGAAGAAAGCTGGTCGCTTCCAGTAGGGGGTTGTGATATTTTTTTCTCATTAGGCATCAAGCCTTCTGGGACAGAGATTCTCTGGGAGCCTTTCTCCTGTAGCCTTGTTTGGCAGAGGTCATATCTCTTCCTTTATCACATCACAGGAGCATAGAAAACTTAGAGGAAGGTAACACTTTTTTGAAGTGCAGGTGCACAGGCCAGGCTCCTTGTTCCCCTCACCTGTTGTTAGGTACTGCTTCGGTACATCACAAGTAAACATATCCCTATGACTTCTAAGATCAATTTAGGGTCAAGAAATCAGTAAGGGTCGCGGAATGCCACATCATTCAAAATCTGAGATAACTGAAAGGCAACAGCATGCTTAGTCACTTTCTCAAGGAAAGCTAAATTTATAGTTGGATGATCATTTTTTACCTTTATGGGATCTAACTGTGGCTTTTTCAGTAATGAATGGATAATAGCATGCTTCAGTGAATCAGGGAAAATACCCTCAGACAGAGAACTATTTACACATCTTTCTTTTCTATACACCCAGGCCCCTCACCATGTCATGTCACAGAAGCAACTGTATCAGCTGTGGATAGCTGATGGAAATGGTTCAGAAAATTGTTTGATTCTTCAATCTGCTAGTGCAGATTTTGGGGACGTTTTTTTTCCTGGCAAGGGGACTGAGATTTGATGGGATGAGAGGAAGCTCGGTTGTTAGCCTTCTTCAACAATGACATCCTTACCAAGTTCATTCCCTCAGCAAGTAGATGGCTTGGAAATTATTTATGTTAAAAGCAGATGGATTTTCATCCGGAAGGCTATCTTCTTATCAGAGACTGCAGAGAGCCAGGATGATATGCAGTACATTTCCAACCTGAAGATTTTTCTGTGTCTCCTCTGTAGGTAGGAATTGAGTGATAATGACTTATGCTTCTCTGGCAGAGGTGATGAATGAACTTAACAATGTTGGTCTTCTCTGTGCCCAAGCATCAGCTCCATGGTCTATAAATCTGCATCCATAGATGAGGTTAAATTACCAGGACCCAGTTGAAAACAAGGAATTTGTCTTAATCTGGCTTTGGCAGTCAACAAATTCAATTTCTTTTTAATAATACATTTGATTGGAAATAAACCCACAAATTTAATTATAATAAAGCTGAGTGATTCTGACTGAAGAATGAGCTTATCATTGTCCCTTTTAACCAGAAGACACCATAAGATGTAAACTTGAATTTTTTTACAATTGCACTGTTCGTAAAATGTTGTTTTACTTCTAATAATTGAATTAGTATCTTAACTCTATCTGTGCCGATTTTCTGCTTGCATTGTGTTTAATTTCAAAAGCAAAAATAAATATTTAGAACTAATGAAGCCTTCTCCCCGGGATGTATGTGTGCACATTTATGGTTAATGTATAAAGGTGGATCTGAAAGAAAAACATTCAGTCAGCATGTTCTTGACATAGTCTCCAAATTCAATATAGATAGGACACCAGACAGAAAAGTTACTAGGGGAGGAGGGAATAAACACAGACACACCGAAGGCATATTTACTAAAAAATGCACCGGTGGTGCACAGTCAGACCATGAAACCAGCACAGAGGCCCGGGTCAACTTCAGGGAGCATGTACGTCTGTCCCCCTTCGATCGGCATGTTGCTAATGCATGGCATCGTAGAACCTGGCATGTGAGTGCATCTAATGCCATGCACTGAGATGGCATTAGGTACACCTATTTATTTATATATATATATATATTTATTTATTTAACAAACATTTTTATACCGCGCTTTCCACATGATCAAACGCGGTTTACAAGCCACAATGGTCTGATAAGTACACTAAAACATGGTCTTATTCAGTCACATGGAACATAATACGTATAACTATTGACATTGACGAGATCAAACAGTACAAGGTACATGTACCCTTTAACTCTATACAATATTTGAGCATAACTGATGTATTAGTTGCTCTAACAGGGCGCAGCTAGTATATTTCTGTCTTATATTTGGCTCGCTATTTGGCCTGTTGTGAAGCCAGCTTTGGTGTCACAGCTTGACTGTGTGCCATAGTGCGAGGTAAAGAGGAATGTTTTACGTTTTTTGCAGAATATTTTGATGTGATTTTGTTCTCTGATGTCCTCAGGGAGCTCGTTCCAGAGGGTTGGCGCAGCATGTGAAAATACTTTTTTATTTGTTAATTTTTGGCTTTTCTGAAGTCCTTTGCTAACCGCGAAGCACCAGCAATGTGTGCACTCTTTCCCCAATCCACTCTGTCTCCACCCAATCGCACATAACTTGTTGGCACAGGATTTTTAATGCTAGGCCTCATGCTAACTTTTAGCATGGCACACTCACTGCCCGCTGAACCCCGCACTAACAGCACAGTTTAGTGAGCATGCCCCACAAACTCTATTACTTTGGAAAGTAGGCTAAAATCTAGTGTTGGTGGTTTCTGAGAATCTTTTCTTCTGTGCATGCAAGCACCTGTTGGACTTGTGTGTACTCATTTTAACATGCTAAACTCTGAAAGACTTTCGCAGAAGAATTTATGTGAAAAAAATCTGAACATTTAGCATTGTGTGTGTTTTTGTGTGAACATCCTTCTGTGAAGAAATGTATGGACCCGATATTCAAAGGCATTTACATGGTTTACAGAGCTGTAAGCCCTGTAAATGTTCATAAGTGGGATATTCAGTGTCACTAATATGGTCAGTGGAGCTGAATATCCACAGGAACTGTTGCTGTATGCCCTGATGCTAACCTCTTAGCATTGGGGCGTTCCGTGGACGGTACCCGGGTATATTCATTCAGCAGTGATATTCAGCTGCTGTCCGGTTATCCCTTGACGGTGAAAGTTAGGTGCAACAAAAGCTGTTCTAACTTTTGCTGCCAAAGCTAACCGAGTAGTGGCTGAATATCACTGCTGCCCAGTTAGCTTCCGGCTTCCGCGGCTGACCCAGATGTGCAATGCCGGTGGCCGGATATGGCCGCACACTGAATATCCAGGTTTCGTGTTCAGCAGTGATGGCTAGGTGCTGTAATCATGCTAGCCGTCGCTGCTGAATATCGGGCCCTACAAATTTAGGACTATCTTCATAGTAAACTTCTATATGTGCTTTGCTAGATGATCAAGTTCATTTAGATTCATAAATATTGAGCTGTTGTGATGCAAAAAACATACAAAGCAACTCATTGTTTATGATTATTTGAAAACTGGTCTATTTGATTCCTGATTTTCACAAAAGGGATAGCTATATACCTTAGTAAGGTATAGCTCTCTGTTCTGCTCAAAATTTCTTTTGAATGTTTGCCACAGAGTTTATTTGCATCCACAGCAAACTTTCACACAAATAGATTGCTAACCTGTAAGAAATCCCACAGGGTATTGCATCAACCTCTTTGTCAGGATGGACATACTGAGCTCCCTTCTTTGTGCCTTCAGATATCCCTGTTGAGATCTTTTGCCCCAGCAAGAGCTTATATACCAGCAGACACTGAAATGGCGCATCATTTCACTCTATTCGCCCCTTTTCAGCAAACCAATACCTTCAGTGAGTCAGGCCCAGTGCAGTTTCTTGAAATTCAGGACATTAATTTCCCATAAGTGTATGAGGTTCTGCTCCTATTCCAGTTTTAAAAAATCATTAAAAATGATACCCTACACCAGAATGCTGTCTTCTAATCAGAAGGTGCAGGCATTTACAATTAATTTTATATTCTGCTGGGGTTACAACTCCCGCTGACAGGACACCACGCACCAGCAAATGTTCTGTTTATTGACCCACTGTTTCAAGTTTTCCCTTGACGAAGGATTTTTGTTTTAAATTCAAGATGGGATTCAACCGGTAGCATACTAGTAAATAAACTTGACAGCACTCAAGGGCTCAGTCTTCTTGTGTCTGTGAGGCAACGTGGACTTGCACAGTGGAAGACTGAAATCCCATAAGTGTTAGTGTGGCACATGAGCCATGAAATTTACAGCACTATATAGAGTGACTAGAAGCAGAACTGCTCATAATATTTTAACCTGAGCTGCCTGGAGATTATCCGTGTCATGTATTATTTATTTTCTCTTCTAATTGCAAGACTTGTACCTTTCCCTGCTTTATACCTGTGTCACACATGTGACTAGAAAATCATTTAAGAGTGCCACACCATTAATGTAGTATGGCCACTTAATATTAACTTGTCTATCACTTTATGCTAATGTTCCCTATTTTGTAATATGCTGCTTAGGTTGTCTACTTTTTAATACAATGGTTATATACAGTATATATACATGCACACACATACACAAGCTTGCATGTGAATGCATATACTGTATATGTGTGTATATCTATTTGTATATATATAAATAATCCTTTGGTTTTGTATGTAGATGGAATAAAGATATTTACTCTTTAATCTGCAGGGTTTTTTTTTAAAGCAAACTCACTTTTACGTTTGGTTTTGTTTCACCTGATTCTGCTCTATCCATGGTTTGGATATGATGGGATGGTGCTTTCACAGGGTTTAATGACGAACAGCATGACAGTAGCCAGACTTATTTGGATCCATAGGGATGGGAGTGGATAAGTGGGAGGATTTTTCAAGAAGGCAAAGCTTTGGATACAAGTTAATTATATTAAAATTAGAAAAAGGACTGTATTAATAATTTTGCTAATTTTAACTCTTGTCTTAATGTATGTTTTTCATTGTATAATTGCATTCCATCAAAACAATGGTTGGAACTTGGCAGTACTGTTGCCTCTAAAAAATATTCTGAGGGGTTTCTATAGGTTCGGGTGAGTAAACTGCTGAAATAGTTTTTAAGTTGAGTATAGATATGCATCCATCTTACTCAATTTTCTTTAAATATGTCTGCACACCCAATTGAGTACTAAAAACTAAGAACTAATTGCCTATAGACTATATGTACGTCCTGTCATCCCTTCCCTCCTGTTGAATGTAGACTCACAATTCGTGTTGCAAACCACTTTGATTGAAGGATAAGGTGGTAGATAAAACTGGTTAAATAAATAAAATGTTAGACTTCCCATGGTTGATTCTGTTAATCAAACATCTCTGTGACCATTTATATTATTAGCGATGAAGAATACACCTAAAGCCTGATTCAGATAGGCGCATATCTGAGCCACCTGGATAGCCCCAAGCAAGACGGGCCTGTTTGGACCCGATTCTGGACCATGGGAACAAAATGTTCCTGCAGTAACCAGAATCAGGCCTGAGGACGGCCCGGTATGCTCCTGCCATCTGTGGGGACATCCTCTCTGCTGGTGCCCCTGACTCCGGCATCCTCGGCCCCCCTTTTCTCCTCCGCCTGACCCAAGGCTGGCCTGCTGTGGCCTGGATCAGGTGGCGGGGACCTCCCCACATCTGGCCCTGGCCCCAGGGGGGAACCCCAGCTCCAATTGTTGGGTTTTTGCTGCTTATTCCACCTTTGAGGTGGAATAAGCAGCGTGTCCCATGGGCCAGGCAGGACATACAGGATCATGACCTGAATTGGCCCTGTACATCCTGCTGGGCTATCCTGCCCCCATTCTGCCCCAATCCCGCTCCCTCCTGTCCCCCGCTGGCTCTCCCCATCCTGATGTACAAGATATACAGGGAGAACCGAAGAGAGAATCAGGCCCCGACTGCTTGCAGAACTGCACGTCGCGCTAGGATGTGCAGCACCCACAACCCATGTCCTGTAATGGGTCCATAGTTTATTCATTTTACACTTTTGCTGTTGCCTACATTAATTTTGATGGAAGGCTGTCTGAGAACTTAGGGCCTGATATTGAAAGGCATTTACATGGTTTACAGACCTGTAAACCATGTAAATGCTGCTGAATGGAATATTCAACAGTACTAACATGGTTAGTGCTGCTCGATATTCCTAACTAAAGTCATTATATTTCCCCTGATGCTAACTGCTTAACATCGGGGCGTGTCGTGGGTGTTCTGGGGAGTATCATAGGCAGAGACAGTGGCTAACCAGTTAGTGGCAATATAGCACTTCTACCCTTTTAGTGACCTGTGGGTAAAGCTAGGCACTAATCAGGTAGCGGTGCAATATCACCACTACCCGGTTAACTCCTGTGGCTGTGGAGGCTATGCGATGACCCCTGATATTCAATGCCTGGGCTGCATATGACCCTGGCATTGAATATCTGGGGTTAAATGTTGGCTGGTGGCTATAACAGCACATAGTCACCCCAGATCAATATCAGGACCATACTGTTTATAGACTGCAAAACAAAAAGCATCCTTTGTAACGTAAACTTATCATTGATTGTCTGTGCTTTCTAGTTCTAAACTTTCTATTGTGGACTGTTTTTCATATAACCTTAGTGAGATCATGCAAAACGTTATCTCTCCTTAATCTTTCTATTTCTAAAGAGAAAGTAGTTGAAACCAATCTGGAGCATGGTATAAACGAAGAGCACTTTATTCATAAAAGTTCACAAACTGGGGTGAATGGCCATGTTTCGGCAATGCCTTCCTCGGGTTCTATACCACCCTAAAAATATAAATACAAATATAAATAATAGTAATAATATAGCTAAAAGGACAAAACATTTGAGAACATCTATAATAAATTATGTAAAACATAGCCATTCTTGAAACCATTAAGAGACGTTAACAGAAACATTAAGAGAAACTTTTAAAATTAGAGATAATGTAAAAAGTTATCCTTAATAAATAAATTAATAAATACTGTACTAATTAAAAATTGAACAGAAGTGTAAACAATAGAACAGAAGTGTAAAAAATATATGAATGCAAATGAGAAGCTCATAGACAAATCATTGTCAAATCATATGGAGTAACACTCCTTTTCATCAAAAAACAAGCAGACAGAACGGAATAGGAGACAGTCAATTATTATATGCTCATTCCTAACTGCACTGAGAGATCAAGGGGCAGGAGTGAAAAAACATATACTTTTTGTCTAAAACATGCAGACAGATCAAAATATGAGTCAATCATTATATGTTCGTTCCTAACTGTACTGAAAGATCAAGGGGCAGGAATGAAACAATTACCAGAAAAGTACTTAGAAAGTATATGGAACATGTCTATGGGGTGGAAAAAAAACACTCATCCCAATCTAAGATAAGTAAAAAATTACAAACATTAAAATATCTAAAATTGACCAGGATACATTACAGTATAAAAGATAAATCTAAAAACCATTACATATCCAGCAAGATTAAAAAATAACTTAAACAACATATAAAAACAAAGAAATGTATGCATTGCATTGATTCAACATAATAAACTGACAAAATAAATGTTGCATTGAGTGAAAAACGTAATGAACAAACAGAATAAATATATTGAGAACACACAACAGAAAACATCGATACTGTGGCGCAAAAGAATATTAGAGAAAGTGTACCTGCAAAAGCTGTCAGAGGTGAAAGCCGCCGTGCAAGGGATTGAGAGAAAAAGGATTAAAGAATGAGGGGACACCTCCTTCTCATGATAACATATGTACTTGGCATTTGGAAGGGAACAACTACACAAAATGTGGGCAAAAAACAATAAGTCCGAGGCCGCGGGGCAGGGTCCTGCTGGCGTGCTGGGTGCTAGCAGTGAAGAGGTAGTTCCTGGATGGTTGGGGGGAGGGGGCGGGAACAGAACAACCCAGGTGATTTGAAGGTGTAGGAGTGGGGGGCAGGGTTACGCCATGGCGAGTGACCCCAGGTTATGGAGGTAAAGGAGTGACTGTACCAGGGGGTTGGCCTTTGGCACAGGGGGGTGTTAGTACAGCAGGTGTACCAGCGTCATGGTAGCTCGGGGGGGGGGGGCAGAGTTAATCTGGGGCGGAGTGGTTAGGTGCTTGGCAACTTTCGTGGCCCCCGGCTGTTTCCCCCCCCTGTGTTTTCTTTTATGCCCCCGCAGTATGCCATGATGAGTTATCCAGCAGAGCAAGGACCAGGAGGCCAACCAGGAACAAGGAATGCAGAAGCGGGAGCAGCATCAAGGCACCTGGGGAGCGAAGATGTCTTCACGGAAGGGGATTGTCGGCATCAGCTGCGAGTCGAAGAGGGTGGTGGGCCACTTACTGGGCCGAGGGCAGTTCAGGCTGTGGATGGTGCAGCAGGTGAATTATTGGTGCACCTGCGAGGAGATGGGGAGCAGGCCGCTAGCTCGCAGGGGGCTGGTGGGGCTAAGGCTAAAAAGAAGAGGAAACATATGCGTAGGTGGCAGCGTAGTTCCGAGTCATCCTCGTCTTCCTCTGAAGGATCTTCGTCGTCTTCGTCAGGAGCAGAGGGCACAGTTCAGGGGGCAGGTAAGCAGGGGGATGTGGTGCACGCGGGAGGTGGCGCTGTTCCGACGTTAGTTTCTTTCTCGGAGCTATGGGAGGGGGTGCCGAGGAAACTTCACTGTAGGATTCGGAAGAGGCGTTATATAGACATTTTCCATCTATTAGAGGGCAGGAAGAGGTCGGACGAGAGCAGGAAAAAGAGGAGGGAGGATGAGAAGGCTGGTAGGGTTAAAAAGGTTTCACGGAGCGTGGTGAACTGGATGAGAGCCTTTTTGCGATTGGCAAGTGTTTGGGATCATTATTCACCGGACCAATACGGAATGTTGCTGGCCTATGCGGATTCCATATTGGAAGTGGCTCAGATGCATGAAGGGTGTGCGTGGTTGAATTATGATGAAAAATTTCGTGATAAGATAGAGAATAACAAAATGCTGTCCTGGGGTATGCAGGATATTAATTTATGGCTGACACAGATGTCAGCTAGGCCAGGATCGTGGGGAGGCAGTGCAGCACAAGGGGGGGTGGCTAGCACAAGTGGGTTGGGGCGGCCCTTTCGTGCAGGGGGGGGGGCACAGAAGAAAGCTGGGGGAAGTGGAGCGGAAGTTCAACATGTTCAACAAGTCGTCTTGCCCCTTTCCTGATTGTAAATTCCGTCATGTCTGCACAGTCTGTGATGGCGGGCACTCAGCAATTAAGTGAGTTAAAAAAGGGTCCACTGGGGTTTCACTGCCAGCCCCCAAGTAATATAGATGTACGGGGCTTAGCACCTATGCCAATATGGCTGGATGCTCTAATGCCATGGTTGCAACAGTACCCACGGAGGAAGGATAGGGCGGTATTAGAATTAGGATTTCAATTTGGTTTTGTGATTCCCATGCAAGGGAATGTTCGGGGCGCAAAGGCGCGTAATTCCCCTTCAGTGCGGCATTTTTCGGGCATTGTACTTGATAAGTTAGCGGCAGAATTGAGCTTGGGGAGAATTGCGGGACCTTTTGTCGAGCGGCCATTCTCGAATTTAGTTATTTCCCCGCTGGGGGTTGTACCTAATAAAGAACCGTGTAAATTCCGCTTGATTCAGAACTTGTCCTTTCCAACTGGAGCATCGGTAAACGATTGCATTCCTAGGGAGTTATGTGTGGTCCATTATGCTTCTTTTGATAAGGCGGTGGAATTGGTCAGGAAAAGCGGCCCGGGTTCTTGGATGGCAAAGGTGTCCGCCTTCTGGCTATTGCTGTTGCACCCGACAGCTTTCCCATTGCTGGGTTTTTGTTTCAAGGGCTAGATTTATTTTGACAAATGCATGCCTATGGGCTGCTCGGTCTCGTGTGCTTATTTTGAAAAATTTAGTACATTTTTACATTGGGCGCTGGTAGTGGAGGCGGGCTGTGACAAGGTGGTTCATTATCTGGATGACTTTTTGTTCATGGAAGCCGCGCAATCAGAGGAGTGCCAGCAACTATTAGACAGCTTTGTAGAACTGTCTCGTGGATGGGGAGTGCCATTGGCAGCTGGCAAGACGGTGGGGCCAGCGACGTGTCTCACGTTCTTGGGGGTGGAGCTCAATTCCATGGAAATGGTAGTGCGTCTCCCAACTGAGAAGGTTTCGAGGTTGCGAGTGCTGGTAGCAAATGTCCTGGCTTCCTCAAAGTTAACATTGCAGGAAATGCAAGCATTAATAGATCGCTGAATTTCGCATGTAGAGTCATCCCGATGGGCCGGGTGTTCTTATGTCAGCTGGCGGCTGCCACGTCGGGAGTGTGCAAACCGTTTCACCGCATTATGGTCACGGGGAGTATGACGGCAGATTTGAGAGTTTGGGACAGTTTTTTGTAACATTTCAATGGGACATCGGTCATGATGGAGGCGGAAATGTCTAACGTAGACTTGCAGTTATACACGGATGCAGCGGGCGAGGCGGGCCTGGGCATTTATTTTGAGGGGGCATGGTGCGCGGATAGTTGGCCGCAGGCTTTGCGTGATTCCGGTATAACTAGTAATATTACTTTCCTAGAATTGTTTCCCATTTTAGTGGTATTACATCTGTGGCCTGCTAAGCTGCGCAATTGGAAGCTGATTTGTTGGTGCGATAATGCGGGGGTTGTCAGTGTCATGAATCATTATGCGGCGCGATGTAGGCAGGTGGCGACATTGATGAGGGAAGTGGTCTTAGCAGGGCCGGATTTACGTATACGCCATGTACGCCATGGCGTAGGGCCCACAGCCGGCAGGGGCCCACAAAAAAAGAACCAGTTTTTTTTTTTTAAACTCAATTTAAAAAAAAAACCTGGTGGCTGCCGCCGCGGGGCCCCCTCTGCTGCCGCGGGGGCCCCGTCTACAAGCTGGTCGGGTCGGGTCGGGTCCGGTCGGGTCTCTCTCCCTCCCTCCCTCGCTGCAGGCTGCGAGAGACGCGAAGATAGAGCGTCTCCTCGCGTCTGTGTTAAGCCCGCAGAGGGCTGATGGGATTTCCCATCAGCCCCTGCGGGCTTAACACAGATGCGAGGAGACGCTCTCCCTTCGCGTCTCTCGCAGCCTGCAGCCTGCAGCGAGGGAGGGAGAGAGACCCGACCCGACCCGACCGGACCGGACCGGACCCGACCAGCTTGTAGACGGGGCCCCCGCGGCAGCAGAGGGGGCCCCGCGGCGGCAGCCACCAGGTTTTTTTTTTAAATTAAATTTTACTTTAGGCCGGGGGGGGGGTAGGACTGGTAATGGGCTATGGGGGGGGTAGGACTGGTAATGGGCTATGGGGGGGGGTAGGACTGGTAATGGGCTATTGGGGGGGCTGGGGCTGGAAATGGACTGGGGGGGGTAGGGCTGGTAATGGGCTATTGGGGGGCTGGGGCTGGAAATGGGCTGGGCTGGGCTGGGCTGGTCTGGGGGGGGTTAAGGCTAGAGGTGGGCTGATGGGGTTAGGACTGGTAATGGACTGTGGGCTGTTGGGGGGGCTTAGAACTGGCAATGGGCTTTGGGGGGGTTAAGACTGGTAATGGGCTGTGGGCTGATGGGGGCTGTCTGGTAATGGGCTATGGGGGGGGCTAGGACTGGAAATGGGCTGGGGGGTTAAGACTGGAGGTGGGCTGATGGGGTTAGGACTGGTAATGGGCTGTTGGGGGGGGTTAGAACTGGTAATGGGCTTTGGGGGGGTTAAGACTGGTAATGGGCTGTGGGCTGATGGGGGTTGTCTGGTAATGGGCTATGGGGGGCTAGGACTGGAAATGGGCTGGGGGGTTAAAACTGGAGGTGGGATGATGGGGTTAGGACTGGTAATGGGCTGTGGGCTGATGGGGGGGGGTAGGACTGGCAATGGGCTATGGGGGGCTGACTGGAAATGGGTTGATGGGGTTAGGACTGGAAGTGGGCTGATGGGGGGTTAGGACTGGTAATGGGTTATAGGGGGGGCTTAAACTGAAAATGGGGTGATGGGGGGTTAAGGACTGAAAATGGGGTGATGGGGGGTTAAGGACTGTAAGTGGGGTGATGGGGGGCTAGGACTGGTATTGGGTTGGGGGGTTGCTAGGACTGGAAATGGGCTGATGGATGGCTAGGACTGGAAATGGGCTGATGCAGGGACTAGAAGGGAATGGATGCTGGGTGAGGCTGGAACTAGAAGGGAGCTGATGTTGGGGGAGGATTAGAATGGGATGGGGCTGGAAGAGTAAAATGGAGAAGGGAAAAATATTTTGTGTGGGAGGGATAAAAAATCTACAATTGGCCGGGTATTGGGAGAGTAAGTGGGGATTGAGGATGGAGGGGTAAAATTTGAGTGGATGAAATAGGAATGAGGAAAGAGCAAAAGGAGAAAGATTAGTATGTTAAAGCAGATGTAGAGAGAGAATGGAAAAAAATCTAGAAGAGAGAAGAAAGGACAAATGGACAGCAGACGATGGAGAGTTAGCAGAAGACACGAAGAAACCAGAAGAAAGTGGCTGGAGCAATTGCAGCTGAAAAAAATGCACAAAAGGTAGAAAAATATCTCTTTATTTTGAATTTATTAATTGGAATATGTCAGCTCTGGTAAATGTGCATCATTAACATCTTTGCTTTGTTTAGTACAAGAGCAAATTAATGTATAGTTTTATTTCTACAGTGTTGTACATTCCAAGTTTGGCTTTTGGGATTCCCAGTTTAATTATTGTCTTCCTATTTCTAAATTGTGATTACTTGTTTGGTGATGGTCTATGTTCTGCATGTGTAACTGAGCTGAGGTGTTCTGTTTATATAATTCCTATTTGACATTGCCACTTGTTCTCTTTCCCCAGTAGGTCATGTATTGTTGTTCTCTGAAATGTATTGGTTTAATATTTGCAGTGTTGCCTTTTGATTGGTAGAGTATGGTGCTTTGTGAGTCCTGGTAGTGCTGTTAGGATACGGCGGGTTTACTATGGGCAGTGTTTGTAGTAGTTCCTAATGTGTCTGGCAGTTGGCACTGGATTATAGTAATGTAGAAATCTTTTAGTCTTTCTTTATCCATACACTCATTAAGAGGCACGTTTACTAAAAGTTAGTATATGGTAACATTATGCAAATATTTATGCAAATGAGGCCCCTTATGCAAATGAGGTCCGCACCCCCCTTGGGCCGCCCCTGCTGGGGGCCCACAATTTTTGTTGGCGTAGGGCCTCACTCAAGGTAAATCCGGCCCTGGGTCTTAGCATGTCTGCAGCTGAATGTGTGGATAAAAGCTAGACATATCCCAGGATGTACTAATAGAATTGCCGATGCGCTTTCTCATTTCAAGTGGGAGTTGTTCAGGACCTTGGCACCAGGAGTGGAAATCGAGGGATCAGTCGTACTTTAGCAATTATGGCAAGTTGGCCAGGCGGGATGCTGAATCCTCTGCGAAGTTCAGTGTCAGTGATGACATGGGCAGCTTACCAGAGAGGCTGTGACAGCGTTCTAGAATTTTTGGAGGCACAAGGGTGGCAGCCAGGGTGTGTTTCTGATAAGCTCATGGGACAGTACGTTGTGGATGCCAAGGAAAAAAGCATCTCCAGAGCTTCGGTGCACAG
The DNA here is from genome assembly GCA_033557465.1 of Ichthyophis bannanicus. Lineage (NCBI taxonomy): Eukaryota > Metazoa > Chordata > Amphibia > Gymnophiona > Ichthyophiidae > Ichthyophis > Ichthyophis bannanicus. The sequence goes on from CM066046.1 coordinate 46,068,963, forward strand.
CCACCTGGCGGGATTTACATTTTTTGCCAGAGCGGCAGGTTGGGGATACTCAACTCCAGGGTTTTTGGCACGAAGGCTGTTGCAAGGTTGGGAGCGAGCTCATCCAACTCCGAGAGACGCCATGCGGCCCATCACACATGAATTGCTTGTGAGACTTTGCGCAACCTTACCCATGGTGTCTTCATCACAGTATGAAGCCACTCTTTTCAAGGCGGTTTTCTGCCTGGATTTTTTGGGGCCTTTCGAATGGGTGGGTTGGTGGCTAGCTCTGGCCGATTGTTGGGTAGTGGTTGTTTATGGCGCCGGCATCTGCAGGTGGAAAAAGGGCAGTTGCATGTGAGGCTGGAAAGATCTAAAATGGACCAGCAAGGAAAGGGATTGTGGGTAGTGCTGAAGGCAATTGCTGGTATTCCAACATGCCCTGTGGACGCAATGCGAGTCTACTTGCTGTCTCGTTCGGGGTTGGAGGGGGTCCTGTTCCATCACAAGGATACCCGTTGGTTGACCCATTTTCAGGTTTCAGCAGTGCTTCGGTTGGTCCTTCAGTACTTGGGCGAAGATCCCCACTTATTTGCCCCACATTCCTTCCGCATCGGAGCAGCAACAAGTGCAGTGGCTGCGGGGTTATCAGAGGAGGATATACAGCGTTTTGGGAGATGGTGTTCCAAGGCTTTTCAAGGTTACGTACATTTATAAGGGGTAGGTTGGATTCATCCACGGACATTAGCTGGTGTTTTCTCTTGCAGATGAAAGGCAGTGTCCGAGAGGTTGTTGGATGATTGGCCATTCTTTTGTTTATTGGGCTGGCCAACGGGCGGCGGTGCGGCCGGTGGGGCCCAATCTGTGTCTCGACCGGGCCTTGGTGTCCGTCTTATGGCTGGGTGAGCGCGGTCTACGTTGGACGCAGCTTTTGCCTTTGCTTCGGCACCATGGGCGAGTGAGGAGCAAGCCCGCGATGATCCTGTTACATCTGGGAGGCAATGATCTGGTCGCATGGACATGTAAACATAGAAACATAGAAACATGATGACAGAAAAAGACCACATGGCCTATCTAGTCTGTCCTTCCATAACAACAACTACAACAGTCCACTTTCTACCTTTAGAGATCCTCTGTGTTGGTCCCATGCTTTTTTGAATTCAGTTACTGTCCTCATCTCTACCACCTCCACTGGGAGACTATTCCATGGATCCACTACTCTTTCTGTAAAGAAATATTTCCGCATATCACTCCTGAATCTATCTCCCTTCACCCTCATCCCATGTCCCCTCGTAGCAAAACTTGCTTTCAATTGAAAAAGGCTCTCTCCCTGAACATTTATGCCACGGAGGTATTTAAACATCTCAATCATATCACCTCTATCCCGCCTTTCCTCTAAGGTGTACATATTAAGATCCTTAAGTCTGTCCTCATATGCTTTATAATGAAGCCCACTAATCATTTTAGTAGCCACCCTCTGCACCGACTCCATCCTGTTCACATCCTTTTGAAGGTGCGGTCTCCAGAATTGCACACCATACTCCAAATGAGGTCGCACCAAAGACTTATACAGAGGCATTATCACCTCCTTTTTTCTGCTAGCCATTCCTCTCCGTATGCACCCAAGCATCCTTCTAGCTTTTGCCGTCGCCTTTTCTACCTGTTTAGCTACTTTAAGATCATCAGACACAACCACGCCTAGGTCCCGCTCTTCTTTAGTGGACAAAAGTACTTCACCTCCTATACTGTATTGCTCCCTTGGATTGCTGCAGCCCAAATGCATGACCTTACATTTTTTAACATTAAATCCCAGCTGCCAAATTCTAGACCATTCTTCAAGCTTAGCTAGATCCCTCCTCATGTTATCTACACCTTCCTGGGTGTCTACTCTATTGCAGATTTTGGTATCATCTGCAAAGAGGCAAACCTTACCCGACAGCCCTTCCGCTATATCACTAACAAAGATGTTAAAAAGAATCGGACCAAGGACAGATCCCTGGGGCACACCACTGGTAACATCCTTCTCCTCAGAGTGAGCTCCATTTACTTGTACTCTTTGTCGCCTCCCACCCAACCAATTTCTAACCCAAGCAGTAACTTTAGGGTCCATCCCTAGGGTGCTCAGTTTGTTTATAAGTCGCCTGTGAGGAACAGTGTCAAAGGCTTTACTGAAATCTAAATACACCACATCTAGAGCTCTCCCTCTGTCCAACTCCCTGGTCACCCAGTCAAAGAAATCAATCAGATTTGTCTGACAAGACCTGCCTCTGGTGAATCCATGCTGCCTCGGATCCTGTAATCCACTGGACTCCAGAAACCTCACTATTTTCTCTTTCAGCAGCGTTTCCAATTGATAAGGGCGGCCAAGAAGGACATTGCTGAGATTTTCCTAATGTTTTGGGAAGCTGTTGTACTATGGTCAGACATCATTCCAAGGCCAGCCTGCAGGGACCAACGATGTTGGTCTCGAGGTTTGACTAAGATTAATCGGCAAATTGGCCGTTGGGTCTGCGACCAAGGGGAGTATTAAATCATGCATTCTTGCGTGGATGTTGATTGTGGGGGGTTATAGCAGCAGGATGGGGTGCATTTATCCCCAGTGGGCTTGGATTTGTTGCTTAATGATTGGCAGGAGGCCTTGGAGTGTATTTTGCAGCGGGAGGCTCACTGGTCGCAGCTTGATGTTGGGGGGGGGGGCGACATAGGGACATTAATGTCTTCTGCGCCAGCAGTGGGAACGCAGAGGTTTCCGGGGTCCGGAGCCGGAGACAATACTTGGGGCGGGGGTGGGTTGCCCCCAACCCGGATAACCCCTGTTGGCTTTTGCTAATTATATGGCGAGGTTGAATAAAAAGGGGTAGGTAAGCTTGCCGCTGGCCTGGCCGCAGCGGATAGCGGAATGAGGTCCACCTTGCTAGTAGTATGACTGGTGAAGCCTCTTTTCGTTGGTTAACTAAATAATAAAAGTCATTGAAAATCCACCAGTGGGTTCTGTCGATAAGAGATTTTCAAATTTTCCCGCACTGTTTTTGTCGGGGTTAACCGGCATGAGCTGGAGAGATGGAACCTCCCCCTTCCGTGTCAGAAGAGCCCTTTTTATTCAGTAAGTACACAATCCCAAAATCATTAAACCATAGTGTAATAAACACTTATCTTATGAACAGGCGATGTTCATCTCCTCACTGAGACTTGGTTAAGGGAAGGGGAGGATGCCCTTCTTGCTCATTGCCTTCCTGCAGGGTTTTCAGCAGCTTCTGTCCCCCGCACAGGCCGCTCAGGCGGTGGTGTGGCCGCCATCCTCGCCCCCTCTCTTTACTTCACCCAGATCTTCTCTCCAACCCTTTCTTATCCCGAGGCCCTTCTCCTCCATCTTCACACCACACCTCCTACTCACGTTCTCCTCGTCTACGCGCCCCCTGCCCTTCGCCCTGATCTCTGGGACTTGCTCCTCCGATCTCTCTCTGACCTCTCCCTGCTTTTTCCTCACCTTCTTATCGCCGGTGACTTTAATCTTCACCTTGACTCCCCCTCATCCCCCAGAGATCATGCTTTTCTCTCCCTCCTGCACGACCTGTCTCTCCTGCAGCACGTCCCTTTTCCCACTCACTCTGCTGGTCACACTTTGGATCTCTTCCTGACTCTCTCTTCCTCCATGCTTTCGCTTTGCAATCTGTCCTCCCTCTCTCTTCCCTGGTCAGACCACCTCTGCCTCTCGGTCTCTTGCTCTCACTCGGGAATTTCAACTCCTTCCTCCGCAGCCCCCCCCGCTCCATGTCTTTCCCGCTCTATCACCCCATCCTTGGCCCAGCAATTCCCCTCAGCTGCAGATCTACTCCCTTCTAATTTCTCCTCTTTATCTCCCAACTTTCAAGCATCCATTTGGTTCTCCTCCCTTTCAGTCGCACTTGACCATGTTGCCCCTCTTCGTCCACGCCCTGCTACTCGTCTACCATCGCATCCTTGATATCATCCCGGCCTCCTTTTACTTCGATCTCAGCTCCGTAGAGCCAAAAGGCAATGGCGCAAATCCCCTTCACCAGCCACCCTGTCCTTCTTTAAAGCCCAGCATTCTCACTACCGTTCCCAGGTTCACCTTGCTAAGTCCACCTTCTTCTCGAATGCTATTGCCAATGCTCCCAACCAGACCTGTCACCTTTATTCTACCCTGAAATTTCGTACCTCCCTTCATCCTTCTACTCCTACAGCACCTACTCATCCTGTCCCCGCCCCTTCTCTTCTAGCCTCGGCCTTCAGCAACAAAATCTCTACCCTAAGGGCTTCATTGCCCTCCCACCCCCCACCTATTCTTTCTCCTCCAGCTGTCTCCCCTCCCCCCATCTCCCAACTATCCCACACATGGTCTTCTTTCTCCTTGACCACCACTGCTTCTTATCTCTTCATCCAACAAAACCTTCTGTTCCCTCGACCCTATCCCTCCTTCCTGGCTGCTTATTCCCTCCCTGTCTTTCCTCCCCTATATTCAAACCATCTTGAACTCCAGTCTTTCCACTGGAACCTTTCCCTCTTCCTGGAAACATGCCCTGATCCGCCCATTACTCAAGAAACCTTCCCTTGACCCTCTGGACCCCAACAACTATCGCCCAGTCTCTAACCTTTCTTTTCTTTCTAAACTCCTCGAAAAAATCATCTTTGCCCAACTTTCTCACCACCTTGACTCTACCAATTTCCTTCACCCCCGCCAATCCGGCTTCCGTTCTGGGTACAGCGTTGAAACCATCCTTCTTGCCTTCACTAATGCACTGCACGTAGCTCACGACCGTGGTGATATTTCGGTGGCGGTAGCCCTTGATCTTTCCGCTGCCTTCGACCTGGTCGATCACTCTCTCCTCCTGTCCCGACTGCGCGAAGCTGGCCTCTGCAGCATTGTCTTTCGGTGGTTCCACTCCTTTCTTTTCTCCCGATCTGGCGCTGTTCTTTCATCCTCCCCATCCGGCCCCTCCTCTGACTCATTTCCCCTATCCTGTGGGGTTCCCCAAGGTTCTGTACTGGCCCCTCTCCTCTTTAATCTTTTCTTAACCCCTCTCACATTACTAATACAACAATTTGGAATTTCAGCTTTCTATTACGCAGATAATATTCTTCTTCTTTATCACACCTCCCCTGTTTGCACCGACCTTGCCCCGCTCAACTCCTGCCTGGCTACTGTCTCTGACTGGATGACTCAAAACTGTCTACACCGCAACCTCTCAAAAACGACGGCTATTTGGTTTCCACACGGTCACCAACCCCTTTCCTTGCCCCTTCTTTCCCCGGTACACCCATCTCACTGGTTTCCACCTTTCGTTACCTCGGGGTGCTTTTTGATTCGGATCTTTCTTTCTCTGCCCATGTTTCCCATATCTCCAAGACCTCCTTTTTCTACCTCCGTCAAATCCGTGCTATTCGCCCCTTCCTCTCTCCCTCCGCTCTTGCCACCTTGTTACTGGCTCTTGTCATCTCCCGTGTCGACGTTTCTAATTCCATTCTCTCCGGCATCTCTAAACTGCAACTGACACGACTTCAGAGAATCCAGAACGCCGCCGCCCGACTTGTGTCTTACTCATCCCCTAGAGACCACATCACTCCCCTTCTTTTCCGTCTTCACTGGCTTCCCATATCCTTTCGTATCCAATTCAAACTTCTCACACTTGTTCACAAGGCGCTTCATACCACTACCCCACAATATTTGGCCGAACTAATTCACTTTCATACCCCTAGGTACACCCCCCCCGTTCCTTCCATCTCAACCGCCTCGCACTGCCTCCCCCCTCGCATGCTCACCTTCAATCCACCCGCTCCTCAGCCTTTTTTTTCATAGGTTCTGCTCTCTGGAACTCCCTTCCCTCCGTTCTCCGCCTGGAGCCCCATCACCCCACCTTTAAACATGCTCTGAAGACCCACCTCTTTTCCCTTGCTTTTGACCCTCCTCCCTCCTAGCCTTAACCTCTTCCCTGCGTTGGCTGTCCTTTTCTCGCTCTCTTCTTTCTATCCTTTATTGAATTGTAATTTCCTTTTCCTTTTTCCGGCCTTGTGCCATGCTGTATTGAAGATTATATTGTAAACCGCTCTGCTTATTACTGAAGGGCGGTCAAGCAAATAAATAAACATAAACATAAACATCTTCCATAAGTAAGCACCAGGTTTTAGAATGCACAGGACGTGCATGTTTCGGGCTCCCCAAGAACCCTGTGTCAAGTGTTCCTTTTCAGTAGTCGAAGTGATCACCCTCTAAATAGATTAGATGCTAGACTAAATAAAGTTTTAATCAACTTTGAATAGCAAGTCTATACCGGGATGATGATAGAACATATTTGAAAAACACGATCATCAAAGCAGAATCTTTGCATGTGGGGTTTGGATACAAATAGCACATATTTATATATTTTTTATTTTCAGAATTTTATGCAGTACTTTAATATATCATCTGGCTAGCATAAAGTGGGCCATTTTATTTGGAGATGTCAATGCTGATGTCATCCACTGAATAGCTTGATTACTTGGAAACCTAACCATATCACAGACAAGCACAATAGTGAAAAGGTAAATGCTGTGCCAATTACATTTATGACACAAAACCAAATGTGTCATAGATGACTTTTCTACTAAACAGAAAAGCTCACCATTTTCTCCATCACAGCTGGATTTTTTAAAATTAAAATACAACATAAAATTTCAGCATTGTGATACTGGGATTTTTGTTTTAAATTTTTGGTGCATAGTTACACACTTATAAGCCTGCAGTGTTTTATTTTTTGTTTAAAATTGTCAGCTACAATTTTTTTCTTAATTATATATCCAAGTAAAAATATTGGAATACATTCCTGTTTGTGAAAGAGATAATAACTGAAACAGAGTATTTATATCTGTAGTAAATATGGAAGAATGACTATGAAAGAATGAATTGGCATCTTTTTTCTTTTTTTTGAGATAAAGATCAATTTACCAATTTAAAAAAACTATTGTTGTTTGGAGGGCGATCACTTCAACTACTGAAAAGGAACACTTGACACAGGGTTCTTGGGGAGCCCGAAACATGCATGTCGTGTGCATTCTAAAACCTGGTGCTTACTTATGGAAGACGAACATCGCCTGTTCATAAGATAAGTGTTTATTACACTATGGTTTAATGATTTTGGGATTGTGTACTTATTGAATAAAAAGGGCTCTTCCGATGCGGAGGGGGGAGGTTCCATCTCTCCAGCTCATGCTGGTTGACCCCGACAAAAACAGTGCGGGATAATTTGAAAATCTCTTATCGCCAGAACCTACTGGCGGATTTTCAATGACTTTTATTATTTAGTTAAATTCATTTGGAGTCATTTGATTTCTGGGGGTTCAATTACATTGATTGGTCTTTTCGTTGGTTGGCTTACGAGGATTATGGTTAATAGAATGTTCTTGAATGTTTGGAATGTTAATAAAGCTGCGACCAGTTGATTCCCATAACGGTTGTTGGTATTTTGTGGGGATGTTTGACGGGTAGGGTGGGGGGGGGGTACTGTGGGGGATGGAGGAAAGGGGAGGGGGAGGCAGGAGAAGGTCCGGGGGGTGGGGTATGGGCAGGGAGAGCACCGGGTCCGACCTACCTCGGTTATGCGATCTTAAAACTAAGAAGAAAAATTGAAACCTTAAGGATTACAAATTTAAAAAATTGTGAGATATGCATTAAAAATTTGAATAGCGGCTCGGTATAAAAAGCTCAAATACAATGTAGCAGCACCTAAAAATAGTAAAGGAGACACATAGCTTTAAAATCAACGCTTCACGTGAGATGATACAGTACGTAACAAAAAACGCAGATTTCATCGTAATGTAAAATAAGTTAAGAGGCACATTAAAAACAGAATAGCAGCTCAGTATAAAAAGCTCAAATACATTGTAGTGGCACCTAAAAATCATAAAGGAGACAAATAGCTTCAAAATCAACTCTTCACGTAAAATGATACAATTCGTAACAGAAACCACACATTTCATCATAAAATAAGTTAAAAGGCACATTAGAAACGGAATAGCGGCTCGGTATAAAAAGCTCAGATACATTGTAACAGCATCTGAAAAATGTAAAGGAAGCAAATAACTTTAAATGCAGTGCATCACATAAAATGATGCAGTTCATAACAAAACACATTACATCATAATGTGAAGTAAGTTAAGAGGCACCTCACGTAAAACAGAGGAACGGCTCTTTATACTTGTATTGCAAAAACAAACAACTGCTACAGAACTATAGCATGTCTTTCAAAATATAATCAGTCAAAGTATATAGAAGCAGATAGAAAAAAGAGGCATATGATTATAAACTGCCAGAGCTTCGATATATAGTGCAAATGAATGCTGTAGTTTATAATTTGAGAAATGCTTTAAAGATAACATGTTATACGAATGACTGGAGCAGCTGTAGAGAAAAGGGGGAGGGGTGTTACGGCTGCTGTGCTGTTAAACGGCAGTTATAGAAATATTCACATGTAATGTAACTAATAGAAAAAACTGAACTAAACAAACTAAACTGCAGCTTATGTATATTTTTAAAGAATGTGCAAATTGAATATTATAAACTGTGGGGAAAGATAAATAACTTGATCAGCGCCAAAAAAGGGGAGGGGGAAGCAAAGCTGTGTGAATGTGTCGTGAAAAACAAGCATAATATGCAACATGTTAAATGAAAAACAGAATTAGGCACCACAGGAAACTTAAAAAAATACTTGCAGAAACTGTCAGAGGCGGGAAAACGCCACGCAGGGGCAGGAGTGGCAAATTTAAAGACAAAAAACTCCACCCACTTGTGACGTAACGTTTGATGGACAGTTAGGGCAAAAAAAGGAGTTGATTATGCTATAGACAGAAACCCATTACTGTATTAGAAAAGATAAAACATAATGAGAAATTTAAAAAAAAGAGATAAAAGGATGTAATAAAAATGCATATTTGGGAAGTAATATCAAAGAAATGCATTATACTCAATTTCTTTATTTAATCCTTCTGGAGTGACTGTATTAAGTTGAAAAATAAACTTTTGCTCTTCTTGGATCAGTCTACGATTCAAATCTCCACCACGAGGGGAGGGGATAAGCTTCTTAATGACAAAAAATTTTATGTCATCTAGTTTATGTTGAAACTGAATCCAGTGTTCTACAAGTGGGGCTGTTGTTATTTGCCTTTTGATACAACTCTTGTGCTCCTGAATACACGTCTTTACAGCTTGGATGGTTTTAAGATCGCATTATTGTTTTTTACCCACATTTTGTGTAGTTTTTCCCTTCCAAATGCCAAGTACATATGTTATCATGAGAAGGAGGTGTCCCCTCGTTCTTTAATCCTTTTTCTCCCAATCCCTTGCATGGCGGCTTTCACCTCTGACAACTTTTGCAGGTACACTTTCTCTAATATTTTTTGCGGCACAATATTGATGTTTTCTGTTGTGTGTTCTCAATATAATATTTATTCTGTTTGTTAATTACGTTTTTGACTCAACGCAACATTCATTTTGTCAGTTTATTATGTTGAATCAATGCAATGCATACATTTTTTGTTTTTATATGTTGTTTAAGTTAGTTTTTTAATCTTGCTGGATATGTAATGGTTTTTAGATTTATCTTTTATACTGTAATGTATCCTGGTCAATTTTAGATATTTTAATGTTTGTAATTTTTTACTCATCTTAGATTGGGAAGAGTGTTTTTTTCCACCCCATAGACGTGTTCCATACACTTTCTATGTACTTTTCTGGTAATATACCTTTTACCTTTTTATAAATTATATTTTCTTGTTATGATATTGTACATGTATTATGTTTAATTTATATGTTTCTTTTTAGACCCCTGATGAAGGCCTCTGGCCGAAACGTTTAAAGTTGGGTCTTCAATAAAGTTGGTTTAATTAATCAACGTTTGGTTGGCCGTGGTCTCTGCCCTCTGCTGTACTTTCAATTTAATTCTGCGGAAGGCCGCCTTCTCTTGTTTCTTTGGTATTATTATTTTTAGTCGTAGATGTAGAGGAAAAGGAAGGACAAGACCCATCCAAACCTAAAACAGAAAATACTGGTGCAGCATGGGCAGGTGTATATTTTTGTTCACTGGCCTAAGGGGAGCTCTTTACCTCCAATTTACTTGCTGGGAAATCTGTGGACAGTGGGAGGGCTCTTGTCACACTTAGTTTGGAGGAGTGATTCCCACTCCCATGAGTCTGCTTGTTGAATCACAGTTTGATGTGGATTAAGGCAGAAATCTAAGCTTGAAGATTGGGCTGAATTCAGTGTGAAGGGAAAGACTGAGGTCAATGTCAGCATTGGAATAGTTAGTACCATGAATGGAAGCATGCTAAAGGGAGAATAACAGAAAGTTATTTAGAAAGCTAGAACTGTGGGAGGTATGTCAATGATCATGGTTTTTACAGAATTCCTGAGACTGGAGGAAGCTTTGGAGGGGAAGATGGCCCTAGTGAGATCTGAGAACTTTAATTTTCAATCAATGTGGGGTGGTTGAGCAGTTTTGCTCTTCATAGACTTGACCAGTGTCCATAAGGCCTGGTGAGCCATAAAGAATAAAAACTGAATGATAGTGACTCACAAAGAGGCACATATCCCCTGAATCCAAAATGATTCCCATTGAAAGGGATCTTTACAGGTTTCTGCTTTAGCCGTCACATTACAAAAGAGACAAGAGTTATCTGAGATCATTCTAAACTTCATAAAACCATTTTGGTCTCAATGGATAATGTGAATCAAAACTCCATTTAGGGGCTTGTTTACAAAGCCGCGGTAGTGGTTCGCGATCGCGATCGCAGCCGCGGCCCCATTGAAATCAATGGGGCCGCGGCTCCGATTACGATCGCAAACCGCTACCGCGGCTTTGTAAACAAGCCCCTTAGTATTTCGGCATAAATTTTTCTTTCAATATTTATTAGAGAAATTGGCCTAAAGCTATCTACATTCTCAGGACCCTTACTTGGTTTGGGGACAACAACATTTGCATCCATAAAGGTACATTTATCTGCCCAGTTGTCAAAAAAAACCCCAAATACATGTAACAGTCTACGTGTTATGAGTTTCTGAAAGGCACAACAAAATTTGATCATTAGGCCATCCAGCTCCAGTGACCAAAGAGCCATCTCTATCACTTCCAAAATAATGTCTGCCTCTAAAGCCTCCTGTTGGGAACCATTGAAGCTTGGATGGTCCACTGATGTCAAAAATGTATTAATATGCTTACCGGCAAGCAGCAGAACTTAGCTAACATTCCCACTTGCCCTTCTTTATGTGCCAGTTCCCTGTGAGTCCCAACACAGGAAAGTCTTTAGTAACAAAAGGCCTAACTGCAGTGATAACTGGCAGAGACCAGTATGCCACAAGTGAGACCCCCACACAAATTAGCCACATATCTTTTGGCATAGTGGGCACACAAGTCAGCAGTCTGACCAGACCTGAACAAGGTTGTCCAGCATTTCCTATCCTTCCCACTAATCAGTGTGCCCAGTGAATATATATTTTCCATTGCAGGGATACTATGGATCCACATCGTTTATGATTAGCACCCAGTACTGGATTTAAGATTTTGTTGTCCATAGGCAAGACCAGACAGTAAATCCCAGAGTGCAGGGGATCTGGATTCTGTTAAAGATCTACAGTAATGTCTGGAGAGATAGTGGTCCTCTTATGAAGCACTACATGGCCCTACAGTAAGCAGGAACAGTTCCTCTTTGGCCTAGGTATTTGGCACTTTCAAAATTTGGTACCCTAGGTAGTTGCCTTTGTTGCCTATTCCTAAATCGAGGCATTCTGGCACCCAAGTTAGTGGAAGAGCTGGTGTTTCTAAAGACAGACCTCTCTTTAATGACTCCCTTTAATACCAACAGCATTTTCCTGTGTTTTTTCCAGTTTCCACTGAAGTTGCTACTGTCTGCTATTTAGTTTCCAATGTGTCCTTTTATCCCTACATGCAAAAATATTTTAAAAAGAAAAATGTATAACAAAGAAAGAAAATCCTCCTTTCCCCTTGACCCTTTGCTGCTGCTGCCTGTGCCACTGCCTGCTCTGTTTGTGCCTGGCCTGCTCTCAGGATCTGTTTCTCAGCTGGTTTGTAGCTAGAATACTATAGCTGCTGCCAGTCATCTGTGTTGATGCCTATCCATCGACTGTGTGGCTTGCTATCTAGTTTCCACCGGGTAGTGCATTTAGCCCCATGTATCAAAACTTTAAAAAACTGCATAACAAAAAAGAAAAATCTCCTTTCCCCTTGCTTCTTTTCTACTGCTGCCGCCTGTATCACTGTCTGGCCTGCAATGCCCGGATTGCTCGTGTTATATATTGCGTTGCAGTATTGTAACTGGTGACATTCTATCTGCTGCTGCTTGTGTAATAAACTGCCTTGCTGTTGCCTCTGCAGTGCTCTCTTTGTTTCCTGTCCTGCTGTATTCCTGCTAGTGCTACTTTAGATGCTCTTCCTTGGTGTGATCTGCTGTCCTGTCACTAACCTTTTTGCTTTTGTCTCTAAAATGCACCAAAAGAAACTCTCAAAGCAGAAAAACAAAGAAAAAAAATAAATACACATTTCTTTATCTTCTTGGGTTGATCATGCCACTGACACTTTAAATGTGGCAACCTGGTGGGAATATCTGCCCTGCTACTGCCTTGTTTCTACTTGGGTTTTATTGTTCATTATGCGAGGGGTGGTATAGGAGTTATTATTAATAGAATTGTTTGGTTTAAGTATCAAATTCTCCTTTGGGGGGAGGGGACTATGGGCCTGAAAATGAATTTGATAGGACCTTAGAGTTCAAGGCTCATCTTAGGTGACTAACAGCTTGCCACTTGCCCTTCTTAAATAGTTAATGCTAAAACATTGGGGTGACACTAACAATCTTTTGTGCTCATATCAGTTTTACAGACTGACTTCTTTAGAAAAGTGTTTTCAAGATGGGTAATGGGAAGTGGAGTACAGCTTTAAAAAATATCCTTCTGGGTATTCATGTGTACACTGTTGACTTTATTAATATGAATAATGTACCTTGTCCCTGCAGATCCAGGGCCTGCTTAACCATTAGACAGCCACTTAGGATGATAGTTTCTGGGGGGGGGTGGCAAAAAACCTGCAGCAAAGCAATTGGTTCTGACAAGCAGGCTGTCAGGCAAACAAACTGAATGAACGATCAGTGCAAACGTTTAACTGCAAGGGAAGGGGGATAGGTAAGTTTCAAATACCAGCATTTATGTATTTACTTGACTTTTGGAAATTGCTTTTGTGGAGGCCAATTCTGGTCAGGGAACGTCCGGGCAGTCCGGATGCCCAGACTGGATAGCCAGGATATGCACCCTATTCAGCTCCCACGGGAGCTAGACGGCCCCATGGAAGCAGAATCGGGGCATAAGGCCTGGATGTCCCGGACATGCCCTGATTCCAGCCCGCCAGACATCCAGATGTCTCCCCGGCTAGTCCAGCCAAGCTCCTGCATGGAGCTGTGGTCCTGTGGTGTCCTGTTGCCATGGCACCGTGGCTCCATGCAGGAGTTGCGATCAGCCGGATTTTTTTAAATTGTCATCTTCCCCACCGGGATCAGGCTTTGGGGGAACCCCCTGTCCATCTCACCTCTTTGGGGGGGTCCTGTGGGCTCATCCACTAGAGACCAGGGGAACGTATTCCATCTCCGAGGTGGAATAAGACCCCTGTCCAAATCCCCATGCCCGGACATACAGGGCTGTCATCGGAATAGGCCCTATACGTCCGGGGTAGGGGTCATGCCTCCGGCCCACCCTTGATCCTCCTCTGGCCCGGCCCTTCTCGCCCCCCTCCTGAGTTCCCCGCACATCTCTGCTGTTCATGCAGTGAACTCAGGATAGGGAATCGGCACCTGCCATTTAGCAGGGATGTATGTCCAGTTTGGACGTATATCCCCACTAAACGGACTGAGAATAACCACCATTATGTATATATGTACATAATTGTATACGAAACACAGTTTAATAGTTAAAAATTGATACCTAGGTATGCATTTTTACAAGATTGTTTTGGAAAGAGTGGTATGGAATGATCATTATTATTCAGTTAAATTATCAAATTCTGCTGAAGAAGCTAGGGGCCTGAAAATGTATTGACGATTGACTAGGGTTCCATACCCTTACAGTGCATTGGCCCTATTCAGATCACTCAAATATTAACTTGGTAGTGGCATAAGGGTTGCACTGCATGGGTGTAGAAACAGGGATGCGGAATTCAGTCTTACCCCAACTAAAAACCCTTGACAAAACTAATGCCTTGCAACCATATCAGTACAGATTTTGGAAACATCATAGCCTGGAATCCTATCTTGTTTCTATGTTGAGTGATATTAAAGTATTTCTGAATGCTGTTAAGTATGCCAGTCTCTTTTTACTTGACCTTACATCTACTTTTGACTTACTTGACCATAATTTCTTTCTCATGTGTTTGAGCTTGGCCTATGTGGTACCTAACTCAAATAGTTCCATTTCTTCCACTTCTTTAGATTCTATAATGTTAACTTAAATTCCTCATTGTCATTTTGTCTGCTGTTTACCTGTGAGGACCCCCAAGCATCTATTTTGGTGCCTGTCCAATTTATTTCTAAGCCCTCTGGCATCACTGATCCTTTTTACTGATGACTTTCAATTTGTTTATTATACTGATCTTATTATGGCCACGGGGCCCGTACCTGAAGGCCGATGGTAACTGGACCAGCGGCACGCGGGGGATCCGGCCAGGCTGCATGCCACGTGGTGCGAGGCAGCATGGGAGGCCGAGGGGCATTATTTGAAATGATTGGCTCCCGCGGATGAAGGGTGGTCGCGGGAGCCAATCAATTGCAAGGAGTAGCGGAGGAAGGAAGGGAGAGGAAGAGCGAGCCGGCGGGACCTTCATTCCAGGCAGGCAAGCGCAGAGAAGGCAGCGGGCGTGTGAGCTCAGTGCCGGTGGACGCACGGTGAAGGCCTTCAGGAGCAGGGCTTGGCACAAGGCAGGGGGAAGATTAGATGGAGCCCAGGCAAGTTAATTACGGCAGGAAAATTAAACATAGAAGAATTAAAAAAAAAAAAAAAAAGTAGAACGGGGTATGCCGCTTCGCGGGGGCCGAGCAGTGTGAGGGAGAGGAGCATGGAGGAGGGGCAATGCAGCACAGCTCTCAGAAGGCCCTTCACAAAGAGTGAGGGGCCTTATGCGTAGAGAGGTGAGAGGGAGGGGGTGGGGGTAGACGGGGGTCAGAGGCCTCATCAGGAAGGGCTGTGAGGGCGCGTGGGACCGCAGGGCAGCACAGGGCCAGCCTGGGAATGCCCAGGGGAGGCAGGGGTCAGCGGAAGGTGTTGGAGTCTTGAGATCTTGGGTTGGTGGGGCCGGAGGGCACAGCACCGGGAAGCGGGAGCAGCGCACCTGGTTTAGCGACACAAGTGGAGGAGATAGTTGGTGGGCAAGAGCGGGGGGTGTATCCGGCGGAGAGGTGGGGGTATGACATGGTAGGGCGAGGGGGGGCAGGCAGCCCAGCCGAGGGGGTCCAAGTAACATGGGCATGGAGTTCGCGCCCTTGACTCAGGAGGGGTATTACCCCTGGGGTGCACCCACAGCATGGGAGTATTGGAGAAGAGGAGGGCAGGGTTCATCTAGGGCGGAATGGCTGGGGGCCTGGCAACCCGCCTAGCCCGCGGCAGTTCCCCCTCTGGTTTTCCCTTTTTTATCTTCGCAGGCAGCTACAGTGTGGCCGCAGCCAGGCGGCTTCGGAATGAGTGGTTCAGCGTGAGGAGTGACCGGGTTGGCAAGAATGGCTTCAAGGATGGACGGAGTGGGGGATATGGCTTGTGGGATGACAGGAGAGCAGAATTCTGGAAGGACAACTGGCGAGCAGAATCCAGGAGTGCCAACGGAGCAGCTGACAGAGACACCGGTGGTTGGAGACGCGACGGGTGTCACAGGTGAGTTACCAGCAGGGAGCGATGTAGTAGGGGACAAGGGTGAGGAGCCATGCGAAACGGTGAGAGGCAAGGCGTGAAGGAAGCAGAAGCATGCTTGTAGGCAGCACCGAGGTGCTACGACTTCCTCATCCTCATCCAGTGAGTCTTCGTCGTCTACCTCGGGGGATGGACTGGTAGGAGGGGGGAGGGCACCAGTTGCAGAAGGGGTTGGGGGGAGTGGAAGTGCCCCTACTTTAGCGTCTTTTTCTGAATTATGGGAGGGGGTCCCATGGGCCTTGCGGCGGAAGATACAGAAGAGGCGATACATAGACATTTTCCATTTACTGGAGGGGAGACGGCGATTGGGTGAGAGCTGAAAGAAGAGAAAGGAAGATGAGAAGGCGGGAAGGATCAAACGGGCCTCCCATAATGTTGTAAATTGGGTACGGGCATTCCTGAGGCTGGCTAGTGGGTGGGGTCACCAGTACCCAGAGCAGTATGGAATGCTGTTCGCATATGCAGATTCTATTTTGGAAGCGGCTCAGACGCATGAAGGTTGGGCATGGCTCAACTATGATGAGACGTTTTGTGATAAAATGGAAGAAAATAAATTGCTGTCTTGGGGGACACAGGATATTGGTCTATGGTTAACCCAAATGTCGGTGAGAACCATGGGGCAAGGGGGGTTGGGGGAACTGGGGGAGTGAAATGGGGGAGGGGGGCGACGGGGATGGCCATATCCTTTCGAGCGGTCGAGGCCTCAGCGACGCAGAGACCGGGGGGTGAGGGAGCGGGTGATGTCTGTTGGCGATTTAACAAGTCATCCTGTCCATTTCCCGACTGCAAGTTTCGACACGTGTGTTCCGTTTGTAGTGGGGGGCATTCCCCTCCCTCCAGGCTTCCAAGTAGCATAGACCTGGGAGGGTTGGCTTCCACGCCGATACGGTTGGAAGCCTTGCGGCTGTGGCTTAGGAGATACCCGAGGCGGAGGGATCGGGTGGTGCTTGAGGAAGATTTTAGTTCCGGGTTTACTATACCGGTGATAGGAACTGTTGAGTTGGTACAGGCTCCGAATGCGGTTGCGGTTAAACAGTTATCCAGTATTGTACAGGACAAATTGGGGAAGGAGATGGAATTGGGAAGAATTGCCGGCCTGTTTCAGAGCCCGCCGTTCGAGAATTTGGTGGTCTCTCCGTTGGGAATAATACCAAAAAAGGAACCAGGGAAGTACAGGCTGATTCACAACCTTTCATTCCCGGCTGGGGCATCGGTAAATGACCAGATTCCAAGGGAATGGTGCACGGTGCGATACGCGTCCTTTGATGCAAAGGTGGACATCGAATCAGCCTTTCGATTGTTGCCAATGCACCCGTCGGCATTTCCGTTAGTGGGTTTTCGTTTTGGGGGTTGCTGGTATTTCGATAAATGCATGCTTATGGGCTGCTCTGTTTCATGTGCATACTTTGAAATGTTTAGTAGGCTTCTACATTGGGCAGTGGTTCAGACAGTGGGATGCGCAAACGTGGTACACTACTTGGACGACTTCCTTTTCGTCGGCGCGGCAAAGTCATCACAGTGCCGGGAGCTACTGGAGGGATTTAAGGAATTGGCGCGTGAGTGGGGGGTGCCCTTGGCTGAGGGATATACGGAGGGTCCAGCCACGAGTATCACCTTTTTGGGCATACAGTTAGATACCGGGGCAATGGTGGCGAGATTACTGGCGGAGAAGGTGGGGCGGTTGCGAGCGTTGGTAGCCAATGTTTTGGGATCGCACAAAATCATGCTGAGGGAGATACAGGCCTTGATAGGCTCGCTGAACTTTGTTTGTAGGGTGATACCCATAGGAAGGGTGTTCCTGCGGCGTTTGGTGGCGGCTACGGCCGAAGTGAAGAAGCCTCATCACCGTATCAGGTTTTCAAAGAGCATTAGGGAAGATTTGCGAGTATGGGATGTGTTCTTGGAAGAGTTCAATGGGACAGCGGTTTTGATGGAGGCGGCGATCTCTTCAGTTGACCTGCACCTGTTTACGGATGCAGCTGGATGTGGAGGATTGGGTATATACTTTGGTGGTTCGTGGTGTGCAGAGTCCTGGCCACAGGCCTGGCATGACGAGGGACTGACTACCAATATCACCACCTTAGAGCTGTTTCCATTCTTAGTAGTATTGGAGTTGTGGCCGGACAGGTTGCGTAATCGCAGAGTGGTTTGGTGGTGTGACAATGAGCCGGGGTTAGCGTGGTCAATCATTATGCGCCGAGGTGTCTTCAGGTGGCAACCTTAATGAGAGCGTTAGTTTTAACCTATTTGTGTTTGAATGTGTCGGTAAGGGCCCTTCATTTACCGGGAAGCACTAACAGGATTGCTGATGCTCTTTCTTGTTTTAAGTGGGACCAGTTCAGGAAGTTGGCACCGGAAGCAGATGCCGAGGGTGTGAAGGTCCCGGAGCACTTATGGCAGATTGGCCGGCTGAGATGCTGATGCTGCTGCAGAAATCGGTGTCGCCAGCAACATGGGTGAAGTATCAGTGAGGTTGCGATAGAGTCGTGGACTTCCTTTTGACTCGGGGGTGGAGGATGGGGCAGGTGTCCGACCAGTTGATGGCAGAATATGTGACATCTGCAAGGCTGTAGGGGTGACCAAAGCAACGGTGCAGGCAAACTTGGCAGGGTTTACCTTTTTTGCACGGGCGGTGGGTTGGGGCTTTCAGGGAGGCGGGTTCCTGACATGTAGGCTGTTACAGGAGTGGGAGCGGTCTCAGCCGACTCTGAGGGATGGGAGGAGGCCAATCACGCATGACTTGTTGGCGTGGTTATGTGAAGTATTGCAACAAGTGATGCGCTCCTGTTATGAGGCTTGTTGTTTCGGGCGGTGCACTGCTTGGCATTTTTTGGTGCCTTCCAGGTGGGGGAGTTAGTGGCAGATTCCCACCGGGCATCTCAAGGGAAGGGGATGGGGAGGCATCAGGTAAATTTTTGGGAAGGAGTGATGTGCATATGGCTGGCAAAGTCCAAGACAGATCAGTTGGGCAGAGGTCAGTGGTAGTGTTACGAGCGATCAGCAATTCCCCGACATGCCCTGTGTCATCGTTGAAGGAATACTTGCAGGTGCGGCCAGTGGTGGAAGGGCATTTATTCTTGCATGAAGATGCTAGCCTACTGACGCGCTTTCAGTTTGCGGCGGTGCTACGATTGGCTTTGTGACAACTAGGTGTGGATCCGCTGGGATTCGCTCCACATTCATTCCGTATTGGAGCTGCAACCAGTTCGGCGGTAGCGGGGATGCCTCCGCGAGAGATCCAACGAATAGGTTGCTGGCGTTCCCAAGCGTTTCAAGGTTATGTGTGGATCTGAGCGGGAGGAGGGGTATGGGGGCTGCTAACTGCTGTTTTCTTCTTGCAGATGGGAAAAGGAATCCTGGTACTTGCTGGTTAATCGGTCACTCCTTTGTGCACTGGGCAGAACAACGAGCGGCAGTGCGGCCGGTGGGGCCTAATCTTGGAATAGACGCAATGGAGGAGGTGGTGTTATGGCTGGGGGAGCGCGGTCTGCGGTGGCCGCAGCTCTTGCCTTTTCTCCGGCATCATGGTTGAATGAAGGAGTGGCCAGCATTGATTTTGATACATTTGGGAGGCAACGACCTGGGTTCCTGGACCTGTAAACAGTTGATACGTGCAGCAAAACGGGATATGAGGGCAGTATTGTGGATGTTTCTGGATGTTATGTTGTTATGGTCAGACATCATTCCACGGCCTGCCTGTTGGGAGCATGTTTTCTCTTTCACTCAATGCGTAATCAAATTCTGGGATTTGTTAAAAGCTGTTAGTGTAACTGTGTTTAAAAACGGTTTGAACAGGTTCCTGGAGGAAAAGTCCATAAACCATTTGTAAAGAGGACCAGGGAAATCCTCTTTTTACCCCAGGATAAGCATCATGGAATCTGTACCTTTTTGGGAACCTACCAGGTACTTATGAACTAGATTGGCCACTGTTGGAAACAGGATACTGGGCTTGATGGACCTTGGTTTGACCGATTATGGCATATCTTATGTTCTTAAGATATGGCGACTAGAATTGCATGCAATATTCAAGGTGTGGTCGCACCATGGAGCAATACAGCGGCATTATATAACATTCATTTTATTCTCCATTCCTTTCTATATGATTCCTAGCATTCTATTTGCTTTTTTGGCTGTGGCTGCACACTTTTTCCTTAAAAGGCTATAGAATGTGCAGAACACTGCTTAAAGGTCTTACACTTTGCTAAATATCTGACCATATTTCTCCTCTCTTAACTGAAAAACTATTGGCTCCCAATAGCATATAGAATTAAGTTTAAGATTCTTGTTTTGACATTTAAGGTCAACCAGAGAGGTCACCCACATCAACTCTTTAATGCCCTTACTCCCTATTTTCTGTCCTGCACTGTTCTCAGGATAATAGCCTTCTTGTAATTTTACTCCTTGCTTGGGTGTGCTTAGAATACACATGTACATGTACGTCTTGTACATCCTGGTTTCACTCCTCTGGGATTCGGTCCCATATTATCTTCCCCTTGAAAAGTTCTTCTCTGTGCTTAAGACTGGTCTTAAAGACTATTTCTTGCCATGACCTTTGATCTTGAGTGGCTGAAGGTTATTGGCGCCATTTAATTTCTTGTCCTTTAAGTTTTTTTTTAGTATTCATGTTGTAAACCACTCTGATGCTTCTGAGAAAAATGCCGTATAAACAAACATACTGAGGGGAATTTTAGAAAGGACGTCTGAGTGCAATCTGGGACGTCTAAGCCAGTAACTCTGGTAACCTGGAAGCCCTCCTCGCCTCCGTCCACATCATTAACACAGCCCCACGAGTACCTCGCCCCCCCCCCCAACAAAATCACAAACAACTGTATTTGGTACAAACATTTTGGTCGCAGCTTTATTTACAACTTGTAAACCGCCCAAAGGGCCTGAATAACAATTAACATAACCCAGCCCCGCACCCCTTTACCGGAGGATGCCCCCCCACCCGCCATCTTAGTAGCAAGGCGGAGCATCCTCCTCCCCCCCAAACCCCGCCGCCTGCCTCGCCATCCTAGTAGCAAAGGCCGGCTCCCACCCCCCCGCTACCGGGTCGAGACCCCCAACCGGGCTGTCTCGCCCCACCCCAAGGAGCATTTCGCCCCCACTGCTCATAACCAGGTCAAGCCCGCGCCGCTCCTGCGAGCGCAGGCTCTGTACCCCCACCCCCACCAGCACCGACACCCACCCCCACCCCCCGCAACAAGGGGCGGGGGGGGGGGGACACGACCGGTTTCCCGAGGAGCCGCGGCCAGAAGAAGACGGCCACGCGGCTCCTCGCCGACACAGCGCCGCCCCCCCGCCGACCGCCGGCCAATGAAATCGCTCCGACGTTGTGACGGAGCGATTTCAAACGCCGCGCTCGCCGTTCCCTCTCAACCCTCCCCCTCCCCCCCCCCAGCAACCAGCACGCTGGAGGCCGAGGCCGGGCCCGGGCCCAGGTTACTGACGGCCGCGGGACCCGGCCCGCGGCCTCGAGCATTAACTCTGGTAACCCGGAAGCCCTCCTCGCCTCCGTCCACATCATTAACACCGCCCCACGAGTACCTCGCCCCCCCCCCCCAACAAAATCACAAACAACTGTATTTGGTACAAACATTTTGGTCGCAGCTTTATTTACAACTTGTAAACCGCCCAAAGGGCCTGAATAACAATTAACATAACCCAGCCCCGCACCCCTTTACCGGAGGATGCCCCCCCCACCCGCCATCTTAGTAGCAAGGCGGAGCATCCTCCTCCCCCCCAAACCCCGCCGCCTGCCTCGCCATCCTAGTAGCAAAGGCCGGCTCCCACCCCCCCGCTACCGGGTCGAGACCCCCAACCGGGCTGTCTCGCCCCACCCCAAGGAGCATTTCGCCCCCACTGCTCATAACCAGGTCAAGCCCGCGCCGCTCCTGCGAGCGCAGGCTCTGTACCCCGCCACCGGTGCGAGGTATGAACTATCCTCGCACCGCCCCCCCCCATAAAGCTGCGACCAATCAGTTCCAAAGCTTCTTGCCAATCATTGAGCAATAAGTCCTGGCCAACCGGGGACAAGTGTACCCCGTCGGTACGATACAGTCCAGCGCACCGGGGGTCCGCCCAAGGGTGCTGGACCTGCCACCCGCCAGCCTGCTGCAACCACCGGCCGATCTGCCTGTTGATCTTGGCTAGCCCTCTCGACCACCGCCGCTGCGACAAGCAGGCCGGCCGCGGGATGATGTCCGACCACACAATCGCCAAGTCCGGCCACTGCTCCTGCAGCGCCCGCAGATCCCGTTGTACAGCACGAATAAGTTGCCGGCACGTCCAACCGGAAAGATCATTGCCTCCCAGGTGTATCAGAAGTCCCAATGGCAGCTGCCGCCTCTCCGCGTGCTCTCGAACCACTGGAAGTAGCTGCCACCAACGCATGCCCCGCTGGCCGAGCCACACCAGCCGGAAATTACAGGACACCAAGCCCAGGTGTAGACCCAGCGGACGAGTTGATGCTCTGCGTTCCGCCCAATAGACGAAGGAATGTCCCAGAAGCCACCATACGCCTGGCGGGCCCCGTGCAGCACTCCATGTCGGCACGCTTGGCTGAACACCTGGAAAAGAAACACAGCATTAATACCCCCCCCCACGCCTCCCCCCCGACACCCCTGCAGTTCACAACTGTTCTGGGCGCACATAGCCCGTGTAGGCCCTGGAGCTCCAACGCCCGATGCGTTGAATCACCTCACCCCCGAGGCCCGCGGCCGCAGCACTGGTCGCCGCACCTATCCGAAAGGAATGAGAAGCGTACCCGCGCTCGTCCACGCCCAACCGCCTCAAGGCCAGGCGGAAGACCGCCGTGAATTGAAACTGGGTGACGGCCGAACCGTCCTCATGACAAAAGAAACAGCCAGCCCCAACCCGACGCTGACGCCGGTACATCAACAAGTTCTGCACCGGACAAGATTCCAGACCAGGGATGGCCCGCAACAGCACCCACCGACCCCGCCCCTGCGGGTCAGTTTTCGAGCGATCCAGAAATATCCGAACCAACTGCTCCTGCAGGTCCACCTGATGCTCCTGCAACCCTCCCCGACCCCCCCGCCCGCCCGCCTGGGGGACCAGTTCACTAACTCGAAAGGCCCCAAAGAATGCTGTGACAAACAATGCCCGGAACAGGACGGCCTCCAACGCGGAAGCCGCGACCTCGGGCAGGACACCCCAAATACGCAGCAGCAAGTCATGCGACACGGGACGGTGCCAATCTGAGGCAGGGGGCTGCACTCGAGCCCAACCGGCTAGGAGCCGCTTCACTACGTACGAAGTGCCCGGATTGCCCCAACCCGCCACCCTGCAAAAGAAGGAGAAACCGACCAAAGCCGCCCGTGCCGCTGACCGGGACCAACCAGACTCCTTCGCCCAGACTATGAAAGACCCTGCCAAGAGGTCCCCAACGCTGCCACCCCTCCAGCCCCTTCCCCACAGAAACTCACGAACCCGTGTATACCCCCGCAGATAGGCTTTCCACGTACCTGGAGCCAGGGAAGAACGCAGCAACGAGATCATTCCGGCGTCCCAAGCTGCCAAAGGTGCTCCGGCACTACCGCCGCGGTCTCGTCCGCCCCCGGTGCCAATTCCCGAAACCGCTCCCACTGGAAACGAGACAAAGCATCAGCAATCCCATTCTGAACGCCCGGCACATGACGAGCCCGAGCCGTGATATTAAGACGAAGACAAGCCAGCACAAACACCCGCATCAACGCTGCTACCCGTGGACACTTGGGAGAATGGCGATTAATGACTTGCACCACCGCAGCGTTATCACACCAGAAAACAACCCGCCTATCCCGTAACCTCTCCGGCCACAACCATAAGGCCACCACAATCGGAAATAATTCGAGGAACGTCACGTTGCGCGTCAAACCACCTGAACACCACGATGCGGGCCACGGCACCGCACACCACGCGCCCTGGAAGTACAATCCCATGCCTGAACCACCGGCTGCATCTGAAAACAATTCCAGATCCCGGTTGGAAATCTCCCTGGACTGTAACAACGAGCAACCATTGTAGTCCGCCAGGAACGCATCCCACACGCGCAGATCGGCTCGCATCCCCGCATTGACTCGGATGCGATGATGCCCACATCGGACCCCGGCCATCGCCAAAGATAATCTTCGCGCAAAGGGCCGCCCCATAGCAATGACCCGACATGCAAAATTCAGGTGACCAACTAAACTTTGAAGCTCGGTCAAAGTCACCTTCGCAGCGGAACCAACCGCCGCCACCAAGAGCCGCAGCCGCTCTACCTTATCCGCAGGCAACCGGACCACAAACTCAATCGAATCAATCTCTATCCCCAGAAAGGAGATACGAGTCACCGGTCCGACCGTCTTGCCCTCTGCCAACGGGATGCCAAAATCCGCCGCCAAGCCCAGGAAAAGCCCCAGCAAAGATCCGCACACGTCGGACTGGGCTGGCCCGACGAACAAGAAATCATCAAGATAATGCACTATAGTCCGCCGCCCAGACATCCGCACCAGCACCCAGTGCAAGAAAGAGCTAAAGGCTTCAAAGTAGGCGCACGAAATCGCACAGCCCATGGGCATGCATTTGTCATAGTAGTACTGATTGTCAAAACGAAATCCCAGCAAGGGGAAGGCGGACGGGTGCACCGGCAGGAGACGAAAGGCTGACTCAATGTCCACCTTCGCCAACAGAGCCCCTTTCCCACATTGTCGCACCAGCTCCAATGCCTCATCAAAGGACGCATATCGCACAGAGCATAGCTCACGCGGGATATGGTCGTTCACCGAAGCACCGAGGGGGCAAGAAAGATTATGGATCAGCCGATACCGCCCCGGCTCCTTCTTCGGGATGACCCCCAGCGGCGATACGATAAAAGGCGAGAAGGGGGGCCGTTCAAACGGCCCAGCCACTCTGCCCAGAGCACGCACCGCCGCAAGCTGTCCCCCGGCCACCTCCCCCAACCGCATCACCGATACCGCATTCCCCCTTTCCAACCCCTGAACCGCCCCCCGCACTGGGATACGAAAGCCCTCGGAAAACCCTGCCCATAACATCGTCCCCGCCTTGCCATGTCTGGTAGCCGCATAAAGCTCCAGCCACGGCTGCAGCGCCAGCCTCTTAATGGGGGTAGGCGCTAGCCCCTCCGCATTCCCGTCACTTGCTGGCAGCCGCCGCCCCAAGCACCGCTCTGCGGCTGCACTTGACGGCCGAGTGACCGGCGCCGCAAAGCGAACAGGCGTGCCGGAACTTACAGTCCGGGAAGGGGCAGGACGTTTTATTGAAGCGCCAGCACAGGTCCCCGCCGGGACCACTCGCCCCCGTTCTGCTCGTCTCGGGCCCCGGGCCCGCTGACCGAAAGGGCCGCAGGCCGACCGGAGCCGCCGTACCCGCCGCCTTACCCGGACCTGTACCCCCCCCATACCGCCCCTTTTTGCCGACATTTGCGTGAGCCAAAGGTTGATATCCTTCATTCCCCACGACAACTGCCTGTTCTCCTCCATCCTGTCGCGGAACTCCTCATCATAATTGAGCCAGGCCCAACCTTCGTGCACCTGGGAAGCCGACAAGATGGCATCGGCGTAAGCTAGAAGCTCGCCGTAACAACTCGGGTCCTCATGGCCCCATACACTCGCCAGCCGCAAAAAAGCCCGCGTCCAATTCAACGTGTTCCGTGACACCTTCCGTACCCTCCCCGCTTTCTCGTCCTCTTTACGCTTCTTGCGACTCTCCCCTGAACGTTTTCTCCCCTCCAACAACCGGAAAATATCCAGGTAACGCCGCTTCACGATCCGCCTCCGCAACTTGCGCGGAACACTCTCCCACAATTCCGCGCAACGGACCACCGCAGACCCCGCCCCCGCTTGCGGGACGACCGTGGAGTCAGCCGAGGAAGTGGCTGAGGACCCGGACGACGAGGAGGAAGACGACGTGCTCCTCCGCCGACGCCGTCGGTGCTTCCGCTTCGCCTTGGCTTTCCGTGCCGGCGGAGCACACTCGCTCGGCACCACCACCGCCCCCCCGCCCCCCCCCGCGACCCCCCAGAACACACCAGCGGTCAACAGCGCCGCCGGCGTCTGCGCCTCCGAAGTGGACTCCGTCTGCTCCACCGAAGACTGGCCCAGCTGGCTAGCAGTCGAAGACATCACAGTGGATCCCACAGCCGCCGCTGAGGACCCACTCGGAGGAACCGGAGCAGACCCCGACACCTGCAACGGGAGAGGAGAGCCAACACACGGGGAGCCAACACCCGGGGAAGGCGGAAAGCCCGTCCCCGGAGGCGCCCACCCATACGGCCCCATCCCCCACCCAACACCCCGTCCCTGCGCCCCTCCAGAGGATCCTAACCCCCCGGCCGCCGAGTCTGCCGCCCCCCAGGGGGGCTGCCCAACAGCCGGAAGCCCAGCACCCCAATGGTTCCCACCCCACCCCACCCCCCAGGCCGGAGCTTGCCCAGGTACCGGGGACCAAGCCAGCCACCCTCCCCCATGCAATCCGGCCCCCCCCAACCCATAGATAGGGGCCCATAAGCCCCAGCCGCTGCCTGCCCCCACCCAGGCCCCCCCCTCCTGTACCATCCACCCCATCCCCAACCCCCCCGTGAGACAAGCTCGCAGCAACCAACCCCCCTTCAGTCACTCCCCCCCAACAACCCATCAACCTCCACCATTCCTGGCCCAGCGCCCACCCCCAGGGGGCTCCCCACCTCCCCAGGACCATTGAGACCACCTGCAGGGGCAGGGAGAGCTCCCCGCTGCCCGGCCCCGACCCGCCGCTTAGCCGCCTTCCTACTACCCCCCGCACTACTCCTCGACCAGCTCCGGCGCCTGGTGCTGCCCCTGCCCCGCGGGATCCCCGCGGAGTACCCCCAGCCCGTGCCCCCGACGTCCTCCTGGCTCTGCTGGAGCCAGCCATGTTAGGGCTGCCCTACTCAGTGCCACCCCCCAACTGGTATTCTTCCTTTTCCTCTTATTTTATATTTCTGAGTTTTTTGTTTTTTTTAAACAGCCCCCTTCCTCGATGCACCCCCCCTCACCGAAGGCCCCCACCCCGCGACCCCAAACTCCCCCCCAACGAACCCCACTCACCGGGACCCTCACCAGCCCGAAGAACACGACCGGTTTCCCGAGGAGCCGCGGCCAGAAGACGACGGCCACGCGGCTCCTCGCCGACCCCGCGCGGGCCCCCCGCCGCCCGCCGGCCAATGAAATCGCTCCGCCGTTGTGCCGGCGCGATTACACACGCCGCGCTCGCCGTTCCCTCTCAACCCTCCCCCTCCCCCCCCCCCAGCAACCAGCACGCTGGAGGCCGAGGCCGGGCCCGGGCCCAGGTTACTGACGGCCGCGGGATCCGGCCCGCGGCCTCGAGCATAAATGTCTGAGATAAAAGAAGGCATGTCCAGGTGCAGACATGATTGCACCACTGTGGATGTGCCTTGTATGAATGTTTGTGTGTGTGAGGGGGGGAGGGGACGTCTACATAGACATCCCTGGAATAGTAATTCAAAATTTGGATGTCAAGGAATAGCCTAATGGTTAGAAAAGTGGGCTAGGCAGGGGGAAGAGAGGGTTCAAACCTCACAGCTGTTATCATTGAAATTGTGCTGACTACTGGGGATGATGGAATGCTTTTTAGCCAAAAACATCATCTAGATGTTTCTGAAAGCAGATGGGGACATCTAGGTTCCTGGGTATGCTCCACCATTCCCCCATTCAGACTTCGATGTCCTCACGCTGGGGACATCCAAACCTGGTGTCTAAAATGGTTCTGGAGACATCTGTGTGCTTTAGACATCTCTATGCCTGTTTTTGGACGTCCAAAGAATAATAGGGTTTCCTAAATAACCCCCTTTGTCCCTTTTCTCTAGGATATTTATGTTTAGATCTTCTAGTCTGTTGCCATATGCTTTATGATGAAGACTATTGACTATTTTAGTTAACGATCTTCTGAATTTATTCCATCTGGTTTATATCCCTTTGAAGGTGTGGTCTCCATGACGTCACACAATACTCCAAATGATGTCTCACCTGAACATTCCTGCTGTCCTCTTTCTTCTAATGCACCTAGGTGTCTTCTGGTTTTTCTTGTTGCCTTATCTGCCTGTTTGACCATCTTATAAAGTGTGTTTTAAAAATTCTCTGTGGCACAAAGCAAGAAGTTGGGGTGATCAAAAGAACTCAGACTGCGGATGAGAAAACACTGGGTGACAGAACCTGTGAAATGGTAGCAGGGCTGGCCTAACCATTAGACAGACTAGTTAGTCACCTAGGGTGGCTGCTTTTGGGGGAGTGGCAAAGACTAGCTCCAGTGAAGCTAAATGATAGGTCCTGACAGCTGCACAATCTGAAAGAGCCATCAGTGTGCTTTAACACTTTTATGCATTTTTAAAGTTCACAGTGCTGGCATTGAGGTGATCATGATGGTTGACTTTAATGATTAAATCTGACTCTGATTGTAAAACCTGTTATGATTCAACCCGTTATTCATTTGAAGCCAAATTCTCATATGTATATAGTTTACTCAGTTAACTCCATGTTATAACCCTGTTTTATGTTTGGAGCTAAATTCTCATATGTATATAGTTTCCCCAGTTAACTCCATGTTATAACCCTGTTTTATGTAAACGTAGGACAAAAATGTATGTCCAAGTGTTTAATGTTCGATGTAAACCGCAGTGATGAGAAATAGCACGGTATATAAGAAGTGTTAAATAAATAATAAAATAAATAAATAAATAAATCTCAGGGTGGGCGATGAAGGGAAGAAGCCTACAGCCTAAAAGTTAATTGAGGGGGGCATAAGGCTGATGGTTCTCCTAGTTCACCTAATTTGCCTGCATCAGCTCTGACTGGTAGGGCAGTTATTTTCTGAAGTAAGCCTATTGCTGGGACAATTTATTTTGGTTTGCCATATGCTTTTGTGGATTTCCTGCCAGAGTGTTTAGAACAGGGGTTCTTAACTTTTTTACAACTACAGACTCACAAAAGATTGCTCAGTATGTCCCCATACCCCCTTCGAAATCATATATATGTATATAGCTAGAAACAGAACATTTTAAAGAAAATCTTAAGGATTTTATCATATTTATTCAAATCACAAATACACAAGCTAGCTACAACTAGTGAGATTTTTGCTGTTGTTTTTGTGCAATCAAAACAGGGAATCGAGGTACAGTTACCAATAATGTTACTTGCATGTCATCTGACACATCAAGTCGATTTCTCCACTTTGATTTCAGGTTTAATAATGCAGAGAATCTTGGTTCACAGAGATTAGTAGTTGTGAAGGGAACCAAAACATTTATTGCCCTCATTACCAAGCTAGGATAAGCTGTGATTTGCTGGCTCGGGAGTGGGGCGTCCCGGTGGCTCCAGGTAAGACTGAGGGCCCTGTGACACGCCTTACGTTTCTGGGTATTGAGTTGGACTCGGAGGACATGGTTGCTCGTTTGCCGTTGGATAAAGTGGCGAGGCTTCGGGTCCTGGTGGCGAACGTGTTGGGGTCGGACAAAGTGACACTGAAGGAGATGCAGGTGCTCATAGGCTCTCTGAATTTTGCTTGTCGGGTTATCCCAATGGGTCGGGTGTTCATGCGTAGGTTCTCGGCAGCGACATCGGGTATGCGTAAGCACACCACCGCATTAGGGTGTCGAGGAGCATGAGGGCAGATTTGGGGTTTTGGGATGAGTTCCTGCAGGGCTTTAATGGCATGTCTACGTTTGATCTCCAGCTCTTTACGGACGCGGCAGGTGGTTGCGGTTTGGGGGTGTATTTTGCGGGCTCTTGGTGCGCGGCGCCATGGCTTCAGGCATGGCGTGCGGCAGGCCTGACTGATAGCGTAACCTTTCTCGAATTATTTCCGGTGCTTGTGGCACTGGAGCTGTGGCCGGAGAAGTTGCGGAATCGTCGGTTGCTGTGGTGGTGCGACAATGCAGCAGTGGTGAGCGTTATCAATAGGTATACCCCACGGTGCTTGAAGGTGGCGACGCTGATGAGGGAGATTGTATTGGGATGTCTGAGGTTGAATGTGGTGGTGAGGGCCCGTCATGTGCCAGGTTATACTAATCAGGTTGCTGATGCTCTTTCCCATTTTAAGTGGGATCTATTCCGGCGATTGGCACCGGAGGCTGACCCTGTTGGAATGCGGGTCCCGGAGCACTTATGGCGGATTGGCCTGAGAGCATGCTGAACCTGTTGCGGAGTTCCGTGTCACCAGCGACTTGGCGGTCCTATTGCAGAGGCTGTGACAAGATTGTGGAGTTTCTGGCAGCCCGAGGATGGCGGCAAGGTCCTGTTCCGGACTACCTCATGGGCCTGTACATCACAGCAGCGAGGGCAGCGGGAGCATCGAGATCGACAGTGCGAGCGCATATCGCGGGGTTTGCTTTTTTCTCCAGGGCAGTGGTGTGGGGGGCATCTGGATGGGGCTTTCTGGTGCGTTGATTGTTACTGGGGTGGGAGAGGGGTACCCCTCTGCTGGGGGATAGGCAGAGGCCAATTACGCTTGAACTGCTTGGTCAGCTGTGCGCTGCTCTGCCGTTTGTGGCAGAGTCTTCGTATGAGGTCATGCTATTTCAGGCGTTTTTTTGTGTGGCCTTTTTTGGGGATTTTAGGATTGGGGAACTGGTGGCGGCGTCCAGCTCGGCTGCAGGAGGTGTGGCATTGCAGATTCATCATGTGTGAGTGTTGAAGGAGGAATTGGGCATATGGTTGGCTCGGTCCAAGACGGACCAGAAGGGCAGGGGCGCTTGGGTACATTTGAGAGCTATTGGTGGTGCCTCAACTTGCCCGGTGGCATCTATGGCGGCCTACCTGCGAGTGAGACCGCGGGGGGTCCTTTTCCTCCATGAGAATTCGCGCAGCTTGTCGCGTTTTCAGTTCACAGCAGTCCTGCGTATGGTGGTGCGTGAGGTGGGTTTGGAGCCGGGCAATTTTGCGCCCCATTCATTTCGGATTGGGGCAGCCACTAGTGCCGCAGAGGCGGGTTTAAATGAGCAGGTGATTCAATGGATAGGCAGATGGCACTCCAATGCATTTCAAGGATATGTGCGTTTGTGATGGGGTTTCTGGGGATGGTATTTAACTATGTACTCTCTTTTAGATGGGGGCCGGACGCCGTGTGCCTGCTGGATAATTGGCCATTCCTTTGTATACTGGGCAGGTCGGCGAGCAGCGGCAAGGCCCCAGGGGGCGAACATCGATTTGAATCCTGCAGAGGTGATCGTATCATGGCTGCGTGAGCATGGCCTGTGGTGGCTGCAGCTTTTGCCTTTGCTTCGGCACCTTCAGCGAATAAAGGGTTCCCCGGCTGTCCTGTTGTTACATCTCAGCGGCAATGACTTGGGGACTTGGACAGTCAAGCAGTTGATCAGAGTGGCAAAGAGAGACCTAGACAAAGTGTTGTTAATGTTTAAGGATGTTGTGTTGTTATGGTCAGATATAATTCCGAGGCCTGCTTGCTGGGGCCACCGGAAGTGGTCTCGGGGGTTAATTAAAGTTTATTGGCAAATTGGCCGCTGGGTATGTGAAAAAGGGGGTTGGCAGATTTTACACCCTTGGGTGGAGGTGGATTGTACTGGTTTATATAGGCCAGACGGAGTACACTTATCCCCGGTGGGGGTGGATTTACTCCTCAATGACTGGCAAGAGGCTTTGGAGTATGTTCAGGGCAGGGTAGCTGGTCGCAGCTTTGCAACTGGGGGGGTGGGGCTCAGGGACAGGTGTCACTGAGCCTGTGGCGGGATCCCGGAGGTGTCCGGGGTCCGGAGGCTTGGCAATGCGCAGGGCGGGGGTGGAGTACCCCCGACCCGGTAGACCCCTCTGGGCTTTTGCTAATAATATGGCGAAGCCGGAGTAGGGGGGATGCAATTGCCGGTGGACGGTGCCCGGCGGAGGCGGGAGGGAACTCACTTTGCTAATAACATGGCTGGTGAGGGTTCATCCCGCTGCCGGAACCTGAATGAGGAAGTTATAGTTGTTCGTAGTTTGGTTTTCATAATGTTATGGTTAATAAAGCTGCGACCAGTTGAATGCCATATTGAGTGTGATTGTTGTGGTTATTTCTGGGGGGGGGGAGGGAATGGTGGGGGTATGGGGACGGGGCAGGAGCTACACGTCCGCCTTACCCAGTTACTGCCTGATATCTAGCCCAGCCTTTTCAAAATCAGCTTGCTTTCTTTCTTGGGTCTTCTTGGAATTCAATGACATCATCCTTTGCTAAATCATTGTCACTCATTGCAGATGTATCGAATGAGAACGGGTTCACAATCCAATCAGATTCCATGCTAAAATCATTAATATCTGAGGAATAACCCACAAAATTTGTACTTAGGACTTCCAAATGGTTCTTGACTTCTTGTAGTATTTCCGCAGGCAATGTTTTACCAATTCATTCCATGTTGATAACTGTGTTGATAATTAATAATCTAAATTTTAATCTAATAACATTCTTTTTAATTGTTCAGAGATCCAGTCCCATACCCTCAATGGATATGGATACCCCTGGCTAAAAACCCTATCATATCTCAATCATAACTCTATCATATCTCCCCTCAGCCGTCTCTTTTCCAGGTTGAAGAGCCCTAACCTTTTTAGCCTCTGTTCATAGGGGTATCCTTCCATCCCCTTTACCATTTTGGTGGCTCTTCTCTGTACCTTTTCTAATAAAGCTATATCCTTTTTAAGATGCGGTGACCAGAATTGCACACAATATTCAAGGTGCGGTCGCACCATAGAACGATACATAGGCGTTATAATATCCTTTGTTTTATTTTCCATTCCTTTCCTTATGATACCTAGCATTCTATTTGCTCTCTTGGCCGCCACTGCACACTGGGCTGAGGGTTTTAACATGTTATCCACGATGACGCCAAAATCTTTTTCCTGGGTGGTGGTTCCTAATGTGGAACCTGAATGAACAGACGGATGATGAAATGCTAAAACAGGGATGGTGAACTTGGGTCTTGGAGTGCCACAATCCAGCCTGGTTTTCAGGATGTCCCTAATGGATATTCATGAAATATATTTGCATCCACTGCCTCCCATTGTATGCAATATATCTTGTGAATATTCATTAGGGGGATCATGAAAACTAGGCTGGATTGTGGCACTCCAGGACTGGAGTTCGCCATCTGTGTGCTAAATAAAATCAGGGAAGCTAACAAAAGTCATAACACAGTAATAATGGGTGATTTCAATTACCCCAATATCAACTGGGTCAGTGTCACGGCAGGACATGCTAAAGTTTCCAGATGAAATAAACGACTGCTTCTTAGAGCAGCTGGTTCATGGACCGACAAGAGTGGAATCTATTTTGGACCTAGTCCTTAGTGGAGCACAGGACCTTTTGCAAGAGATAAGGATATTGGGGCCACTTGGTAATAGTGATCATAGCATGATCCCATTTGATTTAATAAATGGAAGAAACAAAGCAAGGATATCCACAGTACTACACTTCACTTAATTTAGATAAAGGCTAAACAGGTACCAGTCTGTATCTAATAAAAATAAACATAGTTGAAATCATATGATGACCCAATCCCTTATGACCTAATACTTCTACATGTATATAGTTTACTCTATTCTGTATTGTCTTACACTATTTAGATAATACATTCTGTTTAGTTAATTACTTTGTTCTATAACACATATGTTGCTTTGTTATTCATTGTTTTTATAATATGACGTTCCATGTAAAACAAACCTGATTTGTTGATTGTTGTTTATTGTAAACCGCAACTGAACTCTGGAAGATGCGGTATATAAATGTGTGTTAAATAAATAAATACAATAAATAAATTAAATAAATAAAAGAGAGAATAATGAGGTTTTTGGAGTCCAAAGGATTGCAGGATCCAAGGCAGCATGGGGTAACTAGAGGCAGGTTTTGTCAGACAAGTCTGATTGATTTCTTTGACAGGGTGACCAGGGAGTTGGACCGAGGGAGAGCCCTAGATATGGTTTACTTGGATTTCATTAAAGCCTTTAACACCTTTCCTCACAGGCGACTTATAAATAAACAGAGTACCCTAGGGATGAACCCTAAAGTAACTGACTTGGTTAGAAATTGATTGAGTGTGAGGCGACAAAGGGTACAGGTAAATGGAGCTCACTCTGAGGAGAGGGAAGTTACAAATGGTGTATGTGCAGGGATCTGTCCTTGATCCGATTCTTTTTAACATCTTTGCTAGTGATATTCCGGAAGGGCTGTCGGGTAAGATTTACCTATTTGCAGATGATACCAAAATCTGCAATAAGGTAGACACCCACAAAGGAGTATATAACATCAGAAGGGATCTAGCTATGCTTGAAGAATGGTCAAGAATTTGGCAGCTGAGATTTAATGCTAAAAAATCCGGGGTCATGCACTTGGGTTGCAAAATTCCAAGGGGGCAAAGTATTTCTTTCCATGAAAGAAGAGCAGGACCTGGGCATGATTCTCTGATGATCTTAATGTGGCTAAACAGGTAGAAAAGGTGATGGCAAAAGCCAGAAGGATGCTTGGGTGCACAGGGAGAGGAATGGCCAGCAGAAAAAAAGGAGGTGATAGTGCCTCTGTATCAGTCTACTACTTTTACTGCTATTCATCACTTACATAGCATTACAAGGCATATGCAGTGCTGAACAGACACATATACAAGATGGTTCCTTCTCATCAGAGCTTACAATCTAATAAAGACAGACAGTACAAAAAATGAGAACAAGGGAACAGTAGGGAAGGGAAAGAGAGAGAAGGAGAGCAAGGGATTAAGATCCAAAAGTGAAAGAGGTGAGCCTTTAGCATGGATTTAAGAAGGGGGAGAGATGAAGTCTGATGTAAAGGTACAAGTAGTTTGTTCCAGGCATAAGGAGCAGCCAGGTAAAAGGATAGAAGTTTGGAATTAGCTGTAGAAGAGAAAGGCATAGAGAGAAACAAGTCAGAGGAAGAACGGAAGTAAGCCCTGCTTGAAATGGTATTTAAAGGTGATGTATTGGAAGAATTGAACGAAATATCAATAAATCGGATATTGGACTTGAATGACCTTGGTCTTACCCAGTATGGCATTTCTTATATTCTTATGTTATGTTATTCAAACTGTGTTCAGACAGTCTGGTTCATGGTACCTTTAAAGAAAAGGAAACAACCCTAAGTCCAAAAACCTAGAGAGATACCAAGTAATCCACTTACATTTACTGTGTTCTAATATTCACTCTGTCTTCCTTCTTAATAACCTAAGTAAAGTTTCAGGTTAATATAACATAATCTGTTTGACCTGAACCTATGTTTTACCTCTTGAATAACTTCATTATTCTCTAAATTAAATATTATCATTTCATTGATGATACTTTCTAACAATTTTCCAGATATCAATGATAGGATAACTAGTCTATAATTACTTGTGTCTGACTTTTTCCCTTTTTATGTAGCAGAGACGCATCTGCTTTTCACCAGCTCTTTGTTAATAATTTTGTCTCCAGTGATTCCCTATAATTAACACACAGCCGCACAGCTACTACATCTTTTCACTTTTTTCATATTTTCAGGTGAAGAACATCTGCTCTAGATGTTCTGCTTACATTTATTATCAGTAGCAGTTGCCTTATCCTGTTTACTAGAGTGGACTTGTTGAAAGGCAGAGGTGCCATGCCTAGGAGGTTGCGTATGTCTGCGGAGGAGACTGTAATGGGGGATGGGTGAATTGTGAAAGAAAGGGAAGATGGTGCAAGGGAAAGAGTGTTGTGTATGGTCAATGAGGTGAAGATAATGCTAGCAGGGTGGTTTAGAGGAAAGGGTATTGAGAATAGTGCAAGGGGAAGGGAGAAAGAGAAGCATGCAAGGGCAGATGAAGGAGAGCGACATGCGTTATGGTGTGGTGGATGAGCTATAGTGTAAGTGGGTGAAGTGAATAGTGCCTGAGAGGGAGCATAGGGTGTGATTTGATTGAGGAATGGTGTGTGGGATGAGTAATGGAGGGTTGTATTAAGAGTTAACAGGTGAGAGAGGCTGTGTGCATTGTGTGTGGGATGTGTGGTGTGTAGGGTGCATATTGGGTGATGGGGTATTTCAGGTGTGTTGTGGGTGAGAAGTGGAATGTACAGTGTGAAGTATGGTGGTTAAAGGGAAGTGGATGGGATGGGTGGTGTTTGAAGGTGAGTTGGTGGAAGGGCCATACCAAGCTAGAAATGTGCCCTGTGCGATTAATGAATCTGGTACCCTCCCTTCGCACCAAACTTGTGCAGTAATACTCTTTTCAAGCTTCCTGGAAGCCAAGTGATGATATCAGTGCCCTTTCTGTACTTGCGCCCTGTGTGGCACACCACTGTCACAGCCGTTGATACGGCCCTGGTTGGTAGAGCTTGTGATGGGTGTGAGATGTGTTTTAGGTGTGAGAGTATTGCTGTTGTGTGGTGGGTGAGTTGTGATATGTGAAGTTTGTTGTGCATGAAGGGTGTGTGTGAGGTTTTTACTAGATGAGGGGTGCTATGTAGAGTTTGTCAGTGATGAGGGGGATTTGCTGGCATGTGGTGAGTGAAAGGCATTGTGTGGTGGCTGAGGGAGGTGTATTGGGTATATGCTGAGTGAAGGAGGATGTGTAGGATTTGTGATATATGTGTTGGGTGAGGGAGTATTGTGAGTGTGTGGTATATGAGGATATATATGTGGGGGTGTAGTAGGTGAGGAGAGGTAAGGTGTGCGTGTTGTGAGGGGGTTTGTGCAATATGTGGTAGGTGACGGGGTATGCTGAGTGTGTGGTAGGTGAAGAGTTGTCATCAGGGGTGTGTGGTAAGTGAGACAGAATGTGTGCAGTGTGTGAAAGGGTGTGTGAGATGCATGGTTAATGCAATGTGTGG
Source organism: Ichthyophis bannanicus (assembly GCA_033557465.1). Classification (NCBI taxonomy): domain Eukaryota; kingdom Metazoa; phylum Chordata; class Amphibia; order Gymnophiona; family Ichthyophiidae; genus Ichthyophis; species Ichthyophis bannanicus. Next base: position 46,105,695 of record CM066046.1, read on the forward strand.
TGGATAGGGGTAGGTGGGGTTTGTGTGTGGTGAATGAGCAGCAGTGTGAACTATGTGATATGTGAGGGGGATGTGTGAGGTATGTGGGGTATGAAGAGCGATATGTGTTGGGTGAGGGGCTTTTGGTGAGTGAGGAGGACTATACAGATATGTGGTGAGGGAAGGTGTGTGAAAGGAAGTATGTGGAATGTGTGGTTAATAGTCTGTGTGCCAGGTGTAATGGATATGTGCAGGGCTAGCCTGTCCACTTGGCGAGCTATTCGGCTGCCTAAGGTGGCTGGCCTGGGTGGGAGGTGGCAGCGTCAAAGGGTGGGCAGCAGCGACATGGGAGGGCAGCCGCAGCTGTGGCACACATGGGCAACCATGCCACCTGCCTCCCAGCTGCTGATGATTCCATTGGGGGGGGGGAGGTAGGCAGCAGCAGTATTTCCAAAAGTGCCTGCAAAAAGCCACCGCTTTTGGAGATACTGCCGCTGCTGCTGCAGAAACCTTTGGACCGGCCCTAGGTTTGTGTACACAGTGTGATGAGTGAGGCGATTTGTGCAAATGTGGCAAGTGTGGGGGTATATGGGGTATGTGGTAGGTGAAGGGGTATATGAGGTTTGGGGTATATCAGGGGTGTTAAAGATATGTGGTAGATGAGCAGCAATGTATGTTGTGTGAGGATTATAGCAACATTCCCATCACTCAACATGTGTGGAGTGTGACGAGCAATGTGTTGGGTGTATAGTGGGAGAGGAGTGATCATAGGGGATTGTGGTGCATGAAAGGAAGTGTATGGGGTGTGCATCAGATGTGTGGTGGGTAAGGAACTATATGGTGTTTGTGGTGCATGAGGAGTGGCCTTCAGGTTGTGTGTGTGTGGGAGTTGCATGCACTATGTTGTGGGAAAGGAGAGTATGTGGAGTTTTCTGGTGGTTGCGCAATAGGTGAGAAATATTGTGTGTAGTGGGTGAATGAAGTGTAGAATGTGTGAGATCACTGATGGGTAAGAGGAGTTTTGACATATGTGCTGAATACGGGAGGTCCTAGGGTGTGTGAATGGAGAGAAGGAGGGAGGGATGACCCAGCTTTATTAGTTTTTCAGATTAGAGCAAAAGATAGAAAGCGGCAGTGATTTTAAAAAAGTGGTTCCTGTGAATCTTTGTCAATGATTTGTAAATCTCCACTAGCACATAGATATATGTTGCTGCGATGTGGGTGAGTGCTGGCCAGTGGGGGGGGGGGGGGAGGGGGAGGGAAAGAAGGGGTATCTAGCACTATAGCTGGCAGGAATAACAGGAACATAGGGGGAGAGGGAGCATGGCAGGGTACACATCCATTTGTCTGCACAGGAGAGGGCCATATGAGAGAGAGAGAGAGAAAATTTCACCTACAGTAGTTGATTCTGGTTTGATTCATTATGGGAGTAATCTTATAAGTGGCTTAATCATGTAGAACAACATTATACACACTCACTTAGGTTCCTATAGTCTCGAGATATACACTCGTAAAAGTAGATGCTCCGAAAACATAGCACCTACTTTTATTTGATTTGTTCATAGGAGTTCCTGAGGGTGATGAATGAATGGATCAGGGGTGGGATCAGCACGTCAGCATATATTTTATAAAATACTCATATAGAAACAAAGAAACATGATGGCAGAAAAAGACCATATGACTTCACTGTGCCCTTCCATCTATTATAGTCCTTTTTTTGCTTTAGAGATCTTCTGTGTTTGTCCCATGCTATCTTGAATTCAGATATAGTTTATGTTTTAGAATTTATTTAACTTGCTATACCACCTTGTTCCATAATACAAAGCAATTTACAAAAAGACAAATACAAAGGAAACCTTGAAAAGTGAAACGAACGCCAATTGGTTGATAGGACAGCAGAGGAAAAAGAACAAGAGGGAAAAAGAGATGGACAGACAGCTGTAACAAACAGCAGGACAGTCACTCCAGAAAAAAAACAGACAACCTTCGCTAGATCCCTCCTCATGTTATCCACTCTTTCCTGGGTGTTTGCTCTATTGCAGATTTTGGAATCATCTGCAAAGAGCCAAACCTTACGCAAAAGCCCTTGCACTATATCACTAATAAAAGTGTAAAAAAGAATTGGACCAGGGACAGATCTCTGCAGCATACCACTAGTAGCATCCTCTTCCTCAGAGTGAGCTCCACTTACCTGTACCCTTTATCGCCTTTCACTGAAACAATTTTTAACCTAGTCAGTCACTATAGGGTCCATTCCTAGGATGCTCAATATATTTATAAGTCACGTGTGCAGAATGGTGTCAAAGGCTTTACTGATCTATAGGACTCTCTTGGTTCAACTCTCTTGTTGCCAAATTGAAGAAATGAATTAGATTGTCTGACAAGACCTGCCTCTAGTAAAAGCATGCTGCCTCACCTCTTGCAATCCATTGGACTACAGAAACCTCACTGTTTTAGTAGCGTTTTCATTCATTTACTCACCACAGAGGTCAGACTAACTGGCTCTTCTCCAGTCCTTTGGGACCATTCCCAACTAAAGAAACACTGAAGAGGTCAGACAATGGAGCCGCGAGAATGTCCCTAACATCCTTCAGTACTCTTGGATGTATCACATTTGGTCCCATTGATTTGTCTAGTTACGAACACATTCTTCTGAAAATCGTTCAAGATCCCCTTCACTTCTCTTCCTATTTGTGTGTGTTTTCTGGGGTTCTGATCCTAGCCCTTCATCTGTGAACACAGAACAAAAATATTTGTTAAGCAATTCCATTTTATCCTCATCAGCTTCTACATGTTACTCCCCTTCACCCTTGAGTCTGACAATACTACTGTTGCACTTCTTCCTCTCACTAACCTATCTGAAAAATGTCTTGTCCCCCCATTTTACAGCATTGGCTATTTCTTCATCTATTTGAATCTTTTCTTTCTCCGGCAACAAGCAGGAAGTCAGTCCTCGCTTATGGGTGACATCGGTGCCGATGGAGCCCTCGTGTGGAGCAAATCCCTAGCTTTCAGAGAAAACCTTTGAGAATTGCATCATGCATGCGCGGTCCTCTTCCCGCCCAAGGGTGCCATCTTGCTCGGTCTCCTTTTTTCCGCAGAGCCCTCTGGACGTTGTCCTAGTGTCACCATGGAAAAAGTTTAAAAACTTTTGAAATTCTTTCTTTCCCTTAACGGATTGACACCGGTTCCTCTTCCTGCCTTCGGCTTGGTACACCGATATCGAGCCTGGCTTGATTTTTCGGTTTTTGTCCTTTGTAACTGGCGTTTGCACCCTTTTTATTTTTCACTGGCAGCCCGGGTCTTCGACCTTGCAGGGGCCCTTTTTCCCCCGATGGCTTTGGGTTTAAGAAATGTGATCGGTGTGCAAAACTAATGTCCCTCATCGATACACATGACTGCTGTCTCCGGTGCCTTGTGCCTGACAACGACCCGACGGTCTGTGGCCCATGTAGGAAGATGCCCTCTAAGGCCCTGAGAAGCCGCCAGCAGCAGCATAATAGGATTTTTCCTGAGTCGGTACCTTCATGAGCCCGGACCTCATCTGAGGCCTCTACGTCTCAGGGGGAACACTCCGAGCCCGAACGTCGTAAGAGTTCCTCAGAGAGGAGGTCTCCTTTGCAGGAACATCGAAGGAAGAAAAAATCCTTAAAGGCAGTGTCGTTGGATGGCTCTGAATGGCCTCGTCCCTCCCAGAACCGGTTGTAGAGCCCCGAGCGCCAGCCTGGATCCAATGCAGCATCCAGCGAAGCTTCCTCGCTGGGAGATGGAGCAGCCGAGGCAGGTAACGACTGTTCTCATCGAGGACTCCCTTCCGGGGGAACCGGCGTCAGGCCCGACGGCATTGGGACCCGACCCAGTGGCTGCGGAGCCTTCTGGACTCGAGTTCAGAATGGTGGCCCTGGAGCGCGGTATGTCTGCCTTCATGGAGCAGCAGCGAGCGCTGATTGCCGGTCTGACCGGTTCTTCCGTCCCCACCACTGGGCCACCGACGTCTAAGTCAACCCCGGAGGCCGTGCCGACTCGAGTTGATCCTCGGCCGAGGTCCCTCTCGGCCTCCCGTTCATGACCGAGGTCGTCTTCGCCAGTCCCCCCGGCGTCGGGGTGGTCGATGCTGGGGCCCTTGATGACGGAGACCATCGATTCCTCCTTGGAGGCATCGGGATGGGAAATGGAGGAGGAGGAGTCCCCAGACACCTGTCGGCACAGGGACATCCCGTCCGATTCCCCGGTGTCCGAACCTCAGAGAAGGTCCCCTCCAGAGGACACAAGGTTCTTGGACTTTGTGAGGGATATGTCCAAGGCTTTGGCATTCCCCATGGAGTCTGAGAAGGATCCACAAGCCGACGAGCTCGAGATCCTACAGTATCACCTATCCAGGCTAAAAACCCACCTTTCTGCTTTTGGATCCTGGTGCCCTTCACTCTTGTTAACTATTTATGTGTATCTTACCATACCCTAGTCCCCAGTTTTGTGATGTTTTTTTCATCTTGATTGGACCGTAAGCTCTGATGAGTAAGGACTGTATCTCCAGGAACAAGCAGGAATGTAATCTTCACATATGAGTGACGTCGGTACTGATGGAGCCTGCACGGGAGCACTCCCCAGCATCCAGTTGGAAAGCTTTTGTGAGCACTCTACTGTATCTGCGCGACTACCTTCCTGCCTTCCCAACTCCCTCTCTTCAGTTCTTTGTTTTCCGCAGAGCCAGCAAGAAGCAAATCCTGTCACCGCAGAAAAACTTTCTTTTTGTGGTTAGAGCCTCTGCCTTCCTGTTGACACCGGTACCGTCAAAGACATTGCTGGTTCGTTTATTCTTTTCTTTTAATTCTTTCTTTATCTTTCTTTAAAAAAAAAAAACTTGGGCATTGACACCTTTTTTTAGGCCTTAATCCTACCATGGCCTTCACATCCTCCAAGGCATGGAGAAACCAACTAGTGGTTTCAAGAAATGTTCTAATTGTGCCAGCACCATCTCGGTGACTGACACACATGACTGGTATTTAAAATGCCTCAGCCCAAACCACCAGCCAAAAGACTGTTCCCTCTGTCAGAAAATGACATGGAGAGGACTAAAAAACTGGGCTTCTAAATTTGGAGCACTCTTCGCTTCGGATGCAGTATCGATGGTGTCCACTTCATCAAAGACCTCATCATCCTCCCATGGTATCTTTGAAGTCCAAGCACAAGGCCGCATCGAAATCTGACAATACCTCCAGGAGAAGAGACCTGCCAAACAGCCCCAACGGGAGGCCCTGTCCTCCAAAGCCATCGAGGGGCCCCAGGATATCCCCGAGGTCTCGACCTCTGGAGAGTGACTGGTGCTATGCTCTGGGATGGTAGCGCAAATACTCATCACCGACACCCAAGAATCAGCAACCTCAATAAACCAGCACATACTGGCCATCGAGCGGAGCTTGGCAGCTCTCCTTGCAGCCTCAGTACCTATAAAACCCTTGGCTATAGGCACCACCCTGTTGATACTGGTTACTGCACCAACATCGACACCGGTTGCAGGCACAACATCAGGGCTGCTGCAGATGAAATAGACATTGCTCCTGCCCATTTCCTCCCTTGAAACTATCACCGATATCGGTACCAAACCCAAGCGGCTCACTGAGACCGATGCCTCGGAGCTGCAGTACTGGCATTTAGCTTTGGGCGAACACTGTGTCTGTCGATACTTCGAGCTCTCCGATTCTGATTCCCTCATTTCGGATGTGGAGTCACTCGATTCCTGGGGCCCCGGGACCTTCCTTTGGGTCCTTTTTCACCTCAACAGTGATGCATGTCACCTCTGGAAGATATGTCCTTCCAGGAAATCATTCGAGACTTAGCCAAGGGTCTCTCTATCACAGCAACATCAGAGAAGGAGCCAAAGGCAGAGGAATTAGAGATCCTCCAATACTCAACAGCACCCAAAGAGGCAGCTACTTTACCAGTGCATCGCATCCTTCATGACCTTCTGCTCTGTATGTGGGAGATGCCTCTCTCGGTCTCACCTCAGTCATGGTCTTGATATCATGTATCGGGTACCGGAGTGTCCCGGCTTTCAAAAGCCACAGCTCCCCCACCACTCCATGGTGGTTGAATCGGCGATGTGCAGAATTAAGAGCTAGACGACTCACTCCTCTAATCCTCCAGGTAGAGAATTGAGAACTCTTGAGGCATTTGGGTGTTGATGCTTCCAAACATCCATGCTCTCGGCTAGGATCAACTCCTATATCCTCTACCTGGGTATATTCCTAAAAGAGGTCTCCAGGGATCTCAAGGCCTTTGCCTCTCTCCTCCCAGATGACGGGCAGATTATTTTTCCTTAATTAAGCATAGCCAAGATGTTTCAAAGTTTGTCAATAGGGCTACCTCTGATGCCTTTGAATACACAAGCAGGGCCTCAGCAATGTGCATTGGTGCATGTAGAATTGCATGGCTTCAAGCCTCAGATCGAATAGTGGGTTCAAGATAAGTTGGGCAACATACCTTGCACAGGGAAAAAACTCTTCAGCAAAGACTGGCAAGATAAGGCCTTTCAATTAGAGTTAGAAAATACTGCTCTAAAGCAGCTGTCCAGAGTAATACCTGACTCTGCTAGGAAAAAGACATCTTCAAAGAAGTCTTTCTACAATAAAAAGAAGAGATTCTTCTCTACTTATCCTCCTGCTTCCCAGTACCAGGGTCAGGCCTCACAGAAGAGGCAGCAGTCTGGTTTTTGACTCTTTTCTAGAGAACATTGCCACTATGAATCTGGAGGACCCCCAGCCCTCCACACAGCAGGCAGACTGTGTCACTATGCCCACAGATGGCACCTCATTACCTCAGAGCAGTAGACACTCACCATAGTCAAGGAAGGGTACAGACTTCGTCTGAAAACTCTGCCCCCTCCATTTTCACAGGGGAATATCAAACACAACTCCCACTCAATGTTTTCCTACAGGATGAGGTGTCCTCTCTTCTGTCTCAGGCCGCCATAGAAAATGTCCCAAAATTCCAACAGGGAATGAGCTTCTACTCTCCGTATTTTCTCATGCCAAAGAAAACCAGAGGATACAGGCCCATTCTGGACCTCAGAAACCTCAACAAGTTTCTAGTCCATGAAAAGTTCAAGATGATCTCTCTCAGGACTCTTCTTTCCTTCCTCCAGAGTCAGGACTAGTTCTGTTCTCTAGTTTTAAAAAAAGAGTACACATCCAGGACACAGGAAATATCTATGCCACTACTTTCAAGCAAAACGTTATCAATACAGAGTTCTTCCTTTCGGACTTGCCTTTGTCCCAAGTGTCTTCACAAAGTGCATGGTGGTCAAGATCTCTGGGGATATTCGTCTTCCCTTACTTAGACAACTGGATAATAAAAGCAGACACTTCCCAAGAGGTACTACTTTCCTTGCATCGTATCATCACACTACTACAACACTTGGTATTTGTGATAAACTTCCCAAAATCTCAGCTCATTCCAACTCAAAAGCTAGAGTTCATTGGAGCCCTACTAGATACACAACAGTCCAGGGTGTTTCTGCTCCAGCTTCGTTGTGCTCGTCTAGTCAAACTAGTGTCCCAGATGCTCCTACGAGACAATCTGACCACCCAAGAGATGCTACAGCTTCTTGGACAAATGGCCTCTACAGTACATGTCATTCAATATGCCTGACTCTTGTCTCCCAGTGGAAGTAGGCCTCGGGCCCTCTCCGGGACAGGATCCAAGTCACTGCCTCTCTAACCACATTCCTTCAGTAGTGGTGTTCTCCATAAAGTCTGCTCATAGGGTCACCTTTTCAAATGCCTCCACTTCAATGCACCCTAACGATGGATGCCTCCAAACTGGGTTGGGGAGCCCACCTAGGCAATCTGACTATACAAGGTCAACGTGTAATCAAACTCTGGAATTTTTTACCGGAGGATGTATTAAAGGCTGTTAGTGTAGCTGGGTTTAAAAAAGGTTTGGACAAGTTCCTGGAGGAAAGGTCCATAAACCATTATTAAAAAGGGACCCAGGATATCAATGCTTGACCCAGTACAAGCATTGTGGAACCTGTGTCTTTTGGGGAAACTGCTAGGTACGTATGACCTAGATTGGCCACTGTTGGAAACAGGATACTGGGCTTGATGGACCTTGGTCTGACCCAGTATGGCATATCTTATGTTCTTATGTATGGATAACACAACTCCAGATCAGTCTCTTGGAAATTCGTGCTATCTCGAACGTCCTCTGGGTATTTCAACACCACCTCAGAGCACAATTCCTAGTCAGGATAGACAATCAGGTTGCCATGTTTTATGTGAACAAGCAGGTAGTAACAGGCTCTTGGGCCCTCTGCGAGGCAGCTCTACACCTTTGCAGTGGCTCATCAAATACACCTCCAAGCGGTGTACCTCCCGGGGAATTTCAATGTCTTGGCAGACAGACTGAGTCGCATCCTTCTTCACTACGAATGGTTTCTCCAACCGGACACAACGTCCTATATCTTCTAGATCTGGGGAACTGCAGACAAGGATCTGTGTGTGACTTTGCAAAATGCCAAGCTTCCTTGCTTCTGCCCAAGAACTCCGACATCCAGCAACCAACAAGTGGATGCCTTCCACCTACACTGGGATCAGGGTCTGCTTTATGCTTTCCCTCCTATACCTCTCATTCCTAAGATGCTTTTCAAGCTTCAGTCTGACAAGAGCTCCATGATTCTCATAGTCCCTCACTGGCAGTGGCAACTCTAGTTTCCACTGCTACTACGTTTGACTCAGACTTATCCTCAGCAATTGGGATATGCACCCTATCTGCTCTCCCAAGACGACGGATCACTACTCCATCCCAATCCACTGTCAAAAGATTGAGGCGATCCTTTTGGCTTCTAGAAAGCCCTCCATCAGACATTCATATGTTTTTAGTGGCATAGATTCTCTGTCTGGTGTTCCCAGAAAAATCTTAATCCCTTTTCTGCTCCAGTGGAGTCACTTCTCAAGTATTTCCTCTACCTGTCCTCGACAGGTCTAAAGACAAACTCAGTGAGAGTCCATCTCAGTGCCTTTGAGGCCTCTCACCACCTACTGGATGGATAGCCCATCTCCATGCAACCACTAGTGGCACGTTTCATGAGAGGTCTCCTATTGTCCATACCACCCATTAAGCCACCTCTGTTAACTTGGGACCTCAATGTCATTCTAGCATAGCTTCTCAAGCCAAGCTTGGGACCTCAGTGTCATTCTAGTGCAGCTTCTCAAGCCACCCTTTGAACCATTAGCTATGATCTCACTGAAGTTCCTCTCTTGGAAGGTAATCTTTCTCATTGACCTCACTTCAGCTAGACGCATTAGTGAACTTCAGGCTTTGGGGGCAGATACACCCTATAACCGCTTCTACCATGACAAAGTAATCCTTTGGACTCACCCACGTTTTATGACAAAGATGGTGTATCCTTTCCATTTAAACCAGTCAATTTACCTTCCAGTTTTCTTTCCTAAACTTCATGCATTTCGAACGGAAGCAACTCTGCACACTCTTGACTGCAAACGTGCATTGGCTTTCTTTCTCTAAAAGACTCAAGATCATCATAAGGAGGAGATCATCATAAGGAGAAGATCATCAGAGGGAGGAGTAGCCTAGTGGTTGGGGCAAGGTACTTCAGGCCGGAAGGTCGGGGTTCAAATCCCACTAGAGGACAGCAACCTTGGGCCGGAAGGACTGGGGTTTCTAGTCCCACAGGTGCTCCTTGTGGTCTTGGGCAAGCCACTTAACCCTCCATAGCCCATGTTCCCTGTAAGTATTAGTGTATGTGTCTCATATCCCTGCGTGTTAAATGTATCCCCCAATTGTGTTGTGACCGCTTTGATTGAAGGATAAGGCGGTATACAAAAACTGTCTAAATAAATAAATCATAAAGCCTCACAGTTGTTTACCTCATTTGACCCTAGACACCTGGGATTACCTGTTTCTAGCATATGCTGTCCAGATGGATAGCGGACTGCATTTCATTTGCCTATGACAAAGCAGTACTCTCCCTGGAAGGGCATGTCACTGCTCAGAACGTTCGTGCCATGGCCACCTCGATGGCAAACCTACACTCGGTAGCCATTGACAAAATTTGCAAAGCAGCAACTTGGTCTTCCATCCATACCTTTGCTGCCCATTATTGTCTGGACAAGGACTCCCATTGGGATGTCATGTTTGGTCGGGCTGTACTCCAGCACCTTTTTCAGACTTAGATGTATCTCCTACCCTCCATCCTGGACTTTGACGATACCAGAAATCCATGTAGGATCCATGACCTCTTCATGCCTACTCCGAGACAAACATCTACCAGTTCTAAGGTCACTTCATCTGGCATCTGGGAGCTAGGGAGTCCCATATGTGAAAACTACATTCCTGCTTGTTCCTGGAGATAGCGTAGTTACTCACTTGCAACAGGTGATGTCCAGGAACAGCAGGAATTTAGTCTTCACAACCCGCCCTCCTCCCCTAGGAGTTATTGGGTTTCATTTACTCTTTTTTTCTCAGCTACAAACTAAACTGAAGAGAGGGAGTTGGGAAGGTGGGAAGGCAGTTGCACAGGCACAGTGGAGTGCTCCCAAAAGCTTTTCTACTAGATGCTGGGGAGCGTTCCCATGCAGGCTCCATTGACACCAATATGTGAAGACTAAATTCCTGCTGTTCCTGGATATCAACTGTTACAGGTGAATAACTACACTGTCTCACATCTTTATGTACAGTGCTGTACATGCCTTGTAGAGCTATACAAATAATTAGAAGTAGTAGAAGTTCCTATCAGTAGCACTTTTCCTTTCATAGCAATACTGTGAATACCTTCAATTAATTTTTTGTCCAGTTCTTCTGCCTGTGAAGGAGGTCTGTATATAACACACCAATGACAATGGATGCTCCATTCCCTCTTTCCAGTTTAGCCCACAGTGCCACCTCCTTCCCTTGCAAGCCCTGTAATTCTGTAAACTTATTATTATTTTTTTTTACATATATTGCCACTCCTCTTCCCCTTCTTCTTACCCTGTCCTTCCTGAATAAAGCGTAGCCTAGTATAATTACATCCCAGTCATGGTTCTCCGTGACCCATATCTCCATAACCACCACTACATCCACGCCAGCCTCTTCCATTAAAGCCTTAACATTTGAGATCTTATCTCCCATACTGCAGGCATTAATTCACACAGCTTTCCAGTTTTTGCCTTTTTTTTTACATTTCTACAGAGGTATTTAATGTTTACTTACTGTAACTGAGGGCTTTTCCTTACCTGAGTGCTTTCGTTACCCATCTCCAATGAATCTAGTTTAAAGCCCTCTTCAGTAGGTTAGCCATTCTGCTGCAGAAGACACTTTGACCCTTCTTGGATAGGTGGACACTATCTCTGCTCAGAATCCCTTGGAAAGGAGGAGGGGGGAGTGTCTAATCCAAGATGGCGACGGCAGGCCGCTCTGAGTGAGCACATTTTTTCTTCATGGGTCATAAGTGGAAGGATAGAGAAGGGTCATTGTCCTCTCAGCCACCTCATACTTCTATGCCAGTTTCTTTTGGATCCTTTGGACACTTTTGTTGTTTGTGCTTCTCGAGACCCAGCTGCAACAGGGGAAGAACGCTGGCTAGCAGATTTTCCGGAGTCAGATGACTCGGCGGCTGTTTCGGCTCCATCTTTCACCCCTGTGAGCCCTGCTCCAAAAGTGCCCTGTGGACAACCTCTCCCTGAGGGGTTTCTGGAACTCAGCTCTCCCTCGTTGAAGGGGGATGCTGTTGGCTTGAGAGGTACCGGAAAGGAGGTGCCATTGGAGATGGTGGGTGCTGCCGTTGAGCAACGCTACCCTTTGACATCATCGGCGCTGAAGGGGGGGGGGGGAATCACGCAGGGAAGGGTTTTCCTGTGCGGTCTGATCGAAAGACACCGGTGGAAATGGAAGCCGGTATCCCATCCCCAGACCTGAACTTCGCCTTTTCTCTACAGCGGCCGGATAACTTTACTTTGGAGTCTATCTGGCAGGCTATTGTGTCCCTGGGAGAAACTTTGGTGCCTCATGTCTCGTTGTTGGCCCGGAAGGTCAATAATTCTGAGGCCAAGGTGGAAGAATTAGAATGGAAAGTGGCTGTACTACATCCTGCAGTGGAAGAAGTTTGGTGTAAAGTTGCTGACTTGGAGGAACATTCCGATGCGTTTAACCCTTTTGTATCCACATAATTGTTTTGTAACTGAAATTTTTTTTTCTGTTTTTTTTATTAAGATTTGAGCTAAATGATGCCGAATATAAAGCTTTTTTTGAAAAACTTTTATTTCTAAGAAACAATATTTACTGTTGCCATATGGCAACTACAGTCCTGAATGGCTGAAAATTAAAAACAATCTTGGTATCAGTTTCATTTACTGCTGGGTGTGATAGTTTAAATAACAGCTTTTTTCAGATGTCAAGCACAGATACACATCACATTTTGCACACAGTGTGCAGATTTTTTGGAAATATAGAATCTGGTGAAAAATTTTGGGGAAAATTTGAAGGTTGCCATATGGCAACAATAGCCATGAAAGGGTTAAAAATAACTTTTCTTCAGTGCAAGCTAAGTTGGAACTGTTGGACAATAAGTCTAGGGCTCATAATTATAATTTAAGATTAATTAATTTTCCAAGGTTGATTTCTGTTTCTCCTAGAGATATGTTTAAGCAATATTTAGTTGATGTGTTAGGTGTCTCCCTTGAATTGGTTCCACCTTTGGTTAGGATTTATTATTTGCCTAAGGGAAAAGTAACTCCAGGTTCGGTTAACCCTGGGGGAGTTCAGGTACTAGGAGATATTTTGAATGTAATAGACCTATTGGAAAACTCAGGTTATGAATCTCAGGTTCCTTCTACTTTATTAATTACCTTCGCTTTGCTCTCTGATAGAGAATTGTTATTGAAACTTTTTTTCCGGAAACGGAATCTCCTGTTTAGAGGGTTGCTGGTTCGTATATATCCGGACTTAGCAAGGGAAACCCAGAGACATCGCAGGGATTTCCTCCTGCTTCGCCCTGGGGTTCTTCAGCTGGGGGGATTATTTTTCCTGAAACATCCCTGTAAATGTTTAGTGAAGTATCACTCCATTTCATATATTTTTTATGACCCCACCCAACTGACGGCTTTCATTAACGCTCGGTGTCTAGAGTCCTCTGTTGATTCCTCTCCTGGGCTTGCTTAATTTTTTGGACGGCCGGTGTATGGTCTGCTGTTTCTATTTCTTTTCAGGTGTTGGTATTATTTTATGATATCCCCTTCTACTTTGTGGGCTAGGGTGGGCAGACAATGTTTGTTTTATTATTACTTGTGTTATTATTGCTAAGTTTTTTTTCTGTAAAAGAGAATTTCTGTTTTATCTCCTCTTTTTCTTCAAGAATGTTCCTTTGAACTATCTTGATTTAATTTGTAAAATTTTTCATAAATAAAAAATTAAAAATAAAAAAAAAAGAATCCCTTGGAAACTCATCCCATGGTCCAGGAAACAAAACACTCTCTGACACCATCCATGCATTGATCTCTAGGATGCAAGCTTCTCTGCCTCAGCCTTTACCCTCAATAGCAAGGATTGTAGAGAACACCTGTGCACCTATCTGCTTCACCCTCTCTCCCAGATCCATGAAGTCACTCTTGATAATGTTGTAGGGATACCTAGCAGTATCATTAGTGCCGACATGGATGAGCAGCATTGGATTATAGTCAGTAGGCTTGATGAGTCTCGGCAAACTCTCCGTAACATCTCGGATTTTGGCACCTGGCAGACAGCACATCTCCTGGGACATCAAGTCTGTTCAGCAGTTGAATGCCTCAGTGCCCCTCAGAAGATTCCTACCAGTTAGCCCTATATATGCACAAAGTTTACCCCTATTCTAGAGAAGGTGTAAAACTGTGGGGTAGCTTTTGGGTAGTCTACTTCATAAAGACATAGCCCTCTGGGAGTCTTCTAAGTTGACTTTTGAGCTGGGTTTGGCATGGTTGGTTCAGGCACAGTGCGTGTTGCAGGAAGTGATGTTGATGACACAGTAGGGGATGTTCTTTTCTACCTAAACTAGCAGAGAACCCACATCTTAGCACTCTGCTGCTGAATGCTTTCTTTTGAGTGTCTGCTTTGGATACTGGAACTCCAAGGCTGGTGCAAGGGCATAAGGCACCCTAAGCAATTCTTCAACCTTGTGATGCCCCCACCGACCCATAAAATTTTAATAAATGAATAACCATGATTACTCCAATATCATCTTTACTGTAAAAACACATAATTGGGCATAATTTTAAGTATTAAACAGTTAGAAGAGGTTGATGGTTCAATGAGTTTGTGTGGGTGTCAGAATCTATTTTACTCTGACTGTCCCCCCTCCCCCTCAAGAAGGTGCTGCCCTAGGTGATCGTCTAGTTCTCCTAATGGCTAAGTTTGCCCTATGAAAATCCTGGTGCCTTACTTGAGAATCTGTATACACTCTGCCTTCATTTTATGTTTCTAAATTCCCATCACACTCAAACTCAGCTGTCTTCTCTCACTTCCCAAACACCTTCCTCACAGTGATTACAATTTTAAAAAATGTGGTCAGTAATACGATCTAACTTTGCTGATTCATATTCCAACTTCATTGTGCTGTAATTGGTGCTTTTGTGGCAAGTTTATTTTTACTTTATGCAGCAGTGACCTTCTTTCCCCAAGTTATTCATATTGCATATGCAAACATAAGCAGGCTGGAGGCAAAAACACATTTAGGAAGTTACTCATCCATTGTTAGTATATTCAATCCTGCAGAATTATTTTGGTGTCAGATTAATGTAATTTGTAATGTCTCTGAATATGGTGAGAGTACAAAGTTGCTCTCATTTTAAAGGTTTTATTGGTACTGGTTATGACATGTACCTTAACAGTAGAGATGAACTCCACCCCCGCCCCCATCATGAAGGACACCAGCTGCATTGAGCTCTATGACTTTACTAGAACGTTTAACTCTAATTATAGCTGAAATCTTTGAGATTAAACGACTAGTTTATATTAAAAATCTCCGTGTCAAGAGAACACACATCTATCTTATTTTGTTAACAGAGCAACTGTGTGAATTATGCCTGTTTCATAGCTATGTTTAGACCATGGAATTGATAAAAAGATTTCATGAAAAATTATATCGTCATGAAAACAACCTGATACTACACAGAGATTCTTCACCATCCACAGATCTACAAATGATGTTTAATTTTGCATAGAAATTCATATGGTTGCACCATGTTAGGTTGTGATGATTCAAGACAAGGCTGACCCTCGGGTATAAATCATTTTTATATAATTAAAAAGAGATTTATATAGTTTAAAAAAACTTGCCATAGAAAACTCACCTTGCCCCTTCCTATCTCCCTTCTCCCCACAGCATAATTGTTTGTTCATTTGGACCCCCTGCTATGATCCCATCTCTCACTCTCCTTATCCCTGCAGGATCCTGTCTCTCACCCCCTTCCCCAGCTAGTATTTATTTATTTATTCTTATATACTGTGTTTCCAAGGATCAATGTGGTTTACATAGAACTAACATTACATGGAACAATTTTGCTTGGAACAGATGTACAGGAACTAGTTATAACACAGAACCGTGTAAGCTATATACATTTAGTGAGTTGCTAGTATGATCCTCATTCCCCTAAACTCCACCAGGCCCCTATATGTTCTTCTTTCTCTTGTTCCCTCCCACTCATGGCTTCTTTTCTATGCCACACAAATATTCATTCATGCTTTTCTTGCCATCCTTTTCCACACACACTTATTATTTTCTCTCCCCCTCCTTTTTGTACAATTTCCTCTGCTACTCTCTCCTCCTCTCCCCCATTGTGATTTCCCCCAAGTCCTCCTGGCCCCTTCCCCCTCCCCCCCCCCCATATGACCTAGGTTGGCCATTGTTGGAAACAGGATACTGGGCTTGATGGACCTTGGTCTGACCCAGTATGGCATATGTTATGCTCTTATGTTCCCCCTTCCTCCTGCTAGCAGGAAGAGAGCTGTGCTTCTTACCTGCATTTGTCTTCTCTTTCAGCTTCACTCTAAAATTTGAGTGCATGGTATTGGCGGGCCGTGGTGCAGTATTCATTAAGATTTCATATTGAAGCTGACAGAGGAGGAAGCAGATACAGGCAAAAATCACTGTTCTCTTCCCGATGGGGAGGAGAAGGGAAAGAAGCTGAAGTCAAAGGGTTGGAATTGTTAAGGGGACGATTGCACTCTGGACAGAAGGAGAAGAGTATTGCACTGGAACAGGATGGAGAGTATTGAAGGCTTGGGGCAGTCTCCTTGATTTGCCCTATTCTAGGGACAGTCTTGAGTCAGTGTCACTGACTGCATTAAATTTGGACCTTATTGCAATCCTGTAACTGGATAAACCCAAGTTTAGACCTCTTTAACATTCAAATAGAGTCTTGTCCAGTGGATATCTGTATTAGAGAGGCCAGAAAAATCAAGGTGGTGTTGAGACAGCTTGGTTGTGACCCATACCTAAAGGATATACTCTGTATTGCCACAGCAGCAGTATTGATAAAAGTCAAATGATAGAAGAGCAGTGCCATTTACCCATTATTGTGAAAATAATTTTAGCAATAATTTAAAATATATATAACTTTCAAAAAACAATGTCTAACTTGAAAATAAATATATTTTCTATCTTGGATATCATTATTTTTATTTATCCTGCCCTATTCCCAGTCTATCATCTTTCATCTTTTGCTTTTCTGCAGACACTTTTTCTTGATTTCCCTTTCTATTTCCTGGTTCTCCTCTTTTCTCAGTTTCTCTTACTGTAGTCTGGTATTCATTTTCTTATGTTTATCCTTCTCTTCTCTATTTCTCTTCCTTTCATAGCTTTTGACTCATCAACATCTCTCATACTTAATGATATTCTTTTGCACTCACTTTCCCTACCTTTCACATCTCATCTCTTGTACCCTCCTCCCAGCCTTCAATCCCCCACTCTTTTCTTCAATTCCCTTCTCAATCCATTTTCCCCCTTCTTGTCCCCCCTTCTTGAGGGAGGAGTGGCCTAGTGATTGGGGCAAGTTACCTCAGGCCATAAAGTTGAAGGTTCAAATTCCACTAGAAGACAGCAACCCTTTCTCATAGTCTGACATAGGTTTATATGTCCAGGGCTCTAGCGCCAACTCCTCCCTACTCAGGTGATGGCAATCAGCCTGACTTCGGGCAGCTGAGTGCTTGGAGAATTCCCTGCCATAGGGGTTCTGGGCCCTGTATCCTCTCCCCTTCATTCCACAAGGGGGAGCATGAAATGTGGGCCACGTGGAAGTTTTCTGATTCCTGGAGGTGGTTGTGGCTTTCCTACCCTGATTTGGTGAAAGGGGGCCCTTTACTAGAGTGAATTCCCTGTCTCTTTGTCCTCCCCCGGACTCCGGATAGGCCTCCTTGCCACAGTATTTACAGTATTATTTATTTATTTATTTAACATCTTTTATATACCGCGCTATTTTTTATCAGTGCGGTTTACATTTAACAAAGGTTGCACAATTTAGTCAAGACGTTTTGCACTTACATTGTAACAGGAGATAAAACTTGGTACAAAACAGGGTAACTATATACATATTGACATGGAGCATAAGATTATGATTTGGCCGGTATTGTCGTGAAAAACTATAGGCGGGGCAGCAATTACTTGAGACCCCTTTGTTTATGTAGTGTATGGAGAGTTTGTGGGGTTTAGCTTTAAAATAGCATTTAGGAAGACACCCAAAGATAGGGAAATATAAGGCTAGACCAGTGACTCATCCCAAGCCTCCAGATCATGGTACAACCAAGTTGCTAGTTCATTAAAACTATTATTAGTCCAAATTGTTGCTTTAGTTTAAGAATTTTAACCTAAATTAATGTGTTCTCAAAGCAGTCTTTAATGTTTTGTAAGTTCCATAATGAAAGAGCTAGAACCCTAAATGCTGAGCGCCTAATTGATTTAAGGTGAATATTATGGCATGTAGAAAGCACAAGAAGACTCTGCTGTGATGAGGTAAATATCTTACTGGAAAATAAGGAATCAGATGATTAGCCATGAAGGATGGCAAATCTGTGTAAAACATATTGAACACAAGTCCATAACGTGCACGTCTGGCCCGTGGACACGTCTAAATCAAAACCAGGTCCCCTTTGAACCTAATTCTGCATCTGCAGGACCGGACATGCCCGCGGGTCTGGAATTGGGGAGATAGATGTATTCGGTATGGCACAGGCAAAGCGCTATTCAACCAGCCCGTGCACGCATCCGGGGCCATCTCCGTCAATATTATCGGACATGGGTAAGTGTTTTGGACATCCCTATGCCCACTTTATTCTGAAACATTGAACGTTCTGGATTCTGCCTGTCCCAGCGGACGCAGTGCTCCTTGGGAAGAACATGCATCTCCTAAGCTGCTCATCACAGACAGTAGTTTATTGATGCAAACTAGAAATACATACCAATGAGAAATGACAGCTGCTGCAACATAGACCATATACCAATCCTCCCCATGCCCTTAAAAGTGTTTGGTATTCCTATTGCACCCTAATATGATGTAAGAGAATGTGAATATGAACATGTATGTCAGGACATACCTTGCAACTATTTGGGAAGATGTATTACATCTATTTGATAAACTGAAGAGTACCAAATCACCTGGACCGGATGGGATATATCCAAGAGTATTGAAAGAACTGAAATATGAGATTGCAGACCTACTATTAGTAATCTGTGAACTATCATTAAAATCAACTGTAATATCTGAAAAGTGGAGAATGGCCAATGTAACATCAATATTTAAAAAGGTTTCCAGAGGTGATCCGGGAAACTACAGACTTGTGAGTCTGACATCAGTACCGGGTAAAATGGTAGAAACCATTATAAAGAATAAAATTACTGATCATGTATATAGTCATGGTTTTATGGGAGAAAGCCAACATGGATTTAGCCAAGGAAAGTTTTGCCTTACTAACCTGTTATATTTTTTTGAAGGTGTGAATAAACAGGTAGACAAAGGTGAACCAGTTGATATAGTGTATCTAGATTTTCAGAAAGCCTTTGACAAGGTCCCTCATGAGAGACTCTTGGCGAAATTAAAAAGTCATAGGATTGGAAACAGTGTAGTATTGTGGATCAGAAACTGGTCAAAAGACAGAAGGCAGAGAGTAGGGTTAAATTGCCAATTTTCTCAATGGAGAAAAGTAAATAGTGTGTACCCCAGGGATCTGTGCTGGGTCTGCTGCTTTTTAAACATATTCATAAATGACCTAGAAATGGGAATAACGAGTGAGGTGATCAAATTTGCAGATGACACAAAATTATTCAACGTTGTTAAAACCCAAGAGGATTGTGAAAAATTGCAAGAGGACCTTGATAAATTGGAAGACTGAGTGACCAAATGGCAGAGGAAATTTAATAGGGAGAAGTGCAAGAACCTAGGAAAGAACAATCAAAATTTTTAGTTACACGATGCAAGGTACCACCTTAGAAACCAACATCCAGGAAAACAATTTAGGCGTCATTGTGGGTAATGCGTTGAAACCCTCCTCCCAGTGTGCAGCGGTGGCCAAGAAAGCAAATAGAATGCTAGGTATCATAAGGAAAGGAATGGAGAATAAAACCAAGGATATTACAATGCCTCTGTATCTTTCCATGGTTCGACCGCACTTTGAATATTGTGTGCAATTCTGGTCGCTGTATCTTAAAAAGGGTATAGCGGAATTAGAAAGGGTACAGAGAAGAGCCACCAAAATGGTAAAGGGGATGGAAGGATACCCCTATGATGAAAGGCTCTTCAACTTGGAAAAAAGAAAGCTGAGGGGAGATATGATAGAAGTCTATAAATTAATGAATGGAGTGCAACGGGTTAACGTAGATCAGTTGTTTACACCATCAAAAAGTAGAAAGACTAGAGGACACGCAATGAAGCTACAATGTAACCCATTTAAGACTAACAAGAGAAAATATTTTTACACTCAACGCATAATCAAAATCTGGAATTTGTTACCAGAGGATGTAGTAAAAGCTGTTAGTGTAGCTGGGTTTAAAAAAAGGTTTGGACAAGTTCCTGGAGGAAAGGTCCATAAACCATTATTAAAGGGGACCTGGGAAATTCACAACTTACCTCAGAACGAGCATTGTGGAAGCTGTGGACTTTAGGTAGCTGCCAGGTACTTGTGACCTGGATTGGCCACTGTTGGAAACAGGATACTGGGCTTGATGGACCTTGTTTTGACCCAGTATGACATTTCTTATGTTCTTATGTTCTTGCATGACATGGTACCTGGCATTTGGAAATGGCCCCAGTGATTCCTGCCTTGGTCATTTCTACAAACCTGCTTTACAGTGTTAGGGATGGATCCTTACCAAGTACACCAAACCTGAAACTAACATTACAAAGGATGCATAAAATTGCTGAGCAACAAATATATGCCCTGTTCGTGCCTGTAGCCTATAAGTGCACTCATTCTGGTGCTCCGCATTGCTGTTCCCCTCTTATCTCTCTCCTCACCCTTTCCCGGGAACTCCGCTCTTCTGTCAGATCGCTTCTATCTGTACCCTTCTCTTCTACTGCCAAATCCAGATGTTGCTCCTTTCACATTACTGCTCCTTATGGCTAGAACAAACTACCTGTCTCTACATCAGGCTGCTTCTTTGACCCTTCCCAAATCCAGGCTGAGCGCTCATCTCTTTGTTGCCACTTTTGGAGCTGATCTGCCTAAGCTCCCTTGTGTTTCCTTACCATTCCCCTTAAATGTATCCTGTCCACAGCTGCTGTGTTTTCTGTCTTGACTAGATTGTAAGCTGTGCTGAGCAGGGACAGTCTTTTACGTGTGTCTGTACAGTGCTGCATATGCCTTGTAGCACTATACAAATGATCAGTAGTAGTAGTAGGGCCTTCTGGCTATGGCATCTGATTCCCACATATTTGGGTACTGGCATTTCACACAGCAGCTACACCTGTACCATCATGGCGTATGTTGGTCTGTATGCATCCGCTATCTGGTGGGAGGGGGGGGGGGGCAACCCTGTCTGCCTTCCCACAGTCTGCTTTGTGGCACTGTTCCCTGGTCAGGCCTGTGTGGGTATGGGAGGGGAATCCCTGTGCCATCATACCCAGGTAGTCCACCTCCAGATATATCACATCTCTCACAGCTTGCATAGATCCTGGACTGGGGAAGAATGTAGGCCTCATGGCACAATCTGGGGGATGAGAGCACAACATCAGTCATGTCTCCCAGTGCCTGGCACAATGGACAAATGGCTGCCCTATCACACTGCCAGCCATATATGATCTTATTAGAGTACCCTATGACATATATCCAGAGGGAATGGTTCCCTAGAGCAAAATGTTACAACATATCCCTGTCAATAAGGGACCCTCAGAAGAAGAGCATTCAGCAGTGAAAACAGCACTAATACATGCTCAACAGCAACACCATTGTTCTCAGAAAATGTGCATTAGGTGCATTATGTATTAGTGCTGTTTTCACTGTTGAATGCTCTTATTCTGAGGGTCCTTTATTATTGACAGGGATATGTTGTGACATTTCACTATAGAGAACCTTCTCTGATTTTGTCTGCCTGAACACACTTGCACCTGGTGACGCTGTGGTCATCCATATGATCCAGGTACCGGCCAGGCTTTCATGTGCCCCCTGAATTGCAGATGAGCACATCAGATCCTCTCCTGCACCCCTCAAACCACACACAACCACACTCTCACTTTTATGAAAACATAATTGTGCCAAAAAGATGCCCTGAATCTATATATAACAGCTATGTCTTAACATAATAGCATGGGGTACCAGGACCAACAAATATGATCTCTGTTTCTGAACCACACGGGACTCCTTTCCCTACTCATGCCCATACTATCCCTACATCAGCTGTCCTATTTTACAGAACATGGGAATTGTTAGGGTTGCCTAGATTGTGCTAAAGAAGCCAAACAGTACATTTCAGCATTGCCATTATACACACTAATAATGCTGTTCTTAATATTTCTGTCAGGGTGTTTATTACTGTTTCACTCCTTTACACCATTTCCTCACCTCTACTTTCTGTTCCTTAATACTGCATCTTGTGTTTTTTCAGACTGCAGTCACACCAGTTCAGCACATATTTGTCACATCCATTCTTCTCTACAGGATGAATTGCAGAGAAAAGCAGAATATTTTCCAAGTCCTGGCCTTATTCCATGTTTTAGCAGGAATAGCATGGACGTTGCTGGGAAACACATTGATGTTGCATGAGCCTTTTCTGAATATGCTTTATACGCCATTGTGGTTGACCACGGCCCCATTCTGCCCCTTCTGGGACTGTTCTGAGATTCCTGTGCTAGCGCTGTGTATGCACATGATAGCATTACTTCAGAATACAGACGGAGACATTGTTTTGCACATAAACATCCCCGCCGCATGTACAAACCCCTTATTCGTGTTCTGGAATGATCCCCATGGTGGATTAGCAGCAAGATTTCATTTATTTCTTTATTTAACAGGTCTTTTATACCCCATTAATTTTATTTATTTATTTTGAAACAATTTCTATACCGCAATTTCCGAGGATCAATTGCAGTTTACAAATAACAACATTTAAAAGGATTGCATAAACATTTTCAGTCTTCAAGTACATGGAACATTTCAATGTAGTTTACATCAAACACAAATGGATACATTAAACAGGCAATGTTAACTTGGAGTGTTACAAAAACATAAAATAAGGAGATATAATCAAATGCAGACTAGGGAAACATGTCAGGTCCAAAATGCTTCCTGAAGAGCTGAGTCTTCAGCGCTTTCGTGAAATCTTTGATATCAGATATGGATTTTAATTCCCCTGACAAAGAGTTCCAAAGAGATAAAATGTATAAACATAAGAACATAAGATATGCCATACTGGGTCAGACCAAGATCCATCAAGCCCAGTATTCTGTTTCCAACAGTGGCCAATCTAGGTCATATGTACCTAGCAGTTTCCCCAAGGGACACAGATTCCACAATGCTTGTATTGGTTCAAGCATTGATATCCTGGGTCCCTTCTTAATAATGGTTTATGGACCTTTCCTCCAGGAACTTGTCCAAACCTTTTTTAAACCCAGCTACACTAACAGCCTTTACTACATCCTCTGGTAACAAATTCCAGAGTTTGATTACACGTTCAGTGAAAAAATATTTTCTTATATTAGTCTTAAATAGTTTACCCTGTAGCTTCATTGCATGTCCCCTAGTCTTTCTATATTCTGATAAGGTAAACAATCGATCTATGTTTACCCATTCCACTCCGTTCATTAATTTATAGACTTCTATCATATCTCCCCTCAGCCGTCTCTTTTCCAGGTTAAAGAGCCCTAACCTTTTTAGCCTTTCTTCATAGGAGTATCCTTCCATCCCCTTTACCTTTTCCATCCCCTTTAAAGATAAGGTACGGTTACAAGTTGTTTGCTTTGCACTTGTACATTGCTTAGGTATAGATAATAAATTCTCACAAGAAGATCTTCTCTGTCTATTGTTAGGTCTCATCGTAATAAGTAAAGATTGAAGGGTTGTTGGAAAAATATTATGTATAATTATGAAAATGATCAGAATCATGATTTAAACTTGCAGCGCATATGAATTGGAAGCTAGTGTAACTGAAATTGAAATGGAATTATGTGATTCATCTTGGATGCGCCCATGATAAGTCGTGCAGCTGTGTTCTGAACAAGTTTTAGTGGGTATATTGATTTCATTGGAAGACCTTGGAAGATTAAATTGCAGTAATCCATGGTAGATGTTATCATAGAATGACAAATCGTCATGAAGTCACATTCATTTAGTATAGGTTTTAATTTCTGGATTGTTCGTAACTTATAGTAAGCCTTTCTAGTTATTTTCTTAATGTGCTCTTGGAAGTTGAGATTTTGGTCAAAGTATACCTAGTTTAACAGCTAGATCATAATCTAGAATATGTCTATTCTTGGGTAGTGTAAAAGAGGTGTTTCTTGTAACATAAAGGACCTCTGTGAAATTGATTGCAAGTCTTAACTTATTAAGGCAGACTATCATTGCTCTTAGACAATCCAAGAGTGATCTGGATGATCAGTATTGAATGGAGTAAAGATCATAATATCATCTGCATAAATCTCATAATTGATATTATACTTGCTTATCATGGAGCAGAGTGGTTGTAGATAAATATTAAAAGGTAGAGCAGACAGCGCTGAACCCTGAGGAACACCTTGGCATAGAGTAGAGTAAATTGATTTGATTGATCATTTCCCCATATGACCTACTGCTTTCTATCAGATAAGAAATGAACCATTTTAGGACCATACCAGAAATTCCATTGTCACTGAACCTTTTAATTAATGTATAGTGGTTTACTGAGTCAAAGGCAGCTTTGATGTCAATAAAGATTAAGATATAGCCTACTATACCAGATAGGAGGGTGTCGAGAAAAGATATAAATAGAGTCTCAACACTGTAATTGGGCCTAAAGCCATGTTGATGAATACCAAGTGGAGCATGTATATCAATGTGATCTTGCAATTGAATCTGAACTACCTTCTGAATTATCTTTGATAAGAAAGGCAAGCTTGATACTGGACGATATGAATTAGGATCTTTCTTATCTAGGTTGTTGCTCTTCAATAAAAGTCTTTTGGATGCTTGCTTAAGAGTCATACAGAGGTACCTTGAGTAATGTTGCGCCAGCGCCCCTACTGGCGTAGTAGAGTAAGGGCGTCTGCCGACATTTAATTTGAATCAGGGAGTATTTGAGCTGCAGGACCCAAAGGATTGTGGTCCTTGTAGTGTAGTGCTCCCTGAAATGAATAACTACGCCGAATGGAGGGTAAATAAGGCTTTATTTCCCCACTTAATGCTCTAGGTTCAAATGAGACAACAAACTTAAAGTGGAGGTAATGCTTTCCTCAAACAATAATAAAGTTCCACCATGGACTAAACAGTAAAATGTTGTAGGCTGTACAATTGACTGTTTAGCTGGGTTAAGGGATTTTCCCAACAATAGAAACAATTAGAACAGAATGGTTATCAACTTCACCATTTTCAGACTCATTTCTTCACTGCACAATTAACATGGCAAGCAGCTACCTCTTAAGCAAAGGTTACATTCCATAGGTTCTGTGTGAGGCAAGGGAACACTGGAGCTGTAATCCAAGTCCATTGATTCTGGCTCACTACACTCTTCAATGTTTAGAGTATCCTCAATGTTACTTAGTTCCTCATAGAAGTTCCTTGGCTTCTCATATAACTTCTGTAGAACCCTTTTGGAAAGTGGTTTTAAATAGTTAACTTTGCTTCTTCTCTGATTATGAGGTTTATCTACCTGCATAAGTCTGCCTTCATTGAAAGTCCCTTTTAATATAAAAGGCTTTTCATACCTTATCTTCGGTGGAGTGCCATGCCTAGGATTCAGCTTACTCTGTAGCTTTTCTTGTTGATCCTTTGTCCTGTGCACTGCTCCACAATTAAGGCTGCTAGGAAAACCAAACGTGGATTTCCAGTCTTTATTTGGAGAACTTCTTTTAACAGGCAGGCTGTTTCTCTGGGCCTTATCCCAAGGCTGAGACTTGCCTCTGTTTGTATACGTTCTTCTCCTTCCTTCTCCTGTTACTATTCCTGGTACCCTCGCTGGTACTGTTCCGGTTGGTCTGTTGGCTACCCTCCTGGGTGCCTCTCTTTGCTGGACTCCTTGGTCCCTCTGCTGCACTCCTGTGCTGGTACCTTTGCTGGACTCCTTGGTCCCTCTGCTGCACTCCTGTGCTGGTACCTGAGCACTCTCCCCGGTCTCTGTGCTGGACTCTTTGCTGCAGTCCTTGCTGCACACCTGGATCTCTTGAGCCCCCTTTCTGATCTCTGTACTGGATCCTGTACCGTTCTCCTTCTCGTTCCCTTATGCTGGTACCGGAGGTCCCTTCCCGGTCACCCCCTTGCTGGTTCTCGTACGACTCCCCGTCCTGTTCTCCCTCTCTGCTCATCTGACTTCCCTTATAAAGGGATTTCCAGCTTGCACGCTGTGAGTTTGAGGCCAGGTGAAAACACTCATCATTAAGGTGCTCAGAGCTTGAGCACGTGGGTTCAGGCATTGTGTAGCTGTCCATGCGCCCTCTGGCTGAGCTACACTGGAACTGCGCTCTCTGGCTTTTCTGAGACTTATGCAAATCAGGAGTTTTTTTCAAGGCTGTTTCTTCCCTAGCTCCAGCCTCATGACATATCCCCCGAGTTAAAATATTACAAGCTGAGTGTTCAGTTTCACTACAGCTTGTAATTGCAGCTTCTTCAACTGCCTTACAAGGCTGCTCTTTGTCTCTAATCTCCTGGCTATGGCAATGTGGGTGCCCTACCTTGTATAGAGAACCTTTCCTGACTGACGTACACAGGTCAGGTGTATTGGAAGACTGTTTTAGACGGTTTCTTCTTAACCTTTCTAAGAACCGTGGTCTATCCAATACCTGTTCATGTCGAGCTTCCACTCTGACTTGCTTTGTTGCGTTCAAGAATTCATTCTTCTCATTTGTATGACTTCTTGTCAACCTTGTTTGACCAAGCTGACTAAGTTTTTCAACATGATAAGAAGAATTCAACCCATTATACTTCCTAGGTGCTATAAGGGTTTTAGACACCGGCCTTTTATACCAACTTGGCCTGGTCTGAATTCCTACCGGTAGTGAATGAGGAGCATTCACTGCATGGGGTCTGGACAGTGACACATCTTTTCTGATCCATTCCCTAGTGCGCCAGATTCTTGTAGATCTGGACCTAGGATTCCGAGGATATTCCTCTATATCATCCTTCAGGGATTGGTTGCGGTTCAGCCTTCCTTTACCTTCTGGATCAAGAGATGGGAAGTCATCCGCTTCAAGCTTCTTGAGAGCTTCTCCAATCACTTTTCTTCCAGTGTCCTTAGGAAGTACCTCTTTTCTAGGCAGCATTTTACCTCTTCCAGAGTAAAAAGTGCTGCTATAGCTGCTATATCTTCTAGAACCTGCATCCTTAGGTACGGTCTCATGATGTCCTCTTGGGAGATCATTATCCGACCTTAGCCCTACAGATTTGAAGTTATTTGGAACTACTTGCTTCCACACTTCCTGGGTCCGTGTGTCTGTGGTTTCCCTGTACTGTACTTTCGTTGAGGGCTCCCTTATTGAGTCATCATCTGAAGGGAGGCCCCTAAACCTGTATCATGGGAGCAAGAAGGCTTCTCTGAAGTTTCTGCCTGGGAACGCGTGGAGACAAAAACTTCCTGAGGACGTAATCCTTCTTTTAACGCTCTTTCAAAGTGAGGCCAGTCCCGGCCTAAAACTAAGCCTCGTGGTAGCCTAGGTACCACAGCTATCAGCATTTTTTTAGTTGTTCCCAAACCTCTTACAGTTAGGTTATACACAGGATACAATGTTGCTGTGCCATGAACACATTTTATTTTTACTTGGTGCTCTGGTTGATCAGGTGCGGACTCTGCTCGCTCTTT
The DNA here is from genome assembly GCA_033557465.1 of Ichthyophis bannanicus. Classification (NCBI taxonomy): domain Eukaryota; kingdom Metazoa; phylum Chordata; class Amphibia; order Gymnophiona; family Ichthyophiidae; genus Ichthyophis; species Ichthyophis bannanicus. The sequence goes on from CM066046.1 coordinate 46,133,110, forward strand.
GACTAAAGCCCAAAGCTTGCGAGAGATCATTGTTTGATCTGCACCGGAATTAAGTAGTGCCTTGGTTGGAACTCCTTGCACAAGCACATCCAAGACTAAACCCTCGCATGGCATTTCTCGATTTTCTCCTAGGAGAACCATGCGTGCTTGGCATTCAGCTCACATATGACCTGTTTTTCCACAAGCAAAACAACGTTTATCAACATTCTTTGATAAATTATCTTTACACTTCATACTGTGTGGCTTAGAATGAGACAGAGCTCCTAAAGACTGTTTGTAAGTACCCAAGGCCTTTTCAGATACATCTTTAGAATTTTGGGTAGCCAAATCTGCTTCCAAATATCTTTCCGTTAGGCTGATGGCCTGTGCCGTGGTACTACAATTTTGGAGAATTAGAAAGCTCTGCACATTGCTAGGCACTGCATGCATAAACTGTTCAAGGACTACCTCGTCCATAATTTGTTCCACAGTCTTACCAGCAGGTCTTAGCCATTTTTCCGCTAAGCTTTTAAGCTTGTGGCCTAGTACTTTTGGAGTCTCACCCCTCTTAAGGTGAGCGGCCCGCAGCATGCGATTATAAACGAGTGGGGTCAAGCCTAGGCGCTCGCGAATGGCTTTTACCACCTCGCTATAATCTGCAGCTAATGCAGTTGGCATCGCCCGATAGGCAGATAGCGCCTCCCCTGTAAGTGAAGCAGCTAGCCTAATTGACCATTGCTCTTCTGGCCACTTTATTGCACTCGCTATCCTTTCAAAGGAGTCAATAAAGTCGTCAACATCATCGCTAGGTGACAGTTTTCCTACACACAAAGAGTCAAAGGCGCCTGGCCCTAGTGACCATTTGCCTAGTCCAGAAACCTGTTCCTGTTGGACGGAGGCTCCCCCTGGCATCTTCAGTTGCTGGGTGGCCCAAGCCTCCATTAGTTGAAGAATGGGTTTCTGTTGCTCCTGTAGCGCAAGTATAGCTTGTTGCTGTGTGTGAGCAGCAAGCTCCCTCTGCTTTTCAAACTGCATCATCATCCAGTTCAGCACTTCTTTCTGCTCCATGATGATGACTTTCACCTAGAAAAGACAGAGAAGAAAAACAAAACCAAGTGTGGTTCCACAACACTTAGGCCCTTTTCCCTTTTACTGTGTTTTTTTTTTTTCCCACCTGTATCCAGACCAGTCTACCCCTCTACCTTTTACCTGGTAGCAGAGTAGATTCACGCTTCCAGTCAGAGGTTGCAGCAGCTCCTTGAGGTAGCCTCCACGACTGCTGATCGCTCTGGATGAACTCCTCTCCTGGTGTTGTCTTGGTCCTGGATTTTCCTTGAACTCAATCAGGATTTTTCTTTTTGAATCCAATCAGGATTTTTTTTTTTTCGACTCCACTCCGGGTTTTCTCAGACTCCACTCCGCGTTTTCTCAGACTCCACTCCGCGTTTTCCCACCCAGTAATGGTGGTTTCTTTACTTTCTTTTTACTTTGTTTTCCACTTTAGCATTTTAGGGCGTTGTCCCAACATCCAACAACTACGCCATTATGTCGCGCCGGTGCCCCTACTGGCGTAGTAGAGTAAGTGCGTCTGCCGACATTTAATTTGAATCAGGGAGTATTTGAGCTGCAGGACCCAAAGGATTGTGGTCCTTGTAGTGTAGTGCTCCCTGAAATGAATAACTACGCCGAATGGAGGGTAAATAAGGCTTTATTTCCCCGCTTAATGCTCTAGGTTCAAATGAGACAACAAACTTAAAGTGGAGGAAATGCTTTCCTCAAACAATAATAAAGTTCCACCATGGACTAAACAGTTAAATGTTGTAGGCTGTACAATTGACTGTTTAGCTGGGTTAAGGGATTTTCCCAACAATAGAAACAATTAGAACAGAATGGTTATCAACTTCACCATTTTCAGACTCATTTCTTCACTGTACAATTAACATGGCAAGCAGCTCTTAAGCAAAGGTTACATTCCATAGGTTCTGTGTGGGGCATGGGAATACTGGAGCTGTAATCCAAGTCCATTGATTCTGGCTCACTACACTCTTCAATGTTTAGAGTATCCTCAGTGTTACTTAGTTCCTCATAGAAGTTCCTTGGCTTCTCATATAACTTCTGTAGAACCCTTTTGGAAAGTGGTTTTAAACAGTTAACTTTGCTTCTTCTCTGATTATGAGGTTTATCTACCTGCATAAGTCTGCCTTCATTGAAAGTCCCTTTTAATATAAAAGGCTTTTCATACCTTATCTTCGGTGGAGTGCCACGCCTAGGATTCAGCTTACTCTGTAGCTTTTCTTGTTGATCCTTTGTCCTGTGCACTGCTCCACAATTAAGGCTGCTAGGAAAACCAAACGTGGATTTCCAATCTTTATTTGGAGAACTTCTTTTAACAGGCAGGCTGTTTCTCTGGGCCTTATCCCAAGGCTGAGACTTGCCTCTGTTTGTATACTTTCTTCTCCTTCCTTCTCCTATTACTATTCCTGGTACCCTCGCTGGTACCCTTCCGGTTGGTCTGTCGGCTACCCTCCTGGGTGCCTCTCTTTGCTGGACTCCTTGGTGCCTCTGCTGCACTCCTGTGCTGGTACCTTTGCTGGACTCCTTGGTCCCTCTGCTGCACTCCTGTGCTGGTACCTGAGCTCTCTCCCCGGTCTCTGTGCTGGACTCTTTGCTGCAGTCCTTGCTGCACACCTGGATCTCTTGAGCCCCCTTTCTGGTCTCTGTACTGGATCCTGTACCGTTCTCCTTCTCGTTCCCTTATGCTGGTACCGGAGGTCCCTTCCCGGTCACCCCCTTGCTGGTTCTCGTACGACTCCCCGTCCTGTTCTCCCTCTCTGCTCATCTGACTTCCCTTATAAAGGGATTTCCAGCTTGCACGCTGTGAGTTTGAGGCCAGGTGAAAACACTCATCATTAAGGTGCTCAGAGCTTGAGCACGTGGGTTCAGGCATTGTGTAGCTGTCCATGCGCCCTCTGGCTGAGCTACACTGGAACTGCGCTCTCTGGCTTTTCTGAGACTTATGCAAATCAGGAGTTTTTTTCAAGGCTGTTTCTTCCCTAGCTCCAGCCTCATGACAGTAAGAGACAAATATGTAATATTAAGTAACATCAGAACCACTTTTTTTCTTGCCTTCTTGATCCAAAATACTGGACAAAGATCCAATGGAGACGTGGAAGCATTTAAATTGACTATTATCTTATCAAGTTGGTCTGCAGAGGGGACATGAAAGGTATTCCATAGATTGCTGCTGTTATGTGACGATAGAAAATCTTCAGGTCTTATGCTATGTTTTGAGATTGAAGTACTTTGCATCTAAGAAGTTAGTAATATCTTGAGGCTTTAACGGAATGGGTACTGAGTCAGATATTGGCTCTTTAATTAGGATATATGGGATGTCGAAAGGTTCCCTTGGCTTATTGAGAGCACCCATTATGAGGTTTGTATAATATTCCCTCCTGCAATTATTTATTAGTTCTTGATATTTCTTTTGCATGCTCTTGACTCATAGACGTATGTCATCTACGCTCCAACTTCCATAGGGCTCTCTTTTGATTATTAATTTCTTTGAAAACGATCCTAATTTTAATTGGAAGCCAATGATATTCCTGTAGTAATGGTGTCTTGTCATCAAATATATGTGCCCTGATATCAATTTCACTGCAACATTTTGTATAAATTGAAGCCACTGAGTATTTGTGGATATACAATCATGTACAGTAATACAGCATTACAATAGTCTCAGGGGCATGGTTACTAAAGTATGGTAATAGTTACTGCGTGCTAACTCCTTTGCTAAATCATTGTCGATCATCGTAGATACACCAAACGAGAAAGGGTTCATGTTCCAAACAGATTCCATGCTAAAATCATTAATCTTCAGGAACAAGCAGGAATGCAGTCTTCACCTACTGGGGAATGTCACTGAGAGACCCCTTCATGGGAAAGCTGGATGCTCCCCAGCGTTCCCACACAGAAAGCCTTTGGGAGAACTCCACTGCGCCTACGTGCCTGCCTTCCCCAATTTCACTCCCGACATATCCCCTTGGAATTTCTATGTATTAAGGACATCCGTGTATAAATTTAGCCCCTTTTTAAAATCTCCATTTACATGTGATGCTGTTTCCTTCTGTAAATGCTATATTTCCATGTGAAAATTGTGAACAAAGCTTCTAAAATAACCCCCTATATATAAACCACAGCATATGCATGAGGTAGCTTGCTGCTACTGCCGGATGTATTAGAAAGCAAGAGGTATTTTTAAGGCCAGATAAAACGCAAGCTAGTTCTAAGCTGCCAGGCTTTATTTAATTCAGTAACACTGTTCAGCAGAATCAGCATATTCCTTGAGTACTAAGAAGGAAGCTGTTAGCCATGATTGCTGCAGTGTTTCACAAAAGAGAACTCACTTTAGCATACAGAAGAAGAGGAAACAAAATATCTTTACTACAAGCTCCTCTTTCAAGAAAGAGAAAATATCTGTTAGGTTTTTTGATAGTGATATCATGTTCCTTCCCACCAAACTTAGACATATTTAAGGTCAATATTTAGCCAGACAGAGAAGTGCAATTTGAAACCTCTAGCTTAAATGATTTTCAATTATATATATATATATATATATATATATATAATTTTTTTTCAGTTACTCTATCTGATTAGGCAGCACCGCTGAATATCAACATATAAATTAAAACATCTAGTAAGACATTTCAAGCTATACCAGCTATTTTTGCAGCCCATATGGCTGTCTATTTTATTCATTTAGCAGCTAAATCATTGCTTAGACTTATAAACTATGAGGTCTATTTTGTTCAGCGAATAACGGGTCTGGACGTCCACTCAGGATGTCCAGACCTGCTATTCGCCTGACTGGCATCGAGGAAACAGAAGTCCTCCCATGTAGAGCTGAACTATGCGGGGAGCTCTGTTTGTGGGTGGCTGGGGGTGGGCCGCAGGTATGGCGAGGGCAGGTTGTTGGTGGCGCCAAGATCCCAGATGTACAGGGCCGATTCCAAGGTCGGCCCTGTATGTCCAAGGTCAGCCATTTGCACGGGGAACTTATTCCACTTCCAAGGTGGAATTTGTCCCCCTGAAAAGAGGAGAATGGATGGCCCAGGCTTGGAAAAGTGGTGAGGGGGCACAGGGAGTCCCCCACAGCTTGACCCTGGCCACAGCAGACCCGATCGGGGGTTGGGCTGCAAGGAAAGCAGTTTGTGAAGTTCTGCTGGGGAGCGCGGCTCCTGCATGGATTTGCCGTGCCATGGCAACATGATGCCATGGCACCGCAGCTCCATGTAGGAGCCTGGCTGGGCTAGTCGGGGAGTTTGTTGGACATCCAGGCCCTGTTCCTTATTATGATCCCGCAGGCACGTCTAACCCACATGGGATCAGAATCGGGTGCAACTGGTGCACATCCTTATTCGGGGCGCCCAGACAGGCGGGGAACGTCCAGTTTGGAATGGACCTCCATATATCTATGTGCTGCCACCCCTGGAATGCCCCAAATACTGCCCTCTTTTTGGGCTTACAGTTTGTCCGTATAATGATTTATATGGCAAAATTTCTCTGTTCAACTCCTGAGAATCTCTTTTTTAAGTACTTATATGGCCGGCGCCAACAATGACTGTGTAAGTCAGGGTGTCTGAGATTTTTCAACCGTGAGCCATATAATCAGAAATTCATATGTGTGTGAACTGCATGATTTATTTTTGCCTATTATAGCATGATTTATACTTATTAAAATATGATAATCTCTTCTGAAATTGTGATTTCATAACCATCAAATAGTTCTGTAAGTATCAAGTGGGTTACCATTGCCTCAGAAGCTATGAATTGCACACCCAGGTGTAAGTGCTTTTGAATATCAACCTAATTGTATCCAATGGATGTCATGGATGAGTCAGTTTTTAGTTTATTTATTTCATGAGACTAAGGAGTATGTTTACTAAGCCAGACTAATGGTTAACCCGTGCTATTTGCAACTAGGTCCTCAAGTTATTCAATGGGAATTATTTACAAATATTTATTATTTATTTAACCGGTTTTATATACCATCTTATCAAATTGTCAAGGTGGTTTACAGTTTACAGATAACAATTTAACTTAAAGTGCATAGAACAGAGTATGTAAACTTAACTGGGTTAACTTAACATGAGCAAACTATAACACAGGTAACCATTAGCCTGACTTAGTAAACATACATTATGCACAATAATTAGAGGTATTTGCATTTTCTTGTGATTCTTGGGGTCTGCCATCTTTCAGTGCTAATTCTGCAGGCAAACATGATTTATTTTATCTTGAGATAGTGGGAGATGGAAGAGAAATGGCTAAAAAAAGGTAACCCATATAAAGTTGGGCACATTAACAAAGGATCATGGATCTCAATGTGGCCAATTCGCTAAACCTCAGTAACCCATGCTAACATTATCATAGTTTAAGTGAAAGCAATGGAACTGGTAGCAGTAATCATGTGTGGTAATCTGCAGTTACACTAGTGCAAGTTTCCATGCTTTAGTGACTGAGTTGCAGAATGGTTGCCCATGGGTCCATAAAAGTAGAAGATGACATCTTTAGATATATAAGACAGATATAAAAAGTAAAAAGGGTAAAAGATTAGATAAAGGGAGAAAGTAGAATTTGTAAAGGCAGAATCTTATGTGACCCAGGGGTCGCTAAGGGACCTTTTTGCTATAGAGTGCTACACAGTTAGCATGGATTTTGGTGTATGCTAACCACACTGATTCCTAAGCTAACTGTGCCCCGCATGTTAGTCGGAAATGAGCAGATTAGGGGAGAGTGGGAATGGTGAGCACCATGCAGTCAGTGTGCGGGTATACAGCCCGCCCTAACAGCATGTCTTGCAAATATCATGGGTGCAATTACCTCCACCTAAACAGGTGACATTAATTGCTCTCACAGTATTGGTGACCCACATTATTGAATGGCACCATGCATTACTTACTGGGAAATACTGTCCAGCCCCCAGCAGGTAAGATTGTGGCTTTGCACTTAACACACCTTGGTTTTGCGTGCTAAAGGCACATTAGGTGCAAAACCACAGCATACTTTAGTAAAGGACCCCTAAATATCCCACTGAGCAGTAGATATTTTTTGTGTATTGATCATTCAGGGGTACCATTTGCCCTTCCATCATTATAGAATTCTAAGAGCCTAGGAATTTTCTAGTAACAGTCCCCCTTTCTAGTCTTGAAGGACTAGAAAGGGGGACTGTAACTTCTGGAGAGAAATCTGCAACTGTGAGTATATACTTCTGGTAATTTTCTAAAAAGAATTCTTTGTATTAAAGCTACTTAATCTGTGAACCCACTGTTTTTTGTTGGATCAGTTAGGGCCTAGTAGCAGCAATTAAAGTTTGAATTTAAACACAGAGGAGAACTTTCTGGTTACATTTCATACCCAGCAGAGAGCTTGTAGTTTAAATTTAATAGTCACTCAGGGCCAAGTAACAGCAAAGTACTTTTAGTTTAAATTTAACACACAGAAGAGAGCTTTCTGGTTACATTTGGAACCCAGCAGAGAGCTTGTAGTGTACATTTAATAGTCACTCAGGGCCTAGCATCAGAAAAGTACTTTTAGTTTTAAAACACAGAAGAGAGCTTTCTGGTTAAATTTAGAACCCAGCAGAGAGCTTGTAGTTTAAATTTCATAAGAAGTTAGAGCCTAGCAGCAGCTAAGAGCTATAATTTAAATCAAATCAGAATTTAGCTTACCTCAGCAGCACAAGACAGGGTACTGTGTAGCAGCCCTCTTTTAATACGTGTTATTTCCCTCCCACCCCTGGGATAATCATAGCTTTATAGGTACTTGCACATCTTAAAAGACAGGAGGTGCTTTCAGGTGAAGTTTATTACCCAAATAAGGACCTGAGATTAATTAAGCTTCAGGTGAACAAGGTATATTAAACGTATTAGGTACAGTTTTATTGGTATAAATACCCATAGCAACCCCTAGTAAGTAAGAACTTAAAGATCTAGACACAAACTTAAAACTAAGATGCAGACAGCAGTCCAGCAGCGGGATGGGGGCTTTCCAGTCTTTTGCTACCCTAGAAGTTCTGGATTTCAACTTCCTACCTAAAAGCCTAAATTTAGCCTCCAGAACCTCCCTACCACATTTTCCTATGTCATTGCTACCAACATGTACCAAGACAGCAGACTCCTCCCCAGCACCATCTAAGAACTTATCTAGGTGGCGCGTGAGCTCCTTGCACCTAGTGCACACGTAAGACCTTGTCTTGAAGGACTAGAAAGGGGGACTGTTACTTCTGGAGAGAAATCTGCAACTATGAGTATATACTTCTGGTAATTTTCTAAAAAGAATTCTTTGTATAAAAGCTACTTAATCTGTGAACCCACTGTTTTTTGTTGGATCAGTTAGGGCCTAGTAGCAGCAATTAAAGTTTGAATTTAAAACACAGAGGAGAGCTTTCTGGTTACATTTCATACCCAGCAGAGAGCTTGTAGTTTAAATTTAATAGTCACTCAGGGCCAAGTAACAGCAAAGTACTTTTAGTTTAAATTTAACACACAGAAGAGCTTTCTGGTTAAATTTAGTACCCGGCAGAGAGCTTGTAGTTTAAATTTCATAAGAAGTTAGAGCCTAGCAGCAGCTAAGAGCTATAATTAAAATCAAATCAGAATTTAGCTTACCTTAGCAGCACAAGACAGGGTACTGTGTAGCAGCCCTCTTTTAATAAGTGTTATTTCCCTCCCTCCCTCCCCACACCCACCCTCCCCTGGGATAATCATAGCTTTATAGGTACTTAAAAGACAGGAGGTGCTTTCAGGTGAAGCTCATTACCCAAATCAGTCATACACTAAGGACCTGAGATTAATTAAGCTTCAGGTGAACAAGGTATATTAAACGTATTAGGTACAGTTTTATTGGTATAAATGCCCATAGCAACCCCTAGTAAGTAAGAACTGAAAGATCTAGACACAAACTTAAAACTAAGATGCAGACAGCAGTCCAGCAGCGGGATGGGGGCTTTCCAGTCTTTTGTATTGAGTGTCACATGTATGATTTTCTCCCAGTTGGTGAGAGGTCTTACGTGTGCACTAGGTGCAAGGAGCTCTTTTCTCTCAGGGAACAAGTCCGTTCTCTAGAGGCTAAAGTAGCAGACTTGGAAAACATAAGACAGACAGAGAGGTACATAGACGAGACCTACAGGGATATAGTCCTGAAGTCCCACCTCCAGTCTGGCAGCACCCCTGTTGCCATGGAGGAGAGAGGTCACGTGACAGGAGAGCATCACCCTGGTGTGGCAGGAAGTGATCCTGTAACTAGGACCTGTCCTCCAGGTGATGTAAAACCCTCTCGCACCGAGGAAGTTTCTCCAGGGCCATGTGCCCATGAGGGAAGGGTTAGGACAGCCGTTATAGTTGGTGATTCGATCATTAGGCATGAGATAGCTGGGTGGCTGGTGGACGTGAGGATCGCCTGGTAACATGCCTGCCTGGTGCGAAGGTAGCGGACCTCACGCGCCACCTAGATAAGGTCTTAGATAGTGCTGGGGAGGAGTCTGCTGTCTTGGTACATGTCGGTACCAATGACATAGGAAAATGTGGTAGGGAGGTTCTGGAGGCAAAATTTAGGCTTTTAGGTAGGAAGTTGAAATCCAGAACTTCCATGGTAGCATTCTCCGAAATGCTTCCTGTTCCACGCGCAGGACCCAAAAGGCAGGCAGAGCTCTGGAGTCTCAATGCGTGGATGAGACAATGGTGCAGAGATGAGGGTTTTGGATTTGTTAGGAACTGGGGAACATTCTGGGGAAAGGAGGGGCTCTTCCGAAGAGATGGGCTTCACCTTAACCAGGATGGAACCAGGCTGCTGGCATTAACCTTTAAAAAGGAGATAGAGCAGCTTTTAAACTAGATATTAGGGGAAAGCCGACAGTCGCCCAAGAGCGGATGGTTCGGAAGAATGTATCCTTGAAGGATACTACCAAAAGCAGAGAGGTTCCACAAAAGAGTAAAGTAGCCCAAATGCCCTCAAGTATGGAGCAGACAGAGCTTAAAGATCCCAATTTACCCATGTCTAACAATAGCCAAATTAACATGAATAAAATACATTCTCTAAAATGCTTGTATGCAAATGCTAGAAGTCTAAAAAATAAGATGGGAGAGTTAGAATATATAGCACTAAATGAAAGGTTAGATATGATTGGAATATCAGAGACATGGTGGAAGGAGGACAACCAGTGGGACACTGTGATACCTGGGTACAAACTATATCGTAATGATAGAGCTGATCAAATTGGTGGAGGGGTTGCGCTCTGTGTTAGAGAGGGCATTGACTCAGAAAGGATTAAAGTTTTGCAGGAAACAAAATCTGCTGTAGAATCTAGATGCATTGAAATTCCATATAAAAGGGGAAAGGCAATGGCAGTGGGGGTGTACTATCGAGCACCTGGCCAGAATGACCAAATGGATGATGAAATGCTCAAAGAAATCAAGGAAGCTAACAAAAGTTACAGCACAGTAATAATAATGGGTGATTTCAATTACCCCGGTATCGACTGGGTCAGTGTCACCTCAAGGCATGCTAGGGAGATAAAGTTCCTAGATGAAATAAATGACTGCTTCTTGGAGCAGCTGGTTCATGAACCGACCAGAGGGGAAGCCATATTAGACCTAGTCCTTAGTGGAACACCAGATCTAGTGCAAGAGATAAGGGTGTTGGGGCCACTTGGCAAAAGTGATCATAGCATGATCGCCTTTGATTTAATTAGTGGAGGAGGGATAGTAAGGAAATCCACAGTACTACCTTTTAACTTTCGAAAGGGAGACTATGATAAAATGAGGAAAACAGTTAAGAAAAACTAAAAGGAGCAGTTGCAAAGGTTAAAGACGTACATCAAGCTTGGGTGTTGTTGAAAAATACTATCTTGGAAGCCCAGACCAGCTGTATTCCATGCTTTAAGAAAAGTGGAAGGAAGTCCAAAAAACTGCCAGCATGGTTTAAAGGTGAGGTCAGAGAGGCTGTTGTTGCCAAAAAAGCATCTTTCAGGAAATGGAAAAAAGAGCCAAACAACGAAACCTGGAAACAGCACAAGCACTGGCAAGTCAAATGCAAGGCATTGATAAGGCAGGCAAAGAGAGAATTTGAGAAGAATCTTGCTGCGGAAGCAAAAACGCGTAATAAAGACCTTTTCAAGTACATTCGTAGCAAAATACCTGTGAGAGAGTCAGTTGGTCCATTAGATGATCAAGGGGTTAAAGGAGCACTAAGAGGCGACAAGACAATAGCGGAGAGACTGAATGAATTCTTTGCTTTGGTCTTTACTGAGGAAGATGTAGGGATGTTACCCATGACTGACGTGGTATTTAAAGGTGCGGAAGAATTGAAGGAAATATCGATACATTGGGAAGATGTCTTACAACTATTAGATAAACTGAACAGTAGCAAATCACCTGGGCCGGATGGTATACATCCAAGGGTGTTGAAAGAACTGAAATATGAGATTGCAGACTGCTATCAGTAATCTGTGAACTATCATTAAAATCATCTCTAATACCTGAAGATTGGAGGATTGCCAATGTAACACCAATTTTTAAAAAGGGTTCCAGGGGTGATCCGGGAAACTACAGACTGGTGAGCCTGACGTCAGTACTGGGAAAAATGGTAGAAACCATCATAAAGAATAAAATTACTCAGCATTTAGATAGTCACAACCTAATGGGAGACAGCCAACATGGCTTTAGACAAGGAAGATCTTGTCTTACTAATCTGTTATGTTTTTTTGAAGGAGTGAATAAACAGGTGGACAAAGGTGAGTCGGTTGATATTGTGTATCTGGACTTTCAGAAAGCCTTTGACAAGGTCCCTCATCAGAGACTTTGGCAAAACGAAAGAGTCATGGGATAAGAGGCAGTGTACTATTGTGGATCAGGAACTGGTTAAAAGATAGAAAGCAGAGGGTAGGGCTAAATGGCCAATTTTCCCAATGGAGAAAGGTGAATAGTGGTGTACCCCAGGGATCTGTGCTGGGCCCGCAGCTTTTTGACATATTCATAAATGACCTGGAAAGTGGAATAACGAGTGAGGTTATCAAATTTGCAGATGACACAAAACTATTTAAAGTTGTTAAAACCCAAGAGGATTGTGAAAAATTGCAAGAGGATCTTGATAAATTGGAAGACTGGGCATCAAAATGGCAGATGAAATTTAATGTGGACAAGTGCAAGGTTATGCACCTAGGGAAGAACAACCCAAACTATGGTTACACGATGCAAGGTTCCACATGAGGAACCACCACCCAGGAAAAAGATTTAGGCGTCATTGTGGATACCATGTTAAAACCCTCGGCCCAGTGTGCAGCGGCGGCCAAGAGAGCAAATAGAATGCTAGGTATGATAAGGAAAGGAATGGAAAATAAAACAAAAGATATTATAATGTCTCTATATCGTTCCATGTTGAGACCGCACCTTGAATATTGTGTGCAATTCTGGTCGCCGTATCTTAAAAAGGATATAGCGATTTTAGAAAAGGTTCAGAGAAGAGCCACCAAAAAGGTAAAGGGGATGGAAGGATGCTCCTATGAAGAAAGGCTAAAAAGGTTAGGGCTCTTTAACCTGGAAAAGAGACGGCTGAGGGGAGATATGATAGAAGTCTATAAATTAATGAACGGAGTGGAACGGGTAAACGTAGATCGATTGTTTACGTTATCAGAATATAGAAAGACTAGGGGACATGCAATGAAGCTACAGGGTAAACTATTTAAGACTAATAAAAGAAAATATTTTTTCACTCAATGTGTAATCAAACTCTGGAATTTGTTACCAGAGGATGTAGTAAAGGCTGTTAGTGTAGCTGGGTTTAAAAAAGGTTTGGACAAGTTCCTGGAGGAAAGGTCCATAAACCATTATTAAGAAGTGACCGAAGATATCAATGCTTGACCCAGTACAAGCATTGTAGAACTTGTGTCTCTTGGGGAAACTGCTAGGTACATATGACCTAGATTGGCCACTGTTGGAAACAGAATACTGGGCTTGATGGACCTTGGTCTGACCCAGTATGGCATAGCTTATATTCTTATGTTCTAGATGGATTCCCAGTGGTGATATTGAACCAGGATTACCTTTGCCTGGCTTTCGCCATATATCGCTAACTGGGCAGCAGCTCAGTTTACTTAATTTATTTATTTAAAGTGGTTTGCATAGAACAGCAAACAAACTCAAGTGAGTCACATGTTACATAGAACATAAGGGTAATGCTAACTTGGAATTAACAAAGTGAAAGGGGATTAAGCAAGTGTCCTTAAAGAAGGTGGTGCAATTCTTGTTGTAGAATAGTTCTCTAGGTCAGTTAGGGGACTTCATTATGATGTTAGTATAGTATTCTTTTTTGCATTTGTGGATGAGGTTGCTATATTTGTTCTGTTTTGTCATGAACCCTCTTTGAGGGATGTCTTGCATTTTTCTTGATTTTCTTTCAATGTGCCTGAGATTTTGTGTAAGATCTCTGATTTTGCAGGAGTACCATGATGGTTGTGTTCGGTTGGCAGTGGAGGTGCTCTTCATGTGAGGGGGGAATGGCTGCTGCATTGGTCATCACTTTATACCAAGTGTGTAGTATAATGTCCAGATCCTGTATGTTAGCGTCAAGATGTGGGGAGTCCTCATCCAGGATGGATTATTTGTCAAAGGATTTGAAGTGGTGGTTGCTGGGCTGCGGATGGGGAGGGGGGGATCTGGGTCTGGGATCCAGCTGGTAGAGTGAAGAAGATCATGGTATGAGTCAAACCATGGAACAGGATCTATGTGGGTGCTGAGATGATTGTTAGAGAGATATTTGGGTGCAAACACGAGGTCCAATGTTGATCCTTTATTATGGGTGGGTTCTGCAATGAGTTGGTGGAGTTGAAGGGTCTCCATAGCATTAATCTATCTATCTATTTAACATTTATAAAGCGCTTCAAACGTACGAAGCGCTGTACATACATGAAGAAAAGACTGTCCCTGCTCATCAGAGCTCAAAATCTAGTCAAGAAGATCACAAAATACAAATACAATCAAGTAAGACAAAGTATACAATAAACAAGAAGAGCAAAAACAAGAATCAAGAATAGAAAGCAATAGAGAAGAGATGTTTTTTTAATCTGGACTTGAAGAGGTCCAGAGAGGGCGCATTGCGCACAGACAGAGGTAGATTGTTCCAGGCAAAGGGTGCAGCCATGTGAAAGTGCGAAGCCTAGAATTAGCAGTACGAGTGGAGGGCATAGATAGATGAAGGCTGTTCGAAGAGCGAAGAACGCGAGAGGGGATGTAAGGAGAGATAACAGATGATAGGTAGTGGGGGGCTGAAGAGTGAATGCATTTATAGGTCAAGAGGAGGAGTTTGAATTGGATCCAGAAGCAGATGGGAAGCTAATGAAGGGACTTGAGAAGAGGAGTAAAATGGGAAAAGCGATGCTGACGGAAAATTAGTCGAGCAGCAGAATGTTGAATAGATTGAAGGGGAAAGAGATGGTTTGTGGGAAGGCCAGCAAGGAGAATATTGCAATAATCAAGATGGGAGGTGATCAAGGAGTGGACAATCATTTTAGTAGTGTCATCAGAAAGGAAGGGGCAAATTTTGTTAATGTTATAAAGGAAGAAACGGCAAGTCTTAGCTACAAGTTGGATATGAGTGGAGAAAGAGAGCAAGGAGTCAAAGATAACACCCAGGTTACGGGCTGAAGAGACAGGAAGGATTAAAGAGTTATCCACAGAGAATGAGAAAGGGGGTAGAGGAGGGGAGGCATTGGGGGGAAAGATAAGGAGTTCAGTCTTAGCCATATTTAATTTCAAGCGGCGGTGAGACATCCAAGTAGCAATGTCTGAAAGGCAAACAGTGATCGTGTCATGGATTGCTGGAGAGATATCAGGCGAAGAGAGGTAGATTTGAGAGTCATCAGCAAAGAGATGGTAATGAAAGCCATGGGAAGAGATAAGAGCACCAAGAGATTGGGTATAGAGAGAGAAGAGGAGCGGTCCCAGGACAGAACCCTGGGGAACACCAACTGGGAGCAGGGTGGCAGAGGAGGAGCCACCAGAACACACACTAAAAGAGCGATGGGAAAGATAAGAGGAGAACCAAGACGAATACTTGGACTTGTTTAACAGAGGTGGATGTGAGATTTATATCGCCAAGGAAGAGGAAGGGCTTGTTTGTGGCTGTGTATATGCATGTCTCCTCTAGTAGGTTTGAGAGGTCATCAGCCTTGGGAGTCAGAGCTCTGTACATTAGGCAGATTGTGAAGTCTTTGTTGGATACTGTAAGAATGTCCAATGTTTCAGATGAGTGGAAGTTAAGAGTGGATAAGTTTAAATGTTCCTTGGCAATAATTAGAATGCCTCCTCCTCTTCTTCCTGATCTGGGGCAGTTGAAAAGCTTATAGTGGTGCGGAGTCAGTTGGTTGAGGAGGACATTGTCAGTCATGGAGATCCAGGATTCTATTTTACACATGAGGTCAATGTTGTTAGTATGTATGTAGTCTGCTATGATGTGGATCTTGTTTTGAACTGAGTGAACATTGATTAATGAGCATTTGATAGGGGGGTGAGGTCAGTTTTGCCAGTGTGTGCTCCTCTGTTGGGAAGTTGTGGCTATGTCTAGCAGTTGGCGTGGGAGTCTGTTGTGTGTTTTATTGAGGCATGTGCATAGGGTGGGGTTCTGAGTTCTGTAGAGGATGGGGATGCTTTTGTTCTGATTTGCTATCATGGGAGAAGGGAGGAGCAGGAATATGAGTACCAGTAACAGAACTGAGTAAGTAGTAAGTTCGAGGAGCATCTTGGGGTATTCAGGACTGTTTGTGGTGGAGCAAGAGTTTTAGAGAGTGTTTTGTATCTAGTTTGTGCTGGGGTGAAGGAACAGACAGGTAATTTTAACTCACCCTTAGGGTAGCCGCTGAACAATATGTTTGGACATTGGCATTTGGTGTACATAGTTAACTGTTAAATGTAATAAGTTTATACTGTATATAGTTCACATGTTCATTGTAAACCAGATGGTATATTTATGTTCTATGTAAACCACTTTGATACAGAGAAAAGTGGTATATAAACACTGCTAAATAAATAAAGGAACTCTTTAGGCCACGTCTAAGATCTCTTAAGCACGCACATGCCTGCAGCGTTTTAGCTTTAAAATTCCCAGTGGCTGGTCTTCAGCACGGGGGGAGGAGCTTACCTCCCTTCTGTGCATGTTGGTAAGACTGGCCGGTTGGATCCCTGCTCCTTCAGCATTTTAATTTTAAAGTTCCCGGTGGCTGGTCTTCAGCACTGGGGGAGGAGCTGCTGCCTGGTTAGTTATTAATGCCGCCTCCGCTCTGCTCTGAAAAAGACTATTAAAAGAAAATATTTTTTCACTCAACATTTAGTCAAACTCTGGAATTTGCTACTGGAGGATGTAGTAAAAATTGTTAGTATAGCCGGGTTTAAAAAAGGTTTGGACAAATTCCTGGAGGAAAGGTCCATAAACCATTATTAAAAGGGACACCGGATATCACTGCTTGACCCAATACAAGCATTGTGAAACCTGTGTCTTTTGGGAAAACTGCTAGGTACTTGTGACCTAGATTTGCCACTGTTGGAAACAGGATACTGGGCTTGATGGACCTTGGTCTGACTCAGTATGGCATATCTTATGTTCTTATGTTCTTATGTACTAATGCCTCAACATACCCTGATGCTATGCAGTTAACATGGGGGCATGTAGAGCCAGCAGCCACAGATATCCTGTTCACTGTGATTAATGCCATTATCAGCTCTTCTAACCGCGTTAATCGCTTTGAATACCGGGCCCTTAGAAGTGTGCATGCAAATTACTTGTGTGTGCATCTATCAGTGTAAATTTGGAGGTTTAAATGCACACAAGCAATTTGCTTGCAATAGAAATGCAGTTATGACAAATACAAAAAAGGTTTGGTTTGTTTACAACAGAAATAATGAAAATCTTGGGCCTGCACAAGCCTACTTATCCGGATAATCACCATCATTTAATGTAGCTTGGGTGGCACAGGTCACAGGGCAAGTCATGCCACGGAGACTCAGTACCTTTGACTAGGAAGGATTTTTAGATGTGTTTTTAGTAAAGCCCACAATTTCACCATGGTCATATTGCAGTATTTTTATTATATGTGTGGTCTGGCGCTCCAACTGTCTTCCCTTGCATGCTACATGGTGCTCTCTAAGTTTATCATGCTCCGGTGCTAACCTTTCCAGCATTTCACTATCATCTAATCTAAATTTCATAGATGTTTTTTTTTTAATATGATATGATTTATTAGTTTTCTTTGTCAGACTTCTCATACAGATGCACTCTGTACTGTGCAACCTTAATCTGTAGCTAGCTTCACTTCTACAGCTGCCTTTTTCTAACCTTTGTAGTCCACGTCTCTTAATTTCCTTACCTAGAGTTTGATTCTCCTAGTGTACTAACTTGATCAAAGGAATAATTTGGCTTCAGTCCTTATTCACCTACCAGCCTCAGTCTTTTCTCTGTCACCATCCTATTCACCTGGCACAGTACCCTTGCCATTGAGGACAGCGGACCTCCTTCATGTGGGTGAAGGGATAAGCCTTGGCCTGGTATGGAAATATGCTGCTCTAACAAAGAGGTGACACAGGAATGGAGGAAATATTGCTTGTGACTGCTGCTTTTGGAAAAATGAGCCCCCAGGTAATATCATTACAATTGGTATTCCAGAAGGTGGACACCTAATCCTGTGGCTAAAAAGCTGCCTAGAGTTGAGGAAATCTAAATAGCCACCCATGGCCTTCACACATTGAGAGCTCTGGGGGTAATACTCTACACACCAGTACCCCAGTCATTCCCCAGCTCCATTCCATCAGCTTTCAGGAAACTGAGGACCCCAAGCCCTAGGGAGCCAGCAAATGTTCCCTAGGTGGGAAGAACACCTCATCCTCTAAATGTGTGGGTGTGGGGACACTGACTATGGAGCTTCAACAGAGCTGGCCCTCCTTCAGTGTTTTCATTGTAAGCAGGTACCACATACATGCCCTCCTGTGGTCAGAGTGAGGAGTCATGTGCCCCCGGTACATCCTCTCAGGGACATATACTGTATGCACTGATATGTGGATCCACGTGAAGAAGTGGGGATTATTGGATGGCACAAATATGTGCCTGCCCTACAGTGGCCAATAGTTGCATGCCCTCAAATGCATGACCCACCCTCAACTGTGTCCAGCTAAATCCAACCCTGCCTATATGGCCCATCTCAGGATGTCTCTCTCAGAACAAAGCCTGTCTCTCAGCTCCTCATCAGTGCTGGCTGTCCACCCATGTGTGACTATCCTGCAGATGCTATCTGCCAGCTACACCAATGTCTATTTGGAGGGGATGCCCACCAATCAACATACATTAACTGGGGTAGGAATGAGGCAATGTACCCACATCTCCCTGCTGTTGGTGTTGCAGGGCCCACCCCAGCTGTCTTTGCCACACAGGCGTGGGTCATCATCTGCCATGCTGCAGATTATGGCATACAGACTGGACCCATGGGTGCAACCATGCTTCCATTGTATGGGCTGGCATATGCGTGGGATGGCCAAGGACAGTTTGGAGTATGGGGATCATGTCTGTACTGTGTGTTTGGGACGTGCCAGTACAGCTTGCGCAACTAACGCCCAGTCGAAGAGGCAGACATTATTTCCACCCATGCTAGCATTATCTTTCATGGTCAAGAGTGCCACTAACATGGGAGCGCTAGCGGCATGCAGCTGTTCTCACCCCCTCTCTGCCCCATTTTCACCCTAACCCACCTATTCATGAGGTACATGGTGGCATGGATCTTTTAACATAGTATATGACAGCAGATAAAAACCAGCATGGTCTTTCTAGACTGCCCAGCAAGGTGGCAAGAGTAGGTGCGCCCGCCACTCCATGCAGGCCACCCCTTCCCATGCCTTTGTTAGGGGTATACCTACCGTTCCGTGCAGGTCACCTCTACTTGTTGAGAGCAGAAGAATTTTTATCACAAACTCCTTGCTACCATGGAGCCAAAACATGCATTAATCGCACGCTAAACCCTGTGCAACCGGCTACCGCGCTTTAGTAAATATGTAAAATTATGTCTAATGTTGGTGGAATGTGTCAGCTTAATCTGTGACCATAAGTCATCCTGTGCGGAAATTCCTCACAAAAGTGTTCAAGGGTTGTTTTCAATAAATAAAGAATAAATAAGTGGAAGGGAAGTATGTCACTACATTATGCACTGTAGGGGGCACTATAGATATGCAGTATTAGAACGTAGAAAAGATTGTCTTGTGATGCGTCTCTTTTCTAAATAAAGCTCTCCAGAGAGTTGAGGTTTGCACTGCATCAGCTGTGTTACTGAGATAACTGTGTAAACAGACAGTGGACATGCAGCATGTGTGCACAGAGGAGGATGGGAGCAAACACAGAAGCAAATTTGCTGAATCAGTTTTAAAAAAATCGACACTGAAATCCTGTCTATAGCAAAAGACATTTTTGTTTTTTGATAAACCAGGAAAAAATGGATTCATTTACTTATGCAGTTCTATGATACATCTAAAGCCGAGTAAAAGATGCTTATATATTTATTTATAAAATTGCTTAACCATCTTACAAATTAAGAAGTCGACCTGAGCACTTACAATCTAAGGGGCATGTTTACTAAAGCACAGTAGGGAGCATGTAGTTAATGTGTTGATATCACTTATTAGTACTGCACTAGAGCCCAGTGGCTGCGGTAAACACAAGGGGCATGGCTGTGATGTACATTACTAATATGATAGCCTTGACATTAGCATGGTAGTGAACACATGGACCAGCACATGTGCAGAGTGCATTTTGTCTCCATGAATGTTGGAAAATAGCTTGCTTCAAGCACGATATTGGGGCATCTTTAGGTCTTGGATTCACTGTGGACAGTAAGAACTGTGCTCCTAGCACCTACACAGGAAGGCAGCAACTGGCCAGTCTAGAATAGAATGATAACTGGGAGTGGGCTGAACAGCCAGCACAGAGCACAGAGGCTAAGTACAAGAGGGTGAGGCATGCAAATCAGAAAGCAAACACATTCAGAGAGCATGTGCTGCATCTCAAACTATAGGCGATAGGGTGCAAATGTGGCATCTGGAGATGCAGAGGGTCATATAGGGGATCAGGCAAGATGTCCACAGTGTTCATTATGGATGACAGAGATATGGACCCCTTCACTCTGAGGCAACAAGTTTGGCTAATCACCTAGGCTGCAGGGAACACTGTACTTCTCTGGCTCCATCTCTGCTGCTGAGGCAAGTAGTGAGTGCAGTGCAGTGCAGTGCAGTGCAGTGCAGTGCAGTGCAGTGCAGTGCAGTGCAGTGCAGAGCAGAGCAGAGCAGAGCAGAGCAGAGCAGAGCAGATGAGATGCCCTGCCCTGCCCTTCCCTGCCTGCTGATGCCTCCAAGCACAGAACACCAACAGTTCTCTGGAACCTAATCAATGCATATTGTCATGGTGGCGCCCCTGGTGGCCAATGGCGGTAAGGGCATGCTACACATCACACATTTTTTTTAAGGAGCGTGGGATATTTAAGGCCAAGTGCAGACTGGTCTTATGAATTTTAGCTCCTTGTGAGCACAGAATAATTGAGCCACGAGTGTAGGGAAACAAGGCTTTTATTTCCCCCTCTGTGCAAGGGTTCATTAAGACTATGAAATTAAAGAATGTCCTTCTTTATAAAGGTTCCAGTAATAAACCAATTGTTGATCTCTTCACAATTAGGTGCAAGGGATAAATAGAGGAATTCAATTCATTCTTGGGTAAAACAACTAGTCAAGGCTCTTTCTTATTTACAATGCGCTATGGATTCCAGGCTAGTAGCCATACACAAACTACAATCCATAGCTTCTTCTTGAGGAATGGGAATAGTGTTTGCATTTTCTATTTCCATAAATTCTGCCTCACTACTTTCCCCCTCAGAGCACACGCTGTCTCTGGCAGTTACAGCTTTATATGGACTGTCTCTGTTATCTTGCCTCCAATAAGACTGTGCTTTAAAGTCTCTTGGTAGTTCTTCAAACCACTCTGGTTTCTTTCTTCTTCTTATAAAGTGAGTTTTAGTTTTAGCAGTGCTTTTAGGAGTTAAGCTTTCATTAGCAGGAATAAAACTTTCATACCTTGAGTTTCTGTAGCTTGAAGCTCTGGAGCCTTCTCTCTCATGCACGTCTCTGTGACAACAGGTTTTCTGTCGGTAGCTTCTGGGCAGTGCTGGACTTCCTGAAAGCTTAGTAAAACCTGGTGCGGATTCTCCAGCTCTATGCTTCAGTGACACAGTAGCTTTGTTAGAAACTCCTTCCCTTCGGGTACCTGGTAAAGCTTGTTCAGCATACTCCAATGCCTGCAGGCTTTACTCCCAGCCTGGCTCTCTGGCTCTCTGTATATGCCTTTCAGCTTTGGACTCAGGAACGTTGCTTAAGCAGGGAGTGGCATACCCTCCAGCCTGACTGCTTTCTTTAGCAGACTCCCTCTGAACAGCAGCTCTTGTAGCTTGGCCCCTCTGAACTCTACCTCTGTGGATTCTGTCCTTTTGGGCTTGCTCAAGGAGGATTCCTTCCTTCAGGTCTCTCCTTCCTTCTTCAGCCGTAATCCTTGTTCCTTCTCTTCCTGCTGCTCCAGCTCCTTCTGTGTCTCTATCTGTGTCTGTGTCTGTGTCTCCTTCTGCCTTGCTAGCATTAAGCTTCCGTTTATAAAGGGATCTTCCCTTTGAATCTCCCGGGCTCATTTCCAGGTGCAACTGGTTAGCTTTCCTAGCCTCATTAACTTCTGTAGAGTCAATCCTGCCCCCTCTAGCTGTGCTTTGAGGTAATTGCACACCTAGAGCTCTGTGAAAAACAGAGTTTCTTTTCAACTCTGCATCTTTATTGGCACCAGCCTCTTGACAATATGTACATGTGAACAGCAGTCTGTCAGAACAGCTTTTGCTGTGTTCATAGATGTTTGCCACTGCCCCAGCAGGCATTGGTGTTGAGGTTATCAAACTGGTGTGTTCCACCACCGTGTCAGATGTACTAGGCAGTACCCCCAAAACGATGGCATAAGTGTGTGCCTTGGTATTTAGTTCCCATCTCCTATTGGTGCCCTGTTGTTTCAATGTAATAGCTCTTCTCCTACCCTTCATATTTCTTAACACTTGCATATGAACCACACATCCAAATCACGTGATTGGCGTGTAGGAGCATGACATGTGCAGCTAGCACCTGGTCAGAGGCAGGTGTTAATGCCGCTAGTGCAGGGACAGCTATTTCACATCTAGCACACGAGTAGCATGCCACCACTGACATGTGCCGTGTCTCCACCCTGTCTCTGACCTCACCCCGCTTACTCGTGTGTTGTTTCAGTTGCATGGGATTTTAGTATTTAATCTTTTTATTCATTGTAAGCAGTTAACATATTGTAGACAACATACATTTTGAAACAATATAAGTAGCATATATATCGAAACAATTTAAACAACATACATATTAAACAATGTTAAACAACCATATTCATTCCCACAACGGGGAATATATATATATTTTACTTTTTAATTCCCCACTCCCTCCCCCCCATTATCCATCACCACCATCCCATACTCCCTCCCAGTCCATACCTTTATCCCCCTCCCCCACTCAGTAATAATCCACAAAAGGATATAATTAATACATTTTAATTTTCCCTTTCACCTTCACCCTTTTGTACTTTCCCCTTTCAATCCACATCCTCCCCACTAATCTATTTTCATTTCTCACCCCTCCCCTTATTTTATCCTAACTAAGCCAATTTAAATTGTTAAAATATCATTCCTAGCCCTTGCTGAAACCCCATCAAGATAAGGAGACCAAACTTTTAAAAAATAAGCTCTTCTACGCACATGTTTCCTAGTAGATAATCCTTCCCATAATATCAATTGGTGCAATACGTTTCTCCACTCCCAATATTCTGGACCTTTAGGATCTCTCCAATTCCGAAGTATACAGTGTTTAGCAAGCAGACAACATTTTCTTACCAAGAGTCTATTCCCTGATAAGGAAAGTCCCATAGAATCAGGAACATCAAGTATAGCAAACCCTGGAGTCAAAATTAAAGCTTGCCTCAATATACCACTTAAATAATTTTGAATTTTATTCCAAAATTTCTTCACACATATACAAGTCCAGAACATATGCCCCAAATGTGCCTTTTCCATTCTACACCTTGGGCATTCACTACATTGTGCAAAGCCCCCCCTCCATGCTCTATATGGTGATATGTAAGCACGTACTATTATTTTAAATTGCATTTCACGTAATTTTGCCCCCACTATTTGTCTAGGGATACGCCCAATAGCCTTTTCCCAGGCAAACCTTTCAAGATTAATTCCTAATTCTTCCCCCCATTGCAAACTCAAATGATCAAAATTCTTAACATGAACTAAATTAAATAAAGCCTTATTATTCTGCTACAGTTATCCTCTCTTTGTCCTTAAACGCAAACCACTCTTCTAATTTCTTAAAATTTTCTGATCTCAAACAAGTTCTCCTATCTGCTATTGAAATCAAATAATATTTTAAATGTAAATATGCATAAAAATGCCCCTGAGACAATCCATAACATCTTTTTAAATCAATAAATGATTTAAGTACACCTTCTTCGTTAATTACTTGATACAACAACTGAAGACCTTTTTTCTCCCATCCTTTAAATAAAATTGACTTTATACTTTGTTGAAAGTCTATATTTCCCTGTAGAGGCAAATAACCTGAAATTTCACTTGGAACACCCAATTTTTCACAAAGCTTCTGCCAACTCCATCGAACCCCCTGAAATAATATATTATTTTTAAATACTTTAGGCAACTTCGCTCTTGATACATGTAACACTGACCGAAGGGAATAAGGAGCAACTAATGCTGATTCAAGATCATAAGGAGTGTAAACTGAAGTACCACCTATCCAATCACGTACATGACGAAGTAAACAACCCATATTATATATTTTCTAAACAAGGCAACCCCATACCACCTTGTTGCCATGAACCATATAAACGATCAATTCTAAATCTGGGATGTTTCCCTCTCCAAAAAAATCCCTGCAGTAATCTCTCTAATTTCTGCACATCTTGCTTTAATAGTCGCAATGGAATTATTTGTAAAATATACAAAATTTTTGGAAAAAATCATCATTTTATATGCAGCTATCCTACCACCTAATGAAAGAGGCAAAGGAGTCCAAACCTGCAATTTATTTTGTATATCTCGCATCAACGGCCTAACATTCTGCCTATACAAATGATTTGGATTTTTAGGCAACCAAATTCCTAAATATTTAAATTTATTATTAGCCCATCTTAATGGAAACTCATCACCCCATTTTTCCTGTAACCCCCCATTAACATCCAATGCTTCTGATTTAGTCATATTCAATCTGAAACCAGCAATTTCTCCAAATCGTCTAATCATATCTAGAAGTCTTGTTAAAGATTCACAAGGATTTAACAACATGACTAATAAATCATCCGCAAAAGCAGAAAACCTTGAATATACATGACCCAACTTTCACTCCTTGTATACCATCACAAGCATAAATCATTCTCAGCAAAGGATCCAATGAGAGCACAAACAACAATGGTGATAAAGGACAACCTTGTCTGGTTCCACGTGTAATATAAAAATTATTAGTGATATGTCCATTAACTCCTACTACTGCCTTTGGTTTATGATATAAAGCTCTAATACCTTGTATAAATCCTTCACCAAAGCCATAGACATTTAAAATTTCAAATAAATATTTCCATTCTACTCTATCAAAAGCTTTTTCTGCATCAAAACTTACCAATAAAGAAGGGATATCCATTTTTCTAACCCAGCTCAATACTCCTAAAATTTTTCTTACATTTTTTGAAGGATACCGTTCTCTCACAAATCCGGTCTGACAATCATGTAATAAGATTGGCAGATATACTGCTAACCGATCTGCTAAAATCTTTGCAAACAACTTTAAATCATAATTAATCAATGAAATTGGTCGATATGACTCAACCTCAGTTACATCTTTACCAGGTTTAGGCAAACCCACAATATGAGCAAGATTATTATTAAATTTAAAAACTCCAACATTCATCCACCTATTGAATAAAGTCACTAACACCGGTGTAATCTGAACTTGCAGCAATTTATAATATTCTGCTCTAAGACCATCTAATCCTGGTGCCTTACATCTTGGGGCATTATCAATTTTACTCTGAATTTCCTCTACTGTTATAGGAGCTTCCAATTTCTTTTTTTGAGCCTTTGTAAGATGTGGTAAATGTATTTTTTCCAAAAAAATTTTAATACTTTCTTTAGAAACTTCTTCTCCCTTATATAACTTAGTATAATAACTTACAAAAATTCTCCCTATATCTACACTGTTTTTACATATTACTCCTCCTTCATCTTTCAAAAATGGAACAAATCTGGATCCTTTACTTCGCGCCAAACAACGAGCCAAAAGTTTCCCCGATTTATCCCCATATTGATATAAATGATGTTTATAATATAACAGAGATTTTTTGGCTTTTTGTTGCAACAAAGTATTTAAAGTTGCTTGAGTAGCAAGTAACTGCTCTTTGTTGATAATATTAGGTTTATTAGCCAAAAGTCTGCGTTCTCTACAAATTTTAAGTGCAGTCATAATAATACATAAATAAGCCATAAAAACTAAACAAGCAAGGTACAATCAATCCATAAGATAATAACAGATAAAACAGCTAACAAAAAAAGTTTTAAGTAGGGTATGAAGGAAAGCAAAATGCATAATTTTCAGTGTTTTTACATGCTTGTATTAGTCAATAGGTCTATCTGAAATTAGAAATAGTATTAGAAAAAAGTATTAAACATGGAACTGATAAAGTCTGATATGTCATAATGGGGAGGGGCACCAGGCTTGCAAGTTGCACCGTCTGCAATTATAGTTTGGTAAGACTCTGCCTTAGCACCTGTTAAAGTAGAAGTTTCTGCTTTGTTTCATGCAATATTGAGCTCTGGAAGCCTTGTGTTGGGTTGTGATTTTTTTGTAGTCGTTTTCAGTACTTGCTAATGCCAGTCCTTCACAGCAGCTGACAGGTCTGGTCTCACTTGATAAGCTACCTTGATAGTGAGATCATTAATCAGAATGAACTTTGTGAGCTTCATCGATAATTAATGTTCGCTTCTCGTAAAATGTTAGCCTTTTACAGCATGCCTATGTATGCATGCACCTCTATACAAATACAGATTGGACTACAAGAAGATTAATGTACCAAGAGAATGAAAATGATTGTCCCAGGGGATATATTTATTTTATTTTGAGTTTTTATATTACAACCCTGAAGTCCTTTCTGAGAAGGTTTCTAGGGTGCTTGTGAGAGTAGGGACTGGTCTGCCACACTCTTTCATTAGGTCCATAGAGGTGGGGGAAAGATAACATTCAAGGCTCTACTTCTGTGGATTTCTCTTCTCACTGTGCCCAACTCCAAAAAGCACTTCAAATAAATCCAATGTGCTGTAACTACACGGTGGCCTTTACTTGGCCATGGAAATTTTACTGTTCCATCCAGTCAAAATGAAATTAAGGGCTCTTTTACCAAAAGTGCACTATAGTTTTGCACTTAATTTGCATTTAGCATGAAAATTAATTTGCATTAGGTGCAAAGACTTTGTGTTAACTGTCGAGAGTGTAGACAGCATGTTCCCAGCAGTTAATGTGTGGCCCAGTGTCCTAACATGGGGCACTGTTATCTATTGAGGTGGAGGCAATTGTACCTGTGGTAATTGCAATATTAACAGCTCGCAGTATGTACCAACGTGCCAACTGCAATGTGCTCACCACACCCATTATCTGCCCCAACCGGCCATTCTACAACCCAACGCTTGAGTGGCAGTTAGCGCAAATCGTCATGCCCTCTAACAGTTAATGAGGACCAAGCCTGCAGTTATCGCATGCTAACATGTGTGCTGTTAGCACACTTTAGCGAAAGGGCCCCTAAATAATGATCAGACCATGGTTGAGAGGATACCATGATATTAATAACCGGAATGCTTTTGTCAAATGACCCATAAGATCTAGCTCTAAAGCTCGTCCCCTACAATATTTTGGACCCTTTATATTTTGTCTAAAACCTTCTACTGAACATTTGTATACTGCTACAAGATGTACGCAGCGCTGCACAGACACATGTAATAGACAGTCCCTGCTCATCCCAACTTACAATCTAGTCAAGATAGACAACACAGTAAGTGTAGAGAGGGATACATCAAGCCCTTAGAGATGAAGTCATATTCTTCCCTACCTCCGCTCCTTCCAGAAGATGCTGACTCCTTCTCCGGGTGAGTTTACAAGTTCAAGTTTTCTTGGTCCTGTCCCCTCAGTGGCCATCATGGGTGCATGGGAAATCAATAAGGATTTTTCTTCCCAAAATCTTTGGCAACCTTTTTTGGTCACTGCGCTCTTGCGGGACCTTTCAGCAAGTCCACAGGGCTCCAACTTCCCAATGTTCCTGAGCACCATTTTTATGTAATCTTAGAGTTCCTTCTGTGCAAATTCCCAGGGTGTTGGTGTGTGACTGCTCCCTCTGGATAGAGACATTAGTATAAACATTCTCACTATAAACATATGCTAGCATGGACTGTGAAATCTCTGAAGCTCTTTAGAAATGGTAAGGGATATTCTACACCCCATTCTTCCCTCATAACATATAAGCAGGGCAAGATGGCATGACAGTGTGTTTTGGAGTTTGGAATGAGAATATTAGTATGCAAAAAAATAAAGGGACATCTTAAGCTACCAGAGGAAACTTGTTCAAAAGAGGGCAACCCAAGAGGGAGGAAGAAAGCTGAAAACAGGACATGGTTTTCTTAGAGCAAAGGGTACAGGAAGTAAGTTTGAGAATGAAGGGCACGAGTAGGTTTATAATGGAAATGAGGGGAAAAATAATTGCATAAAATGTTTCTCTTAAGTGGGTCAATTTCTCTTGTGCATATTGATTGTGAATATCCTGAAAACCTAACTGGCTAGTGGTCCCCCAAGGACAGGTTTGGGATCCTTTGCTGTATATTGATCTTCAGATTCTTCTTTGACATACTACATACAGAGACCTTTCAATCTCATTTATTAATGTGATTTTTTTAGTACACCTTTAGAGAGAAGAGTCCTTTCTACATACAGTATATAGTAATTGGGGACTTTTATATATGTAGGTGTGTAATCTCATGTTATATGACATTGAATACCAGAAAACAAACACAAACTAGATAACTGTTGAAACAACGCTTCCTCATCGTCCCTCCAGTCCAGTCCAGATGTATGGATTTATGCCTTCCTACCAGCAAATGGAGACTAAGAACCACTGGTTTGAAAATGTCACCCTATAAGGGTCCTGTGCAGCCATCCTCACACCAGTATTTCTCAGTCTCTAGCAAAGGTATTAGATATTGTGTCCTTGAGTTTGAGCAGTGGCCTTGCCCTGGGCTCTTACTTTGGTTTGGTAAGCACTCATAGGAGTTCTGTTTGAGCCCCTGTTGGAGATCTCCCAGATGGATCTTACGCTAAAGGTGGTGTTCTTATTGGAAATCTGTTCAGCGTCATGGTCATGTATCTCTTTATGAGGTGGTCCTTTAGCATGGCCTCATTTCTGTCCTAGATGGGATTGGCTTTTCTCCTTAATCAGTCTGTGCCCCGACCAGTGTTCTCAGATTCAAGCAGAGATCAGGAGTGTCAGGCTTTGCACAAGTTGGATGTCTGCCAGTTTCTTTGTCTTAGATGGTAGGGAGGATCTGGAGGCTAAATTCGCAATGAACACCGCAATGAACACCGCAATGAACACCGCAATGAACACCGCAATGAACCGCAATGAACCGCAATGAACACCGCAATGAACACTCGCAATGAACACCGCTGCCAGGGTTCTTCTAGGAGCGGCCAGAAGTGAACACATCACACCTATCCTCAAAGAGCTCCATTGGCTCCCTATACACGGAAGACTTACATTCAAAACCCTCACTCTCACATTTAAGGCCTTAAATGGTTTATCGTCCACATCACTTACCAAACTCATCCAATCCGTCCCATCAAATAGAAATAGGAGACATGCAGCATTAAACTCACTAACAACCCCAAAGGCTATAACAACGTGCAGCCTATCAACATCAAACAGAGCTTTCATGTTTAGCGCACCAAAATACTGGAATGCTCTCCCACCTGATCTCCGCGCCATAACCAACCTAACCCAGTTCAGAAAGGCCCTTAAACTGCACCTTTTCATCAAATACTACCCTACATGAACCGTAACATAACAGCCTCACCCTAGTATAATCCACAATATCCCTCTTGTTCCAAGCATCACTGCTAATTTTATGTAAATAGTTCGAGCATGCTATCTAGCTAATAGATTATATACTCCATGTAAATAGTTCTCCCATGTTATCCAAGTTGATACTCCTGTTATATGTAATACCAAACAGCCTGTTGTTCTGGTTCCTTTCTGTTATTTGTAAACCGCGCTGATGTCAAAGAGTGCGGTATATAAGAAGTTGAAATAAATAAATAAAATAAATAAATAAATTTAGGCTTTTAGGTAGGAAGCTGAAATCCAGAACTTCCAGGGTAGCATTCTCCGAAATCCTTCCCGTTCCACGTGCAGGACCCAAAAAGCAGGCAGAGCTCTGGAATCTCAATGCGTGGATGAGACGATGGTGCAAGGATGAGGGTTTTGGATTTGTTAGGAACTGGGGAACATTCTGGGGAAAGGAGGGGCTCTTCCGAAGGGATGGGCTTCACCTTAAACAGGATGGAATCAGGCTGCTGGCATTAACCTTTAAAAAGAAGATATAGCAGCTTTTAAACTAGATAATAGGGAGAACCAACAGTCGCCCAAGAGCGCATGGTTCGGAACAATGTATCCTTGAAGGATACTACCAAAAAAAATGAAAGGGCATATCATCAGAGAGATTCCAATAAAGACAAAAGTAGCCCAAATGCCCTTGAGTACAGAGCAGACAGAGCTTAAAGATTCCAAACTTCCCCTGCCTACCGATAGCCAGGTTAATATGAATAAAATACAGTCTCTAAAATGCTTGTATGCAAATGCTAGAAGTCTTAAAAATAAGATGGGAGAATATATAGCACTAAATGAGAGGTTAGATATGATTAGTATCTCAAAGACATGGTGGAAGGAGGACAACCAGTGGCACTCTGTGATACCTGAATACAAACTATATCGTAATAATAGAGCTGATCAAATTGGTGGAGGGGTTGCACTCGGTTAGAGAGGACATTGAGTCACAAAAGATTAAAGTTTTGCAGGAAACAAAATTTGCTGTAGAATCTCTACAGATTGAAATTCCATGTAAAAAGGGGAAGACAATGGCAGTAGTAAAACACGTTCATATGTTTCATGTAAACCGATCTGTAATAGCACGGTATATAAAAACAAATAAATAAATAACTAAAGTAGGGGTGTACTATCAACTGCCTGGCCAGAATGAACAAACGGATGATGAAATGATCAAAGAAATCAGGGAAGCTAACAGAAGTTACAGCACAGTAATAATAATGGGTGATTTCAATTATCCCGGTATTGACTGGGTCAGTGTCATGGCAGGACATGCTAGGGAGATAGTTTCTAGATGAAATAAATGACTGCTTCTTAGAGCAGCTGGTTCATGAATCGACCAGAGGGGAAGCCACTTTGGACCTAGTCCTTAGTGGAACACCAGATCTGGTGCAAGAGATACGGGTGTTGGAGCCATTTGGCAATAGTGATCATAGCATGATCACGTTTGATTTAATTAATGGAGGAGGGATGGTAAAGAAATCCACAGAATTACCTTTTAACTTTCGAAAAGGAGACTGTGATAAAATGAGGAAAACAGTTAAGAAAAAACTAAAAGGAGAAATTGCAAAGGTTAAGGACTTACATCAAGCTTGGGTGTTGTTTAAAAATACTATATTGGAAGCCCAGACCAGCTGTATTCCATGCTTTAAGAAAAGTGGAAGGAAGTCCAAAAAACTGCCAGCATGGTTTAAAGGTTAGGTCAGAGAGGCTGTTGTTGCCAAAAAATGCATATTTCAGGAAATGGAAAAAAGAGCCAAATGATGAAAACTGGAAAAGGCCCAAGCACTAGCAAGTTAGATGCAAGCCATTGATAAGACAGGCAAAGAGAGAATTTGAGAAGTAGCTTGCTGTTGAAGCAAAAACGAGTAATAAAGACTTTTTCAAGTACATTCATAGCAAAAAACCTGCAAGAGAATCAGTTGGACCATTAAATGATTGAGGGGTAAAAGGGGCAATAAGAGAGGACCAGGCCATTGTGGAGAGACGGAATGAATTCTTTGCTTCGGTCTTTACTGAGGAAGATGTAGGGATGTTACCCATGACTGAAGTGGTATTTGAAGGTGATACAGCAGAGGAACCGAAATACATATCGATACACCGGGAAGATGTATTACAACTATTTGATAAACTGAAGAGTAGAAAATCAACTGGACTGGATGGTATACATCCAAGGGTGTTGAAAGAACTTAAATATGAGATTGCAGTCCTGCTATTAGTAATCTGTGATATGTGGAAATATTTCTTTACGGAAAGAGTAGTGAATCCATGGAATAGTCTCCCAGTGGAGGTGGTAGAGACGAGGACAGCATCTGAATTCAAAGAAGCATGGGACAGACACAGAGGATCTCTAAAGGTAAAAAGGTGACTGTCATATTTCTATGTTTCTATGTTTCTATCATTAAAGTCATCTTTAATACCTGAAGATTGGAGGATGGCCAATGTAACACCAAATTTTAGAAATGGTTCCAGGGATGATCCAGGAAACTACAGACTGGTGAGCCTGACATCAGTATTGGGAAAAATGGTAGAAACCATCATAAAGAACAAAATTACTGAATATGTAGATAGTCATGATTTAATGGGAAACAACCAATTAGGCTTTAGACAAGGAAGATCTTGTCTTACTGATCTGTTAGGTTTTTTTGAAGGTGTGAATAAAGAGGTAGACAGAGGTGAGTCAGTTGATATAGTGGATCTGGACTTTCAGAAAGCCTTTGGTAAGGTCCTTCATCAGAGACTTGGCAAAACTAAAAAGTAATGGGATAGGAGGCATTATACTATTGTGGATCAGGAACTGGTTAAAAGATAGAAAGCAGAGGATAGGGCTAAATGGCCAATTTTCCCAATGGAGAAAGGTGAATAGTTGAGTACCCCAGTGATCTGTGCTGGGTCCTCTACTTTTTAACATATTCGTAAATGACCTGGAAATGGGAATAATAAGTGAGGTTATCAAATTTGTAGATGACACAAAACTATTTAAAGTTGTTAAAACCATGAAGATTATGAAAAATTGCAAGAAGATCTTGATAAATTGGAAGAGTGGGTATCGAAATGGTAGATGACATTTAGTGTGGACAAGTGCAAAGTTATGCACCTAGGAAAAAACAACCCAAACTATGGTTACACAATGCAAGGTTCCACATTAGGAACCACCACCCAGGAAAAAGATTTAGGCGTCATCGTGGATAACATGTTAAAACCCTCCGCCCAGTGTGCAGCGGCAGCCAAGATAGCAAATCGAATGCTAGTTATCATAAGGAAAAGAATGGAAAATAAACAAAAGATATCATGATGCCTCTGTATCGTTCCATGGTGCGACCGCACCTTGAATATTGTGTGCAATTCTGGTCACCATATCTTAAAAAGGATATAGCATTATTAGAAAAGGTCCAGAGAAGAGCCACCAAAATGGTAAAGGGGATGGAAGGATACCCCTATGAAGAGAAGCTGTAAAGGTTAGGGCTCTTCAACCTGGAAAAGAGATGGCTGAGGGGAGATATGATGCCTATAAATTAATGAATGGAGTGGAATTGGTAAACACAGATCAATTGTTTACATCATCAGAATATAGAAAGACTAGAGGGCATGCAATAAAGCTACAGTGTAACCTATTTAAGACTAATAAGAGAAAATATGTTTTCACTCAACGTGTAATCAACCTCTGGAATTTGTTACTGGAGGATATAGTAAAAGCTGTTAGTGTATCTGGATTTAAAAAAGGTTTGGACAAGTTCCTGGAGGAAAGGTCCATAAACCATTATTAAAAGGGACCCGGGATATCACTGCTTGACCCAATACAAGCATTGTGGAACATGTGTCTTTTGGGGAAACTTCTAGGTACTTGTGACCTAGATTGGCCATTGTTGGAAACAGAATACTGGGCGTGATGGACCTTGGTCTGACCCAGTATGTTATATCTTATGTTCTTATGTTTGTCAGTTCTTGAAGAGAACGCAGGGCTTTTAGGAATCAAATCTTCTCTTTGGATTATTTGGAGGACTGCCCAAGGGTGTAGCAGCCTTCAAGACATTGTTTGCCATTGGTTGAAGGAAGCTACTTTGTAGATGCTTCTAATTAACTACAGAGGCCTCTATCTTTCCCTCATTGCAATTAAGAGAGAGAAGTAAACATTGAGGACCGAGGGGGATATTCCCCTTAATAGTTACTGTAAAGGGACGAGCAAAAGAAACATATCTGCACTTTGTCTACCATATTCATTATAAGTGGAATTTTAGAAGGGACATCCAAGTGTGATCTGGGATGTCTAAGCCAGAACATCTGAAAAAAATGCAGGCACGTCCAGTTGCATACTTGATTTTGCAAACATGGCCGTACCTGATATGGACATCTGTGGGGACATCTACATAGACATCCCCAGATCCATGTTTCAAAACTCAAACATCTAGCAAATTCTAATGGTTAGAGTAGTGGGTTAGGAACAGGAAAGCCAAGACTTCAAATCCCACTGCTGGTAGCACTGAAATTGTACTGGAATGATGGAGTGTTATATTCTCTACACCTTCTGGATGTTTTTCAACCAAAATGAACACTTTCACAATGTTTATTTGTGCCTGGAGCAGGTGTTACCTTAAATGCAACTCCAAATGTGCAGGATGTTTCAGAGATCAGGCAGTGACATCCAGGTTCCTGAGTGCGCTCCAGCCATGCATTCGCTATGCCCCCTTTCAAACATGTATGTCCCCAGAGCTGGCTTCTAAAATGACTCTGGAGATATCTCTGCCTTTTTTCAGATGTCCAAAGCATGAATAGAGCTTCTAAAATTCTACCCAATATGTTAGCATTTATGTTTATTTTCAGCTTTCTATACCGCCCTTCGCAATCATCAAGTTGGTTTACAATAATTGCTTAATAAAACACATTTAAAAGAATAGGTCAATAACATAAAAAAATAAAACAGTATACATATAAAAAAGACTCAAATCAGAAAAAAAGAGAGGAACTAATACACTGTAATTCACCTAACCAACCAGAAAAAGGATAGCAAGAGGAAGAGCAAGAGAGAAAGGTGTAGCAATCCTTAGCAGTGATGTGCCAAGATCACACCACAGCCAGAGTAGAAAAACAAAACACTCAACATTCAGGTAGGCTGCAGAGAAGGAATAGGTTTTAAGAGCAGTTTTAAATTTAGAAAGCAAAATTTCAAGGCAAATATAGTGGCAATCTCTTTCAGAGATGAGGGGCTAAAAAGTACAATGCTGCATGATGAGAAGAGCATATGTGCATGATGGTACATACTAAAGAAGATGGTTAGACAACTATTGAAGCTGACCAGAGCACAAAGCCAAAAAAGTAAAAAACAGGATCTTTAATTTTATTCTAAAGACAAGAAGTAGCCAGTGCTCCACCATAAGTAGGGTGTCACATGATCATTATAGCTAGCTGATTATACCAGCTTTATTTTCTGTATTTTCAATCCGTTGCAAATGCTTCAAGCATGATTGCGGAATCCAATTATACATTGAATTACAATAATCCAATCACAAGGTTGTGAACTAGTGTTAGCAGAGCTTTCCTATCAAGGAATGATCTGATGGATTTTATTGAACATGGATCCCGATGCAGAAAGAGGCCCGTCTGGATGTCCAAAAACTGGATGTGCCGGATTTGCATCCAATTCTGCACCCATGGGAGCTAGATATTCCCACCAGAGTAGAATTCGGGCAAAGGACTTGGACGGGCCAGCCGTGCCCTGATTCGGCCCTGTTGCATGTCTGGCAACCTCCCCATGCCCCCTGCATGGAGCTTCTGTGCTGTGGCATCTCGTTGCCATGGCACCGGGATGCCATGCAGGAGCCCCGCTTCCCCATGGTACATTAGACATGCTGTTCCCCACACTCCCGACACCCGAAGGGGTCTGCCAAGGCTGGGATCAGGCTGCAGGGAACCTCCTGCTGCTCTTCACCTGATTTGTGGGATCTGCCGATGCTGTTCGCCTTGATTGGGGAGATTTATTCCACCTTATTTATATTTATTATTATTTATTTATAGTTCTTTTATACCGCACTCTTTTTCATCAGCGCGGTTTACATTAAACAGAACACTCATTGCACGCAACAGACTGTAATGAGTTTACATATAACAGGCAAATACAACTAGGAATTTAACCATGGGAAACTTTGTACATATTTGTAAAAACTTTGTAAAACTTAGTACATATTTGTAAAGAACTTTTATACTTTGAGAAACTTTGTACATATTTATAAATAAGAATCTATATACAAAGGATAGAATTTCTTAGTATGAGGTATTTACAATTTTACTGTGCATTTTAGAATGATGATAATGAGCTTTGGAAATGCAGAATGAAGAGGTGATGCTTTATGGCTTTTCTGAAATGCTTGAGGTCAGTAATAGCTCTTATGTTGGGGGGTAGGTTGTTCCAACATCTAGGAGCGTAGTATGCAAAGGCCCTGTCTGTAGTTGAACGTTTGCATTTTGTGGTCTCAAGTGGTGTAACTAGGGTGTTTGTCGCTGCTGACCTCCTGGCTCTGATGTCGGGGGTGGGATGGAGAAGTTTAGACATTGAAGAAGGAGCTAAATTATTTATCACTTTAAATGTCATGAGAAGAGCTTTATATGCTATTCTGCAGTATATGGGGAGCCAGTGGAGTTCCATTAGGATGGGTGTTATATGTTCGCTCTTTGAAGCGCCATATAGTACCCGGGCTGCGGCATTCATTGCAAGTTGTAAAGTATTTAGGGTGTTTTTAGGAAGACCATGGAGTATTATGTTCGCATAGTCGAAGTGGGGTGTGATTATGGTTTGGAATATGGTTCTGAAGCTGTCTGGTTCAAGCATGTTTTTCAGATGGCGTAGGGTCCTTATCTTGAAATAAATGGTTTTCACCGTGCGGTTGATATGTTCTTTAAAGTCCAGGTGATGGTCCAGTATTACTCCAAGGTATTTTATGGAGGGCTTGATTGGGAGGTCTGCATCCCGTACTTTTAGGGTCTCAGGGGGTGAGAATTCTCTGTTTTTAGTGACCATCAGTACCTCGGTTTTTTTATAGTTTATTCGCATATTTTGGGTTAGGAGCCAGTCTGCTATTGCGTTAAAGCAATCTACTAGTGTTGTGTAGTCTGGGAGCTTGACATTGATTGGTGTGAATATTAGGACATCGTCAGCGTAGATCAACGAGGATATGCCAAAGGACCGAGTGATGTCGCATATAGGCTGCATGTAAATATTAAATAGCAGCGCGGATAGGGATGATCCCTGAGGTACTCCTTGTTTTAACTGGAAAGATTGTGAGGTACCTGTAACAGTCCTGACGTGTTGTAAGCGATCTTCGAGATATGATTTGCACCATTGACATGCTAGCCCGTGGATTCCTTTGTCATATAGACGGGTTAGTAGTATTTCATGGTCCACCGAGTCGAATGCTGCAGATATGTCGAGAAATATTAGGGCAAAGCCTTTCTTAATGTCGTCTAATCCACTGGTGAGTGTGTTGGTTAATGTGGTTAACAGTGTCTCTACACCGTGGGCTTCCCTGAATCCGTGTTGACTGGGGTCGAGGGGAGAGGAGGTGTCTATGTGTTGTTGTATCTGATTGTTGGTTACTTTCTCGATTATTTTGGATAGCAGCGGTATACTAGATATCGGGCGGTATGATTCTTCCTTTGTTGGGTCTAGTTGGTTGTTCTTTAGCAACGGTCTTATAGAAGTCTGTTTTAGTGCCGATGGGAAGATGCCAGTTGAGAAGGACATCTTTATTATTTCTGCTATGACTGGGCTAAAGTCAGATCGCATAGTTCTTATCCAGTGCGCTGGGCATGGGTCGTTAGGAGCTGTGGTGGTATTCATTTTGACTATAATGTCTTCCACGTATTTAGCTGAGGGTGATGAGAGCTTCAGTAGTGGGAGAACTCGTACGTGTTGCTGGGGGGGACTTGGAGATGAAGAAGTTGTTGTTCTGATCGCTTTGGATTGTATAAAGTTGGCATATTTCTGCGGGTGTATGGGTTCCTGTTGAGGTGGTGATGGTTCTGTAGTTAGTGACTTTACTAGATTGAAAAGTTCACGAGGTTTATTTAGGGAGCGGTTGAGGAGTTCAGCGTGGTAGGTTTTTCTTGTGTTCCATATTGCTTCACGATGGGCTCGCAGGTGGGATAAGTATGTTTGTTGAACTGTTAAATTATGAGATTTACGCCATTTTCTTTCGAGTTTCCTCAAGATAGTGAGGGACTTCCTTAGATCTTGGGAGAACCATGGTGCAGATGGTTTCTTCACTATATTATTCTTTGTTGTTGGGTTTTTATGGGTTGGTGGTAGTATGGCGTATTGGTTGATGGTTTCATTCCATGTGGTGACCATGTCATTGATGTTGGTAGAGGGTTGATTGAGTATTGGAAGTATATGTTTCTTGATTTCCTCTTCGTTGAGAGGTCTGAAGCGTGTGGAGTTTGTTGGTGAACGTTTAGTTGTTTCCGTTGATGGGTCCTTGTGTGCTGGTATTGTGAGTGTTATTAGGCTATGGTCTGACCATGGGACCGGAGTGATGGATAGGTCGAAATCATCATTTGCGGATGTGTAGGTGGGTGGAGCAAAGACAAGGTCGAGCATATTGCCACGTTGATGGGTGGGTTGATTTATTAGTTGATTGTAGTTGAGGTTTTTCATTGCATCTAAGAATGATGTAGAAAGGGCAGTTTGTATGGAAGGGAGGTTGAAGTCGCCCATTAGCCAGTTAGGTTTATCTGGGTGTACTGGGTTGCAGGCTAGGTCAATTACGCTGGAAAGTTCTTCTGATGATGAGTTCGGTGTAATATATATAAGGTTGATGGTATTGTGGTTGTTGTATATTGAGATAACGTCTAATTGTTTTGTGCTCTTGGTTGTGATTGTACGATATTGAAGGTCGGTCTTTGCTATTATGGCAACACCTCCTCCTCTTTTGTTCGCTCTGTTACATGTGTAGGTGGAGTAATTAGGTGGTGTGAGTTGGTTTATTATAACTGAGTCAGAGTCAGAAAACCATGTTTCTGTGACCATTAGAATGTCTAGTTTTTGATTGATTATTAGGTCCGAAATGGCTGGCCATTTTTTACGTGCAGATCTGGCGTTTATGAGGGCGCATCTGAGTTCTTCTTGTTGAGGAAAAGGTCGGTTGCGTTTTGTGATGGGTGTTTGGTCTAATGCAATGTGTAGAAGGTGAGAGTGTCTCTTATGGCAGGGGTTTTGTGTATATTGGTGAAAGTTGTGGAAGTGTTTTTTGTTCGTGCTATGTATTGTAGTGATAAGGTGGTGATCTTGGGAGAGTGAATTGGCTTCATATAATACACTGAGGAGTAGGCAAACTAACGTTATGGCTGGAGAGGTCATGGTGGTTAAAATGTGGGAAAGAGGTGGCTTTTTATAGTGGAATGTTATTAGTATGGTAGGCAGCAGGTAAGTAATCAGCAGTAACACTTTAACACTTTTTAGTTGGAGCGTTGAACAAGTAGTAGCAACAAAGTTTCAATCTTTATGTTAGGATTGAACAATATGTAACAAATTTTGTCTCGGTGACTCTAGGCACAAGCAACCCTTTGTTAAGTAATGCAGAGAGTAATAACATGTGGGAAGTACTAACAAATTAGTTAATTCTAGTTGGTATGAGTCACTTATAGTCTTATATATTAGACGGGTTGATATGGTTTGGCAAACCTGGTTGCATCGTGAGGGCTGCTCCGTGTTGGATGAGGCGATGGCTTGGAGGATAGAAGGTTTCTTTAGAGCGTCGATGATCCGTGTGGGTGCCTCGGGGTGGGCCACTGCCTAAGGGTCACGCCAAAGGGCCCTCTGGCGAGGCCCTCAGGCGCGAGCCCGACCAGGCGCGGGCCCGCCTGGCGGCAGATCTCTTTTGTTCCGGCCTGCTGCTCCTCCCCCTCCCACAGCCCCGAATGGGCCGGAGGTGCTGCTCGGGAGAGCCGGCTGGCCGGGCGGTGCTCGATTCCCCGAACAGGGGAAGAAGATGGTGCTCCTTGGGGTTTCCCGCCGGCGGCGGATCTCTTTTGTTCCGGCCTGCTGCTCCTCCCCCTCCCACAGCCCCGAATGGGCCGGAGGTGCTGCTCGGGAGAGCCGGCTGGCCGGGCGGTGCTCGATTCCCCGAACAGGGGAAGAAGATGGTGCTCCTTGGGGTTTCCCGCCGGCGGCGGATCTCTTTTGTTCCGGCCTGCTGCTCCTCCCCCTCCCACAGCCCCGAATGGGCCGGAGGTGCTGCTCGGGAGAGCCGGCTGGCCGGGCGGTGCTCGATTCCCCGAACAGGGGAAGAAGATGGTGCTCCTTGGGGTTTCCCGCCGGCGGCGGATCTCTTTTGTTCCGGCCTGCTGCTCCTCCCCCTCCCACAGCCCCGAATGGGCCGGAGGTGCTGCTCGGGAGAGCCGGCTGGCCGGGCGGTGCTCGATTCCCCGAACAGGGGAAGAAGATGGTGCTCCTTGGGGTTTCCCGCCGGCGGCGGATCTCTTTTGTTCCGGCCTGCTGCTCCTCCCCCTCCCACAGCCCCGAATGGGCCGGAGGTGCTGCTCGGGAGAGCCGGCTGGCCGGGCGGTGCTCGATTCCCCGAACAGGGGAAGAAGATGGTGCTCCTTCAAGGTGGAATAAGTTCCTTGGCCATCCTTGCATCCCCAGATGTACAGGCCATGACCAGAATCGGGGTCATAGGGCTGCCTCCACTCCATCCACTCTCCTCCCTGTC
This sequence comes from Ichthyophis bannanicus, assembly GCA_033557465.1. Classification (NCBI taxonomy): domain Eukaryota; kingdom Metazoa; phylum Chordata; class Amphibia; order Gymnophiona; family Ichthyophiidae; genus Ichthyophis; species Ichthyophis bannanicus. The sequence continues at coordinate 46,173,123 of CM066046.1, forward strand.
GCCGTCCCTTCCCGCCCCCCGTCCAGAGCTGCTTGCATAGTGGCCTCGTACGTGCAGGGAGCTCTGAACCCAGAATCGGGTCCCTATGATTAGTGGGAGTTTTATGTCCAGGTTGGATGTCCAAACCTGCTATTTGTGTCTCAGCTTGCTGGCCATAGTAAATGGAAACATACTTTAGGAGCTGAAGAGATCTGTTGTGCAAAAGTCAACTGAGTATTGAGATGACATCCTTAGAATGCATAGAGCAGGTTGTTGTGATAAGGAGTGGCCACAAGTGTTAGAGATGGAGCAGTCGGACAATCTGTCAGCCACATTGCACAAGATTTAGAATAATTAAGCTTGAGATGGTTGTTTGTAAGCTATATTGCTATATCATCCATGTAGTTATTCAGAACTGTCATATTCAAGGACAGAGGACACGAAGCCCTAGATCTATCACGTGCATAAGCAAATCAAAGGCCATTGTGAGATGTAACAATACTGGGATGGCAATGTTGCCTTTATTAAGGTTTTCTCTTATATCTGTATAATAACCTCCATATGCACACATTTTTCACTCCTCACAGTTATTTCTGTGATGTAGACTGAAAATGAATTCAGTATTGAAGAGAAAAGAAATCACATTCTTCACTATAGTCTTACACATAAAATCTTTTTAAAAAAATATCCTGTGTTAGGGCTTAATATCAAGTAATACTTTATCAGCTATAGATTTTCCTTGTATCTTGTGAAACCTCTGTGCTGTCAGGTGACTCCTGTTCTGGTAGAGGTAAAGTAGTGCTGGCAATAAAGACAAAAATATATGCCCGGAATAAACTGTAGTTCTACCGTGGTATGAGCATGTAAATTTGACTCAAGTTCTGGACTAAAACTGTGCTTTGTTGTTGGGCCTTTTAGGGTAAATGGGTAGAGGATCCTTTTGCAGTTTGTCATTATGGTTAGTGCCACTGAATATCTGTGGGTGTTGCTGCTACACACTAAGTGGTTAGCATCGGCTCATTCTGGGGCAAAGTGAATGGTGCACCCATCTCTAACTGGGCAGCAGTGATATTGAGCTGCTGCCTGGTTAATGACATGCTAGAAAGAGAAAGGGACTACAATATGCGACAGGAAAGACAGATAGAAGCATAGGGCATATGACAGCAGGCAAGGGGTTGTAAGAAGAGGGGAATCCTCAGTGGGAGGCAGGGGGAAGGTCAAAAGCGGAACAGAAGAGATGAGCTTTTAGTTGGGATTTGAATTTGGAGAACACTGGTTCCAAACGGAGGCTTGTGGGAAGGGAATTCCAGAGGGAGGGGCCCAAAAAGAAAAAAGCAGAATGACGAGTAGAATGTAAATAAGTGCATGCTAGGGAGGGAAGGTGTAACCGGTTCACATGGGCTGAGCGCAGGCTGCAGGTTGGTGTGTGGAATTGCAATAGGTCAGCTAGATACTGTGGGGTTTGGCTCGATGGACAAGAGAAAGACTTTGTAGCGGATGCGATAATCTGTGGGAAGCCAGTGAAATTGAATGAGGACTGGGGTGATGTGATCACGATGAGTGGCAGGTGAAAGAAGTCTGGCTGCAGTATTTATACTAATTGTATAAGGGCAGGGGTGGAAAGAAATGGATGGATGGCACAGATTTGTCTGAGGTAGAAGAAAGACCAACATGTGAGCAAAGAAATGTGTTCATGAAAGGATAATTCAGAGTCAAGAGTCACACCAAGATTGTGGAAGGAAGAGACCAGAGAAATTGGAGAGTCTGAAAGAATTGGGGCCATAGCAGGACAGGGAGTGCCAAATGAAAACCATACTGCTGAGGTTTTGGATACATTGAGATGTAGACAGTTCTTAGTGAGCCAGGTGGAGACCTCAGACAGACACACATTTACTGGAGAAAGATATGGGTGAAGTGAGCTGGTGTGGTATAGGAGAATAATGTCATCAGCGTAATAATACATTGACAACCCTAGGTGTTGGATAAGTAAGGTGAGTGGTGCCAGATAAATATTAAATAGAAGAAGAGCAAGAACTGAACCCTGTGAAATACCACAGGGAAAAGAGACAGGGTCAGAGGATGTAGCACCTGAGAGAAGCAAGAATTAGTGTGAGAACAAGAAAGAGTGAAACCAATGAAGTACAGAGCCCCTGAGACCTGCATCCCAGAGGTGAGAAAGAAGGATAGTGTAATCAACAAGGTCGAAAGCTGCAGAGATCTATGGAAATTGCCAGAGAGAGGTCACTTCGGTCATGTGCAGTGTTAATTTCATTTAGGAAGGAGAGCATGATAGTTTCTACATTGTGGCCTGGATGGAAACTGGACTGATGAGGGTGGAGAAAATGGATAGAATCAAGATGGTAAACAAGCTGTGAAAAAACTGCTTTTTCCAGGATCTTGGAAAGGAAAGGGAGATTAGAAACTGGATAATAATGGGCTAGGTCATGAGGATCAAGAGATGATTTTTTTCAACAGTGGATGGACTAAAGCATGTTTCCAGGGGGTGGAGGAAGAGCCGGAGAAAAGGCTCGTGTTTAGCATATCAAGTAGAAGCAATAGAAATGAGACAGAGGACTCTAGTAACCATGAGATTTTTTTTTTTTGTGCCATCAAGTCAGTGTTGACTCATAGAGACCCGGCTACCTCTGGGTTTTCTTGGCAACGTATCACCAGAAGTAGATTGCCAGCCGTTTATTCTGAGGCAATGGAGGGTAAAATGACTTGCTCAAGGTCACAAGAAGTGCCAGTGGGAATGGAACCCTTGATCTTCTGGGTGCTAGGCAATTGCTCTAACCACTCTGTAGTAACCATGAGTAAGGAGTGGCAAATGCTGGTCTAACTTTACCCAGGGAAGCTAACTGGGCAGTGGCTCAATATCGCCACTGCCCAGTTAGCTTCTGGGTTCTGTGGCAACCTGGACATTCAATGCCAGTGGCCCGATATGGCTCTGGCATTGAATATCCGGGGTTAGAATTTAGCAGCGATGACTAACCGCTTTATAAGCGCTAGATGCTGCTGCTGAATATCTCCCCCAAATCTTTTAGCTTTTTTTTCATAGTTCTCTAGGAGTCAATATTCAAAGAGGCAAATTTTCAAATGCCACAGCAGTAAGCAGCGGCACTAAAATATTAACAGGATATTCAGCAGCAGTATCTAGATAGGAACTACCTCTGAATATCTGGGCTGAGCAGGGCTATCTGGCACTAAAATATTAACAGGATATTCAGCAGCAGTATCTAAATAGGAACTACCTCTGAATATCTGGGCTGAGCAGGGCTATCTGGCACTAAAATATTAACAGGATATTCAGCAGCAGTATCTAAATAGGAACTGCCTCTGAATATCTGGGCTGAGCAGGGCTATCCGGCAAGTGCCAGTTAGCAGATTTCCAGCTGACATTTTTCCGGATTGCAACTTAGCCCAGCTTTTCATGCGACCTGAGTTGCCAGGATAGGTGCAAACTGAAAATCCACTAACAGAATAAGTGCCAGTCCTTATCTAGATAGCACTAACATCACCCTTGCTCTGCTCCAAATGTCCTGGATAGCGCTGCTGAATATTGCGGTCATCTCCCATAGCCAGCTGGCCTCCCATTGGCTGACTGACTTAGGGTTCTGAATATTGACCCCTTTGTGTCTCAACTACTTTTTAGTGGCTTTGGAAAAAGTCAGTCAGTATCAGTGGCGGAAGTTATGAGGGGTCTAGTGATTGATTGGAATTTAGTGCTGCTGGGAATACCCAACAGGTTAGACTGGTGGATGCTAATAGGAGATACAGACATCTGGTGTTTTGCAGGCTGTGAATCCATTTTATTGCCTACTTATCTATCTCATGTATTTTTTTTATGTATATAAGTACTTGAGTGAAATTATGAGAAGCCTGAAGCACTCTTAGGAAGAAAATTAATTGCTTTTGACAAACTGCAGCAGTCCCTGGGGTATCAGCAAGCATAGCATTTATGGAGACCAGGCTAGAGATGCAAACAGCTGATGTACACTCCACCATGAGTATTAAGCAGCAAAAAAAAAAAATATATATTGCTCAGATGCACCAAGATACATGAGTGGCTTACAAAGTTTTCTTGCTATAGCATTTTGTTCTGTTTTAAATATCTATCATGCAGCACAGGGTGGCCAGGAGTCGGCATCGACTCGACAGCACACAACAACAGTGCAGTAGCACCTACTTTCAGAGAAAAACTTCTAAAAGAAATTGCTTAAAAGGATCTTTTTTTTTCATATACCAAAATTAATCTCAGGAACATTTTCTAGTCCCACAGGTGCTCCTTGTGGTCTTGGGCAAGCCACTTAAAACTCCATTGTCCATGTTCCCTGTAAGTATTAGTGTATGTGTCATATCCCCTCGTGTTAGATGTATCCTCCAACCGCTTTGACCCGGTGAAAAGCGGGATATAAATGCAGCTAAATAAAAATAATAAAATAAATAAATAAATTGCAGAACCTATGGCACATTCATTAGTACACATTTGGTTCATTAAGGCACCTTAAAAAAAGTGCACACAAAATTAATTTAATACGCACTAACCTACAAATTAACATACATATAGTTGATTTCCATTAATTAAAAGCGTCTAGTATGGGTTAACAATTTTTAATAAAACTAAAATCGGAGAAGCCCAGAACAAACTGAATATGAAATGAAAACTTTTGCTTTGTACATCCATAACCATAAACAGCACAGCAGAAATCGTCAGTTATGCTTTCCCTACCTGCACTGAGGAATAAGGACTATGTAAGGGAGGAAGTGTAGGGATTGATATTCAGGGTAGCAGTCAATGTTTTTAAAGTACTTGGCTGCTGCCACTGAAACTAAAACTGGCTCCACTTACTGACCTTTTCAATGTTTCTTTAGAATTGGGAGCGGTCCCAAAGGACTGGAGAAAGGCACTTGTGGTCCCTTTACACAAAAGCAGAATTACAGGCCAGCTAGTCTGACCTCTTTGGTGAGAAAATGAATCAAAACACTGCTAAAACAGTTGATAGTAAGGTTTCTGGAGTCCAATGGATAGCAGGATCCCAGGCAGCATGGGCTCAACAGAGGCAGGTCTTTTCAGACAATCTGTCTTCTTTCACTGGATGATCAGAGAATTGGACTGAGGGAGAGTCCTGGATGTGGTGTACTTAGATTTCAGTAAAGCCTTTGACATCGTTCTGCACAGGCGACTTATAAACAAACTGAGCACCCTAAGGATAGACCCTAACGTTACTGATTGGGATAGAAATTGGTTGAGTGTGAGGCAACAAAAGGGTACAGGTAAATGGAGCTCACTCTGAAGAGAAGGATGTTGCCAGTGGTATGTCGCAGGGATCTGTCCTTGGTCCGATTCTTAACATCTATGTTAGTGATATTGCTCAAGGGCTGTTGGGTAAGGTTTATTTATTTATTTATTTATTTAACATTCATTTATTATCATTAATTCAAGGCGGTTCACATGAAACAAACATAGCAATAAGCTTTTATATAGAACAGGGAGTTAGAAATTGGAGGCATATAAGGGGTAATTGATACATTTAACAATGGATAACTATGTTCAGTAACATTGTTGCAGATTGAGGTGTTATTGCTACATTTAGCAGTTGTTCATTATATACATTTGTATTATCTCTCTGTGGCATTTGTTATACTAGGTGGGACCGTAGTATTCGAGGAATAGATAGGTCTTGATGGCTTTTCTGAAGTCAAGTAGGTCTTTGATTGCCCTTATTAAGGCAGGCAGGTGATTCCACAGCTGGGGAGCATACAGGGAGAAAGCTCTAGTGCACATAGATTGCTTTGATGTTCTGTAGCTTGTTGGAGTTTCAATGATGTTGATGTCTGTACTTCTTCTTCTGGTTGGACTTGCTTTCTGGATCAAAAGTTGAAGAGTCGGCGGGGATAGGTTGTTTTGTATACCGCTTTATCCTTCAATCAAAGTATTTTTATTTAGCATGGACAGCGACAGGAAGCCAGTGTAGTTGGTGAAGTGTTGGGGTTATATGATTGTATTTTGCAGTTCTTGTAATGATTCTCACGGCAGTGTTTTGCACTAGTTGCAAAGGGAGTGTTGTTTTCCTTGGAAGTCCATGATATATCACGTTGCAGTAATCTATTATAGGGGTTAATATGGCCTGGCATATTGTTTGCCTCTTTGCAGATGAAAGCTAAAATCTGCAATACAGTAGACCCCCATAAAAGAAGTAGATACCATGAAGATGCATCTAGCTAAGCTTGAAGATTGGTTAAGAATTTGGCAGCTGAGATTTAATGTTAAAAAATATAGAGTCATGCATTTGGGCTCCAAAATCCAAGGAAGTGGTACAATATAAGGGGTGAAGTACTTCTGTCCACGAAAGAAGAGTGAGATCTGGGCATGATTATTTCTGATGATCTCAAAGTAGCGAAACAGGTAGAAAAGGCGAACAGCAAAAGGCAGAAGGATGTTTGGGTGCATAGGGAGAGGAATGGTCAGCAGAAAAAAGGAAGTAATAGTGCCTCTGTATGTCTCCATTCTGACCTCATTTGGAGTATTGTATGCAATTCTGGAGACCACATCTTCAAAAGTATATGAACAGGATGTAGTTGGTACATAGGATGGCTACTTAAATGGTCAGTGGTCTTTGTTATAAACCATATGGGGACAAACTTTTTTTTAATGCATTTACTTCTATACATATACAAGAAAAAGAAAGGACCAGCATCTTATAGTACAATCAAAAGAACAGGAAACTCATAAAACACACACACTAGAAATTAAGCCTGCTAGGATGCTAAAGTCCACATCAAGGAGAATATCAGAGGCCTGAGTTATCCCGGAAAGTAAACCAAAACCCCTTTTAACTATCCCAACTCGCTACCTAACACTTATCTAGAAGAAAAGTCTCTAAATGAGATACATCTGTAAACACATATTTCAAACCAGAATACACATTTATAAGGAAACTTCAAAAAGAAAGTCCCTCCAATGGCCAGAACTTTAGGTTTTAATTGCAAAAACGTTTTCCTGTGAAGCTGAGTAGATTGAGCCACATCAGGAAAAATATTTAAAGGTTATCCACAAAAACGGATAGCCTTCTTAGGAAAATACAATTTCAATATGGCTGACTTATCTACTTCTGTCCTAAAAGTTGACTACAAGAGTTGCCCTTTTGAGGACCTTCTCTAGAGATGACTCTAAAAATTGAGTCAGCTCTAGGTCATCCACATTTTGTTCCTCTACAGAGCTGAAAAGAAGTCCAGGGGGCATGATATAAAGAAGCTATCATAGATTCTTCAAAAGCGGAAAAATTCAAGATATCTCTCATATACTTCTTCAAAAGCTCAAAGGGGGAGAGCAGGCAGACAACAGGAAAATTTAAAAAATCTCTAGAATTATTCTCCAAATATTCAATCTTATTATGTAATTTATTTATTTATTTTTATTTATTCTTTACTTCTATACCGCCCCTTCCAGAGATCAAGGGCGGTTTACAGGGAACAAATTAACAGTTTTACAGTAACCGGGTAGCCGGACCCAATGCTCCCCTTGCCATCTATTAACCCTGCCCCCCCCAACCCTCCCCTTCGATCGTAACAATCCTCGTATGCAGTCTTAGTCTACCTGAAACCCACATAAACAACAAAGACCATAGTTGGGCAGAACTGGTCGCAGCTTTATTCAACATAATCAACCATTAACACTTATAACAGAATAAAGCAATCCCATGCCCCGCGACAAGATCGGCCACCAGCCATATGATTAGCAAGGTGACTTCTCCGCCGCCCCCGCACAGGCAAAGCACCGGCCAATTGCCAAGAACCCTTCCCCGACTTGGCCGTCTCAGTAGCACAAGCCGGCCCGGGTTTAACCAGGTCGAGGGCCCCCGCCCTCGCCCACATGGCCTACCGCTCCGAACCCCGGAAACCTCCGGGACCCCGCTACCCCCACCCAGCTGCGACAACCCATACCCGCCAACCCCACCACCAATCCAATGGGTGGGAGGGCGGGTAGCTGACAGCGTGCGCCTCACCATGCACCACGATGCCAACAGGCTCGTGCGCATGCAAGCGCACGCCGACGGATCCCCCAAACGCGCTCCCGCGTGGGGGGATCCAATCAATTTAAAAGACTCCTCCTCTTCGCGGCCAATCAAGCTGCACCGCCGCCAAGCCCGCTCCTGCTGCCTCCCCCCCTTCCTTCCCCTTTTCGAGGAACTTAACAAAGGCGCGAGCCGGATACGCATCGGGCTGGGGCACCCGGTTACTTGCGAGCGCCGGGACCCTGCCCGCGCCCTTGATTTTTTTTACATGGAACAGTAGTTAGAACTATTTACAGGCAACATTGCATGAAACTGTGTCATGAACTATTTACAATGAACAATAAACATATTTTACAAACAATCTTGTGTGAATCTTAGTAGTTATTTTCTTCATTTGGTAAGGTGGGGGGGGGGTTGGTAGACTGTGGGTTCAGGAGGGGGGTTAATCGGCTGTGGGTTCTGGAGGTTAGTGGGTTGTTTCAGTGATTGTTGGGGGGTAGCTCGTGGGGGTAGGGGATTTCAAAATGTTCGGTGAAAAGGTATGTTTTAAGTTCTTTTCTGAATAGTTGGAGGTCCTTTGTCATGCGGAGGGTCAGTGGAAGTTCGTTCCAGAGGGTGGGGGCAGCAAATGAAAAGGCTCTGGAGCTTGTAGTTTTCTTTGTCTTGCAGATGGTTTTGTGTATGCTGAGTGAGTGAGTTGCATTTTGCCTGTGTGTTCTGTTTGCCTGTGTGTTCTGTGTGTTCTCATACACCTGGGGGGTGTATGAGGGTGGTTAGGTGTGAGGGGGAGATGTCATTGAGGAGTTTGAATGTTGTTAGGAGTATTTTGTATTTTATCCGGCTATTTATAGGGAGCCAGTGTAGTTCTAGTAGGATAGGGGTTATGTGGTCGGTTAGATGTGCCTTTGTTATTACCTTGGCACAGATGTTCTGGGCTTGTTGGAGTAAATTTGTATTTTTTAGCGGCAGGCCATTTAGTAGACTATTACAATAGTCGAAGTGGGGGGTGATAAGTGTGATGACTACAGATCTAAAATCGTGGGTGTCGAGGAGGGATCTTAGGTGCTTCTATGGTCTTTAGTTTATAGAATACAGTTTTTACTGTCTGTTTTATGTGAGGGAGCATGCTAAGTGTGTGGTCTAAAGTTATCCCTAGGTATTTTACTTCTTTTTTGACAGGGATAGTAGTATTCTTGATTGTGATGGTTGTTGGGTAGGTAGCATCAGGTTTTCTTGTTACAAACATTGCTTCTGTTTTTTTAAGGTTATAGTAAGAGTAATAATAAACTATCTTTAACAAAAGTATTACATACTGACTGAACACCCACCACTGTGCTCTCCGGTTTGATTGCTTTGCCTTCCAAACTGGAGAACCGAGACTCAACTTGATGTAACACTTGTGTAGCCCCCTGTGAGAAGATGCACAATTGAGTTAATGTCCCCTTCAAAACTTCTTCCATCCAGGATACAATCATCCAAACAACCTTTAAGGAAATATCCGCCCATACCCTCCCAGAGGCCAATGCAGGCATGGAGTCAGGAGGGACAAGCAAAATCCATCCGAATCATGTTGGAGAGGAGTAGAAGCAGAAGGAGGTACGGTAGGCAACTCAGTCATCAAACAACCAGATTTATCATCATTCTGAACAGTCTTGGGTGTGGGTTGAGGGGGAGGGGTACGCAAACCCAAACTAATAGAGGCTTCCGAGGATGAAAGACCTTCCTCAAACAACAAAGCAGAAGGTATACCTGTAGCAGTATTCATGACATGCTTATCCATCGGTCCTTGAACAGCCACAGAATCTATTGATTTAACTTTAGCTTTATGCTCCCCCATTCTAACCAAATAGGGAGGGCAAAACCCCTCGGTTCCCTCAATGCTCCTCAGTGCTCCTAAGGGGCTCCCAAGGAGCCAGACATGCCCCTTGTTACACACCCCTTAGGACACGCCCATGTCTGCGTCCCGTGGGAAAAAGCTGATGATCAAACGACACTAACCAGCTCAACTCCAGGCAAGGCAAGCCTCTGAAGTTTCAGCTTCTTCTCAGCACAGCCAGGTTTTAAACCCAATCACTGGGGGAGAGGAACAGGGATGTACCGGCAGCACAGCTGATGATCAAAAGCCACTAACCAGCTCAACTCCAGACAAGGCAAGATCTCTGTATGTATATGTTAGAGGAAAGACAGGATAGAAGAGATATGATAGAAACGTTTAAATACCTCAATGGCATAAATGCACAAGAGGAGAGCCTCTTTCATAGAAACATGATGAAGTAAAAAGACCACATGGCCTATCTACTCTGTCCTTCCATATCAACCACTACAATATTCCCCTTTTTTCCTTTAGAGATCTTCTGTGTTTGTCCCATACTTTTTTGAATTCAGATACTGGCCCCATTTTTACCACTTCCACTGGAAGACTATTCCACAGATCCACCACTTTTTCCGTAAAGAAATATTTTTGCATATCACTCCTGAATCTATCTATCTATCTGCAGTCCAAATGCATGACCTTGCATTTTTTAATATTAAATCTCAGCTGCCAAATTCTAGACCATTCTTTAAGTTTAGCTAGATCTCTCCTCTTGTTATCTATACCGTCCTGGGTGTCTACTCTATTGCAGATTTTGGTATCATGCTCAAAGAGGCAAACCTTACTCGACAGCCCTTACGCTATATAAGAGGAGCTGCTAGAACGTCCCCAAGTTCCCTCAGTATTCTAGGGTGTATCCCATCCGGTCCCATTGCTTTATTTACTTTAGGTTTAGCTAGTTTCTCATGAACACAGTCTTCTGAATATTGTTAAGATGCCCCTCGCTTCTGTTCCTAATTGTGGGTGTTATCTGAAGTCCTGCTCCTAGTTCTTCATCTGTAACACAGAACTGAAATATTTGTTAACCCTGGGAGTACCGATGGGGTCAAAAGTGACCCCATTGCAAGTTTCACAATGCGTATCTCGGAAACTAGTTGTTCAAGAATGCAATCTTTTTATGACTTTTCACATGTCAATATTCTCTTTATATTGCACCATGAGAGGAATAATTTTCATCCGCTAGGTGACGCTAGTGATGAATTGCAGCACAGAGTACCAGTGGGGTCATTTTTGACCCCAGTTGCTTACGTCCGGTTTGGATCATGATACAATTTGCAGTTTTGTGAATTTTTTTATCTGACAAAGGTATTTATCATTAATTATGTATCATTTATTTTTGTACTCTTATTTTATGAAAATTACACATTTTCTGTAATTGATATCATACATTCTCTCATTATTTCCGATGAAATCTAAATGCTTTCAGCTCGTTCATCACGATTATTGTAAACCTATAGTAAAACTGCTTTGCGTTATATTCAACTTTATCTTTATTTATTTTAGGTTATTGTTTATGATGTCAAAATGAAAGTATTTAGCTGCCCAAGTAAGAAAAATATTGCAACAAGATGCTGACAGTGACGGCTCTGAGTCGTCTGATGATGCAGCATATTCAGCAAGCGAAGAAGCATATCAGCCAAGTTCGGGCGATAAATCTGATGATGACAGTCATGATTCAGATGGCGACAGCAGTTGGTCGCCAAGTGAATGTGAGACTGATGTTGAGCCGGTAACATCTCCTGCAGCAAAGAGTCAAGTTACAGGTCGAGGCAAAGGTCGAGGCTGTGCTGGACGGGGAAGAAGGCAGGAGTCCTCGGTGTCAGTATCATCTGTGAGGAATCTTAGTTGTGGTTGTAGAGGAGCTAAGAGGTCATCAACTATAAGCACAAATGTTGCCATTGAAGCCTATGTATCTAAGGATGCCACATCATGGAACAGGAAACCTATAAAGCAAGCTGCTGGAAGATACGCCAGAGCTAATGTCATGCTTGTACAACAAGGTCCTCCAAGGTATGCTGTACGAAATGTTGATGGCCCTCTCGCAGCATTTCACTTATTCATGAGGAAGAACTTATTGAATGAAATCATGATGTGGACGAGCAAACAAGGAAGACACATTTATGACGACACCTGAAAAGATTTGACAGACAGAGAATTTCAACATTTTCTTGGACTTCTGATCCTCTCAGGCATGTAAAAGTCACAAAATGAATCCATAGTTCAGTTGTGGAAACTTGAAGATGGTCATTCTGTTTTCGGCAAAAATATGGCCCGTAACTGTTTTCAGCAAATTTCTTGTGCTCTCAGATTTGATGATGCAACCAACAGATGTGAACAACGAGGCATGGATAAGCTTGCTCCAATCAGACACGTTTTTGATACCTGGGAAGCAACTCTAAATGATGCCTTTGCTCCTGGTGAAAATGTTACCATGGATGAGCAACTGCTTACATTTCGTGGCCATGTAGACAATATATTCCCAGCAAACCGTTCAGAGAATATATTAGGTTTAGGTTTAGGTTTATTTATTTGATATAACCGCCTTTCTGAGGCAATCAAAGCGGTGCACAAATAGTAAAATACATAAAAATTCATAAAATACATAAAATAGATAAATTATACAAAAATGTAAAAGCATAATACATAAAAACTTTGGCCATAGCCAGAAAGGAAAGGAAATGTACAAATTGTATAAAGAATAGAGACTAACATGCAGAGAATACGAGACAGGGTACAACAGGTGGGTGGGTACAGTAGGGACAGAGTCATACAAAAGGGGAGGGGATATTGAATGCCAGTGAGAAGAGGTGGGTTTTAAGGTTTTGTTTGAAAATTGCGAAGTGTGGTTCCAGGCGGAGGGAAGGGGGGAGAGAGTTCCAGTGTGCGGGACCAGCAAAGTAGAATGCGGATAGACGTGTGAATTGGAGGTGGGCACGGGAGGGGGAGGGGAGAGCGAGACGGTTGAGATGGAAAGAGCGGGGTGCGTAACGTGAGGAGTGGAAAGATAGAAGGTCAGACAGATAGGATGGGATACCAGTGTGATAGACTTTGTGAAGCAAAGTTAACAGTTTAAACTGAGAACGGAATGAGATCAGCAGCCAATGAAGATGAAAAAGTAAGGGAGTAACATGATCTCGAAGGGCGGAAGAAGTAATAAGGCGTGCAGCAGTGTTTTTTATTCTTTGGAGCCGGGTCACCTGGTTTTTGGGGAGACCAAGGAACAGTGCGTTAGAGAAATCCACCCGTGACATGACTAAGGACAGTACTAGTGTGATCAGAGCAGAAGGGGAAAGAAAAGGGCGGATTGAACGGATCTGTCGGAGAAAAAAGAAGGAGGTTTTAGTGATGTGAGAAATATGAGAGTGAAAGGAAAGATCCGAGTCGAAATGGACGCCTAAGTAACGGAATGTAGAAACCAGAGGGACTGGGGAATTAAAGAAAGAAGGGGCTAAGGTGGGGGGGGGGAGGGAGCACCATAAGTAAACCAGATAGCCAGAGTCTTTGTGAGGTTGAGATGAAGGCAGTTGGTAGTGAGCCAGTTGGCAACAGAGGAAAGGCAAGAATTCAGAGGGGTGAGATCAGGGCAGGAGGAAGAAGTGTGGTGGAGTAGAAGAATGTCATCCGCGTAGAAAAAAGCTGAAATACCTGTCTGTTGGATAAGGAGTGCAAGGGGAGCGAGAAACAGATTAAAAAGAAGAGGGGCAAGAACGGAGCCCTGCGGAACCCCACAAAGGATGTGCTGCGGATCAGAAGAGAGAAAGGCAGAAGAAGAAGGGAGGACCGTGCAGGAACGAGAAGAGAGAAAAGAGTGGAACCAGTGATAAACAGTGCTACAGAGTCCAGCCTCGCGAAGTCGGTGAAGAAGAAGGGAATGATCAACTAAATCGAACGCTGCTGAAAGATCCAAGGCAACCGCCACCGATATATCACCCCGATCGTGAGCTACGTGAAGTGCATTAGTGAAAGCCAGAAGAACAGTGTCGACACTAAACCTGGGAAATATGGCATAAAGCTATGGATGTTGTGTGACAGGGCAACGTCATATGTTCTGCGTCTTCAAGTATATACAGGAAGGGAACTCGGACAAAACAGGGAACAGAATCAGGGTGGAAGGGTTGTGCTGCAACTCGCTGAAGGATTGACGCGATCTGGCAGAAATGTTATCCCTGTCATGGAAATTGCTAGAAAAACAAATGACACTTTTGGGGACAATTCGAAAGAACAGAAAAGAATTACCTCCAGAATTTGTAACAGCAAAGGGCTGAGAGGTATTCACTTCACTGTTTGCCTTTCGCGATGACGCCACTCTGGTTTCCTATTGCCCGAAGAAAGGAAAAGTGGTTGTTCTTCTGAGCAGTTTGCATGATCAAGAAGAAGTAGATAACACACGTCCAGACAAAAAAACCACGCATGATCATGGACTATAATTCTAGTAAAGGTGGAGTAGATATGGCAGATCAAATGTTGCGCACGTATACCACAAAACGAAGACACTGGCCAGTGACAGTCTTCTACATGTTGCTTTGAACGCCTTCATTGTTTGGATGTCACTAAATCCAGAATGGTAGTTCAAGTCAAAGCACAGACGTCATCTATTCCTCTTGGAATTAGGAAAGCAGCTACTTCAGAGTAATTGCAGCGAGACTTCTTCCAGCATTGAAGAAGCCACTGATGCTGTTTGCAATGTCGGGATCCCAAAGAAAAGGGCAAGGTGTCACTGCTGTTCCAGAGAAAAAGACAAGAAAAGCAACATACTTTGCACCTCCTGCAAGCGCAGTGTTTGCAAAGAACATTCAGAAATTGTCTGTGTCTCATGCAAATGACTGTAGTACTTTACTGTGTTCATCAAGTGCATGCAAAAACTGCTTTCATGGCAACTCTTCTTCATGCAATTTTATGATAAAGCATTAAATTTCAAAACATTTAACCTTCATATAATAAATAATTAATTCAGAATATATTTTGTCTGCTTAGTTTAAATTTTTCATGGTTAACAATTAAAATTTGTCGTGGGGTCATTTATGACCCCAATGGTATTCAGTGTGTGCAAAAAATCTCGTTAATTCCAGGATTAAGCAATTCCGCTTTATCCTCATCAGCTTCTACATATTCCTCCCCTTTACCTTTGAGTCTGACAATACCATTTTGTCCTTTCTCTTCTCACTAGCATATCTGAAAAACGTCTTATCCCCCCCCCCCCCCCATTTAACTGCATTGGCTATTTCCTCCTCTTTTTAAATCTTTGCTTTCCTGTCTACTTTGCTAGCTTCTCTAAGTTTTTCCAAATATAGATGCCTGTCTTCCTCTCTCCGTGATCTCTTGTATTTTATGAAGGTCTCCTTCTTTTTCTTCACTTTTTCATCTACTTCTTTTGAAAACCATAGTGGTTTCCTTTTCCTTTTGCCTTTATTTACCATTTTAACAAAAAGGTTGGTTGCCCTTAAAATATTCCCTTTCTGTTTTGCCCACTGTTTTTCTACATCCCCCAGCTGTTCCCATCCCGCTAATGACTCCCTGAGGTATCGGTCCATCTTGGCAAAGTTAGTTTTCCTAGTCTAAGACCCTTGCTTTTGAATGGACTTTAACAGCCCTAGTCCTAATACTGAACCACACCATCTGGTGATCACTGGATGCAAAATGATCTCCCACTATAACATCAGAAACACTTTCACCATTGGTAAGCACCCAGTATGGCCCCTTTACATGTGAGTTCTGTTACCAGTTGCCTGAATAGTTCTCCCTGTAGAGAATCCAGGATCTCCTTACTTCTAGATGATACTGCAGCAGGAATGTGCTAATCAACATCTGACATATTGAAATCCCCTATAAGTAGCAATGCTGCGTATGTCTTCAATTAACTCTCCATCCACCTCTTCCTCCTGTGAGGAAATATATTTGTCTTTCCCTCTTTGTAGTTTAACCCACAGTGCCTCCTCTCTCCCTTTTAAGCTCTGTAGTTCCAAAGCTTTAATATTATTTTTTATATATAGTGCCACTCCTCCTCCCCTTCTTCCTATCCTGTCCTTTCTCAATAAAGTATAACCTGGTATAGTTAAATCCCAGTCATGGTTTTCTGTGAACCATGTTTCTGTAACTGTCACTAAATCCAAATCAGCCTCTCCCATTAAAGCATCAAAATCTGGGATCTTATTTCCCATCCCATACTATGGGCATTTATACATACTGTTTTCCATATGTTCCTTTTATCCATTTCCATAAAGGTATTTAATGTTTCACTTACCTGGGGGCTTTCTTCACCCATCCCCAACAGATCTAGTTTAAAGCCCTCTTCAGTAGATTAGCAGTCTGGTACTGCGATTGAAAGTAAATTCTGCAACAGGAGGACCTAGGAAGAGGGTGAAAGGAGATATGCTCAGAAGTAATATGCAAAAATATTTCTTTATGGAAAGAGTGGTAGATGTGTGGAATAGTCTCCCAGTGGAGGTGGTAGAGATGAAGACAGTATCTGAATTCAAGAAAGCATGGGACAAATACAGATCTCTGAAGGAAAAAAAAGGGACTATAGTAGCTGATATGGAAGGGCAGACTAGATTGGCCATATGAGGTGTGATCAAAAAGTATCAAGACTTGTTGTATAGCTATATAACAGTATATCGCACTACAATGCTATTAAGCATGCAGTGACCTACTTATGTGTTCTGCATGTGCAGAGTGTAGTGTAGCTGCAGCTTACCTGTACAATTTTAAAATCACATGATGTTTGGTGTCATGTAAAAGCAGTTCATCAGATTTATGATGAGTGAAAAAATTGAACAGCGAATTTGCATTAAATTCTGCCAGAAAGTTGGAGATTTATGCAAAGAGACTTATGACAGGTTATAGCAGGTGTATGGTGATGAATACATGGATCCAGCTCAAATTTATGACTGGTATAAATGTTTCCAAGAGGACCACCAAAAATGTTGACAGTGACAAATGTTCTGGAAGGCCATCCATGAGCAGGAATGAAGAGAAAGTTGAAGCAGTGTGTGCCGCAATACGTTCAAATCATCAGTTGAGTATCAGGGAGCTTGCTGAGACATTGCCCTCAGTTTCAGGTAGATACAGTCCATTTGGGGAAGAGACATGGGTCTGCAAAATTTGTGCCGCAAATCCTGTCCCCTGACCAAAAAGAAGATAGCCTGTCTGCTGCCAGGGAATTGCTGGAATGCATTAAAAATGACTCAGATTTCAACAAAAAGATTATTACTGGTGATGAATCATGGGTTTAAGGTTATGACCCTGAAATTAAGGCTCAATCCTCACAGTGGAAGACTCCAGACTCTCCCCAACCCAAGAAAGCCTGTCAGGTGAAGAGCAATTTCAAATTCATGCTCATGGTTTTTTTTGATTACCAGGATAGTTTTCATCATGAGTATGCTCCAAAATGCCAAACCATCAATAAGGAGTACTATGTCCAAGTTCTGACTCATTTGAGAGATGCAGTTCATTGTAAGATGCCAGAGTTGCAAAGGAATGGTGAATGGTTGCTTCATCATGATAATGACCCAGCTCAGTCATCACATCTTGTCCAGCACTTCTTGGTCAAACACCGAATCAAGCAAATTCATCAGCCTCCGTACTCACCTGACCTTGCCCCCTGCGACTTTTTCTTGTTTTCAAAAAACTGAAATAACCACTGAAAGGAAGAAGATTTGATGACTTGGAAACCATTAAGCAAAATTCGACACAGCAGCTTCAAAGCACAACAAAGAGGTATTTCAAAATTGCTTCCAGAAGTGTCAGGAATGCTGGAGGAAGTGTGTTTTATCAGAACGGGACTACTTTGGAGGAGACTGAGTGCAATAACTGTCAATGTTATACTTCTTGTGTTATTGTACAAGTCTCGATACCTTTTGATCACACCTCCTATGGTCTTTTTCTGTTGTCGTGTTTCTATGTTTCTGTATTCAGCAGCAGAGCTTATCTGGCATCTGGTGTTGAATATCTGGTTTATTCACTGAGAGGAATTGCTATGTGTTCAGTGGAGATATTCAGTCACTAACTGGTTAGCAAAACCACATTGACCTGTCCTAACTTTATGCGGTTTAGCTATCCGGTTAGCAACTGAATATCACCACTGACCAAGTAGCTGCCAGGACTGCCTATAGACCACCCCAAAAAGAAACAGATGGTTAGTGCCGCTGAATATCTGGATAGCCAGGGTTTATGCTGTGTGCAAAAACTGCATAAACCCTTTTGAATATCGACCCCATAGTTTTTGATTAATAAGAAATAAAGTCTTGTCTCAAATCTGAGCTAGCTCAGATTCTCATAGTTTTTCTCTCACTAATGGAGTTATTTCCCTTTTTCCCTTCACTGACCCTGTAGCTGAACATGTATTTCACATTCTGATTACAAATGGCTCTATAGCCAAAAGCAAAAACCATAGGCCAATACTGATAAACACTCTACTTGAAGGACTATAAAAGGGAACTGCTACTTCTGGAGAGAGATCTGCAATTGTAAGTATTTACTTAAGGGAATTTTTCTAAATCTTGGGGAAAAAGGAATTATTTAGATTAAAGCTGATTAATCTGTGAATCCAGTGTATTTGTTAAATCGGTCAGGGCCTTGTAGCAGCAAAGAGCTTTCAGTTTAAATTTAAAACACAGAAGAGAGCTTTCTGGTTAAATTTAGAATGCAGCAGAGAGCTTCCAGTTTAAATGTAATACTCAGTCAGGGCCTAGTAGAGGCAAAGAGCTTTAATTTAAATTAAATCAGAATATAATTTAGTATAAAAGGCAAAACAGGGCCAGTATTCTTTGAGCAATAAATTATTTCTAGAGACCTTTACAAAGAGGCCTTCTACAGAGGGGGCAAGAGACCTATGAAATTTTTTAAATATGTGTTAAAGCCAGGTGGCAGATCAAAGGGCCATTTTGAAAGACACCCTCTATCCAAGCAAGGACTGTGTTAATCACCCCAGGAAATTGGTCATAGCTTACCTCAGAAGCACAGGCATAAATAGTTCAACCAGAGTTCTGTGATTCTCAGTCTTGAAGGACTACAAAAGGGAATGCTACTTCTGGAGAGAGATCTGCAATTATAAGTATTTACTTCTGGGAATTTTTCTAAATCTTGGGGGAAAAGGAATTCTTTAGATTATAGCTGATTAATCTGTGAATCCAGCATATTCGTTAAATAACTCAGGGCCTAGTAGCAGCAAATAGCTTTCAGTTTAAATTTAAAAAACAGAGGAGAGCTTTCTGCTTAAATTTAGAACCCAAGACTTCCTCTATCCAAGCAAAGGCTGTGGGACTCCCCCTGGAAATTGGTCACAGATTACCTTAGAAACACAGGACAGGGTACTGTGTAGCAGCCAGCTTTTAATAAGTCTTTTCCCTCCCTCCCTTCCTTCCTAACACCCACCCACCCATGGGATAACTGTAGCTTTATAGGTGTATAACCTCCCAAAGGAAAGGAGGTGTCATATTCACTCTCAGATGCAGCTGTTTGTCCTCGTCAGGCATACATTAAAGTCCTGAGATTAATTAAACTCCAGGTAGACAAAATACATTAAATGTATTAGTTGTAGTTTTCTTAGTATAAGTATCCCTACCAACCCTTAGGAGATAAAGAACGCAAATACTTAAACACAACCTTAAAACTAAGATGCAGACAGCAGTCCAGCAGCAAGATGGGGGGTTTTCCAGTCTTTTGCATTGAGTGCCACATGTACGATTTTCTCCCAGTTGGTGAGAGATCTTACCCGTGCACTAGGTGCAAGGAGCTCTTTGCTCTCAGGGAAGGAGTCCGATCTCTGAAGGCTAGAGTATCAGACTTGGAGGACATAAGGAAGATAGAGAGGAATATAGATGAGACCTACAGGGATATACTACTGAAGTCCCACCTTCAGTCTGGCAGCATCCCTGTTGCCATGGAGGAGAGAAGTCATGTGACAGGAGAGCATCACCCTGGTGTGGCAGGAAGTGATCCTGTAGCTAGGACATGTCCTCTCACACTGAGGAAGTTTCTCCAGAGCCATATGTCCATGAGGGAAGGGCTAGGACAGCCGTTATAGTTGATGATTCAATCATTAGGCAAGTAGATAGCTGAGTGGCTGGTGGATGTGAGGTTCACCTGGTAATATGTCTACCTGGTGTGAAGGTAGTGGACCTCCCATGCCACCTAACCAAGGTCTTAGATAATGCTGGGGAGGAGTCTGCTATCTTGGTAAATGTTGGTACCAATGACATAGGAAAATGTGGTAGGGAGGTTCTGGAGGCTAAATTTAGGCTTTTAGGTAGGAAGTTGAAATCCAGAAATTCCATAGTAGCATTCTCCGAAATGCTTCCTGTTCTATGCGCAGGACCCAAAAGACAGACAGAGCTCCTGAGTCTCAATGCGTGGATGTGACGATGGTGCAAGGATGAGGGTTTTGGATTTGTTAGGAACTGGGGAAAGGAGGGGCTCTTCCGAAGGGATGGGCTTCACCTTAACCTGGATGGAACCAGGCTGCTAGCATTAACCTTTAAAAAAGTAGATAGAGCAGTTTTTAAACTAGATAATAGGGGAGAGCCGACAGTCGCCCAAGAGCTCATGGTTAGGAACAATGTATCCTTGAAGGATACTACCAAAAAAATGAAGTCAGGGCATAGCAGCAGACAGGTTCCAATAAAGACAAAAGTAGCCCAAATGCCCTTGAGTACGGAGCAGACAGAGCTTAAAGATTCCAAACTACCCCTGCCTACCAATAGCCAGATTAATATGAATAAAATAAAGTCTCTACAATGTTTGTATGCAAATAATAGAAACATAGAAAAATGACAACAGAATGGGAGAGTTAGAATATACAGCACAAAATGAGAGGTTAGATATAATTGGTATCTCAGAGATATAGTGGAAGGAGGACAACAAGTGGGAGACTGTGATTCCTGGGTACAAACTATATTGTAATGATAGAGCTGATCAAATTAGTGGAGGGGTTGCGTTCTATGTTAGAGAGGGCATTGAGTCACAAAGGATTAAAGTTTTGCAGGAATCAAAATTTGCTGTAGAATCTCTATGAATTGAAATTCTATGTAAAAAGGGGATGGCAGGGGGTGTACTGGCCAGAATGAACAAATGGATGATGAAATGCTCAAAGAAATCAGGGAAGCTAATAAAAGTTACCACACAGTAATAATAATGAGTGATTTCAATTACTCCAGTATTGACTGGGTCAGGACATGCTAGGGAGATAAAGTTTCTAGATGAAATAAATGACTGCTTCTTAGAGCAGCTGGTTCATGAACTGACCGGAGGGGAAGCCATTTTGGACCTATTCCTTAGTGGAACCACAGATCTAATGCAAGAGATAAGGGTGTTGGGACTACTTGGCTATAGTGATCATAGCATGATCGTGTTTGTTTTAATTAATGGAGAAGGGATGGTAACGAAATTCACAGTGCTATCATTTAACTTTCAAAATGGAGACTATGATAAAATGAGGAAAATAGTTAAGAAAAAATTAAAAGGAGCAATTGCAAAGGTTAAAGACTTACATCAGGCCTGGGTGTTGTTTAAAAATACTATATTGGAAGCCCAGACCAGCTGTATTCCACGCTTTAAGAAAAGTGGAAAGAAGTCCTTAAAAACTGCCAGCATGGTTTAAAGGTGAGGTCAGAGAGGCTGTTGCCAAAAAAGCATCTTTCAGGAAATGGAAAAAAGAGCCAAATGACGAAAACTGGAAACAGCACAAGCACTGGCAAGTTAGATGCAAGGTATTGATAAGGTAGGCAAAGAGAGAATTTGAGAAGAAGTTTGCTGTGGAAGCAAAAATGCATAATAAAGAATTTTTCAAGTACATTTGTAGCAAAAAACCTGTGAGAGAGTCAGTTGGACCATTAGATGATAGAGGGGTAAAAGGGGCACTAAGAGGGAACAAGGCCATAGTGGAGAGACTGAATGAATTCTTTGCTTCGTTCTTTACTGAGGAAGATATGGGGATGTTACCCATGACTGAAGTGGTATTTAAAGGTGATACTGTGAAAGAACTGAAAGAAATATCGATACACTGGGAATATGTATTACAACTATTTGATAAACTGAAGAATAGAAAATCACCTGGCCCAGATGGTATACATCCAAGGATGTTGAAAAAACTGAAATATGAGATTGCAGACCTGCTATTAGTAATCTCTGAACTACCATTAAAGTCATCTGTAAGAGGATGGCCAATATAACACCAATTTTTAAAAAGGGTTCCGGGGTGATCCGGGAAACTACAGTCTGGTGAGCCTGACAACAGTACTGTAAAAAATGGTAGAAACCATCATAAAGAACAAAATTAGTTAACATGTAGATAGTCATGACTTAATGGGAGACAACCCACATGACCTTTAGAGACAAGGAAGATCTTGTCTTAGTAATGTGTTATGTTTTTTTGAAGGTGTGAATAAACAGATAGACAGTTGATATAGTTTATCTGGACTTTTAGAAAGCCTTTGACAAGGTCCCTCATCAGAGACTTTTGGCAAAACTAAAAAGTCATGAGATAGGAGGCAGTGTACTATTGTGGATCAGGAACTGGTTAAAAAATAGAAAGCAGAGGGTAGGGCTAAATGGCCAATTTTCCCAATGGAGAAAGGTCAGTAGTGGAGTACCCCAGGGATCTGTGCTGGGTGCGCTGCTTTTTAGCATATTCATAAATGACCTGGAAATGGGAATAACGAGTGAGGTTATCAAATTTGCAGGGACACAAAACTATTTAAAGTTGTTAAAACCCATGAGGATTGTGGACAATTGCAAGAGGATCTTGATAAATTGGAAGACTGGGCATCCAAATGGCAGATGAAATTCAGTGTGGTCAAGTGCAAAGTTATGCACCTAGGAAAGAACCCAAACTATGGTTACATGATGCAAAGTTCCACATTAGGAAACACCATGCAGGAAAAAGATTTAGGCGTCATCGTGGATAACTTGTTAAAACCCTCTGCCCAGCGTACAGCGGCAGCCAAGAGAGCAAATAGAATGCTAGGTATCATAAAGAAAGGAATGGAAAATAAAACAAAAGATATTATAATTCCTCTGTATCGTTCCATGTTGCGGCCGCACCTTGAGTATTGTGTTCAATTCTGGTCACCGTATCTTAAAAAGGATATAGCGTTATTAGAAAAGGTACAGAGAAGAGCCACCAAAATGGTAAAGGGGATGGAAGGATACCTCTATGAAGAGAGGCTAAAAAGATTAGGGCTCTTCAACCTGAAAAAGAGATGGGTGAGGGGAGATATGATAGAGGTCTATAAATTAATGAATGGAGTGGAACGGGTAAACGTAGATCGATTTTTTACATCATCAGAATTTAGAAAGACTAGGGGACTTGCAATGAAGCTACAGGTTAACCCATTTAAGACTAATAAGAGAAAATATTTTTTCACTCAATGTGTAATCGAACTCTGGAATTTGTTACCAGAGGATGTAGTAAAAGCTGTTAGTGTAGCTGGGTTTATACAAGATTTGGAAAAGTTCCTAGAGGAAATGTCCAGAAACCATTATTAAAAGGGACCCAGGATATCACTGCTTGACCCAATACAAGAATTATGGAACCTGTGTCTTTTGGGGAAACTGCTAGGTAATTGTGACCTAGATTGGCCACTGTTGGAAACAGGATACTGGGCTTGATGGACTTTGGTCTAACCCAGTATGGCATATCTTATGTTCTTATGTACATGCTTAGCAGCAACTGCTAAATGTATAAGGGCTCTAGTCATTAATGTGTACTAATCTTAACATGCATTGATTCACCATTGGGAACCCAGAGACCAGGGTTTGATTCCCACTAGCACTCCTTGTGGCCTTGGGCAAGTCACTTAACCCTCCATTGCCTCAGAAAAATCCAAGTTATCAGTGCCCCTGTTTAATGTACATTACCAAGTTTAAGTTTCAATGTAAACCGCTTTGATTGAAATGATAAAGTGGTATATAAAACCTGCTAAATAAATAAATAAATTAATAACCAGCTCCTATTGAATAACATGGTGTGTGTGTGTGTGCTGTTAATTGAATGCCCGACTCCTGGTTATCGAGCTGCTAGGTTTTCTTGGCGGAGTGTGTCTGGAAGTAGATCGCCAGTCCTTTCTTCTGCACAGTAAATTTACAGCATCTGGTATTCCAAAGTGGTCTCCCATCCAAGTACTAACCAGGCCTGATCCTGCTTATCTTCTGAGAACAACCTATGCTAAAATAATACACAATCTCCAGGAACAAGCAGGAATGAGTCTTCACATATGGGTACGTCGGTACCGAAGGAGTCTGCGCGGGAACGCTCCCCAGCGTCCAATTAGAACGCTTTTGGGAGCATCCCACCATGCCTGCGTGCTGCCTTCCCGCCTTTCCCAACTGCCTCTCCTCAGTTTTTGTTTTTCCGCGGAGCCGGCAGGACGTACTCCTGTCACCGCAGAAAATTCTTCCTTTATTTTTGTTTTTTCTTGTGGTCGCGTCTGCCTTCCCTCGACGCACCGGTACCGCCGGTGTTTTCTTTTTCTTTCTCCTAAAAAATTATTTTCTTTGGTAGGAAAATTTTTCCCTGTTTAGTGCCTGACGGTTTTCGGCCTACTAGGCCTCTCCACTTTCCTTCATGGAAAACGCCAGCCACTATCCCTAAAACATGTTTCAACTGTGGCGGTACCAAGTTAGTTTTAGACACCCATAACTGCTGCCTTCCATGTTTGGGTCCTGACCACTATCCGCTGGAGTGTCCCTCCTGCAGTAGTTTTTCCAGAAGAAGTTTTCAGCATCGAGCTCAACTCGATACGCGGTTCCCGTCAGACCTGAGGGTACCAGCTACAACTTCTTTTTCACAGGATCAGGTAACCCAACAAAAGTCTGTAAAGACTAGCCAGTCCTCGGGTGGTAGATCTCATGTTCAACATCGAGATGGCTCTGGCCTTGCCCCCGAGGACAATTTGGCTTTAAAACCCCGGCGGGAGTCTTCGGCCTCCAAAGCACTAACGGGTTTCAGGTTGTTCCCGGGGTTTTTACCTCTGCGAACATACCTGAGCCATGCTCGGTGGTGGTATCTGCTTGGAGCGGTGCCGGTACCCCGGCATCGGCAATAGTGTTGGATGAAACACTCCACACCGATGATCGCAGTCTAGCGCTCTCGGTATCTTCGGTGCCGCTAGAGCCGCTACAGACCGATCTTCCAGCATTGGTATCGATCCCAGTACCGATTCTGGCATCCATGTCGGTACCCTCCAGGTCTGTTTCGATAGATTCGCTGCTTTCGATGCCGAGTCTAGAATCAATCTCTAGCCTGGATGATTGGGTACCGACTCGTCTCGGTATCGACCTCAGATGGTGCCGAAGACATTGTTCCAGAGATCAAAGTCTACCGCTCTCGGTACCTTTGGTACCATTAGAGTCGCCTCAGACTGATCTTCCGGTGTCGGGACCGGCTGCGATACCACTGCCGGTACCATTTTCTATGTTCGCATCGGTACCGGTGCCTTCCATGCTTACTTCCACAAGCTCTCTTCCTTCGGTACCGAGTTTGGAGTCCATCCCTGGCATGGATAGTTTTCCACCAATTCGTTGCGGTACCGGCCTCGAGCGGTACCGCTGACTATTCTTTCAGGACAACCCAATGCTCCACCTTTTTGGGTCTGGTACTCCAATGGATCAATCCATTAATGCTAAGACTAGATCTTCAACAGATCTAACCATTACTCCTCATGACAGAGGATCCCCTTCTGGGGAAATTTCTTTTCAAGCATTCCTGCTTGATATGGCAAGGTTACTTGCCATTTCTATACCTGATCAAGATCCTGCACCAGGGGATTCAGAGTTTCTGCATATCCCTGAGAATCCAAAGGAGGTTATCATGCTCCCTTTGCATCAAACCTTACAGGATCTTTTACTTAGAATGTGGGAAACTCTTGTAAAGGTATCCCCACCTTCAAGGGTCACTGACTCTCTGTACAAGGTGCCCCCTTCTCCAGGTTTTCAAAAGACTCAACTTCCACATCATTCTCTTGTTGTGGAATCAGTAATGAGGCATGTGAAAAGTGCTAAAAGGCACTCTTCTTATTTTAAATTTATCAGGCTAGGGAGCAGGGGTGCCTTGAGAATATCATTAGGTACTTTAGCCTGCCGATGCTTTTGGTGGAAAGTGTACTATAGCTGCATCTCTTGAGGTACAGTTATGTTTGAGAAGTACTATAGATGATAAAATTGTTTTATGAGTTGTGCTATTCAGTTTGTGTAATAATGAGCTGTATTGCATGCATTTGCATGCAATGCTGCCCATCATTTCCTTAGTCATGATTTCAACTGCAATAAGGGAAATATTGCACAAAATCACTAAATAGCATACCTTATTTGCCAATATTGCATATTATTTCCTTTAGAGCTTAGTAAATGGGCTCCTCAGTTAGCTACACCATCATTATGGCCAAGACGAGAAGTGTGGGGAGGGCAGAGACAATTTAGAAACAGTTGAGTATCCTATTTGATCAGGAGCTTCGAATCTTTAGATTCATAATCTCTCTTCACCTTCTGTCATCATATTCCTTTTCTTTTTTTCCTGATTTTCTCTTCTCTTTCTTTCTCTTTCCTTTTTTTTTTTTGCCATCCTATGGAAGAATCATAAAACATGATTTGATACTCTTTACTGATCCATATCTTTGTTTTTTAAATGTTCTCTTTAGTTCATTATTACGGCAAGATAATAAACAGAGGGGAAAAAAAAGTTCTGTTTGTTTGCCTTGAGTCTGTAATGAATGTGAATAACTTCTCAGAGCCGCCATTGTTTGTTTCTGCTTTTGGGGCTTAGTGATGTTGCTCCCTCACTGGTTGCTCTATATTCCACAGTACAGGATCTTGAAATCTATGGAGGCATGGATTGCTGGGGCATCATCCAGTAGCTTAAACTGTATCTAGGTTCCCTGACTTGGCATCGGAAACTCAAGCCTTAGTAATCTCAAAATGGAATATTGGGGGTTTTCAAAGAAATTCTTCAAAAACTTACAACAGATACAAAATGTTGTGGTGAGGATTCAAATGAATGGCAGTCGCTTTGATTGAATTACTCTCTGCTTAGTGAAACTTCACAGGCTTACCTGTCAAATTCCAGACCTTAATTGTGGCATATAGCGGCTGATTTTATAAGGACTGCACAGAAAGATATGTACTGTTTATACACAGAAGTGCCTATTTTAAAGGACTTGGACATGTGAATCAGCACTTAAGTGCGTGCTTGGAACAGTCCCTATTCTGTAAGTATGAGCATAAGTGTCATCATGCATACTTTTGGTAGGGATATGCATGGGAGCAGACCTTAAGTGCAGCGCATTGCCTTTAACCTCTCCCGGCATTTGCGGCTTCACAGATACAGCTGATAGCGGGAGGGAAAAGACTCCTCATGCTAGCGGCTGTGCAGAGGGAGCCTAGGCCTCGCGCGGGCTTCCCCGGCTCCCTCTGCAGCCATCCACATTGTGCATTAATGGTGTTCGCGCGGGGCCCCCTGAAGTGCAGGGCCCTGTGCGAGCAACATTATCGCACAATGGACAGGACGGCCCTGATACAGAATATTCTCTTCCCCCAACCCCTTGAGAGTTAAAAAATGTAGTTAATGTGGTGTACTAATTTAAAATTGTTGACCAGAACTGCCCAGATTATCACAGGAATGGCAGCTATTTCTGATGATTGTGATACTTTGATCTGGAACTTAATGTAGTTGGATTATCCAGCAAAATCTGATGTGTGTTTCTTCGTGAGGTGCAAACAAGCAGGGTCATCAGACAGGACCTGTAAGTAAAGGACTTCTTTAAACAGAGAACAGTGGACAGGAAATTAGTGCTGTAATGAAATAAGGTTCCTTGTCAACCTCTGACCCTTGAACACTTTTACCTTAGATAAAAGGCATGTGCCGTAGGACTGAATAGGAAGGAGAACAGTGAGGGCAGAAAAAGGATATGATGAAGTGGATTGTTGTTGTTAAGTGCTGTCAAGTCGGAGTTGACTCATGGCGACTCTCTGGATAGCTATCCTAAATTGTGTTCGGTCTTCAGTCAGGCGGCTCATTGTTGACAGACTGGTAGCATAGCTGCTGCTATTGTATCGATCCATCTCATTGTTGACCTTCCTCTTTTGCGTTGACCTTCTATCTTGCCAAGCATGATGTCTTTCTTTAATGATCTCTCTCTTCGCATGATGTGTCCAAAGTATGAAAGTCGAAGTCTTGTCATCTGAGCTTCTAAAGAAAGCTTAGGTTTGATCTCCTCTAGTACCGACTGGTTTGTTCTTCGGGCAGCAAGGACAGCAAACTGCCACACAGACAAACAGCAACACAGTACAAAAACGTAGGCAGGTGTAGCTTCTCACCAAAACTTTATTGGTCCATGCTGTCTTTATGGTTGCCAAGTATCAACAGTCTGAGGATCCATAAAAGGTGGTTTCAATTTCAGTGCAACGTATCAACTGTGTTAGCATACTCCTAATACGTTTTTTTCAGTATAAGGTGAGCCAGCCCCTGAAGAAGAATTTATCGAAACACGGCCTGTGTCGGGTCAGGTCTCCCTTTACATGTATGGACCAATAAAGTTTTGGTGAGAACCTACACCTGCCTACGTTTTTGTTCTTCGGGCAGTCCATGGTATACACAGCATTCGCCACCAGCAACATAATTCAAAGGCATCAATTTTCTTCCTGTCTATCTTTTTCACCGTCCAGCTTTCACATCATATGATGTTATTGAAAATACCATGGCTTCAACGAGTCGAATCTTTGTATGGAGAGAGATATCTCTGCTCTTGAGAATTTTATCTAGGTCTTTCATAGCCATAGAAGTGGACTAAATCCCTATAATCATGTGACATCAGAGTTCCCAGCTCTCTCTCACCTCCAGTGACCTTGCCTTTCAATAGTCTCTCTCTTCTCCATCTTAGGCATTTTCGTAGACTTAAAGCAAATATATTAACATAAGATGTTAAAACAAAATCATTGATCAAGGTGTAATTTTTTTTATTTTAGGAGTGCAGTCTCGATTTTAATGGTTTTCTTAGTTTTATTATTGTTGACTGCTATTAT
The DNA here is from genome assembly GCA_033557465.1 of Ichthyophis bannanicus. Taxonomy (NCBI): domain Eukaryota; kingdom Metazoa; phylum Chordata; class Amphibia; order Gymnophiona; family Ichthyophiidae; genus Ichthyophis; species Ichthyophis bannanicus. The sequence goes on from CM066046.1 coordinate 46,202,001, forward strand.
TTAGCTGTAAACTGCTTTTTAGTTACTTGGAAGAGAAGATAAATCAATATTAGAATAAAATAAAAAAAGAAAATTTGAAAGCGAGACAGTAGGAGCAGAGTATGAGTGACTGGAGCACACACTCCAGATCAAAGTAGAGAGCCCCTACTCTGCCTGTCTTAGTCCCTTTCTCTTCTATCCTAGATGTAGTAAAACAACTATTTTCAGGTAATGATTGTGGGATCTAGTAGCTGTAAACTCCCTGGAATAAGCTGGATGCTCTGGAACCCAGTGCAAAATCTTTGACTTGAACATGTCTCCTACACAGAATTTACAAGCTGGGAATACTTTGATTGTGCTGGCTAATCTGATTTTTCTAAGGTGCATAACTGTCTTGTAGGCAGGACATGCCTATCAGTCCTGAGGCTTTTTTATTGAATTGAAAAATATTTTCTAGCAGCAAAACTGAAAGAATGTGCTTTTAGGTATAATCTGTGTGAATTACTATAATTTTTCATGGAGAGAGTCCACTGGACTCACCTCATCGTCCTAACGAAACTGAATTGATAACTTTCTACTATCATTCCCACCTCCCATCAGTAGGCTAGCAGAGCTTCTTAAGGGGGCAGTTTCTCCAAATTAGTTGGTTTTGCATATATCATGACAGTAATGAACCTCACTCCTAAACCAGTGTATGTGGAGGAGTTTTACCTCTGTGCCTCTGCTGTCTTCAATCTGGTGTCTGGATGCATGGAGCCTGCTGCCTCACATGACTTCCTGGCCTCATATTTTCATCTGTGAATTCAGTGAATGAGGCACCCACAGGTAAAATAATGCTGCTCTCTTTCTGCTGGTGGGAGGATCATGCAAAGAGGGCCAGCCAAAACTAGACGAACCAGGTGGTCGCTTAGGGCAGCAGCTTCTGGCAGGGGTGGGGGGCAGCAAAGGGCAACTAGATTCAAAGCTAAGCAATGGGTCCTGGCAGCCACACAAACTGAGTTATCAGTGCATGCTTTTATCTGCAGGAAGAATAGACAATATACAAACAGTCCTTAAGTGACTTTTTGAAATTCCCCTGATACATATATTTACAAAACAAATTTTAATATTTGTAAGTGTTATGTCCAAATGTGCATTATTATAGAATTGTTTTAGATGAGATGGTGTTGAGGTGATTACAATTGAGTTTAATAATCAAAATCTTGGGAAGGAGTGCTAAGGGTCTAAAACTGTGAGGGGGCACAAGACTGAAGTTTTGCCTAGGGCACCTAATACCCTTGCACTGCCCCTGCATGGAAAATTTTGTTTGTGTGCCTCAAGGGCTAAACAAACTCAAAAGTGTATTACAAATTAAAAAAGGTTGAGAAGTACTGTTCTAGGGGAAGGCTACGATCATAGTAATCTACCTATTTCACAGAATGGACCTTCCTATTCCCTTTCTGTTTGCTATGGCAGCTCTGCATGTTGTAGAACCTGCTATCAGTTGAGGTTAGCAGAAATGCCCTCTCTTGGAGGGTATCCACAGTCCTACTGCATCCCTTCCTCTATTTGAAAGTTGCCTAGGTGGCAACGTGTCTTCTCTCAGAGAGAAAACCCTTGAGCTGGGCCCTAGAGGCACAGACATCCTCTATCAGCTGTACCTTTGGCCCTGGGCTGAGCTGGCCCAATCTTTTATGCTTCCTCAGATGGGCATCCTCATCATGGCAGTGTCACAGTGCATGCTGTCCCAATGGATGGAGACCCTGTGCCCGAGGAGTCTCACTTCAGAAGGGTTGAAGTCCTCCTTAGGTGTGCTTTGGCAACCCCCACCTTAGACTCACCAGTGATGCTGTGTACAGACCAAGTGGCTCAAGCCATCTTATACCGTGTCAAGCATCTGCCAGAAGTCTAGAGACTAGACACCAAAAAGTGGCCTGATTGTTGGAGCACTGGACTGAGAACTGGGAAAGCCAGGTTCAAGTTCCTGTCATTCTTTGTGATGTTGAGCAAGTCACATAACCTTCTAATGAGATTGGAGTCTGAAACCATTTGTGTGGCTGATGCTTGGTTTGTCTTGATCAGTGTCTTTCAGTGCCTAGGCAGTAACTTTAGCTCTACAGTTGGTCAGCTGATGCTGCCTCCAAGATATGGTTGAGTAAACTTCCCTTTAAGGGTGAATTGCTCATTGCGGAGGACCGGAAGAGGTTGGTGAAGACCTTGGGAAGACTCACCAAGAGGTTCCTAGAATTCAGGCCTAAGGGCATTAGGACAGCCTCTCGCATGGCCTTACATGGAGCATGGAGATGCCGTCAGACTGCTAGGTGTCCATTTGGGTCTGTGCCTCCTGTGGGTCCTTTTGGAGCTCTCAGAGGTCGCAGAGGTCAACTGCAGTCCCTTCTATGGTCAATAAGACATCTTATAATGCTGCTTGCAAGAAACAGGAATACAACACACTGCCTTAAGCTGGATTCAACATGCCTTACAAGACGTCAACAACAAGTAAAAATAGGACTGCACACCTCAGCCACATATGAACAACCACCAGGAGTCCCACAGGGATCAGCGTTTTCTCCAGGACCAAGCAGGAAGTCAGTCCTCACTTATGGGTGACGTCGGCGCCGACGGAGCCCTCGCGGAGCAATTTTCCCCAGCTTTCGAAGAAAGCTTTTGGGAATTGCAGCGCGCATGCGCGGTCCCCTTCCCGCCCAAGGGTGCCATCTTGCTCAGTCTTCTTTTTTCCGCGGAGCCCTACAGACGTAGTTCGTTATCGCCGCTGAAAAAGTTGATTTTTTTCTTGTTATTTTTTCTCGGTTCGTCGTGTGTCCTCTTCCCCGCCCGGCCTCGATATTCCTTATCGGGTCCGTTCACATATTTTTCTATTTTTCTCCTTCCTAACTGGCGTTCCCGCCACTTTTTCCTTCTCCCCTGGCAGCACGGTCTTTCGACCTTGCAGGGGCCCTTTTTCTCCCGATGGCTGCCAGCGGGTTTAAAAAGTGTGATCGTTGTGTCAAACTTATGTCTCTTACCGACACGCATGACTGCTGCCTCCGTTGCCTCAGACCCGAACATGACTCAATGAGTTGCGGTCCGTGCAACAAAATGTCCTCGAAGGCGTTGAGGAGTCGGCAGTCACAAAAGGAACGTATCTTCTCTGACCCCGCGTCCGGTCGGGCCCGGACCTCGTCAGAGGCCTCGACGTCTCGTGGCTCCGGCTCCGAGCACCGTTGGAGTTCCTCTGAACGGGGGTCCCCCGGCCGTGAACACCGTCGGAAGAAGAAGCCCACGAGGGGGGCGTCGGAGGACGCTCCTGGTCCCTCGAGGGCCAGATCGCATAGCCCCGTCGGCCGCCCCGGGTCCTCGGAGGCGGAGAGGCCTTCGAAGCTTCCTCGTCTTGAAGTGGAGTCACCTGGACACGTGAGTACTGTAGTCCTCCTGGACTCTCCTCCGGAAGAGCCGACGTCGGGCCCGACGCCGTCAGGGCCCGAGTTGGGGGCTGCTGGGCCTTCATGGACCAGCAGCGGGCATTGATCACCGGCCTCGCCAGTGCATCTGCCCCGACCACCGGGACGTTGACACCCAAGTCGACCCCGGAGGCCGAGTCGATCCTCGAGTCCATACGAGCTCGAGTCGATCCTCGGCCGAGGTCTCCCTCGGCCTCCCGTTTGGGACCGAGGTCTTCGACGCCGGCCTCGGCGTCGGGGCGGAGATCCCCGGCTCTCGCCCGCACGGAGCCACTCGATTCCTCCACGGAAGAGTCGGGCTGGGACACGGAGGAGGACGAGTCACCTGGTTCTTTTCAGACTCGGTGCGTCCCCTCCGATTCGCCCGAGTTGGAGCCTCGGAGGCGGTCCCCCCCGGAGGATACCCGGTTCTCCGATTTCGTGAGGGATATGGCCAAGGCTTTGGCCTTCCCCGCGGATCCGGAGGAGGAGCCTCGAGCCGAAGAGCTCGAGGCCCTCCAATATGACTCTCCCCCGAAGGAGGCCTTTACTGTACCGGTTCCCCCGATGCTGGAGTGGCTACTCTTCCGCATGTGGGAGAGCCCGGCCTCGACGTCGGTGTTGAGCAAGCGGGTCGATTCCATGTATCGAGTCCGCAAGAGCCCCGGGTTCCAGAAGGCACAACTACCACACCATTCCATGGTGGTGGAATCGGCCATGCATCGACTTAAGAGTCAAAAAATGCACTCCTCGGTGCCTCCGGGTAAGGAGGCCCGGAACCTGGATGCCCTCGGTAGAGAGTGCTTCCAGGGCTCTATGCTTGCTTGTCGAGTTCAGACATACCAGCTATATATGGGCATGTATCTTCGAGACCTGGCAAAAGAAATTGCCGGGTTCTCTGCTGGTCTCTCCGAGGAACCATTGCAGCGGTTCCAGGCCTTGTCCACAGGGATTCGAGAGTGTTCGAAGTTCATTTCTCGAGCAGCCTATGATGGCTTCGAAGCATCGGCTCGAGTAGCCGGAGCCGGCATCGGGGCTCGCCGTCAGGCTTGGCTTCAGTCATCTGACCTCGAGCCATGGGTGCAGGACAAGTTGGTTGATGTCCCTTGCAGAGGTGAAAACCTCTTTGGCAAGCCCATGGCTGAAAAGGCGGCGGAACTCGAGTCCGAGACTCTCACCAGGACTCGCCTATCCAGAAAGACCTCTGCCCCTTCACAGAAGAGGAAGGGCTCGGGGAAAAAGCCCTTTTACCCGAGGAAGGTGTTTGCTTATAAACAACACCACCCACAATATCAGGCCTCAGCAGCCCCCCATCAGGGACAGCAGCCTAAGGGGCAGGGTAACGGATCCCGTAGGCAGAAGGCCCCCTAGCCCACTACGCAGGCTCCGGCCCAGCAGGGTGGGGTTTTTTGACTATGCCAGCATAGCCTCTCCCCCTCAGGGGCCTTCGCTCAGCACGGGGGGCCAGCTGACCCACTTTGCCCACCGGTGGTCTGCCATAACATCCGATTCCTGGGTGCTGCAGGTGGTTCAAAAGGGCTACCTCTTGCATTTTCACCAGGTGCCCCCCCCCCCTTTCTTTCCAGGGGAGCCTCCAAGACCCCCTCTGCACAGGGACTTACTCCTTCAGGAGCTGCAAAGTCTGCTTCACGAACAGGCTGTGGAGCCAGTGCCCCAACACCTGTGGAGTCACAGGTTTTACTCGAGGTACTTCCTGGTTCCAAAGAGAACAGGAGGCCTCAGACCCATTCTGGACTTACGCAACCTCAACAAGTTCCTGCAGCGGGAAAAGTTCAAGATGCTTACCCTTGGAATCCTACTGCCCTACCTCCAGCAGGGAGGTTGGCTATGCTCCTTGGATCTAAAGGATGCTTATACCCACATCCTTATTCATCCGGACCACCGACAATATCTGCGCTTTGTGGTGGCAGGAAATCATTATCAGTACCGCATACTGCCCTTTGGCCTGTCCTCCGCTCCCAGGGTGTTCACGAAATGCCTGGCAGTGGTGGCAGCCTTCCTGAGGCTTCAAGGCCTCTTCGTCTTCCCCTACCTGGACGACTGGCTCATCCGGGCACGGTCTTCCCTAGAGGTCACTCAGGCCACTCAACGCACAGTGGCTCTGCTTCAGCACTTGGGCTTCGTCATAAACTTCGAAAAGTCCACTTTGCTCCCCTCTCAGGATCTCGAATTGATAGGAGCACGGCTGGATACTCTGCGGGCTCGGGCCTTCTTGCCTCTGGAACGGGCCAACAGGCTCATAGCCCTGGCCGGCAGGTTCCACAGCACGTCACCAGTCTCGGCCAGACGGTTCCTGCAATTGCTCGGTCATATGGCCTCCACGGTCCATGTCACTCCGAATGCCCGTTTACATATGAGACCTGCTCAGTGGAGCCTTCGCACTCAATAGCGTCAGGCCACAGGGAGGCTGACGGACTTAATACAGATTTCCGACCGCCTGGCCTCCTCTCTGCAATGGTGGCTTCACCTGCCCAATCTGGTACTCGACATGACCTTTCAGTCTCCTCCACCGTCCCAGGTGCTCACGACAGATGCCTCTCTCCTGGGATGGAGATACCTCTCTCAAGGGACATGCACTCAAGGCCTTTGGACACCTTGGGAAGCTGCCCAGCAGATAAACTTCCTGGAGCTGCGGGCGATCCGCCTAGCTCTGCGGGCCTTCTCTCACCTCACGTCTTGTCAGTCTGTGCTGGTGCAGACGGACAATCAGGTTGCCATGTTCTACGTGAACAAACAGGGGGCACGGGCTCCCTCCTTCTATGTCGGGAGGCTCGGAGACTGTGCTCTTGGGCAGTCGGTCACAACATCCTCCTCAAGGCTGTTTACCTGCCCGGGCAGGACAATGGCCTGGCTGACAAACTGAGCCGGAGTCTGCAGCCGCACGAATGGAGGCTGAACCCCGCAGTGGTCCAGCAGATCTTCTGCCGGTGGGGCTCCCCCACCGTGGATCTCTTTGCCAGTCCCCTGAACCGGAAGCTTCCCAGGTTCTGCTCCCGGCACCCGCATCCTCTCAGAGTAGCGCTGGATGCTTTCCTCATATCGTGGTCCACGGGCCTACTGTATGCCTTCCCTCCCACGCCACTGGTGTCCCGGACATTGTTCAAAGTGGTCCAGGACAGGGCCTCCGTGATCCTGGTAGCGCCCCGGTGGCCGAGGCAACCATGGTTCCCTCTACTTCTACAGCTAGCGGTGGACACCCCTCTTCCTCTGGGGTTTCAGCCCGATCTCCTGACCCAGGACCAGGGTACTCTTCTGCACCCCAACCTCCGGGCCCTGCACCTGATGGCGTGGCTGCTGAAAGGGTAGTCCTAGCTCCGCTTCTGCTACCTCCGGAAGTGGAAGCCGTCGTCCTAGCATCTCGGCGACCCTCTACCCGGAAATCTTACGCCCTTAAATGGCGCCGCTTCTCGGTCTGGGGTTCTCAGCGCTCTGAGGACCCCTTCGCCTGTTTAGTATCGGTGGTACTGCAATACTTGCTTCACCTCTCCGATCTGGGCCTCAAATCCAACTCTGTCAGAGTCCACCTCAGTGCCCTCTCCGCACATCATTCGCCGGTGGAAGGCCGGCCTCTTTCCTCGCACCCCTTGGTGGCGCGTTTTCTCAGAGGCCTCCTGCTTAAGCCTCCGTTGCTCCCTCCAGCTCCTGACTGGGACCTCAACGTGGTTCTGCAAAGGCTTACCTGTCCGCCTTTTGAACCCATGGCTACCTGCCCTCTTTGTTTCCTCTCCTGGAAAACTCTCTTCTTGGTAGCCCTTACCTCCGCTAGGCGCATCAGTGAACTACAGGGCCCTAGTGTCGGAGCCCCCATACACTAGGTTCTACAAGAATAGGGTTGTCCTACGGACTCACCCTAAGTTTCTTCCAAAGGTGGTCTCCCATTTTCACATCAACCAAGAGGTGGTCCTTCCGACCTTCTTTCCCAGGCCGCATACCAGCTGAGCTGAAACTGTGCTGCATACCCTGGACTGTAGAAGAGCCTTATCCTTCTACCTTGACCGTACGCGAGAGCATAGAAAAGCCGTCCAGCTTTTCGTATCTTTTGAATCCAATCGGTTGGGGGTACCTGTCTCTAAGCGTACTCTGTCCCTCTGGGTAGCCGACTGTATCGCCTGGGCCTATGGGGCAGCCGGCCTCTCATTAGAGAATCGAGTCACGGCTCACCGTGTCAGGGTGAAGGCTGCGTCTGTGGCTCATCTCCGCTCTGTTCCGTTGGCAAACATCTGCCGGGCCGCTACTTGGTCTTCCAGCCAGACTTTTGCGGCTCATTACTGCCTGGAGAAGGAGTCCCGCAGGGACAGTGCTTTCGGACAGGCAGTCCTCCACAATCTCTTTGAGGTTTAGGCAACTCCTACCCTCCGGCCCTGGTGTTGGGCTACCGGCCGGATTCGTATTCAGAGAAGATTCCTTCCTTCTGTACTGTTGAGCTTGAGGGAGCTCTTTTAGGCTGGAGGTCTCCGGTAGCCTTAAGCTTGGGAGTCCCATAAGTGAGGACTGACTTCCTGCTTGGTCCTGGAGAAAGAGTAGTTACTCACTTGTAACAGGTGTTCTCCAGGAGCAGCAGGAATCAGTCCTCACTACCCTCCCTCCTCCCCTTGGAGTTGCAGTCATTCTTAGTATATGTTTTTGCTAACTTTTTTGCTGTCTTTTCGCTATGTCATCAGACTGAGCAAGATGGCATCCTTGGGCGGGAAGGGGACCGCGCATGCGCGCTGCAATTCCCAAAAGCTTTCTTCGAAAGCTGGGGAAAATTGCTCCGCAAGGGCTCCGTCGGCGCCGACGTCACCCATAAGTGAGGACTGATTCCTGCTGCTCCTGGAGAACACCTGTTACAGGTGAGTAACTACTCTATCCTCTCTATGTTTTAACATGTATATACAACTAATATATTCTATAATACAATCCTTCAGTATCTACAATCACGTGTATGCAGATGACATGATGATATATGCACCTTTCTCTACAACTAAACCCGACCATACTAAAATAGTAAACTGCTTCAATGCAATCTCACAGTGACTCACAAACCAAACCTCACAGAAAAGGAAAGTAATGTACATAATTGAGACCAGACATTTGCCCCCCCCCCACACACCAACATTTAGAGTAAGAAATGCTGAACTAGACTTATACCTAGTCCGCTACTTCAACATCACCCTTGACCAGCGCTTAATCATGCAAACCCACATCAATTAAACCACCAAATTTATATACTAGACAATCAGAACACCAGCAACTACCTGCTCAGTATCTACCTGCCCAGCACCTCATCATACCTACACTTACCACTGTAGTGGTTGCAGGGAATGTTTTAGGAGGGCTTGGTAAGTGGTATTACAGTGGTCATAGTGCAGAAAGATGAGGGCCTGGAACACAGTGCAGAAATCATGTGCATCAAGGAGGGGGCAAAGATGGTGAAGTGTTCTGCAGTCTGTCCTGTTTTTTTCAGATGTTGTTTGCATGGGGCTTTAATGATCACCTTCCGTCTTGCCTATTCTGCCAGCTCTGGGCTACACTTTTGAATTAAGATTGGTGATATTACACATCAGTTATATCATTTTTTTATGCAGTTTGACTAATTATCAACTTGTGTGTTTGTATGATATACAAAGGTGTCAGTGACTCTTGGCATTCGATGTGACCTTTGTTTGGCATGCAAACAGGAGCGTTAAAAACAATCTCTTGCTCAGTTACCAGCTTGAATTATTCTCTGTTACTGAGCACTCTAGAACAAGGGTCTCTGTTTTAAGATAGAATTCTTTTCATTGTTAGTAGCGTTTTTTCGTATTGGGCATTGTCTTTTTGGTATTGGGCATTGTTTTTTTGGTATTAGCAGCCGTACTTTTATTCGTTTTAACATTAGTAGGGTTTCCTTTGAGCAGTTTCTTAGCATTTGGCTACATGTATACACATATACACTGAGTGACTCACTCCCTTTCAGCCTTGCCTGTCATTTAATGTGGCTATTTGCTGATATTTTACTTGGCGTATCTTATGTTTATATGCTTTCTAGAATCTGAGTTCTGACTGCCATGAAGAGTTCTATAGGATAGATTTCACTCAGGGTATTGTGAGTTTCTGTGGGCTTCCCGTTTAGTTTTAGTTTTCCTCTATGATTTCACTTTTGTTTGTTTTTTACAGACTTGATCTTATGAGCTATTGCTCTTTCAACTGAATCCATATAGTGTGCTATTGTGAGTACTAGTGTATTGCTAGGCACTTTTCAGCTCCCCCTCATCTCTCTTTCTGTTTTCACTTTTACTGCATGTTCACGTGTTGCTCATATGTCAGCAATTCACCAACGACTGTTAGTAAAGTTTATGTTGTGCTCCCTCTGAGATCTTTCACTTGTCCCATCCCTCATCCCCTTGCTCCTTCTCCTGTTTTACAATGCTCTCCTCCATTCCAAGTACTGATCACTAAAATCCTCCCTCTCCAAAAAAACAGGCCAAAAAATTAATAGGACATGAAAACTATTAGAAAATGACTTAATTTTTGGAAAGCAAAATAAAAATATACCTAATTTAATATGCAAAGATATGGAAAATTGCACAAGTTTTATCCCCTTTCCCTCTGATTGGCCTGCTTAACTTGACATTAAAATGAGTTTGGCACCCCTGGAATATAGGAAGTTGGCAAAGTCCTGGTGAGGAGTACTGGCTGTGCTATGTATAACGAGTTTGCACAGTCCCAATAAGGAGCATTGGTAGAGCTATGTGAAAAATTTGTGTAGTTCTATTCCTTTACTTATATTGTTAAAGAGAAAATAAAAAATTGAAAGAATAAGATTAGAGACAGATTTATTTTGAATGCTAGAACTAATGAGTTTCAAGTAAACCATGCAAAATATTGATTTGTTTTAATTATTCAAACTGTTTTTCTGCAGCTCATTTCTTACAAGTCTCTTGTGAAGTAGATTAAACCTTTCTAAGGCTTTGGATGGGAAAAATAGATTGCAGATGGTGCCCAGTTCAGAATTGGCATAGCTGTATTTTGCTGTTTCCAAGATTTGATATTTGCAAAGAGAGAATGTTCAATATGTTACTACAGTAACAGTGCATGGTGCATGCTTTCGATATCTGATCGGAAGAAAAAAATGTGGGGGTTGATATTCGGCAGCGGTGGTCATCATTGTTAAAGAGCCTAGCCGCTACTGCTGAAACTAAAGCTGGATATTCAGTGCTATATCCTATCCAGCATCTAGTGCTGAATATCCATTTTATGCTGGCGATCGGTGTGCTATCCAGTCAGCAGCAATATGCAGCCACATACCCGAATAGCAAGAATCGCATAAAGTTAGGACAGCCTGTTCTAATTTTATGCACTTTAGTTATCCAGTTAGTGCAGAAAATCACTGCTGATCAGATAGCTGCCAGGACTGCCCTGAAAATAACCAGACATTCTCAGGGTGATTTGTGGGAATGTTCAGCGGCACCAGTTAGTTCATGCTGCTGAATATTGGGATCTCCGGGGTTTAGCTGGTTAGCTGTTCCTGCTAACCAATTAAACTCTTTTGAGTATTGATCCCGTGATCTTTTAAGTTGTGGAACACCAGTAGCAAGTAAAACTGAAATCATTTCAAAATTTTCTGTAAGACTTTCATTTGAAACTAGCCATGATATTGTGGTCATTTAAAAACTCTGCCCACTATTCAAGCATAAAGGATATTTTATCCTTGGATCAAAATTTTAAAATAAACAGGTCGAAAGCATACACTTGCAAGTGACATAGTGGCGCTCACTCCCACTTGCAGAATCTTGGCATATGGAAGGTACATGTGGGTGTGGGTGTCAAGAGGAGTGCCAGAGAGCTGCATGAGCATGTTTCTGTGTGTGTGTGTCATGAGAAGTGTTGGGTGTGTGTGCACGTGTGTTTGTGTGTCATGGGGCATATCAAAGGGTGCGTGCATGCATGCGTGTGTATGTGTGTCATGGGAAGTGTTGGGAATGTGCGTGTATGTGTTTGTGTGGCTTGGGGAGAGTCCAACGGTGCGTGCATGCATGTATATGCTTTATAGGAAGTGTATCAGGGGGTGCATGCCCATGTGTGTGTCATGAAAAGAGTTGGTGTGTGTGTGTGTCTTTAACAGTGAGTGTCAGGGGTGTGTGTGCATGCATTTATTTGTGTGTGCCATGAGGATTGTTGGGGGTGCTTGAATGCATGTATGTGTGGCATTGGAGAATGTCGGAAGTGTGTGTGCATGTGTGTGTCATAGGAAGAGCCAGGCACATGTGTATGTATGTGTATGTGTCATTGTAAGTGTTGGTGATGCAAGTATGCACATACATGTGTGTGTTTGATGATGAGTGGTGGAGGTGCGTGCACATGCATGTGTGTATGTATCATAGGGAGTATCATAGGGTATGTACACACATATGTGTGTGACATGGGGAGTGTGACGGACTGCGTGCATGCACGTATATCATGGAGAGTGTTGGAGTGCATATGTGAGTCTATGTTATGGGGAGTGTCAGGTGTGTGTGTGTTTGATGGAGAATGTTGGGGTGCATGAATATATGTCTGTTTCAGTGTTGGTGCATGCATGCGTGTGTTTCTGCTTGTGAGTCTTGATGCGTGTCTCTGTGAATAGCCATCCATTGGGGGCTGTGAGTGCATGTGTGGGATAGTGTGTGTGGTGTCTCCATGTGTGTGTTGAGGTGGAGGGTATATGTGTGTGTCAGGGAGTGGCTGTGTGTCTGCACTTTCCCCTGTCTTATTTATTTTATTTATTTATTTACATTTCTTATATACTGCGCTATTTTAATCAGTGTGGTGTACATTTGAACATAACATTCCACAATGTAGCAGGCAAAATTGGGTTTACAATAAACAGGGGTAGTGAACATGGAGGTAAACCAGGGGGAACTATTTACATGTTATGATAACTATTTACATAATTATTTACATAATTATAGTGACCTCATTACGATAGGCAAAAATGGATCAATTAGAGGAGTGATTAAGAGTCTTCCTTGTCTCTCTCACTATTCTCCATTCCTATCCTTAACTGCTCTCTTTTCCACTCTCCCTATTTTTCCTCCCCCCACCCTGCACTCTTCCTCCCCTGCTATCCAATCTTGCGCTCTCTCTGGCCTCTTACCCCCTCTCTCTTTTGTTCTCCCTTAATGCACTCACCATCTCTTCTCCTTCTTTCCTCTAACTCTGCCCCTTCCATTATGCTCCACCTCTAGCATAGCTCCTTCCCTTATGCCCTGCCCCCTCACCTGTCCCTTCCCTTTGGCTCTGCACCTTCTTTCAGCTGCCCTCCTCTGATGGCTGGTGGGACCTGGGGGCCTCTTCAGTCTGCAGTCCTGTTCTTCTGGCTGATGGGACATGGGTCTCCCTCTGGCCTTTTCATGCATCAGGCTTACTTTTCTGGCCAGCAAGGACTGAGACTCCCATTGATCTTCATCTGCCCAGGGACTGTATGCATTTTTGTGCGTGTCTAAGTATGTGTAAACAAACATGCTTATGGAGAGACAAAATCATGTTGGCTTGACCCTTAACAATAGGCGTTACGCTGAAGCAAAATGCTCCTAAAAATGATCTGGAAAAATCCTAGGAAACTTTACAAAGAGCAGGACTTTTAATTTGAGAATACCCAGTGCACAAAGTAGGGAAATGAGGTGGTTAAATCTGTCAATTTTTATTTGCAGCAGAAATGTAAAGCAGCCAGGCTTGGTGCTTGCTGCAGAGGAGGGACAGGCTGCATTCACCTGGAAGCTGTTCTGTTGTAGCTATAGTTCTCAACATTACCACTGCATTACCCAGATGTGAACTCTCTTGTGTGCTTTTGTGTGCTTTTAGCATTCCAGGTTCCAGGCTGGTGACGCTGTGTCTTGCCAAGCAACTTGTTACCATCTTAGCAGAACCAGCTGGGACTGTGAGCGTTCCAGGTGTGGAATGTCCTGACAGATTGAGATGGATAGCACAGAAGAAAAGAAGTCAGGTGCATCCTGGGAGGAGAGGAAGACAGGGAGCGAGGTGGGGTTGCTCAGTAGAGTCGTGCATGCAGAGCAAGCAGGTTTATCATAGGAGACTCTCACATAAAAGGGGTCTGTTAGCAAAGGTTTATATATCTGAAAGGCATCTGGCACTGCACCTTGCTTTTCCCAAGTCACAGATATTCTATACCATACTATAAGGACAGGTGCACTTCACTTGGTGTAAATCAAATTCATGATTTCAGTCAATCAAGGGAGAGTTTTCCTTTATTAGATGCTCTTAAAAACCACAGAAAATAATGTGCAAAAAGGCAGGTCATACAGTTGTGGTCAACATTACTGGCACCCTTGCAGTTCAACCCCTTAATGTCCAATATCTCCTAAATAAAAGTGGCCAATGAAATGGTTTTGGACTATATATGCACACATATTTGATAAATGAAAGAATCAAATAAAACAAGACCAATTAAAAAAGGAAATGGTAGGAAATAGCATAAAAACTGGGACATTACCAGGACATGATTAATGGCATCCTTATAAAAAATTCAAATCAGTTTGAACAGAAGAACTACATTCCCACTGCAGTAAAATTAGACACACCTGTGATGAATTTTCAGTACTCACATGACTTGAATGAACCAATGAATGATGGCTCTAATGTTTAATATGGCCACATTCACTTTCTGTTCCATTTTCACATTGGTGAAGACAAGAGAGCTGCCTGAGAGCATCAGAAAAGCCATTATCACCAAACATCAGAATTCAAAGGGGTACAAGGCCATTTCCAAAGACCTTTGGATTCCTGTTTGCAATGCTATTAAGAAGATTTCTGCTCATGGAACTGTCAACAACCTCCCAGGACATGGTGGGAAGAGGAAAATTAATCCAAGAAGTCTTTAAAGGCTAGTGCAAACTGTTGGAAAATCACTGTGTACAACATGCAAAGAGTTTAAGGCTGACCTGGAGCAATCTGAAGTTGTGGTTTCAACCTGCACCATGCACTAAACAAAGAAGGACTTCATGGGTGAAGGCCAAGGAGGACCCCTCTTCTCAAAGACAGTCATAAAAAGGCTAGTCTGATCTTTGCCCAAACCTACTTTGAGAAACCACAATCCTTCTGGGAAAATGTTCTGTGAATAGATGAAACCAAACTTGAGCTCTTTGGCAATGCAGATCAGCGATACATTTACAGGCGAAGAAATGAAACGTATAAGGAAAAAACACCCTTCCTACAGTTAAATATGGTGGAGGTTCCATAATGTTGTGGGGCTGTTTTGCTGCCTCAGGAACTGGAGGCCTAGAATGTATTAAAGTAATTATGAAGTCAAAGGACTACCATGCTATTTTGGAGCAAAATGTGCTACCCAGTGTCAGAAAGCTAGGTCTGGGTTCAAGGTCATGGGTCCTCCAGCAGGACAGTGACCGAAAGTATACATCCAAAAGTACAAAAGAATGGTTAAAAAGGAAAAAAGGGACTGTTTTAAACTGGCCAGCAATGAGTCCTGATCTCAATCTAATCGAGAACCTTTGGAAAGAGCTGAAATCTGCCATTGCTAAAAGGAATCCTGGAAACATTCATGAGCTGGAACAAATCAGAGTTGAAGAATGGGAGAAACTACCAGCAAACAAATTATGAAACTTATAGATGACTATAAGAAACATTTGGAAGCTGTCATCGCTGCCAAGGTGTTGTGCAACCAAATATTAGGGAAGGGTGCCATTAATCCTGTCCAGGTCATATTTGTTTTTTTTTCTCAGAAATTACTACGTTTAAGTTGCACAGACATCTTTTTTTTTGTGGAGTACCTTTAAATATTCTATTAAAATATTATGATGACATACTGTTGGAATATTTCCAATTATTTCTCAATAACTTGTACACAACATACCTAAAATGCAAATTTGCCAATAATGTTGACCAAAACTGTAAGTACACAAGTGGGCACTGAAAAACAAGAACTACTAATTTGTATCAGGTGTTAAGTGCCAAAAATACCCTTTCTTACCCCTTTCCAGCATTCTTGTCTGGTCTAGGCCAGGATTTAGGCATTGGCAACTGCCTAAAACACCAGAAATTGAAGGCATCAAGGCCTGGGCTAAAAAACGCCATGATGCTGCTTGTGTTAAGACCATGCTCTGTGATCTCTGGAGGATATGCCTGCACTCCTTACTGTTCTCCAATCCTGCATATGAGCGCCAATATCGTAAATCTAGCCCTGGCCTGATTAAATGTTACGAGTATCTGCTCCTTATTATCCATCTTTTTTTCATCTCCTGTAGACAATTTGGGACATCATCCCTTTCTAACTTGAGCATAGTACCCCAGACGATCTGCTGATCCCTAAGTACAGGGCTTAATTTCTGTTGGAATGGCCTGGAACATAGTTCCAGCACTTCTTTTTGACTCCAGATCAGCAGGGGTGTTCTGCTCCAGCCTGCAGGAAAGAGGAGGGGAGGGGGAAGCTTGGAGCA
The DNA here is from genome assembly GCA_033557465.1 of Ichthyophis bannanicus. Classification (NCBI taxonomy): domain Eukaryota; kingdom Metazoa; phylum Chordata; class Amphibia; order Gymnophiona; family Ichthyophiidae; genus Ichthyophis; species Ichthyophis bannanicus. The sequence goes on from CM066046.1 coordinate 46,217,833, forward strand.
GAGCAGAGAACATTCTCGTTAGACAAGCAGGATGTGTCAGCCACACCTGGTGACGTCCTCCAGGCGGCACCACAGACGGAAGTGCTCTCTAGAGCTCAGACCCTTCTGAGCATATGTGAGTGGTCCCACTTCCCCGGCACGCCCCCAGCCAGGCCGGTCTCCCTAATCTATCCCCTCTTTTCCTGTTCCAGCCCCTGGCTTGCCTGCCCTCTCCACAGTTCCACATCCTGTTTTCTCTGCAAATTAAGCCCTAAGTATCTTTATATGTGTTACAATTCTTTAATGCTCTGTATTTTCATGCCATGGATTTGTTAGCCTCTGTATGTATAGAATGACAGCACTACTGTATGTGATAATTAGGCTCACCACTGCCACAGAAGACGCTGGCAAACCTCTGTAGTGTTCTGCAAAGAAAATGTTAGGGGCACCAGGGTGAAGCTGTGATCACTCAATCCTCAGCACTCAGGAACGGGTAGAAATAGAATAGGAAACCAAGCGTTTCAATAGAAAATGCAAATCTACTGCTCCCTGAATGTATTGGGATAGAATTAAACAAGGTTGCTTCATCTTAATAATCTACCCCCAATGTGTATAAATTTACCATATAAATCTTCTCTTAAGAAGATTGGTATAGATTTTCTTAGACCATCAGTGCATAGGCCAAATAGATTACTTGCTTGAGCATACTGCTGGCATAAACATCTGAGTCAATTGAGTTAATAGTCAGTTAACCTTGACTCAAGGCTAGAAACAGTATTTCCCAAATGGTTCTACAGGGTGTTGGTCCGTCTTGATTGACATTCCTACTCTTTGCTATCTTTATAAATCTCTCTGACAGACACCATGTTGAATCTCCCAGCTAATCTAGACATATAAAGCTTTTTGAACATTTTGGAGGTAATTTTATAACTGTGCACACAGGTAAAGTATACATACGTACTTTGCTCTGCATGGACTCTGCCATTTTTTGTTCTTTAAAACTCAATGGATTTTGGAAAAAAAAATATACATAAGGGGGCGAGAACTTTTGTCTGTTTAAAGGCAAAATAACTCTATGAAAATTTAACAGAATGGGACCAAATTTGGTATGGAGGAAGAATCAGTGAAAAGACATATCCATTTCAAAAATGGGCAAGATCAGACTGGGGGAAGGGTAATCCAGAAAGACCCCAAAATCACCCATGCAGTTCTATGGGAAAAGCAGTCCCATCTTCTGGGGTATAGAAACTTTGATATAATGAAAGATAGAAGTCGGGAAATTGTTCCTTCCATATTGGCCTGCTAGACCATCCCAGCCAAGTGGATTGTGTTCCCCTATCAGCAGAAATGGAGACAGAAAAAAGATTTGAATGATCTCATCCTACAATAATACCTGATGCAACTAAGGGTACACCTCAGTATTTCTCTGTCTCTAACAGATGGTGGATGCAAGCTGATGCAGCTCTGGTGAAAATTTCTGAGAAAGGTTTGAATTAACTGTTGAGTAACTGTTCTTAGGGGCGACTTTCTCATTGGAGTTTGACTCTGGAAGTCACCCATTGCTATACAGAGAAGGGGAATTGGTTCAGCTCATCATTCTTATCTGGTTAAGGGCCTTTTGAGAAGTTTGGAAAAGGATCCCTTGACTTGCACAAACTCAGTGCCCCCTCTCTCCTCCATCCTCCCTGGCTCTCCCCTGAAGATTAGAGGAAGAGGAGTAGTGCTGTGCCCAGCATGGTTTCCTGTCCTGGGCTTCCCAAGAGTGAATACTGGATTTAAGTCTCTGTCTTGTCTGACTTTTCTTGGGGGGAGACAGCCCAATCTCATTTGCTGCGTGATTCATCCATGGAGTTTCAGGCTATTCAGGAGAACCATTGGTGAGCATCAGGGGAATTTGACCCCTGACTTCCCTGATAGTACAGCCTGCTTTTCTAACAATTATGCTACTCCTCCTTTGCTTTATAGCCAGCTGCCTATGTTAATGCTCTTTTCTAGTCTCCTCATTTGAACTTGCTTTCAAAAGCATGCTTATAAGTGTAAGCCCTGCCCTAACTCTGCTTTCTGGAACACCTCTTCAGTCATCTGGTAACTTCACACTATGAACTTCAGACTCTATGCACCTAAATTTACCCACATAGGATGGTGATTAATGGTGTGCCCCAGGTATCAGTCCTGGGGCTGGTATTGTTCAATATATTTGTGAGTGAAGGACAGAATGGAAAAGTCTCTCTTTTTGCAAATGACACAAAAATTTGCAACAGAGTGGACTCCTCTGAGGGAGTGGATAACATGAGGAAAGATCTGCAAAAGTTGGAAGAATGGTCTAATGCTTGGCAGTTAAGATTTAATGCAAAAAAGTGCAGTGTCATGCACTTGGGATACAGAAATCCAAGGGAATTGTATCAGATAGGGAGCAATAGGTTGGTGTGTATGGACCAGGAGAAGGACCTCGGAGTGATTGTTTCTGGGGATCTCACAGTGTCGAAACAGTGTGACAAGGCAGTGGCCAAAGCCAGAAGGATGTTGGGTTGCATACAGAGAGGAATTACCAGCAGAAAGGAGGAGGTACTAATGCTACTGTACAAGTCACTGGTGAGGCCTCACTTGGAATACTGTGTTCACTTTTGGAGACCATATCTCGCAAAGAATATAAAAAGACTGGAAATGGTCCTTTAAATATTTAAAGAGTATTAATGAACAAACAAACCCTTTTCAAAGATGAGGAAACTTTAATACTAGAGGGCATAACATGAAGCTGCAAGGGGGTAAACTGAAAGGCAATGTCAGGAAATATGTTTTCACTGAAAGGGTGGTGGATGCTTGGAATGCCCTCTCAATAAAGTGGTGGGGGCAAATACAGTGACAGAATTCAAAATTGCATGGGACAGACACAGTAGAACCCTTCATAGAAACAGGATAAAATAAAAATAAACTTAACTGTCTCTGATATCTCAAAGTAGAGTTGATCTGTATGGAGTGGTGGGTACACCCCTAAACAAAGACATGGGGAGGAGTGACCTGCTTGGAGCAGTGGGCGCACCTACTCTTGCCATCTTGCTGGGCAGACTAGATGGACCATGCTGGTCTTTATCTGCTGTCATATACTATGTTATTTTATATGGAGCTATTTAAAGTTATGTTCTTTCAACGAGCATAAGTCATATATTTTCAGTGACTTACATGTGTGGATGGGCCTTTATGTGTGTACTTAGCTGGTCGGGGCAATGGTATATTCTTTTGGTATAGGCATGCACAGGGGAAGAGTGGATATTTATAAAATCTTTAACTTATGTGCTTTCTTCAAAAATCTACGTGTGGGTCAGCAATGCTTTCTGACTCATGGGGTCTTCTTTTAATACCCTGGCCCCCATCCTTGGGGGAAAAAAGGCAGCACTTTCTCTCTGACATCACTTTTTCTGAACTTTCCCAAGCCTGAAAAGATAATCATTGAAATATAGGTGTGTGCCTTTGAGTCAGTGCTGACTCCTGGCGACCCAGCAGCCCCTGGCAGTTCTATGTGTAGGCTTTCAAAATAGCCACAACATGTGTGTAAATGGCAGCACCTACAGGTGGAAGTTGTGAAATCCAGCATTTACATATACATGCCATCCATGTTTCACCATTATATTTTCCCACATGTAGAGTTGCACAATAGCTCCTAGAGCTCCATACACATGCATTCCTATACTCCTTGTTTAGTATTTTAGAAAAGGACATTAGAAGGACTATAAAAAGGGACTGCTACTTCTGAAGGGAGATCTGCAATTGTAAGTATTTACGTTTGGGAATTTTTCTAAATCTTGGAGGAAAAAGGAATTCTTTAGATTTAAGCTGATTAATCTGCGTAAATTAGAATCCAGTGTATTTGTTAAATCAGTCAGGGCCTAGTATCAGCAAAGAACTTTTAGTTAAATTAAAAACTCAACAGGTAGCTTTCAGTTTAAATTTAAAAACCAGCAGAGAGCTTTCTGGTTAAAATTAAAACCCAGCAGAGAGCTGCTAGTTTAAATTTAATACTCAGTCAGGCCTAGTATCAGCAAAGAGCTTTAATTTAAATCAAATCAGAGAATAACTTAGCATAAAAGGAAAAACAGAGTCAGTATTCTTTGAGCAATAAATTGTTTCTAGAGAGCTTTACTAAGAGGTCTAATAGACAGGGGGCATGAGACTTGTGAAATTGTTTTAAAAAGGTGTTAAAGCCAAGTGATAGATCAAAGGGGCATTTTGAAAGACTCCCTCTATCAAAGCAAGGGCTGTGTGAATCATCCAGGAAATTAATCACAGATTACCTTGAAGCACAGGACAGGGTACTGTGTAGCAGCCAGATTTTAATAAGTCTTCTTTCCCTCCCTCCCTCCCTCCCTGACTCCCCCCCCCCACCCCTGGGATAATCGTAGCTTTATTGGTGCTTAAACGTCTTAAAGGGAAGGAGATGCCATATTCACTCTCAGGTGCAACTGTTTATCCTCAGGAATACATTAAGGACCTAAGATTAATTAATCTTGAGGTGAACAAAGTCTATTAAATGTATTAGATATAGTTTTATTAGTATAAGGATCCCCAGCAAACCTAAGTAAACAACTTAAATACCTATACACAACTTTAAAACTAAGATGCAAACAGCAGTCTAGCAGCAAGATGGCTGCTTTCCAGTCTTTTGCATTGAGTGTTACATATATGATTTTCTCCCAATTGGTGAGGGGTCTTATGTGTGCACTAGGTGCAAGGAGCTCTTTGCTCTCAGGGAATGAGTCCGATCTCTAGAGGTTAGAGTAGCATACTTGTTGGAAATAAGGAAGGCAGAGAGGTACATAGATGAGACCTACAGGGATGTAGTACTGAATTCCAACCTCCAGTCTGGCAGCATCCCTGTTGCCATGGAGGAGAAAGGTCACGTGAAAGGAGAGCATTACCCTGGTGTGGCAGGAAGTAATACTGTAGCTAGGACCTGTCCTCCAGGTGATGTAAAACTCTCTCACACAGAGGAGGTTTTTCCAGGGCCAAATGCCCACGAGAGAAGGGTTAGGACAGCCGTTATAATTGGTAATTTGATTATTAGGCATGTAGATAGCTGGGTGGCTGGTGGATGTGAGGATCGCCTGGTAACATGCCTGCCTGGTGCGAAGATAGAAGACCTCACGCATCACCTAGAGAAGGACTTAGATAGTGCTGGGGAGGAGTCTTGGTAGATGTTGGAAAAGACATAGGAAAGTGTGGTAGGGAGGTTCTGGAGGACAAATGTAGGCTTTTAGGTAGGAAGTTGAAATCCAGAACTTCCAGGGTAGCATTTTTCAAAATGTTTCCCATTCCACGTGCAGGACCCAAAAGGCAGGCAGAGCTCTGGAGTCTCAATGCATGGATGAGACGATGGTGCAAAGAAGAGGGCTTTGGATTTGTTAGGAACTGGGGAACATTCTGGAGAAAGGAGGGCCTTTTCAGAAGGGATGGGTTCCACCTTAACCAGGATGGAACTAGGCTGCTGGCATTAACCTTTAAAAAGGAGATAGAGCAGCTTTTAAACTAGATAATAGGGAAAAGCTGACAGTCACCCAAGAGATATGGTTTGGAACAATGTATCCTTGAAGGATACTAGCAAATGACTGAAGTTAGGGCTTATCGACAGAGAGGTTCCAATAAAGACAAAAGTAACACAAATGTCCTTAAGTACAGAGCAGACAGAGCTTAAAGATTCAAAATGACCCCTGTCAGACGGCTGCCTAGGGTGAGAACTTACACAATCTTGACGATGCATATATTCATATGATTCTTGCAAGGTATTGTGGGTAATGTAGTTCTTTCACTCCCAAACACAGCTGAAGACAATAATTGAGTTGTGATACCAGTGGTAAGGCCAATAAAATACTTCTTTTATTGATGGGGTTTAATTCACCCAGCACAAATATGCTTGGTAGCAATATAAATGAGGTTACTTGCTTGCAGTGTTTAAATGGATAACATAAAGTCACAAAGCAAATCAGAAAACAACCTTCAGCTTGTCAGGCAATTAGCTAATGTTTTCTTAGCAAATAATTACCAAAGGAAAAAGGCACAAAGAAATAAATGAACTTTGCTTGTTAGGTTAACTTCTGCTTATTTTCCACACAGGTCCTGCAGTGATTCTTCCTTGCTCACACACACAATCAGGTGCAGCTTTAATTACTATCAATTGTCCAGCTGAAACCCTTTAGCTGGCTGGCTGCTACTGTGTGAACCCAAATCCTGCTTTAAGAGCTGTTTGCAGTAGAAATAAGAACAAAGTTAGGTTTCTTTGTGATGGCTGATGTGTTTGCTCACAGAAAGCTAGCAATAGCACTTGGATAAAGAACAGTCCATGTAATCAATAGTTTCATCTGCTGTATCTCCCCCTTCATCAATCAGCATAGGGTCACTATCATACATTGGCACAGACGAGTCTTTCAATAAGGCACTATCATGAGAATGCTTATTCCCTTGCTGCCATTCTCTATTATAGATAGGGTCTGGATCAGTGTTCATACCTGAGCCTCTCCTGCTATCATAATTCCTCTCTGTATAGCCTGGCCAGTATGTAATCCAGTTCTGATGTCCAGCCTTCCAATCTTGATCCCTGGACACTGGATCTTTCCTCACATACCTTCTGGCATAGGTCTGAAAGTCCTTTCCACGTGCAGTCTTCTCTCTGCCAGGTAGCCACTGGTGATTCCTATCTCTGCCATTCCATTCCTCTGGCTGACTCCAGTCCAATGGACTCTGCTGGCACTTGGAATACCTCCCAGTATGGGTACTGCCTTGGACTCTCCCAGACCATCCAATGGGCTTTCCTCTCTTCCTTCCAGAGAGTTTCCTTCTCTCTCTATCCGCTTGGCTTGGCTTCTGCTTCTCGAGATGATGTTGATGCTTGAGCTTGAAGCTGTTGCTGTATCTGTGTCTGAAGCTCTTTCTGTAGCTGTTATCTGTAGAATAAGCTCTATTCTTATTCTGTCCTAATGTGTGCTCCTCCCTAACACAGCGCAGCTGTGTTGAATCATGCCCTGCCCTTTGAGATGAGTGCTTAGGGATTACCTCATAGCTCTCTTGATTGCACACACGTTTTCTCACTTCAGCCCCCCTCATGGCTGCTGGAAACCTGGTGCATTCTGGGACTGGTAGTCTTTTATGTGAAAACTCTGTTTTCTTGCTTCTACCAGAACTGACAGGTTGCTTGTTCAGAGACACATCATCTTTTCTATAGCTCCTACCTGAGCTATGATAAGCTTCCTTATCACACCCCTTTGTACCGATAACCAGATTAATATAAATAAAATACAGCTTCTATCTGGTGCAAGAGATAAGGGTGTTGGGGCCACATGGCAATAGTGATCATAGCATGATCACATTTGATTTAATAAATGGAGGAAGGATGGTAAGGAAATCCACAGTACTACCTTTTAACTTTCAAAAGTGAGACTATGATAAAATGAGGAAAATAGGAAAAAATTAAAAGGAACAATTGAAAAGGTTAAGGATTTGCATCAAGCATGGTTGACCAGCTGTATTCCACACTTTAAGAAAAGTGGAAGGAAGTCCAAAACACTGCCAGCTTCATTTAAAGGTGAGGTTAGAGATGCTGTTGCCAAACAAGATCTTTTAGGAAATGGAAAAAGAAACCAAATGACGAAAACTGGAAATATCGTAAGCACTAGCAAGTTAGACTCAAGGCATTGATAAGGCATGCAAAGAGAGAATTTGAGAAGAAGCTTGCTGTGGAAGCAAAAACATGTAATAAAGACTTTTTCAAGTACCTTTGTAGCAAAAAAACCCCGTGAGAGAGTCAGTTGGACCATTAGATGAGAGAGGGGTAAAAGGGGCACCAAGAGGGGAGAAAGCCATAGCAGAGAGACTGAATGAATTCTTTGCTTTGGACTTTACTGAGGAAGATGTAGGGTTGTTACCCATGACTGAAATGGTATTTAAAGGTGATGATGCAGAAGAATTGAAAGAAATACTGATACACCAGGAAGATTTATTACAACTATTTGATAAAGTGAAGAGTAGCAAATCACCTTGACCAGATGGTATACATCCAAGAGTGTTGAAAAAAATGAATTATGAGTTTGCAGATCTACTATTTGTAATCTGTGAACTATCATTAAAATAATCTGTAATAACTGAAGATCTGTAATAACTGAAGATTTTTAAAAAGGGAGGCAGTCAACATGGCTTTGGCCACGGAAGTTATTGTCTTACTAAACTGTTATGTTTTTTTGAAGGTGTGAATGAACAGGTTGACAAAGGTGATTTGGTTGATATAGTATATTTGGATTTTCAGAAAGTCTTTGACAGGGTCCCTCATAAGAGACTCGGTGAAATTAAAAAGTCATGGGATAGAAACATAGAAACATGACGTCAGAAAAAGACCACATGACCTATCTAGTCCGTCCTTCCATATCAACCATTACAACAGTCCCCTTTTTTCCTTGAGAGATCCTCTGTGTTTGTCCCATGCTTCTCTGAATTCAGATACTGTCCTCATCTCCTCCACCTCCACTGGGAGACTATTCCACGGATCCACCACTCTTTCCAGAAAGAAATATTTTCACATATTACTCCCGAATCTATCCCCTTTCACCCCTTTCACCTTGAAAGAGGCTTTCCTCCTGTGCATTTATGCCACGGAGGTATTTAAACGTCTCAATCATATCATGTCTATCCCGCCTTTCCTCTAAGGTGTACATATTAAGATTCTTGTCAATCCTCATATTCTTTATAATGAAGACCACTAACCATTTTAGTAGCCACTCTCTGTCCTGACTCCAGCCTGTTTATATACTTTTGAAAGTGTGGTCTTCAGAATTGCCACAATACTCCAAATGAGGTCACACCAAAGACTTATACAGAGGCACTATCACCTCCTTTCTTCTGCTGGCTATTCTTCTCCCTATGCAGCCAAGTATCCTTCTAGTTTTTGCCATCACCTTTTCTACCTGTTTAGCTACTTTAAGATCATCAGGCACAATCACACCTAGGTCTCGCTCTTCTTTAGTGGACAAAAGTACTTCACCCATTATACTCTATCGCTCCCTTGGATTGCTGCAGCCCAAATGCATGGCCGTGCATTTTTTAATATTAATTCTCAGCTGCCAAATTCTAGACCAGTCTTCAAGCTTAGCTAGATCCCTCCTCATGTTATCTACACCTTCCTGGGTGTCTACTCTATTGCAGATTTTGGTATCATCCGCAAAGAGGCAAACCGTACCCAAAAGCCCTTCCACTATAGCGCTAACAAAGATGTTAAAAAGAATTGGACCAAGGACAGATCCCTGGGGCACACCACTGGTAACAACTTTCTCCTCAGAGTGAGCTCCATTTACCTGTACCCTTTGTCGCCTCCCACTCAACCAATTCCTAACACAACCAGTAACTTTAGGGTCCATCCCTAGGATGTGCAGTTTGTTTATAAGTGTGAGGAACAGTGTCAAAGGCTATTTCCAGGAACAAGCAGGAATGAGTCCTCATATATGGGCTCGTCGGAACCGATGGAGCCTGCGCGGGAAAGCTCCCCAGCTTCCCAGAAAGGAAAGCTTTTGGGGCCTCCCACAGCGCATGCGCGCTGCCTTCCCGCCTTCCTGACCAACTCTCCTCAGTTCTTCTTTTTCCGCGGAGCCAGCAGGTCGTGTTCCTGTCACCGCTGAAGAAGTTGTTATTTTAATTTGTTTCTTTGGCCGCGTGTCTGCCTTCCCCGATTCCGGACCGGTACCGCCGGTCTTTTTTTTATTTCTTAAAAAAAAAAAAAACATATCTTATTTTTCCCCACTTGGTGTGTTTGTTCTGTGAGGCCTCTAGGCCTTCACAGAATTCTCCCTCATGGAGAAACAAGCCTCTGGTTTTAAAAAATGCACCAAGTGTAGCGGTACTATATCAGTCACAGACACCCATGAATGGTGTCTTAAATGTTTGGGGCCTGACCACTCCATTCCGGATTGTCCATCCTGCTCTCTGATGTCCAAGCGTGGCTTACAGAACCGAGCAGCCAAGTTTCATATGCTGTTTTCTACGGATACTCCAGCATCAGCATCCTCCAGGTCTTCCTCTCCTGATGGATCTCAGGTAACCAAACATTCTTCCGGCAGGTCCTCAAAGGGCAAATCTCCCTCTAAGCATCGAGAGGCCCTTGGGCTTGACCCTGAGGACCCTGCCCCAGCCAAACAACCCCGGCGGGAAGCTCCGGCTTCCAAAGCTCCTCCTATGGGGTTACAGGTTGACATCGATGGCACGGCCTCGACCGATCACCTGTTAGACTGCTCTGGGGTACCGGCCCATACCGGTACCGATATCCAGGCAGTCGTGGCGTCTATGGATAATACCGTTCAATCCATGCAGCAGGCCATAATGGCTTCTATTAAAGCTGCAACGCCCTCGGTACTGCACCAAGCGGTTCCGCTTCCGGTTCCGGTACCACAACCGATACCGGTACCCAGAGCATCCACTTCCACCGGGATACCGGTTCCGGTTCCCGGTTCCGGGGTTTATCCCGATACCGATCCGGTTCCGGGTACGCCCGATGTGGATACCGGTCGGTACGCGTATCGATCTTTGGAAGCTAACAGACGATACTTCGAGTCTTCTGATGATTCCGATACCTCAGAAGACTCTGCTGAAGTATCTCTTACTCTTCCTGAGGAGCCCTCTTCTCCAAAGAGGAGAATGTCTCCTCCAGAGGATTTGTCCTTTCAAGACTTCATTCTTGAACTAGCCAAGGGGCTCTCAGTTTCAGTAACCTCTGAAAAAGAACCTAGAGCAAAAAAATTAGATATTTTGGGATACTCTAAGGTTCCCAAAGAGGCAGTCACCTTGCCCATCCATGAAATTCTTCAAGAACACATGATGGACTTATGGGAGACTCCTCTCACCTTATCTCCACATTCTCGTCGTTTGGACACCATGTATCGTGTCCCTCCTTCTCCTGGTTTTCAAAAAACTCAGCTTCCTCACCACTCTATTGTGGTACAGTCAGCTATGAAAAGGATAAAGAGTACCAAAAGACACTCTTCCACTCCCCCAGGAAGAGAATGTAGGACTTTGGATGCTTTTGTTAGAAAAATCTTCCAAGCCAGTATGCTTATTGCCAGAATCAATTCATACAGCCTCTATATGGGCATGTTTCTGAAGGAGATTGCACTGAAGATGCGCCATTTCCTCCCCTTTATCCCAGAGGATAGGAAGGAGGAATTCCTTCTTTTCTTAAAGCATACCCAAGATGTTTCAAAGTTCTCCAACAGAGCTGCCTTTGACTCCTTTGAGGGTGCTAGCAGAGCCTCAGGCATTGCCATAGCTGCTCGCAGAATTGCTTGGCTCCAGGCCTCTGACCTAGAACCCTGGGTCCAAGATGGGTTGGGCAATCTGCCCTGTACAGGTGAAAATCTGTTTGGCAAGGAGTGGCAAATTAAAGCCACTCAAATGGATGCAGAGAATGCTGCTTTAGATAGACTTTCTAAGTCTACCTCTACCCCTGCCAAGAAAAAATCTTTTAAGAAGCCTTTCTACAAAAAGACCAGATTTTCCACAAATACTGGCCAGCAATCTTCCCAAGTTCGCTTTGCTCCTAAGCGTCAGCAATCTAAACAGGCCAGGGCAAAACCTGCAGGGACTGCTACAGTTCAGCAGTCCCAACCTCCTCAGGGTTTTTGACTTACTTCTAGAGAACTTAACTTTTCTGGCTCTACAACAGCCAGAGCCTCTCACCATTCCAGGAAGGTTAACTCATTTTGCTCCCAGATGGGAGCAAATCACATCAGAACAGTGGACCCTCTCTATCATCAGAGAGGGCTACAAACTACATTTCTCCAGCCTTCCTCCCCATACCATGGTGAGACATTTCAATTCTCCCCCATCTTTCCTGCACCGGTTGGGTCAGGAGGTGACCACCCTTCTTGCCCAAAGGGCAATAGAAGAGGTTCCTCTTCTTCAACAGGGGTCAGGGTTTTACACCCCTTATTTTCTCATTCCCAAGAAAACAGGGGGATACAGACCCATTCTGGATCTGAGAGAATTGAACAAATATCTATGCAAGGAGAAATTCAAGATGCTCTCTCTAGGTACTCTCCTTCCATACCTGCAGAGTCAGGATTGGCTTTGTTCTCTAGATCTAAAGGATGCGTACACACATATACTCATCCATCCATCCCACAGAAAATTCCTACGGTTTCTGTTCCAAGGAAAACATTTCCAGTACAGAGTACTCCCCTTCGGTCTAGCCTCTGCTCCAAGAGTGTTCACCAAATGCATGTCAATAGTGGCTGCATTTCTACGCACCCTGGGAATTATTGTTTTCCCATACCTGGACGACTGGCTCATCCGAGCTCCATCTCAGTCCGAGGCTCAGACTTCCCTGGACCACACCAGACGCATACTGCAGTATCTGGGACTTGTCATCAGTCTGCCAAAGTCTCAACTCACCCCTGCTCAGTCCCTAGAATTCATAGGGGCCTGGCTAGATACCACCACTGCAAGGGCCTATCTTCCTCAAGCCCATTGCCACCGTCTAGTGCACTTGGCCTCTCAAACCCAGTCCAAAAGCCACTTGACTGCCAGGGAGATGCTACAACTGCTAGGCCACATGGCATCCACAGTTCATGTGGTGCCTTATGCTCGCCTACATATGAGAGCAGCTCAATGGACTTTGTCCACCCAGTGGACTCAAGCATCAGGAGCTCTCTCAGACCAAATAGCAACCTCAAAACGTCTCTTTTGGTCTCTCCAATGGTGGATGTCCACCCAAAATCTGTTGTTGGGGGCCCCCTTCCAACCTTTGTTACCCCAAGCAACCCTCACAACAGATGCCTCCCAAACGGGTTGGGGAGCTCATCTCCAAGACCTCTCCACTCAGGGCACTTGGTCTCCACAGGAGACCACCCTTCATATCAACTTTTTGGAACTGCGAGCAATTTTCCTTGCTCTCAAGGTCTTTCATACCCTCCTCAACAACATGACAGTCCTTGTTCATACCGACAATCAAGTAGCCATGTTTTACATAAACAAACAAGGAGGGACTGGCTCTCTGTCGCTTTGCAACGAAGCTCTAAGATTGTGGGCCTTCGCCAGAGAGCATCAAATCCATCTCCTGGCAGTATACCTCCCAGGAATCCAAAACTCTTGGGCAGACAGACTCAGTCGAGTTCTGCTTCCACACGAATGGTCCCTGCACATGGATCAGGTACTCAGAATCTTCCAGGAATGGGGAACCCCGGACATAGACCTATTTGCAAGTCCGTGGAATGCCAAACTTCCCCGGTTCTGTTCCAGAATTCCGTGTCAGGGAGCTCAGGCCAAGGATGCCTTCCTCCTTCATTGGGGTCAGGAATTCCTCTATGCCTTTCCACCCATTCCTTTGATTTCCCCGGCATCTTAGCTAGGGAGTCCCCATATGTGAGGACTCATTCCTGCTTGTTCCTGGAGATAGCACAGTTACTTACCTGTAACAGGTGATCTCTGGGAACAGCAGGAATTAGTCCTCACAACCCACCCACCTCCCCTAGGAGTTGTATCTCTCTCTCTCTCTTTCCTTTCCTCTCTCTATTGTCTCAGCTTTAAACTCGAACTGAGGAGAGTTGGTCAGGAAGGCGGGAAGGCAGCACGCATGCGCTGTGGGAGGCCCCAAAAGCTTTCCTTTCTGGGAAGCTGGGGAGCTTTTCCGCGCAGGCTCCGTCGGTTCCGACGTACCCATATGTGAGGACTAATTCCTGCTGTTCCCAGAGATCACCTGTTACAGGTAAGTAACTGTGCTTTACTGAAATCTAAAAACACCACATTTAGGGCTCTTACTCGGTCCAACTCCTTGGTTACCCAGTCAAAAAATCAATCAGATTTGTCTGACATGACCTGCCTCTAGTAAATCCATGCAGCCTCGGATCCTGTAATCCACTGGACTCCAGAAACCTCACTATTTTCTCTTTCAGCAGCGCTTCTAATAATTTACTCACAGCCGAAGTTAAACTAACCAGCCTGTAGTTTTCAACCACATCCTTACTTCCGCTTTTGTGTAAAGGGACCACATGAGCCTCTCTCCAGTCCTTGGGCACCACTCCCGACTCCAACGAGGCATTGAAAAGGTCAGTCAGTGGAGCTGCTAGAACATCCCCAAGTTCCCCCAGTATTCTAGGATGTATCCCATGCAGTCCCATCGCTTTGTCTATTTTAGCTAGTTTTTCACAAACACAGTCTTCTGAAAATTGTTCACGATGCCCCTCTCTTCTTTTCCTGTTGGTGGGTGTTTTCTGAGTTCCTGCTTCCGGTTCTTTATCTGTGAACACAAAACAGAAATATTTGTTAAGCAATTCCGCTTTATCGTCATCAGCTTCTACATATTCCTCCCCTTCACCCTTGAGTCTGACAATACCACTTTTGCCCTTCCTCTTCTCACTAACATATCTCAAAACTGTCTTATCCCCCCATTTTATTGCATTGGCTATATCCTCCTCTTTTTGAAGCTTTGCTTTCCTGACTACTTTGCTAGCTTCTCTAAGTTTTTCCAAATATAGATGCCTGTCTTGCTCTCTCTGCGATCTCTTGTATGTCATGAAGGCCTCCCTCTTTTCTTCAACTTTTCAGCTACTTCTTTTGAAAACCATAGCGGTCTGCTTTTCCTTTTACCTTCATTTACTATTTTAACAAAAAGGTTGGTTGCCCTTAAAATATCCCTTTTCAGTTTTGCCCACTGTCTTTTCTACATCCTCCAACTGTTCCCTTCCCACTAACGACTCCCTGAGGTATTGGCCCATCTTTGCAAAGTTAGTCTTCCTAAAGTCTAATATCCTCACCTTGGAATGGATTCTAACAGCCCTAGTCCTAATACTGAACCACACCATCTGGTGATCACTGGATGCAAAATGATCTCCCACTATAACATCAGAAACACTTTCACCATTGGTAAGCACCAAATCCAGTATGGCCTCTTCACGTGTGGGTTCTGTTACCAGTTGCCTGAATAATTCTCTCTGTAGAGAATCCAGGATCTCGTTACTTTTAGATGATACTGCAGCAAGAATGTGCCAGTCAACATCTGGCATATTAAAATCCCCTATCAGTAGCACTTCCCCTTTCCTATCAATTCTGTGTATGTCTTTAATTAACTCACCGTCCACCTCTTCCTCCTGTGAGGGATGTTTGTATATCATGCAAATGGAAATAGGTTTCTCTTTCCCTATTTCTAGTGCCTCCTCTCTCTCTTTTAAGCTCTGTAGTTCCAAAGCTTTAATATTATTTTTTACATATAGTGCCACTCCTCCTCCCCTTTTTCCTACCCTGCCCTTTCTGAATAAAGTATAGCCTGGTATAGTTACATCCCAGTCATGCCTTTCTGTAAACATGTTTCTGAAACTATCACTAAATCCAAGTCAGCCTCTCCCATTAAAGGTTCAACATCTGGGATCTCATTTCCCATGCTACGGGCATTATACAGACTGCTTTCTATATTTTGCCTCTTTTACCCTTTTTCATAAAGGTATTTAATGTTTTGCTTACCTGGTGGCTTTCTTCACCCATCCCCAATGATTCTAGTTTAAAGCTGTCTTCAGTAGATTAGCCAATCTGCTACTGAAGACACATCAACCTTTCTTGGACAGATGAATGCCATCTCTGATCTGCAACCCATGGTCCAGGAAACCAAAACGCTCTCGATGACACCATCCACGCAGCCATACATTCATCTCCAGGATGTGAGCTTCTCTGTCTTGGTCTTTACCCTTGAATTGGAGGATTGAAGAGAGCACTACCTGTGCCCCTATCTGCTTCACCCTCTGTCCCAGAGCCATGAAATCACTTTTGATACCCTTAGAGGGATACCTGGCAATATCATTTGTGCCAACATGGATTAGCAACTCTCTCTAACATCTCGGATTTTGGCACCTGGCAGACAGCATATCTCTCTGAACATCAAGTCTGGTCAGCAAATGGACGCCTCAGTACCCCTCAGATGAGAGTCACCAACCACCACTACCTTTCGCTTCCTTGTGGTTGCTGATTCTGCAAGTTTGGGGTGCTCGAGCTGTGGTTCTTCCCTTTCCAGGGATGCTTTCACCTACTCCACTTCCAGGGCTGCTTAATAATTCTTCAATTCAAGGGCTAGAGAAGTTGGATTGGTGATTCTGCAGGCCCTGGTGACTTGTGTTCAACCTTCGTTATTCTGTAGGCTCCCATCTTCTCCTCTGCTGGAGAGCTTAGATGTTGCAAGAAGCTTCTCATCAATATACTTCTCACTGTCTTGAATTCTCCTCAGCCTTGCCACCTCTTTGAGTTCCTCCACTTGTTTCCTGAGATCTTCAGTATGCAGGCATCCTGCATATGAAACTGGTCCTTCAACTGGCATTGGGACCTCTGTCTGGACAGAGGCAGAAGCTATAATGGGAGCAAGAGCTTTGGCGATACCATTATTCCCAGGCATTGTTCATTAGATGGAGTTTAGGTATCTATTAAAGCAAAATGGAGAGAGAGACCTACCAAAGTACCAGCCGGTTTCCTAGCTGTCCTTTCAGAGAAAAAGCAGTTAAATCTCTTTTAAGTGTGTTCAACATGTGGTGTTCCAAGTCCCTGTGTGTAGTTAATTGGGGAGGTGCCCTTTAAAGCAAGACTGCTCACTAAAGGTAGGGAGGGAACTAACATCTGATGAGGTGTCAGTAGCTTCAAAGGGCTGAGAAAGATACCAAAGCAGAGTTTTAAACCTACCTCACTAAAGAAAATATTTCCCCTTTTAAACTAAAGCACCAAAAAGAATGTAACTTTGTTTTAAAAATGCACCAAAACCCCTTTAAGAGCTCCCAGGCAGAGAGCTAGTAATTTAATCAGCCACAAAATCTTACCTTTGTTTACCTTAGGAGGCAGTGTACTTTTGTGGATCAGGAACTGGTTAAAATATAGAAAGCAGAAGGTAGGGTTGAATGGCTAATTTTCCCAATGAAGGAAAATGAATAGTGGAGTACCCCAGGGATCTGTGCTGGATCTGCTGCTTTTTAACATATTCATAAATGACCTGGAAATGGGAATAATGAGTGAGGTAATCAAATTTGCAGATAATACAAAATTATTCAAAGTTGTTAAAACCCAAGAGGATTGTGAAAATTTGCCAGAGGACCTTGATAAATTGGAAGACTGGGCATCCAAATGGCAGATGAAATTTAATGTGGACAAGTGCAAAGTTATGTACTTAGGAAAGAACAATCCAAACCATGGTTACACGATGCAAGGTTCCACATTAGAAACCATCAGCAAGGAAAACGATTTAGGCATCATTGTGGATAACATGTTGAAACCCTCCACCCAGAGTGCAACGGCGGCCAAAAAGGAAATGGAATGCCCATTGGATTGCTATGAAACATGCTATTGGAGAATTGTGATGGCATGTTATTGATTCAGTTCAACAGTCCTGGAAGAGAGGGGATTTTGTACCTCTACTGAATAGGAAGGAGTATGAAAGGATGTTTTAGTTGAAGTCTATTGAACCCTATTAACAATACGACTGTTATGTTCATTCATACAAAGATGCATTCTCCCTTGGTACAGCCCATATAAACCATAGAACACGGGCAAAATATAATGTAAATCACCCATGATGAACTACAGTCAGTCTGGGAGTGGCTGTAATACATTCTCCCTTTAGGGCAAATCCAGGAGGGACCAAAGAGAACATATTGGCACCAATAACAGTTTCTACATTGATCATGACCAACAGACCCCTTTTCATGAAGTTTCCGAGGCACAAAATGGATCACCATCTCCCCAATATTCACCCCCCCTTTATAGGCAATCATAGGGAATTCAACAAACATCAGGTGAAGGTGAAGAATATTCCAATGTAACTTCCGAATCCCAGTGATTCACCAAGAGGTCATAGTGAATGGCAATATATAAACCAGCTGATCAGCTGCCTCCAACGGCTACAGTAATCCAGTAGCAACTCTCGCTGGGAATATTTCACCCATTTAAAAGCCTGAGAAATCACCCTCCATGGATAGTCCCGCAAGCAAAATCACTCTTTTAAACAGACAGACAAGTCAAAAAATCATCATCAGTAAATAGAAATAATTTTTTACAATTTTGCAGCTGTAACCCTTAATCTTTTTGCGCTAGATTGCCAGTAAGTCAATATTTATGGCTGAGGATAATTTGCTCCCATGATGATATTTTTTTTTTACCATACTGAATGAGCGATTTTGCTCACGGGGCTATCCATAGAGGATCCAAGAGATTAATTGGATGTCATTGATTTGAATTGACTTGGCTCCTGATGACTGATTAGCTGTGTGGTTTTGAATATGACCAATGCCCATGGAGTTTTAGTGCAAGGGCTGATTGGTGGATTTGAACCTTGGAGAGTTGATTGGAGGAGTTGAACCCCAGAGGTGTGGCTAACACTATCTTTATACTGCAGTTTGGAATGCTGAGATGCAGAAGCTGATTGTGCCTGTAGGGAGGGACCTTTGAAGTATTACAGTCTTATCCCTGATGTAGATAAGTTTATCGAAATGCAATATTGCATCAGATTTTTTTTCTACATTATAAACGATTTAAGCTGGCTGGCTGCTGCAAATGGACTGTTTCTGTAACATAAATTCTGAACTTAACAATTTCTTTGCACCAATGATGAATTCTATTAATCTAGCCCAATAGCCTGTTGTCTCTGGGCTTGATGTGCCTTAAAAAAGTGATATTTGAGGCCCTTTGGAACAAAATGGAATAGTAGTTTTGAGATTGGAGGTAACAGTGTTGTTTGAGCTATATTTGATATATTTGTCTCCTCAAATATTTTAGGTTTTATGGTTTTGAATTGTTTTATTGTCCGTTAAGGCACTGCATTAACTATTAGCACATGGTACTTCTGGTGTTAAACAGCTGACACAGCTTAGTAAATTGCCATGATAAATGTATAAATACCATGGCCACACCACCTGGAGTACACCTGGTCTTTGAAGGTAAGCAAGATTGGGCATGGTTAGCAATTGGATGGGAGACCCTTTTGAATACGAGGTGTTGTAGGCTTACTTTATGGATGAAATACCTGGTAATCTACTTCCGGTTACAACTTGCCAAGAAAACGTAGGGGAGAGTCATAATATAGACAATTTATCTACAGGGTCACTGGGAATTGATATCAACTCAACAGTAACAGATGTATAGGCATATCCAAATTTAGCCAGAACAAAAAAGTATATATGAATTTGTATGTGTTTACTTCCTGCCTATTTTATAAAGGTTTTTATGTTTAAATATCTTTATTTAAAGTTTAGATACACTCCAACAGCTAAGTGACATAAAGAAAAATACCACATATGAAAACTTCTCAAAGAAGTAGAAACAAAATACAAACAAAAAACATGCCGCAAGTTTCATAGCCGGTGCCTGGGGTTTGGAGGCTTTCTGCTTATGCGGACCATACCCCTGTCCCTTGGCCTGCTACTCCTGTTGAGGAGTCGAGGAGGCCTGAAATGGGGGGTAGCTTCGTTAAGCAGCACCCTTCCTCGGGTAAAAGGGCTTCTTACCCAAGCCCTTTTTCTTAGAAGGGGCAGAGGTCTTTGAGAGCCGTGTCCTGGTCACGTACTCAGACTCGATCTCAGCAGCCTTGTCGGTCATGGATTTGCCAAAGAGGTTCTCTCCCTGGCATTAAACATTGACCAACTTGTACTGAACCCATTGCTTGAGGTCTGACAACTTTAGCCTTGCTTGGCGGCGTGCACCGATGCCCGCTGCAGCTACCCGGGCTGCCGACTCAAAGCCGTCATAGGCTGCTCGAGTCATGAACTTCGAGCACTCACGGACACCGTAGACAGGCTCTTGAAGCACTGCAAAGGTCCCTTGGAGAGACCAGCCGAGAACCCGGCGAGTTCTTTTGCTAGGTCCCTTAAGTACATTCTCATGTACAGCTGGTAGGCCTGGATCTGACATGTCAGCATAGAACCCTGGAAGCACTTCTTGCCGAGGGCGTCCAAGTTGCGGGCCTCCCTGCCAGAAGGCACCGAGGAGTGCTTCTTCTGACTCTTCATCCTGCACATAGCCGATTCCACAACCATGGAGTTGTGCGGCAATTGTGCTTTTTGAAACCCAGGGCTCTTATGGACTCGATACATCGAGTCGATCCATCTGCTGATCATCAGTGTCGATGCTGGTGTCTCCCACATGCGGAGCATCAGTCGTTCCAGGATTGGAGGCACGGGTACAGTAAGGACCTCCCGAGGGGTTGAGTCATACTGGGAGATCTCGAGCTCTTCGGCTCGAGGATCCTCCTTGGACTCCGCAGGGAATGCCAAAGCCTTTGACATGTCCTTCACAAAGTCCAAGAACCTAGTGTCCTCCATGGGGGACCTTCTCCGAGGCTCGGACACCGGGGAATCGTACGGGACATCCCTGTGCCGTCAGGTGTCCGGGGACTCTTCCTCCTCCGTCTCCCATCCTGATGCCTCCAAGGAGGAATCGAGGGGTTCTGGCCTCGAGGGCCCTGGCCTTGACCGCCCTGACAACCTCGGCCCCAAGCGGGAGGTAGAGTGGGTCCTCGGCTGAGGATCGACTCAAGTACACTTGGTCTCGAGGATCAGCTCGGCCTCCAGGGTTGACTTGGACGTCGGTGGCCTGGTGGCCTGGTGGTCGGGATGGAAGGACCGGTGAGACTGGCAATCAGCGCCCGCTGCTGCTGCTCCATGAAGGCAGACATACTGCGCTCCAGGGCCACCATTCTGAGACCGAGATAAGAAGGCTCCACAGCCACCGGGTCGGGTCCTGATTCCGTCGGGCCTGATGCCGGTTCCCCCGGGGGAGTCCTCGATGAGGACCATTACCTGCCTCGGCTGCTCCATATCCCGTCGAGGAAGCTTCGCTGGACGCTCCATCTCTGTGGATCCGGGCAGGCGCTCGGGGCTCTGCGACCGGTCCCGGGAGGGACCTGGCCGTTTAGAGCCATCCAACGACGCTGCCTTCAAGGATTTTTTCTTCCTTTGATGTTCCTGTGAGGGAGACCCCCTCTCCGAGGAACCTCTATGACGCTCAGGCTCGGAGTGTTCCCCTCCGAGACGTAGAGGCCTCAGATGAGGTCCGGGCCCGTGAAGGTACGGACTTAGCAAAATTCCTATCATGCTGCTGCTGGTGGCTTCTCAGTGCCTTTGAGGACATCTTCCTGCACGGGCCACAGACCTTTGGCTCATAGTCAGGCCCGAGGCACCGGAGACAGCAGTCATGTGTATCGGTGAGAGACATCAACTTGGTACACCGATCACATTTTTTAAACCCATTGGCAGCCATCTGGGAAAAAGGTCCCCTGCAAGGTCGAAGACCCAGGCTGCCAGTGAAAAAGATAAAGAGCGCGAACGCTAGTCACTAAGGACAAAAACTGAAAAATCAAGCCAGACTCGATACGGTGTAGCAAGCCAAAGGCAGGAAGGGGAACCAATGTCGAACCGGCAAAGAAAGGAAATGCATTTCCTATCTTTGTGAACTTTTTCCACAGCAACTATGGGACAAAGTCCATTGGGCTCTGCAGAAAAAAGGAGACTGAGCAAGATGGCACCCTTGGGCAGGAAGGGGACCGTGCACGTGTGATGCACTTCCCAAAGGCTTTCTCTGAAAGCTGGGGATGTGCTCCACACCAGGGCTCTGTTGGCGCCGACATCACCCATATGTGAGGACTGATTCCTGCTGTCCCCGGAGAACACCTGTTACAGGTGAGTAACTATGCTTTATGGAGGAGGGAGGATTGATCAACCAGTACTGCAATAATACAACAAATAATAAACTCAATAAGACTAAAGAAAAGGAGAACATATATCTCACAGATGAGGTGGCAGTAAACACAAAACACTGCATTAGCTATTTAAGAAGGCTTCTAATTTAGAAGGATCGGTAAATATATATTGCTTACCCTGTAAGGTCACAAGGCACTTATATGGGAAGCACAAATAAAGGTAGCCCCCTTAGCAAGTATTTTAGATTTAAGCATCAAAAAAAGTTTATGCCTGGACTGGGTCGAATGGGAAACATCTGGGGAAAATAGTAACTCTGCCACAAAAGGGTACTTCCTTAGACATCATCACATTTTTATCTAAAAGACTTAAGAAGGTAACCACAAGAGTAGCATGGTTACTAATTTCATCTTGTGACGATTCCAAAAATTTAGAGAGGTCCAAAGTAGAAGTCTTCTCAGCTGCAACATAGACAACCCCATTCCCTCCCTCAACCAAAGGTCAGATGACCACATAATAAACATTGGACACGGTGATCTCAACAGCATTAGCCATAAGCAGAATTTCCTTGAAATACTTTCTCAACAAAATAACACCAGATAAATAATGAGTCTGAGGAAAATAGACCTAACCAAATTTTCCTAAGACTCAACCTGCTTCCTAAATATTGTAAGATCTTTAATCATAGCTGCACTAATCTCCTGCATCCCAGACAAAGAATGCTTACATTCAATCATTTTCATTTACATACCCCTAACACAACTATCAAGATGTTGAAATTTATTAACAGACACCGAAGAAAAAGTCTTTATCTGAGACATGACACCCTTTATCATAACATTAATAGAGGTTATCATAGACCATATATCCCCAAACAATATACCCCGGGGAGAAGGAGGGGGTTTCGGACTATCTGCCAGTTCAGTTAACTTTAAGAAACTAGGAATAGATACCAATGCAATACCAGTCTTACTGCCAAGACGGGCACTGTCCTCACCCATACTGTACATCCTCTAGTAATGTGGAGGAATGGCTTGTCTTCCAATTGTACGCATTCACCAGGCTGTAGCGGTGGGGTCCTTTGAACAGAGCCCAAACTAGCCCCGGACAACAAGGGTGACTTCTTGGGGGACTGTTGTGCTTGACCTTGGCTTACTCCAGCTGATGTCACAAGATTTTATCTATTGGGCCCATAGATACAGCCTTAGGTGTAGATGATGCAGGGGAATTTGGCCCACTTTTCCCCTTTCATGCTGGCTCCCTTTGGCATAATCACTGGTATAACAACCCAGGCAAGCGAGGCTCCAATGCTCCCAAAGCGGCCTTAAAGGGGCACAAAAGGGGGATGCCCCTTTTTCCATGTGCCCATTCTGCCATGTGCCCATGGCCGCGTGCCCGTAGCTGCATAGCAACACGCTGAGCTTTAAACTCTGGCAGTCCAATAAGATCCCTCTGGAGGTGTGGCTTTTCAGTAGCTCTGTTCCTGCTACTTTATATTTCCCGATGTCCGCCAGCAAACATATGAACACACAGGACGCTCAGACATGGTCCTGGTGAGAAAATCCTCTCTCTCCCTTTTAAGGTTTTTAAAGACATTCCTGCAGCGGAGATGTCCAAGTAGGCAGGGAGCATGGCAGAGGTGTATCTGGGGAGGTGCAAAGGACTTAGACATTCCCGCTCAATTTTAGAAACGTTGGGGCTGGCTGTGACCCCTTCCAATTGAAGACCTGCTCCAGGGATGAATAAGCATCAGAAAGTGCTTGTTTTTGGCCCTAAAACATTTAGAGGGTGTAGAGAAAATGGAGAGTTAAGTGACTTGACCAAGATCACAAGGAACAACAATGAGATATGAACCCTAGCTATCCTGGTCTTAGCCCACTGCTCTAACCGTCAGGCTATTAGATATTGCCATTCTGAATTAATTATTCCGGGGATGTCTGTAGAGATGTCCCCATAGCTATCCATATCTGACATGTCCACATTTGTGAAATCATACCTGAACTTAGACATGCCTGCTTTTTTTTCAGATGTTCTGGCTTGCACTTGGATGTCCTTTGTAAAATGTGCCTTCTCATTTTCAGCTGAAAATTCATCGAGCTTAAAAATTATTCTCCTAAATTTAAGCCTGCCATTCATTTGCCTAGATTTATGAGTCAAATTTTGGTGCCTAGTGCTGAAAATCAGTGCTAAGTCCCTAACTTTTTCCCCACCCTAAATCTTCCCTCATTGCCACCCACTTTTTATTCTCCTAAATATAGGAGTTTAGTGAAATTTTAAGAAAAACATTTAGGCACTCTGCCCTAATAAACTTTCAAAGAGGCCAATTTAGGAGCATAATTTTCAAACTTAGGAGTATTAATCATTTGAATATCAAGCCCAAGGGAAGAGGTTCAGAGTAAGATGAAGAGAGGCAATGTTTGCAGTTAAAGCACAGCCCTACGAGGTGCCGCAGGGATCAACCCTTTGCCCAATTCT
Organism: Ichthyophis bannanicus; assembly: GCA_033557465.1. NCBI lineage: Eukaryota > Metazoa > Chordata > Amphibia > Gymnophiona > Ichthyophiidae > Ichthyophis > Ichthyophis bannanicus. The sequence continues at coordinate 46,241,961 of CM066046.1, forward strand.
GTTTAATATTTTTCTATAGTCTTGGAGGAGTTATCAGGGATCGTGGTTTCTGTTTTTATTTATATATGCCGATGACATTCATATTGTGATATCGTTGGGGCAAGATATCCTACAGACCATTAGGATTTTAAATGAATGTTTGTGGGAAGGATCTGGTTGGTTGATAGAGAATCATATGGTGCTGAATGTGCAGAAATTAGAGGTACTGCTCTGTGGGAACCTTGACAGAATGACTCTGTATTGGAGATAATAAGCTGGAATAAATTTGGGATTTGGGAATACTTATTGATGCGGATTTGACTAGCAGGCTCAAATCTCAAAGGTAGTGTGAACAGCTTATGAGCAGTTGAAGTTGGTTCAACAGTTGTGTCCTTTCTTGGATGAGAGGGCTATGTGGACTGTTATGCAAGTACTAGTGATATCCATTTTTGGACTACTGTAATATCCTGTATGTAGGGTTGCCAGAATATGTGATCCAGAAATTGCAGGTAGTCCGAATGCCACCATATGGGTGATGTCAATACATGGGAGCTGGGACTCAGTGGTAGATGTGTTGTGTTAGCTTCATTTGATCCCAGTTCGTGAAAGAAGTATTTTTTAAATGTTATCTTTGACTTTAAATTTCTGAGGAATGGGGATCCAAGTTGTTTACAAAGGCTGTTAAACTGATACCGTTTGGGAAGAGTATTGAGATCTAATCAGAGCTGTCCTAGTGATCCTGGTTCATCAAGAAATCTAGTTACAGAAGTGGAGAGGAAGGGTCTTGGTAACGGTGGCACCTATTTGTTGTAATGAGCTTCCCAGTAGGTTAAGGCAAGAATAGGATGAGGCTGGCTTTTGTAGGATGTTAAAATCATTTTTATTTACAGGTTAGTTGTTATGAGGTAGCCAGGAGTGGTTTCAGAGGGGTTGGATTTAGACAAGGTGATAGGCGGTTGACAGCTCCAATTCATATGTATGTTATGATTTTTAATGTTTTTGTTTTTGCTTTTATGTATTGTAAACTGCTTTGAATATTATTGTAGATTAGCGGTATACAAAAGCTTTTTAAATAAACAAATCTTTGCATGTATATTTTGGTGTTACTTTGTGTATATTTCAGTGTTTGCATAGCTGTGTTTGTGTATAAATTCCAATGTTTGCATATGGCACATGGTTGTAAATTTTGGTGTTTGCAAATGTTTTAGTGTTTGCAAATTAACATCTATATTTTGAGGTGTTGGTATATGTATTTGTATATTTTGTTGCTTGTCTCTGCATATCTTGATGTGTTTTGTTTCTATCTCTGTGAATGTATATGCTTCCGCCTGTCGTTCTTCTAGAGTTTCTGTATCTCTGTGTATAATTTCGTGTTAATGTGCATATGCTAGTGTCTTTTATGTTGTTCCTTGGCTTTCAAGGAGAAGGAGATATTTTTAGACAGGTGGAAAGGGCCATATATCTTTTAGATTTATGAAACTTGCTAAATGTGGATTCTAAACTGTTTCTGGAGTAAACACATTTTACTGACATGCTCCCATCTATACAGATATATGTTATCTTCAATCTGTGCAGAGCATTGGTGCTTAAGGACAGACATGTCTCAGAGTTTTTCAGTAAATCTAATTCATCCAATGCTGAGGAAAAAAAAGTAATTTATTTTCTAATTATTCCTTGTCTAGCTTAACCGTGCATTGCCTGAGTGTTGCTATTTAAAATATTTATCTCTCTCTTCTGTGAACTGCTCGAAGGCCGTGGAAAGGGAGGGGGATGGATTGTCCCAAATGCTGGCACATTACTGCTGACTACTTTCTGGCACTGTTTTGACATCTCCCTGTAAATACATTTTTTCATTGGGGTGTTTCTGGGCTCTGGGCAATCAGGATAGGAGAAAGCATTAAGCTTTTCATCTGTTACAGGCAAAATGAAGATAAACAAGTCTAATGAACTCCTGCTAATGCTGCTCCTCTGTGTTATTCAAGCAGCAGCAGAGCAACTGTGCATCTGTTTACCTCCTGCTCCTCACTGCACTTTTCCAGTAAGGACGTGCATGTATTTAAAGGCATATTTTAGAAAAGACGTGGAGATCGGAATTGAGATGTTGAGGTCGCGATGTTTACAATTCCGGTTTATCCGGAGCAGCCATTTTACAGATCTACACAAGGGAAAAATCAATAGAGGAAACATGACAACTTACATGCTTAAGCATGTGTATGGTGGCTATTTTGCAAGTCTACATATTTAAATGCCACCAACAGATGCCCTTATATCTATCTAATTTATCTTTTGATGGGGAAATAAGCAAGGGAGGATTAAAGAGAATAACTCCCTTAATCTCTTCTGGAAAGATGTGGCCCAACCGAGCACTTCTGTATAACCTAAACATGCCAAGGAGCAGGTGAAAATCCTGACATATACTATCTTGGTCATACCTGTGTATTCTCTGTATGGAATAGGGAATACATGTGTAGATTTTTTACTCGCCCAGGCTATACCCTGACTATGTCCTCAACATACCCTCTTGCAATTTCCTTGCAACAAGCATATCCATATGTAAATCCAGGCCATTCCTGAAGGGGCTTCTTTTCAAGCAAGGCAATTCTGTGACTTTTACTACAGGTTCTCTGCCTGAAAGTTCTTAAAAAGGGGGCTATTTTTGTAGATAACATTTATTGCTGCTTAAAGTTACTGATTTGTATTTGGTAGCTGTTTGCGGAAGGGGATTTTTTTAGGCAAGGCTTCTTGTTTTGCTACAGTATTTTTCTCTTTCTTCTAGCATTCATGTTCAAAGAAGAGGGAAGGTAGCATTCTCTGAAGCACTGCTGAGGTGTTAGATCCCTCCCTTCCCACCCCAGCATCCACCTACTCCAATGTGGAATCTTACGATGTAGATTAGATCCCCCAATTAAAGAGATGGATTAGATAGGCAGATTAGGGAGTTAAAGATACAGGCCAAATTAAGGTTCTCTATGAAAATATTTAATAAAATGTATTTCAGGGGCTTTTGATTGGTAATATCTTAATAAATCCCTGAGGTAAGTCTACAAAGGGAACACATCATAATACATAGTCCAGATAAATAAACTCATTTTGCAGTTTGAAAAAATAAGATAAACTACAGCAGACCAAAATAATAGGTGAGCAAACAAGTAGGACTACAAACAGGGATTCTACTACTACTACTACAAATCATTTGTATAGCATTACAAGGTGTACGTAGCGCTGTACAAATAGATGTAAGACACAGTCCCTGCTCATCAGAGCTTACAATCTAATCAAGATGAAAAAAAATCACAGAACTGGGGACTAAAGTATGGCATGATACACATACGAGGTGTGATCAAATAGTATCAAGACTTGTACAATAACACAAGAAGTGTAACACTGGCAATTATTGCACTCAGTCTCCTTCAAAGTAGTCCCCGTCCAATAAAACACTTCCTCCAGCGTTCCTGCCACTGCTGCAAACAATTTTGAAATGTCTCTTTCGTTACGCTGTCGAATTTTGTTTAATGATCTCAGTTATTGAGTCTCCTTCCTTTCAGTGGTTATTTCAGTTTTGGAAACGAAAACGTCACAGGGTGTGTGGTCAGGTGAGTTCGAAGGTTGACGGATTTGATCGATTTAGTATTTGGCCTCTTATGACAAATTGTTTCTCTCAAATGAGTCATAACTTGGTTTGACATTTTTTTGGAGCTTACTCATGATGAACAATTCCCTGGTAACCAAAGAAAACTGTGAGCATGAATTTGACATTGCTCCTCATCTGACAGACTTTCTTGGGTTTGGGAGAGTTTGGAGTCTTCCATTGTGAGATTTGAACCTTAGTTTCCAGGTCATAAACATAAACCCATGTTTCATCAGCAGTAATAATTTTTTGATGAAATCTGAGTCATTTTCAACGCATTCCAATAATTCCCTGGCTGCAGACACTTGATCTTCTTTTTGATCAGGGGACAGGAGTTTCAGCACAAATTTTGCAGACCCACGTCTCATCCTCAAATTGACAGTAAGAATCTACTGTATCAACCAGAAACTGATGTCCATGTCCTCAGCAAGCTCCCTTACAGTCAGTCGACAATTTGAGGATATTGTGATACACACTGCTTCAACTTTGTCTTCATTCCTGCTCGTGGATGGCTTTCCAGAACATTTGTTACGTCAACACTTTGGCGGCACTCTTGGAAATATTTGTACCAATCATAAACTCGAGCATGACTCATGCATTCATTGCCATTCACTTGCTGTAACTTGCCATAAGTCTTTTTGCATGAATCTCCACGTTTCTGGCAGAATTTAAGGCAAATTTGCTGTTCAATTTTTTCACACATTGTAAATCTGACGAACTGCTTTTACACAATACCAGACATCAAGTTATTAAATAGGTACGGTCATGCTGCAGGTACACTACACTCTGCACATGCAGAGCACATTACTAAGTCACTGCTTGCTTAATAGCATCTTGGTGTGATGTATTGTTATATAGCTACACAACAAGTCTCCATACTTTTTGATCACACCTCATAAGAAGTGGACAAGAGAATGAGGAGCATCAGATTCCAAAAGCAGTCTCAAACATGTGGATCTTCATCCTGGACTTGAATAGGGCCACAGAAGAAGCTCCATGTCTGTTTGAGGCATATAGAGCAGCAAGATGGAATGAATGAAGTCTGGAGTTGGCAGTGACAGAGAAGGGCATAGATAAAAGGCATCTGCCAGAGGAGTGGAGTTCTCGAAGAGTGTAGAGTGAGATAAGAGAGAAAAGGTAGTGAGGAATCGCAGAATGAATGCACTTGTAGGTAAATAGGAGAAGTGTGAACTGGATGCGGAACTGATAGGGAGCCAGTGAAGTGACTTGAGAAGAGGGGTTACATGAGCATAGTGACACTGGCAAGCCACTTAACCCTCCATAGCCCATGTTCCCTGTAAAATAGTTATCTCCAAGTTATAATGCCCTGTTCAATGTAATTTCAGTTTGTTCAATGTAAACCGCACTGATGCAGAATAGCGCGGTATATAAGAGAATGTAAATAAATAAATAAATAAATAAGCCGTGCAGCTGAGTTTTGAACCGATTGAAGGGGAGAGAGATGATTCAGAGGGAGACCAGTGAGAAGCAGGTTACAGTAGTCAAGACGGGAGGTGACTAGTGAGTGGGTGAGAGTCTTAATAGTGTTTGTAGAAAGGAAGGGACAAATTTTGCCAATGTTACAGACAAAGAAGTGACAAGTTTTAGCTATTTGTTGGATGTGTGCAGAGAATGAGAGTAGAGTCAAAGATGACCACAAGGTTGCAAACTGAGGAAAGAGGGAGGAGTGTAGTATTATCTACAGAAATAGAGAAGGAAGCAAGGGGGAAGGTGGGGTTAGGGAGAAAGGTAAGGAGCTCAGTTTTGGCCATATTCAGTTTCAGACAATGGTGAGACATCCAGGCAGAGGTTGGATAATGTCTGAACAAAAGTATTAGATTTCACATTAAAAAGCTAGTTTTACTGACAGGATAGCTCTGGGAAGTTTGGTAGTTCTTCCTTCTCATTTTTTTCTAGCAGGTACCAAAGATCTCAATATGTTTACTTTGAAGGAAAGGCAAGAGAGGAGAGATATGATAGACATATTTAAATATCTCCATGGTATAAATGCACAGGAGGTGGCCCTCTTCCAGTTGAAAGACATCTCTAGATCAAGGGGCTGTAAGATGAAGATGAAAGGAAATAGGCTCAGGAGTAAACGGATGAAATATTTATTTATGGAAAGGGTGGTGGATGCATGGAGCAGCCCTCCAGTGGAGATGGTGGATATGAGAACTGTATCTGAATTCAAGAAGGCATGTCTGAGTATGGACCTCTCTGAGTTTTAAACTGAATTTTCAAATAGTTTCTTCTTCTTCTCCCCCTTGCAATTCTTTAGTTGCTAATCTCCAGATACTAGGATAAAGGCAGATATAAGGAGCGGAACTCTGCTAAATTTAGCTTGGTAAGATAAATCATGTTTTAGAGTATGTAGGTTTGCAGAATCTTAGCTGCTAGTACTTGTGCTGGTCAGATACTGATGCTTGGATGGTCCACATAATACAGTATGGTACGTTCTTCTTTTTTGTTCTTGCATGCAAACTAATATAGTGACAGGAGATGCAAATATAATAAAAAAAGTGTAATAAATTGTACTTATGCCTTGTATAAAGTAGTATGGTTGTTGGTTAATCCAATTAGATACACTAAAATAAAAGTCATATTGAAAAATTTTGAAACACTTTTAGGCTACCTTTTTCAATTTAGCAGGTCCTACAAGGATAGGGATAGATTAACTAAAGTGTGCTATCGTGTTAACACACTCTAACACCATTATCATACATTTGGATTTATTTTAGAAACTTTTTCATAATTTACATGTGGAAGATCTATCATTTATTTAGATACCAATTTTAGGGGGATCCAAGTTGTTGTTGGTCTGCTAGCATGTTGAAGAATAGTGTTCTTACCATTGTTATTTTACTTCTTCTGTTTTCATCACCATGGAGAGAAGAAAAGACGAAAATCTGGGGTTTTCTTTACATTCTTGTGAAGGTGCTGTCTTCGACACAGGTGACACTGGATGGCTTTCTTCAGTGGATTGTAGAGTTGGAACATTTGGTGAACTGCAGGTGGCGCCTTACCAGCATCTGCTGAACTGAACTGTACAGTCCCCCCTTGCAGCCCATATATGTGCAGATCCTGGAGTGTAGTGACTCAATACCAACTATGGAGTTAGTGTGGCTTGTTCAAGCTGTAGGAGAAAGCACCAGGACTTCATCTTCTTGGATGGGCGGGCTATCTGGGAGAAGCCCTGAGTTGGAGGATGCAGCAGGAGTTGATCTGGTGACGCTCAGACAACCAGATATTCCCCAAGGAATAACTGCTAGTCTGGGCAATTTAAGTATACAAAAAACCTGTGGTAAAAAGTAATGATGTGCTTCTATTTTTATTTTTATTTTAAATAATGTGCATTCTTTTATTTTTTTTTTAATTTTTAATTTTTGCAATTTTCAAATTAATGTTGTTGTTAAGTGTCGATGTCGACTCCTGGCGACCCTCTGGATAGTTGACCTAAACTTTGTTTGTTCATCAGCTAAGCGGCTCATTGTTGATAGAGTGGTATCTATAGCTGCTGTTATTGTATTGATCCATCTCATTGCTGGCCTTCCTACTTTATGGTGACCTTCTACCTTGCCAAGCATTATGTCTTTCTCCAATTATCTCTCTCTTCGCAATATATGACAGTATGAAAGCTGAAGTCTTGTCATCTGAGCTTCTAAGGAAAGCTTAGGTTTGATCTTCTCTAGTACTCTGGTTTGTTCTTTGGAAAGTCCATGGTATACACAGTATTCGTTACCAGCACCATAATTCAAAGGCATCAATTTTCTTCCTGTGTATCTTTTTCACTGTTGAACCTTCGCATCCATATGACATTATTGAAAATACCATGGCCTGGACAAGGCAAATCTTTGTTTGGATTTGTTTGGAATCTTTGTTAATACAAGAACAAAATCTTGTCAGTAGGAGAGCAAACAGAAAAATCCATACAGAATCCATTAACCCATATCTTATCCAAGAAATAAACCCCCACCACTAATGTTGCCTGTGTATTGTGTTAATGCTTCTCCTCTATGTTGGGGACTGCACCCCACCAGTCCCCAACATAGAGGAGAAGCATTAACACAATACACAGGCAACATTTTCCAAATGAAATGTAACAAAAGACAATCCAAACAAATTGGAAGCATTACTTCTATTCTGCCAGTGATCTCACCCTACAAACTTTAGGGTTCAATTTAAGATGGGAACTAAAAAGGAAGGTTGAGATCCCACGAGCCTAGAGGAAATAAAGGCAAACAACTACTGAGGGGTCAAGAAATATTTAATTAGTCCCAGCCTATTTGACTAGACACTTGCATGGAAAACGGATGAAAAATAACCCACCCAGCTGAAGCACCCCAGGTTTAAGAACCAAAAAATTGCTTCCGCCTTTTCTGTGTGGCCTGAGAAACCAGCGAAACTTCTAATTATTTCCTTGTAGAGAGCTCCTAATATAATTGCACTTTTTATTTATTTGACTTGTTTAATTTTCTTTTTAGAGAACCTGTTTTCATGTACAAGTTTTACTTGTAATTGTATTGCAAACACATGGAAAATTTAGAAAATGGAAAATTTAGAAAGGAATACATTTACATATGCATATGAATAGTACATAGAACTTGCAAGGGGACGTGCCAGTGTGTGGTTAGAGCATAGCCGAAGGAGGCCAAAAATCTACACATGTACTCCACATTTCATATAGGGAACGCAAATCAGGATTTACGCTTGCTCCCTGGTACAAATAACGTTTTAAAAAGGGCTCATTCAGCTAGCTTTTACAAGAGGGATTAAGGGGGTTATCCTCCAAATTGAAATTAAATAAAAATATTGGGGGAGTAAGAGTGCAGCCTATTGGAATCTATGCCTTACTGTGCTGTGCTGGATCATCCTTAGATGTTTCAAAGGTCCAGGGAGAAAGAAGGAGGCCTAAGAAAAAGTCTTTGTGAAGAACAGCTGATTTCATCATAAGAACATAAGATATGCCATACTGGGTCAGACCAAGGTCCATCAAGCCCAGTATCCTGTTTCCATCAGTGGCCAATCTAGGTCATACGCACCTAGCAGTATCCCCAAAAGACACAGGTTCCACAATGCTTGTACTGGGTCAAGCATTGATATCCTGGGTCCCTTTTTAATAATGGTTTATGGACCTTTCCTCCAGGAACTTGTCAATGCACAACCTTCGCATATAAAAGCGTCGTTCCACTAAAGTTCAATTTGGGAGTGATAGCGCAGCCTGTTGGAATCCATACCCTACACTGTTGTGCTGGATCATCCTTAGGCATTCCCAAGGGCTAGAGAGAAAGGAGGAGGCTGGAGGAACAGTCTTCACAACAGACAACTGATGCCATCAGCATGCGACTTTAATGCATAAAAGCACAATCCTGTTGCAGCTCATGGCCATAGGTGCATGCCCAAAGGGAATGCCCCTTTGCTGCTCTTTAAGTGCCAATGAGAGACATTGAGGGCCAAGAGACAATGCCAGTTGTCACTTAACTACAAGAGGAAAACGGAAGGGTAGAAGCCATTCAGCGACATGAAAAGCAGCATGACCAATGGATCAGCTTATTCAGTTGGAAACAGGTGGAAGCATGAAATCATTTGATTCTCAGGTCAGTGACTCTCTTGCATATTTTAGGGCTTCTTTAAGCCCTGAAGCCCCCTCCTCCTGTTGAGAGAATCTCGGAGCCAGGTGGGTAAACGCTCACCACCCTGAACTCCATGCAAATGCCATTAAATGTTAACTCAAATGTTTCTTTCAGTTTCCCCTCTCATAAGTTATTTCTAATGCCTTTGGGGCTGGAGATTCTCAGGGAGGTAGTTTATCACAAGAGAGAAGTTATGTATCCTTGACTGATATGTGGACGACTGTAAGTAGCACAAAAGGACTTTTATATACTGTGGTTTATACAGCTAGTGACTTTTTCTAGAGGTAGTGCTTACAATTAGAGGATAAAGATAAGAAATTAGATGGACTCATATCTACAGTCTCTAAGTTGGAAATTCAGATGGGAACATAACATTTGGCCATTGTGGCCAGTATTAAAGACAGCCTTTCAATTCATTATGAGATGGAAAATAGATTTAGGATGACTAATCTAAGGTTTTTGAGTTTTCCACAAACAAGATTAATTTCCTCTGTTGAATTAAAAAAATATTTCTCAGTGTTGCATTTATTCTTTGATTCCGTCCACATAGCCAAGTAATATTATGTATCTGGGACTAATATTGTGTGATTACTCGGTCGGAGGCAATGTGGGTGGAGTTTCTTCGGTGGATAATCTTGATTTATCAGCTTTTTTGGAATTGTCTATTGATATTCCCACATAAACCATTTTATTAGTCTCCTTTGTGAAAGGGTAAAACAAGATATTAGTTTTGAAAGCCTATTTTGGTGAAAAGGAAGCTATTTTGTGGACAGAAAGTCTGTTCCCTGATGTCTCCAGAGCAATGCAGACTAGAAGAAGGAGTTTTCTCCAACTGAAGCCTAGTGGTTTAGCTATGGGAGGGACTTTCTTCTTGTGTTCCTGTGTTTTCTTCTAAGAAACATGATGGCAGATAAAGACCATACAATCTATCCAGTCTGCCCTACTAAGCTCTACAATCCTTTTTTATCCTTTAGAGATCTTCTGTGTTTGTCCCATGCTTTCTTGAATTCAGATATAGTCTTTGTCTCTGCCTGAGTACCTCACCTGGGAGACTATTCCATGCATGTATCTCTCTTTCCGTTAAGAAATATTTCTGCAACTTACTCTTGAGTCTATCCCATTCCACCTTCATCCTTTGCCCCCTCACTGGAGAAATTTCTTTCAATTGAAAGAGGCTCTCCTGTGCATTTCTGCTACAGAGGTATTTAAATGTCTATCATATTTCCCCTCTCCCACCTTTCTTCCAAAGTATACATATTGAGATATTTGAGTCTGTACCTATATGCCTTATGATCAAGCCCACTGACCATTTTGGTAGCCACCCTCTGCACTTACTCCAACCTGTTCATATCCTTTTGAAGGTGTGGTCTTCAGAACTGCACACGATACTCCAAATGAGGTCTTACCAAAGACTTATACAGAGGCACTATCACCTCCTCCTTCCTGCTAGCCATTTCTCTCCCTGTGTACCCAAGCACCTTCTGACTTTCACCATTACCTTTTCTACCTCTTTAGCAACCTTAAGATCACTAGAAACAATCACACCCAGGTCCTGCACTTCTTTCATGGACAGAAATACTTCACCTCCTATACTGTATTGCTTCCTTGGAGTTCAAATGCATGACCCTACATTTTTTAGCATTAAATCTCAGCTGCCAAATTCTTGACCATTCTTCAAGCTGGATATTTTTTAGCCAAAACAGTGCCTAGAGCAGGTTTCAACTTAGACGCAACTCCAGATGTCCATGACATTTCTGAGATCAGGTGGAGACGTCCAGGTTTCTGGGAATGCCCTGGCCATCACACTCCTGTTCAGACTTGGACATCCTTATGCTAGCTTCTAACATGGCTCTGGAGACAACTCTGTGTTTTGAATGTTTCTATGCCCATTTTCAGATGCCCAAAGCACTAATAGAGCTTCCAAAATTACCTCCATCATGTCTACTTGCAGTGCCAAAGAGAAAAAAAACTCCTAAATTCCAGTATATTTTTAATGTTGTTTCAAAAAAATCTTTGGACCCAGTTGATTTTGGATTTCTCCCTGTGTGGAAAAAAAAAACTTTATTAAATTGGGACTGAAGCAGATCAACATCAGTGTTCCAGTGAAATGTTAATACAAGCAAAAAAAATGTAGAAACTGCCTAGCTGCCCTACCACAGAACAAACTCCTTTAATTGGAATCACAAAATGTGAGATCATAGCTTTCAGTATGAGCTTAACAGGACCAAAAGGTACAGTAGGAACAGACCACCAAGTTGCAGGAATTTGAACACATCACAGCACTTGAGAAAGATTAGGTAAACAGAGCCTCCCTTTGTAACAATCAGCAGCAACATCTGAGGCAGATGTATAAGAATGTTAAAATGCTCACTGACAGTGATACATTAGGTCTCAATATGTTCACTGCAGCTCAGCCACATGACTAACATGTTGCCACTAGAAATCAGTCTTTTGACAGATATACGTGTGAATAATTGACTGAATTATCATGTCACTAAATCAAAATAATTTTGCCTTAAGTAGCAGTGTTAATAAACTCTTAAATTTTGCTCTTGCTCTGCATATTGAACAGGTTAGATAAATGGCACTTCACCATGGCCGGCTCAACCATTAGGCAAGACTAGGTGGTTGCCTAAGGCAACAGCTTAACTGGGGAGCAAAGAGCAGCAGTATTCAAAGAAAAACAATAGATCCTGACAGTCTCACATATAATCAAAGAGCCATCAGCATATTCTTTTACATGTAAAGCAAAGCAAAGTTTAATATTTATATGTATGTGGCCCGATATTCAAAGGCATTTACACAATTTACTGACCTGTAAACTATGTAAATACCTCTCAGCTGTATAGTCAACGACACTAACATGATTAGTGCCACTGAATATCCCCTACTAATGCCACTACATGCCCTGATGCAAACCGCTTAGCATTGGGCCAAGTCATGGGCGTCCCGGGGCATGTCGTGGGTGGCAACAGTTAATAACTGGGTAGTGGCAATATTGTACCGCTACCCGGTTAGCGATACATAGCAAAAGCTGGCCTAACTTTACCCATAGGAGCTAACTGGGCAGTGGCTGAATATCGCTGCTACCCATTTAGCTTCTGTGGCTGTGGAGGCTTTGCTGCGACCCCGGTTATTCAATGCTGGGGCTGCATATGACCCTGGCATTGAATATCCGGGGTTAAAAGTCAGTAACGATGGCTATGCGCCATAGCAGTGTATAGCCATTCCAGAAGAATATCGGGCCCATGATGTCTAATTATACATTTTTCCAGGATTGTTCTGGGAGGGGTAATATTGGGATGATCATGATTGTTAAGTTCAATTATCAAAATCCTGGGGCAAGGTGGGGTGGCAGTGGCAGGGACAGACCTGTGAGGGATGAAACACAGACACTCATGTATCTTTATCTTTATTTAAAACTTAATATACCGCCAGAACCGAGGCATATGGCGGTTTACAAAAAAACAAAGGGAATACTGCTGAAGAAGGAAATGGAAAAGGAATGCCATTTGTTGATAGGAAAGGGACAGCGTTAGAGGAAAGGGACAGTAGGCAGCAATAACAACAGGAGGAATAAGTGCTCATTGGGTATCAACGAGGGGGGGAGAAGAAGAGGAGGAGGGGTGAGGAAGAAGGTCAAAAGCTGTGCAGAAAAGAGAGGTTTTGAGTTTCACTTTGAAGGCGGGAAAAGAAAGTTCCAGACGGAGGGCAGATGGCAGGGAATTCCAGAGACGAGGGCTAAGAAAGAAGAAGGCGGAGGAGCGTGTTGACTCGAGGCGAGCCTGGGATGGAGAGGGAAGAAATAAACGGTTGGCATGAATAGATCTGAGGATTCTTGGGGGGGCAGTGAAAATGGACCAGATCGGAGAGGTAAAGTGGAATGCCGGTGTGAAGTGATCTATGTACGAAAATGAGGATCTTATTCTGAATACGGAAAGGGATAGGTAGCCAGTGTAGCCGGATAAGAAGGGGGGTGATATGAGCAGACCGGGAGGTGTGGGTCAAGAGATGGGCAGCATTCCACTTTACCTCTCCGATCTGGTCCATTTTCACTGCCCCCCAGTGCACCACTGTTTGTGTCCACAGACGCTTCCACATCATGAGGGATACAGAAGCATATCCTGCCTGCTGAACTGTATCTGCCGGCAGCTGCAGCAGGAGCAGGGTGAGTATGCAGGCAATGTGAAAGCACAGGTGCCATGACACCTGACCTGCCCCAACACAAATCAGCCCACCCATCACAGGGGTGATGGCATACAGATCATGTGGCAGTGACATGCCTGCCATGCACCCCTAAGTACTGCCACTAATGCATGCCCTCTTATATTCCCCATAGCCATCACAATGGGGTCTCCCCACCCCCTGCACCAGAGGAGGCTGAGGAAGAGGAGGAGGAGGAGGATGAAGGTGATGAGGCAGCAGAGGAGATGGCCAGAAAGACACTGGAGCAGCTGCAGACATGGGCGGGCAGGTGCCATGGCCTCACACTGAGCAGCCCAAGAACAGAATTCACTGGGGCCACCAGGACAGGCATATGCAGCCCCATAGAGCTATCCAGCTCCTCCCCCTTAGAACATAAGAACATAAGATATGCCATACTGGGTCAGACCAAGGTCCATCAAGCCCAGTATTCTGTTTCCAACAGTGGCCAATCTAGGTCATACGTACCTAGCAGTTTCCCCAAGGGACACAGGTTCCACAATGCTTGTATTGGTTCAAGCATTGATATCCTGGGTCCCTTCTTAATAATGGTTTATGGACCTTTCCTCCAGGAACTTGTCCAAACCTTTTTTAAAACCCAGCTACACTAACAGCCTTTACTACATCCTCCGGTAACAAATTCCAGAGTTTGATTACACGTTGAGTGAAAAAATATTTTCTTTTATTAGTCTTAAATAGTTTACCCTGTAGCTTCATTGCATGTCCCCTAGTCTTTCTATATTCTGATAAGGTAAACAATCGATCTACGTTTACCCGTTCCACTCCGTTCATTAATTTATAGACTTCTATCATATCTCCCCTCAGCCGTCTCTTTTCCAGGTTAAAGAGCCCCAACCTTTTTAGCCTTTCTTCATAGGAGTAGCCTTCCATCCCCTTTACCATTTTGGTGGCTCTTCTCTGAACCTTTTCTAAAATCGCTATATCCTTTTTAAGATACGGCGACCAGAATTGCACACAATATTCAAGGTGCGGTCTCACCATGGAACGATATAGAGGCATTATAATATCTTTTGTTTTATTTTCCATTCCTTTCCTTATCATACCTAGCATTCTATTTGCTCTCTTGGCCGCCGCTGCACACTGGGCCGAGGGTTTTAACATGGTATCCACAAGGACGCCTAAATCTTTTTCTTGGGTGGTGGTTCCTAATGTGGAACCTTGCATCGTGTAACCATAGTTTGGGTTGTTCTTCCCTAGGTGCATAACCTTGCACTTCTCCACATTAAATTTCATCTGCCATTTTGATGCCCAGTCTTCCAATTTATCAAGATCCTCTTGCAATTTTCCACAATCCTCCTGGGTTTTAACAACTTTAAATAGTTTTGTGTCATCAGCAAATTTGATAACCTCACTCGTTATTCCACTTTCCAGGTCATTTATGAATATGTCAAAAAGCAGCGGACCCAGCACAGATCCCTGGGGTACACCACTATTCACCTTTCTCCATTGGGAAAATTGGCCATTTAGCCCTACTCTCTGCTTTCTATCTTTTAACCAGTTCCTGATCCACAGTAGTACACTGCCTCCTATCCCATGACTCTTTAGTTTTGCCAAAAGTCTCTCATGAGGGACCTTGTCAAAGGCTTTCTGAAAGTCCAGATACACAATATCAACCGACTCACCTTTGTCCACCTGTTTATTCACTCCTTCAAAAAAACATAACAGATTAGTAAGACAAGATCTTCCTTGTCTAAAGCCATGTTGGCTGTCTCCCATTAGGTCATGACTATCTATATGCTGAGTAATTTTATTCTTTATGATGGTTTCTACCATTTTTCCCGGTACTGATGTCAGGCTCACCGGTCTGTAGTTTCCCGGATCACCCCTCGAACCCTTTTTAAAAATTGGTGTTACATTGGCGATCCTCCAATCCTCAGGTATTAGAGATGATTTTAATGATAGTTCACAGATTACTGATAGCAGGTCTGCAATCTCAAATTTCAGTTCTTTCAACACCCTTGGATGTATACCATCCGGCCCAGGTGATTTGCTACTCTTCAGTTTATCTAATAGTTGTAGGACATCTTCCCGATGTATCGATATTTCCTTCAATTCTTCCACACCTTTAAATACCACTTCAGTCGTGGGTAACATCCCTACATCTTCCTCAGTAAAGACCGAAGCAAAGAATTCATTCAGTCTCTCCGCTATCGCCTTGTCGCCTCTTAGTGCTCCTTTAACCCCTTTATCATCTCCCCACATCACTCTCCCTTAGGGGAGAGTGATGTGAATAGAGGGTCACCCTGACACTGACAGTGGTACCCAGCTCCCCGGAGGTGGAGGGGCAGGATAGCATAATGGGGGACGTGGAGGGCACCACACTGTGGCAGGCCCTGTGCCAGGCCAGTGGTGCAGCATTGGCTGTGGGCAGTGAGCTAGAACACAACTGGGTGGGTAACCCTGAGGAAGCAGAGGGTGCTGAGGAGAAAGACTCCTTTGAGGAGGGTGAACTCAGGGACATGCCACCCAGTGCTTGTCCATGGCAGGAGGCAGGGGCCAGAGTAGGGCTGTCTGCGGGTGCGTGTGTGCCTAGGAGTGGGCAGGGTGCAAGGGAGTGAGCAGAAGTGAGCAGGGGGAGCTGGGGGAAGATGTGAGCATGCAGGAGGATGTGAGCAAGCAGGGAGAGGTGGGAGAGGTTATGAGCGAGCAGAGATAAGTGGGAGAGGATGTGAGCGAGCAGGGGGAGGTGGGATAGGATGTGAGCAAGCAGAGGGAGGTGGGAGAGGATGTGAATGAGCAGGGGGAGGTGGGAGAGGATATGAGCAAGCAGGGGGAGTGGGAAAGGATATAAGCATGAAGGGGGAGGTGGAAGAGGATGGGAGCATGCAGACAGAGGTTGGAGGGGATGGCAGTGCACAGGTGGAGGAGTATGGGAATGGGAGTGACCAGAGAGAGGATGGAGGGCCAGGGTGTGAGCGGGGGGGGGGGGGAGGGGAGAGAAGGGGGAACAGGGTCTGAGCAGGAGGAGAGGTGCGAGGGAGGGGGTGGGCATGGGGAGGAGGGTGGGGATGTGAGTATGCCAGGTGCCATGACCTGGTGCTGCATAATGAGTCACAGGTTGCTCCTGCAGAACACAGAATCCTGCAGCACATTGCAGACACAGAAGGGACTGAGGACCAGAGCCATGCTGTCCATGTGGAGCCCCTAGAGCACATTGTGTAGCACCTGCAGGGCAGCTGTGGTGTCATCCAGGCCAGTCCCAGGAGATGTGCTGGCTCATGGAGGCCCTCACATCCCACCCAGCCCCCAGGGCTGTGGGAGCAGCACCCTGTAGGCCACAATGGACATGTGGGCTGTGCAGGGGCACGTGTGGTACAGTTGCATGTCACCTGTGCTGGCTAGTGCCCACACCCATGTCCAGGCAGGGCCATGTCATGTCTGCAGCCATTACCATGTGGTGCCCATGTGCATCAGTGCTCCCAGGGCCCTGGACCTGTAACAACCCCCTGCCACAGATGCACGTACTGAGAAAACCCTGCCCATCCCCTTCCCATACCCACCTGGACCCCCTCCCCTTCGGCAGCACAACTACCCCAGGAAGGCAGGCTTACCTCATGCGATGTGTGTCTGCAGGAGTTCCATCCATGCTACCACACCCCTCTGGTATGTTGCACCATGTGCCTGCTGTGGTGCCACATTTTCATCATCCTCGTCCTCTGGCGTGTCCTCTGCCACATCGGGCTCTGGCTGCCTCCTGTGAAGGGCATAATTGTGCAGCATGCAGCAGGCCAGGAACATCCTGCACACCTTAGAGAGCTCATAGAGCAGATCACCGCCAGATCGGTCCAGGCATCGGAACTGGCTCTTCAGCAGGCCGAATGTCTGCTCAATAATGGAGTATGTCTGCCATTGTGCCCAGTTGTACCACTGCTCCTCGGGTGTGAGTGGTCTAACTATTAGGGTCATCAGCCAGTGTTAAAGTTGGTAGCCTCTGTCACCTGCAGGGTTGGGGGAGGAAGGTACAAACAGGGTCAGTCCATCCCACGAATGGCAGGGATGGATGTCCTGTTGTGATGGCCATCCCGGATATCTGCCCCCCCTGCCAACCCAGGCCACATCCACCCCATATGAACAGCTGGCGTGTACATGGGGGCCATGTGGGAATTGGTAGGTATCTGTGGGCTGGGGTGGCCACTGTTGGAAACAGGGTATTGGGACCCGCTGGTCCCTGGACTCACTCAGTATGGCATATCATATGTTCTCTGTTCACATCTCCCCATCCACTCTGCCCAACATGCATGTGTGCCCTACCTGTGTCAGGCTACTAATGGCCATGCAGGGTGTTGTGCTCATGGCATAAATCCCACCCATTGGTGATGCACATGCTGTGCTGATGTGCACTCATTGATGTACCTACATATCACAGGTGTGCGGCCTCCCATGCAGGCATACGGCAGTGGTGGTGTGACCAGTGCCTCTGGCCATTGCTCTGTGTCCCACACCATGCACATCTCCATGGTGGCTATGGCTGGCCATGGCAGCCCGTGCCCCTGTGCCGCACAGTTACCAGCATGCATGTGTGCATTCCTCTGTGCTGTCTCAACTCACCCAACAGCCAGCCACCGGTGATGACACCACTCTCAAAGGCTTCATGTATCCCTGACTGGGCCAGGATGTAGGCATCATGGTATGCCTCAAGGAAGCGTGCCACAACATCGGTGATCACCATATTGACAGGCAGTGCAGATGACTTGCATATCCATCGAGTGGTAGACCTTCTGGTTGTGATATGCAGCCTCGTGGTGGCATGGGGGATGGAGGGCCGCATGTGTTTAGTCAATTGCACCCAGGGCATCTGGGAAGCCAGCAACCTTGTTGAACCACAGCATGACCTGCTGCTGCTGGTGTGGGCATGCGGGAAGGAGATGTACTGTGCAACATGCTCCACAAGGGCATCCAGGACCCCAGTGATGCAGCATGACACAGCTGCCTGGCTAAGGCCTGCTGCCATTGCCAGCACCGGCTGGAAGGAGCCTGGTCCCAGGAAGGCGAGAGCCGTGAGTACCCTCACGTGGATGGGAACTGTGTCCTGTCTGTGCGTGGTGCCAGGTCTGCCTGCAGTTCCAGGTACAGATGGTGGATGGCAGCATGATCTTTATTTTATTTAAGCTGTATTTATATCCCGCTTTTCACCGGGTCAAAGCAGTCAATTGGGAGATACATTTAACACGAGGGGATATGACACACATACGCTAATACTTACAAGGAACATGGGCAATGGAGGGTTAAGTGGCTTGCCCAAGACCACAAGGAGTACCTATAGGACTAGAAATCCCAGTCCCTCCAGCCTGAGATTGCTGTCCCCAGGTGGGACTTGAACCCCCGGCCCTCCGGCCTGAAGTACCTTGTCCTAACCACTAGGCCACTCCTCCCCTCTAACCTGTAGCGGGTCATGTGGAGCTGTGGGTGGGTGCCACTACCCACAGTGCCAGTCCAGTACATCTGGGCACCTACCACAGGTCCAGTGGGTGCTAGGTGATACCAGAAGGACAGTGATAGCACAAGAGCGTCCAGGACATGACATGGTATAGGCAACCCTGACATCCAGTGCACTCACTGGTTTGCCTTTCCTCTCTCCTATCTGGGGCTGCAGCGCCATGGTGCCTTGTTGCCATAACACCACAGCTACATGCAAGGGTGGCGCTCCAGCCACCTGCATTTCCCATGGCCTGTTCCCCAATTGGGCCTGCAGGCCACAGGGCCTGGCAGAGGTGAATCCCCTGCACACCCTCACCTGCCTATCCAGACCCAGGCCATCTACCATCCTCCATCCAGGGGCACATATTCCATCTCCACAGTGGGTTACATCCCCCATGCAGGGCACAGGCCAGGATGTACAGGGCTGACCCTGTATCCCACCCTATACAACCATGGTCTTTGCAGCATCTCCATCTCACACTTGCCCCACCTGCGGTCCACACACACACACACACACACACACACTCACAACCAGAGCTTCCCACATGGGTAGCGCCACCTGCAGGGGGATACATTTCTCCACTGCTGCCTGCATGTATTGTGGATCTTGACATCATGTTCCCTTGGCCTGACCCACTATTCTCTGAACAGAATAGAACCCTTAGCCTCCACATCAGCTACTCAGGAGTAATAGCTTTGTAGGACCATCACTCAGGGGGGTGGTGGTGAGGTGGACAGGTCACACCTGCAGGGCAGTATGGGACAGGCACATCTGCTCCTCCAGGGGGTCAATGTGACCATGGTGCCTGACATTGGGGGGGGGGGGGCCTCCTGGCCATGTGGCCTTTCATTGCCCCATGCTTCTGTGTCTGTTAAATGGAGCAGCATGTGTGGCACAGTGGTACCATTGGCCTATATCTCCCATTCCCATCAGCTGTGCATGGCCTTTGTTGCCCTCCTCCCTCTCACCTTCCCTCCACAGTGTATCTTTAGGTATATCCTCTCTCCTGAAGCTCATCCTCCTGCAACACTGGCACAGCTCCTGATAGATGCTATACACCAGTCACCTCACAGATCCCTGTCTATATTTACACAGGCTGCCTTCACTGTATTCCTAGGGGACACTGTCACACCATGTTGGCATGGCTCTGGCAGACATTATACATCAGGCTCACATCGCACCTACCTGTGTATGGACACTGGGTTGTGGAATCCGCAGATGTGTATCTACAGGTCAGGTTAACACCTCAGTAATGTTGCCAACGGATCTGACTTTTGAAAGAACGCAGACCCAGCCGTGGATGTGGTTTATACCTGCTGGGCATACCTAGGTGTTCCTGCATGTATGGTCGTGGATGTATTCCATGATGTCTGTACATCTATATGTCAATGCACGCATGGATGTGTCCCATATTCTGTGTACGTCTATATAGCTACATGCCCACTTGTCATGTCCGCGATCATACCCGTGGTTTAGATGTCTTCCTGAGCTGCTGCTTCCGTGTTTGGGAGATTTCCTGTGCAACCGTGCATTTGGCAATGGCCAGAAAGGTCTCAATACGGAAACACAACTTCAGCAATGGTGAACTGACCCTCCTCATAGAGGCAGTACTTGGCGACTTTGCTGCCCTGTTGGGCACAGAGGAGTGCAAGCTGAGTGCCTTTGAGATGCAGTGGCAGTGGCTGGCCATCTGTCACAGGTTTAATGCCATACACCACAACAACCTTGAGATTGAGGACCTGAAGCGAAAGTGGCAGCGGTGCACCAGGACACGTGTACAAAGGTACACAGTGAGGATCTGGATGGTTGGGGGCCGCAGCTGACCTGGGTTAAGGGCGGGTCCTGGCAACAGTTGATTCTGCTACATTGTAGGGTGTCAGTTACCTGGACACCATGAGGATGGCAGGGGACAGGGGTATGTGCATGATTTGTCATCCACCTCCTATATGGCCTCTCTCTGCACCCTGCATCTCTGGTTTTGGGCCATCTCCTCATCTCCCACTGCATCTTTCCCTTGTCCCCCCTTGGGGTGTGCATTGGGCACACATGGCCATCTGACACTGCCTCCTTTACCTCTGCTACCTCTGTGGGGGCTCGGTGGTGCATGTCTCAGTCTCTGCTGTGCCCATATATCTGCACTTTTGTGTTTCTGAGTCCTTCTCCCTACACCTCGGCACGGGTGTGTGTGCACATTGACTGCATGGATCTGTAATGGTTTGATCGGTCTTGCTTTTCCCAACAGGTGCCGATGCCATTGCAGGACCCAGCACTTCTCCCTTGCCAGACATGCCACCAGCCGCTCTGCCACTGCCCCAGTCACCTGGACAGGCTGCTACCTCTGTAGCGTCACAGAGACAGTCAGATCACACCCAGATAGCCCTAGTGCCATGGCCACAAGGCCTGCTGATGCAGATCAGGAGGGGCCAGGGCCCAGTATCACCAGAGCCACTGGGACAACCAGGAGAGGCTGTCCAGGAAGCAGCCACAGCAACACACATCTGTGTTGCTGGTGCAGTGTGCCCAGCGCATGCTCGCACTCAATGTGTCACATGCACATGAAGCTGGAGCTTCTTTGCCAGGGTGTCTCACTCCAGGAGCAGCAGCTGGCCCTTCAGGAGGAACATCTGGCTGCAACATCCAAGCTTGATGCCTCCATAGGCCACCTTGAATCGAACATTGTGACCCTTGTCACCCAGCTAGACAGGTCACAGGGTACACCCGACCCCATCACTGGCCCTGCTTGCCATTTGCGGCCACCAGGCCTGTGTCACCATCTTTGCCACAGTCCACTACTGCTGTGGCCCTTGCACATGCTCCTGTGCCTCCTGCCATGCCTTCCATGAGCAGGGTGTCCACACGCACCACTGCATGGGTGGCATCAGCTGGGGGTGCATTGCCAGGGGGCAGTCCCACATCCTGGATCCCGTGCCTTGGGGTAAGGGGCCACGTATGGTGGTCTCCCATTTCCATGAGGCTCAGGGGGGGTACAGTGGCAACATCAGCAGCAGCGGCTCATCCTCAGAGGGCACATCTCCCTCCCCTCCAGCCCATATCCCAGCTCAGGGGGCCAGCAGGGGGTCTCAAGGTTGGGGGAGGGCAAGGGCACAGGCAAAGGTACATGGGGGACAGCATTAGTCCTGGCCCGATGTCCGGATGGCTGTGCTTTCTCTGGGTAGGGTTTGTGGGGAGTGGGTGGGATGGTGTGCCATGGGCTATGGGGGGTCACATGGGTGTGTGGTATGGTCAGTGTTGTGTTGTGGGGTGTCACATATGTAGGGGGTCATGTCTGGGGTGGCATGGTTTGTGCAGGCATGTGTAGGTGGCATATGCTCTGTATAGTTGTTTCTCCACTGTCTGCACTTCAATACATACTTAAGTTCATCATCTGCCTGTCTCCATGTCTCCTTTTGCTGCATTCACTAGGGACCTGCTCATTTGTGTCTGTTGCCATGGTGCCTATGATTTGCCTATATGCTGGTCTTCTTTTGTTTATCTCCTGCCTTTATTCCATATTTCTGTTAGTCTAATTTGCACGTCTAGGCTCTGGCTGCTGCACGTATATGACCATGCACAGTATACCACTTGGACGTCGTTGCCGATGGTCATGCCCCAGTCCTAGCCTGGTCCTGCCCCTCTTCTGGACATTCAGGGTTCCACATCCATGTGGCTTGTGCAAGTACATTGTTCCCTTTTCAGAATATGGTTTTTGACGTCGATGACAGTTACACATCTACACAGCACGTCCAGGCGCCTTATTTGTGGTTTAGAATGACCCCACCGTGTCTAGTCCTGTAGTGGAGTTAACGCCACAAGAGTGGAATTTAAGATGTTCTTTTGAAATGATGAAGACTCCTCCCCCTCTGCATTCCATTCTTGAGGAGATGAAAATTTTGTAGTTGGGTGGTAAAAGTTGATTTATGAGTACGTTGTCTGAATCCGCAAACCAGAATTCAGTGACGCACATAATATCAAGGTCGCTGTCTATAAGATAATCCATGAAGATCTGTGTTTTATTGCGAGCCGATTGGGCATTAATTAAGGCACATTTCAGTTGTGGAGTATGGTTGCCAAGGTTTTGTTGGGGTGTGTGGATGAGTAACTGTTGAAGCTTGATTTTATTTATTTATTTAAATTAAATGAAACATTTTCTATGCCACCCCTTCCAAGGATCAAGGACGGTTTACATTGAACATAGAACAGTTAAGTTACATTATAACTTAGAACAATGAGTAACACATTAACAGCTGGTTAACTATTTACAGGTAATATATTTTATTTTCAAAATATATACATATTTAACTATGGCAATAATATGTGTGGAGTCTTGGGTAACAATTATACTTATAGGAATGAGATGTGAGTTTATTTGACAAATATACATTTAAATTATGGCTGGAGGTAAATATGTGTGGGAGCGTTACAAAGGGGGTGGGGTGGGGGGTAGGGAAGAGAAGTACTGAGTTAATTGCTATGTCGGGTAAATTTCATTATTGTTGAGCAAGTTACCATAATGTTGAAGAGAAGTGTTTAAATTTCCTTACGGAGCATTTGGAGATCCTTAATAGATCTTAATTTTTCCGGTAAGGCATTCCAGAGTATTGATGTGACGTATGTGAAGGCCCTATTACTAGTAGTGTTACGTGTTACGGAAATCAGTAGTATTTCAATAATGTTTTACGAATAGCTTCTTCTAATCCTTGTATTCAATGGTGTGATGAATAGGGAAGATAGAAATGATGGGGCTATGCTATTCAGGAGTTATTTATATTTAATTCTGCTTAAAATGATGCGAATGAGATTTGGTATGGTCTGGATCTTGCTCTGGCTGCGGCAGTGGATGTGATGAGATGATGTGCATAAGGGTAAAGGATTAGTATGTGTATGTCTGATGTGGTATTTATTTATTTATTTTATTTATTTATTTAGTATACATTTGTATACCGCTACTTCCAGCGATCAGCAGCGGTTTGATTACAGATTGGAAATTGTCAAATCATGACAGGAAATTTTTGAGGTATAAACACATTGATTAGACAGGAAAGCACAGCACAGCACACACAGCACACACAGCACAGCACACACAGAGAACTATTTTACAGGGAACATGGACTATGGAGGGTTAAGTGGCTTGCCCAAGACCACAAGGAGCACCTGTGGGACTAGAAGCAGAGCATGTAAGAATGGCAGTGAGATATAGGATAGTGAGTAGCACAGCGAGAGTGGACATGGTTGCTGCGATAGTTAGTGGGTGCCGATATAGAGTTTGGATGGTGAGAGGGAGGGGCTTGAACCGCCTGTCTGCTGTCCTGATGCCGATTGGGGCTCCCCGAGTGAGAAGCGCCACTGGTTTTCACGTCCGCTGGTGCTATTGGTTTAAAGTCCTGTGGGAGGGCCCTGATTGGCCTTTGGATGGTGAGCGGGAGAAGCTTGAACCTAGAGTGCCTACTACTCTTTCACCGGCCCTGTACTCCACTGACACGACGGAGCCCTTTTACTAAAGGTTAATGCACGTTATGTGCCATTGCACCCACAGAAATAAAGGTCTTTGGGCACTTATCATGAATTAAGTTTATTAACATGCGTCAAAACCTTCAGTAAAAAGGCCTCCATGACTCTAAATAAGGGATGCAGCAGATTGAATGACAGATGACGGCCATTTTCAGCTGTTACAGCTTTGTAAGCAGAGATTTCTTAATGCAATTATGGAGAAGTTATCCCAGTTAGGACAGGTCAGGAGACTGCAGCCCTAATGATTCTCTGAAAAGAGATCCTCCTGGTGCTGAAGTGTAGAAGCTTTTATCTTTCCTGGGTTTAATTTCTTATCTCTCACCGTTAGAGAAGGCAGATATTACCATTCATATAGTAACATAGTATATGACGGCAGATAAAGACCAGTATGGTCCATTTAGTCTGCCCAGCAAGGCGGCAAGAGTAGGTGCACCTGCCACTCCATGCAGGTCACCCCTCCCCATGCCTTTGTTTAGGGGTATACTCACTGCTCCGTGTAGGTCCCCCCTATTTGTTGAGATATAAGAAATAGTTTATTTTGATTTTTTCCTGTTACTATAAAGAGATCCACTGTGTCTGTCCCATGACATTTTGAATTCTGTCACTGTATTTGCCCCCACCACTTCCTGTAAAGGTGTCATAAAAGTGTGTTTCAGGAATCCACGTTGGTTCTGGGTCTCTTTCTTTTGCTTTTGCCTAGGGCTGACCTGAGGCTCAGGGGAGGGAACCAGAAGAGAAGCAGCTGATTCCCAAAGGAAGATTAGAGCCTTAAGAAGACCAGAAGTGAAGAGGTTGAAAGAGAAGTTAGACCCCTGCTCCTTATCTTTCACTAGTTTCCTCACATAGTGTTTCAGTCTAGAGTCAGATGGGTGGAAATTCCACAGAGTTGCTGTCTGAAAGAGATTCATCAAGAGCTCATCTGCAGTGGTTCATGAGACTTATTCTGATCCTGCTGAAGAGAAAGTCTGCATCAAGCTATACAATTACCAGTACAGAGAAAACATAGATTGTTCTCTCTCCTAAGAGTGCCTTTGCTATAGAGTGCTTGTTAAAACAAATTCTTAGAGTATTCATATTTCAAGTGAATACTTTTGTGAACTGTATTGATATTTGTTTGGGGGTTTTTTTGTATGGATTGCGACAGACTCAAATATAAGTATCTGCAATAATTCATCTGCAGTAGTAAAATGCTTTCTAATGGATCAATCTCATCTAGAGTAATTGTGTGGGGATTTTTTCCTTTGTTTTACTGGAAGGTACCAGCAGACTTCTATAAGTGTGGAGACCTTGAAAGATTATATTGCCCCTCCCCTCCTCTGGGAAAGCACCTTCAAAACATACGTTGATAATTGCCCCTGCTCTAATAGAAGGTAGACCAAGGCGTATACATTGTTAAACTGGTATACAACTGATAAAGCATTTATTTAAGATTAAATATTCAAGGGGGAAGTTACTAAGTTGTAGTGAAATCTAAGGGCCTTATATTTAGTGCCGGCAACTAGTGCTACTAATGCTGCTAGCTGTTGGTGCTGAACCATAAACCTAGATGTTCAGTGCCGGGGTCATATCCGGCCCTGGTGTTGAATATCCGGGTTAGCTGCTCTTGCCGATCGGTAACCAGTGTCACCCACCTACGCACTCCTATAGGCGGAAGCCTGGGGAGCTTCAGTGGGGCCTCTTCTTAAATAGCCGGGACGTTACAATGCCCCCTGGGATTTATAGTCCCACCAGCTAATCAAAAAGGTAGTTGTGGACGAGTAGCTAGGCTTGCAAAAAGAGGTATTTTATTTTCCCTTCCGGGTGAATTTCTGCACGTAGGAATCAAAAGAAATAAACCATACTTTCTGGTACAAATGAAGGTGAACTACTCTTAACACAAATAGGTGCTTAACTTCAGCCAATCCAACAAAAAGATAAAACAGTCCTTGTACTTTACACAAGCAGGCTTGTTCAAATCTGTTTTCCTAAACAGATTTCTATCTTTAAACAGTTCAGCACAATGAAGAAATGTTATCTGAGAACACTAATGTACAATCCATTTGAAAATCATCAGGGCTTTCCCCACAAAAGTCACATTCCATGTCCTCATACCTTTCCCCGTAGCTATCTTCAGTATGGCTGTAACTCATACCATTCTGCAAAAACCCTCCTCTTCTTTACGAGGGCTTCTCTCCTCCTCTCTATCAGGGTGAATTGGGAGGTTACCGTATATTGTAGAGTTTCCCTCCAGAGGGCCACACACTCCTGGCTGAGTGTATGTGAAACTCTGTTTTTCAAAGTCCCTTCTACTACAAGGAATCAGCCTATCCTCTGGCTCAGTTCCCCCGGAGCTTTTTGAGCTAGGAAACTTAGCGTGGCTTTTCTCCCAGGCAAGCCTTCCACTCCCTTTTACTGGACGTTTCTCTTTGGGCAGGCAAGTATCCCTTTGATAACAGTTATTGCCCTCCCGGTACCTGTTCTCTGGGAGACTTTCTCTCACAGGTTCCTTCCGTCTGCCTGCATGAATATCTCTGTGGCACCAACCACCCGGTTCTTGTTCAGTGCTGCTCAGCACCCTGTAACCAACCTCTGGTATTCTCTCCCTGGCTATCTCCTGTGGAATCCTGTTTGAATCTCCGTGTGAAGTTTTCCCTTTAGTTTCCCAAACCGCTCTGCTAGGCTCCTGCTTAGCTCCTCTAGGCTCCTGGTTAGCTCCGCTACTGACGAACTCTGAGTGATTTTTAATTGCGTCACTCTTAGTGTTCCGGTGAGCTTGCCCTGCCCTCAGCTGTCCCTCATCACCTAATAGGCTATGAGGTAATCTCCTACTAGGGCGTGCTCCTACACCTGGTGCTTTTATTTTTGATGGTTGCTCATAGCAACCCTGATCCATGTGCTCTGAGCTGTCACTTTTAGACCTGCTCGGCTCTGTGTTTCCTATTTCCATAGGCATATTCTGATCTACCCCATGACACTAGTCAGCTGCGATATTAAGCTACTGCCCAGTTAGTGATATGAGGCAGAAGTTAGGCCAGGGTTTATGGTACAAAAATGTAGCAGTTCTGGCATCTGAACTCTCTGAAGTTAGCAACCACAAGGAATGGTTGCTGCTATATCTCTGCATTTCTCTCCCACAACATAATCTAAACTTGTCAACAATCTGAACTCAGTTACAGGTTTCTAATTTGCGGCTTTAAATTTCTGGACTAATATTGCTTCATAAGTTCTGTTGGTAAGTCAGTGGCATGCGCTCCCCGTCCTCAGAGCCACAAATGGGTCAGGTTTTAGGATATCCCTAATGAATATGCATAAGATATATTTGCATACAATGGAGGTAGTATGCATACAAATGTTTTCATTTGGCGTGGCCCTTAGGCGTTGGTCCGTGGCGTCGGTGTCTGGAGGCCAGTTTGATGTCCTGCATATCTATCTGGGTAATGTGCTGTAATGTGCTGTTCCATGTCTCTCTCCTCTCATCTGTTTCTTTACTCTGCTCTGTCCTATCTTATAATTGGCGTTCCTTTCTTTTTCACTAAATGATGTGTTATTGTAAACCGCTCTGATGCCTTTTTGGTCTGAGCGGTATATCAAATTCGAATAAATAAATAAATAAATAAATAATAAATATCCTGAAAACATAACCTGTTTGTGCCCTCGAAGACTGGGAGTGAATACCACTCTATTAATTGGTTTGTGTGTAGTATTGCATGCATATAATTTGCATAGCAGTTAAAGCTGCCTTCACAAATTCATATTTATCATACTACCCCACTTACTTCACTTCCTACTTTTTATATATGGATTTATGCACATAAGTCACTAAAATGCTGTGATTTATGTGCATAAATGGTATATAATTTTAGGCCACTCCTTATAAAATTATCCGCATTATGCTTAACTTTTCATTTATTTCCATACATTCTAACTCCTTTTCATTTTTTGACTTCTGCCATTTGTATGCACGCAATTTAAAGAATGTTTTTTGTTGTATTTACAACCTGGGGGTAATTTGGAATAATTTATTTGTCTGTTCTTTATTTAAATATGCCTGGGCTACTTCAGTTTATATTATAATCTCTCTTTGGAATATTCTAATTTCTGCACTTAGCTAGTATCTTTTGAAAATACCTTACTCCAAACTAAACGGGGTAAAGCAAGTGTGCTGTTAACATGTGCTAACTGTGCATGTGCACACTTAGCGCATGCAAAAAGGCACTTTGACGGGCGCTAATGGCACCAGCCGTGTAAAGCGCCCTGTAGGTGGAGAGAAGGCGTGCACAGGGTGGAGAGTGGGGGTCAATGGGCGGGGTGTGGGCGGGAACAAGACTTGCTCCATTAACGCAGGCATCTTAACGGCAGGAACCCTAACACAATTCAAAACCCCGTGGAAAGAGTATTTTTTGAGGAGAGAGAGCCTATTTTATGTCTGCAATGTGATGCACAGAGGGGAGCCCAAAAGAGTGATAGTAGTGCTCCATTAGCAGCAACAGCATAATGCCCAAGTATAAAAGGGCACTATGTTGATGGTGCAAATGGGGGCAAAGGAGGTGGTAGATGGGTCATGCAGTGGGGGCTGCTGATGCACAGGAGGGGACCAGGCAGCTGCCTAGATGGCAGATAGGAACATAAGACTGCAAAATATGCCAAACTGTGTCAGACCAAAGTCCATCATGCCCAGTATCCTGTGTCCAATAGTGCACAATCTCGGTCAGAAGTACCTAACAGTTTCCTCAAACTGCCACTCCCTCCCCTCTCCTCACTGCATCCCACCACTCCTGACCTCCCTGACTGGCCCACGCCTGACATTTCCCCTACCCTCTCTCTGTCTCCCATTCTTGGTCATCATTCCTCACTGTTTCATCCGTAGAAGTATTAACATCATAAGATCATCTCATAAGACCACTTCTCCTGTGGACCTAATTCCGTCCTCATGGCTCACTATCCCTTCCCTTGGTCTCCTCCTGTTGGTCCTGTCTATTCTCAACTCCAGTTTATCATCGGGCATTTTTCCAACAGCTTGGAAACATGCTACTACCCATCTGATCTTGAAGGATGCAACACTTGACCCCTCTACTCCATCTAGCTATTGTCCCGTATCCACATTAACTTTTCTATCTAAACTTCTTGAGAAATCGGTCTTTGCTCAACTCTCCTCCTATCTAGACTCTGTTCATGCACTTCATCCATGTCAATCTGGTTTTCGCCCTGGGCACAGCACCAAAACGGTTCTGTCTTTCCTTAGTGAGCTACACCAGTCGCACAAATGGGGTGACATCTCGGTGGCAGTTTCTCTTGATCTGTCTTCCGCCTTGGACCTTTAGACCATGCCACGCTTCTCACTAGATTACAAGATTTTGGTCTCCAGGGCTCAGTTTTCAAATGGTTCCACTCCTTTTTCTCTTTTTCAGTTTCATCTTTAGGTTCTTCCACTTCCCTGCCATGTCTCTGCGGTGTTCCTCAGGGCTTGGTTTTGTCTCATCTGCAGTTTAATATTTATCTGATCCCATTAGCCTTATTGCTATCACAATATGGTATTTCTAGACACTATTATGCAGATGATATTATCCTACTTCATCACAACAGCCCAGTTACAACTGATATTTCTTCTCTTAACTCCTGTCTCTCGTCTCTCCAGCATTGCAACCTGATTGTCCGCTAACTTTCTTCATGTGAATCCCACCAAATCCACAGCGCTCTGGTTCACTTTCGAGAATTCTAACCCCACCATATCTCCTTCCATTTTGTTTCACCCAGCCCACTTGTTACTACCTTCCAATATCTTGGCATTATTCTTGACCCCACCCTATCCTTTTAAGCTCATCTCTCCAACCTGGTCTGTCAATGCTTATTTTCTTTCCATCAGATTTGCGTTGTTCACCCATTTCTTTCTGTTTCTTCTTTGACAACCTTACTCTTTACTTTAGTGATATCAAAGATCAACTACTGTAATACTGCATACCTCATCCTTCTGCAATACCAGATGCACTGAATCCAACTTGTCTAAAATACCGCCATACGCATTCTTGCCCATGCTTCTCACCATGACCACGGCACCCTACTTTTCATCCACTATAATTGGCTTCCAGTAAGGTTTTGTCAACAGTAGAAATTACTTACTTTGGTCCATCATATATTACACTCTGGGTCACCATATTAGTTGGCTGATTCTCTACTTGTCCACTCCTCACAATATGCCCTCTGCAGTATGCATGCCAATTGCTTACAGCTCCCCTCTCCCTCTCAAGCTTGGTTATCTTCTGCCTGTACTTCTGCTTTCTACTTCATAGCCCTGGCCTCCTGGAATTCTTCCCCCCCCCACCCCCGCCCTCAGACTAGCATCCTCCTATAACAAATTCAAATCTCTCCTAAAGACTCATCTTTTCACTACCGCATTTTACCTCCCTACCTCTTGATTTCTCTTTATCTATTCTCTACTCAATCTTCTGAATTTCCAGTGTGAATGATTTTATCTGTCCTATAATTTTAATGGTGTTCTTTTCCTGTTTTTATTGCTAATGTGAAGGGCGGTCAAGCAAATAAAATAACAATAACCATAACTATAACCATATTTTAAGTTACAAAGGAAATGGGGAGACCTAAACTAATCTAAAGATTGTCTGATACATTTTTTGCTATTATGGTAGTTATGCTATAATCTTTTGTTTGCTTCTCAGTGAACAGCTCTTTTGTTTGCTTCTCAGTGAATGACAAATAATATGTGGTTAATGGCTAATCACTTGCTGATAAAAATGTCCTGTAGTGACAATTTTCCTTCTTCTTCTCTTAACTGGGATAATTGACTATAAATTAAGGGATGTGCCTGAGGTGGGTGGGAGAAAAGACTAATTAAATCTAGGGCAATTTATTATGTGTCAATACCCCGAGTTTTGTTTTATATTTTAATAACATTTGATATACTGCTCTTCAACAAGTGGCAAGGTGGTTTACAATAAAAATGACTAAAAAAAAGAATCAGAAAGTGGGAAACGAAATCCACAATGTAAAATTGACAAAGAGCTCAAGTTTGGTTTAATCTGTCCACAGAACATTTTCCCAGAAGGATTGCGATTTCTCAAGGTGGGTTTGGGCAAAGATCAGGTGTGCCTTTTTATGTCTGTCTTTGAGCAGTGGGGTCCTCCTTCGCCTTCTCCCCTGAAGTCCTTCTTTGTTTAGTGTGCGGCATATGGTGTGGGTTGAAACCTCCACTCCTGATTGCTCCAGGTCAATCTTAAGCTCTTTGGATGTTGTATGTGGTGTTTTTCCAACAGTTCACACTAACATTCAAAAACTTCTTGGATTAATTTTCACTCTTCCTACCATGTCTTGAAAGGTTCTTGACAGTTCCATGAGCAGAAATATTCTTAATAACATTGAGAACTGTAGAGACAGGAATCCCAAGGTCTTTGGAGATGGCCTTGTACCCCTTTGAAGTTTGATGTTTGGTAATAATGGCTTTTCTGTCAGTCTCAGGCAGCTCTCTTGTCTTCACCATTGTGAAAATAGAACAGGGAGTGACTATGGCTATTTTAAACATTAGAGCCATCATTGATTGGTTGATTCAAGTCATGTGAGTACTGACAATTGATCACAGGTGCATCTAATTTTACTGCAGTGGGAACATGGTTCTTCTGTTCAAGCTGATTTGAATTGTTTATAAGGGTGCCAATAATCATGTCCTGACAATGTCCCAGTTTTTATATTATTTCCTACTATTTTGTTTCTTAATTGGTCTTGTTTTATTTGATTCTTTTATGTGTCAAATATGTGTGCATATATTGTCCAAAGCTGTTTCACTGGACACTTTTTTTGAGAGATATTAGACATTAAAGGATTGAATTGCAAAGGTGCCAATAATGTTGACCACAACTGTAAATGAAGTGGGGGGTTGTTTAAATTTTCAAATAGTACTAAGACAAGGCGCACTCCATGAAGTTAATAGGTAGTACTTTTAAAAATAATCAGGGGAAGTATTTGTTTCACTTAATGCACAATGAAGCAGTGGAATTTGTAACCAGAAAATGTAGTGAAAGCAGTTAACACAGCTGGATTTAAAGAGTTTAGATAAGTTCCTGGAAGGAAGATCCATAAAACATTATTAGTTAGGTAAACTTGGGGAAAGGCCTGTTTATCCCCAAGTTTATGCAACACTGCTGGGTACTGTGACCTAGCTTAGTCATTGTGGAAAACAAGATGCTGTTCCTGATAGACCTTTGGTTAGACTCACTATAGAACTGTAATGTACTTTGTTCCTAAAAAACAGAACTCTGAACTATCACAACTTCTGCTTTTTAGTATATTAGTTGCCTTGAAAGTAATTTATAAGTTACCTAGATCTACATGTGGAAAACACAGTATTTTAGTGGTGTCCATGTGTAAAGGCCACTTAAGTGCATAATGTATTCCGTCACTATAAGTACTTACATTGGACCGATGGCATGTGCTTTTACTGTGGGCATATAGAGGGGTGGAGTTTGTGCAGAGTGCTAAAGTATTACAATTTACACACATTCTTGAAAAATTTAAGTATGGCATTTACACCTGCCATATGGCAGGAGTAGGTGCTTGTGCCTAATTTAATGCATGGTTTTGATCACTTACAGCCCTACTGTATAATATAAAGTATGTATATGCCCTACTTTGTAAAATATTCTTGAAATATATGTGCCTAGTGGATGGACCGGCCCTGCTTGGTGGTCCCAGTAGACCCCCTCCCCAACCTCCTGGAGCTCCTAACCCCCTACAAATGCCTCCAAAGTTGGGAGGCAGGAGCAATACCCACTCATTTCTGTCTCCAGCACCACTATGCCTGACACTTAGCAGTGCATTGGGAGACACCACTAGGGGCCAGACTGCTAAATAAGGCAATGCAAGGGAAGCATTGCTTTATTTGGTAGACTGATCCCTAGTGATGAGTCCCAATGCAAGCATTCCACTTAGAAACAACATCAGAGTCCATAGCGACTTGCCAAATTCCCACCATAGACCTCAGTTATAGGCAGAGGGATGTAGCATTATTTAGGACAGAGTTAACTCCACCATCATAGTAACACAGTATCCTACACAGTATCTTGAAAGAGATCATTGGTGCTCCATTCAAGAGGGAGATCTCCATATAGAAAGAGCTTTCAATAGCAAATCCTCTGAGAGCTGGCGTTATGTCCACAAATAAGTCATTCTCAGTCCAGCTGTACTCAGCAGCTTTACAAACAGTGCAACATCAATCAGTAATCCAGAAAAGTTTCAGATGTCTCCCCCTGAGCTGCTGTTCTTTATAAATGCTCAGACATCACTGCAAACCAAGCCATAATCAGATAGTCCTTCAATTCAGGTCACCTATTCCATTACTGCTATCCAAAATGCTCACATGAGCAGCAAATACCTCAGTCTCTTTAGGGTTATCAAAGAAATGTACCTGACCTCGATACTGCACTGTCAAGCATGTTGGGAACTGCAGGATAGACCCTGCTGTTTTTGTTAAATAACTGCACATACCGTAGAGAAGTCTTTCCTCTGAGTGCCACTGCTGCTGAATAATCCCGAAAAAACAGGATTCAAGTGTTGTAGGTTACATTGTAGGTTTGCCTTGCTGCCTTCAGGATTGACTTCTTTTGAGCAAAGTTTAAAAATCTTGCTATCACCGGCCATGGGTAGACTCCCTCACCTCATTGTGGCCCCAGTAGATGCACTCATTTTATCACTATTGGACCTTGCGCTTCTCCCACCACCAGCTTCTGGAGGAGCCATGTGTCAAGAAAGGATTCCGGCAGGCCTATGAAAAGGAAGTTATTTCATTATGATCTGTTGTTGAGATCATCGACTTTTGCTTCACACTTTTTCAGGACCTGCTTTGCTGTTCTTGCGCTGTCCATATACTTTGCGTCATGGGCATTCAATTGCATACACAACCCGTGCTGTTTCATACTCAGTCACTCATTTCAAAATGTAGCATTTGCCAGTGGGAGGATCTATCGATTCAGTGACTGCCAACGAAGTAGGGCACATCATACAGTATCCACATGGGCTATGCTTCCCTCTTCGCTGATGCAGTGGCTTTTCTGCTAAAAAAAAATCAGAGTGTACCAAAATATCTCTTAAGTTTCAAGCTCGGGTAAAAGCAATACAGGGCTCATTATGGAACACAGGATGTAGAGATAGCATGCACCAGTGATTGAAAATACTATGTGCTATTTCTTGTGCCTTATCCGAATAGCGTAAGACACATACTTGCATGTCCATATCGTGGGTTCTGTATGCGATTGCATGCCCATGTCCCAAAGTGTGTGTGGGTAAAACATGCCATCGAGTAAAAGTGCGCCTAAGTGAACATAAGTCATGCCTCTTTAACAATATACTTACAGCTCCTATAGTACAACACTATGTGGATTTTGGGCACCAATGGCAACATTTATGTTGGTTAGTCCTTGATATAACTGTGGATGTTCTCAATGGCAGCAATGAGCAACAATTGGCCAGGAAGGAACAGAAGTGGATATTCACTGTCAATACCATATAGCCAGGGGGACCGAACGAAACCTTGGATTGGATGACTGTGATGTAATCTCAATGGCTGGGCTCTGCTTGTCTGCTTTCCACATCCTGTTAAATACCCTTCAAGTAGTGGGTGTCCTTAATCCCACAGGGTTTCAAATTTTGCTGTTTGACCAGTCCTGGTGCAGCCCTGAGAGTTGATGGGCGAAACTCAAGTTGACTTAGGGTCTTACAGCATCTTCACACTCTGAGGTTTGGGGATTTATTAATTCTAAAGCTAAGTGGTTTTCAAATCTTTAAATGCATTTAAAAATTGTAACATTCACTTGTGAGGCCTATGAATGAAAATTAGGGCAAGATCTATCGGCGTTGCAGTGGTTATGAATTAGCCTCACGCATAGTCTTGTGCCCTGTTACTGAGGCCTCTTAATATCCCGCTCCTTAGTTGTAGATGGTTGGTCATGTGATGCTATATAGTAATTACTATGCAGCAGGTAACAATTCTTCACCGCTACTTTGCTTCGCTCGGGATATTTGATGTAATTATTTTGTATCACTTCAACTCTTGGACAGATTTTGCCATCTTAACTTCAGCAGACCTGCCACGTTCATGGTCTTTCTTCATTTGTTAGGCAGCCATGACTCGCTTTAGGATCACCCTGGTATACAGAAATTTGCCACCATATTTACTGCCACTCTGATGTATCCGGGGGAGTCAGTAATCCAAAGTGCTAAAAGAAAGGGTTACACCAGAGATTGAGTAAACACATTTTACACAGGTCACTGCATCCCACAACTCACCCCCTTTGCTTTATAATAGAGGGCCTGCATACCTATATAGCTCCTTCCTTTTCATGTAGTTTTCGTGCTTTACTGCCTTTTCTGATCTCTCTTTGCAGTCTAGCATGTAATTTTTTGAAACCTTTTTTTATCCTGCTGCTGTGCCATCCTTTTTATTCATTCCATTTAAAATGTATTTAATTTATAACATTAATTTTATGTGTTAATTTTAGTTATTTACAATGTAGCTTGACTAATTCTTCTGACACAAAGCACAGACTCAGCATACAAAAACATTGACTCAGAAAGAAGAAGAGAACTTTCCCAATAAAAAGAATGTTTAAATTGTGTTTTAATGAAAGATAAAAGTGACGTTCAATAATTATTCTAGACTTTTCTTCAGGCCTTTACTTATCAAAGAGTTTTAGATGCATGGCAAATTTTACACTTGCCCATTGTGAAAGATTTTCAATACAAATGACTTTGTGGCATTAATTTTATGAAGTATTTTCAGTATATAAAGCCTGCTTTACATATAGAAAAGGTCTCTTGTAAAATCGAGTGTGTGTGTGTGTAAAGGTATGTACACCAAAAAAGCATACATACTTAGACTACATGTATGCATTCCCAGGGACATATTTTGGTAGAACTGAAGTGCAGTTTCAATGTACAAGAATATTGTATAAAACATGCGAAAGGCACATGCTTAACATGCATGTACAAATTTATACCATCTTCGGAGCAGATGTAAATTTTTTGTGTGTTTATGGGTTGTTTACACTTGCTATTCCATCTTTATAAATGAACAAAGCAGTTTACAATATAATCATATCATTAAAAAGGTGAAAATAACTTCATTAATTATTTTAGGATTGAAGGAGTAGCCTAGTGATTACAGCAATATAGTACTCAAGAGAGATCAGGTTTCGATTTACACTGGCACTCCTTGTGACCTTGGGCAAGTCACCTTAACCTCCATTGCCTCGGAAGAAAGGGCCTGGCAACCTACTTCCGCTCATACCTTGCCAAGAAAACTCAGGAAAATGCCAGGGATCAGCATTGGCCAATTTTCTCAATGGGGAAAGGTGAATAGTGGAGTACCCCAGGGATCTGTGCTGGGCTCGCTGAAGTGTGAGTTCTGTCACTACATGCCCCAGTGCTAACTGTGTAGCATTGGGAGGTATTGTGGGCATTCCGGGGTGGAGCGGAGGCAACACTCATCGCTAACCCAACAGCGGCGATATTGAACCACTGCCCAGGCAGCAACCCGTGGGTAAAGACAGGTGTGGGAAAAGCTGTCCTATCTTTACATTTGGAAGCTAACTGAGTAGCGGCTCAATACCACTGCTGTCTGGTTAGTTGTCACGCCGTGTGGCAGACCTGGATATTCAATTCCAGTGGCAGCATATAGCCCCAGGATTGAATATCCAGTGTTAAGATTCAGTGGCGGTAGCGATGTGCTTTAGAAGCTCTAGCTGCCACCGCCGCCGAAAATCAGGCCTTAGGGAAGAACAACCCAAACTACGATTACATGATGCAAGATTCCACATTAGGAACCTCCACTCAGAAAAAGGATTTAGGCATCATCGTGGATGACATGTTGAAACCCTCTGCTCAGTGTGCAGCCACGGCCAAAAAAGCAAATAGAATGCTAGAAATCATAAGGAAAGGAACAGAGAATAAAACAAAGGATGTGATAATGCCTCTGTATCGTTCCATGGTGCAAGCACACCTTGAATATTGTGTGCAGTTCTGCTCTCCATATCTTAAAAAGGATATAGCAGAATTAGAATTGGTAAAGAGAACAGCCACCGAATTGATGAAGGGGATGGAAGGATACCCCTATGAGGAAAAGGTTAAAACTTGGAAATGAGACAGCTGAAAGAAGATATGATAGAGGTCTACAAAATAATGAATGGAGTGGAAGGGGTAAACATAGATCAGTTGTTTACTTCTTTAAAAAATAGAAAGACTAGAGGACATGCAGTGAAGCTAGAGGATGTAGTAAAAGCTGTTAATGTAGCTGGGTTTAAAAAAGGTTTGGACAGGTTCCTGGAGGAAAAGTCCATAAACCATTACTAAAAAGGGCCAGGGAAGCCTGGCCCTTTTTAATCTGTATACCTTTTCAGGAATCCAGAAGGTACTTGTGTCCATGAAAAAAGAGCAGAACCTGGGGGTAATTGTTTTTGGTGATCTTAAGGTGACTAAACAGGTAGAAAAGGTGACAGCAAAAGCCAGGAGGATGCTTGGGTGCACAGTGAGAGGAATGGCCAGAATGAAGAAGGAGCTGATACCCCGCGCTGCAGGCAACAGGGTCTTGACTACCTCTGTACTGTACCGTGGGTAGAACAGAGTATTCACTCACTTTTTTTTTTAATATACCCAGGACTGGAAATTTCTAGTGTTTGCTACATTAGATTCTTGCTCTATAGCTCTATAAGGTAAAAGGAGTGGGGAAGATTTAAATATAATCCAGCAATGCCTCAATAGTTGCTCAGGAACTCAGTTGCCTAGTGGTTATTTACAGCCGCTGAAGGATAATAATGATAATGGAAATCAATAGCTGGGCAATGAGAAATGCCAGTCAGAATTACAGTGATTTAAGGAATCTGTCTTATAGCAGCAGTTCAATGCATAAAGGGGGTAATTTTCTAAGAGGGTGTTTACTTTTAGGCACTAATTGCGTTCCTAACTGGGGTTTATTTTAGTGATTAATATGCATATGTGGTCACATATGTGTGTTGATAACCACTTATAAAATACTGACCGCTGTAAAAGTATGTGTGTTGCTTGATGGCGCATACTTTGCTGGTAGGCTTGCGCATGGGTGGAGTTTGGATGGACCATGGGCAGAGCACACAAATATTAGTGTGGCTGTAGGGCTGGTGTTCCTGCCATTTAGGCTAGTATTTTATAAAGGCAAGTAAGCACATACTTGTTTTTGTAAAATAGGTTTAAAATAGGTACATTAAAAAGTGCTTTACTTAGGTGCCTCTTATAAAATAGCCTTCAAAAAGGTAATTATATGAATAAATGTCTTCCCTGCAGAAATAAGCTTTTATAAAATTGCTGTCCTGATATGCAGGTGAACTTACATGTTTGCACTCTGTATGGTCATAAGTTTACCTAAACTGAGTGAAGCTGTTCCTGGGGGTTTGGGGATGGGGTTAGTGTTTATGTGTTTGCCTTACAAGGTATGCATGCATGTTATCACGCCGCCCGCTCCTTAACCTTGAGGGTTAAGGAGGGGTTGCCTTGTGATGCCCTTGAGGCAGTTAGTTGTAGTTGTGTTATTGTGCTTCGAGCAGTAAGGCAGGCAAAGAGAAATTTATTTTTCATGAGGTTTATTTTTCATGAGGCTTACTTTGGCATTGTGCAGTTCAAAAAGGCTACAGACGGTGCAGAAGTATAAACCAAAAACAAGATTAACTGAAACTTGCCAAACAGGCTTGCAATGCTGTATTATTTCACATTCACTTCATGTGATCCAAACATACAGGGTGAAACAGAAAAGTTCCTTTAACAGTAGTGCTCTGGTTCTACCAATCACTGGTACCTTAATTCATTCACCTCCCAGAAGCTTTCTTGTGTAGGTCAAGTTAAGTGCCACTGCTATATTTCTTCATATACCAGCAAAACCTTTTCCCTTAATTGCCTCTGTCAATTAAGCATGTAGAGCAGTCCATTAACATATCTTCATCAGGGTAAAGCAGAGAATTAGAAACAGGCGTTTCTTCATTACAGCCAGTAACTGGTTCTGGAATACTGTAGTTAAAACTTGCCTTCCGTTCTAAATACTCTTGGAATTCTTTGAGAAGTGATTCAGCTGGTGACTTCCCTTCACTTAGCTGTCTTCCCTTCTCCTCGGTGAGCAAATGTTGGCTGAGCCTCTCTATCTTAGGCTGCTTATCATGTTTGTTTGTATCAGGAAAACAAACATTTGCTGTGCTTCCGTTATCTCCCCACCTTTCCCTACACGTGGGTGCTGTGCATAAAAACTTAGCAGTGCTAGGAGGGTACTTAAAAGCATTTACGTCAGCCCTTTCTTGGCTAGGTGTTTCAGCTAGCTTAAAGGAATAATTAGTGTTATTCAAAGCTTCTCTCTGCTGACAACAGCTGCCACCATTTTGTCTGACTTGGCTTTTAAAACTAGAACACAATCTTTCTGGCTTTAGAGCATAAACTTCTCCCCCACTGGGTACCTTATACAGAAGCTTTTCCTTTGGAGAATTCTTTGTCCTTCTGCCTTTATTCCATAGCTCTGCCTGGTCCTGTAGCCTTGGATCTCTCAGCGTTCCGAAAGAGTTCTGCCTCCAGCAGTTTCTTTCCTCATCTGAATCTTCCACCACGCTACCTGCCAGCTGCAGACTATTTGAGGAATTACCACAGCAAGGATACTTCCTTTCAGCCTTTCCTTCTGAAGCACTTGTTTCTCCCTCTGGGAATTCTCTTAGCCTCCGTTGCTCTCTTGGCTCCTGCCCTCTTAGCTTCTCTCGGTCCTGCTCTTGCTCCCGGTTCTGTTTGTCTTGCCTCCTCCTCTGTTTTCTTTCACTTCCTGGTTTCTGAGTATTTAACCAGGTGCTTCTAGCCTGCACTGCCCGCCTCCCCTTGGGGCGTGCCCAATCAAAAGCTTTCCTACTCTCCTCCCTCGAGGTGAGCTGTTCTGCTTGATTGAATCTGGGTTTTTTTCTTTCTGCAAAGAAATCCCTGCTTTCTCCTGCAGTACCGGCTTCTACCACCGGATGCTCATTTGTGTCCATCTGTTCCTGGGGAGCTACTGTGTCACAGATCCCCCCCCCTTAAGATATCACGGGCTGGCTTTATCTTAACAGCACAGCACGTGATACCACTTATGGACTCTGGGCTGTTACACTTTACTTGAGACTGTTGTCTGGGAGAGTCTATTGTGGCTATCAGGGCTAAGGCTACCCTGTCATGCCATGGCTTTAGAAGGTTAACGTGGTAAACCTGCCTGCGGCCATTCCTATTTTCTACTAAATATGAAACAGGTCCCACAGGATGTACCACCCGACAAGGGCCCTTCCAATGGCTTTCAAATTTGGGTTCCGTACCTGACACCATCACAATGACTTTTTCCCCTATATTTAACTGACGCTGTTTTGTGTTTCTATCATAGTAGGATTTTTGTTTAGCCTGACTACGTTTTAAAATTTCCTCTGCTACCTGTGAAGTTCGGCGCAGCCGTTTCTTTAAATCTTTAAGAAATTCGGGCACCTCTACTTCCCTTGGATCCGGCTCCACCCATTGTTCTTTTAGAATGTCTAAAATGCCGCGGGGTGACCGGCCATATAGCAGCTCATATGGTACCGTTCCTAATGAGGCTTGTTTCCTTTCACGGCATGCGTAAAGGACAAAGGGAAGCATGGTATCCCAATTGTCAATGTCCCCCTCCAGACTTCTACGTAACATCCTCTTAATCGTTTGATTTTGTCTTTCGACTAAACCGTTAGTTTGGGGATGGTACGCTGCTGTTTTAATGTGGGTAATGCCAAAGGCATCCCACACTTGCCCTAAGTATTTCGAGAGGAAATTGCTCCCCCTGTCGGTGAGCACTTCCTTCGGGAAACCTATTTCACAAAATAGCTTAATAAGTTCCATAGCTATTACTTTGGCTGATGTGCTCCGTAGTGGCATGGCCCACGGAAATCTTGTAGCGTGATCTACTATCACTAGAATATAGCGGAATCCTCTCGGAGTCTTAACTAGAGGTCCAACTATGTCTATCCCTATCCTTTGGACGGGCTCTTTAATCACAGGAGATGGAATCATTGGGACCACCCTGGAATGGGCTGCAGACACTCTTTGGCCGTCTCCTTAAATATACCTGGCCAGTAAAATCTGGTGAGGATCTGGTCAAGGGTCCCCTGGCTGCCCTTATGTCCCCCAACGGGATGGTTGTGTGCTAGGCGTAACACTATATTTTTGAAAGTGGTTGGAACCACTAACTGCTTCCTAGTGTCTCCTGTAAAAGGATTTTTACTCTCCCTATAGAGTAGGCCATCAGTAGCAGAAACCTAGGCAGGGTATCCCTAGTATTCTGGGCCCACTTAAATGCCTGGGTAAGGGCAGGGTCTGCCTGCTGCTCATGCGGAAACGAGGGGAACTTGTTCATCAGTTCCTCGGGCACCCATGGCAGCTCTTGCCCAGCCTGTACCTCCGCCTTATTCCTTGAGCGAACTTGCTTCTCTTTATGCTTTTCAGCTTTTTCCTTTTTGTCTTTAGGACTGGGAGTCTCTATTAAAGCATCCTCAAAAGGAAGAATTTCTCCAAGATTCTCTGTGTGGTCTTCCTCCCTCTCTAAGGGTTCCTCCTTACTTTCTAAGGGTCCCTCCTTATCCTCTGAGGCTGCGGACTGGGCCCTCGTGGAGACCATCACGCCTTTCTCATGCAACCCTCGCTTTATCTCTTGGAAAAACTGAGGCCAATCCCTGCCTAAAATGACAGCGTGAGGAAGACCTGGGATAACTGCTAGTGGGATAGTCCTACGTGTGCCTAACCCTATTATGTGTAATTTGTACACTGGGTAAGTGGAAGTTCCACCATGTACGCACCTTATGTTCACAGAAGTAACGGGCTGAATCACTTCTCCTCCCTGCTTGGCCTCTATTTCACGCCACAACTCCTTCGAGAGCATACTCAACTCCGCCCCGGAGTCCAGCAAAGCCTGGGCAGTGATTCCCTGTACTTCTATAGACAGAAGAAAACCTTGCCTATCTCTCATAGCATTACTAGCTATTAATGCAGTTTTTACATGACATTGTCTTTGAAAACGCCCTTGCTGACCACATTTATAACATTTTTGCCTATCTTTTCCTCCTTTCCATAAAGGCATGCACATTTTCACAGGACTGCTCTCATCCCTTCGTGCCTTTTCTGATCTGCAACACTGCGACTCCTGGGAAGTAGAGCCACCTCTCTGTCCTGTAATCTCAGCCTCAATGTACCTTTCCGAGAGTGCTACTGCCTCCTGAGGGGTTTTGCAGTTCTGTAATATCAGAAAAGTACGGATACTGTTGGGAAGTGCATCCATGTACTGTTCTAATACTAGATCATTCAAAATAGACTCCACAGTTCTCCCTTCTGGATTTAACCATTTGTTAAGTAAACTGTGTATACGATGACATAGAGATTTTGGAGTCTCACTGGGCTTTAATTTCACACTCCTCAGGCGAGCGCGATAAACTACCGGAGTGAGCCCCAATCTCTCCCTGATTGCTCTTTTAATTTCCTCATAGCTTCCTGCTAAATCAGCTGGCATGGCACGGTAAGCGGCCAGCGCCTCCCCTGTAAGGGACGCTGCCAACCTTAGCGGCCAGTGCTCTTTAGGCCACAAGCTAAGATGTGCAACCCTCTCAAAGCTGGTTAAATAATCATCTACATCATCCTTATCTGTGAGTTGTCCAAAATTGAACAAAGTTCCCATTTGTATGCTAACAGGGTGTACATTGTCTGTTAGTGTGGAACCTGTTACTGAGGCTGGAACAGGCGCTGGCTTCTTCTCACGCAGCATCTCCTCCATCAGCTGTAGCAGAGGTCTTTGCTGCTCCTGGAAGCTAGCATTAGCTCTTGCCTGTGCCTCCAAAGACATGTCTCTCTGGCGCTCCAACTGCGTCGCCATCCAACCAAAGACCTCTTTGGCCTCCAACGCCATCTTGGAACCTGGAATAAAAGAGAAACACACAGACCAAAGTGCGATACCACTGGAACAAAGTTTTCTTTTCCCTTTTGAAAATATATATATTTTTTTTCTTTTCTTTCTTTTTCCCCCAGTCACCACTAGGAGACCTCCCCTGGCCCCGGTATCTCGGTACCCTGGGTGGATACCCTTTACCTGGCTCAGGAGTTATACAAGCGTGTCAGCAATGAAGTTCAGCAGCTTCCTGCA
Source organism: Ichthyophis bannanicus (assembly GCA_033557465.1). Taxonomy (NCBI): domain Eukaryota; kingdom Metazoa; phylum Chordata; class Amphibia; order Gymnophiona; family Ichthyophiidae; genus Ichthyophis; species Ichthyophis bannanicus. The sequence continues at coordinate 46,285,502 of CM066046.1, forward strand.
ATCCCCTTCCACTGCTGGGCTCGGCAGCACCTCTGCTGGGCTCCTCTGGAAGTCTTGTGGTTGCAGCTCCTGCTATGGTCACTTCTTGCGTCTGCAGAAATCCTCAAATCTTCAATACTACGCCACTCTTATCACGCCGCCCACTCCCTAACCTTGAGGGTTAAGGAGGGGTTGCCTTGTGATGCCCTTGAGGCAGTTAGTTGTAGTTGTGTTATTGTGCTTCGAGCAGTAAGGCAGGGAAAGAGAAATTTATTTTTCATGAGGTTTATTTTTCATGAGGCTTACTTTGCCATTGTGCAGTTCAAAAAGGCTACAGACGGTGCAGAAGTATAAACCAAAAACAAGATTAACTGAAACTTGCCAAACAGGCTTGCAATGCTGTATTATTTCACATTCACTTCATGTGATCCAAACATACAGGATGAAACAGAAAAGTTCCTTTAACAGTAATGCTCTGGTTCTACCAATCACTGGTACCTTAATTCATTCACCTCCCACAAGCTTTCTTGTGTAGGTCAAGTTAAGTGCCACTGCTATATTTCTTCATATACCAGCAAAACCTTTTCCCTTAATTGCCTCTGTCAATTAAGCATGTAGAGCAGTCCATTAACATATCTTCATCAGGGTAAAGCAGAGAATTAGAAACAGGCATTTCTTCATTACAGCCAGTAACTGGTTCTGGAATACTGTAGTTAAAACTTGCCTTCCATTCTAAATACTCTTGGAATTCTTTGAGAAGTGATTCAGCTGGTGACTTCCCTTCACTTAGCTGTCTTCCCTTCTCCTCGGTGAGCAAATGTTGGCTGAGCCTCTCTATCTTAGGCTGCTTATCATGTTTGTTTGTATCAGGAAAACAAACATTTGCTGTGCTTCCGTTATCTCCCCACCTTTCCCTACACGGTGCTGTGCATAAAAACTTAGCAGTGCTAGGAGGGTACTTAAAAGCATTTACGTCAGCCCTTTCTTGGCTAGGAGTTTCAGCTAGCTTAAAGGAATAATTAGTGTTATTCAAAGCTTCTCTCTGCTGACAACAGCTGCCACCATTTTGTCTGACTTGGCTTTTAAAACTAGAACACAATCTTTCTGGCTTTAGAGCATAAACTTCTCCCCCACTGGGTACCTTATACAGAAGCTTTTCCTTTGGAGAATTCTTTGTCCTTCTGCCTTTATTCCATAGCTCTGCCTGGTCCTGTAGCCTTGGATCTCTCAGCGTTCCGAAAGAGTTCTGCCTCCAGCAGTTTCTTTCCTCATCTGAATCTTCCACCACGCTACCTGCCAGCTGCAGACTATTTGAGGAATTACCACAGCAAGGATACTTCCTTTCAGCCTTTCCTTCTGAAGCACTTGTTTCTCTCTCTGGGAATTCTCTTAGCCTCCGTTGCTCTCTTGGCTCCTGCCCTCTTAGCTTCTCTCGGTCCTGCTCTTGCTCCCGGTTCTGTTTGTCTTGCCTCCTCCTCTGTTTTCTTTCACTTCCTGGTTTCTGAGTATTTAACCAGGTACTTCTAGCCTGCACTGCCCGCCTCCCCTAGGGGCGTGCCCAATCAAAAGCTTTCCTACTCTCCTCCCTCGAGGTGAGCTGTTCTGCTTGATTGAATCTGGGTTTTTTTCTTTCTGCAAAGAAATCCCTGCTTTCTCCTGCAGTACCGGCTTCTACCACCGGATGCTCATTTGTGTCCATCTGTTCCTGGGGAGGTACTGTGTCATAATGTACATAAATTAACCTGCAGAATTTGTGTGTGCCAAAGACAAGGGGGTGAGTGCAACACGTGGTATGTGAAGAAATGGCCATGCAAAACCAGTAAATGCAGGGGGTGTGCTCAGTCTCTGACCTGCATTTAACTCATGGGGCAGACAGTTAACACATGGGCCTACAAAGTACACACTGTCATGCCATATCATGTACTTTTATGCCAGTCGGCATTTTATAAGAGGTTATTTATGTACGGATGTGGCTATATACATGCGGGAATGACTTTATAAAATTACTTCCTTAAAGTTAAAGATGGCCAAACCACTCGATATTGATGTCAAAATGCCCAAACAACAAAGTTGGTAGAAAAACATTTTCTGTTCAGTTTAATGATTAAAATGTCAGTTTTGGGAATCTGCATCCATTATATCTTTGAATTTTGCATGGAAAAATGCATTTATTTTTCTATTTCTCCATTTTAACTTATTCAACTATTATGATTTTGTATGTGATTTTATTTGTACTACTCATTCTTGTAGATCATTTTGTGCTAACTGAATAAGTCATTCATAAGCTTGCTTCTTAGGGGTATGTCTACTAAAACGCAATCGTTTTTTACAGCTATCACCGGGTGTTAGTTGCAAAAGTTGCATAGTAGCTGCAAGCATTGTGCATACACAACATTTCTTCAGCAGATATCGTGGTGGAAATGCAGGGATTGCGGTTGGCAAGCACCACAGATACAGCTAATGCCATCCATTGAGGTGGTGTTAGGGTCACCTGTGGCGTCTACGGCTTTGGTGATTATGCAACAATGTTTAAATCTGTGGTAATCATGCTTTGCATGCATGCCCACTCTCCACCCTAATCACGTCATTTCTCGCTCAGCCCTGCAGCTACTGCGCAAAATGCAGACATCGCAGAAAATCGCTGTAATGTTTACATTTGGCCCGCGCTAGCTGCTACTGCCGCGCAATCATCCCGCATCATTGCTGTGGTAGCAGCTAACACGCTTTAATAAATATATCCCTTAGTGTTTCCATTTCAGTTATTGTTGGCACATTGCTAATTACTAATTTCTAGAGGTGTGCACAGGATTTTTTTAGTTTTTCATTAATATTTTGTTTTGTTTAGTGAAAGCATATCCCTGCTGATCTGTGGTCATTTGTTTTGTGTTTGGTGAGGGTATCTCCACCTGTGTTTGCAAGTGTGATGAGATATGCTGCTCTTGCTTAGATTCTGTATAGGGATCTATACTGTAACTGTCCAGCTTATTTTGTTTTCAAGCAGGGAATGTATTTGATGTTTTAGCGCCTGTCATGGTATTCTTCATAGATAGTATTGTTCATCTGTGAATTTTGGCATTTAGTGCAAATACCTTTGCTGCTTTTACTGCAAAAATTTGAGTAAAATGGACAGTTCAAATGAAGAGGTTGGTTCCTCTCTTTGATGAGTATGACAAAAAGAAGTTTGCTGCTCTTGATTTGGGTCTTCCTTTTATATGCTAGTGGTATTTTGGTGGTTGGCCCCTTTTTGGATTTTCTCCTTTGTGGATAACTAACAGGTTAGCTATATACTGTAGGTTCTGAGTGCCTTTTTTGAAGGGTTTTGTATTACTTCACAAAATGCTTGGTAGTGGAAGGAGTTTATATTGCTGTTACTATGGTAACACCAGAATGTGACTAGTTTTTTAGGGTAAGTGGTAAGGGGGAATCATTTTGGTTCTGCTCTGTATTGCTGGCAGTTTTTGTGGATGCAAAGTATGTCTGTATAACTGGAGATGCAAGGTTTATATTGGGATTTTGTCATTTATCAAATATCATCAAATGTCTCCAACTGGTTTAGTTCTCTGCTTACCATGACAATAATGAACTTCACTCCTAATCCAGGGTGCGTGGAATATGATCTCAGTGTCTCACATTTACTTCTAAAGCTCACCATAGTACTGCATCATGCCAAAGAGAGCATTCTTCTGAAGTTCATGTAGAGGCAACCTATGAAGGTATGTTTGGAAATCGCTTGGGTCCTACCATGTAATTGCGAACTGGATTGGCCACTGTAGTAAAGTGGGTACTGGGCTTGATGAAACCTTATTCTGACCCAATATGGCATTTCCTTATGCTCTTATGCTTTTAATCAAGCTTGTGACTCCCAATACAATAGGAAATATTTCTGTGTTTTTCTGCCACATTTTCTTAGTCTTTGACTACAATTCTTGCTATTTGAGTAGATATATCTGTAACCCGCAGTTACTGCAGCTGTCAACAGCATGCAGTCACCATGAAAGATGCAGACAGTATGGGGGTCATTCTGTGCCATGAACAGCAGGGATGTATGTCCAGGCAGGAAGTAGATCCCCACTGTTCGTCCCCCTGCCACTCCCAGTGCTAAGGCATACCGACGTACCCATATGTGAAGACTAATTCCTGCTGTTCCCAGAGATCACCTGTTACAGGTAAGTAACTGTGCTTTATTTCCCTTTATGCAAAAGATTCAGGTGGGTCACAACATAGAGGAAAATGTCCTTAACTTCAGGAATGAAACAAACTCATGGTAAAGAAAAACTGTTATGCTTCACAGTTGTAACAAGGATTAATTAAGACTTCCTAGAGTAACTCAACCGTTTCAATACTCTTCTTCCTTTTAGCATACAAGTAACACTCTGGAGAAAGGATATATTATTTACAGGTCTAGCAGTGATTCTATACTGCTTGTAACGCATAGAGAACAGTCCATCTCCTCTTGAGACAAAAGACTAGGCTCCACAAATTCCACTTGCATCGGCTCTGAGTCAGAGTTATCCCTTTCTGTATCTGGGGTTTCTCTGGCTATGGGAACTGGCCAGTCGCTATTCTTATTCTCTGGGTGTTTGTAGAGTTCTTCTAAGGTTTGCCAGTGAGCGTGGCCTACCTTTGTGCTTTTACCATCTGGGTTATACAAGGGAGGTTTACTTTCCTTTCTTGTAAAACGAGCATTGCTTTTAAAAGGGCACTTATAAGGTGAGCTTTTTCTCTTAAAAACAGAGTCAGCATACCTTGGTTTCCAACAGCATGTAGAACAGGAACTTTCTCCTTCCAGTAGTTCTCCTGGGATACAATCCTCGTGCCAGTCTTTTCCCTGAAAGCTCTTGTTACCTTTCAGTCTGGTCACTGGTTTCTCCGGTAAGTGCAGGCCTCTGTCCAAGCCTAACTTCTGGCTTCTTCCTTCAGCACTTTTCTGCTTCCCAAAGTGACTGTTCCTTTGCTCAGCATTGCTTTCCCATTCACTCCTAGGGCTTAGCTCAATGCTCCTGGTGCTTCCTTCTTCTTGGCCCTTGCTCGTGGTGCATTTTTCTCGCATGGCTTTGCTCCTGGTGCTTCTCTCTGGTCCCCCTCTGTCTCCACTCCCTTTCCAGTGTCCAGTCTCCTGCTTATAAAGCTCTCCTGTGTTTGAGCTTTCTGGGCTGCTTGTCAGGTGGTGTCGATTAGCTAGGTGTGTCCAGTCAGCCTCTGTGAGTGCACGCCTGCTCTCTCTAGCTGCTCTGTGCGGGAATTGCATCCCGTGCACATCTTTTATATTATGAAAAACAGCTTCTTTTCTTGTATCTTTGCTTCCATCAGCTCCTGCTGCATGACAAAACTCAACTTACACAAACAGACACAGACACACACGCATATATGCCCAGGGACTGGAAATAATTCCAAGAAACATGTTCTGCATACTTTCCCCACTTAGCCACCGCTGCTGGCACACTCCTATCTCTGCTGGGCTGGTTCTTAGTGATTCAGATGTGTATTTCATTTTCTTAGTTAAAAGTTAAGGTGGGAAACCTAGTAACTGAACCATAGAGCTGACATAATGATTACAATGTTCCTGCAATCTTAAAACATGGATTCCAATGCTAAAGGAAACTATGTAAGCGGTAGCAGGGCTGGCGCTACCATAGGCGAACTAGGCAGTCACCTAAAGCACTAAACCTCCATGGGCACCCCAAACTGTGACACAGCACTTACCTGTGCCAGAGAGGGCGACCGTGGGAGAAAGAAGGCAAAACGTTCCGCGATGCAGTGCCAGTGTGTGCAGCTATGTTCTGTGTTGCAGTTTGGGGTCCATTGCCACTGCTAAAGACCCCAGAGAGGGGCAGCAGCAGTGGCAACAGCAGGGCCACGGTGGGCGGCAGGATGGAGGTTCTGCCTGTGGTGCCTCCTGTCCTTACACCAGCCAGACAAAAATAACTCCAAGCGTAAGGGCGAAAACAATAACATAATCACTTTAAACTTTACACACTATTTAATCAGCAGCCAGTGAAGTGCCAGGAGTATTTTATAATTTATGGCCCGATTTTCGAAGGCATTTACACGGGTAATTGCCCTAGTCACCTCTTTAAATGCCATATCCAGGATTTTCGAAGGGCACCTGCATGGATAGTGCCCTTTGAAAATCCCAGATATGTCCCTAATACACCCAGATACTATGCGGTTAGCATTGGGGCGTGTTGGGGGCATTCTGGGTCTGAGCAGGGGTGGAGGAAAGGGCTAAATGGGTAGCATCAATTTTCAAAGCTACCCGCTTAGCCCTCTGCACCTTAAGGATAGGCAACGTTTTTCCTCACCTGTCTGTCAGGCGCAGGGGCTAAGTGGGTAGCATCGAAAACTAGTGCTATCCAGCTAGCTCCTGCAGCTTGCAGGTTGTGTGGCGAGACCTGGATTTTCAGTCGGGACTGCATATGACCCCGGCATTGGAAATCCGGGTTAGGCTGAAGGGGGTGGGTTATAGACCGACCGGCGCATAGCACCGCCGAGTTGTAAATTGGACCCTATGTATATAACTGTGCGCTCCGCCCATGCTCCACCCACATGCACGCCCACAATGAAATGCCTACCATCAGTCTAAAGTACACGCTTATAGAATAGCAGCTGGCTAAGGTACGCATATCAAGGCCATCTACATGCATGAATCACTAAGAAATCCCTGATTCGTGTACGTAGATGGCACATAAATTTACCATTATCATACCTGATTTCATTTTGTTAATATTTTTCCCCATACAGGATGTTTGGTTACTGTTCCTTGCAAACTACTGTCTCTGTCTCACATATGAACCAGTGACACACACAGAGACAACACAGACACATGCACACCCACACACACATCCCCTTGGGCAAATCAATCAACCTTCCATTGCCTCAGATGCAAACTTAGATTGTAAGCCGTCCAGGGACATGGAATGCCTACCATATCTGAATGTAACTCATCTTGACCTAGTACTGGAAAGGTGTGAGCTAAATACAAATAAAGAAATAAAATGAAGAATTCCACAAGCCATACTCCACATGCTTTTCCTACTTGTTTTGCTTGTGCACTTTTTCTGGTGTTTGCTTGTGCACTTTTTCTGATGATTCATCTTTGATCCTGTTTTGTTTGTTCATGCTGTAATAGAGAGATGCTGTCATACACGAGCTATAAAGCTGCACAGTCTCTGCAGTACATTTAGAGGCCAATGTACTGTTCTATGTGCATGTTCCTGGGTGTTTTTATAACTGTTTTATTGGATCTTAAGACTTTTTGCATTACTGGTAACATAATCCTACATCTAGCCTGGCTGGCCTTGGATTCTACAGCACGCTGAAAAACAAACACATATGAAGAGCTTTTTATATTCAAGCACAGACTATTCGACACTTACTTCAAAGTCCCAGGAGAGCAGTGCAGTGGAAGAGTGATGTGCTAGAGGCAATTGTGCTTTCTAATCCACTTCCAAAGCCTTCTTGAACACACCAGGGTGCACTTATAAATTCTGCTGTGCTCTTCAATGCCTGCATTTGCTGAACCAGGAAGCATCGACCATTGGGGTTGTATATGCTGTTCTGCAGTACTGCATCGTTCAAAATTATTATTTAAAGTATTTTTCAGTAAAAACATTTTTATGAGTTTTAATACTCATCAAAAGTACAGGATTGAGATTACTGGACATCAAAGTATTTATTTATCCACAGAATACGAGTATAGAATATGAATGTGCACGCTTCCTCCACGGATGGGCAGTATAAAGAGTGGGCTGTAGAAAAATGATAGCTCAGAGAATTTTTTCATACTAGCCTATAAGATAGCAAATTAGAGTGCTCTTTTCTACTTCATTTCCCGAAGCCCACCAAGCTGCCCCTTCAGAGGTATGTCACAGAACTTGGACACACTCACCTTTACCAGCTGAACCGAGCCAAAACACCTCTAACATAAATTTCACATTTTTCCTCAGTTATCAAGATGGAAAACAAATGGGGTTATTTTAGAAACTCTGTTCGTGAGTTGGATATCTGCAAATGGGTACTTGGATGTGCAAAGCACAGAGATGTCCCCGGAACCATTTTAGAATGTCCATGTAGCAAGGGGGCAAAATAAAGGCGTGGACTGGGGAAGAACAAGGATGATGCACTTCACAGTGCAATTTCAGAATGGCATATTTATGAAATGGCCTCACTCATGCATTTGCCTGCCTTTTCAACGTCTTCATAACCAGTTATAGGAATGTTCATTTTTCAGGGTGGAGACACGGAGATTTCAGAAGGCACTTACGTGCCTCACTTCACTGCTGCCAATCACCTTTTTTTTGAATGTTCTACTCTGGACATCCCAGATTCAAACTAGACATCCCTTCTAAAATGCCACTTCATGTATGTTAGCCCATCACTAAAGGAACTGTTTACTAAGATGCGGTAAAATAATGCACTTATTTATCAGGTTTTTTATATCGCTTTATCATTTCAGTCAAAGCAGTTTACATTGTAACTTAAATGCAGTAATGTAAATTAAACAGGGACATGGATAACTTGGATTTTTCTGAAGCAATGGAGGGCTAAATGACTTACTGTACTGATGTAGTGTACCCTCTTAAGTGGTTACTGCACTTACTGTAAAACCTAAGGGCTGGTGCTGAGTCAGTGCTGACCTCTAGTGACCCAGCCCCTAGGTTTTCTTGGCAAGGTGTTACCAGAAGTAGATCACCAGGCCTTTCTTCTGTAAGGGCCCGATTCTGGGTTTGGGTTGTGGGGCTTCACATCCCGACAAGCCATGTATGCCCAATTCCCCCTCCAGCTCTCCCAATACGTCCTGAGCTGCTGATTCAGATCACGGCCCTGTACGTCCTGCCGGGTCAAAGGTGGAATAAGCAGCACAAATCCAGTAATTGGGCCTGGGGATCCCCCCTGGGCTGGGTGCAAGGGGTCACTGCTGCCCAATCCAGGCCCTGACAGGCCAGCCATGGGTCAGGTGCAGGGACGAGGGGGGCCGAAGCCGTGGGAGTCAGGGGCACCTGTGGGAGGATGCCCCACAGGTGGCAGGGGCAAACTGGGCCATCCACGGGCCCGATTCTGTGCACCATAGGATTGTTTTATTCCCGAAGTTCAAAATTGGGTTCAAACAGGCCTGCCTTGCTCAGGACCTTCCAGACAGCCTGGACATAACCCTATGTGAATTGGGCTCCACATCTACAGCACCTGGCATTCCAAGGTGGTCTCTCATCCTTTATTATCCAGGCCTGACACTGCTTAGCTTCTGAGATCAGTCAAACTGCAAAAGTTAAGGTGCGGTACGTATAAAGCCTGTTCAGTAAATACAGTGGGCATGATCAGCATCTGCCCTGCATTTACTGCACATGGCAAACATCTGCTGCATGGGTCCCACATTTCATGCACTGGCAGATAGTGCAGGCACACCGTTTTTTACTGAAGAATATGCAGGAAACTTAGCCATGTCAGAAATTATATTTAAAGGTGATATATCAGAGAAATCGAAACAAATCTTGATAAACTTGGAAGATATAATACAGCAAATTGTTAAACTAAAGAGTAGCAAATCACATGGACTGGATGGTATACATACCAGGGTTCTGAAAGAACTTAAACATGAAATCTCAGACCTGCTATTAGAAATTTGTAAACTATCATTAAAATCATTTGTTGTAACTAAAGATTGGAGATTGGCCAATGTAATGCTAATTTCTAAAAAGGGTTCCTCGGGTGATGTGAAATTACAGACCGGTGAGCCTGACATCAGTGCCATGCAAAATGGTAGAAACTATTATAAAGGACAAAATTACTGAACATATAAAGAGTCATGGTTCAGTGGGACAAAGTCAACATAGATATAGCCAAGGAAAGTCTTGTCTCACTAATCTGTTATATTTTTTTGAAGATGTGAATAAACAAGTAGACAAAGGTAAGCTGTCAATATAGTGCATCTAGATTTTCAGAAAGCCTTTGATAAGGTTCCTCATGAGAGACTCTTGAGGAAATTAAAGAGTCATGGGATAGCAGGCAGTGTACTATTGTGGACTGGAAATTGGTTAACTGGTTAAAAGATAGCAAACAGAGAGTACAGTTAATGACCATTTTAGCAGAGAAAGGTGAATAGTGGAGTACCTGGGATCTGTGCCAGGTCCGCTGCTTCATAACATATTCATAAATGACCTGGAAATGGGAACAGTGAGTGAGGTGATCAAATTTACATATGGCACAAAATTATTAAAAGTTGTTAAACCATAAGAGTATTCAGAAAAATTGCAAGAAGGTATTGAGAAATTGGGAGTCTTAGCATCCAAATGACAGATAAAATTTAATGTGGACAAGTGCAAAGTTATGCGCTTAAGGAAGAACAACCCAAACTACAGTTACATGATGCAAGGTTCTACATTAGGAATCACTACCCAAGAAAAGGATCTAGGCCCAGTGTGCAGCTGTGGCCAAGAAAGCAAATAAAACGCTGGAATCATAAGGAGAGGAATGGAGACTATTATAATGTCTCTTATCACTCCATGATGCAACTGCATCTTGAATATTGTGTGCAGTTCTGTTGCCATATCTTAAAAATGATATAGTAGAATTAGAAAAGGTACACAGAAGAGCGATCAAAATGATAAAGGGGATGGAAGGGGATACCCCTATGAGGAAAGACTTAAAAGATTAGGACTGTTAAGATTAGAAAAGAAATGGCTGAGGGGAGATATGATAGAGGTCTATAAAATAATGAATGGAGTGGAATGCGTAAACATAGATCAGTTTTTACTCCGTCAAAAAGTAGAAGACTAGGGAATATGCAATGAAGCTACATTGTAGCACATTTAAGACTAATCAGAGAAAATAGTTTATCCCACAATGTGTAATCAATCTCTGGAATTTGTTGCCAGAAGATATAGTAAAAGTTGTTAATGTAGCTGTGTTTAAAAGAAGATTGGACAAGTTCCTGGAGGGAAAGTCCTTAAACAGTTGTTAAAGTGGATTGGAGAAATGCACTCTTTAGCCCTTCTTCTTCTTCTTTAATCCCTAGCTGGCATTTTTAGAGAAGGCTGTCCTCAGCCAATACATTGCTGTAGGTGCCACTGGATTCCATGTGTTGCTCACAATACACTTCCAACCTTGGCGACAGTGGCAACATTTCTGGCCTCATTGATAGTCAGTCATTGGTTCGTCTTCCTCAATGAGTTTGAGCCACATTTTCTTTGGTGCTGCTCGTTGAACCCTCCAGTGGACAGGTCGCTCTTGTCAGAGGAGTTTGTATCACAGCAGACTGGTGTTCATTCTGCAAACGTGACCAAACCAGCAGTCTGCATTTTTTGGATTTGTTCTACAACTGAGGATTGATGGTCACACCTTGTCCAATTTGTCTTGTTTCAATGGCAATCACGAAGAGAGACACCCAAAATCTGTCTCAGGCATCGAATTTGAAAGACTTCGAGTTTGTTCAAGTCAGGTTTGAGCAGAGTCCATGTTTCCGATCCATACAGGAGACTTGACAGGATCAGCGTTCGGAAGAGGTAAATTTTGGTCTCAGTGGAGATATTGGCCTTCTTCCAGAGGCAAATGTTACTGTTGCCTGGCCAATCCTGCTGAGGACTTCAGTAGCGGATGTCACCTTCATCTCCTGTACTAGCAATCCCAGGTATTTGATTTCTTGGACTTGCTCAATTTGAATTCCATCAAAGTGAACAATGGCCTGTGATCCATCTGTGGTCATAACTTTGGTCTAGTCCACATTGATTCTTAGGCCATAAGATTGGGCGATTTATTTATTTATCAGGTTTTATATACCGCTTTATCATTTCAATCAAAGCAGTTTACATTAATGTACATTACCAAGTTTAAGCTTCAAACAGGGACATTGACAATGCGATGCGGGCGATATGGAAAAGATTGTCAGTGGCCTCTGCATCCATGTTAGCAAATATAGCACTGTCGTCTGAAACACCAAGTCAGACAGGAAATTGTTAACACCGTACTGAAACCCACATCTGTCCTTGAATGTTTTCTTCATTATTGCGCATCACAATATTGAAAAGCAAGGGTGAGGCGACATCTCTCTGGTGGACTCCAGTTTGGATATGAAATTCCTTGGATAGCTCATTTCGGATCCACTCGCTACTGGTTGAGCCATTGTATGATGCTCAGAGAAGTTGGTTGATCTTCAGTGGCACATGTTCGTTCTCTAGTGCCCTCCATAGGGCAGGCCAGTGAACATTATTGAGGACCCTTCCGAAGTGCCCATGCATGGATTGTAGCTACTGTCAGGCAGGAAGCCTAGAATCCCTTCCTAGTGTATAAAGCAGGGCTCAGCAAGCAAAGACTGTGTTTTATGGTATAAATTCCTGTGAAGATAACAGTGGATAAAGTAATAACTGGTTATGTTTCTTTTCTACCTGAAGTAAGGTTTCTTTATGTTGACGTAGATTCCACTACCTGAATCATTGTGCATTAAGGGAAATAAACAGCCTTTCTTTCCCTACTCTCGGACTTTGTGTTTACTTGAGGCTTTGGTACACGGAAGGCCACTGGGAACAGATACCCAGACCCCGCATACAAGAACCAAACTCAAACTAGAAAAATAACTCATGTCCACCCGACCTGCCTTAACCACCTTTGACCACTAGGGCGGCGGTGCGACAGTACATATGACCTAGATTGGCCACTGTTGGAAACAGAATACTGGGCTTGATGGACCTTGGTCTGACCCAGTATGGCATATCTTATGTTCTTATGTTCTAACACAGTCAAATGTGGATTTGTTGTCAATGAAGACGATAATGGTTCACTTTCCATACCTGATCCTTCCCTCTATCAGTTGACGAACGGTGAATATTTGATTGGTGCAGCCCCGATATGGCCTAAATCCTGCTTGTTCTTCTCGGCTGGTCTGTTCACAATGTTCCTGCAGCCTTGATTGTATGATCTTAATGAACACCTTGCCAGCGATTGAAAGGAGGCTGATGCTGCAGTAGTTCTTACATTCCCGGCTATTACCTTTCTTTAGGATTGGCATGATGATGGCTTTCTTCAATGCTGATGGAACTCATTCCATGTGCCAGATGAGTGTTAGAAGGACGTGAAGCTGTTGCAGCAGGATGCCACCCCCAGCTTTGATCATTTCGGCAGTGACTTGGTCCACTCCGGGCATCTTCCCGTTCTTCAATGATGTTATTGTACACTTCACTTCATCGAGCTTTGGCTCGCCATCGAGGAATGAATCCTCCAGCAGGTCAATGGATGGTGGCACTGCTGGTGATCCCTGGGGAGCTCACGAAGATCCTGTCCACTTTCTTGATGTTGTCATTGGTCGACTTGGTTTTGCCACTCAGTCTCCTAAGGGTCTGATACAGAGTCCGGTACTCGTGCCTGGATGCTGCTTGCTCCAGTTTGGCTGTGACACCATTCCAGTAGGCTTCTCATTCTGCCTTCATCTTCTGTCTGACCTCTTTGTTCATTTGCTGATACTGCTCGAAGTCAATGTGTTTGATTCATTTCTATATATCCACCAGATCCAGGCACTTGTCCAAAATCCATGGCTGTATCTGATGACAGATGGGTGGGCACAGAGAGGTGGCACATTCCAGGATGGACTCAGATATCTGCTTTTCTTCTGCATTGACATCATCCGATGATTCGAGTGCTACAAATTTGTTGGACAGGGCCATTTGGAATTCTTGTCTGAGTGCTGGATCCCTCAGACAAGCTGAGTTAAGTTTGGCTGGTAGAAGTGCCTTGCACTTTGCCCATTGTAATTGCAGCTGTACCTTGGCATGGATGAGGTGGTACTCGCATTCACAGTCGGACCCACCTCATTGCACATATATCTTTGAGTGATCAGGATGTAGTCGAGGATGCCAGATGAGTTGCACCATGTAAGCTGGTGTTTGCGAGGGTGGTGTTTCCCACTACCAGGTTGTTTGATGCAGCAAAGTACAGCAGGCAGTCCATTATCATTGATCATGCCATGGCCAAAACTCCCAGTGTTTCTTCCCATCTGGTCCTGTCTGCATCGGTATGAACATTGAAATCTCCCACCAGAATGATCGACTCTGTCTGCGGGATTGAATCCAGTGTTTGTTGAAGCTCGTTGTAGAAGTCGTTCTTGGCTGCATCCAGGCTGGTCTTGGTTGGAGCACAGATGGACAGAATATGGATCTTAACTGTGTCATTGATGATAAGAACTGCCAGGCAATCTGATATTGGTTGGAAGGCAATTACACTTCTGGCAGCCAATCTGTCCACCATAAAGCCGTTGCCATGTGGCGATGTAAATTTCATGTTTTGGTGTCATAAATTTGATTCTTTGACAAGTAGTCCTCTTCTCACCAGTACCCTGTGTTGCCAATGCTGGCGCATCGGTTGCCCTGGGTGCGGTCGCATAAGCAAATGAGTTTATTGTAATTTCCATGCGGTTTGTTGCCTAATTTCCCTGGTTTCCCAGGTCTGGCCACCGCAGCAGGGTGACCTCACTCCTCCTTTTGCAGCCAGGCTTGGGACTGTCCTTGGTGGAGAATTAGAATGTAGGGTTAGTACTGGGCATTTCAGTCTTGGTCCATGCCTAAGGACCATGCCAAAGGACCCTCTGGTGAGGCCTTAAGGCATGGGCGCACCCCACTATGTTGACATTTAAAGCGAGCTCTGGTGTTGATTGGTTACCTCCGTTCAGCTCACACAGCTGATTCTTGCCTGCTTACAATTGCATTTCCAAGCCTCACTATATTGACATTTAAAGAGGGCTCTGGTGTTGATTGGCTGCCTCCGTTCAGCCCTGAAATAAGCATCATGGACTCTTTCTACATTTTGGGAACCTGTCAGTTACTTGTGACCTGGATTGACCACTGTTGGAAACATGATACTGGGCTTGATGGACCTTTGGTTTGACCCAGAATGGTATATCTTATTTTCGTATGTTCTTAGCTAGAAATTTAGGGCTCGATACTGAATTATGATGGCTATGCACTGACCCTTAACTCCAACTATTCAGTAACCGGGGTCATATGTGGCCTCGGCATTGAATATCCGGGTTTTCTGCACAGCCTTCCAGCCATAATAGCTAACCAGGCAGCAACGATATTGCATACTGCCCGGTTAGCTCCTGCGGCTAACGATAGGCAAACCTTTGCTATGCCTATCTTTTAGCTATAGGTCGCTAACCAGCCATCATGAAATATCGCCACTGCCCAGTTAGCAACTGTTGCCGCCTCCGCTCCTCCCCAGAATGCCCACAACATGCCCTGATACTAAGCGGTTTGCATTGGGGCACGTAGGGGAGATGATCAGGGATATTCAATGGCATTTTAACTGTGCTAGTGCTGTTGAATATCCCGCTGAGCGACATTTATACAGTTTACAAGGTTGTAAACCTTGTAAATGCCTTTCGCATATCGGGCTCTTTATGTCCCTAACACTTCCTGATGTGACATTGAGCCAGTCAGTACTGGAATAATTCTGTGTTGTAAACTTTGTTAGCTTCCTTATTTTCCATCGCATTTTATCATCCATCTGTTTATTCTGGTATATATATATATATATATATATATATATATATATATATATATATATATATATATATATATATATATATATATATAGTATATCCCCACTACCACTTCCATTCCCTTTTTACATGAATATCTGTCCATAGAGATTATACATTTTTGTTTCTTGCAAAAATTTTATCCTGTTTGATTCAATGCCTTCTTTAACGTATAACATCACCCCTCTACCAATTTGATCTTCTCTATCATTGCAACATAATTTGCACCCTGGTATCACAGTGTCCCATTGGTGTTCCTCCTTCCACCTGGTCTCTGAGATTCTGATTATATCTAACCATTCATTCAATGCTATATATTCTAACTTTCCCATCTTATTTTTTAGACTTCTAACTTTTGCATACAGAGGTTTCAAAGTTAGCTTTTTGTTCATATTAACAATCTGGCTATTGGATGACAGGGGCAATTGGAATCTTTCACTCTATCTGCTTTTTACATAAAGGCATCTGGGTTACTTTTACCTTTATTGGAACCTCTTTATCTAGATTCCCTATCTTCTTTGTTTTCTTAGTATTCTTCAAAGATATATGAATCTGAACTATGTGCTCTAGAGCTACTGTGTCCTTTTCCCAGTTATCTAGTTTAAAATTTGCTCTATCTTATTTTTAAAGGTTAATACTTACGCTTTCCCTGTAAATGCGTGTTCAATTTTGAGGGCGCTTCTTATGTGTTTACTGATAGTACCCATCTAGGACGGTTTATTTCTGAACGACAGGCGGTCTCAGGGGCAATTCAGGGTGAGTGATTATTATGCGCCTCCTTAGATGGGCAAGTAATTGCTTTGATTTCTGTACTATGTACTTTTATACATATATCTTTTTGTTCTTGTTTTCTTTTTCTCTTATATGTTTCCTATGTGGTATTATTTGATTTTCTTATATGTTTTCCGATTTGTAGTAACTTTTGGAAATTTCATAAATTTAAAAAAAAAAAAAGGTTAATACCAGAAGCCTAGTTCCACCCTGGTTAAGGTGGAGCCCATCCTTTCAGCAAAGCCCCCTCCCCTTCCCCAGAATGTTGCCTAGTTCCTAACAAATCCAAACCCTTCTTCCTTGCACCATCGTCTCATCCACACATTGAGACTCTGGAGCTCTGCCTGCTCTTGAGTCATGCACATGGAATGGAAAGCATTTCTGAGAATGCCAGCCTGGAGGTTCTGGATTTCAACTTTCTACCTGAAGTCTAAATTTGACTTTCAGAACCTCCCTTCTACACTTTCATATGTCATAGGTACCAACATATACCAAGACAGCAAGCTCCACCCCAGCGCTTTCTAGAACTTTATCTAGGTATCATGTGAGGTCCAACACCTTTGCATCAAGCAGGCAAGTTACCAGGTGATCTTCATGTCCACTGGACACCCTGCTACATGCCAAATGACTGAATCACCAACTTTAACGGCCATCCTAACCCTTCTCATGGGCACATGGCCCTGGAGATACACCCTCTATATGAGAGGATATTAGTTACTTGGAGGACAAAGTCCTAGCTACAGGATCACTTCCTGCCACACCAAGGTGATGCCCTCCTTTCAGGTGACCTCTTGGTGGCACTTTTTACTATGTCCATCAAGGTCTTCTCTTATACCTTTCTATTTACCTCAGCTCCTCCAAGTCTGCTACGCTAGTCTCCAGAGATAAGACTGATTCCCTGAGAGCAAGGTGCTCTTTGCACCTAGTACACACATAAGACCTTTTGCCAGCTGGGAGATAATCATACATCTGACACTCAGTGCAAAAGACTGGCTAGCCTTCATCTCGGTATTGGACTGCTGTCTGCATCTTTAGTTTCGATGATTTGTTTAGCTATTTAAAGCAGTTCAGTTAATAAAGTTGTTAGGGGAATAGGGATACTTGAACCAATACAAATATTCTTAATAAGTTTAAGGGACTTTGTTTAATGTTCATCTCAAGATGAACTGCAATTAGAAGTAATCTATTCCTAAAGTCTAATTGTTAATGAAAATCTTAAAATGAAAAATTTCCCTTTTTTTTTTCCTTAACTGGCTTAAGAGCCTATAAATCAAAGATTGTGTTTGGGGTGAGTAGGAAATAAATACTTATTGAAAGATTTGCTTGATAAACATACCCTAGTTGGCTTTAACTTACCCTAACTCAAGTTTTGCTTATTAAGCTGTACCCTAACTGACTTTACTGTTGTTAACTTAAAATGTTTCTTGTTACACTATATTCTAACTGCTTTTAATTGAACTGGAAAGTTGAACACATCATTTCAAATAGACACAGATTTTATCAGCTAACCCACAACATTTATTTTCCCCAAGATTTTGAGATTTTCCCAGCAGCGAAATATTTACCAGCAAAGATTATTTCCCAGCAATAGCAGCTCCTCTCTCAGCAGTCCTTCAAGATTGTTGGAGTCCCCTGCAATTTCAGCATTGAATAAAACAGCTAAGGAAGGAGTAGACTATTTCTCTATTCCTTCCAGCCCATCTGGATTTTGGAAAGAAATTATGCATTAGTGATTGAAAATGACTGGCTATGTGTCTTTTTAGGGCAGGAGTTCTCAACCGAGTCCTCTGGACAAACATAGCCAGTCAGGCTTGCAGGATAGCCATAAGGAATATACATGCGAGATTTGCATGCACTGCATCCATTATATGCAAATTTTTCTCATACATATTAATTGTGGTTATCCTGAAAACCTGACTGGCTAGGTGTGTCCTGAGGACTGGGTTGAGAACCATAGATCCAGAGGGAAAATAACTCCAAAAATGTAATCAAATGGGACCAAATTTGGCATGGAGTTAAACCTGGGGAAAAGACACACTGAATTTGAAAATTGACCAGACTGAACTGGGGATTCCAGAGAAATAAGGTCCCCTAAGAAATGGCCCAATGCATTTCTTTAGGAGAGGGACTTCTAGTCACCTTGAACCCTGAGAAAGGCATGAGCTAAATCCAATTCCCTTTCCTTTTCCCTTAAAGAATTGCTCCTTTTAAACTGCCCTTCAACTTTCCTTTTCCAGTTACACACATACACGGTGAACATAGATATGCACTCCTACTCCTACAAATACAGACACACATGCACATTGATATAAAATACACACACACACACACACAAGTACACATCTGCCTACAGACACACACATAGATACATACATAAACGCAATACAGATACATACAAAACACCTGTACACAAACACACACACTGCTTTGTGAGTATACATGTCCATGTGCTCATGCACATGCACAGAGGGGTTGGAAATTATTCCATGAGGCGTGCTGTGCATGTTTTTCTCACTATGCATCCCTGCACCACTTCCTGGCAGATACCCATCACTGCTAGGCTGGCTCTTAGTGATTCAGATGTGTTTTTCATTGTCTTTGTTACAAATTCTGCTGTGAAACCTAGTGACAGAACCATATAACTTTCTTAATGTTTGCTGTTTACTGTAACACCTATGATGGAATGTTGTAGTTTGCTTCTGGTTGCCATGTACACTGCCACCTAGTGGTGAAGAAGCAGTTCAATACTTGTTGCCTTGGACATTGTTTCCTGTGGTTAAACTGTTAAATCTGTTCTTTGAAACCTGTTGATAGTAACATCTATGTATTATCACGCTTGGTTCATTTTATTGTATTGTTTTCCAAAAATAATGTTTGGGTAGCAACCATTCTATCCACACCCCCCCTCCACTACAGACCATTGACATGCACAGAGGCAACATAGATACAAACACATGTGCATGCACACATGCACACTCACACACACATGCAGAGGGGTTGGAAAGAATTCCATGAGCTATGCTGCACACACTTCCCCCACTTGTTTTGTCTTCTATCCAAATAGCATGTTGCCATGTGCTATACCACTAGGAATGAGTTCCCTTTCCCTAAAATGCAGCCTCAGGGAGAAGAGATGTTTCTGGTACTCTCTGTCTCTCTCCTGATTCCATTTCTGCTGGCATAGCATTGCTGTGATGGAAGCCTTCCTCCCAGCCATTGCAAAATTTCAGTGCTGACACAGTAAGCATTATCAGAACTCAAGCGCTGATTGTAATTCTGCTGATCTCATACACACAAGATAAGTACAACTAAACAGCTCTAGCCCTCATTCTAAAAATGGTTGCAATGCATATGCTGAGATTTTAAAACACCTGGGGACAGAGATCTGAGCACAAGAGTAGAATAGCTGAGAAAATGATTTTATTTGATGGGTTCCAGCATGAAAATTGGGGGGTTACTCACTCTTGATCTGAGGTATCACCACTACAAGTGAACTCAACAGCACATCTGCAGTAAAAACAGCAGTATAAGTTTCCAGCAAATGGTGGGAACTTTAAGAACCTTTGAGAGAATGGGATGTACATTCCAGTTTGGACCAAAATTACAGAAAACTAATGAAAAGATATTCTCTACTGTAACCTAGAATATTCAATAATCGTGGGAACATTGAATATTAATAATTAAACTCATTTATTGTACCTAAGCAATGGTGGAAATCTATTTGTCTGTTGCAACATTTTCACCCTGATTAGGTTCAGTAATGGGAACAAAGCAATGAAATTTTATAGTTAAGTAAGCATGAATAATTGATTTTGATTATTAGTTTTGTAATAATGAAATTTGATAGTACTGTATTATTAATTTGCTTGGCAATATGTGTTGTTTAACCTGATACGAGAGTAATCACCTTCTCACTTGCCTTATGCCTTTATGCCACTTTTCTTAATATCACAGTTCCAAAGTTCCAAGAATAGAAATAGTAGGAGTTATTTATTTATTTATGCATTCAAAATGTTATCAGAGCGGTGACCAGCAATAATAAAAACATGGAAACCCTCTGGGGACAAGGAAATACTTGCGTACCTGAATGCAACCTGCCTCAACTATCACTGGAAAAGCGTGAGCTAAATACAAAATAAAATCCCTTTAAAACCATTATAAAAAGCTAAACAGCAGAAAGGTTTCACTGCAGTTGACAACGTTCCTCCATCTACCCAGGGAAGAGTCAACTTTATAGGTTGTTCCTAAACCATTCATATACTGTTTCTGCCTGTCCCCCTTCCCCCATGAGCTTATTTCACCACTCTGGAACTACTACTGAGAAAGCTCTAGATGTAGATTTTGTCACCTTAAGGTACTACACAGACATTGCCTCCAACCAGCAGTCTTAGCACGACCACAGCTGCGTTCCTGGTATAGACCAATTTAATTTTCTCACCAGATGCACTAGTCCCTCCTTCCACAAGGTCTTACATTTCTTACACAGTAAGAATCCGCTGTGAATCCCTGATGGTTGGAATCAAGTTCAACCCCAGGAGCTGTCTACTCCCGTTCTGCTACTACACTTCACAAAATGGGACCTGCTGTATCTATCCATATCAGAAACATTTATTTCCTTCTCCAATCTGGTCATAATGGGAGGCTTTAGCATTCATATTGACTCCCTTCTGAGACACCAGGAGACACATTTTGCATCTTTCCTGACTGATCTTAGTCTTGTCCAACATGTTACTTTCTCTGCTCATACCATACGTTTGATTTTGTGTTGCTTGAGCAGAAGTCTCTCCTACACTTTGCCAATTCCACAATCATGAGTTTACCAAGTCCGATCACTTCCTTATGTCCTTTGACTTAACCATCACACTCTTGAAGCTCAACATTAGTCCGTCTTCTTTTTAGCATCTTTATCTCCCTGGAGAGAGTTATTCAAGATACTGGCACCAGTGCATACTACTACAATGCCAACATTCTTTTTATGTCCTGTGTCGATCCCTGGTCCATGGATCTAACTAGCACGAACTGTGACAAACGTTTCTGCCAATCACCTCATATTAAGCATGAATAAAATTACAGCAGCCTTGCTCAAAGGCAACTCCAGCTTCCCCTCTCTTGCACCCCTCTTAGATGCTTCCCCTATTAAACTTACCCTCACATTCAAATATCTAGAAGTCTTACTTGATATTGAACCATCTTTCCACAATAATGCTAGTGCCACTGTCAAACGTAACTTTAGTACACCACGCATTATACACCAGAACACCAGAAGACTTATCTTCTCACGCATAACTTTGCAGACCTTAAACACCAGCATCCCTATCCTCTCACTCATCACTTTGCACATCCTAAACACCAACATCCCTATCCTCTCTCTCATCACTTTGCACATCCTAAACACCAGCATCCCTATCCTCTCTCTCATCACTTTGCACACACTAAACACCTGCATCCCTATCCTCTCACTCATCACTTTGCACACCCAAAACACCAGCATCCCTATCCTCTCTCTCATCACTTTGCACACACTAAACACCTGCATCCCTATCCTCTCTCTCATCACTTTGCACACCCTAAACACCTGCATCCCTATCCTCTCTCTCATCACTTTGCACACACTAAACACCTGCATCCCTATCCTCTCACTCATCACTTTGCACACCCAAAACACCAGCATCCCTATCCTCTCTCTCATCACTTTGCACACACTAAACACCTGCATCCCTATCCTCTCTCTCATCACTTTGCACACACTAAACACCTGCATCCCTATCCTCTCTCTCATCACTTTGCACACCCTAAACACCTGCATCCCTATCCTCTCTATCATCACTTTGCACACCCTAAACACCTGCATCCCTATCCTCTCTCTCATCACTTTGCACACCCTAAACACCTGCATCCCTATCCTCTCTCTCATCACTTTGCACACACTAAACACCAGCATCCCTATCCTCTCTCTCATCACTTTGCACATCCTAAACACCAGCATCCCTATCCTCTCACTCATCACTTTGCACATCCTAAACACCAGCATCCCTATCCTCTCACTCATCACTTTGCACACACTAAACACCTGCATCCCTATCCTCTCACTCATCACTTTGTACACACTAAACACCTGCATCCCTATCCTCTCACTCATCACTTTGCACACCCAAAACACCAGCATCCCTATCCTCTCTCTCATCACTTTGCACACCCAAAACACCAGCATCCCTATCCTCTCTC